>OX327707.1:3812500-5081666 GCA_946807835.1 Ailanthus altissimus | reverse complement strand
TTAAATAATAATACTTCTAATTTTTTTTAAAAAAAATATAAGCAGATTATTTTTTAAAAAACTTGTACTCCACTCAAACTATGAACACAACCAAGACTCAAGACTTTGATCTCTTAAATTTTGGAGCCATTGTAGAGTAATTTTATATATTTATTTAAATATATTAATACTAAAAAAATAATTTTTAATTACACAATTAAATATATGTTTGGTTAGACTTTTTTATTGATTAAAAAAAATTTATATTAAAAGTTATTTTAAAATTTTTTTTTATGATGTTTAGTTATAATTTGAGAAGAGTTTTTAGAGATTAATAAAATTATTTTATTTTTATTTATAAAAGTTCAAAATTTAAAATTTTAAAAATAGAATTTTTTAAGCTCTTTTTATATTTGTTATTGACATATATATCTTATTAATATTTTTTTTATATCTATAACATATTTTTAATAAAAATAAATCATATTCAACTAATATATTTTTAACATTTTATTAAAAATCATCATATTCTTTTCTCTTTGTAATAATTATATTTCTACAATGCTTTATCAAAATTTTTTTTATTATAAATATATAATTTTTCATTTTATTTTTAATTTTTATTCTAAACATAATAATTTATTAATTATTACATATTAAGTATCTATTTTAATAATTTAATAACAAAACAAACAATTCTAACAATATATAACCAAACTTTTAATAATATACAATTAAACAATTTACTACTTTAAAAAAATTATTTTTATTAACAATCAATCGATTAATATTTTTTTCTTAAAAAATTTATTTCTAAAAACACTACTTTCAAAGCTCTACTTAAAAGTTCAACCAAATAATACTTTCAAATCTACAAAACATCAAAAGTAATTTCATAATTTATTATTAAACATTAACCGATTTTCTTAAAAAGCACTAATAATCAAAACAGACCCACAATCGATTCTGAATTTGCAAGAAAAAGTTTCTCATAGTAAACATTTTTTTCTAAGAGAGGGAAAACACAATGATATGAAAAAACAAAGATGAAAAATTCATAAAAAATAATTCAACAAATATTCTGGAATGATGCCGGAGAAGCTAAGGGAAAAGAGTGATAATGAACTCAATACCATCAATGTTACCTGAAAAATTGATACAAAAAATTATATCAATTTCACTTGAGAATTATTAACTCTCTACAGGAACACTTATCCCACTTTGATTAATCGAAATATGGGAAAGCTTCAACCTAATAGCCTCGAATTCAACACTCTGCCTCTCCTCATTTGTTAGCCACGATGATAAGCAGTGGTCGACCAAATCTTTGCCACAACTCAAAGGGTAACTTCCTTTAAGAACCCCACCTCTCCCAAATCTTGTTATCTGGGAAAGATTTGAATCAGATGGTTCATCTGCATAACTTTTGAGAATCTCCATGATGGCACCACACCAGATTGGCCGAGCTATCTTAAGAAAGTCTTTCAAGACCAAAACTGGAAGGTTTACACTTCCGAGTTCAGACTCACCATTCCCACCTCGTCCATGATAATCTGATCCCCCAAGCTTTAAAAGACCATGAGCTTCAGCTAAGTCACTGTATGCTGTCAATCAAACAACAAAGTGAAGTGAACAACCCATTTGGAGATATGAGCAAAACTCTGAGAAAATGAGATAATGCTTGTCGGGGCTATTTATGCAACAGAGAGTCACAATTATGTAGTAATTGCTAAGGATACCAAAAAATCAACAGAAAGTTTAGATCTGTGCTATATATCCAATGGGACTGAAAGCAAAATATGGGTCTAAAAGCATATCACTAAATGTTCTTTTCCTAGAGCATCAAAACGTTTTCATCCCTGTTTCTAAATTCTGAAAAGCTTGATTCACTGCAATAGTGCAGAACATAACATGATAAAAAAATATAGTAGCATAGTATGAAGTTTCAGCAGTATCATACACCAAAGTGAATTGTCTTTATAATAAATGAATTGGATTTATGAAAACTATTGATCAATAGAATGAATTACCTCCATAGTTGATTTTCTGTCTTGTGTAAAACTTGTTATAATTCAAGCAAATCATTGACATCAAATTATTATAAATGTCAAAATATGATGAATATGCAGGCAGTATGTAGGACTGAATTAAAAGTTCACCAAAAGAAAATGAGCGACAAGAGAGGGAGAATATGGAATGCTAGGCACTGTAAACAAATACCAGCAAGTTCTCCATCAGTTCTGTAAACCTCTATCCCATGAAGGCCCACATCTGTCAACCTTCTAATGATGGCAATAGGATTCTTCAATGCCCATGGATGAGCCAGTACTGCCAACCCACCTGTTCTATGTATCAGATTCACTGCTTCCTCCACAAGAGGTTCACTTCCCCTACATGCAGAGCAAACACTCTAATAATCTTCATCTATTGGAAATATGCATTAACCACAATCAATAAATTTTCAACAAGTATTCACTGGTTCATTACGTGGAGTATGCAGGTCCACCATCATAGAGATATCTTGCAAATGCCTGTTTCAGATTCTCCACATAGCCTGCTTCAACCATAGCTCGAGCCACATGCAGCCTTCCAGGAGCAACTCCCTTGCCAGTGATCCTAGCCACATGCTCCCACTTAAGAGGTAACTTCAATTTATTTAGTTTCAAGATCATATTCTTAGCACGTAGGAAACGGCCATCCCTTATATTAGACAGGAAATTTTCCAGTTCTTCATGCCTCATTGGCCCACAGCTACTATAATATGCAAGGATATGAACTGGTTCCTCTGATTCAGAGCCCCTGCTTTTTCATAAAGAAACCAAAAACATCAGTATCATATGAAAATTATGGGGAGAAAAGAATGCAATACTTAGAATTTCTACTTCCTGCTTGCAAGCCTTTTCAATATCTAAGCATAAAACATAGTTCAGCGAGGAGAGGGTTTAAGAAAAATAAAATATGAAAGCACCATGACATAATCTAGCATATTAATGATGATTGTTGATAGTGAACAGACCTTGGAGAGAATATGGTGCTGATTTCAACACCTGGGATTATCCTAATGCCAAATCTGCGAGCTGCTTCAACAGCCTCAGGTATGCCAGACATTGTGTCATGATCTGTCAGAGCTAGAACTTTCACCTGTTCTGAACGAATTGCACTAATCAAACTCCGACTTACAAAGTACTAAGGATCAGAATGTTAAAATCTTTTCTAAGTCAATCAATTTACTGAATTCATAAGGAAGTGCAAAATTTGAGATAAAGAAGGCAATCAATTGTGCTCAAAAAAATAGCCTGATGTAATATCTTACAAAAAAATTGACTCAGTCCTTCCTTTCATATAATTATTCTTAAAAACAAACAATCAAGTATCATCATTTTAGTTCAAAAATAGAACTTATTCTTATTCACTCAGTTTCTTCAATCACATAGAATATCTTAGAAATTAAACTCCATTCAAAACAAGAAACTATGTTAGAAGTTAGTAGTACTTCTATATGGATGAAAAATCATAATCCAATTAGCCGTCTTAACCTCTAAAATATTCTTATAACAAAACATAAGGAAATGCAGCATTCTTCCCCCTGATTTGAGACAATAAGCACAAATTGTTGGTTCCTAACAAGCTGAAAACTATAAAATCACAGGAACTTACTAAACAATCTTTGGAATGATGTTCAGGTAGAATATATATATATACACACACACACGCAAGAAAAATAGTTTTTCATGAAATGGAAATAGCATGTGCAATAAATCAGTGTGAAAACCTCAGCACTAGCAAACTAATAAGATTTTTTTATGGAAGTTTATCATTTGGGTCTCCTTGACATAGATCAAAAAGGTTTAACATAGCTTTAAGTACTTCAAAGATAATATTTTGACAAAGAGATACTGCTTGAAGCATCTCCTAGTGTTTGTCTATTTAAGATCTATTCACTAAAATAAATCCTCAACAGAAGCAGGGCCTTGAGATGACCAATTGAAGTCTACAAGAAGTCTTAACATTTATGGGCTGCTTGCAAAAAAAATAAATTTCATGACAGAAGAAAGCAGAACATGGTAACAACCTCATTATAATTCAAGAAGAAAGAATTGTCCCTGCAAACTCACGTGCAGAGTCATTATCTAAACATTGCAAGAAAATGGTTTTCGGCCCCTGTAAAGACCGCAGAACCATTTTGTTTACTAAATTAATGACCTATATCAACTTGACCAACAGCTTTGTCATTAAAATTCTGGAAGTCCATATGTGAAACAGTAGACAAGTAAATAAAGCAACCACTCAAAAGATGTTTGTCTGATTGCGAGTCAAAGAAGCATGTTTACCTGTCAAAACCTCCTCAACCTATAAAAAAAATGGAACAGCCAAATTATTGAAAGGTCTATTAAAAATTCTAATGTAAGCACCCAAGAGAATAAATAACTATTTGGGGAGTTCTCTATGATAAAAAGATGGATAGTCCAGCAACAGGAAGCATTCCTCAAGTGGGCAGTAAAAATATTAGGGAGGATGTATACTGAGTAAGAAATGATTGTTTGTATCCAACAAAGCACAATACTGACTTCCAAGTAGATAAGAAACTTCACTCTCAAAATGCTGTATCTAAACTGACTCTTTGTTCTTCATCTAAATCCTCATCTTCTGTATGATCTGAGAGATGAACTTCTCACCCTACTTTTTTCTCCTCTTAAGTGAAGTTCTTCTAAGTAGATTTTATCTGTGTATGTGTGCATGTTGGGTAAGTTAAAGCAAAAAAGTTACAGCATTGAAAACAAGACGTCCCCCATTACGCCATGATATAGATGAATGAATATTATCTATGTACAACCATCACAGCATCTCAATATTGAAGAAGATCATCACCATACACTTCAGCATCAATTTCATTGTCATTACCTACATCCTCACTCCTTCTCTAGCATCATTGTATTCTTCTTCATCATATTATGCACACACCTAGCTTGCATTAAAAAATCCAGATGACAAGTTGTCAACCATGGCTTAGGATCCAAATCAACAATTATGCCACATTAACAGCAACAACTTATTCATGACCATGTTACTCATATAACTCATGTAAATAGATGTTAAATTGACTTTTTACTATCTAAATAATCATTTGTTTGAAGAGAACTATGGGATCTCAGCTCTAAAGTCACATAACGGAAAATATAGCTCAACTCAAAAAGCATCCCTTACAAAGTAAAAGATGCATTTGATTTCATTTACACCCCAGAGAACCAGCTTAAAGAAAACAATTACAGTGAACTGTCATGAATTACACAAGATGGTTTCATCAAATATCTAACACATGAGGTCAAGAGTATCAGTTCCATCAATACCTACTACCATAAATGACGAGCACCAATATCTCAAGATAATATGGAAACTCAGGGATAAGACAGACAATTTTGAATCATATAGCAACTAATCTACTTTCCTTACTTCTTAAAGAACAGCAAAAGCTAACAAACTTCTCTAAAGATTTCCCTTCTACAAAGTGAATGCTGCCTTAGACGCATTGTCTTAAGCATATCCTAAGACTTTTTAAAGAAATGGCATCCTTAAGATATACAATCTCCCAAATTTGCAGGTTGTTGATGTTTATAAAACATAAGATGGTTTTCTACAATAAGAAAGATTTATCTTATATGATGTACATCTTAGAGATTCATAATCCGATAAAAAACTGGGGATGGAGAAAAGGAAATTACTTTGGCACCATGTATGTGATGAGCATATTTTATATTTATTATTTGGAATTCCATAAACTTAGCATTTATTTATTTTAAGTATGAATATTAGGTTTCTTATGCATTTTATCGTCATTTTGTAGGTTTAAAGTCAACAGAGCTATTTGAGATAAAAATCTATAAAAAAAGCAATATTGACAGGTTGGGATAAAAAAAGCTTAGCGCCACAAACCCAGAAGTGAAGCTACAACGCTGGAAAAAGAAATTAGAGCAGTTTGGACAAAAAGTTAAGGCTACAGCGCTAGGAGTTGGCGCTGCAGCCCCTATGTTTGTAGAAAGCATGCCACGGCACCCAGGAGCAAAACCACAATGCTAGGACAATATCATGTTAGGGCCACAGTGCTCCGAGCCAAGGTCGTAGCGGTAGGACGATCATTGATCCTGCACCGCAATGTTGGGAAGTAAAGCCACAACGCTGAATTTGGAAGCCCTATTCTAACTTAGACTCGGATTTTTGCCCTAATTTAAAAACGAAAGCTTATAAATAGAAGAAAAAAAATCCTATTTTGAGAGAAGAAGAGGGAGAGCAATAGACAAAACAATTTTTTAAGAGTTTAGAGCAAACTTTTGTAGAATCAAAGAAATCAAGAATTCAAGAGAAGTGGAGATTGAAGATTGCAGAATTCAAAGCATCATTGTTTTATTTCTTCACTCTTCATCTTTCTAATTTTCTATGATTTCTATGATGTTGAACTTAATGTGTTATAGAACTCTTTATTTCATCATGGGTTGATATACTTTTCTAGGATTTAAACTCAATATGTAGTTTGAATTATTTATTTTCTCTTAGATTATGAAATCAATATTGAATTGTTCATTCTATTATGTGCTAATTGGATAGATTAAGGAAACCTTAATGAACTTGAAAAATGGATTTTTGTGTTTGGCCTTGAATAGATTGATATAGATCATTTCGTAAAAGTTTTGAGTTTCATGTGAGATAAGAATATACTTACATGGCATATATAACTGTTAAGAGAACATGTTCTTAATGAATTTTACTTTAATCTAGTTATCATATGAATATAGATAATTGATTAAGTAAGATATTTTCACTTGTCCATCAAAAGAGGTTTGTAAAAATTTTAGATTTCTTAAGTTAACAATTCATATTGATAGATTAAATTAAGAGGAATACCTAGATTCAAGTGAAATATCGAGGGATAATTGTAATCTTAGACTTTTTAATATTGGTGACTAATAGTTGTTTTCTTTAATCTATTTTGCTTTTATTTCATTTGTTTATTTAGTTTAGATTTTATTCGCTTGAGTTATTAATCGTTTGAATAAGAACAAGAGGACACAATTTCAATACTTAACAAATTTAATAATAATTCCTCATGGGAACGATACTCAACTCATAATTATATTATTTGTTTGAAATAACGTGCACTTACGTTTTTAATTCAGACAACAGTATGAACATTAACTTATGAGTTATGCATTGGCAGTTATAAAACAATTTCAACTGTGAAGAAATTTGTGATAAAAAGTAAAACAATGTGCAAGAAACTCATGTTCATTAGCAATAACATAACCAATTCCAAAACAAAAACATAAGAGAGTTCAACAAGCTGGATAATCTAAAGCAATACATTTACAAAACCCAATTTAATTGAGGTACTACCAGATACTTAGAACAAAAAGCAAAGCATATCAAACCAATAACAAGCAGAACCAAAACAAAAGAAAACTAAGGGGCTGATTGTTAACATATCGATGGCCAGTTTTCTATTACATAAATCTGAAGACAGATGGAAAAAGAGTTTGGTAATGATTAGAAAAACAAGACTTCGAAAAAAAAAAAGAATTTATTTTTACAAAACTTAATATAATTAAAAAAAATAAAACTGAATAAAAGTATTATGCATTCATGGGAAACACAAAACGGGAAATGCAAAAACTCTTTTTTCTGTTTCTCTAAATTTATATGTTTTTGGTTGTTAGAAACTATTTTCAAAATATATTGTGAGACAAGGACTGATATCTTGAAACACCAATCGAATTTCTGCTTTCATTATAGGAAACCAAGTTTACAAAACATTATACGAAAGCCCTATTTTACAGTAGTTCTTAAAATGCAAAAAGTACAAGTAGCATTAATTTCAAGTTTCAGCCTAAGCATCCAAATAAAAGTCATACATTTCAGACTATCAATGAGAAAAGATAAAAAGATGAACCATCAAATCAAACTCACCCCATTGGCATGAGCCCTCTCAACAAGCTTGGAAGGTGACAAGAAGCCATCACTAAATTTGGAATGGGAATGCAATTCAAACACCACTCTATCCCCATGTCTCCCAAGAGTCTTCTGCTGCACGGCAAAATCATCAGCAACAACACAAGGACCAGAAGAATTATTATGCTGCTGTTGTTGTTGATCCAAATAAACCCACTCGCACACCCATTTGAAAGCAAGACTCTGCTCAACTGTCATCTTCTTCTTACTACCATCACGCTTCTTCTTCTTCTTCTTCTTCTTTTTGTCGTTTGCTTTCTTAGTATTGTTATTGTTGGTGGTGGTGGTGCTGTTGTTGACCGTGCTGTGAAGCACATAACCATCTCCAACCATGGCTTGCTATTGTTTTTTGTTTCAAGGGTTTTGTTTTGTTGGGCCCCCAGAGAAAATAGAGGGTGACAAAAAACAACTATGGGATTTACTGGTCGTGCTGCTGCCGCCGCCGCCTCCACCGCCGCTGCCGCCGTTAAAATTTATAGACCATTAAAAGACAGTTGGTAGGGCAGCGGGGATTAGATAGGGGTACAAACACTATATATTAGAGACGGGGGGCATTGGGCTTCCTTTCCATTAGCTCTATAGGCTTTTAGAATTAGAGAAAAAGGACAGCACAAAACAAAGGCGTTTAATAAGGGAGACTGTGCCATTGTGTGTCACAGGTGTCCTCACAACCTTTTTGTGTCGTCTGACAGGTGTTGTCCCCCTTCAAGGTTTTCCTCTGTTCATGTATTGTCCCTTTGTTCTGTTTCTAAATTTGTAGCTTCGTTCTATTTTTTTAATTTTTACTTTAATAATTACCGTTGGAGTGCGGAAAAAATTAGAGTCTAATTTAAATTTTTTTTGCAAAATTCGGATTCAAGTTAGATTCGAGTTATGACAAATTCGGAGCGAATTCGAATTTTTTAAATTTTTTTAAAAAAAATTAATTAATTTTTAATATATATTAATTACTTTATAAAATAAATACCTCAAAAGTTTAACTTCAACTTAAAATAAAAAAATTGAAATAAAAATAAAATATATATATTAAATTATGAATAAAAATTATATAATACAAGTTTCACAATCTAACAATTTATTTATAAAATAAATATTCAAAAATTTAAAATTTACCAAAAAATTTAAAAAAAATTTAGGTTTAACCCAGATCCGACTTGACTAAAAAAACTCGAGCTAAACTTAAGTTTCAAATCTAAATTTTTTTTTCGAATCTAAGTAGAGTAAAATTCAAATTTAGATTTGAATTTTGCCATCTCTAATTACCGAACACGTAGATATTCAAGAGTATTATTAAAATGACTTAACACACTCAATAATTAAAAAAAAAGTTCATCATCAATATCTCTAGGTACTAATAGACATGATAAAGGGGCTATGTCGGAGCCACACAGTTCACGAAAAATGAACTTAAATGAGTTTTCGTGCATGGGTTTGGGCTGCAGCTTAACATGTACTATAGGTACGATACGAAATCGTGTCTTGCCGTGTTAACACGATTGGCTCATGAGTTATTTAATATTTTTTAAATATTTTTTATTAATTTTAAATGTCGGCAAATGACATTGTATAATAAAATAGGCTCTATTATTAGAAGTTTAAATGTTTTCAACAACAGGCACATGAATACAATTACTCTATGTCACCATCCAAATCTCCAATTAGCTCTTAATAAAGAACATTATTTTGAAACATCATCAAATATAATATCATTGACTAAATCAATAATATTACATTATATAGCTCCTGATATAAAATCAGAAGATTATTAAGACGCTGTATAAGGATAAGATATGTCTATTATGACTTATTCGAACCTACTATTTTTCCATTGAAAAGAACGTACAAGCCCTATAATGGAGAATTATCCTTATTAGGGATTATTACTACTACCCCTATTGAGGAAATGAGAAACTTATCCTCACGTAAGGAAAAAAAACCTACCTCACATAAGAGGGATAAAAAGAAATATCCCCATACAAAGAGAAACAAACAAGCCACTACATTATTATAGATATCCTCCTCCTAATACAAACAATACCTAATCAAAACGACAACCAAAACAATACAACAAGACATGGCAGACTTAACACAACAATAGATATGTTAATTCAAGCTTGAGTTATGGCATTGAAATCAGATAACTTTGTAGGCCAAAGAGCGATGCTTGGGTATCAAAGGCTATGCTTAATGGTGGTCCCCTTCAGTTGTAAGCTCTTTAAGATTGTCAAGAGAGGACAAAGATGGCAGAATTTGGTGGCAGTTCGAAAAGATTTGGCTAACTTTTTGCCAAGACCCATAGTTCGGTAAGATAGGCACTGGTCAGCCCCAAATTGCAACAATGACAATGGCAACAGCAAATATCTCACGATAGTTAGAGGAACTGCAGTGGCCAGAGACTGACAAAAGCCAAAAAAATAGTACAGGCTAAAAGGAGGCTCTACAATGACTAAGGAGACGGTTGGATCATAGTGCCAAATGGCGAACAGGGAAGAAGGGGGGGGGGGGGGGGGAGCGAAAAAAATAGAAGAAAATAGGAAAAGAAAATGAAAGCATTAAAGAGCTAAGCTAAGAAACAGAAAATAAGACTTAAATGACCATCAAAGAGGGGACTTTTGGTGTTGAAGATGGTGCTTACGTGTCATTCTAATTTTATATAAATAATTAATTATTTAATATTTATATAATGAATATTTTAATAAAATCGTTAATATTAATTGTATGGTATTAAGCTTGTTACTTTTTAGACATTTAAGATATAAAGGAGTTTAAACCAGTGCTAAGAGTTAGCATTATAAGAGTTAGGACCTTATCTGAAATGAGACAAAGATCTAGAAATATATTAGTAATGACAAAATTGTAAGGAGTTGTAAATTATGCTAAGAAATATCATTATGCAGTATATTCTCGAAGACCTTATTCATGAATTATACTTGCCGACACAGGTCAATCAGTAAATCTTCAGATAAGTATATATCAATATCTGGATTGTTTAGATTGTTAGTCTTAGCAGATCATGGGTTTAGTGGAACCTCGTATTGGCATTTAGGTATTCAGTGAGGACTGAGTACATAATAGACTCATAAGGACCTCTAATAGACATCTCATAAAGTTGTCAATGAAAGGTCTTGAGTTGAGTAGTATTTATGGTCTTTTGATCTGAGCGCCATAATAGGCTTGTAAGTAATCCACCATACTTTAATTTCCCGCATGTTAAACCTCTTTCATTATCTGACCTTTGGGTGTCGTTAGATATGGTCCGATGCTTATTGAGTTTGATGTGCGTAGATATAGGATCCATCAACTCATATTGGTGAGTTATATATCTTGATACTTCGAGATTGTATTTTAAAAAGTCTTGTGGCTATAAGCGGTAACCCCAAAATTTTTTTTACTTAGAATTAAATAATATTGTAAAGAATTTTGCGAATATTGTTTACGAAAATTTAAATCTAGAGATAAGTTTATGGTCAAGCCTATAGGGATTTAATAGATATCTCTTCTCTTTCAGGATATAGGTGACGGAGGGATTATACATATATAGTTAACCTCAACTTGTATGGTTCAATGCGTCATTCTGTGATATCCGTAACATGTATGTAGGGTATTATGCACGGACTTGTAAAAGAGTTCTGTAAGACAAACGAGTATGAACTTAGAGAGTCTCATAATATAAAGTGTACTCGTTGAGCAATACGGTAACAGATTGGGTCAGACAGTTTGATCCCAAAAAATTTTAAAAATGAGAATTTATTTCAAGATCTCTCGAGAAGCACACTTATGAAAAGCTTAAAAGCTAAGCTTTTAATAGAATAAACAATTGTTATTTATTTGAAATCTTTGACAAGTGGCATTATGTATGCCCATTTGTGTGACAAATGACACATGCATGAAAAAACAACTTGACAAATGGCAAAAACATATTAACAATTAGTTTTGTGTATGTAATGGATGATGAACATGTATCCTTACAAAAGGTCAAAACAAATGAAATGCAATTGTTGCATTGTGAAGAATAAGGCAATTCGACCATTTAAGGAAAAACTTTGAAAAAGTTACATTTAACCCTTTAAGCCATAATTGACCATTAGAGAGTGAGCAAGAGTTGTTCAAATTTATCCTGCTGGAATTATATACTACCATTCTAACTCTTGTAATCTCACTGGTTATTGTAGACTAGAATTGTTCACAATTACGCTTCCTTTTAAGACTCAAAAATTGATTCTACAGCGAATCATCTTTAAGACTGAGTTTTCGAGTTTATTATTATTATAAACTTTCAATTCAATATGTGTTTATTAAATATAAAATTAGATTTCGTTTCCACTGCATAATATATGTACAATATGCATTAATTATTCAATGAACACACTATCACATGTATGCACCAATTAGCACACTTTTTATTTGGCCCTCTCTTCGGTGGGAGTAATATGGGGGGTAGGCAACGCTTTAGGGTTTTTTTTGTAAAGGAAATGATTTTCTTCCTTGTAGCTCTAGATAAAGAACATGAGGTAAAGAATTCATGTGAAAACATTTGGGTATAATAAGATAAATCAACAATTATCCTTAACTCAAACCAACTTCCCTATGAAAGACTAGACTTGAAACCTCTACTCTTCATCTACAATTTTCCTTAAGTAAAACCAAACATAACATGTATCAATCTAGCATCATTACCAATGAAGTTCCTAAGCAATTGGCTTTATTGTAGGTTTTCTCATATTAAAAGAAATTAAGTACTTTAGCCAGCTTGAATTAAGCTGCCAAGATGGCTTAAAAAAGCCTCAAATGCATGTTATAGACATAGCTTTATCTAGTAGTCATTCTATACCTACTGCATCTGTGATAACAAACCAAAAAAAAAAGGTAACAGGTTTTCGAAGAAATATAGGTGACATTTGGCTCACTTATCAGAGCTTAACCTAGCCCTCAAGCCCAATTCCCTTTATGGGCTACCCGGTCTAAAACAGACACATTCAACAGACTAAATGCAAATCCAAATACTTGGTCCTCTATAACTCGGCTTAGAAAGGCCATTGGGTGAGACTCAAGCCAAGACATGTGTTGTCACTCAGTACTTTTATTAGAGGACACGTTATTATGAACAAGTCACCTACCATGTCATAATTAGGCCCATCAACAGGTGACACGTTAGCAGATTTTAGGCTTTGCCACATCACCATCAGGTTCACTTGATGGTTTAGCTAGAACCATGTCGGTCGATGACTAGACCTGAAGATATGATGTGATAAGAAAAATCTCCAAAGAGCTAATGACAAGTCTCCATGTCAACAAGTATATGTTCTTATCCCCTATTAACATATAAATCATAGGCTGTCTAAAGTTGTTGGGTAGATCTAGCACTAAATTCAGTGAGCTTAAGGGGACAAAGTTTATTGACTAATTAGTGCTCCTATGTCGATGGCGGATCTAAGACACGTGGGTGTATGCATGTGCAATTGTGTCTATTGCCTGAATACATATTAAATACATATTTAGGTTTGATGGAAGCGTGAAACTTGCAATAAACAATAAGTAAAATATGTTAATCGCATTAATATATTTATAGGATAGAGAACTTACCTCAACGTGTAACGTTATACACGTATTTCCTCGGAGTCTGCATGGAGACTAACTCACGGGCAGTTCTAGTCACCAACTTAGTGGGTTTGGTGAGCTAGAACAGTAGCCCTATACGCAGCACTGGATTTAACTCTTAAACCCTAAAATGGTCGGTGTATTTTTTTATCATTTTTTTCAAAAGAATAAGAAATGAAGAATTTGAAGTAATCTATCATTAGTTCAATTAGAAATATAGAGAAAAATGAAATAATTTTATTTTTTACTTATTTTTTTCTTTTTTTTCTTTCTTTTCTTCCTCTCCATTTCTTTCTTCTCCTTCTATCGGTCAAATGGCCAAAATTCACACACCAATTCACACATTTTTTTCTCTTTCTCTTTATATATATATAATAAAATATTAATATAATATATTATATAATATGAAATAATAATATAATATTACATAATGGGTGCTAACTATTTGGCACCCAAAAATAAAATATTATTATATATAAAATATCATATAATATAATATAAAAATATATTATGAGAGATATTTTAATTATTTAACTATTAAATAATTAAAGTATAAAATAATCATTTTGTCCCTCATAAATAGTTATCAAGTTTACCCTCTAATGGGTCCCACCAAATCCGCACTTGGGTAAACTCAACCGAGAGTCCATAATGCGCCACGTGTCATTATACAATTAGTAAATAATAATTATTGACTAATTATTGTATTTAACACTTAAATATAAATACGCGCGTATTCCCATGACAGTGCTGAATATTGCTGGATTAAACACTTTAATCTAGCACGTTGCCCCAGTGCACAACGAGTACACTTTATATCGTGGGACTCCCTAGGTCCTACACCGATTCGTCAAATAGAACTATTCCATGAGTCCATGAGCAATGCCCCACGCACACATCACGAATATTGCAAATCAACACATTGAACTATGCAAGTTGAGGTTACAACGCATACGTATAGTCCTTCCGTCATGATATCCTGGATGTGCGGGGATATAAATTATCACCGTTAAATCCCCTAGTGCTCATATATATCTTATCTTTACACTCGTATCTCACTGAACAATATGTGCAAACTCTTTTCCCATATTATTCTACTTTGACGGAACTCTTTTTCGGAATTAATACTTGTGGCCACAAGATTTTCTAAGATACAGTCTCGAAGCATCTGGATATTAAACTTCTTATACGAGCTGACGGATCCCATATATATACACACCTGACTTCATAAGTATTGAACCATACCCAGCGACACCCAGCGGTCATACTATGAAAGGTTTGTGATATGCGTGGAATCAAAGTATGGTGGATCACTTACAAGCCTACCGTGGCACTTAGATCAAAGGACCAAGTATACTACTCAACTCGAGAGGACCCTCCATTGACGGCTTATCTAGGATGTCTATCGAAGGCCCTCATGAGTCTGTCCCATACCAAGTCCTAACTAGATACCCATATGTCAATACGAGCTCTAAGTTCACGGTCGGCTAGGAACGACCATATATACCCTATAGGTACAACATATGCTGATGGGTACCGGGTTGGAGTCTGAAGGCCTGTTGGGATAGAGATCCCGGGCTCGAAACCTGGGAAGGCGCAGGTAACCTGAGCTGGATATGTGGGTGTGCCAGTACTTGACTGGTAAGGACCAGTAAGGGACGATGATCTCAGTGCTGGTTGGTCCAAAGGGTTGGTAGACCCCACATAGTCCTGACAAAAAATATCGGCCTTTTTATCAGACTTATGTGGGGTCTACTAATCCTTGATCCACCGGTTGGATGATACCTCAGAGCCACCGATGTACCCACATAATCTCCTCAAGTTACCTGCGCCCCCAACCGTGTCGAACTTAGGATCTCATCCTTTATAGGCCTTCAAGGTTCGATGGTTATACCCATCAGGTTGGCCATTGTTAGGGTTGTGCCTATGTACCATCCTAGTTTTGTATAAATATTTGATATTTATACATAGTATATTTTGTTATATCGCTAATTATCTTTTAATTATATGATTTAATGCTTGTTACGCTACAGACTTTGTTTAATTTGAAGGAGTTTGGATATGGTCTAAAGTAGTTTAGACCGGTGCTAAGAGTTAACAAATATTCCAAGAGTTGGAGCATTGTCTGTAATGAGACAAAGACCTCAGAATATGCTAATAATGATATAGTTGTAAGAGTTGTAATAAGTTGCTAGGATATGTCATTATGCAAGCATATTCTCAAATAAATCGTTCCTAATCTATTTCTATTAACGCAGGCTGTTAGTAGATCCTATTAATTTATATAGATCAGTGTATGTCTAAATCTGTAGGGTACAGTTGGTTGTTCCTAGCTGACCAAGATCTTAGAGATTGTATAGGCATACAGGTATTCAGTTAGGACTGAGTATTAAATAGACTCATGAGGACTCCAATACACATCCTATATTGCCATCAACAAAAGGTCATCTCGAATTGAGTAGTATATGTGGTCCTCTGATCTGAGCACCACAGTGGGCTTGTGAGTGATTCACCATGCTTTGGTTCCATGCATGCCAGAGACCTTTTATGGTCTGACCACTGGGTGTTGCTGGGTATGGTCTGATGCTCATGGAGTCCGGTGCGTGCAGATATGGGATCCATCAGCTCTCATAGGGAGTGATATATCTAGATGCTCCAAGATAGTATCTCAAAAAAGTCTTATGGCCGTAAGTAGTTAACCCAGAAATGTGTTTCCATAGGTTAAACAATATGGCAAAGAGTTTTGCTCATATTGTTCAATTGAGATACTATTCTGGAGATAGATTATGGATGATCATATAAGGATTTGACGGTTTGGATCTATATTCCCGCACATCTAAGATATATATGATGGAAGGATTATACGTATGTGTTGTAAACTCAACTTGTATAGTTTAACGTGTCAATTTGTATATTCGTGACGTGTGTGTGGGGCATGACTCACAGACTTATGAAATAGTTTTATTTGACGAATCATGCGTGGATCTAGGGAGTCCTGCGATATAGAGTGTACTCATTTTGCACTGGGGCAGAGTACTAGATTAAATTGTTTAATCTAGTAATATCTAACGTAACCACGAAAATACGTGCATATGTATTTAAGTGTTAAATACAACAATTACTTAATAATTGTTATTCACTAATTGTAAAGTAACACGTGATATATTGTGGGCTTTCGGTTGAGTTTACCTAAGTGTAAAATTTGATGGGACCCGCTAAATGGTATACTTGATAACTATGATGAGAGATAAAATGATCATTTCACACTTTAATTATTTAAATATTAAATAATCAAATATCTTTAATATTATATATTATTATATAATATATAATTTATAATAATATAATATATATAATGCATGATAGTTGTCATGCATTATATATATATAATATAATTATTTTCTTTATTTATTATTTTTATTTGCCAATTATGTTTTATTTATATTATATTATAATAATAATATTTTAATGCTAAGAGATATATAAGTGTGCATTTGGAAACGGAAATGTGAGATGAATTGAATTGAAACAAAAGGAAAAGAAAAAAAAGGGCTTATTTTTCTTTACCATTTTTGTTTTGCTCTTGAGAAAGAAGAAGCAATTGTTGCTTCTATTTTCTTCTCTTCATCATCATGAGAAAGAAGGAGCAAAAGGTTGAATCGGCCATTTGGGATTAAGAGTTAATCCTACATTGAATACATGAGCTGCTGTTCTAGATTATTAATCTCACCAAAGTTGATAACTAAAACTGTGAACGAGGAGAACTCTAGGCAGACTTCGGAAGAATACGTGTAAAACGTTACACGTATTGGTAATTTCTCAATTTTATCATTTATATATTAATTTGATTAATATTTGATTAGTGTATTAATTGTATATTTTTAAATTTTGCTGCGTTAAAATATGTATTAGATGTGTATTTTTTAATTAACACACTACCACACGCATGCACTTGAACACAGTAAATCCCTTACAATAGTAACCCCACATTCGACCAATTGAAGACCAAAAGGTGTAATAGCTTTATAAACATGACAAGACTAAATATATCCTTGTCATGCTTAACTAAAATGGTAAATGAAGAGGTGCAAGCTAGGTGGTTGAAATTGATTAATATGTAAGCAAAATTGCAATCAATTTAATAAAGCCATATTTACAAATCAATTGAACCGACCTAATAATGTCATCTATCATGCCATTACCAGTTAATGACACGACATGTGGCATTTAATAGAAAGGTTAAAATAGTAAGTTCTACTTTTCGAGATCTCGGGCTTAACATTTAAACTCTATGATCTCTCCGAGAAACCCTAAAATAATTTTGATTTTTCAAGAATTTCCCAGATTGAACTATTCAATCTAATACGCTACCCCAGTGCACAATGAGTGCACTTTATATAGTGAGACTCCATAGGTTTATGCTCATTTTGTCTTACGGAACTCTTCCGTAAGCCTATAAACATTACCATACACACACGTTATGAAAATAATAACACGGTACGTTGAACCATACAAGTTAAGGTTAATACATATTCGTATAATTCCTCCATCATTTATATCCCAGAATAGTGGAGACATAGATCATCACTGTCAAGTCTCCATAAGCTCAACTCTAAAACTTATCTCCAGATTCATATTTTGATAAATAATATCTATAAATATTTTTGTGATATTGTTTCTGATACGGGAAACATTTTTTCTGGGTAAACTACTTATGGCCATAAGATGTTCTGAAACAATCTTGGAGCATTTAGATCTAATCCTCACCCATATAAGCTGACGAATCCCGTATCTATACATACCGGACTCCATAAGAATCGAACCATATCTTATGACACCAAGCAGTTAGACTATGAAAGGTCTCTGATATATGTGAAACATAAGTATAATGGATCACTCACAAATCTACCGTGGTGCTCAGGTCAAGGGACCATGAATACTGTTGAAGTTGGTGCTTACATGCCATTCCAATAGTATATAAATATTAAATTATTTAATATTTATACAGTAAATATTTTGTATAATCATTAATACAATATAAATACATGGTATAATGTTTGTTATATTATAGACATTGTATAATCTAAAGGAGTTTAGATTTGGTCTAAAAGAGTTGAGACCAGTGATAAGAATTAATAGAGCTGAGAGTTATATATGCTAATAGTTAGCATTGCTAAGACTTAGTAGGTTATAAAAATTAGCCAGATCTAAAATGTTAGATCCTTATCTATAATAAGACAAAGACCTGAGGGTATACCAGTAATGATATGGTTGCAAGAAGTTGCAATAGGTACTAAGATATGTCATTATGTAAGTATGTACTCAAACACTATATTCCTGGTCTACTTCATCGACGCGAGTCTATTGGTGGATCCATTCCATATAGATTAGTGTATGTTATATCTATATGGTATAGATGGTTGTTCTTACCCGACCATAATCTTACCGGAAGCTTATATATGCATACGGGTATTCAGTCAGGACTAAATACTGAACAAACTCATAAAGATGCCAATAAACATCCTATGAAGCCGTCAATGGTGAGTCATCTCAAGTTGAGTAGTATACATGGTCTTTTCTCCTGAGTGCCACGATGGGCTTGTAAGGGATCTACTATACTTTAGTTTCACGAATGTCATAAACCTTTCATGGTGTGACCACTAAATGTTGCTGGATATGATTCGATGCTTATGGAGTACAATGTGTATAGATATGAGATTCGTCAGCTCTTATAGGGGAGTAGTATATCTAGATGCTTTGAGATTTTATTTTATTAAATTTCTTGGCCACGAATACTAACTCGAAAAAGGTGTTTCCCAAAGAGTTGAACAGTATAGTAAAGGTGTTTGCGTATATTATTCTTAAAAATACAAATATGTAGATAAGTTTTATGGATGTGCACACAGAGATTTGATGGTGCTGATTTATATCCTCCCACATCTAGGATATAGATGATAGTAGGATTATACGTATGCATTGTGACCTCAGCTTGTATAGTCTAACGCGTTGATTTGTAATATTTGTGACGTGTGCGTGAGGCATCCATCACGAACTCATAGAATAGTTCTATTCGACAAATTGGGCATAGATCTAGAGAGTCTCGCAATATAAAGTGTACACATTGTACACTAAGGCAGTACAGTGGATTGAATTGTTCAATCTAGTAATTTTTAGTAGAACTGAATATTTGTTTCAGGAACCCTCGGGATATGCGCGTGTCAGTACTTGAGTGTTAAGTATAGTAATTAGTCAATAATTATTGTTGACTAATTAAATAATGACACGTAGCACGTAGTGAGCCTTTAGTTAAAATTGATTCAAGTATTAGGTATGGTGAGACCCACGTTGGGTTAATTAAAGGGTTAAGGGTTATTTTTCTAAATCGGTTATTTAAGTGTTAAATAATCTAAATATTTGTTATCACTGAAGAGTTAAGTGATTAGTTAATTTAACTAGAGTTAATTGTTAGCTCATTATTAAATTAATAAAGAAAATATTTTATTAAGGACTTAATTGCTAAATAAAATGAGATTTTATTAAATAATTAATTATAGTTAAAATAAATATTGCTATAAGGGGCATTAAATTAAAACTTGACGACATAAGGGAAAATTTCCTCGTTAAAGACAAATGATGGTCGCCCATCACCTTTTGTCTAATTGTTGGACATTTGATTAGCTTGTTTGATAAGCTAAAATAATTATAATAATTTTGTAGACAAAATGTAAAGATATTTTTATTATATATATATAATCATGAAAGGGTGGCCGGCCATGAATGTGGTTTTAGAGTTTTGGAGTTCATTTTTGCTCTTGAATCAAATGAAAAAATGTAAGAGTTCAAGTATGGGTTTTTGGCAATAGAGGAAAAAAAAAATAAAAAAGGGTTTTCATTTTCCTTTGATGCCATTTTTTAAGGTAAGAAAAATTGTTTTTATTTTAAGTTTTTAAGTGTTAAAAACAATAAAAACTTGAGAGTAAAAGTTGTTTTGTCATTTATCTTTCTCTCTTAAATAAATAACCACCATTGTTACATTTGAGTTGATTATATTTTAATGAATTTAAGTATTGAATGCATCAAAAATAAAATGAGTATAGTCTAAGTATTAGGCTATAAGGATTAAGAGTTAATCTCACGATTTAATAGTTAAACAAAGTGCTGAAAAATAAAGACTGATGTTCTAACGACCCAAGCCTATCACGTTGGGTTCTAGAACTACCAATAAGTCTACTTCTAGCAGTACTCTAGAATAAATCTATTCCAAAGGCTTGATAAATGATATTTATTGATTTTCAGTCACTGGTATCAATTTGATTAATATGTCTTATATTTTGTTCATTAACGTAATAAATAACATTTATTGTGTTCTTTTTAGGAAATTAGATTTTTAGTTTCCGTTGCGAATATTTATGTATGAAATACATAAATGATGTGTATATATTGTGTTTGATGTATATATATATATAAATTTTAAAATGTACATATTTACGACATGCACACACCCAATAGGTTTAGGTTACGAACCGGGATAAACCGGCACCTCTATAAATACTATTGGGGTTGTCCTACGTGCCATCTCAATTTTGTATAAACATTTAATATCTATACATAGTATATTTTATTATATCACTAATTACTTCTTAATAATATGGTTTAATGCTTGTTACGCTACAGATTCTATATTATCTGAATGAGTTCAGATAGGGTCTAAAGGAGTTTAGACCAGTGCTAAGAGTTAACAAATATTTTAAGAGTTAAAACATTGTCTGTAACGGAACAAAGATATCAGAATATGCTTATAAATATATAGTTGCAAGAGTTGCAATAGGTTGCTAGGATGTGTCATTATTCAAGCATGTTCATAAATATATTGTTCCTGATCTATTTCTAATGATGCAGGTCTGTTGGTAAATTCCATTAATTCACATAGATCAGTGTATGTCTATATCTGTAGGGTACAGTTGGTCGTTCTTAGCTGACCATGATCTTGGAGATTGTATAGGCATACGGGTATTCAATTAGGACTGAGTACTGAACAGACTCACGAGGACCCCAATAGACATCCTATGTTGCCATCAATGGAATGTCCTCTCTAATTGAATAGTATACGTGGTCTTCTGACCTGAGCACCTTGGTGGGCTTGTGAGTGACCCACCATGCTTTGGTTACACGCATGTTAGAGACCTTTTATAGTTTGACCACTGGATGTTGTTGGATATGGTCTGATGCTCATAGAGTCGAGTGTGTGTAGATATGAGATCCATTAACTCTCATAAGGAGTGATATATCCAGATGTTCGAGATAGTATCTCAATAAAGTCTTATGGCCATAAGTAGTGAAACTAGGAAATGCGTTTCCACAGGGTTAAATAATATGGCAAAGAGTTTGCTTATATTGTTTAGTGAGATACCATTTTGGAGATAGATTTATGGATGAGCACATGAGAATTTGACGATATTGATCTATGTCCCCGCACATCCAAGATATATATGATGGAAGGACTATACGTATGTGTTGTAATATTAACTTGTATGGTTCAACGCGCTGATTTGTAATATTTGTGATGTATGCGTGAGGCATTGCTCACGGACTTATGAAATAGTTTCATTTGACAAATCGGACGTAGATCTAAGGAGTCCTGTGATATGAAGTGTACTCGTTGTACATTAGGGCAGAGTACTGGGTTGAATTGTTTAATCCAGTAATATCTAGGATTATCACGAAAATACGTGTGTATCCGTATTTAAGCGTTAAATACAATAATTAGTTAATAATTATGGACCTTCGGTTGAGTTTATCCAAGTGTGAGATTTAATGGGACCCGCTAAGGGGTATATTTGATAAATGATTATTTCACATTATGATTATTTAATTGTTAAATAATTATAATATGTCTATTAAAATATATTATTTTATAATATTATATATTTTAATAATATAATATATATTTATGCATAATAGTTGTCATGCATTTATATATAATATTATTTTATTATTATTACCTTTTATGGCTAAATTTTATTATTTTAATATATAATATTATTATAATAATCAATAGAGATATATATGTGTGTTTGACGGAACAAATGAGAAGTGCAATCATTGCATTTGTTTTCTTTGTTTCATTTCCATTTTGAAGAGAAAGAAAAAAGAAAAAGAATCGGCCATTTTGGGGTTAAAAGGTTAGTCCCGTGTTGGATTAAAAGAGTTACTGTTCTAGCTCGCCAAACCTACAAAGTTAGTGATTAGAACTGCTTACGAGTGAGACTTCGGGCAAACTCCCTATATACACGTGTAAAACACTACATGTTCTAGTGATTTCTCAACTTTACTTTTGATATATTAATTTGATTAATATATGTTTTAAATGTTTCGCTGCGCTAAATATGTATAAGTTACGTATTTTTTTTATATAATAAACATTGTTGCACATGTATACACCCATGTATATCTGATCCCCAATAAATACTACTCAACTCGAAAGGATCATCTATTGACGATTTTATGGGATATTAGAGACCCTAATTGAGCCTATTCGGTACCCAATCCTCTCTAAAAACCTACGTGTCTATACGAGCTTCACTAACTTCATGGTTTGTTAAGACTAACCATTTAGACCATCTAAATATATACATACACTAATCTATATAAATAAAGTTCCACTGACAGACCTGCATAAGTGAAAATAGATTAGAAATATTAACGTTTGAAAGTATACTTGCACAATGATGTTCCTTAGCACTATTTACAACCTTTTGTAATTATATCATTGTTAGTATACCCCCAGTCTTTGTCCCATTTCAAATAAGACTCTAACTCTTTAGATCTCACTGACTTTATAACATGCTAACTCTTAACAGTGCTAACTCTTAGTAATTATAACTTTTAATGTATTTAACTCTTAGTACTGGTTCAAACTCCTTCAAATCAGATCTGAACTTCTTTAAATCATAAAATATCTAAAATATTACAAGCATCTTACCATATATATATATTTAATATTAATAATTTTATTCAAAATGTTTATTATATAAATATTAAACAATTAATATTTATACAAATTAGAATGGTGCGTAAGCACTATTTTCAACACTCATAACTGTTATGCTATGATCATATATTCAATGATTCAAGGCTAACATCTAAATTTTTTTGTAAAGTTTATTAGGGTTTCCTAAGCAATCTAAATAGTAATCAAGTAATTAAAAGGTTTTAAGCATATAATAATTGAACAATTTTACTATTGAGTTTATAAAAATAAGAAAAGAACTTGAATTCAATCACATATCGAGTTCAATAAACGTGTTCAAAGAGATCCGTGTTGAACAAGACCTAAGAGAAGACAACTATAGGATTAACCTACTAGCTAAGTTAGCCTCCACTGATACCATAAAGTTTCCTAAGACAACGTTGGTGGAGATCATACTTGAATCAAGTATTCATGTTGCAGAACCTATGAAAGTCAACTTGGTTAATAGTGAACCTAGCTAGATGGATCCTAGTGTTTAGTACCTAAAGGACAGAGTCACCTCTAAAGATAAGACTCAAGCCAGAAAGCTGAGGTACCAAGTAATCGGATATTGTCTAATCGATAGAGTACTCTACAAGAAATAAGCCTTCCTACCTTACTTGAGGTGTCTGCACCCTCGAGAGGGACATTACATGCTTAAAGAGATACACAAGAAAATGTGTGGAAACAATAGAGAAGATAAAGCTTTCATCTAAAATGCACTGAGGCATAGATACTTTTGGCTCAACATGAAGCAAGATGCACAAGGCCTAGTCAAAAGGTGTGACAAATGTCTAGTGCCTCCTTATGCTTTCCCAAGATGTAAGCAGCCTACAATAGAGAAAAGCACCAAAAACAGTAAAAGATACAACACAAAAGAACAGAATAGATGAACTAGTAAGAAGGGATAGCCAAAATTACCTTGTGGGAATGGCTTAGAGCACTAGATAGGGCACTCAACGAGTCCTGGTGGAAAATAGATAGGGCTAGCGTAATAGGCAGAGCCCTATGAATGTTCTTCAGATGATCAACCTCTAAGGACCGACTTACTAGCCAAGCTGGTCTCTATTGTTTGGTATTGTATAAATGCAATTGTTGACTTTTTAAATAAAAAATTATTATATCCCTCCAAAGTTAATTTATACTATTATAATTATTACGACAAAGTTGTTTTTTTGAGATATTATCAAACACTATGAAGGTTTTTGGTATTTAATAGTTCCAAAGTTTGGAACTTTATAGAAATTACTTTGTTACGCTTGAAGTTCCTTAAATTTATTGAAATGCACCATCCTCCTATAAGAAAAAAAAATACTCCGACACTCAAATTAGTATTTTTTTAGAATAATGGTGTAAGTGTGTGGTGTGCTTAAAAGACAAGCAATGTAATATGCTTTGTATTCATGCATCTGACGAATCAATTGCCAATGGAATAAACTTAAAGAAAACATGTATTTGTAATGTGAATAATAAATTGAATGAATAATGAGTCAAAGGTATATATTTATTTATAGTTTGTAAATCCTAATGCATGATGAATTATGAATGCGTAAATTTCAATCCTTATTAAATTATGAATCTAATTAAATATAAATAAATTAGGAATCCTAATATATTTTAGAATCATCAACCAAGGAAAAAAGTATTGAATCAATTTTTTTTTACTTGCAGATAATCCTTCTTTATACAGAATAACAATTCATTAACAACAAGTTAACCTCCCTATGACTTACATGACCCATTTATGGGATCCATGGGTCAACGAGTTCGGTTACTTAGCATGTTGAATTTGAATCTGGACTTCGTTAACTATTATATACTCTCTTTAAAAAGACACAATGACGTGGGCTACTATGTGTATTTAATAATGGGCTCAACAGTTGTCTCCCTCACAAATGAAGAATAAGGGTTTATCCTAAGTCTTAGAGTTTGAAGGGTATATTTCTTCACTCCTTAGTTCAGCACATGGCATGTGTCACCTTTTAAAAAAAAAGCATTTTTCTCATGTGTAGCATTGTTCCAAACGGATGGGACTTTTCAATCTCCAGTGATGTTTCTGGTATGATGAGTGGATGTGTGCATGGTTTCTTCCTTTCATGCATTAATACTTATTTGCTTTGAGTCAATAAGTGAAATGGTGTATTTCGATCTAGACTTACCTAAGATATGTTCATCGCTGTCCTTTCATTTTTGTGAAATTGCTCTAGAAGCAATAACAATTCCTTCTATTTTGCATTTTAGTCCCTGAACAGTATTATGTAAAAGGAATGCTTCTATGCATGTGATGTAATCATATGATCATGTATGTGATAATTCACGAATTTATATAAAAGAAAAATGCTAAGTCTTTTTCCATGCATATAAAAAAAAAAAGAAAACATTTTTTTTGTTGGTATTTACTTCCCTTTTTTATTTCTTACTCTTTTTGGCTCCATCTTTGTGAAGGTTTTTATAGACAATAATAGTGACTTATGAGGTCATTTACTCTTTATAGTCCCATTTTTGTACAACCTAAAAGGCCACATTCACCCCCAGAATGGGAGCGAGAAGAGGAAGGCATGTCTAATGATCTAAGCTACTTCTTTTTTTACTCATTTTGATACTGTAGCTTGAAATATGATAAGAATTCTAGCAAAAAGTACTACTTCTCAGGATGTCAATTGAATGAAAAATTAGAATAAATTATATGAGATAAATGATACTTATTTTCTTTGGATGTAATTTTGAACAATATTTTTTAGAAGCCTTTCGATATGAGTGCTTCTTGATAAAGGTACTAGACAATTCCAAAGAAGTCTTTCAATAATTTTCAAATTTGTTCTAAGACATATAACCCTAAGCTGGGGGCCCTACTACACTTGTCTTATGATGTAATATGACTTGACTTGATAAGGATACTTAGTGAATCTCTATCTATCTATCTCATAGTGACATCTATTTAGCAATATTCTAAAACGTTTTATCTCATTATTTCTCTAATCCTCAATAATTTTAACCATATTGTTGGAAGAAAGGTACTAAGTACCATAATCCTTTCCAATCCTAATCTTTACTACTAGAAGTATTTCAACCCTTTTGGGTTTTAATCATGTACTTGTTTATCCCTTTCTGGGTTCATTTTTCCTTATAAAGAAAATGTACTAAGTGATCCAATTCCCATGAGTTTGATCCTGTTTCTTTATTTACACATTTTCAGGTTTATTTTCCTTGCAAACAAAAGGTATTACATACTCTAATTCTTTATATTTGATCTTGATTCAATAATTTTTGAGTTATATTTACCTCGTAAAATGAAGGTATTAAGTACTCTAATCCTCCTAGGTTATAATGTTTTTTTTTCATTTCAAAATCATATTGCTGGAAAAGAAAATATTAAATGCTACAATCCTTCCCGCCCGGATATTTATTTTTTTTTATTTTCATTTCTCAAAAGGTAGGTATTATGCCTCTTTTCCTTCCAAGATGCAAAGGAAAGGTACTACGTACTTCAGTCTCCTCGACTTTTATGTTTTTCTCATCTAAGGTAGGTATTATGCCTCTCTTCCTTCTAAGATGCGAGGGGAAGGTATTACGTACTCTAGTTTCCTTGACTTCTACTTTTTTTTTCTCCTAGATGGTAGGTATTATACATCTCTTCTTTCTAAGACGTAAGAGGAAGATACTACGCACTCCAGTCCCCTCGAGTATTCAACTAGGAGTTTTCTTCAATTAAGAAAGGAACTTCTACATACCGGGAGCTCTTTAAAGATTATGATGGCCCTTGTGGCTAGTACCAAGGTTGATCTTGATATTGTGTCATTGTCTGAAAGGTTTTTGGATGTTAGAATGGCTTGACAAGCTTCTTTGTATTTCTATTTTGTCTTTTTTATTTTTGTGATGATTGAGTGTATACATCTGTTTGTTTTCTTTTAATTTTAAGGATATATGAATTAAGCTCTTTTTTCAGTTTAAGGTTGAAAGAAAGGTGTTGAGAAACCTTATCACCTTGACTTTCAATTTTTTAATTCTTGGAACGATAAGAACTACGCTTCTTGATTCTTCTAGGGGATGAGAAGAAGGTGATAGGAATTCTTGTCCCTTTGAGCTTTTTCTTCTTATCCTAGAATGATAGGATATAAGCCTATTTTTTTCTTCTAAGGGACAAAAAGAAGGTAGTGGGAACCCTTGTCCTCTTGGCTATTTTGCTTTGATTCTAGAACAATAGGATCTAAGCTTCATTATTCTGGTAAAGGACAAGAGGAATATAGTGGGAACTTCTGTCCTTTTAGCCCTTTTGCTCTAATTTTGAAACGTTAGGATCTAAGCCTCTTTATTCTTCTAAAGGACAAAAGGAATGTGGTAAAAACCCATATCCACTTAGCCATTTTCTTTTAATCTTGAAACAGTAGGATTTTTGCCTTTTTATTCTTCTAAGAGGTAAGAGAAAGGTAGTAGAAACCTTTGTACTCTTGAATTTTTTTCTTTTGATTCTAGAACAATAGGTTCTGAGCCTATTTATTCTTTTAAAGAGCAAGAGAGAGGTGGTGGAACCCCTGTTCTCTTGGCCTTTTTGTTCTGATTTTGGAACGATAGGAATTTTGCTTCTTTATTCTTCTAAGGGACAAGAGGAAGATAGCAAGAACCCTTGTCCCCTCAACCCTTTCACTTTTGATTCTAGAAAGATAGGAACAATGCCTTTTTATTCTTCTAAGGGACGAGAATAAGGTTGAGGGAACCCCTATCTTCTCGGCCCTTATAATTTGATTCTGGAACGATAGGAACTATGCCTTTTTATTCTTCTAAGGGACGAGAGGAAATTGGTGGGAACCTCTATCCTTCAGCTATTTTGTTCTTGATTCTATAGGAATATAGGAACTATACCTCTTATTCTTCTGAAACATGAAAGGAAAGTGGTGGGAACCTTAATATTATCATAAAGAGCATTCAAGAGTTAATGTAAAATTGGTTGGTGTTATGACATTATGAATGTCCACCAATATGACATTATGAGAATATTTAAAAGATATAATATTATGACCACTAATATTGCAGAGAGCATTAATGTTGTCGTAAATGATGTATGTAGGCTTTCTGTTACTACCATAATTGAGTAGATTCAGGAGTTAATGCAAATTGATTTGTCTAGGGATGAGAGGTTGTGCAAATTATGACAAACTATTTGGCGAATTTGGCTCATTACAAGATTTTGGAAGCACAATGATAAGTTTACCTAATAGATAATTCTCACTTTGTCATAAAGGATGAAAATATAAATAACATAGTGAACATCCCAACGAAGTCATCCAGTTGCCGGAAGTTTAATTTTTGACAACTACCTTGTGTTTATACTATTACAGTATACAAACAGACCAGATTATAATATCAGAGTCTTTGTTCGCTTTATTACATGATTGAGTCTTTATTTCATGTATACGGTAAGTTAGTCAATCTAGTTAGCTACTCATTAGATTGGATTGTTCCAAAAGAATTGAGAGAAGCTGACATCTAGTCTTCTATGGCACATCATCAATTGTAAAAATACCGAAAAAAACAGATTCCATCGCAAGGTAAGAAACTGACAAAGAATGTGTGCTGCCATTATAAATAGAATAGACATAACCATTAAACATGTTGAAACTTTATTGTATTGCATAATAGTTGATATGGCATGTATTTAAAGTATTATTCTATGTTACTTGTATGCTTATATTTTAATTTAATGTGTATTTTAAGTATTATTTTATGTTACTTTTATTTGTCATTTTGACATTTTGTTGTAAATTATACCATATTTATCAAACATATCTTACTATTGTAGTTTGATATTTTATTATATTTACCACTTTTAGAAATATAGTGAATATTTCAAATTTTACATTATTTCTTAATTAAACAATTAATTAAATTTAAAAAATAATTACTTAAATTAAATTAATTAGATTAAACAATTAATTACTTTAAAATTGAATAAATAAAGCATGTGAATCTTTTTCAGTGATAGTGAGATGTTTTCACACTTTTTTTTGCTGAATTTGTTTTTTTTACTTTCACCCATTTATAACGTAATCTACCTATATTCCACTTATTTTACTTATAATCTAACATTTTCATACCTTTTTTCCCCCACAAACTACAAATTACATTAAAAAGTTTAAAAACTTTAAATTTATCAACTATTTTTTGGATTTATGTTCAAGCACCGGTGTTCTTGTACGCTGATCTACACAATATAGCATCTGAAATCAATAGTTTACACTATTAATTTTGCATTGTTTTTGCGAGAGAGTTTTGGGTTCATTGAAGAGGAAAAAATAAATTCGGGGTAAAATTGTTCGATTTTCACTTTTTTGGAGTTTTATCTCCTATATCTTGTTAATTTACTCTTGAAAATAAAAAAGGCGATATGCCTTATAGCAACAAAATAAGAAATTAAGAATCTCCATTTCTTCTTCTTTTTTAATAGTATCTTGTATTTAGTGAAAATTTTAATTTTAAGTGATAAATGCAAACTTATAGTAGCCATTAAAAAACACCTCTCAAATGGTCTTCTTAATATTAGTGCGTCGATTGGATATACAGACAAGATCATTAATATCACTAATAACTCATCAAAATATAAACATTTGATTGTTTCTATCTTTATATACTACTTCAAACATTATACCTAGATATGCACTTTTTAAAAAAAATATTCTATTAACTACAATCACTAGTCAGATGGATGATTAAAAACTCCCGATGCATGGTCTTAATACAACAAAAGTACATAAAGTGTTTGCTATTATCAAATTCTAAATGTGTTATCGTATCTGAATTCTGTTATTCTAGCACATAGCAGTATGCAATAAGTAATCTAAATGAATCCTTTAGAGTATTGGTTATCAGCCTACATGCATACTCTTTACCTTGCCAAGTAGTAAAACACATTAACTCTATACCAAATTCTTTGCATATGTCAGCTTGGATCTTCTTCGGTCCATAAATTATCCTAACTGATGCAAACTTTTTTATTTATTAATTTACCAATAATCTAGCTCTTGGCTTGCTGGTGACCATTACATAATTGGTCTAGTTGACAAGTGTGATCTGCATCTATTCTATACACAATGAAAAGTTTCCTCGCATTCGTTGACACTGTATATAATTACCATTTGCATCTCTCATTATCAAATTTTATCTCAAAATGATCTTTTGCAGATCTTGAAACTTTGAAGCTCTAATTTTCTTTAAATGCTAGTAAGATAATAGCTTAATGAAGTTTATTTTTGCTATCATACAACTTTTCCACCAATACATCCCAATTTTAGAATACAATATCTTATTCGATATAACTAAGTCCGATGGAGGTATTGAAGGAAGAAACTGAAATTTTTTTTTACTTTATCTTTATCTCATCTTCTATGTTAATCGTACGCATTACGCGTCTCATTAAAAGAACTATTAGAAATATTTCATTGCTCACCTTTTTATGAAACATCTAATCCTTGCTTTTTTCACATTATCAAAATTTTCATTACCATTAACATTTCTATCTGTCTAACTATTATGGTGCATATAAGTTAGGTCTTCATTGAATATTATACATAAATAATGATAGTTAATCGAAGTTTTTATAGAAAACATCGTAGTTGGTATTGTTAGGGTTGTGTTATTCACTTGGTTACACTGTTTGTCGAGCTGAAATGACTATGGCAGGGTGGTAGGTTCTTAATGGGCGCCTGTACATTCTCTTTACATATAGCAGCTCTAAAATCCACTTTTACACATAGAGAAGAAAATGATATTTTATTGATCCCCTATAAAGAACTGAACATCATTATCATTTTCAATCTTAATTATCTTAATTTAAACCTCATTGCATCAACAAAAATCTTTAGATATACTTTATACTGTACATTATAACCTCCAATTACATGACATACAATATTTTAATAGCTCATTATATTTCACATCCTTCAAAGTTAAATCACCCTAATTTTGTGCCAATATATCTCTTATCAATGTCACCAAAGTAAGGGTGGGCCAAAAAAATCGGGAACCGAAGGTTCGGTCGTATTTTTTAAAAAAAAAAAATCGATTTAATTTTTTTTGGGAAAAAAATCGAAAAAATCAGACTAAAAATTAAAAAAACTCATAATTTAAAATAAAAAAAATTAAAAAAACTGAAAAAATCTAATCGGACCGGACCAAAAAAAATCGGTTCGGTTTATCTCATTAAAAAAATCGATTTCGATTTTATTTTTTTAAAAAATTGAACTGGACCGTGCCCACCCCTAGACCAAAGCTTTCCCATCTTATCTTAAAATAAATAATGAGTGATTCATATTTTATAACACTTATAAAAAAAATTTAAAAATTATTTAAATTAATAAATAAATAAAATTTAGCAAAACTGCATGATGCCATGCAAACTACTTTTGTGTGTGTGGAGAGGTACGAGTTTCCTTAGCCACTTTGTAGTTGCATTACACATATACATGAAATCCACAAACAACTTAGATTTTTTTTCTTTCTAAATTTGTAATTTTTTCTCTTTGATTCACTCTATTTATTTTTCATTTCATCATATTATACTATATCTATATTGCGATACTCATACATTTTAAAATATACACAAAAAATTTAAAACTATATTTGTGACTCTAACTTGTCAATTTAAAATTATAAATATATATGAAACAAATATATTACATAATAATAGAAGCAATCATATCTTTTTTTTTTATAATTAGAATATTAAAATCTACTTATTTTAAAAATTGATGTGTATTTTGAGATTAATTTTGAGAATATCTATTTTTATACATTTATTTTTAAATATATTATTTATCATTAAAATAAAGATAATTATATCTATTCACGTTAGTTTTGTCTAATAAAAATTTAATTATTAATTACATTTGCTTAAATAATTTAATGATAAAAGTTTTGCAATGCGTTTCATTACTAAAATAGAGATTTCAAATTTAATTCTCTCCTCTTTTAAGTTAAAAAAAAAAATTAAAGTAAAAATTGTAAATTCAAATTTTCCGAAGTAAAAAGAAAAAAAACCACCACGATGCTTCAAATTCAGACATGATGGCAAATTGCTTTACACGAGATCTGAAACTCATTTTGGAATCTCCATTGCCGTACCAACTAACAACCAACCCTATTCTTATTCGAACAAACAAACACGCCCAGGAGTTGGTCTCTCCGACTACTACTCCTGCTACCTCGTTAATGTCGCCATCATCCATTTGTTTACTTCTTAATTTTAATTACTAGCTCCTCCTCCTCCTCCTCCGCTAACATCTTTTGCTTCTCAATCTAATCTTTCACTGCTGCTTTTCTCTTGTCAATTCACTTTGACAATGGCGACTAGTGCTTCCTTTGCCAATTCACTCTTATCTCTCAAACCTCATCGAACAAATAATGCCTTTTCTCCTTCTCTTTCAATTGCCAAATCGAATACTACTCTCTCCATCCATTTTAAAAAGAAGGATCAACTCCCTGCTCGTTTCGCCACCACATTTTGTTCGTTGGATGCTGCAAAAGATCCTAAACAAGATACCCCACCTATCGAATTTAGTATGGATGATAATGCCCTTTTTTTCCCCCCTTTTTTTTTCTTTTCCATTAAATTTATTGTTAAATTCTTTTTATTTCACTTCTCTGCAGGATACGAGGCATTTCCTACAGTAATGGACATTAACCAGATTCGTGAGATTTTGCCACACCGGTTAGTCTAATCTCTAGTTACTTTATTTTTCACGAATTATGATTAATGGCTCGTTGCATTGAGGTTTTATGTACCAATTATGCCTATATTTTCTTAGGGCTAAGAGGTGCACTGAACTCTGATGTAATTTTGCTCTACTTTTTTTTTTTGGGTGCCTCTTGGTTTTTGTTTTAGGTTCCCATTTCTTTTAGTGGATAGAGTTATTGAATACAATCCCGGAGTTTCAGCTGTTGCTATTAAGAATGTTACCATAAATGATAACTTTTTCCCCGGGCATTTTCCTGAGAGGCCAATTATGCCTGGTGTTCTCATGGTTGAGGTAATTTTTCTTTTCTTCCTCAAGTTTTGGTCTCTCTCTCTCTCTTTTTTGAAAAATTTGAATTTATCAATTACATCGTAAATACTATTTGGATAATTTTTTTCTATTGAGGTTACTTTCAATTTGATTGAACGTAAGGATGATACAGCAAGTATGGCGTACCTGGGCAATGGTTTGATGCTCTTTAATTCCAATTTCTTTTTCAAATTTGAAGCTCTTTTGATTAAATTGATAGGTTAATCAATCTGTTGTCTCATAGAGATTGTAGTTAATGGAACCTTTTATTTTGGGTATTATGAAGTTTTATCTTCACTGTTGCATGTTTCCTGGAATGCTCAATCAATGGGCTATGATTTGTCATATAGACATGAAAATCATGCTTTGACATGGATGTGGAGTGTCAGACATGGTAATTCTAGAGGATGTTTATATGGGTTCATGGTGATAAAGCATGCATTTGTGCATTTATAATAGAATTATATATAATGAACTATGATTTTGTGACTGTTTGATTATAAACACTAAAGAAAGTATAACAGTTATCTAGCTTGAATTAAGAGAGAGTTATATAACAAATTTTTTTGTAAACATCCTCAAAATGTTAGCAGACCTTTCAGCCAATAAGGTCCAAATTTCTACAAATATCTATATGTGTATCATACATAGTTGGTGACTAAATTTTTGTCCTTAAGTCTACAACACACTGTATTTTCAATGAAAAATGTATAGAATCAAAGCAAATGAATTTAGGGAATGTTGAGCCTATGATTAGTTGTATACCACCTCTGCACATTGGTTCTGTTAGTTTCAACAATACAGTTCAGGGAAATCTTGATTCAATCATTTAGTAACTAAGATGACCATATTACTCTTTTTTGCTTTAATGCCCAACTAGTATATTGTCAAAATATTTCTAGGCATCCCATATTATTGTCATTGACATTTGATAGTGATTATGAAGGAATTTGGGAAGAAGATCCTACTAGATTAATAAGATGACTTATAGAGTAGTTTGAAAGGGGAACTACATAGTTGGATGAAGCTTAGAGAATATGACAATTATAAGTAGATTTACATTATCAGAGGTGAGAGAAGAATAAGATATAATGACAATCCTTCTGTAGTGTGGTTGGAAGAATTTAGGAGTGAGTGGGAATGAAGCTAAGGTGATGTAGAACATGCTAAGAATCTATGCACTTATTATAGATGTAGGAAGAGGGTATAAAGAAGTTAGGGAGTTATCTCTTATTTTATTTTATTTTTATTTCCTTTCTTTTCTATTATTGATGCTAAAGATCTATAGACCTTTTTTTATCTAGAGTTAGGATTTATCCCTTGAGTCATCTTGATCTTGGCTTTTCGTATTTATCTCTTTTTCATTCTAGAAGAATTATCTTGTACTGTCTTTGGCTGCTATAAAAGGCTCTAAGTTGCAGTTGTAAGCAAACTTCATTATTTGAAGAGCAATTATGATTTCTCCCTCTCTATCTTTTCCAATCTTTTTCTCTCTCTCTCTCTCTCTAATACTTTCTCCTTTCTTATTCCTTTGGGTTTGACATCATAAAGTGAATGAGGATGTTCATTGTGCAATGCTTTTTCGGAGAGAAATAAGAAAATGTATGGTATCAAATTGATAGCTAACTAAGCTTAACAAGGATAGAATGAGTTAAGAGGGAATTTTGATGAGTAATATTAGGCATCTCAAAATTTTATCTCCAATTGTATCCCAAAAGTGATATGTCAAGCAAATATTGGGTGATGAAATAGTGTCAAAATCATTTATTACTCCCAATTTGGGATAAACTTTTGGGATGCCTAGCATTACTCATATTGATATTTGGAGGTCCCTATCTCTACTAATGGAAAGCTTTGATGATTTATCTCAACCAGCAAATAACAGATGTGGTTGGAGAGATAAAAAAGTGATAAATATCCAAGTTAGTATGAAGAAGGATGTTCACTGAGATGAAATCGTGTTCTAGGGATTGCATGAATACAACTTGATCTTTTTCAACAAGTTTGAGAATGGGCATGAGTTCATCTACTTGGCATCATTTTAACTCAAGATCTATCATAACAAAATTTCTGAAGAGCACCAAGTACGTTTTAGGCATTCAACTAATCTAAAATACAAAGTTAAAACACTAGATTTTGAAAACAATGTTGAAGGAACATTATAGTACTTTGCTCTCTCCAAAAACAAGGTAGAGTGTATATTTTTTGTATGCTTCACCATCAGAAAAAGAACCACAGAAAAATAAAAGGGAAGTTAAATTTTCAGGAAGTATAGAGTACCTTTCATTTTCCTTGCATAACATTAGGGCTCCTTGTTCAGAATACTGCTTTTAGCATTTAGATCTTTGCGCTCAGCAACTATTTTATTGTTCTTTGGAGTGGGTGCTCCACAATTCAAAACCTTATGCAGTCTTTCATTTTTTATTCTTTTTATTTTTCTTATTATCTGTATTTTGTTTTGATAATAAGACATCGATAATTTGTGAGCCTGTGTGAGAACATTGCCATTTTTTCTTTATTAATACATTCACTTGAGTTGGAGCAATTGCTGTTTTGAGGACTTTCTTTGAATTTATGGCCATTATTTTGGGTAATTTGGCTAATGATAAAATATAAAGAGTCTTTGAAGACAAGGAAATAGAGAAGATCCTGTACAGAATAGATTTTGGTTCTCAGGATCTCTTCATGTTTCTACTTCTAATATCTTTTGAGGAATTCCTTTTTTCTTTGTTTATTCAAATTGGGTTCTCTTTTCTTGTTACTCGAATTGCTGGTGATCTTTTATTTTCGCTTTTGTTTCTTATTATGTGATTCACGTGGACATCTTGTTCACATTTCTTTGTATCTCTTCCTTTTCAGTTTAGTTTGAATTACTCCTTTTCTTTCTAATTTTATTATTAAAGATAAGGGAAACCACTGAAGCCTATGAAATGGTGTGGTTGAAACAAATTGAAGGTCAATTCCTATCATTTATATTTTTCTTTCTTGAATTGCCTTTTAATAAGAAATACTGAAGAGAAGAAAACGTAATTTTCATTCATATGTTACAATAGGGTTACAAGAAATATATATTAACAACATACTAAAAAAAAAAAGGAAACTGAACAATAAGTTGACCTAAATAAACTAGGAAAGAATCAATATTTAAGCTGAAAAAATATTCTAGATATACTTCTTAAAAATTCTGGATAGTATTAGGAAAATAAACCACCACAATAATGACAAGAAAAAAATGTTGATTTTTCCTCGCCCCCTCAAGCTAGTTTAAAGATATCAAACATCAAACCTTCCCAGCTTGCTAGTTAGTGACTTAAAAATTGATTTAATGAGTCCTTTTGTGAAAATATCAACCAAGCACGTTTATGTTAGAGCAAAACACATATATATCAAATCACTTTCCAATTGTTCTTTGAAAAAGTGGCGATCGACTTCAACATGCTTGGTTTAATAATGTTGAACAGGGTTTTGCGCATTGCTGACTTCTTGTCGCAGTGCAACTTCATAGGAATCTTAATAACAACTTTCAATTCTTCAAGTAGTATCTTTAACCACAAAAGTTCACAAATACCTTGAGCCATTGCTCTAAATTTAGCTTCAACACTACATGCAACAATTAATTGCTTTTTGCTCCCCCAAAAAATAGTCAATACCTTGAGTCAATCTTCTATCATTAACAGATTCGACCCAATCTGCATCAGTATAGGTTCCAACTTGTAGATGACTATTTCTTTTAACTAATAGACCTTTTCTTGGAGTTTTTTTGAGTACTTAAAAACCTTGTACGAAGCTTCTAAATGCTCTTCATGTACTCAAGAACCTTATACAAAGTTTCTAAATGCTCTTTATATGTAGAGTGCATAAATTGGCTAACAACACTCACAAGAAATGCTGTATCTCTGCTAGCATGACACAAGTATTTTATCTTACCAACTAACCTCCAGTAATGGCCTTTGTCTTTGAGTTTGCATCTCAACATGCCAGTTTTGAGTGAGTCTAAAGTAAGTTTCCTTTGGGAACAAAATTTCCTATACTAGATCTAGCAATCTCCATGTCCAAAAAATATCTCAAAGGGCCAACGTCAATTATTTCAATCATTGTAGCCAGAAGCTTATTGAGTTTCTATATTTTTGCCATATTATTTTCATTTAAGATAACATCATCTACATATACAATGAGGATTGTGATACTACAGCAGTTGAATTTTTAAAAGACGTAGTGTGATCGACTTGGCTTTGTAATACTTGAAACAGAGGATGGACTTGGAAAACTTGTCAACTAAGCTCTTGATGGCTGTTTTAAATCGTAAAGTGATCTCTCAAGCCTACATACTTTCTCCTTTCCATATACATCCTCAAAGCCTTGTGGTAGATCCATGTATACCTCTTCTTCATGCTCACCATTAAGAAAGACATGTTTGACATCTAATTGTTGTAGTGGCCATTGTAAGTTAGCTGTAAGAGACAAAAAAACCCAAAGGGTCTTCATATTTGCCACAGAAGCAAACATTTCTTAGTAGTTAATGCATTGTCTATATAAAACCCTTTGCAACGAGCCTAGCTTCTATACTTTGCAACGAGCCTAGCTTTGATTTGCTCAATTGATCCATCCGCTTTCTGTTTGAATGTAAAAATCTACTTACAGCCCACTGGATTTTCCTTTTGGTAACTTTACAAGTTCCAAGTGTCATTCCCTTCTAGAGCCCTCGCGGCTTCATATACAACATCTCTCCATTTTGGAACAATAAGAGTCTATACAGATTTTGGAATTTCTACAACAGAAATGTTAGTGGTAAAAACTCTTAAAAAAGGGAGATAATCTAATACGTACATAGAGAGAGTACAAGACCTAGTTCCTTTTCTAAGTGCTATTGGAACGTCAAGATTATTCTCAAATAAACCATTCTCTAATACTCAATAATTAATTTGAATTATTAATTTAAGTATTTATTTATCTTTTATTTAGAGTATTGTAGTTATTAGCGACATAAAATTTGTATAATTAATCACTATGAATATAATATTCACAAGTATTTAAATATTAAATTTAAATTAAAGGTTTATACCTCTTAGTTAATATTCATTGTATATAACCTCGATCAATGTTAGTGTTGCACCACACATAGACAGTTTCACATACGGTTCAGTTCTATTTAGTCCAACTGATCCTGCCAAATCCAATCCAATCTAGTATATCATACCAAATGTGCCTTCAAAATGATATAGCCTCACCTCTTTCATGTAGTGTTGTCAAGAGCTATAATTAACGAGTACATTTGTTCTAAGAAGGAAAAATATCATCAATAAAATGAACCTACATGTAAATATGAGTCCAGTAAGGCATTCACCTGAACCACCTCAGCTGAGAAAGACTTGCCCAGGCTGTTTTCTTGCCCCGGTAGAGTGCCTGGGGTGCCATCTTTTTTTCGGAAACAGTATGTAAGCAATTTGCTTTTCAGAAAGTACAACTTCAGCTGTGGTCCCATAATGAGAATAAAGCTTACTTTTTGGGAACTTTGAAGTTTATATGTTTGGACTTCTCCAAAGCAGTTTCCTTTTTTTTGTTTTGTATGTGTTGTATTTTAACTCTGGGTGGATACTGATGCATGCCACTGGTTGTTGGGGCCAGGCAATGGCACAAGTGGGCGGCTTGGTTATGCTGCAACCAGAAGTGGGAGGTTCTCGTGACAATTTCTTCTTTGCTGGAATTGATAAAGTAAGATTCAGGAAGCCAGTGATTGCAGGTGACACTTTGATCATGAGAATGACACTTATCAAGCTACAGAAACGCTTCGGAATAGCAAAGATGGAAGGCAAAGCTTATGTAGGAGGTGAACTGGTCTGCGAGGGTGAGTTTTTGATGGCTACTGGTGGTGAGTAATCTTCTACTTGAGTGGCACTATCCCAATGCGTGACACACCAAATTTTCCTTGACCCCAGCTCCCCTGTTGTTGAATTCACTCTTTATCTCTTGTGCAAAATCAACCCGTTATTTACGAACTTGTTTACCTCGTTGCTTTCTTGGTTGATAGTCCAGAGAAGAGGGTTGTTGTTTTTATGTGGGTAACTTATGATAAGAGACATGAGATTTCAGTTCTGATTCAATTACTAGCCCCTAAGCAGCATTTTCTCACCAATTAACCATTGTCACCGACTAAATATTTCCCAGCTAAAACAACTTTCGGCCGCAAAAAATGTTGTTTTATTTAGGAGTAGATTTTCTTGGCTTTTTTTTTTCTAATACTATTGTCGACAAACATTCACAACCAAATACTAGTTAATTAAATTTAGATCTTAATTTTAAAGTTATGTTTTTCCTTTATTATTATTTTAACTACGCATTAAACTATAATTTGAGTAAAGGACGGCTTGACTCGGGGGATTGAAACACCTTTAAAAGTTTCGAAAAAGAAGTAAAGACCTTAATTTGTTAAAAGATCATGTTAACTTGAATGGCAAAATATTAATTCATCAATTTATCCCTTTTAATTAAATTTATCCTTGAAAATTAATTCCCTATGAGCACACGCAAGATTCAAGAGGTTCTTTTAAATAACAAAACTAGAGTTCCTATTATGTAAAACCCTAATCTATATTAGTACTCCAATAATGCCAATGGTTGAGATTGCTCCAGTGGTTACAAAACCCTCTCCTACCCCATAACTTGTCAATTCACTTGAGATTTTAGGGTTTCATAAATAGGTTTGGTAAGAGAAGTAAATAATAAGAGAAATTAATGAAAAACTGTCGATAAAAGAGATTTTTTTTTTTTAATTGTTTCGATCACATCTTAAAGGGAATCAATGAATTTAAAATTTTAGGTTTTTTAAAAATTTTAGATTTTGAGTAGAGAAAGTTTTGATTTACACAGTATCAAATATAAATATTAGTGGCAGATAAAATTTGACATCACCTTTTATCCTTTTTCTTTTTTGTGTAGTGTTTTAAGTTTATATAATGACATGTAATTATTTACTGACTTACAATTAATGTTAAAATAACTGAGTTATTGTAACAAGTTTTCCATAAACACTATCTTCGATTCAACTTTAATAACATTTAACATAAATGCCATAATAATGTAACTCTATACCAAGTTTTTAAAGTTATAAAAAATTTGAGATTTTGCTAGCAACAAATGCAAAATGCTATAAAATTATTGTTAGCTCATATGTTTTTTTGTAGTGTGAGGTGGCTATATATATATATATATATATATATATATATATATAACCAAGTTTTCATATGTTTTTTTTGTAGTGTGAGGTGGCTATAAAATTCTAATTTTCTTTTTGTGCTGTTGTTGTTTTTTTTTTTTATGTTAATATTTTTTAATGAGAAAGTTGAACAAAATCAAACAAGAGTTATTAGATATTTGGATTGGAGAGTCGAATTAAGGTGTAACAAATACACTCATTTGAAATCAAACTTTTTTTTCCACTTTAGTCAAATTGATGTTTATAAACTCTCTAAAACAACGTCATTTTTTTTAAAAAATTTTTTCCCAAAGTTGCAACTTTTTGAATGAAAATTTTTGATATATTTTTCCTGTGTCAAGATCATTTTACTTATAATCAATCCAACATAAATCTATTGACAAATTTAGAATAAATTAAAGAAAAATATTATCAAAAAAGCCCTATTTTAGCAATGTATATATAGTAGTGATATTTAAACTATAAAATATGTACTCTTTCTTTTAGTTTACCTTTTTTTTTTTTTTTGCATGTGTTACCACATTAGTTTATATGCTTTGCTCGTGCAATGCAATATCTTCGCCAAGTAAAATCATAATCCCTTGCTCTACCATGCCAAATACAGCTATAATTTCCCATAAGCAGTATAAATATGATGTTTTTCTTAGCATGATATATGTTATGAATTTGGTTATGGGTCTTAGGGGACCCTTCATTATTATTCAATATTCAAGCATGGAATCATTGCCAAATGACACAAAATGAATAAGAGTGATAAAATGTTGTACCTCCTCCATATTTAGATATCAAGCGAGAGAGGGAAAGAGCCGAATGAGCCGATAGCATGCATTGACCGAACGACCAAGAAGCAAAAAAAAAAGAAGTTAAGGTAAGGTAAAGTTTCCCATGGACAAAGGGAGAAGAAAGGTGATTTCAAAGCGAAGCACTAACTGGAACGTTAGCTAGACTGAAGGGCTGCTACTAAAGCTCATAGGGAGAAGAAATGTAGCACACATCTATGACTACGTACCCTGATAAGACATCAAAAGTCTATTAGCTGCTCATAGTACTCAACTTATTGACTTGTCATAGTACTCTCCTATTTACTCCTCCTCCTAATTGATTACCTACCCTGATAAAGCATCAGGGTAGGTAGGACTATCAGGGTAGGTAGTCATAGTCCTCTCCTTAATGATTTGACATAGTACTCACCTAGTTGGTTGCTCACATTTCTCTCTTAATTGGCTGCTTATAGCCCTCTTCTTATTGGTATTTGTTAGCTCTCTCTTAATTGGCTACTTGTAGCCCTTTCCTAATTGTTTATAGACCTTTTAACACTGTCTTAATTGGCTATTCAAATGGTTGAAGATGAGCCTCCATTGCTTTGTTAATCGAGATTGATTTTCAAGGCTCCTAATTTGCCAAGGTAGATTGTATTGTTGTAATGTGATATGGAGCAAGTACAAGGTAAAATCACCGATGCATGACAAGAGAACACTTGTCTTATCCAGCCCTAATTAAGCGGCAATATAAATACAACCTATTTTTTGAAGAAAAAAAAAACTTTATACTTCCTCTCTTTATTTTTTTTTTAAATAATTGAATTTGTTATTTTTTTATATATAAATATTACATCTCTATTTCAAATCTCCAATCTCAATTCTCAGAGCAATATAATATTACAATAAAATTAACTAAATAATCTCTCTCAAATAAATATAAGAACTAAAACTAACTTCTCAATAACTAAGGAAATTAAAATTATTTTAACTTTTGTCAAGTACCCTCTCATACAAATGGAGAGATTAAAATTAACCTCCCAAGAATGGAAAACATTAAAACTACTCTAATCTCTACTAAGATTTGAATCCCTAATTTAAATTGATGGTATACAAGTTTTACCACTAGAATGAACATCAAAGTGCAAACTATATACTTTTTATTCTCTTATTATGACGAAAAAGTTTCGCATCAATACTCTAACCACTTAAGACATTTCTTCCTTGTTTATCTACCTCATTACCTACTTAGTACATTTATTTTAAGAAAAATGCTAAATTTGACCTAAAAATGAGAGTTGTATATTATTTTGATATGGTAAAAAAAAATTAAATTATATTAACTAAACACATGAGCATCGAACTATTTTGTCCCTAAACACAAAACAAACATATGTCGGCACTAATGCCTATCTATCATGGCGCCATGTGGTGTCACTCTGAGGCTCCACGTGGCACAAATATTATTTATTTATTTATCAAAAATAAATAATTTTTAATTTTTTTTAATAGACTTCATTCTTTATCTCATATTTTCTCTCTATCTCATATTCACAAATTTGCCTAAAATCCATCGGATTTGTCACACAATTTATAGATCGATTTTAAACGGATGATATTTTGAAGAATAGAAGTGAAATAAAGATTGTGAAGTTAAAGAAATTAAAAATAAGAAAAATTTGTGAGTTTTTATTATTTATTTTTTGTTGTTGTGATTTTGTTGTTGGTTTGTAAATATATAGTACAATGTGTAAATTCAGTGTTAAGACGTATTAAGAATGTTAAAATAAGGTTAAAAATAGGTACAAAAAGATAAAAGATAATAAAATGATCAAAAATGACGGATTCAAAATTGGATCTACGTGCATCTTGTGACGCATGCGTTGGAGTGTGATTTTTGAGCCAAGCTGACACGTAACCTGATGCACAGCCCAACTGGTTGCGCCTTAATGCGCGTGCATCAGGACGTTCCATGTGACGCCACAGGTTGCTACGTGGCATTTTTTTTATTTTTTAAAAATCAATATTTTTTAGTTTATTTATATTAAGTTATATTTTTTATTAGTTTTATTTTATATTTTTATATATTTATATTCAATATTTTTATTATTTTAAATTATTATATATATAATTATACTAAACTAATAATTATTTTTGTTATTGTTTTATTTTTTTTAGGTACTGCTGATATTATCATGGCATAAATTTTAACCATTAAATATTTTGGAGGAAGACAAGAGAGTTCTGATGATGGTTTTGAGAGATGCATTGGATATCAAAATATACACATAATAGTTTTAAAAAATATTAAATATAAATCATTGTTGAAAAGAGTTTGTCATCTTTTGAAAGTTGATCAGGTACAGTATAAAGTAACTCTAAAGTTCCAAGTTTCTAAATTTAAATAATTGTCACAATTTTAATATTTTTAATTAAAAATTAAATATAAAATTTTTGAAAAAATTGACACGTGGCGTCACATGACAGCGCATGTGAGTGGGCATATCGCGCATGTCACGCTGATAAGTACACTTGTCTTTACCCGTCCAGTGTGTGGGCCACTGTGCCGGCGCGTGGCTTCACGTTGTGACTTAAAAAATAGTTGAAATCTGCTATTTTTAATTATTTTTGAGTAATTTTCGATCATTTACACTTATTTTTTATACTAATTTACACTTTACTAACACTATATTTATACATTTCTAACAACTATATATAAAAATAACTCAAAAAATAACAAAACTAAATTTAAAATAAAAATTTACCAAGTTTTGTTATTTTTTATTTTTTTAACTCCACAATTGATTATTTTAGTACAAAATTTCAAAATATGTTAAGTTTACAGGTGATTTATATTTTTTAAAGAATTTTGGGACAAAAATAAATTGTGACCGAGAGAAATAGAGGAGAGAAAGAGGGGTGTAATAGCCGAATGGTGCTTTTATGTTGCAAGGGGCAAAATAGAAAAAAAAATATATATTTGATTAATATAATTTAATATCATTGCCTAGCTCAAATTAAATTTCATATTTTTTTTTTTGGTCAAAAAGGAGAATTTCTCTTTATTTTATTTGCATGCATGCACTTTCACCATCTTTTTTTTTTTTTCTGCATGTTTGTATAAAACACTTGCTTATTACCTATAGCCTTTCACTCGAAGAAACTCCTACTAACTTTTTCGTGTCAGGTATACCTTCTATATAAATTATACATGATCGAATCAAATAGAGGGAAAAAAAAAAAAAAGGAATAATCTTGAAAGTTTCATCAAACCTATAAGGCAAAAGGTCTATAGAAATGCAAAGTCAAAAGTAATTTGTCTACTGAAAGGTAACGAACAATTTTGTAATCTGAAGTAACAGATCTTACTAAAATCTAGATTGGAATTTGACATTCAGACTTAGAGTTTGATTAATCATTAATCCACCCACTTTTTGAGTAAATGTCCCCAGTGTGATATAATCAGGATATTGTTTTAAGTAGAGAAAGGCAATTACACAAAATTTTGGGTGATTTTATCATCATCCAGTTTTTCTATTGTACCCTCTAATGGGCTAGAATAGATCAAAAGCCCAAACTACAACTAAGGTAGAAAATATTCTAACCCTATAGCTATATGTTATATATTTTTTCCAGAGAAAGTAGAGTATATATATATATATATAATATTTAATTATAATATCATTGTTTAATTTAATAATATTATAATATAAAGTTTTTGATATAAAATTAAAAACTATCAAGACTTTACATAAAAATAAGATCGATTTATTATGATTTATTCGAATTTATTATTCTCTCATAAAGAAAATTTACCAATCTAATGAGATTTATCTTGATAAAGAATTATTACAATAACTACTATTTTGTAGAAGAAAAAACCTACCTTCAAATAGTAAAAAAAACTTATCCTCTCGTAAAAAGAAAACAAAAATTTCATGAGAGAAAATTCAAAAGACTATTGCACACAAGGAAGTAGAGAATATCTTAAAAGCTAATAAATGCATCAAGCTAATTCAAGAGTTTACTTTTTAGTGACAAATAAGAATGGTTAAATGAGCTATGTTATTGGTGGTTGATTTCTCAATGAAGTAAGTAAGAAGTATAAATTAATTATTTTCTTCAGCCTTATGCATGATTTAAAATTTAAATCAGCTATAATATTCACCCAAGAAGTAAAGTTAAAATTATGGTCAACATATGTTAAAGATCACTAAATGCCCTAAAAATTAAAGGTCTTCAGTTGTTTCAGAATGCATAATAGGTTGCTTTTTTCTTCCTCAATTAATATCCAAATGTTCACAGCTAGCAATTTGGAATTGAATAGCTGGCCCAAAGGATATGGATAATTACATGAACAAAGTCCAATAGGCTGGGGCACACATGATTTAAGACGGCTAGTTTGCACAAAAATGGCCTATATGTTGTCAATATTTTCAACAAACCATTGAAAAATGTAAAACTAAGCTACAAAGCATGCACAAGTAGGTGTAACCAAAATTGGGTTATTGTCAAATTGTCATAGGAGCAGGTTAACCAACAAAATTGATAAATCAATGGTTATTAATGCGTAGTCGAATTTGAAATTTTTTGGGTTTGACCGCATTGAAATGCATATCCCAAAGATCAAGCATCTTCATTGCGAAGCAATTAATTAATTATCTAAACCAGCAACCAACTATTATGTGGATGATGTTGATTTCCATATCCAAACTCCTCTGATTTTTCTAACAACCTTCTTGATGCTGCATGCAATCATGGGGTCAACTCTTGTCTATTTGAAATGTAACACTCATCATTTATGGTGTAAAAATTGCAAAATTTAGTAAGAAGTGGTGTATTTGTGTAAGGATTAGAATTCCCTCTTCACATGAAGTTTTACTTATATAAATTGATATGATTGATTATTTAGAAAATTAGAAAAAGAAAAAGAAAACAGAACATTTGTAATAAATAAACGGGATTTTGACTATACATAAGCAATTACGTATTTATATTAAAAGAAATAATGTTATGTTTATATAATGAGATATAAAATTTATATTCTAAATTATGTAATATTAATGTGTTCATTATTAATCATTTTGTATAACTACTACATTAATTAAAATTAAAAAATTAATAATTATTTATTAAATAATAATTATTAATTGATAACATACCGGTTGAAATACAAAATATGTATTCCAATTTTATTAACAACTCATATTAAATAAAAACTTTTAAAAATTCAAAAAAGTTAGTCATATCATAAATGGGTCTTTAATTTGAATGAAAAACACTTGAGTATAGCATCAATATTAGAAGAATATCATAAAAGGGTCTTCATTATTAAAAGTTTGAATTAAAATAAAAGTGAGGAGGATTGAGTGCAAAATAGACAATAAAAGCATCGTTACAACTTACAAGTAGATGCAATGTGGGTCTTGATCAGTGGACATATTTCCAAATCCTTTTAATTTTGATTATTAATTTGTTGAATGCTAGCTTTAAGAATTCGGATAAAAAGAAAAAAAAAAAACTGATTATCTAGCAGAAGGAAAACGAGCTTGACGAGACAACTATCACACACAGATACAGATAGATTCTAAAGAGCAAATGATATTTCCTCAAAGGGTGAATGATGATTCAGATTCACATGCATCCCCTTCTGCCATTAAACAACCTCATTATTAGTAGTTGGAATCTCAAAGGTTTATTAAAAAAAAAAAAAAGTAAAACATGAAGACCATTTTTTTAAAGAGGAAAGTAGATATTTAAACTTCTAAAATTTGATTCAAATGACACTTTTATTTATGTTCTTAGAATTATCTAAAAACATCTTTTTTTTTGGTTAATTTTCTTTTATATTTCTCATTATTTTTTGCTCTTCTTTAACTTTTTTTTGGACAAAACAATACTATTATTATATAAATTATAAAATTTTAAATATGATAGTATCAATAATAAATTAATATCTTTTTAAATAATTTTAAAAGTGAGAGAGTAAAATTGTCATTAGGTCAAATTTTAAAGTTTAGATATCTTTATTCAAAAAAAATATCAATATGTTTAATAGGATTTATCCCAACACTATTTATTTTAATTTTTGAATTGCTTTTGCAAATTTCTATTATTTTTCTCTTTTAACTTTCCCTTTTATTTTCTCCTTTTCTTCCTTCTTTTTTCTTTATTCAAAGGAGAATAAAAAGAAAACACTTTCTTTAGCTATATATTTTATTTAATCTAATGACAATAAGCCGTTTTTGTCTTTTTTTTTAGTCACAAGAATCTTGAAAAGTTTTTCCATTCATGTATCTTTCTCTATTGTTTTCATAGCTCTCATGATTTCAACTTAAAAAGGTGAAATAAATGAATAAACAAAGAAGAAGAATTTCATAAAATTGCCAACCCAGTGTCTCTTTTTGGACCATTGTTCTCATTTTCTACTTAATTTGTCCATTCAATGACAGAAGACTCTTTGTTTTGTTTTGTTTTTTTTAATACATGTAGCTGTTGCTGCCCAGTTAATTCTTCTTAAATAGCATTAAAAAACGAGATACAATATCGTGTGATACCGAAACGAAAAGACCAACTCCTAATTAACAAATACAAATACAAATACAAATAATAAAATGAATTGATTGAAAAAGGAAGAGGGGGTTAACACATGCACTGAGTGGCTAGCTAGCTGAATAATTGAAATCTAAGGGAGTTAAATGATGTTACTTGTAAAATGCGAAAAGGACCACCGCAGTCGATTGAATGCCGTCCACGCTCAACATTAGGATAGTGGCCTCTTATCACAATGATTGATCCCCATGTCATCTTCATTCTTCGGGGAATCCTTTTTTTTCACATCATTGTCTCATTTTCTACAATTATTATTATCTTTTAAATAAAAATATTATATCATTGATAAGCATCACTTATATATATATCATCAAAAAATCACTAATATTATAATTAGAGAATTATTGAGATATTACTTATATTGATACACTGACATATGTTCTAATCTATACTCTTACAAAGAACTTATATTGATACACTGACATATGTTCTAATCTATGCTTTTACAAAAAAGAGAAACAAATTATATATTATATTAGAGAATTATCCTTAAAATAAAGGACCACAGATTCTATCGAAAAAAATGAATCCTACTCTTATAATAAAAGGATAATTAAAAAAAAAAAATCACTATACAAAAACCAACCTTCCGCTAATAATTACAAAATAACTCAACCAACCACCAACATCATTATTATAGAGCAAAACAAAACTCAAATAGGGGTAAGAAATCCAAGTTTGGATCTCTAAGCATCAGCATCCATGAAGCAGCTGGGTTGTTAGGTTGTACTGGACTGCTTGTTTAGGATGGCGTCGGCATTGCCTGCTTAGAATAGCGGAGGAAAAGCAAGAGCCATTGAGGTTGTTGGTCCACCGAAGTTATTGATCGACCAGTTCAAGAGCAACAAGTGCGAGCAGCGATGATGTTACTTGCTCGACCAGTGGTTGACAGAGATAGTAATCTACGGTGATGAGGGCATGAGTGATAGAGGCTGGAATCCAACATCAAACAAGAGTAAATCTAGCCACCCGAACAAAACAAAAAGAAGAAGAAAAGCAAAAAAAAAAAAAAAAAGATAAAGAAGAAACCTAATATTTATAATGTAATTAATTGATTCTGTTGTTGAATTACTATCCTTAAATTTTTTATTTTTTCACTTTTGAATTTATAAAGTATCTAGTGTATTTCAATGTTTAAACAAAAATAAGGAAATTAAATATTTTTAAAAATTAAGATTTAATAGCTATTTATGATAAAAACACAGACAAAAAATGGTAATTTTTCCTTTTTTTTTTCTTCTTAATTTTAATTGAGTTAAATTTACTAGTTACTTCTACACTTATAATAGTTACAGTACTAATGCAGCTACCGCATTGACTCCCATGCAAAATTTAAAATGTATAACCATGCAATCAACGAACTAATAGTACTATACATGTAAAATATAAGCATGCTGGTTACCGGATATTAAAATTAAGATTGGATTATATAGTGCCTAAATCTCACATTTCTAAAGGATGTAAGTGAGGGGGTAAAAAATATGGGGTTTACCTATAGCAACCATTTTATATTCGTTCCATGGGATAAATGATCCCTGAATAGAATTAAAATTTAAAATTATAAATTATAAATTTTGAAATAATAATTTTTAAAATGATAAATAAAAAATTAGATTTATAATTTATAGTGGAAAATATCAATAATGCAAACTTTTAGTGAATAATAACAAATTTTATAATAATAATAATAATAACAAATTACTAAGACTAGTAAGCCACCCTAAAAACTCAGACTACTTTTAATTATGAAATATTTATAATAACGAGATTTTTGAAAGTAAATCCTTCTATAATCTTAAAATGTGTCTTAGATAAAAAAAGAGATAATTTACTCTAGTCCTATAAAGAATCAACTATCACCAATGCCTATAAATAAAGAACTAAATGATGAGAAAGATTTTTTTTCCCTAGGCTTTTACAGACATTAAGTGGGAAGCGACTTCTCTCTAGCTCTTGAAACTTTTTTAAATTTTTTGGCAAAGGGACGAGATTTCCTAACACCTTCTTTTTAAAGATCCTTTCAAAAAATCACAATCATCAACGGCTCTACCATGATTCCAAGAAAAAATCATAAAGGTTCTTATAATTAAAAAGCAATTTGTTTTGTATCTTATAATTTTTAGAGGCTATGCTCCCTACACACTCATTGTAAGAAAAGTGGGTTAAGGCTCGTTAAAATAAATATAAACTTTTATGGAACTGAACTGCTATAACTCTTCTATTTCACGTATGTGTATATTCATGTTTCTTTGATATTCAATTAAATATCGCATATCAAAGGGCTCCCGCATATCGTCCATCACGCGTTATAGGTCCAAAAATAGGCCTTAACATTATTTCCTCCTAAAAATACAAATTTGGCTTGTTAGCTTGAGAACACGTAAAATATAGGGTCAACAGTTTAGTGTCACCTATAGAGAACAAATAAAAGATTGCGATGGCGGCCGCCAAGTCGCCTAAAAAAGGAATTCTTGAGAATTTAGGAAAAATTGCAAATGCGTAAAAAAGAACGGATATCACGAAATACTCAAAAATAGTTTGGCTGTTAACATGAAAGCCTAGGAACATGGAGACACTTTTGGAAAGCCTAATAGACGTCAAAAAGTACCAGATAATGCTTTACATTAACTACTTAAAAAATCTTATAAAATATTGTTGAGAGAGGAAACGCTCTTCTTCCTCTCGAGGTTATGTTAAAGCAAAGAACCTCAAGTTCAACCTAGAACTCTAACCTCTTTGCGCAGCGGAATAACCTATTAATAAAGCAAAATAGCAAAAATTCAAAGAAGAAAATAAAAGAGCACAACACAATCTTACGTGGTTCGGCTAATTGCCTACGTCCACGGTGGATCCAAGGATCCTAGTCTCTCTTATTATAACTCCCTAGAGATTTTACAAGGAAAACTCAATCTGAAGAACCCTCAAAAGGATCTAAATGTTTAATGAACCTTTGCTTTACCATGAACAATGATCACCCAAACAACGGTTACACCCTAGTGCACACAAGCATTTAGTGTTTACCCAGTTCTTCCCCTTTCTTAGAGTCTCTCTTAATGCTTAATCTAAAATCAAAGATTTACAAGTATTTATATAGGGTGTGTTTCGTGCCTACTAACCCTATTCCTTGTTGGAGTAAGAGTCTACTTGTTTTGGAAGTCCAAAACTTTTTAAAACTCGAAATCCGGATGAAAAACAAACTTCTGATGCATCTGGCGCTACGGCGCTTGTCCCTGGGCGCCGCGGCGCTAGGCATTATCGCGCCTATCACCGCAACGCTGGGTTGTTGTCCTGGGCGCCGCGGCGCTTAGCCCTAGCAGTGTCTATCTCGCATTTTCTTGCTTCCTTCACGTCTTTGAGTCCCGTTTCGCTTCCCCCTTCGTGTCCCACACGTCATAGACTTCTACATACGTGTCTCACATATTCTAGACTTCTTGTTGTTGGGTGTTGTATTACCGAATGTGTGATAATCCGAGTGTATACGTAATTTCAAAAAATACTATATGTGCAGCAGAAGCATGTTACAAAATACACTCATTTTAACAATTTCAACATATATCACATATATGTATAAGTATAACAATTATACAAAATATATATATGATGAATAATATTATATTATATATATGAACAAGTATAACAATTATACAAAATATATATGATGAATAATATTGTACTAAAAATATAATGTAAAATATTCACCTAATGAAGGTAGCTTTACAAATTCTTCAAGTCCTTCAATAATCTATGGGAAGAGCTCACCTTGAAGTATATGTTGAACAATTCTAATCCACAACTTTTGGTGGGATTAAGGAGCTAGAATGGTACCTTAGTGTTTAGAATTTTCAGTACTTGTATTCAAACTCTTTGAAATACAATTTTTGTTTCTTAAATGGAGATAGTAAATATTTTTTATACAACTCTTGTATTAATTAGAAGCATTTAACATACAACTCTTGTATATTTCTTACAAACAATTTCTACATGATAATTATTTTGAACAACTCTTTTCAAGAATAATTATCTTTTCTCCATTTTCATTTCATTCATTTTGGTCATCCATTAAAGAAGGAAATGAAGAGAAGTTTGTTTATTTTTCCAACACTTGAAAGAACAAAACCTAAAACTCTCTCTTACCTCTCTTCCTTGCCATTGCTGAATTCTCTCTTCACAATTGAACGAATGAATTCAATTATTTTGCTAAAATTTATTTTGTTTATTCAACACTTTGATTAAACAAAATGAAGTGCTCTACCAATTTTATTGTTGGTCTTCCACTTAAAATTAATTAAACCAAGCACTAGAATAATGACCACCTAAATTAAACTTTACCTAACAATTATAATTATTTAATTATAATAGGTAATTAAATGGTCAACATCTAAACCCCTCATTGTATTAAAATACAATGCCATGATCTATATATATTATAATATTATCTAATAATATAATAACAATATATAATTTAATTATTCAAAACAATTTTGAATAATTACTTTTTACCTTACTAAATTTTACTACCATAGTTAAATGGTAAAAAGGTAAAATCAAATCATAGAACAAAATTTGCCACTTGTCAACATCCTATTAATTAACAACCCTTGTTAATTAATTCAATGATGTACTTAACAATTAAGTTTTGACAAATGTACAATCCGAGGGATCCTTAAACAGTCGTTCTCTTTTACTGAAATTTATTGGATCGAACTATTCAATCCAATCCGCTACCCCACTGCGCAATGAGTACACTTCATATTGTGAGACATCCGTGAACAATATCCCACACACACATTACAGATATTACAAATTAGCGTGTTAGACCATGCAAGTTGAGGTTATTATATATTCGTATAATCCTTCCATCATTTATATCCTTAAAGAGCAGAGATATAGATTATCACAGTCAAATCTTTTATTTGCTCAACCATGAACTTATCTCTAAATTTATATTTCATTAAACAATATCCATAAACACTTTTGTGATATTATTTATTCCTTCGGAATATATTTTTCGAGGTTTATGATTGCGGCCACAAGACTTTTTAAAATACAATCTTAGAGTATCAGGATATACAACCCACTCATATGAGCTGATGGATCCCATATCTACGCACACCGAACTCCATGAGCATCGGACAATACTCAGCGACACCCAGTGGTCAGACCATGAAAGGTTTCTGACATGTGTAGAACCAAAGCATAATGGATCACTCACAAGCTCACCGTGGAGCTCAGGTCAAAGGACTACAAATACTACTCAACTTGAAATGCCTTCCATTGACGACTTTATGAGATGTCTATTGGATGTCTTCGTGAGTCTGTTCAATATCCAGTCCTTACTGAATACCTGCATCTCTATACGAGCTTCCTACTAAGCTCATAGTTTACTAAGACTAACCATTTGGACCATCCAGATATAGACATACACTAATCTATATTAATGGGTTCCACCGATAGACCCGCATCGATGAAATTAGATCAGGAACATTATGTTTGAGAATATACTTGCATAATGATATTTCTTAACACCATCTGCAACTCATTGCACCTATGTCATTACTAATATATTCTCAGGTCATTGTCTCATTCCAGACAAGGCTCTAACTCTATAGAATTCGCTACTTCTTATAAAATTACTAACTCTTAGTACCACTAACTCTTAGTGTTTATAACTATTAGCATTGCTAACTCTTAGCCTTGGTTTAAACTCTTTTAAACCAGATCTGAACTCTTTCAGATCATACAATGTCTGAAACGTTACAAGCATATTACCATTTAATAATAAATATTATTAACAATTTTATTAGAAATAATAATTGTATAAACACTATCATTATATATTTATACAAAATGGAATGGCACGTAAGCACAAATTCTAAAAACTCTCACTTGCTTTAGTGTCATTCATGATGGTATTTCATATCCATTGACTCTATGTGTTTCTCAAACACTTTTAAGAGTTAAGGCTTTAGAAAGCAGGTCCGCTATAATTTGTAAGGATGTTTTCCTAGATTGTCTTATACATCTCTATTAGCCAAGATATATTTAATTATATGGTATCTCAGCTTGAGCAATTACCCCGTTGACGTTGCTTTATAATGTGATAGGATTCATTGAGCTTAGAACTTATTCTGAGCTCTACAACTAACTTGAATATCCACAAAAATTCCTTTATAGGCTTCTCAATCTACAACAAATTCTATCTTTACAGTAGAATCAAATGTGGACATTTGATTTGCACTTAAGCTACAAGGTTTTGGTACCGTTGAGAAGAAGTACGTAATCAGATGTAGACTCTCTATCATCCGGATCAGATTAGAAGTCTGATTATACGTATCCTCTCATTTGTAAGCAACTTTCTCCATAAATTAGAAACTTATCCTTCATACCTCTCAGGTATAACTTAGATATGTTTCACGACCATTCAATAGTCGTTACCTAGATTAAACTGATGTCGGCTCATAACATTTATAGCCATCATAATATAGGTCTCGTACATAATATGGTATACATCAAGGTACATCTAGTTGATGTATATTAAATGTTAGACACTCTAACCTTTTCATTTTCTACTTGAGGACACTTCTTCTTAGAAAGATGTACTCCATGTCTGAAAGATACATGAACTATTTTATAGTTATTAAAAGTGTACCTTTTCAGGACTTATTCTATATACGGAGATTTGGAGAGTCCTATCTACTTTATAACTTTATTTGTATAACGCCTTATACCCAGTATACAGGAAGCATCTACCAAATCTTTTATGAAGATGTTCTTACTCAGTTAACTCTTAACTGACTGACTTGCAACATACCATTGTCTTTATCTCCGACAATGAGAATGTTTTATATATAGAGAGAATTAGAAAGATAATTCATACTCCCACTACCTTTTCTAAACACACATGCTTTCTCTTCATTCTTAATCAAATTAGATTATTTGATTATCTCATCAAAATGAAGAGTTTAGCATACTACAATATCCAATATAAATTTGAATTAACTTTAACATGTTTAATAGTAAAAGGTTTTCTCATAATCGATCCCAGACCATTGAGGGTAACCTTTTATGTCAATGGGGATTTTAAAGACATTTACCTGCTTTTGGGCCCCATACTTTCGTGCGTAAACTCTTTTACAACCAATAAGAACAATTCTTATATGAATCACAACCAAGTCCGAGACTTGATTGTCATGCTTAAAGTTAATTTTGTAATTCCTGGCATATTGTCAATTTCCTTAAACGATGTCTAATATCGTTTAACTATAAGTCATAGGATCTTTTTTCTTCAACTAAGAAAAACATTAAAAACACCTTTTAGGTATATAATATACCTAACAGGTAGTCTTCAAATCCTTATATGACCTACGGGAAAGTGTGTTAAGGGTATTTGACTCAATTGATCTTTAGGTTCCATTTTCGGTTCATAAAACTGATATCCCATGGAATATTTAGGATATCCTTTGAACCGATTCTTGTAACCCTTTGGGTCCAAGTATATACTATTGCACAACCCTTATGCAAGTAGAATAACCCCAAATCTTAACATACTTAAGATTGTCTTTCCTTCTAGTCCATATCTTATATGTAGTAGAAGGAACAATTTACGATAGAACTTTATTCAATAGATGAGTAACGGTTTCTAGAACATAATTCTTTAGGTATTTTAGAAGATCGGTAAAGCTTAATATCGATCGGACTATATCTAATAAAGTCCAATTTCTCTATACTTCAAAACATATTTATGTTAAGGAGTATCTAGAGAACTATATTGAGCTAGAATCTCATTCTCTTTTAAATAATATGTGAATTTACTGCTTATGTATAAACAGCCTCGATCTAATCAAAGGTGTTTAACATACTTTTTCTAGTCGATATTCTTTGAACACTTCAAAATTATCGACCTATGTTTTTCTAGAAACACATGTTTGTATCATGATAAATCACGATAAAGATATCAAAGTATTAAAACTTACCAATGGAAGTATGATTCATTAGACTGTATACATCACTATGTATTAGTTCTAATAAATCAGTGGCTTAATGTCCAACACCAACAAAAATTATTTAGTCAACTTCCCTTGAATACAATATTCATAAACTGGTCAAGGTTCTATGATCAGATCAAGTATTTGACCATCCTTAACCAGACCGGGTAGTCATCTTATGGCTATTTGATCTAATCACTTACGCCACAATTCGTCATTATTTAAAGTTTTCGAACTATTATTAGTTCTGTTCACCTAGACATTTTTATGCATTACTCATTATATGTCATTTATCGATAAACAGGTATCTAAGAGTTTTGTCCTTTCTAAAGTAAGGTTCTTTGAATAATAACTCTTATTATTAAAACCTTACTAATAATGAAAACACTTTCCATTGTGTATTATTCTCTATATTTGTTTTAGATATATAAAACAAATTTCAGATGAAGCATTATACTACTTGTACATCTCATGTGCATATGCTTATACTGAAGATCATTAGATAGGTTAGGATATATAATTGGACTTTCAAATTATTCTTAATCCCTTTCTGATAATCTACAGTATCTTCTCAAGAGATATTATCAGAAACACCTATTTTAATATCTATTGATCTGTTATATATCTATATATTTCTTTTAATCTAGAACAATTCTTAGATTACAAGTAAGTCTTAATAATTTCCAGTACCTTATAGATTATGTGCTTAATCAAGTATATTAACGGGTTGCTCATAGTCTGCTTATCTCTATAAGTTATTAATCTTATCACTATAAGAAAAAAATTAGAGATGTTTAGCGGAATATTTCTAATCGTTAATAATTAACGCTTTAAATTATGGATATAACTTTTATACATATTTTAATCTAAAGACGCCTTCTCACTGCTTTACATAATTTCTTAAATCTCTCAAAAGAAAAAATGACAGTTTAATCTTTTAAACTGTACAACGGGAAGTAGACCCCATTGGCATTTTACTCCAGCCTTACGCTTTAGCAATATTGGCCTTTGTAAATCCAAAAGGTAGACAACTCTTGTCAATTGCATCTCTATGTAACTCTTATCACTGATCCTAAATACACCTTATCCTCACGCTTTAGCAATATTGAATAAGTGTATTTCAGATTAACTTGTCAATCATCAAATATATGTTATTAGTATTACCCTCACGCTTTAGCAATATTGGGTAATACGTTCGCATATATTTGCCTCACCTTATGTTTTACCTGCATAGCCCAAATCACCCCGACCAATCCCTCACGCTTTAGCAATATTGGGAATGACCAAAAAATGACTCGTCTAGTACCGTATTGACAAGACGGATCATTATACAATATTATCTCATAATATAATATTTATTCAATCTGATTAAGAGAGATTTAATATTTAATAATAATTATTTATTTATATATTTTTAATAATAATAATAATAATTTTTCGCATCTCATACGAATCTAATTCATAATTAGAAAATTTATTTACATAAGCACAACTAACCCCCACCATTAGGGCTCCCATTGTGTTTAACAATGTAAACAAATTATTTGTAATTTTAATACAATAATATAACACTTATAATGTTCATCATACTAAGCTTATGATTTGCTAAGACTAACCATCTGAACCATCCAGATATAGACATACACTAATCTATATTAATGGGTTCCACCGATAGACCCGCATCGATGAAATTAGATCAAGAACATTATATTTGAGAACATACTTGCATAATGACATTTCCTAGCACCATCTGCAACTCATTGCACCTATGTCATTATTAATATATTCTCATGTCATTGTCTCATTCCAGACAAGGCTCTAACTCTATAGAATTCGCTAATTCTTATAACATTACTAACTCTTAGTGTTTATAACTATTAGCGTTGCTAACTCTTAGCCTTGGTTTAAACTCTTTTAGACCAGATCTGAACTCTTTCAGATCATACAATGTCTGAAAGGTTACAAGCATATTACCATTTAATAATAAATATTATTAACAATTTTATTAGAAATAATAATTGTATAAACACTATCACTATATATTTACACAAAATGGGATAGCACGTAAGCACAAATCTCAACAATGCAGGTATTCAGTAAGGACTGGATATTGAACAGACTCACGAAGACATCCAATAGACATCTCATAAAGCCGTCAATGGAAGGTCTTTCGAGTTGAGTAGTATTTGTGGTCCTTTGACCTGAGCGCCACGGTGGGCTTGTCAATGATCCACAATGCTTTGGTTCCACATATGTCAGAAACTTTTCATGGTCTGACCGCTGGGTGTCGCTGGGTATGGTCTGATGCTCATAGAGTCCAGTGTGCGTAGAGATGGGATCCATCAACTCATATGAGTGGGTTGTATATCTTGATGCTCCGAGATTGTATTTCAGAAAGTCTTGTGGCCGCAAGCATAAACCTCAAAAAATATATTTCGAAGGAATAAACAATATCACAAAAGTGTTTGTGGATATTGTTTAATGAAATATAAATCTAGAGATAAGTTCATGATTGAGCAAATAAGAGATTTGACGAGAATAATATATATCTCTGCTCTTCAAGGATATAAATGATGGAAGGATTATACGAATATGTAATAACCTCAACTTACATGGTCTAACACGCTAATTTGTAATATCCATAACATGTGTGTAGGACATTGTTCACAGACGTATGGAGGAGCTCCATATGACGAATTAGGTGTGGACCTAGAGAGTCTCACAATATGAAGTGTACTCGTTGCGCACTGGAGTAGCGGATTAGATTGAATAGTTCGATCCAATAAATTTCAGCAAAAGAGAACGATTGTTTAAGGATCCCTCAGATTGTACATTTGTCAAGACTTAATTATTAAGTACATCATTGAATTAATTAACAAGGGTTGTTAATTAATAGGATGTTGATAAGTGGCAAAATTTGTTCTATGATTTGATTTTATCTTTTTACCATTTAATCATGATAGTAAAATTTAGTAAGGTAAAAAGTAATTATTCAAAATTATTTTGAATAATTAAATTATATATTGTTATTATATTATTAGATAATATTATAATATATATAGATCATGACATTGTATTTTAATACAATGAGGGGTTTAGATGTTGGCCATTTAATTACCTATTATAATTAAAGTAATTATAATTATTAGGAAAAGATTAATTTAGGTGGTCATTATTCTAGTGGTTGGTTTAATTAATCCTAAGTGGGAGACCAAAAATAAAATTGGTGGAGCACTTCCTTTTGTTTAACCAAAGTGTTGAATAAAAAAAATGAATATTAGCAAAACAATTGAATTCATTCATTTAATTGTGAAGAGAGAATTCAACAATGGCAAGGAAGAGAGGTAAGAGAGAGTCTTGGGTTTTGTTCTTTCAAGTGTTGAAAAAATAAACAAACTTCTCTTCATCTCCTTCTTTAATGGATGACCAAAATGAATGAAATGAAAATAGAGAAAAGATAATTATTCTTGAAAAGAGTTGTTCAAAATAATTATCATGTAAAAATTATTTCTAAGAGATATACAAGAGTTGTATGTTAAATGTTTCTAATTAATACAAGAGTTGTATAGAAAATATTTACAATCTCCATTTAAGAAACAAAAATTGTATTCAAAAGAGTTTGAATACAAGTGCTGAAAATTCTAAACACTAAGCTACCATTCTAGCTCTTTAATCCCACCAAAAGTTGTGGATTAGAATTGTTCAACATATACTTTAAGGTGAGCTTTTCACATAGATTATTGAAGGACTTGAAGAATTTGTAAAGTTACCTTTATTAGGTGAGTATTTTACATTATGTTTTTAATACAATATTGTTCTTCATATATATTTTGTATAATTGTTATACTTGTTCATATATATAATACAATATTGTTCATCATATATATATTTTGTATAATTGTTATACTTATACATATATGTGATATATGTTGAAATTGTTAAAATGAGTGTATTTTGTAACATGCTTCCGCTGCGCATATAGTATTTTTTGAAATTACGTATACACTCGGATTATCACACATTTGATAATACAACACCCAACACTTGTAACTCTTCACTTTAGTATTCATCTCAATTCTTGTCCAACCAAAATTATTGAATCACTACTTTTCCAACAAATATATATTTTAAAATATTTATAGCTATGATTATTTCCTAGGAGCACTCAAATTCTTTCAGATTAAAACATATAGAAATAAACAAGTCATCTTCTAGGAACATTGGTACAATTGCTTGAAATAAATTATTGAAGATTTGAGTTGACGAGATACAGGGCAAAGACCCTTATGACCCTTCAGATGGTAGAAGAGCTAAGTTAAGGAAATATGAAGCAAATATCCCTATAACCTCATTAATCAATTGAGGATCTGAGTCGAGGTAATACGGGACAAAGGCCTTTACGACCCCTCAGTCGGCAGAAGAGCTGAGTCAATGGGATATGAGGTAAAGACCCTTATGATCAGTTGAAAATCCAAGCCAACAGAATATAGGCAACGACCTCTACGACCTCTTTGGCTGGTAGAAGAGTAAAGTTAAGAAAATATGAGGCAAAGGCCTCGATAACCCCCTTGATCAGTTAAAGATCGGAGCCGAAAAGATACAAGAGAAATGCCCTTATAATCCATTTGATTGACAAAAGAGCCGAGTTAATGAGATATAAAAAAAAGGCCATACAACTAATTCACATACAACCCTGTTAATTGGTTAAAGATCTGAGCCAAAAGGGTATGGGGTAAAGGCCTTTACCATCATTTAAATCAACAAAAAGGTAGAGTTAAGGGGATATAGAATAAATGCTTATTCAACTTTCTTTTCGATTGAGGATCCAAGCTGAGGGAATACAAGACGAAGGCCCTTATGAACCTTTCAATCAACAAAAAAGCTAAGTCAATAGGATATGGGAAAAAGACCCCTATAACCCTTTTAATTAGTTAAAAATCCAAACTTATAAAGCATGGGATGAAATCTCGATAATAGAAGCAGCAAGATTTTTCTCGACTATGATGACTTAGTCAACTTAAAGAGTGGCTTTTATTTGAGGAGTGTCCATAGCTTCGTCCTCTTCAACCCTTAACTAGGCAGCTTCAAGCCAGGTGAGGTCCAAGTCAGGATAATGGATTTTGAATACTTGAACACATCTTTCAAAACTTATGTTGACCCCATGAGCAAAGCAACCATAAGCCCTCACCAAGGCATTAGGTTGGGCAGCTTCAAGTTCCCTGATCAACTATTCACTCATCTTCTTAAGAATAGCATTCTTCTCCCGAAGAGTACTAATTAAAACCCGAGATTCTATGGCTACCTTATTGAGCTAACGAGCTTTTAACTGAAGAGTTAAAGCCCTTATCTCTGTAATGACTACCTTAACCTCCATCTCTTCAGCTTTTTAGTTAGACCTTTGTGCCTTTGGCTCTCCTCATTAGAATTTTTATATGCCTCCAACAAGGCTTTATTTAGTTTAGGACAAAATTGAATTTTCTAAAATTCGTGGGATAAAATTGAGAATTAAGTCAAACTCCAAGGACAAAAATGTCTTTATCTCATAATAATACTAATAATTGTATTATTATAAATGAACAATATTTTAAATATTTAATTATCTTTTGAATTATTTTAATTTAATTATTAATGTTAATAAATATTTAAATAGGTGATTATTTTTAATTTTTTTTTATAAGAATGGATCTTTTTCCCAGCCCTTAAAGGCATCAAGAGGGAAAACGACTTCTCTTTGGTCTTAAAACTTTCTTCAACCTTTTAAGAAAGGAAAGGGATTTTTTCAACACCTTTTTTTTGAAGATTCTCTTAGAAAATAACAATTTCTGATTGGCTCCACCATGGCTCCTAAAAGACATCCTGAAGGCTCCATCATTGCTCTTATGGTTTGTAGAGATTACACCTCTCTGTACACTCATTGTAAGAATATTATTTAATAGTGCATCAAGAATATTATTTAAATATATGATTATTTTTTAAATTGTCTTTTATGATGAGAAGGGGTCTTTTTCCCAGCCCTTAGAGGCATTAAGAGAGAAAATGACTTCTCATTGGTCTTATAACTTTCTTCAACCCTTTGGAAAAGGAAAGGGATTTTTCCAACACCTTTTCTTTGAAGATTCTCTTAAAAAAACACAATTACTCATTGGCTCCACCATGGCTCCCAGAAGACATCCTGAAGGCTCCATTATTGCTCTTAAGGTTTGTAGAGATTACACCTCCTTGTACATTCATTGTAAGAATATTATTTAATAGTACATCAAAAGTGAGATAAGGTTTAGTAAAGTAGATGTAGACTCTTATGGAACTGAACAAACTACTATAACTTTTATGTTTCACATTTGTGTGTGTTTAGGCTTCCTTATTGTTCAATTAAATATGGCGTATCAAGAGCTCTCGCGTGTCACTCACCATGCATCATAAGTCTAAAAATAGGCCAAATGTTATTTCTTCCTAAAAATACAAATTCAACTGGTTAACTCAGGAAATCATCCAAAATTTGGGATCAACAATAATAATATACCAATATTAATTGTAAAAATAATTTAAATATTTATTATTGCAAATGAACAATACTTTAAATATTTAATAATTAAATTTGAATTATTATTTGAATATTTAATTATCCTTTGAATTATTTTAATTTAATTATTAACTTTAATAAATATATTAAATGCTTAAATGGTTAAAGGGAGATAGTGCATCAAATTATTCGTAAAGGCCAACTTAATCATCTTCTCTAATATGAGGGAACCCTAATGTCATCCAGACCTAGTCATTATGACCCCCTTTGTAAGGAGGCATCCCTTCTCCCAAAGTTACGGAGCAATTTTGCCGAGTTCAAAGATGTGAGTGATATATTAATATCTCCACGGATATGCACTTTAGTGAGAGCAACACGAATTACTAGTATTCCAGTCTTTCGTTATTGTCAAATCGATTGATAACCCAATTTTTTTGTCCTATATTTTTTCATATATAAATGTAGCATGCCGAAAATCGAGAAAGATAAAAACAAACAAATATATATTTTTTTTTAGTAACTTTCAACCAATTATATTTCGATTTTATGGCATAATCCGCCCTATATACCTTATAAGATATCTATTTTACTTTTTTATGTTGTCACTTAAATCGAGATTTGAAGTGAGTGCCTTGTTAATTTTAATATTTCTTAGAGCTACTAGTTTTATTTTAGAATATGTATATAGTCTATAATAAGATAAAATAAGTCTACTTAAAATAACTTTATTATGATAGTTAATTATTTATATCATAAAAAGATAAAATTAGATAATTCAAAATAAGGAGAATAAATTTGTCAAAAGGGTCATTAACGGAGACAACGATAGGACAAATTTGTCAAAAAAGACACATAGATTCTAACAAAGAAAATATTGCCATTGAATAATAAAATGAACTTTTTCGTTAAATTTAACAATAGCTAATTAATAGAGAGGGATAAAATTGATATATATATATGTATATATATATATATATATATATGGATAGATAGATAAAAAGAAATAATTTAGTGTACTATGTACTTCATTATATAGTGAACAACATTATTACGGGATACTGTTTAATCAATTTACAATTTTACACAATTTATAATATACTATAAAATCTTTATGCGTATTCACCACTAAATCATTAATATATATATATATATATAAAGAGAAAGAGTAATAATGTGTCAAACAATCATTAGATGGTGAAATAATATAAATTTTAAAATTATTTATTATATCTAATAATTATTTAACACATTATTATTTAAAATATTATTTAAGATACAAATATAAAATATATATATAACAGTAAAAGTGGGCGAAAGTTCGGTAAATACTAGCTAAAAAAACTTTTTACAACTTACGAAAATATTTGACAAATTATTTGTAACAAATATTTTATATAATACTATTAACTAACACTTCTCTCAAAATTTGAGATATAGTATCCCATTATTATTATTATTATTATTATTACTGTAAGTGATGTTTATTCTTTTGTAGGATAGCGGATCTTAATAAAAAAAAAAGCAAATAATAAAATACAAAATAATAAAGGAAAATATGATCCTTTCGCTGCTTGATGACAAGCACATGCAATCTGCCAAGTGCCAATCTCACAATTTTTATATTAATTACGTGAATGATTGACATTTTAATAATTATCAAGGGCGTATCCTAAGCAGGTAGTTTAGAAATATTACATATATTTATAATTAAGATATTTTTAAAATTCTGGCTAATTGTGAATGCATTTTGCGTCTGTTAAGGTAAAAAATTGTGTTTAATTATTAAGATTTCTCGTCTTCATCTAAATTGTAAACTATGTAAAATATTTGAATTTTGATAATCTTAGTAAAGTAGAAACTTAAAAGTACATGTAGCAGAAATCGCCTCACTTATTAAAGGCTAGACTGAAGGATTCCAGCTGACTAATTACTATTATGGGTTTAAAATTGTTTAAGCAGATAATTTTGTTGATAGATTTTAATTTTGCGTTTCAAATTAAAATTATATGTATTATGTAATGCCATCAATTTTTTTTTTTAATAAAAGAAAACTTTCATAAATAGAATTTAGTGAAGTAATTTATAAGAACTTCAGTTTGAAAATGGAGTCAAAAGCTCTAAGATTCTTCATCATGTTGATGGAAAATAAATAAATAATCGAAATCTCTTACGCTAGCAAGTTGCAACTGCTGAGCTGTATAATGTATAAAGTTTCAAGAAGTTAATGTTAAAATATATATTTTTTTTAAAACCCCTTTTCCTTTTATGGTGTGTCTACTCCTAGGCCATTTCCTTATCGTCAACTTCAGTTTGTTGATCAATACTGGCTAAATATATGCTTAGCTAATTGTACTCTTCTGTAAGTTTGTCCTCTTTAATCATTGTTTTGGGCAGCAGGCAGAATTATATTATAAGTCACGGTAATTAGGGAATTTTGGTATGTGAGTTTTAAAGAAAAAAACAAAATATAAATAATTTTGGGCTTATAAGGTGAATTTATATTCTTTTGAAAATAATAATTAGATCTCTTTGAAAGATTGAATTGAGATAATCTCCCTTAGTTTTTACAGAGCTCTCAAAAGTTTTCTTACAATTATAAATAAGATTAAATCACGTTAAAAATTGTTTTGAATTATAACTTTTTGATGTTTAAATTAATAATGAATTTATAAAAACAGACCACAAAAAAAAAAAAAATCAATTCGAAAAAAAGTTTGGTACTTTATGTAAAAATAGTTAAAAAAATTCTATCAATTATTTAATATTTAACCCTACTTTTATAAGTTTTTTATTATTAGGTCATATTAAAATTAGAACATAATTTTACATTCTTAATTTGAACTGAAATTGTGAGAGTAACATTTGTATTAAAAATCTTGAGACTTTAAAATTTTTGAAAATAGGGCCAATTTTAATCCTTAGTTGATATGTATTTTTTCTGCTCTATTTTTGAAAACTTTAATGGATGACTTAGTTAGGATAAATTTATGAAAATATTAGTTGACACTAAGAACTATGAGCGAAAGATATTCCTTTATCTAATATTGAGCCTTCTTCGACAGTGAACATAAGCTTAGGTTGTGTGATGAACCTCCCTAATTAGGCATTGAGTAAAATGTTTTATGGTCCCTCGAGTTCGAGGTTCATGGGTCATATTGAGCCCTTAAGAGACTTGAGCTTAGATCAATACCCTAAGAGGGGAACAAAAATAAAATTGATTTATTTTCATAATTTTAAAACTTTGAAACTTCAGTGAAAGGATTGTATATATAATTGTATTAAACTTTTGTTTGATATTTTATATTTATTTATATTTTTATTAAATTTTATTTTTAATATTACATTACAAATTTATTGATATTTATAATCTCGTTATTGGAATTGACATAAATTATATGAGTTGTAGCTCAATTAAAAAAATTTAAATTTAAAAATAAAAAAAATCTAATTTTAAAAAATTTGAAAATTTTTTACCTTCTCTTTAAAGGCGGACCTGCCTTAAGGCCTAGGGATCATAGGTCCCAACCTCAAAAGAATTTTATATTTAATAATAAATTTTTATAATTTTACTTTCAAAAATAAATATTTTATAACCCTCTACTAAAATTTTGAATTTAATATAAAAACTCCACATTAAACTTTTTAATTCTATATAATTTTTAATTTGTCATTTCACCTCTTCGTATTTTAAATTCAGCGGCCTCTCTTGCAAAAAGGCTCGACACATTGTTATTTGAGTTTTGTCAATAGCTTTTCCGCATAAAGTTTGCTATTAATTTTTACGAAGTCCGGAGCATTTAAAGGCACATAAGGAATATCTTGTTTTTCAAACGTCATATTGATGATCTTTCACATGAAGAGAAGGATCAATCAATTTATGAAGATTAATTTGTTTGTCAAATCAAATCAAACCAAGCTATAGTTTGATGAGGATGATGAATTTCTCTCTCAAATAAATCCACAAGAAAATTAAAAAGATGCTTATCTACACAGGACCCAACAGAACTAAAAACAGTGGAGTTAAAAGGTTTAGCTTTTGAAATTTGGAGAAGCATCAAGCTGTGCATGTGCATGTGCATGCAACAAATAATTGGCACTTTCTGTTTATGAAACAAAGGTTCCTTCCAAATGACAAGAGGGCAGATAATGCACAAAGTAGGAGTAAAGGACCACTATATAAGCATTTAGCAAACAATCCAAAAAAATTCACGAGGTTGAATGATAGTTCAGTGCCTCGAATATTTTAGCTTCGGTACATTACATAAGGAAAATTAAATGATCAGTAAGCACCAAAATACAAGTTGAAATATTACAGCATATATATATATAAAGATGAAATATATGCATACCTCGTTTGTACTTTGTAGTTATTTGGTGCAATTCAAATACACTATATATGTTGAAGAAAAATTTTAATTTTTTTAAAAATAATCTATGAGTTATATAACTTCAATATGGTTTTAATGGTTAAAATATACTTAAATTAGCCGTTAAGCTTATGTTAAACGGACGAAGAGTTATAAAATTTTAAATTATTCTAATTATTATTAAAATTAATACTTGACACACTACTTATCACCGTATAAAGGGATACTTACCTTTATTAAAAATATGTGAATGAATAAGAGAAGAATGTCGATATATATACACAAATAAAATATTTTTATATTGTGATTTTGAACAATTATAAAAATAAGACATAACATTTTTTTTCGATGATCATGCATATTGAGAAGATTGATTGTTAGTATTGGATTGTGTCATTAAGTCATATAAATACGTCTTTATTAACGTGAGAAAATGGCTATTTAGCTTTAGAATAGTGCTATTAGCATGTCTTTTCTTACTCAAAGTAAAGTTTTATCTTTTTTTGTTTTTTTTATTTTATGTATATTTATGTTGTTAATATTATTTTATTATTAATACAATAATATGTATTATAAAATATGATTGAAATAATATTTAAAATAAATATACTCAATAATATAAACATATATAAGGCAGGTCTCTGTGTTTTAATGAAGGGTGAGACTATTTACACCTTAATTTTTCTTTTAACATTCATCACTAAAATTTAAAACTTATAATTTTTCTTTGAACATCTATTTTAATTCTAAAACATATCTTTCACTGTACTTTTTTCTTCTACTAGTAGTAATATGCATCTCTAATCATTGTTTTATTTTATTTTTTCCTAATTGAAGAAGCTATTCAACTTTGCTTTGGGAATTAATCGCAATGAGGTGTTTGAGTTCATGAAATGTAATTCAATTATATGTTTATTCTCTAAAGTCAAAATGAATGATTTGATAATATGTTTATTCTGCATAAAAACAAAAGACTCAAACATATTCCTTTGTCACCTGCTTGCATATATAATCGTTCTTATCTTATTTTGTTGATGGCATTATCATCTTATCTTTATAAGGACATTTACATTCAATATATGGAGTGAATGGAATGTGTCAAAAGTACTTAATACGCTCTCAAATGAGACTAATAATTTGTCCACTTGTATCGAATATTGACTATGTATTTAACGTGAAATCCAATTGTTGACTAATATTGAAAAAGAGCTCGTGGCTTTACCAGTGAGACTACTGGTGTTGATACACAAAAATCAGTCTGTCAGCTCTGGCCCAAGCTTAACCCGAACACAAAATCCCTACATTATAAATGTTCCTATTTTTTCACATTAAAGACAACTTTCATCATTGGCAGAGCTTGCACATTATTCAGTGCTAACGTTGCTTAGAAAATAAATTTAAAAAAAAACCCTGAAAAGTATTTATAAAAGAAAAAAAAGGAGAATTCCATCACCCTCTAAGAATATGGTTTCTTACGATTTGAAACCTTGACTTTCATTTATATGCAAAACTCATCCTATATTGGGCTACATCAATTTAAATAGATCATTATATCCTTTCTAGTGTATTTTTATATTCAATATTGTGCAAACTCGACCCTTGAGTCTCGTAGCTTAAAACCAAATTAAATTTATAAAACTATGCTTCTACAACCATCTAATGGCCTTTACCTAGATCAAATTGATACTAGCTTGTAACACTTATAGTCATATTAATGTCATGTCTCGTACACATTATGACCTACATCAAACTTCTTACAGCTGATGCATATAGTATGTTAGACATTCTAACTTTTTCATCTTTACTTTGAGGACACATTTTTCTCGAAAGATGAATGCTATGTCTAAAATGTATATCAACTATCTTACAATTACTGAAATATATCTTTTCAAGATATTATCTATGTACGATGATTGAGAGAGTCCTATAAGTCTCCTATCTTTGTCTCTATAAAGATTTATATCTAGTATATAGGAAACCTCTCCCAAATTCTTCATGAAAAAATTCTTACTAAAGTAGCTTTTAACTGATTGTAACATATCAATATCATTTTCAATAATAAGTATGTCATCCATATAAAGAACTATGAAAACTATCATGCTCCTACTGCTCTTTTTATACACATGATTCTTCTTCCTTCTTGATAAAACCAGATCCTCTGATTACTTTATCAAAACGAAGATTCCAACTTTAGGAAGTCTGCTTAAGTTCATAAATAGACTTCTTTAGTTTGTATACTAAACCAGAAATTTGGCTAAATGTAAAACCTTCAAGTTGTTCCATATAGATCTCTTCCTTAAGATATTCATTTAAAAACACAATTTTTATATCCATTTGCGAAATTTCATAATCATAATATGTAGCAATTGTTAGTAAAATTCAAATTGACTTAAGCATCGCTACTAGTGAGAAGGTTTCCTCATAATTAATCACAAATCATTGAGTATAACCTTTCGCCATTAGACGGCCCTTGAAAGTCTCTACTTTTCTATTGGGCCCATGCTTCTGCTTGTAAATCCATTTACAACCAATGAGAACAATTCTTTCAGAAAGCTCAACCAAGTTCTAGACTTTGATTTTAATGCATTGAGTCAATCTTAGATTTCATGGCCTCTTGCTATTTTTCTGAATTGATGTCTAACATCGTCTCTCTATAAGTTAAATGATCATTTTGTTCAATTAAAAAAAATACCAAAAGCACCTTCAGGTATTGAACCATACCAATCAGGTGGCCTTGCAATCTTTTCTAACCTACGTGGAGGGTATGTCAAAGGTATTCTACTCGATTGAATCTGAGGTTCCATCGTTGGTTTACTTACATCCTAATTGAGTTCATCTAATTCAATCTTTCTACAATCTCCACGATCCATGAGAAACTATTTCTCTAGAAAAGTGACATTTTAAGTAATGAACACATTTTGTTCCTCAGGATCATAGAATTGGTACTGCATTGAATTCTTAGGATATTCAATGAACAGATACTTGTATCTTTTAGGTGCAAGTTTATCTTATTGCGTAACTTTTACTTAAGCAAAACAGCTCTAAATCTTAATATATTTAAGACTCGATTTCCTTCCATTCCATATCCCATAAGGAGTAGAAGGAACAGCTTTCGATGGAACTCTGTTTAATATATGAACAATAGTTTCTATAGCATAGCCTATAGATATTCAAGGAGATCGGTGAATGGAAGGAAATCGATCGGACCATATTCAATAAAGTTTTATTCCTCCTCTCTAAAACACCATTATGTTGTGGAGTACTTAGAGGACTATACTAAGCGAGAATCCCATTCTCCTTTAAATAATCAAAAAATTCACTGCTCATGTATTCATCACCTCGATCTGATTAAAGGCATTTGATATTCATTTCGGTTTGTTTCTCTACTTCGATTCAAAACTCTTTAAACTTTTCAAAAAACTTTTACTTGTGTTTTATAAGAAACACATATCCAAATCGTGATAGATTATCAATAAAGATAACGAAATATCGAAAGCCACCCATTGCACTGTGATTCATTGGACCATATACATCACTATGTATAAGTTTTAATAAATCAGTGGCACGGTGTCCAACACCAATAAATGAAGCTTTTTTCATTTTACATTGAATACAAGATTTACAAACTGGATAAGGTCTATGGTCAGATCAGGTATCTGAGCATCCTTAACCAGTTGGGTTAGACGTCTTACACCTATATGACCTTATTTTATATGCCACAATTTTGTATTATTTAAAGTTTCCGAGTTATTATCAGCATTTACATGTACATTCATGACATTTCCTACTGTATCTAATATATAATGGCCATTAATCAACTGATATTCAACTAATAAAATATTATCCAAACCATACAAACATAAAGAATGGTTCCGTAGATACATATGATATTCCTCACTATTTAATACAGGAATGAGAATAATTTTTCAGGTAATATTTGGCACATAATAAAAACTATTCAATATAACAATTTTATTACATGAAAAAAGTAAATTAAAACATCTAATAGCCTCGACCTACAGGAAATATCTATTTTTAATATGAAGCTATACTTTTTTAGGCTGTAACAGTTTAACTTTCTTCAAACCCTACAACACATTGCAAATATGAGAAGGACAGCAGTATCTAATACCCAGCCAGTATTAGCATTAAATGCTAAAGAAATATCAATGATAGGCAAGTGCATACCTGAGGGGGTCTTCTTAATCGTGGTAAGGTATTTTGGGCAGTTTCGCTTCCAATACCCATCTTCACTGTAATTAAAATATTTTCCTTATATTTTGTTCTTATGTTGAGGCTTAGATATGTATTGCTTTTGAAGACTCATTTTGGGTGTATACTTTACTTTCTTTTTATTCTTCCCTTTGACCTTCTTAGAATTCATTGGGATAGAAGATGAAGCACCCTAAATACATAGGGCTGTGCCGCATTTGTTCATGTCCTCTTGTGCTATTTTCATCATGTTATATAGATCAACATAAGTAGGGGTCAATCCTTACATGTTGAAATTCATGATGAACTATGAAAATGACCCTGGAAGTGATTGGAGAATCAAACTATTTCCCAATGTATTACTCAGTGAGATATTCACAGTTTCTAACCTCTCAATATGAGATATGATCTTGAGAACATAGGGACTCACTGAACTGCCCTTGAGTAGTCTAGTTTGAAAGAGAGATTTGACAACCTTATATATTTCAACTTAAAGCCAGTCACCAAATAACTCTTTCAGGTGGAGGATTATACTCCTAACACTGTCCATATGTACATGCTCCATTTGGAGCTCCATAAATATTGAGCCGAGGATGTATGATTTGACTTTCAAATCGTCATCCAACCATTTCTGATATGTCTCATTTTCTTCCGGAGAAGCATCATTAGAAACGGCTCGGGGCAGGCGTTGATCAATTACATATCTAAGTTTCTCAGAATCCAGAACTATTCTAAGATTCATAAGCCAATTAGCATATTTTTCTGTACCTTTGAGTTGGTGCGCGTCAATGATACAAACTAATGGTTGCTTGAAGCTATTAATCTTGACAAGACAAAAGAAAAGTTGTTAGCAGAATATTTCAATCGCTAATAAATAATGCTTTAGATCATGAGTATAACAATTATACATTTCTTAATCTAAAAACGTCATCCCACTATTTTATATAATTCTTTTAATCTCTCAAACGGAGAAATGACAATTTTAGATTATTTAAACTATACAGCGAGAAGTGAATCTCATTAGCATTTTACTCTAGTCACACGTTGTAGCAATATTGACTTTTATTAACCCAAAAGGTAGACAACTCTTGTCAATTGCATCTCATACAACTCTTACCACTAATCCTAAATACACCTTATCCGTACGCTGTAGCAATATTAGATAAGTGTATTCCAGATTAACTTGCCAATTATCAAATATATACTACCAATATAACCCTCACGCTGTAGTAATATTGGGCAATACATTTGCATATATTACCTCATCTCATGTTTAATCGGCATAGCCCGAATTACCTCGACCAATCCCTCACGATGCAGCAATATTAGGAAAGACTGAAGTGAGCCGTCTAATACCGTATTAACATGACGGATTGTTATATAATATTATCTCATAATACAAGATTATTTAATATGATTTAGAGAGATTTTTTTAATATAATAATTAATTAATATTTATTATTATTATTATTATTAATTATTACCATTAACAATTATAATAAATTTTTGTATCTCATACGAATCTAATTTATAATTAGAATATTTGTTTATGCAAGTACAACTAACCCCTACCAATAGGGGCTCTCATTGTAATCAATAAGCATAAACAAATATATATACAATATTTAATACAATGATATAATAAGTATACTTGTATTAAATGAACTTCACATGCAAAAAATTCAAAATTAAGTATATTGTTTAGAATAATCAGCGTTAAAAGTTTAACATTATAGAATTATACAATATAATGCTCTAAAAAAGTTTTTTTTTACTCTTTTTTTTTAGCCTTAAGTGACCTTGATTTCTAATTTATGAGCGCCCCTGTGTTCATTATTAAGAACGCCCCAACATTTAACACTTGAACACCCCCGCGTTTTACTCTTTTAATGTCCCTAGCCCTGCGGTGTTATTTCGACATAAACTATTTTTCCACACTATAAATACTTCAAAATGTAATTTTCACAATTTTTAGGCATTCTAAACACTTCATTAACACTCTAACAACCGAGAAACACAATAAACATGCTCTAATACCACTTGTTAACGTATTTTAGGGTGTATGCATGTGATTGTGTACATGTTCAAAAATTAAATACATGTATCATATACACAATTTCGCAGCAAAATTAAACATATAACTTATATCATCAACAATATAAAATTATAAAAAACATACATTTAAAAATTTTTGGTGAAGATTTTAATTTTAGATTCTTCCTAGCTCCAACTTTGAAGTGCACTATTGTTCAATTGTAGTTTACAACAATCCAGTGAGATTGTGAAGCTAAAATAGCAGTAACTGAACTTTCAGGAATAAGGTTTTGTTTCTTGAAAGAAAAATAAGAAGATTTTATTTTTCTTTCTCTCTAGTTTTTTTCACAACACTTTATTCAAAGAAAAACTCTCCAAAACCAAAAACTCTCTCCAATCCTTTCTCCTTGCATGTTTTTGCTTCATCATTTTTTAATTAATTATTCAATTCAATTTTTAAGTGTATTAAGCACTTCACAAGTGCTCCCAAAATTGATTAAATAGCCAAAAAATTAAAACATATTATTTGGTTGCTATTATCCCTAATTAGGTATATGTCTCCCACTTAAACTAAAGTAATAAACAAGTAAATAAATATTAATTATTCAATTATTCAAAAACTATTTGAATAATTATTTTTTTACCTTATTTGATTTTACTTACATGGTTAATGGGTGAATTTATGGTGAAACAATTCATGGAACAAAATTGTGCCACTTGTTAACATCTAATTAGTTAACAACTCTTGCCAACTAATTAAGTGATGTACTTAACATTTAAATCTAGACAAGTGCATAACCCGAGGAACCCGAAAATATGTTTTCAGTTTGCTGAAATTTCTAGGATGAAACTGTTCAATCCATAATGTTACCCCATTGAACAATGAGTACACTTTATATTGTGAGACTCTCTAAGTTTACACCTGAATTGTCATATGGAACTCCTCCATACATCCGTGAACGATGCCCCGCACACACGTTATGGATATTACAAAATGACATATTAGACTATACAAGTTGAGGTTATAACATATTCGTATAATCCCTCCATCATTTATATCCGAGTAGAGTGGAGATATAAATCAACACCGTCAAATCTTCATATGCACGACTGAAAGCTTATCTCTAGAACTGTATTTCAATAAATAATATTTCCAAACACTTTTGTAATATTATTTACACCTAAGGTTAAACTCTTTTTTCGGGAATTACTGCTTATGGCCATAAATTTTTTTGAAATACAATCTTAGAGCATTAGGCTATATTACTCACTGAAATGAGCTTATGGATCCCATATCTATGCACACCAAACTCTATAAGTATCAGGTCATACCCAGCGACACCCAATGGTAAAACCATGAAAGGTTTCTAACATGTGTGAAATAAACGTATAGTAGATCACTCACAAGCCTACCATGGCACTCAGGTCAAAGGACCACGAATACTACTCAACTCGAAAGACCCTCTATTGATGGCCTTATTGGATGTCTATTGGAGGTTTTTGTGAGACTATTTAGTAATTAGTCCTTACTGAATACCAGTATCTCTATAAGAGCTATTACTAAACTCGTGGTATGCTAAAACTAATTATCTATACCATCCAAATATAGACATACACCAATCTATATATTTATTAAGGTTTTCATTGACATGCCAGCATTAGTGAAAATAGAACAGGAACATAATATTTTGAGAACATATTTGCATAATGATATTTTCTAGCACTATTTGCAACTACGTCATTACTAATATATTCTCAGGTCTTTATCTCATTTCAAATAAGGCTCTAACTCTTTAAATATCGCTAACTCTTATAACCTGATAACTCTTAGTATTTATAACTCTCAGCGTTGCTAATTCTTAACACTGAGCTAAACTTCTTTAAACCAGATCTGAACTCTTTCAGATTATACAATGTCTGAAATGTTACAAGCATCTTACCATATATAAAATATAATTGAATTTAATGAAATGATAATACTAGTATAAATATTAAACAAATATTCATACATAAAGGGATGACACATAAGCGCAAATCCCAATAATTTCCACTTGTTTTAGTGCCATTCACGATGGTATCGAATGCCCATTGACTCTATATGTCTTTCAAATAATTTTGGAGTTAAGACTTTAGTAAATGGGTTCGCTACATTATTTATAGAGTTTACTCTACAAACTATTATATCTCCTCTAGCTAAGATTTCTCTAATGATATGGTATTTCTTTTCTATATGCTTAAACTTTTGGTGTGCTCTCGGCTCTTTAGCTTTGCAAGGGCTCCGTTATTGTCACAAAATAATGGTATAAGGTCCATTGTACTTGAAACTATTCCAAGTTCAACGATAAATTTACGTATCCACACTGCTTCTTTTGCTGCTTTTGAGGCTGCAATATATTCTGCCTTTGTTGTGGAATCATCTTTAGACGACTATTTGTTGCTCTTCCACCTAATTGCAGCACCGTTGAGAATGAATACATATTCAAATGTAGACTTTCTATCATCTAGATCAGACTGAAAGTCTAAATCTGTGAATCCTCTTACTTGTTACTTTCTTCATATATCAGAAACTTGTCCTTAATACTTTAAAGATATTTGAGGACATGTTTCACAGCCATTTAATGGCCTTCGCCTGGATCAGACTGATACCGACTTATAACACTTACAGTTATACTGATACCAGGTCTCGTACACATCATGGCATACATCAAGCTTCTTACAGCTGATGCATATAGTATGTTAGACATTCTAACTTTTTTTATCTTCATTTTGAGGACATATTTTTCTCGAAAAATGAACGCTATATCTTAAAGGTATATCAACTATCTTACAGTTACTGAAATTATATCTTTCCAAGATATTATTTATGTACGATGATTGAGAAAGTCCTATAAGCCTCTTATCTTTATCTTTATAAAGATTTATACCCAGTGTATAGGAAACCTCTCCCAAATTCTTCATGGAAAAATTCTTACTAAGGTAGCTTTTAACTGACTGTAACATATCAATATCATTTCCGATAATAAGTATGTCATCCATATAAAGAATCATGAAAACTACCATGCTCTTATTGCTCTTTTTATACACATGATTCTTCTTCGTTCTTGATAAAACCAGACCCTCTGATTACTTTATCAAAACGAAGATTTCAACTTTGGGAAGTCTGCTTAAGTCCATAAATAGACTTCTTCAGTTTGTATACTAAACCAAAAGTTTGGCTAGATGTAAAACTTTCAAATTGTTCTATATAGATCTCTTCCTTAAGATATTCATTTAAGAACACCATTTTTATATCCATTTGCAAAGTTTCATAATCATAATATATAGCAATTGCCAGTAAAATTCAAATTGACTTAAACATCGCTACTGGTGAGAAGTTTTCCTCATAATCAATCACAAATCGCTGAGTATAACCTTTCACCACCAGACGGGCCTTGAAAGTCTCTACTTTTCAATCGAGCCCACGTTTCTGCTTGTAAATTCATTTACAACTGATGAGAATATTTCTTTCAGAAAGCTCAACCAAGTCCTAGACTTGATTTTAATGCATTGAGTCAATCTCAGATTTCATGGCCTCAGGTATTGAACCATACCTATCAGGTAGCCTGGATATCATTTCTGACCTACGCGAAGGGTGTTTCAAAGGTATTCTGCTCGATTGAGCCTGAGGTTCCATCGCTGTTTCGTTTACATCGTGATTGAGTTCATCTAATTTAATCTTTCTACAATCTCCACGATCCATGAAGAACTATTTCTTTATAAAAGTGGCATTTCAAGCAACGAACACATTTCGTTCCTCATAATCATAGAATTAGTACCCTATTGAATTATTAGGATATTCAATGAACCGATACTTGTATCCTTTAGGTGCAAGTTTATCCTATTGATTAACTTTTACATAAGCAGGACAGCCTCAAATCTTAACATATTTAAGACTCGATTTCCTTTCATTCCATATCTCATAAGGAGTAGAAGGAACAACTTTTGATGGAACTTTTTTCAATATATGAGCATTAGTTTCTAGAGCATAGCCTTATAAACAATGAGAATATGCAAAGCAAGTTATAGCATCTTAGACTAGCACATCTAGGTAAGAGAAACCTGAAGGAGTTATTTAGTCAAAAAGCATTTGGTAAGGATAAGTTTCCGCCATTGGAGTTTGGTGAGCATTGTGTGCTCGAGAAAGTACATAGAGTGAGGTTCATTACTGGCGAGCATAAAATCAAGGAAACTCTTGACTATATACACTCGAATGTTTAGGGACCAGCTTAGACAGCTACTCTTGGTGGGGCTATGTATTTTCTCAGTTTGATTGATGACTATTTAAAAAAGCTCTGAGTTTATGTGTTGAATAATAATGATCAAGTGTTTGATATGTTCAAGACCTAGAAGACTCTTGTTGAAAATCAAACTAACCAAAGAGTAAAAAGGTTACAAACTGACAATGGCCTTGAATTTTATAATAGAGAGTTTGATAGCTTTTGTTCCAAGTATGAGATTACAATGCATAGAATAGTGATATCAACACCATAGTAGAATGACGTAACTAAGAGGATGAATATAACCCTACTTGAAAGGATTAGATACATGTCTACCAATGCAAAGATGTCAAAGGCATTTTGAGGAGAAGTTGTTATGACTGCAGCTTACTTGATCCATAGAAGTCCTTCATCAGTGATAGACTTCAAGACGCTAGAAGAGAAATGGTCTAGCAGCTGTCCCAGGTATGATCACCTCAGAATTTTTAGTTGCTCAGCCTTTGTTTATATAAAGGAAAGGAAGTTGAAACCTAGAGCTATCAAGGAGGTATTTATAAAGTATCTTGAAGGATTTAAAGGGTATAAGGTATGGTGTAGTGATTTGACACCACCAAGAAGTATCATAAGTCATGATGTGACATTCGATGAGACAATAATATTAAAAGCCTCCCAAGAAAATGAGAAGAAAGAACTTGTGCTCAAGGAAGACTCAACACCCGAGTCAATAGAAGTTGAAGTGGAACCCGAATGTTGATTTGATATATCCCTAGATCGGCACTTCAACAAGGAGATCCTTGAAGATGAACTAAGAATACTAACGAGTTTGTCCAAGTCCATCCAAAGAAAGACTAGAATTTCTGAGATAGAACTTGAAGAGTACCAACTAACCAGAGACAAGTTAAGGAGAATAATCAACCCACCAATCAAGTATGCATAAGCAAATTTAGTTGCTCATACCTTTAACTCTCCTTACACTGTTAAATTTGATAAGCCTAGAATATATGGTAAGGTTATGAAGAGTAAAAATAAGAATGAATGATAGTAGGTCATGGAAGAAGAGATTAGTTATTTTAAGAAAAATAATACATAAAAGTTGGTAAAGAGACCTCAAAAGAAACTAGTGGGGTATAAATGAGTGTATAAGGTTAAAGAGGGGATATTGGGGATAGAACCTACAAAATTCAAGACTAAGTTAGTTGTACAAGGTTTTACTAAAAGAGAGAGAGAGAGTAGACTTTCATGAGATATTCTCTCTAGTCGTCAAGCACACATCCATTAGGATTTTGTTAACTATGTGTGCAAACTTTGATTTACATCTAGAGCAAATGGATGTAAAGACAGTTTTTCTGCATGGAGAGCTTAAAGAGATGATTTACATGGCATAACTGTAAGGGTTTGTAGAGCCCAAAAAAAAGGATCATGCTTGTTTACTGAAAAAGTTATTATACGAGTTAAAGTAATCACCTAGATAGTGGTATAAGAGATTTGATGAATTTATGATGGCTTGTAGCTTTAGTAGAAACAAGTATGATGGATGTGTGTACTTTAAGAGATTGAGTAATGGGATAATATATTTGCTTCTATACGTCGGTGATATATTGATCGCGTGTAAGAATATGAAAGAAATACAAAAACTTAAAAAGCAGTTGAGTGGTGAATTTGAGATGAAAGATTTGGGAGTAGCAAAAAGAATATTTGGTATGGATATTGTGAGGGAAAAAAAGTTATTATTTTCTTATCTTAACAGAGATATATACTCAAGATCCTAGAGAATTGATATGTCCAATTCAAAGGCTATTTATATTCCTTTGGTCATACATTTCAAATTATCAGCAGTACAATCGCTAATATCTTGAGAGGAGAAACTGCGGCTGAGTAAAGTATCGTATGAAAATGTTGTGGGGAGCATCATGTCTACGATAGTTTGTACAAGACCAAATATAGTACAGACTATGAGTGTGGTGAGTAGATACATGGTAAATTCGGGCAAAGATCACTAGCTTGCAATAAAGTAGATTTTGAGGTATTTTATGGGAACGTCGAATCAAGGATTGATGTATTAAAAGGATGAGGACAACAGTGTAATGGTAAGATGATACGTAGACTCCGATAGCGTCGTCTGAAAATTCTACTGATATGTTGACTAAGCCACTGCTCCCGATTAAGTTCATCTAATGCAATGACTTAATCGAAGTCACTACTTTGTGAGGGTGACCCAAGATACAGAGATGAGAGATCTTAGACTTTATGGATGATTTTGAATCAATGAGGGGATTTGTGAGAAAATTGATTAAAAATCATTGGAATATGATTTGGAGAGCAAGTCAAGTGCATTAGATGCACTAAGAAGCAAAACGGGTCCGAAAAGAGGATTAAAGAAGAAAGCGATGCCCAGGCGTGGGCACTGCAACGCCTTAAGCAGCAAGTGGGCACCGCAGCGCCTTAAGCAGCAAGTGGGCACCGCAGCGCCTTAAACAGCAAGTGGGCACTGATGAACACTTGAAATTACACATTTAATAAGAGTTTTACATGATTGTTTTGTATTACTAGTGTATTTAATTTTCTTAACTTAAGTATGTTTACAATATTGTACTTAATTATCTTATAACTGTTTTATGGTAGGTTTGGTAAAATGGGCATAACTTTCTACCTAAAGATCCAATTGAGGTGATTCTTAATCCTGTGCAGAGCTGACTCAATAGGATAACATATTGTATTTCACAAAGCATTGGAAATTCGAGTGTTTAAAGGGTGAAAATTGGCCTAGAACAGAATTAATCTGCAGTACAGGCCCAGTTTGAACAGTTATCAGTATTTGGCCCATAACTATAGAAATACGTATCTAATATGTATGAGATCACTCAATTTGGAAAGATAAGAGACTTATCTACAACTTTTATGTTTTGAGTGACAGCTAATTCGGATTACATCAATTCCAAATTGGATAATCAAGTGGGTGCCCAAGTGATAATGAATGCAAATTATTTTGCCACCATTCTTGACTTTCATCAACCAAGTGGTTCCCTCCAAATTTGTCTCGATTTATCCATGTTTTTCTATAAATAGGTGGCTTGTTTATGCCTAAAGAAGGTAATTAGAAAGTTAGAATTTAGTTCAAAATACTTTTCCTTTGTATCCATTTCCTTGTACTATTATTTCTCTTGTTTACTATTAAGTCATGTTATTTCTTCTTCCATTTCTTTTCTTTTCATTTAGTTTTATTATGTCCAAATAATTTTGTTTAAGCTAAGGTGAAAGGGTGAAGCTCTTGGTAAGGTAATAAGATATGTTTAATATTTATTCATGAATTTAATGCTTCATTTTTAAGTTATGCAAATTTATATATGATGTATTTATTTTATTTGTAGAATTAATACAATTTCTTTTAAAGTGGTGATTCTTGATTTATTATTGACAAACTTAATACTTGGCACAATAAATTCTTGAAACCATTTACAAGATTTGGTTTATATAACCTTTCTTGTAAAGTGGGAGTCTTAATTTATTGTAGACAAATATAAAGATTGGCATAATAAATACTTGAACCCATTTATAAGATTTGGTGTATAATAATTGAAAGAAATAAATACTAATCAATATATAAATGATAATGAACTTTAATTGCTATATTTTCCGGTTGGAACCTCTTTTGTGTGAGGATTCCAATTGAGTTATAAAAAAATAAAAAGTTAAATATATTCTTACTTCTTATGTCAAGAGTGAATCCCCGTAACCTTAGCTTTTTATTTGAATTGGTTAATTGAAATAATATTTACAAACATCTTATACTGCATTAATTATCTTTAAAGTGTTTATAATTTGTAATTTTAATTCTACTTCCCTGTGGATCGACCCCGTTCTCATCGGGTTATTTATTATGTCACCTCAATGGAATGCTCAAGACAAAAGAAATTTTTTAACGGAGGTGAGAAAGTTTTATTGGGATGATCCTTATCTCTTTAAATATTGTCGTGATCAAATATTTCGAAGATGCATACCCGACAATGAGGTAAATAAAGTTATTGAATTTTGTCATTCTGAAGCATGTGGGGGACATTTCTCATCAAAGAAAACAGCTGCAAAAATCTTACAGTGTGGATTTTATTGGCCCACTTTATTTAAAGATACACATGCATTTTGTATAACTTGTGAAAATTGTCAAAAGTTGGGATCAATTTCAAAACGAAACATGATGCCTTTGAACCTCATTCTTGTTATTGAAATCTTTGATTGTTGGGGGATAGATTTCATGGGACCATTTCCGTTATCATTTGGATTTACGTATATCTTAGTTGCAGTAGATTATGTCTCAAAATGGATTGAGGCTATTCCATGTCGACATAATGACCATAAAACAGTCATGAAATTTTTGAAAGAAAATATCTTAAGTCGATTTGGAATCCCTCGAGCCATTATAAGTGATGGGGGTAAGCATTTTTATAATAGACCATTTGAAACATTAGTGAAAAAATATGGTATTACTCATAAAGTTGCCACCCCTTATCATCCTCAGACAAGTGGACAAGTTGAATTAGCAAATAGGGAGATAAAACAAATTTTAGAAAAAACTGTAAACCTAAATCGCAAAGATTGGTCTTTAAGACTAAATGATGCACTGTGGGCTTATAGAACTGCTTTTAAAACTTCATTGGGTATGTCTCCCTATAGGATAGTTTATGGAAAACCTTTTCACTTACCTGTTGAACTTGAGCATAAAGCCTACTGGGCTATTAAAACTTTCAATGAAAATCTTGATTCTGCTGGACACATACGTAAATTACAAATAAATGAACTTGAAGAATTGAGAAATGATGCATATGAGAATTCAAAAATTCATAAAGCTAAAATTAAAGCCTTTCATGATAAAAAAATTCAGAGAAAAACATTTGACACTGGTCAGAAGGTTTTGCTTTATAATTCTCGACTTCACATATTCCCTAGAAAATTAAGATCAAGATGGAGTGGCCCTTTTATTGTGAAACATGTGTACCCTTATGGAACAATTGACATTGAAAATCCTAAAAATGGGAATGTGTTTAAGGTAAATGGGCAAAGACTCAAGCCGTTTCTAGAAAACCAAGCTTTTCATGAAGAATTTACGTTCCTGTCGGATCCTTGTTATGAGACCAATTAATCTTTGTTTTATATATTTACATATTTATATATATTTATTCTTCTTCTAACATTTTTTTTTTACTTGCAGGTTAATTTAGTAGTTTTGTTAAGGTTTTGTTTTGCACCCCGGTTAAGCGGCGGATAACGGTACTCCGTGATATTTCAAATCGGTTTTGTCAGTTTCCCATAATTACTGATATCTTCTCTTCTTCCCCCTTTTCTTAAAAAAAAAAAAATGGATGACATTCTAAAAAATTTGAAAAAGCGTTTTCCCTCATTGCCTCAAAATTCCTTGAAGAAAATTTACCAAGCAAGATGTGAAAGATTAAGGTTATTAATGATTATGAATATACCTGTTGATTTACGTTGGTTAATTGAAGTCAAAGTTAGATTGACAGGTGAATTTTCAGACTCATTAATTTCCTACATGCCTGGCTTAGGTAAAAGCTCTTTTTCAAAAAAACGAAGAGCAAAACGATTAAATGTTGGTTACAAGTGTGCACGCACGACTTGCAACACACGTTGCCGCACTTTAGGAATGGTGTCTGTAAATCGTGAAGATAAAATTAGGTTCATTAAGGATGACCTGAGTAAGGAGTCTTTAGATAATATCTTATCGACTCTTGAGACGCATCCTAGTGGATATGTGCATATTGCAATTCATGAATTATGGGACATATTTCTATAAGAACATGAGCGGTACAGTCTCGGGAATCTGACTTTAAAAGACCCTGTTTGTCAATTTATAAGAAAATTGGATGGGAAGCCTATCTCTGACCCATAGAGGGCGTTTAAGCCGTTACTGGACGTAAAATCAGAGGAAGATGTGAGCCACAATCACAACTACTTGTATATATTTACTATAGCTGTTATTTTTAAATGTTTCATTTCAAACTCAAATGTCTTTTCAATAATCAACCACCTATAATCCTTTTTGAAAATTTTGCATTTTAAGCCGACAACCCATGTGACTTTTCCAGCTAACAAATTGAAAATTGGTAAAAGGTATTGAATCTTGTATTTCAAGCCAATAGCCATGTGATTTAACTTTGCAATACCTTTTGGCTCTATAAATACATTGCATTATTTCTGCATCTTTGTACAAACTCAAAATCATTCAAGAGAGAGGGTGAGTGTAATCATGGAAGGATCATCAACTCGTAAATTCACAAAAATTTGTGTCTTTTGTGGATCCAGCCCTGGAAAAACTAGTGAGTTTATAGAAGCAGCAGAAACCCTTGGTAAGATGTTAGCTGAGCGCAATATTCATTTAGTATATGGGGGAGGTAGTCTTGGATTAATGAGACGTGTGGCAACCGCTGCACAAAATAATGGCAGTCGAGTTTTGGGTATCATACCAAAAGCTCTAGCTGTTGGAGACATTGTAGGAAAAACAATTGGGGATGAGTTACAGGTATCATCAATGCATGAACGAATTTCTTTTATGCTTCGTAATGCTGATGCCTTCATAGCTCTACCTGGAGGTTTCGGAACATTGGAGGAAATTTTTCAAATTGTCTCATGGGCACAATTGCAAATCCATAAAAAAAACCCATTGGTTTGTTAAACGTTGATGGTTTTTATAATGGGTTGTTATCTTTTCTTGACTATGCGGTGGAAAAATAATTCGTCTCATCTGCAGCACGACAGATCCTCATTTCTGCTTCAACTGTTGATCAGTTACTCGATGAACTACAAGCTTTTATACCTCTATCTGATCCAACAATGAGTCAGATAGATTGGTATACTGATAACAGTGAAAAGAAACGCATGATAGATTTGACGCTTCGTCTGTAGCCTATCTATTTCTATGTATTTTTAAGCTTTTTTGTGTAGCTTGTTTTATTTTTTTGTGTGGCTTGTTTTATTTTGTTGCAGGTTTAATTTTCAATAAAAGATGTTTCAGGTGATATCTTCTATATTTTACTCTTTCTATATTTTGACATTGAGGACAATGTCTCAATCTGGTTGGGGGGAGGATAGTTGATATATAATGTTAGTGTTAATTATTTTATTTTGTTGTTGTTATCACTTTGTTATGTATAAAAAAAAATATCATGAATGGCGTGAGTAAAATGTTCATTTATGTATTCTTGAGACGCATTCTAGTTCTAGAATGGCAGAGTAAAGAGTACATTATAAACTTTTGAAACACATTCTAATTGGTTTATTTTTAATGCATTTTATGTATAATTGTTTGTTGCTTAAGTTTTTGGTAACTCTTGCGTAAATAAATTTGCTTTACTATCGATGTATGATTTCAAAATTGTTTAGTTTAAATCACTTTCTCTATTTAGGTTACTAAAGAATAACTTCTGAAATTATTTCTTGAGAACAATACTAAGCCTTGTGGTAAGATGGATGATTCAATATATATAGCCAAGAGAATTTCCATGTTTAAGTATACATATTATTTTCTAAACTCACATATCTTTTGTGAGTGAGTGGAGAGGTTTGAGATAACAGCTTACGAACTTTCATTGATCCTTTGAAATGGTTAATTTTTATTTGGAATGACATTATTTGGGATGATGAATGATTTGGTTGCTTAGCTGAAGGATAAAAAAAAAATTAAAAAAGTATTATGGTGATAAATTGCTCTTATGTTATAATGATTCCTTATGTCTTTAAAAAAAAAGAGTAAAAAAAAAATTTTAAAAAAAAAAGAGAAAAAAAGAAAGAAAGAAAAGAAGTCAATTCAGTTCAATAAAGTCTTCATTCAATTTTAGAAGACTAAAGTCATTAGGAAGCAATCTTATCACCGAATTCTATATTCGTAAGATTCGCATTAAATAATTAAAGTCTTGAAGCTGGCATTTGACAATAATGGTTTGACTCTAAATATTTGATTTTCCTATCTTTGGATCAATGTTAGTTTGTATGTCTGTCCTTAAATGTAACTTTTTCTTGAGCGATTATCTGTTTTCCAACTCCATGAGTGAAATCCTAAGTCATTAAACAAATTATTCACCTGTAAGGATATGGAGTTGAAGCTTTTACTTGGAATATTTTTAAGGCTATATATGTTGTGGTTTGTGGTAAGAAGGCTTTGGCTTAATTTACACACACACAAAAATATTTTTGGAAGTTATGATTGAAATAACCTTTATAGCGATTGTGATTTTAAAACTGACGTTTTGTTTGAAATACTTAGGTAGTGTTCAAATTTTATTTATGCTCGAATTGCTAGGGACTAGCAATAAGCTAGTTGGGGGGTGTGATGAACACTTGAAATTACACATTTAATAAGAGTTTTACATGATTGTTTTGTATTACTAGTGTATTTAATTTTCTTAACTTAAGTATGTTTACAATATTGTACTTAATTATCTTATAACTGTTTTATGGCAGGTTCGGTAAAATGGGCATAACTTTCTACCTAAAGATCCAATTGAGGTGATTCTTAATCCTGTGCAGAGCTGACTTAATGGGCTAACATATTGTATTTCACAAAGCATTGGAAATTCGAGTGTTTAGAGGGTGAAAATTGGCCTAGAACAGAATTGATCTGCAGTACAGGCCCAGTTTGAACAGTTATCAGTATTTGGCCCATAACTATAGAAATACGTATCTAATACATATGAGATCACTCAATTTGAAAAGATAAGATACTTATCTACAACTTTTATGTTTTGAGTGACAGCTAATTCGGATTACATCAATTCCAAATTGGATAATCAAGTGGGTGCCCAAGTGATAATGAATGCAAATTATTTTGCCACCATTCTTGATTTTCATCAACCAAGTGGTTCCCTCCAAATTTGTCTCGATTTATCCATGTTTTTCTATAAATAGGTGGCTTGTTTATGCCTAAAGAAGGTAATTAGAAAGTTAGAATTTAGTTCAAAATACTTTTCCTTTGTATCCATTTCCTTGTACTATTATTTCTCTTGTTTACTATTAAGTCATGTTATTTCTTCTTCCATTTCTTTTCTTTTCATTTAGTTTTATTATGTCCAAATAATTTTGTTTAAGCTAAGGTGAAAGGGTGAAGCTCTTGGCAAGGTAATAAGATATGTTTAATATTTATTCATGAATTTAATGCTTCATTTTTAAGTTATGCAAATTTATATATGATGTATTTATTTTATTTGTAGAATTAATACAATTTCTTTTAAAGTGGTGATTCTTGATTTATTATTGACAAACTTAATACTTGGCACAATAAATTCTTGAAACCATTTACAAGATTTGGTTTATATAACCTTTCTTGTAAAGTGGGAGTCTTAATTTATTGTAGACAAATATAAAGATTGGCATAATAAATACTTGAACCCATTTATAAGATTTGGTGTATAATAATTGAAAGAAATAAATACTAATCAATATATAAATGATAATGAACTTTAATTGCTATATTTTCCGGTTGGAACCTCTTTTGTGTGAGGATTCCAATTGAGTTATAAAAAAATAAAAAGTTAAATATATTCTTACTTCTTATGCCAAGAGTGAATCCCCGTAACCTTAGCTTTTTATTTGAATTGGTTAATTGAAATAATATTTACAAACATCTTATACTGCATTAATTATCTTTAAAGTGTTTATAATTTGTAATTTTAATTCTACTTCCCTGTGGATCGACCCCGTTCTCATCGGGTTATTTATTACTTCGACAATCCTGCACTTGGGAATAACTTCTATATTCTGGACGTGTCAGGCACCGCGGCCCCAGGTGCCCAACGCCACAACGTTGGGCGAGAGACATTTAGCACTGTGGCACCTAGTGTGGGAAACAATTTTCTATTTTATTTTAATTTGTTTCATCTTTTATTTGTTTCAAGACTCCTTAAAATGACTACTACATATTTATGGTTAACTTAAATCGTCCTAAAACATATATAAAAAGTTTCTATTTGATTGTAAATATATATTTATAATCTTAACATTCTTTGTAATTTTTATTAAGAAAAACTCTTTATTTATAAAAGAGAAATTTTTTTTTTTATAATAGACATATTTTGTGAGTGCTTTGTGATTCAATAATAAAATAGTGTGATTTTAATTTACTGTAAACGTAAGTTGTCGAACTACATAAATTTTGTGTGTACTTTCTCCTATCTTTTTTTCTTCATAATTTTTAATTATTTAAATTATATTATATATTTTAAATTTATTACTTATTTAATTATTTTTACTTTAATAGGGGCTGTCAATGATTTTAAATTATCCTGCTGAAATCGTTATATTTCATTCCTCGACTAAACTCATCGTGACACAAATTTAGGAGAAGCTTTGCAACACTTACCATTAATTAAAGTTTCACATAACTCTTTTTAAGAAGAGAGAAGACAATATAAAGATAGTGCTTTTTTGAATATTACATATCTTTAACATGATAAAAAGATGAGAACTCAAAATTTAGGTCAACTTTTTAGACAATAACTACATACATACATATATATGTATTAATACTCAAGAGTTTTTTGTTTTTGGGCTAAATATTTACTTATTTTTTAAAAGTGATTTAGTTGTTATAACGTGTATTTTTTTTTTTCAACAAAACATGAGAAATATATTATTTACCATTTAATAAAATTAAGTTGAAGGAAGCTAACTTAACACTGAATTAAAAAACAATTGAATAATTTCTGCGATTTTCTTCTAAAAATAGTCTTATACTATTCATTTAATTTTACACAAAACCCTTTCTTATTCTCTTGTCATAATATTATACTTCAAAGCACATATATATCAAAATAGTAATTTTAGATGCTTGTGCTGAGATGTGAAAAAAAAAAGAAAGAAAAGAGAAACATATCATTCAGACACGCCTTCAGATCTATTTAGAATTCAAATAAATTTAGACTTATTCAAATTTAAATGAAAATACACCAATATTACCTTAGCTTAGAGTTCTTACAGCTAGGTGCGGAACCAAAATTAAAATTAAGGTAAGAGAGGAGTTAAATGTTAAAAGTTAAAAATTATATTAAATTAGAATTTAAATATATAAAAATAATTTTAATGTCAAATTTAAAATTTTAGAATGTTAAATAATAAAAATACATATTTAAGAGGATAAGACTTATAAAAAAAATATTGTGAAGTTAAAAAAACAAATTTGGAGCTTGGGGGCACTTGCCCCCTAGGTCCCAAGGCAGTTCCGCTACTGGCTACAACTATATAGAGACACTATTTAAATTGGATCTATTATAACTTGTTGAAGATTTTAAGCTCAATAAAAGTAAAGTCTACCTTAAAAAAAAAATTAGATAGATTAATGTTATATTTTTTAAATGGTATTTCAAATTTTTTTTAATATAAATAATATATTAAGTAATTATTGAGTGATAAAATGATATAATAAATAATTTTAAAATTTGTATAATTTTATTATTTATGAATTATTTGATACCTCAATTTATAATACGAAATTTGAGATATTATTTTAGAAGTATAACATTATTCATTTATATAATTAATTATATTTGTTACTTAATGAACTAAAATTTTTATACATAAAAATAAGAAGAGAGGTGAGAAATATAATTACTTGACTATTTAATGCCTTTTCTTGCAAATTTAAATTTATAGAATGCATATATATATAGTTTATATTATTAGACTTAATTTATAAGCAATATGAATTATGATGATAATAAGTATGAATGCAAATAAGTTGGAAGGCCATTTTCAGATTAGTTAATCATGAACTTTATTAAAAAAAAAAGCATCCTTAGCCTCTACGATACCATAAATGGGAGGGAGACACAGAGCCATCATATAATCTCTTATCTCTATCTCTATCCTCTTTTATTAATTTATAATTTATTTGTTTTTTCGGTTGGCTGGACATGTCCACCTAATTCAATTTTTTTTATAAATTATTTATTTAACATTATTTATAAAAGGGGTAGTAACATCCAAATCCTTTATTTTCTTATAATTTTTAAATGAGGATATAATTTATTCGTTTGTATTAAATAAATTCATAACCTCTAACTAAAAAATTGAATGAACCATTGGGTCACCTTAGCATTATTTTTTTTTAAAATATAAATATCTCATTACAAATAAAAAAGTGTATAAATACTTTACAACTTTCTAGTAATAAATAGCTCATTATAAATAAAATATAAAAATACCTCGTTATAATTGCGTTCAATAAATGAAAAAAAATAAAATTTTTTAATTTCTCAAAATTAAATTAAAAGAATAAAATATTTTAATTTTTCTTAAATTTTAAACTCCTAATCTTAAATTAAGAGATGCAAAAATATTGTCATTTAAACGAAGCAACCGGAGCGGATGGTTGGCATTATTATCCTATTATTTTGAATAAATATAATATTTTCGGCTTACAAAAATTGCTTGGCGGGAAAATATGGTTGGATGCATTATCGTGTGGAGATAAAATTGCAGGCCATAACTGTAATCGTGTAATGCAAATGATTCTGTGTCTGTTCCCATCCAATGAAATCAACTGAAAAAATAATATTCGTTGCAACTTGCTTGTCAATTTGATTTGTGTCCATATCCCACGCGCGATATTTTCCACGCGTTTCACGTGCCTTTACTCTGTAATGCTTTACACTCATGATTTACCTGTTTTTTACAGCTGGAGCTGGACCCGAACTGCTGGACCCGGTCTCCTCCTCCTCCTGCTCCTCTTATTCCAATTTCCACCAAATTATTGAGTCAATTTTAAGAAATTTTCTTCCACCACCTTATGTGGGCCCCCATGATTAAAATGTGAACTTTCTTTCTATTAGACGGTGCAATCCGAGTAAAAAAAGCAACGCTGACCAATCACGGGCCAGTTTATGGTGCACCGAATCTCAGCCCGCAGGGCGAGCAAATGAACGAGTATTCCCTCGCGCTCGGCTTCCCCACATCAGCACTTTGGCTTCAACGGCTCGGCATGTGTGAGTGTTATTTCATTTCCATCCAAAGGATGATCAGCCATCATTATTGGTTAAGAGGGGTAGGTGAGCTGTGCCGCCAACAAATTTTAGTGGGTAAAAAAATTTGGACTCTCGTATTATAAAGTGATAATTTATTTATCATATTTTTAAAAAATTTATTTATTATATTTTTTTGTATTAAATTTAACGAAATTATCAATTTTTTTAATTATTAATTAGTATTATTGACAACTTTTACTTTTATCTAATTAAAAAAAAATTCATCAAATGTAACAAAAATAATTATAAAAAAATGTAAAAATAGATAATTTTAAAACATGATTAACAAATTATCACTTTTACTATAATATGAGATTTAAATATTCCTTTTTCAATTTGAGTTCAAGCGAACGATCGTGTTTAAGTTGGCATAGTGTGAAAGACAGTTGTGTTGTGTCAACTTAACTTAAATTTCTTTTTAATTTTAAAAAAATATATAATATCTTAAATTATTTCTTCATTTTTTAATTATTATTAATCCAATTAAAAATTCTTAACACAAATATTTATTATTCATACAATGACAAGTTTTAATACTCTAAATAAATTTAAAGAAATTTCAATACTTTCACAAATTTCTAGTAATCAATCTATTTTCACAATGAAAAATGTTGGAAGTATTAGAAAATTAAAATGAGGTCAAACATCAAAATCAGATGGTTGAAATTATTTCACGCTTGAGACTCATATAGTTTTTGAAATAATTAAAGAAAGCTATTGGTAAATTTACTGGTAAAACTTTAGAAGGCAAAAATGCAGTGGCACCGGGCATTTGAATCAACATGCCAAAGTATATTTGTAAAAATATGGTCCAAATGAGTTAACTCAAACTCAACTTGCTCAACGCGCTCTTGAAGAAAATCTTTTGCATTCTACTATAATCACCAATGCATGCATACTAAATTGACTAGATACATTGCAGTTAGTAAACAACCTCTCTCATTCACTGAAGATGAAAGATATAAGAAATTTATGAAAATATATATTCAACCCCACTTCTCTTGTTTTCCAATAAAACCCTTAAAAATAATATTTTCACTGCATATTATCAAACTAAACAAAAACTAATTGATGAAATCTCACAATTTAAAAGAGTGTTTATTGTTACTTTTGATTATTGGATGAGTGCCAATGATTTTGGAGTATAGTGTATTACGTTGTATTATACTGATAATGAATAATTTTTGCAGCAAAGAATTATTATTTTTCGTGAATTAGAAAATTCACACATAACTAATGTTATTATTAATTCTTTAATGAATATTTTTAGAGAATTTCAAATTGTTAACAAATTTATTAGTATTACTTTTAATAATACATGTGCAAATATCGCTGCTATAGATTTATTTTCAATTCAATTAACACATGTGCATGGTTCAATTTTTTTTTATTTGAGGTGTTTTTGTCATATTCTTTATTTAATTATTCAAGATAGTTTAAATATAATTAATTCTCAAATTAAAAAAAAATAGAGAAGTAATAAAATATATTACTTCATCATTTTTTAAATAACAAAAATTTAAAACTGTGTTGAATAATTATGAAATAGATAATAGAATATTTAAACTTGACGTGAAGGCTCATTGGAATGCTATATATATGATTACGAAATCTTGTGTGGATTTTAATGATTATATAACATATTATTATAATGATAAATTGAAAGAATTTATATTAATTAATGATAATTGAAAAATTACATTTTACTATATGAATTTTTTAAAATATTTAATAATACCACGTAAGGATGTTCATGTGTGTATCAGCCTTCATCTTCTATTACTTTGACTCATATGTATAATATTAGTTATTTTTTGTTGAATATAGAGATAATCCTATGTTTTATGATATTTGCATTGTTATGGAGATTAAATTCTAAAAATATTAGAGGAAAATTTCTATGTTATTTATTTATACAGCCATAATAGATCATAGATTTAATTGGTCTAGAATAAAAATTTTAATTGATGGTATTGACCTAAAGAAATGGTTCCTCAGGCCAACAAGTCTTAAATTTGTTTGTGAGGGAGAATGAAACTTGGACCTCATCCCGATGAGAGTGATTAACGCGGGCTTGAGCTTCCTCTTCGCCTGAGCTATGAAAAGCTTGCAAAAAACACGGATATAAGCTTAATGATAGTCTCATCGGGGTGGATTCCGACAAAGAAACTTCGATGCTTAAGTTAGAAGGGGTTCTCCCTTTGAAAATATAATAAGACAAATAAAAATAATGCTGTAGATGGGAAGGAAGGACTCTTTTCCCTATTTTTTTCTTATGAACTTCTCTCGTTATTTGGGAATCATCATTCTTAATGTCTCCATCTTTCCTTTTTATAGTGATGGCATTTTAAAAAATTTTTTGGGTTTTCCTCTACTGTATTTCTATTTCGCGTGGAATATTCTTTGTTGCACTTCTAACACACGCCAAATATCCTTCTGTTGTGCCTCTAACGCACGCTAGATATCCCCTGCAGATCTCCTGATCTCATTCCTGTCGCACGTTAGATTTCTCTTCTGATGTGTTAAGCATATTCCTTGGGTTTATCTTCATCGCGATTTTGGTTTAAGCGAGACTAATTTCAAACGGCTTGGGTCAGATTTTAGACGGCCTTTCTTCATCGGTTCAATGCTATCGTGGGATTCTTAAGAGCAAAGCTTGTGGAATATGTTGACAATACCCGATCGACCGTGGTTGTGTTTGGGTTGGCAAGGCCGAACATGTGTTCTCATTTTCCAATCAGATCCTTCCGAGTCCGAACCGATTCTCTGCCGTTCGTCTTTGTTAGGATTTGGTCCATTGGCCATTATCTGGGCCTGTCTTTGGATTAGACTTATTGTGCAAGCTTCGGTGAATCCTTTGTAGAGAGTGGTCTTTTGAAATGAGCGTCTGACTGGATTTTCGAGGGCCGGCCTCGATTGAATTTAAAGGCCTTGGGCCCAAAAGCAAAAGGGGGTTTTCGAGTGGGGGAGGAATAGATGGGATCTCAGAAAATTTAAACTCTAGACTTTCTTATAATTTTGACCAAATTTACGATTTTATCACACAATTATTTATTTTTTATGAAAATAAATTTGGAGTAGCTATAACGATAGAAGAAACAAAAAAGCAACGTGTTTTATAATCAGGCTGTCTTGATTATTTTGTTAAAAGATAAAAGAAATATTGGTTTTAGTTTCGGTATTTCTACTACTTTTGAATTGCAAAAACTTTATTGATATTGACTATTCTTCTATGTTAAGGGCACAACAATAAAGAGAATTTGATATTTTTTTTATGGTAAAAATAAAACAAATAGATTTACCTTGTGTTATTTATCACGGCTCAAGATCTATTAACACCTCTAATATTTATTATAGCATCGGATCTGCTTTTAGTGCAGGAGGTAGGATATTAGACGAAAAGGGATCAAGATTGGCATAAATTTTTTAGAGGTTTTAGTGCGTATAAAAGATTGGGTAGATGCAAGGAATCAAAAGTAAAATTGGCAAGAAGACATTATTAGAGATTTTTAGAACTTTGAGATTTGATAATTAGAATTTAGAAATAGAAAATTGTAATTTATTAGAAAAATAGGTTGAATTTGTAAATGATAGATAATTCAATATGTGCCAACGTAGTGGGAATGTATTATAACTATAGTGATGTAAATTTAACCATTTATTTTTGTATTTGTATAAAATAATTTCATATTTAGAATAATATCAATAAATTTTTATTTTTAATAGAATTACAATTTCAATTATGAATTATTATTATTATTATTATTATATAATTCCAATCTAATATAATCTTAATTGTTATTACAATTGATAATTTTAATTGTTATTATAATATTTATAGTTGTAATTAAAATATAGTAAGAAAAATAATTATAGATATTTAAAATATTTAAAAAATAGTTAAAATATTTAAATTAAATTAAATTTTTTAAAAATAGGCATTACCTATGGGTCATGCTGCGCTCAGCTCGTGATGGGCCGTGCCTAGCACGATTTATCGTGGGCTTGTACTGACACGTGGGCTATCACAGACTCATGCTGACACAGCATGCAGCCCAGCACGACACGACTACTTAGGTTGTGTCATTCAAGAATGGCACTGGAGAGTTTCGTGTCAGCCCATATCACGCTACATAATGTATCAGGCTGTGTCACCTACGAGTGATACGACTCATTTGCCATCTCAGATTGTAGCGAGAGAGAGAAAGACTATTTTTTAATAATATTTTAATATTTTTTATCTTAAATAATATACAAATAATTATTAAATTGTAACGTAGTATAATAATTAGTTTTAGAAGATAAAAATTTAACCATTCAATAAATACTTAACATATTACTTGAAATAGAAAAAATATTAAAATATTAATTGCGATGTTATTGGAGAATTTTTAAAATAAATGAGTTATCCTTTAAACAAACAATCATTTGAATTAAAGAGATACAATAATGTCTTTTGAAAGAGTTGTCATTAAATAGATACAACGGTGTTTCTTAGAGGAGACACACCTTTACATAATTTTTATGAATGAATATAACTATTCACAGCATTGTTTCAATTTGAAATTGTTATAGTTCATCTTAGAATTTTGCATTTTTCCTTCAATTTTTCTACACTAAAATCTCCAATGCTTTATTTTCTACATAAACAAAACAATGGATCTTGGTAGGCTTGTAAAGTTCAAAAATGTTTGGGTTTGCTTTCATTAGTACATGATGCAGGCAAACACAAGTAGTGCTTTATTATATCCTAAAGGTGTATTTGTTTAAATCATGTGCATCACTTGATTGGTATTTGGTAAGGATAAATAACGTCATAAGAAAAGTGATAAGGGCATATTTATCATTTATTTTCTCATGTTTTTTATCTTGATATTTTATAAAGAATAAATGGCTTTTTATGTGCATTATTGGTTATTTAAAGGGACTTGATTGAAATTTAAATTGCAAGATATTCAAAATATGTACCTGTTACCTAACGCTACAAGCATTTTTGCTCCAACGCCAGAACTCGAGCTAAAATAAAAAAGAAAGAAATAAAACCTGTTTAAGTAGTAGTAGTTTGTCGCCCCAGCATTGGCTAACTACTGCGCCAGCGACGATCCAACGCTCCAGCGACATGATGTCACCACTTCAGCAATACTAACATTAAGGCGCAACGCCTTAGCGACTGCATGATAGAGGAGACACAAGACACATCACTCAATCTCTATAAAAGGTTACTTGTACCCATGCTTTGGAGGAGACACAAGACACATCACTCAAGGCGTTTTTGAGCCAATAGAGCAATTGGAGCATAATTAGAATAATTTAGAGGGATAATTTGAAGAGAAGCAAGAGATTATTAGTGAATCTTTGGCATATCAACTAACTATAAATTGGCATCTATATTGGTTTGTTTTTAGTTGTATTATGTTTATTTTATTTTTCAGCCATAATTTTCTTATTATCATGAACTAATTTCTTTTCTAGAGTTATACTATAATTCAATATGTGTGCTTAATTGTTATATCTTTTTAATATTTATTTGAATTCAATTATTTATTATTCAAATTATTTGTTCTTAATGCTTCATAATATCTTATCAATATTATGATTGATTTGGTAATACTTTGATAAACTCAAGAGAGGCATCATTATATTTAGACCTTAATAATTTGATACATGATTGTAGAGAGATTTACAAGTTTCAATTTAAGGTAGAGATATACCTAATTGGCATGTATGGTCAAAAAGACTTATTCTTAATGAATCTTAATTTATTGCAATTACCATAGAGATATAAATATTTGGCAAATTGAGATATAATTACTTGACCTTGAGAAAGGCTTGTAAATACATTAGTGTTTTGACCAATAATAAGAATTGAATGATATTAATATTAAAATGATTAATCTTTAGAAAACATATTGAAGGATAGTAATTAACTCTAGGCTTTCTCTATCTTATTATTTTTTTATTTATTTAATTCGTGTCATTTATTTTCTGTACTTTTATTTAGTTTATTTAATTTATTGCAATTCAAGATTTGATTTTTTTTTTTAAATTTAAAAAAAAGATTTGATTTTTTTGAATAATTACAATAAAGATATAATTTTAATACTTGATAAAAAATAATCCATGTGGGTTTAATCCGACTTCATAAGTCCTTTTATTACTTGTTTACTATATCATATACTTGCACTTAATTTTAAGATATAAAAATATCGCATCAAAAAGCACCATTTTGACCATATCTTGAACCACATATTTATCTTGAAGCTTTACTATAATTCTTTTTCTTGGCTAGTACAAGTTTGTATATATATTCCATTAAATAAAGTTTCCACCAACAATTTGTTATTTCTCCATATTTATTATGTAGTTTTATCAACAATCTTAAGACGTTATTTACACAACCATGGCATTGGTTTCATCTCTTCAAGAGGTTGCAACCAATTTTTTTATATTGGAGCATCTTAATGGTGGTAAGTTTTGGCATTTATAGAAAAAGTTATATTTCTTAATAGCAAGCTTGAATGTGTTCTATGTTCTCACTACTCCAAAACTCGATGAATATGAGAATAAAACATTGACAGAGACAAGAGCGTGGTAGAAGTAGGAGCAAGATGACTATGTGTACAAGGGGCACATTTGCAATGCAATGTTTGATGCTCTCTTTGATCAATATCAAGACAAGCCTACAACTAAAGAAGTATGGAATGCATTAGAGGCTAAGTACATAAATGAAGATGCGACAAGTGAGAAATTCTTGCCTTCTAAATTTTTTCAATATAAAATTGTTAATAATAGGTGTGTGGCTGAATAATGTCATGAGATCTTAAACATTCTTATAAGTTCAACTATTATAATATTAAAATGGATGAATTAGTTACTATTTCTTCTATTATTGATAAACTTCATTTATCTTGAAAGACTCTAAAAAGTCTTAAACATAAAATAAAGGAAATGAGTCAGAATGACTTGGGCCAAAAATTTTAAATTAAAAAGGAACATAAACTTAATAATCTAGGGGAGCGGGCAACAATGTCCTCTAAGATTAATATTGTGGAGAAAGGAAAAGAGTTTAAACAATCTCATTAACTCATAGGCAATGGTAAGAGAAAGTTTGATTTTAACAATAATCAAAGTAATAAGAAAAAAAAAAACGTGCCTGCCACAAATGCAATAAACCTGGCTATTACAAAAGAGATTATTGACACTCAAAGAAACATAAAGGAGGTTCAATAACAAATTTCATGGCCATGATATTTGAGATGAATATCTCGAAGATGATAATGCATGGTGGATAGATTTTGGTACAACCAAGCATGTGTGCAAGAATAAAAGCCTTTTTCACATCTTATAGATTATTGGAGGATGGAAGGGTACTTTACATAAGAAATTCGTCCGTTGTTGCAATTAAAGTAAACAACAATATACAACTTGAATTTACTTCTAAAATGTCTCTAATTCTGAGTAATGTTTATTATGTACTTGAAGTTGGAAAAAATATTATATTAGGTAGCCTTCTTAATAAATTAGCTTCAAACTAGTATTTGAGTCAAATAAATTTGTTTCGTCTAAGAGTGGTATCTTTGTTGAAAAAGGATAAATGTACGATGGAATGTTTAAACTCAATATCCATAAAGTAAATGTTTCATTTGCCTATATGATTGACTTGTTATCTTATGGCCGAAATTGAAAAAATCCTATATCATATTGTTTTTTCTTTTTTATTTTAGTAAGATTTGATGGCATTTTTACCTATTTATATTTATTTTTGTTTTTGAAGGTAGTATAGTTTAGAGAAAAAAATAGACAGATACTGTAAGGAATAGTTTGAAATAAATAATAAAATGTTTGAGGCATTGGTTTCTCATTAATGTTTGCGTTACTCAAGCCGATATTTTTGCTTCTGCTCCATCCACCACCGCTCGTGTGGGTGCTTTTCCATAAGGCGGAATGCCCCCCTACCGATGCATTTTTACATTCCACAGCTTCGTCAGATAACTTAGCCCCGTTCATCTTCAGTGCAAGAGTGCTCGATCAGTGAGCTATTATGCACTCTTTTAAAGGTGGTTGCTTCTAAGCAAACCTCTTGGCTGTCTTTGCACCCCAACCTTGTTTATCACTGAACGGTCATTTAGGGGCCTTAACTGGTGATTCAGGCTGTTTCCCTCTTAACGATGAAGCTTATCCCCCATCGTCTCACTGGCCGACCTTGACCTCTGTTATTTTAAGGTCATATCTAGTATTTAGAGTTTGCCTCGATTTGGTACCGCTCTTGTGGCCCGCACCAAAATAATACTTTGCCTCTAGATTTCCAGTCAACTGCTGCACCTCAACGTAATTCGAGGAGAACCAGCTAGCTCTGGGTTCAAGTGGCATTTCACTCCTAACCACAACTCATCTGCTGATTCTTCAACATCAGTCGGTTTGAACCTTCACTTAGTTTCACCCAACCTTCACCCAGGTTCAGGTCCATAAGCAATGACAATTGCCCTATAAAGACTCGCTTTCGTTACGGCTCTAGTGGGTTTCCTTAACCAAGCCACTGCCTATGAGTCACCGGTGCATTCTTTAACAGGCACGCGATTAGAGCCCCAAACTCCTCCCACAGCTTGGGAGCTTATAGTTTCATGTTTTATTTCACTCTCTAATAGGGGTTTATTTCACCATTCCCTCATGGTACTACTTCACTATCGATAACCCATGAGTATTTAGCTTTGCAAGGTGGTCCTTGCTGATTAACCCTAACCCATTCCCATTTTGTTTAGAACAGATGTACTAATTATTTGATTCTAGTTAGTAAGAGGGATCTTGAATAAGAAATCAATTCTAGAAGCTAGAAAGGGTATCCTGAGCATTTGCAATAATCGGGTTCATTAATTTTCCTAGTATAGTAAATGCTATCACACATACAATCACACTCAATTCGATAGAATTGTTTAATCTTAAAAGGGGTCCTCTATAATTTCGCACGTAAGAGGTTATTTCTTACTTTCGTCCAATCATTAATAACTTGATTATTTTCAGATAATAGTAGATAAAAACAACGCTTGTAAAAGTCTTATTGACCCAAGAAATATAGGCCTGCCTGCCATCTACACCAGAATAAATGAAGTGTTTCGAAAAAAACTTGTTAGTGAAGGAAGACCTCCTAGGGATAAGAGACGTAAAGCTAATGAGAGAGCCAAAAAATGATCTTTTGTATATAATCCTGCATAATCTCAAATGTTATCAGTTCTGATATGTAGACCAAATAATACAATGCAAGCAAAAGTTCCTAGATTCATGGAGATATAGAACAACATATAAGTTATCATGCTTGCATATTCACCATTTTAGTCTCCAACAATTATTTCAATAATTACATATCCGATTTGACCTATAGATCGGTCAATTCTTTTTTCATCTTTTCTTTCGCCTTTTCGAATGAAAACAAAAATGGAGAAATGTCTCATTCTAAGCTGGATTTCATTTATCTGGATTGCATTTAATTTGGTTGTATTTTTCTCTTTAATTATATTTTTCTTCTTATCCTTTTCTTAAGAAAGATCTTATATAACATAACAAAAAATAACTCAAATTGAAATTGATTAAAAGTAAATAATTAATTATTTTAAATATTAATTAATCGTTTAGAATTATTAAATTCTAATATAATAAATAGCTTTAGAATTCTAAAGCATAATCGTTTAGGGCATATTAACATTACAAGATTTCATGACATGGCTAACTTTGAATTAATTCCTAAGCATAGTAATGATATGAATGAAAAATATGAAGTGTGTGCATAAACAAAAAAACACAATTCCAAAAATTGAAAGAACAAAATCGTTGTTGCATTTAATTCATAATGGTATATGTGATATTCATTAATGAATTTTTAAAATATTACTATGTATATATATATTGCATTTTAAAGATGAAATATATGATAAATTTAAGATTTATAGGGTTGAAATTGAAAATTTGTGATACTAAAATTAAGAGTGAGAAAAGTACTTTTTCATACCATTTTTATAACTATGTTTATTGTTGATAGTGCATAAAAAGTACTTTTTCCATAAAAATAAACACTCCAAAACATGTTGTTAATGTCTTAGAAGTAGTAAAGTAAGTGGATATCAATTTTTTGAATTTTGTGAATCTTTTAGAATTATGCATGAAAATATTATTGCATACACCCCACAACAAAATAACACCGCACAACAAAATGGCATCGCAGAAAGAAAGAAAGAAAAAAAATGATAATTCAAATGGTAAATGTTATGTTATGTAAGGCTAACCTTGGTAAAGGTTTTGGGGTGAAGCCTTATTAGGTACCCGAACCTAAGATAAAGAAATTAAGTGAAAAGGGTATTGAATGCATATTTTTGACTATTGTTGTGTGATTTTTACATTAAGCGCAAGTGCACTGTTATCGAAAACAAATAATAGAGTGATGAGTTGAGTGTCAATCCCACAAGGAATTGTTATTATCCTTAACCAAGTACTAAAATTGTTTTTTCTCACCTTATCCATACAAAAAATAATTTTGAATTGTTTATGTTAAAACTAATTACTAATTCTACAAATCAATCCTAATTATAAAAATGGTGTAAGCGCAAATACTATATAAAGATTATCTAGGATTATAATTATCCCTTAATATGAATTCATTATCCCATTATTAATCTCTCGGTTTAATTATTGGTCACAACATGTATTTCATCACAAACCCCTTATGATAATCGAGTGATTATACCTTAATATACAAAATCTCTATATTTCTATGGTAATACGAATAAATTAAGATTCATTATGAACAAGTTGTATTGATCATCCATGCCACATAAGTATTCTTATCCTATACTAAAACTTGTACATATTACTCAACAATCACGCATAAATTTATCTAGGTCTAAATAATAGGATGCCTTTTCTAAGTTTATCCTAATGTTCCATAATCATCTAGTCACTATTCCTAGCATATTAAAAGCATAATAGCAACACAAATTGAATAATAAAATGAATTCATAACAATGGTAATAAAATACTACCATTAAGTCTATATATTAAGTTCAAGTCTACAATCCTAGATAATGAAATTAAATTAACATAACAAGAGTTTAATGGCTAAATAACAATAATAAAACATGATACAACCAATGCCAAACTAAATTTATGAAGACAATGAGGCCTTCAATCAATCTATGGCTATGGTTGAATTCTCCAAAAATTAGCCCAAATGTTATTGAATGTGTAGTCCCTCTCTAAAATAGTTTTAAATGTTATTTTTACACAATATAAAAATAATTTCTAAGTTAGAAACATGTTAGATTGAGAGAAAATGGGCTAGAGTTAGGTTAGGGGTCGAATTTTTGCGTTTGGAGGCGAAACAAGGTATTTATAAAATTGTAGAAACGCTAGGGCATTCACTATTCAACGTTGGGGCATTTATCAGTGTATAAATGTCGAGGCATCAGTCATTGTAGTAAAATTACTATTTATAACTACTGTTCATAATTATTGTGACAATTTACTATAAAATTTTTTGCTCATTTGCTCTAATTTCATCCATTTTGATCTTCTCTTGGTTTAATCCTGTAACAACAACATTTAGCACATAATTATTTGGTGTTGATAAAATTATGAGTGTATACATGAGGTTTATGTGTTCATCATGAAAATATACATATCTGATACATATATATATACAACAGAAGTTTGAAATTAAACAATGAACATAATTATATACATATTAATCAAATTAATACAAATTAAGAATATATCACCTTTGAAGTCTTTGGATAAAAATTTATTTAGAGTTCGCATTAATGAACTCGTTGTGAATTTTAGCAATCAACTAAGTTGGGTTTGATTTTCTAAAATAGCAATCTATAATCCAACACCGATTTAACGCTTAAACCATTAAATTAAGCTAAACTCTTTAACTTATATATAGTTTGTTTTCAATCTTGTTCAACACTTGAACAAATAAAACAAACTGTTATATTGCCACAATGGAAAGCCTTAATGAAGAAGAAGATTTATCAAGATAAACACTTGAATCTCAAAACCAAGAAAACAATTTTAATTTTTCTCTTTTCCTCCAAAATGGGCGGCCACTTTAATATTTCAATAGTAGCAAATTTTGTTTTATTTCACTTTATATATAAAATGCATTTCATTTAAATACATTTAAATTTAATTTGCATTTCATTTTAACTAACTTAGTCTTAATTAACTCTTAATTATTGTTAGGTTAGTCTTAACTTAACTCTTATGTTAAATATAGATACTTAGCTAACTTAACCTTAGTTAATTATTAACTTAGGTTAAGTTAAATAATATTTAATTATTAAATATAATAAAATATCTTACTTTTTAACCTAACCCTAAGGTTAACTCTTAACCAATATTAAGTTAAACTTTATTTAATAATAAAATAAAATAATATCTTAATTTTAAATCAACCCTAAAGTTAACTTTTAACCAAGGTTAAGTTAAACTTTATTTAATAATTAAATAATCAAATATCTTAATTTTAACCTAACCCTAAGATTACCTCTTAACCAAAGTTAAGTTAAACTTTATTTGATAATTAAAAAATCAAATATCTTAATTTTAACCTAACCCTAAGGTTAACTCTTAACTAAGGTTAAGTTAAACTTTATTTAATAATTAAATAATCAATTATGTAAAATTATTATTATGTCCTCACAAGGTTACCGAGTTAATATAAAGTGGGTTCCACCTTAATCATATACTTTAATTAACTTAACCATAGTAAATTTGTTAAATTTTACTGGATTAAACTATTCACTCTAGTGCGCTACCCTAGTACACAACAAGTATACTTCATATTGCGGGACTCCTTAAGCCTATACCTAATTTGTCAAATATAACTATTCCATGAGTCTATAACAATGCCCTACGCACACATCACGGAACAAATCAGTATGGTAGACCATACAATTTTAGGTCATTGTGCATACGTATAATCATTCTGTTAATTATACTCTGGATATATGAGGATATAGATCTGCACCATCAAATCCCCATAAGCTCATCCATGAACTTATCTCCAGATTCATATATGAATGAACAATATACGCAAACCTTTTTATTATATTGTTCAACCCTGTGGGAAACTCTTTTCCCTAGTTTATTGTTTATGGCCATAAGTCTTTCTTAAAGCATCAGATATACAATTAACTTATGTGAGCTGACAGATCTCGTATCTACGCACATCAGACTCCATGAGCATCGGACTATACCCAGCGACACGTAGCGGTCAGACCATGAAAGATCTCTAAGATATGTGAAACTAAAGTATGGTGGATCACCCATACGCCTACCGTGATGCTTAAGTCAAAGGACCACGAATACTACTCAACTCGAGAAGATCTACCAATGACAGTTTCATAGGATGGCTATTGGGTTCCTCGTGAGTCTGCTCAGTATCCAGTCCTGATTGAATACCCGCGTGTTTATACGAGCTTCTACTAAACTCATGGTCAGCTAAGAACAACTATCTATACCATGCAGATATAGACATACACAGATCTATATAATAGTGATTCATCGATACACCCGTATTGATGAACATAAATCAAGAACACATTTTTTTGATAACATACTTGTATAATGACATTTCTTAGCACTTATTGTAACTATGTCATTACTAATGTATTCCTAAGTCATTGTCCTATTTCAGACAAGGCTTCTAACTCTTAGAATTTTGCTGACTCTACTAACTCTTAGTAGTGCTAACTCTTAGCATTTATAAATTTCAGTGTTGCTAACTTTTAGCCCTGGTCTAAACTTTTTAGAGCAGATCTAAACTCTTTCAGATCATACAATATCTGTAACATTACAAGCATAATACCATTTAATAATAACATTAACATTTTTTATTTGAAAAGTTTATTGTATAAATATTAAACAATTAATAATTCATACAATATTGGAATGGCACGTAAGCACCAGCTTTAACAATAATAGCCCTTAAATTACTCAGAAATAAACAATTACTAAGATAAATAGGGTTGAATTATGGTTCCAAAATACACTCATCAGCTATGGTTAATATAGTAAAGCATATAGATTTGTAGTTAAAGAACCTAACAATTATATAGAGATCAATATTATAGTGGAATCTAGAGATGACATATTTTATAAAAATAGATTGTATCTATACTAAAATGTATTGATTTTAATAAATTTGAGAAATATTTACAAACTAGTCAAAAATATAATAACACAAATAAGATAATTAACTTGGAAGGAGAAACAGAATAAGAAATAAAAAATCTTTTAAACTTAACCTAATTGTTTATTTAGTAAAAGGTATAATAAACTCGCATTAACCATGGTAAAAAACCTACTATAGATTCTAACATCTCACTTATAAAGAGGCAATGAAGTCACAAGAGTTTACCTTTTGGAAAGAGACCATTAATAATGAAATGGATTTTATTACGGTTAATAAACTTGGAAACTAGTTGATTTAACAACTGCCCTTAAACCTATACGTTGTTAATGGATCTTTAAAAAAATGAAAGTTAATGGAATAATTGAAAAGTTCAAAGCAAGATTAGTATAAAAAAAATCTTTACTACATAAACAATGCAATGTTTTATTCTTCTACATTAAAGTATCTAATGTTTTGTTTCCTGCAGAAATAAAGTATTGAATCTTGGCAGGCTAGCAAAGTTTAGGGGTTTATAGGTTTGCTTTTGTTGACGTACAAAAATTCACAAAGGCTTAAGTCTAAGCCTACACACTAATCTAGGTTTGTTTGACAAGGTAAGACATGTAGGCCCAAGCCACTTTATGGCGTCTACCATGTTGGTTACAGTTTAGTAAGTATAAAGTTGCACTAAGTATGGCCTAAAGCATGAGGAACCCAAAGCGCCCGCCTAGGGAAAAGGGGGTACTTAGCCCAAAACAATGATAAGCCTATATAAGTAAGTTTAATAAAGAAGCATAAGCCCAATAAGGCAACTATTTAGCCCTTAAATACCTTCTAAATTAAGAAAAGGTAATGTACTTATCCAATTTGGTTGCTAAATTACTTAATAGTTATTTTTTAGAATAAAAACGGTATCTTGTATTTTTTTTATTTATTAAATTCCTTTTCCTTTTTAGTATAGGTAAAACAAATTAAATAAGTAAGATTTAAGAGAATAATGGGTTAAATAAGGAGTCCTGACCTAATAAAAAAAATCTTATCCCTACAGAAACCTCTGTATACACATAAAAAGATAACTTTATCACCATATAACATTATAATGCAAATTTTATACCATACTTGCCCTAATTCTTCCGTAGCAAACGCAACACCTTATATTTTGTACTTCATATTCTTCATCATAGAAGTGAGACAAACTAATAACTCAGCCTCTGTTCCAAGGCTTAGAACATTTAGAAACTTATTCTCAATAAATTTACACAAAGTTCAAAAAGCGAGTTCCCTTTAACCTATAAACTAGGGCTCCTATGGCTTAAGCTTCTAACTTCACATTGTGTATTAAGCACCTTACATAAGTATGTATTAAACCTTTCAACCTTTAATCACACCATAATAATATATGTCTCAATTATTTATTGTACAAGCCTAACTCCTACATTTATCATAGTTAGAGATTGCGTTTATCAATAAAAATCACTTTCACTCAAGACCACTAAAGCAAGTTCATAACATTGAGTTTCTTAGACTTTAGTAGCTCTTTAAAAGCTTGGTGGGAATTACTTTGAAACTCATATAGGTAAAGAGGCTTAGATCCATATTTTTAAGCCAAGATATATCTTTTATATAGTCTGCCATGTCATCGCAGAATCATTGTAACAAGTAAGATTCTGCTATGTTAAGGTCTCCTAAAACTTCCCAAAACGTTTTGGTAACTCCACTAAGAAGTTTGTTTAGGATCTTGCAATGAAGAAGTCTTAGAGAAAAAACTTGAATCTTGAGAAAGACATTCACTGAACCAAACGAGTCCTTACTCTATAAAGATTTTGATATTAATCTTCTTATAAATCCAGAAGAAACAAAATGGGGCAACCAAACTATAGACACTGATCTGAAAGCCTTGGCCAAGATCATGAGAGACACTATGCAAGAAACTTTATGGACAAAGGGATTTGCTCAAGGCTCTAACTACGGCCAAAACTAACTTATGGCTACAGTCATTGCACTAAATACTATTCATGGTACCCTTAAGGAAGAAACGCAAGTGGCCTCTACCAATAATAGTGCATAGGGAATTACAAAAACCCTCACCTGATCTATTATTATACCTGTGATCAATCAATTAAGTCGTAACAAACTACGATAGATATAGAGTATGTTCCTTTACCTTTATAGTCGACTAAGATCTTAGATATACCTTACCCTAGAGGGTATGACATATTATCTTTTTCTTATTTGATGGTAAGCTGGGAATCTAAAAGAACACATAAGGAGATTCATAGCCTCCCTTGGAACATATGTAAACAAAAAAACTTTACAGCGTAGGGAATTCTCCAAATCTCTCATTGGTCGTGCATATGGTATGCCTTACTTCTTGTTAGATTAATCCTTACCTAAGAAGAGATGGCTTTTAAATTTATAAAAAAGACTTAAAGCGCAAACAATGAGTCATTGTATCTTAGCTTAACCATACTAAGCAAGGCTATTTAGAGCCATTGGTCGAATATATTAGGAAGTTATGAGCTCTAACATTATATTTTTATTGGCAGAATAGTGAATAAGATCTCATAGAAATATATATATATATATATATATATATATATATATATATAAAAACAACATGTTGAGTTAGTACCAAGTCCACCTAAAAATGTGGAGATTGTTTTGTTCATAAAGCTCATAGAAGCTATTAAAAGGACCCGTCAATTATTTAAAATCTCCACATGAGACAACAGAGACCCAACGATAAGAAAAAAGCCTTACTACAAGCTTCTTTTGTAGAGAATAAAGCTGGGTTGTATGATAGATGACAATAAATAGAACTTCTCAGGGAATAACTTATACCATTTAATGAGGATGAATTAAAATCTCTCATTGATTAAAGGATAATGGATGGGTTTATATATTTTTACCCATCGAGAAGGGCACTAATCGAAAAGGATAAAAAAAAATCCTTAACCTCTGTTGCCTACATTAGTCGTTCAATCATCCTACTATGCAATGTAGATAACTCCAAAGATTAATATATAGTAAGATCAAGGATGAGACCTAAAGTTGCTTAACAAACCACATGTCATGCATCTCGATCCACTCTCATAGCATGAAGAGGAAAGGGCAATAGTGGTTAATCTACTAGAGTATACAAAAGTCAACTTTGTAGAAGGGAAGATCACAGAAGAAATGCTTGTAATCATCCATAAAAAAGATCTTAGAAAGCTAGAAGAGAAGTATTAGGACCTTATAGTCAAATATTTACAACAAAACCCCAAGTTTTAATCTCTGTTCTACCAAATGGGATATGAACTAAAGCACGAGTTGGTGTTATAAAATAATACCGTAACATCTTAGCAAAATATAGGTTACAATGTTATGTGTCTGAGGCTCAAATCAATTGAGCTTACTTAGAGACTACTAATGACATAGTCTTCACTGATGAGGACATAGAGGTACAATATCTGAAAATAAGCCCCCTCTATACTTAGAGGTGAGAATTAAAGATGTACCAATTAGAAGGGCTCTAATTAATGTATGAGCATCAACACAACATCATTCTTGTAGCCATACTATAAACTACCAAAATCCCTTCAAGCCATATCATGGGAGAAAAATGCGAGTGTCTAACTTCGAAATACGCTCGAATATTCTAAAAGCATTATAAAACTAGACTTGAAAGTAAGACCGTTGTATACCCCCATTCAAGAAGAAACCAATATAAATTGTTGTCAATCCCACTTCATTTCATCATAAGAGAAGTTATCTTGTAAGCATATAAGCCTATGACCAGTTTGATAGATAACTAACCAACATACTGGGCAAGTCAATAAGAATATCATTATTGATGGTTGACTGATATGACTTGCCCCACAATCTAGACTTATAGAAGCCATAAATAGAAAGAGAAAACAAGAGTTTCCTGAAATGGAACATTCAAATAAAAACTAAGTCCTTTTAAGAAAGCCAAGCCATAATGCCCTTACAGCTAGAAGCAAATATTTAATGGTGTGTCATTTACCATTTTTTATGGCTTCTGAAACATAATCTGTTGAGAGGAAGGGTTCTAACTGTAGTAAAGATAAGAACTTATACATAAATCTATCTATAACCATAAAAATATCAATGGCTTTTTCGAAGATGAAATTCCTCTCACTCTAAAATGCATGTAGGACGGCTCTTTGGCAATAACAAAGAACTAGAAAATTTTGATCCAAGCATTGATTGCAAAGTGCAAAACTAGTACTGGTAAAAATAAAACTTTAGCAAAAGAGAAAAGATCGCTTGTCAACATGCTGAAAAAGTACTGTGATGTATTTGCATGGGATTTCTAGGGCATATCTGGCTTAAACAGTTAAATGGTTTTCCATGCCTTTAACCTATAACTTGGAGTCAGGCTAGTCAAATAATCAGGTTGTAGTTTCCATCCAAATTTTGACAAAAAATCAAAGAGGAAATTAAGATGCTCATAGCTACTAGTTTTGTAAAACCTATCAAAGATCTCACATGGATAACAAACTTAGTACCAAGAGAACAAATATAAAAAAGAAAAACAGTTAGATTTATATATGCGTTAATTTCTAAGATCTCAATAAAACTTATCACGAAGATAAATTTCCACTGTCGAACATGAACATCCTCATCAATTCTACCTTATGATAAGGTATATTGTCATTTATAAATGGATTTAATAGCTATAATCATATTTAAATGGCTCCAAGTAATGCTGAAAGATTACTTTTTTCCATTCTATAGGGAATTTCTGGTATAATGTTATGCATTTGATCTCTAGAGCACAAGAGCATCTTATCAAAGAGCCATAACTGTTAAATTCCATGTCATAATGGTTCAGAAAGTGGACTATTATGTTAAAGATCAAGTGGTCAAGCCACTCGAGTAAATCATGTAAGTATATTACAAAATAGATATAAGCGATATTGATTGTACAACTTAAACCTCAATAAGTATTGTGTTTTTAGTGTCTCAGTAGGTAAGTTCCTTAGTTTCCTAGTCCACCAAAAAGGCATCGACGTTAATCTATTAAGACCCAAAGTATTGGCTCAGTGCCTCCTCCACATACTCAAAAGGGCTTTAAAAGCTTAATTACAAGTATTTTTACCTCAAAAGATTCATTTCTAGCTTGGTAGTATTAATCTATAGCTTCACTCTTTTGCTAGAAACGAATACTGAATAAAATAGGGAACCTTCTTAAAAATCCAGCATATAATCCTGGTATTGCTTGTTATGAAATCTTTAAGCAAAGGGAAGCCAACACGTGTTTAACTCATTACTACAGCCAAAGACTAAGAGCTTTATTGGCTCAAAGGATAACAACAGCAAGAATCATTTACTATGTCAACCGACAATGTTCTAGGGCATAAACTAAATACTCTAAGCCAAAGCGCATCTATCTTACTCTTGTACATGCCTTACAATAGTTATGGGAACATTTGCTTCACCTTATAACAAGAACTAACCCTATTCGATATTTGCTGCTCAGTGTTATTTAGCAAGTTGGCATGATGGATTTTAATTCTCATAAAATTCAACATCATTTAAGTTATTCTACGTGAAATTAAACTTTAAGCCATAATTAACATGATCACAACATTTTCTACAAATAAAGAAGAACCTCTATTGAAAGAAATAATTAGGGCTCTACTTAAATAAACGCGTCTCATAAACAAGAAAATAGATTAGTGGTAACTCTAATTCGATGGTTCAACTCACGCTACCACTAGCAAAACTAGCTTTGTAATTATCAACCAAGAAGGAGAGGCCTATGTATTTTCATTTCAACTTGACTTCCCTTATATTAACAATAAAACAAAATAATAAGCGACAATTATGGGCATACTAACCACCTTGAGACAGGTGTGAAAAAGATCAAATTAATTAAGATTTAAATCTGATAATTTAGTTTATCAAAGGTAATTTTGTTATTTAAGAGCCAACCTTGTTGCTATACATAACTATAACCTAACAATAACTGACTATGTCTGAGGAAGCTGTAATAGAACATACTACATAAATAAAAAATAAATATGTAGATGCCTTAGCCACTTTATGGGATAAGATGTATTTAACTTATTATACGACCATAATCACAATGAAAAAGTGTAGTGAACTCATTCTTCTATGAGCTAGAAAGCCAAGCACAAGCTAGGCTATAATATATGAGAACCTATCAAGCTGATCTTAAAAAACCCAAAAGAGAACCTACATCTTAAAACCCTTAAAGATTATACCTTGGTCATGCGTAATCTTCACAAATAGTTCCCTAGAAAAATACTTGTGTGTTGCATCCATAAGTAAGAATGATGATAACTATTACAAGATATCCATTAATTTATCTACAACATAGAACATACAACCAATCTATGTAAAAAAATATAAAATGGTTAAATACTATTGGCCAAAGATAATAAACTAAGCACATGTGATGCAGATTGCTTGCCTAGATTTTCAGGTCATAGTCTGTAAGAAAGATGGCTGAAGAAGATTAGCAAATAACCTACATGGAATATCTTTTAAAGGGAATTTTACCTCTAAATTATATATATACACACAAGCTTAAATGAATTACAAGTGGTATTACATAGAATATGGGATCCATTTCAATAAAAGCATCAAATGAGATGCCTAAACTTCACCACATAAAGTATTGTACATGACTATGCTAGAGAATGTGTATAACATCAAAGCAAACAAAAGTTGTACTACTACTTACTTATGCTTGGTCACTACTAGCCTGACATGTAGAGTGATGACAAAGACTTCGTTATGAAATGCTATACTCGCCAAATCTATGCCAACTTATAGCACCAATAACCCACGACCTTGCAAGACGTGACAAAAACTTGACTGCTTCACACCTAGGGGTTGAATCTGGTAGGCTAGATTAATCCACCCACTAGAGGATACATTTAACTCTAGCAACCATAAATTACTCTATATAGGTTAAGGCAATACTGGTGCTACCATATCAAATTTCCTACAAGACAACATATATCACTTCAATGTCCCATAATAAATCATCAATGATAATAACACATCCTTTATGGACAAACAAGTTGATGCCACCTTATGGTGATATAAACAACGCCTACTACCCCCAAGGAAATTACTAGGCTAAGGCTACTAATAAAATATTGCTAAAAATACTCAACAAAATGGTGCACGAATACTTTACATATTAGAGCATACATCTCAATAAGGCCTTTTAGGCCTATAAAACATCATCATACGAAGCCACTAGTTGCTTTTTGTACTCCCTCATATGTGGGTTCGTATCTATAACATTAATCTAGCTATCTATGCCCACTGTAAAAGTGGTCCTTACAAAAAAAAAATCCTTTGGTTCCTACAACTAATTTCATGGCAAAGCTTAAGGCCATAAATAAAAATGAAAAGATACTTAAATGAGGTAAGACACTATATCAACATAGAATAGTTAAAGCATACACCAAGTCTGTCACAGATTAAGGTGTCAATATTGGTGACCTCGTGTTAAAGATAGTCGAGCACGTAAAAAAAAACATGGCTCCACCTTTAAATTCACACCATAGTGGGAAGGCTTATAAGTTGTTAAGGGGGGCCATAGAAATGATTATTACCACTTGGCCATAACAAAAGAAAATGTACTTTATGACCTCCATGAACTATAAGTAGCCGAAATGTTACTATAACTAGATATTAGAAATTCATTCAAATAAGTGTGAGATGTACACTTAGGCCAAATAAATGCTTGGTCTAAGCCTTTCACTCGCATGACCAATAAAGGTAAACTTATCCCCTAAGTGATAGTTAAGCACCCTATACCTTATGTACGGCCTATTCACATGGAATACCTACCACACAATGGATGGCTAGAATCCTTATTTTGGCGCTATACTCAAGCAAGATGCCTACTTGTACAGTGGATGGCTAAAATTACTTCCCTTGGCATCATGTCCAAGTAAAATGCCTACTCATACAATAGATTGTTAAAACTCCTTACGTTAACATTGTACCCAAGCAAGATGCTTATGCATAAAATTTCTTGTCTTTATAATGTACCCAAACAAGATTCCTACTTACACAATATGATGGCTAACTTTCTCATCTTGGCATCATACCTATACAAGAAGCTCATTCATAAAGTGAACGATTAAGCCTTAGCCTTGCAACAAAGCCAAACACCCATCAAAGAGAGAGAGAGGTCATATCCTTACTTGGCATAGTACCTAAGTTAATGCACAATATATACCTAGATTGTCCATATCCAATACAAAATGTGGAAGGCTAACATTAGAAGTTCAAACCTTTCTTTGCTTAGCACCTAAAATAGAGATGATTCACTCTCACATCAAAAGTAACAAGCTATTATTAGGCCATATACTTCATTAGAAGTTGTAGCCACTTAGGCATGCGAAAGCATATGCAAGAGAAGCACAATTGCCTTCATAGTGTGCAACCTATAGAAGATGCATATCTTACCTCATGGATGCCCCAATATGAACAAAAGATTTCATGGCATCATTCTCGTGCAAAATGCCTTTACAGTATCGTCCTTATGAAGAAGCCTTCATAATGTAGTTTCTATGCAATATTCCCTCATAGTATTGTTCCCATGAGAAACGCCTTCACAACTTCATTCTCATAATGTAACCCCTATACAAGATTATTTCTATGGTTAAGGTGTCTATGGACATACACTCATATAATGTCTTTATAAAATAAATTATATAGGAATGCATCATGTTTACAATGAAGATTGCTTATTAAGGCTCAAGATAGCCCAAGGCTCCCACATTGGCCACAATTAACCTACAGCCATATGGAACTACACACATATATTGTAGACAACTCAAACAAAAATCTTGGACAACATAATCCAAGTCTCAAAAGGCGAAGTTATCCCTAAGACACAAGATACATCATGTATGCAGATACATCATGTATGCAGAGACATCATGCATGCATTATCACACATAAGAAAAGGTATTATAATCTGTTATAGAAAAAGGCTTGAAAGATTTGGCTATACATGCTTTAATAAGATTTACAGCATCGAGTTTTTAGCCATACATGCTTTAAGAAGCTTATTAAAATCTTAGAAGGACTAAATCCAAGTCACTATGAATGCAAACATTCCAATGAATATCCAAACAAAGGTACTATCCACTATAATATAAAATTCTTTATAAGGCTGATCCACATGGTACCAAGGAAAGTACATTTAACATAGGCATTAAAATATAATGTACAAATGAAAGACTAGAAGGCTAATAAAATATGCATACTTGTCCCTGCTATAATCTACTTACAACTAACAACAATACAAGCCATAAAAAAGAAAATCCCTTGAACATTAAAGGTATACCAACAAGAGAAAGCCAAAAATGTCAAAACTGGCCATGCTTATTACAAAACTATGTAAAACTAGCCCTACAAGCTAAAGCCTTAGAGTAGAACAAATCCAAAATACAGGGAACGCAACCATTACAGTAGGATAGCAAAACCAAGTATTATCCTTCATATTCTAAAACTATTCTTCCATAAAAGAGTCAATAAACTTATAGACACAAGAAAAGGAATACACTAAAAAGGGTATCAGAACATGCCATAACGAGGTTAAAAACCACTTCAAATACTCTTAGCATACATAATGCACATTAAGGTCGACAAATAATCACAAACAGGTACACATCTTTAGCATGCATATATGCTTTATTTGCCCAAAGTGCTAAAAAACAGACAAGTTTAAGAGGCTAACAAAGATGTACATATTCATTCTGGCTATATTCTATTTATACAATGGGTACTTAGGTCGAGAGGCTCAAATATCCTAAATTGTTATTACTATCTATATTCATTATATAACCAAAAGGAGTGGGCTATAAAATGCCTCTAAAAGCTCAACAAAACCTTGGCCATAATTCTACTTAGAATTCAGACAAAAGTACAAACTGGCATGACAAAAAACTCCTTAGAAATGAGGCGCTTAATGATAAGTGCAAGTTTAATTAAGCCTTAAGCAAGTAGAAATGCCATACCTATCTAAACTTTTGCCAACTCAGGCCATAACCTACCTATAACATAATGGTTGTGTAAGCTAGCGAAACAAAAAACCACAAAGTTATGAGGATTAAACTTGAGGGCTCTATAAATCCATAAAGCATCAAAAGGTCAAATAATCCTTATAAAACTCATCCTACTTTGCTATCTTTTATAAGTACTTGAATACGCAACATATGCAAAAATATACTTCAATATATATACATATATATGTATATATACACATACATACTTGTATATATTGTGCTATAAGAAAATGAAAAAATTACATTAACACGTTCAGAATATAGGAGTTTATTCTAAAGTGCAAGATTGTTAAAGTAATAAATAATCTAGTGAGAATGGAATCAATCCACAGGGAAGTGGAATTAAAATTACAAATTATAAATAATCTAAAGATAAATAAAGTAATATAAGATATTTTCAAATAATAATTCTAATAACTAATTAAAATAAATGCTAAGGTTAGGGGATTCATTCTTGGCATATGAAATAAGAATATATTCAACTCTCTTTATAATTCAATTGGAATCCTCACACAAAAGAGGTTCCAATTGGAAGATATAACAATTTAAGTTCATCATTATTTATATATTAACTTTTATTTTTTTAATTATTATACACCAAATCTTGTAAATGGGTTCAAATATTTATTATGTCAATCTTTATATTTATCTACAATAAATCATAACTCTCACTTTACAAGAAAATATATTTACACCAAATCTTATAAATAGTTTTAAGAATTTATTGTGTCAACTATAAAGATTGTCTATAATAAATCAAAATTCACCACTTTGCAAGAAAAGGTATTAATATTGCCAAATAAAATAAATACATCATGTATAAATTTACTTAACTTAAGAATGTAACATTAAATTCTAGAATAAGAGTTTAAGTATATCTTATTATCTTGTCAAGAGTTTCAACCTTTCACCTTAGCAAAATAAAAATTACTTGGACATAATAAAATTAAAGGAAAGAGATGAAAGAAGAGAAAACATAAACTTTAGACTAGTAAACAAAAGAAATAATGATACAAAGAGATAATACAAAAGATAAGTGTTTTGAACTAAAATCTAGCTCTCTAATTACATATTTTAGGTGTAAACAGACCATCTATTTATAGAAAAATATGAATAATACAAGACAAATGAAGAGGGAACCATTTAGATAATAAAAGTCAAAGAGAGAGACAACTAATTTGCACTGATTATTATTAATATACTTAATTGATTGTTCAATTTAAATTGATGTAGTCTAAATTAGCTTTCACTCAAAAAAATCAAAGTTGCAAATAAGTCTTCCAGCTTTCTAAATTGAGTTGTATCATACATATTAAATACATATTTTTTCTAGTTATAAGCCAAATACTAAAGACTGATCGGATTGGACCTGTACTGCAGATCAGTTCTTTTCTAGGCTATTTTCACATCAAAAAGCTCGAATTACAAATATTTTATGAAATTTAATATTTTATTCCATTAAGTTAGATATTCATAGGATCAAGAATCACTCTAATTGGATTCTTAGATAGAAAGTTATATTCATTTTACCGAACCTATCACAAAATAGTTAAAAACTAATTAGGTACAATATTAAAAACATGCTTAAGTTATGAAGGCTAATGACATTAATAATGTAAAACAATAATATAAAATCTTTATTAAATATGTCATTTTAAGTGTTCATTATACATGAAGATCTAAGAAGATTTAATTTTTTGTAGTAGCTTTCCAAAAGAAATCCCAAAGGCCATATCACACTATATGTTGTCCAGTCATAAAAGAAAGTCAAACATTTGGAAATAGGCCATAACTAGCATTATGGCCTTTAGCTTTATTTGTAGCTTCAATATTTGCTCTTTTTATATGATAACCAACTTGAAGCAATTCTACTTTAGACCTCTCTAAACCATTAATCTTAGTTTGATGTGCAACCAGTTCAACTAGCTTTAGCAAGCTCAACATCTAAGTCTCGAAAAGGGTTTTCTTTTTCTCTAGGTAAAACTATAAGCTATATGAGCTAGCTTGTCCACAAGTTTCACAAGTACCTCTACAGTAAACATACTTTTCTAGCCTAGCACACACCCTTAGAAACAATTGTTCCACTTCTGGTTGAGCTCATATCATATAACATTATTCTCACTTGCTCTACAATCATGTACTTGAAAGTTAGCATCAAAGAATATACAACACTAAAATTTGACACATTCTTTAATAGTCTGTCCAACAATTCAACTATTGTTCTAAGGATAGAACACCCTTTAAAATTTCATTTATCACCACCACATCGGTGTAAACAAGGTAAGGAATCTACATTGGGGGCTAGGTCATTGAAAGTAGTCCAAAAATCATCATAAGGCATCTTTTGAGAGGCAACAATAGCCTAATCAGAAGTTGGGATAGTTGGATTAATAGCCCCTTCAAGAAAACCAAGATAAATTTAAACTATACCAATATATCGGCTCAAAAGTAGAAACAAAAAGAGAATAGTGTCATACCTACACCTTCAAGTTTAGAAACATGGGACTTAAACTTCTCGGTAGAAGTTACAAATGAAAATTTCTCAAAATCTTCATCATTGAAGTCACTTTAGCAACTAGGAATATCTCAAGAGAAAGGAAACAAGTTGTAAGAGTTTATTGGCTATGATTAATAATAAACATAGAATATTAGAAGTAGAAAAAGAAATATTGTAATAGAGGAAAGAAAATATGTTGTCTATCAAGGGAAGGAGCATTATAGTGCCATTCTAGTATTTTTAAAGGGAAAAAGACATCTAAACCTCTAAAGTTTTAAAAAAGGGATATGTAGACCCTAATAGTTTTAAAATCTCATCTATACCTCTGTCAGGCTAACCCTAAACAATCTAACATTCTAGCAAAATAAGGTTGCATAGGGAGCCTGAGCCTTAACTTAAAGAATTTGACATATAAAGCTACCTCGCCTTGGTTGATTCGACTTAGGAAATCATCAGCCTTTGAGATTAGTAAGGTCACCGAATTGAGATTATTGCATCTAATCTTGAGGCAATCTAAGTTTTTTTGAGTCTTATGCAACCTTTAATACCTAAGGTCCAATTCAAATTTAAGCTCCCCGAGGTTAGTAGTAGGGACATCGAATAATTCTTCATTTTCAGCCTCCTTGACTACCTTGGGGGAAAACTGACCTGTAAGGTGGGTATCTTCCCCCATCTCCACAAATTTAGCAGTGGCCAAGCCTCTTAAGATGGAGACCCAACTTCCAAAACCTCTTCCCTTAAATGTACAAGTCCTTTAAATGATAAAGATTTCCTCAATCTTATTTTTCTTTTCTATGTCTACCAATGGGAGACTAGTATTCAAACTATTATCATTTCCTGAAGCTATTAAAGGAAATCTATAGAGAAAATTATTCTATGAGCCAAAAAGAGTAGTGGAATATATACTCACAATCGAAATAACAAACAAAACTTTTAAAAAACAAGAAAGGCACCATTAATTTATACAGAGCAAGCATAACAAACAAATGTATATAAAGATAAAGAGAAACAATGGAAAAATAAGGGTCACTAACTAGAGTACAGTGTTGGAACAAAGAAAATCTTAACACAGACGATGAAAAATATGTCTCTCTCTCTCTCTCACTTGCTGAAATATCTCTTGCTTGTTGAAGAAGGAAAATAAAGCAAACAAAAAGTGTTAAAAGAGCCCATTGGAGACATTTTTATAGCCATAAACCAACTAAAATCCTCGCCGTTCATTCAAAAGAATGGACCAAATTGTGTCGTGCTTAAAAACATCCCCTTAAGTAACCACATGTGACGGTTCAAGTAATATAGGTCATTAGATCAAGCCTATAGTTGCAATACATCATTCATGACCTTTCAGCTCAGAGATTTGAGGGCTAAGAAAAAATAACTATGAGGCGTATGGTTTCTAAAGAAGCACTAACATTAAATGTAAATGTCCTTTGGAACAGAGACGGCCCTAAGGTATATTAATATATAGTGTAGGGCATTATATCAAATAAATATCTCTTTAGCAGCCTCAATTTTCCCCCCCTAAAAAGACTTGAACCTATTTAGCACCCCGAGCAGATTAGATAAAAAAAAAATCCATTTCTAGCCTTGACTAGTCAAAATTGAAAACCGGCTAACCCTTATTCCTTCCTAGAAAATTGACTCAAGTGTAAATTCATATCTCCTATGATGGGCTGGGAATAAGGAAATTACCCTATTGGAATGGGCCAATTCAAAGACGCACTTAAGATCATAGGTAAAGGCCTAACTTCTATATAAATAGCTCAAGGAACAATGAGCACAGGGAAGGGAAACTCATTGATACTCATACCTTAACTCAACGAGGTAGCCAAAATTCTCCTGAGTAGGGATAGTCATGAGATCATGAACATTTGTTAGGCCCGCAATCCTAAACCTTTACTAAGTAAGATCCCAAGAATCATGTGACTGGTCAAAGTACTCATTTTATAAGGGCAAGTGTTAGAGTCTTGGGGTAAGAATCAATCTAATTACCTTAAACTCGTCGTCAATCATGATGAAGATAGCCTGATTTCTCGCTTATAATTCTCAGGAAAAAAAGACCAACTATAAAGGAAAAAACCCTACAACAATAAAAGGTAATGAAAGGCTACCCATAAAACTCTTTAGATTAACCATCCCTTTACACTAAAAATACTTCATTGACTTAAACATCAAAGGATCTTTATTGGAACAACCACTGGCATGGCCTTAACGTTGCTTTGTTCTTTTATTTTAGGAAAATTACAGTCATTAAGTGAAGCTGTGTTCTTTGTGCAGCCTCATAGCAGAGGCCTAAGTCTGTTCCTTCACTAACAAAATCTAAAACTCATTAGCCTAGAAAGCCAAATTTGTTGGTCAACAGCAGCTCTAACTATCAAATTGGATTAAAAAAATTAGATCTAAGGTAATTTTGTGGAATTTGTTCTCGATGATGGACAGAGTTTTAGGTTCTTTCTTTGTTTTTAATTATGTAATTCGATTAGTTTTTTAATTGATCTTATAATAGTTGTTTATAATTGACTTTTATTTCTATGAGTTCAAGCTCAATGGAGAAGACACTGCACATTGTGATTTTGTTTTTTGGTGTACTAGCATGTCGTTTATTTAAAATATAAATAGACACAATGTATTGAATTTATAAAAAATTGAGTCAAACAAAATTAACCAGAGGCGATCCTCATTCATCACCCATACAGTGTTCAGATCATTTAGACCTCTTAGCTGCTTTTTCAACGACTCCTCAGTTCCTTTTTTTGTTAATTTTTTTATTTTTAAATTTACTTTTTATTTTAGAGATTGATTTTAAAGGTATTAATAGTTCATTTATCTTATCTAATAGTGTTGGAATTGATTGTAGCCAAGTGATGGTGTTTTATATGAGCAAATGTTGCTAAAAAAATCATTAGGATTAAAAGGGATTCAATCTTGGAATCGTTTGTGAGCTCAAAATGAGAATGTAAGATAAATCCCTGACATGGCTAATGCTTGTGAGCTGCATTCTCGATTCTGGAATTGTTCATTTATTTTCTTATTCAAAATATTACTAATAAAAGTGTAATAACTCAAATGGCTAGAGTGTTTAACATTTATCTATAAAGTTAGAGGTTCACGTCCCCCATTTAACGTTGAATTGAATTAAAAAAAAAAATTCAATCAAACCTGGAGTATAATCATACTTTCACCAATTTTATAAAAATTTTACTTAAATTTAATAGAAATTATTCTTTAATAAGAGTGTAAACAAAATTTTTGAAATTATTAGAATTTACGTATCTCTTTTCTAAAATTTTAAAAGTCCATATATTCTTTTTTTATTTTTAAATAGGGTTGGGCAAATCGTGAGTCTGAACTAAGTTAAATCCAAATAGATCAGTTCCATGTATGGAACCGATCGATTCTTGCCAACCGAACTGGACTCGAATGAAACCAGTTCAATTCAAGTCGGGTTGAATTTGATTCTCTATTTAGTTTTTTATTTTTAAATGAGACTTTTGAGTTTGGACTACTTAAGCTTAAATATTAAATATTTAGTTATTTTAGACCAATAACTAATAATTTGGAGGTCTAAATTAATATTATTTTTTGTTATAATAAATTATTATATTTTTTAATAGATTTATTTTTAAATTTGTCTAATTTCATTGAAATTTTTTTTATTTTGATTTTTGATTCGATGTAATCCAAACCGAAAATCAAATAAAACCGACTAGCTAAATCGATCGATTTACTAGATTACAATTGAATCAGAATTTTCCAATTCGATTTGTAGTCAATTAACCGGATAATCCAATCCGGCGGCCAGCCTATTTTTAAACTGTGGCCCAACACAACACGGAGTGAAAGTGTGCCGATTTTCTTGGCTTGGCTAGTATAGTAATGGAGCCACTACTAGCCGCCGTATCAGTCACGTGACATACAGATTTAACCCCGTAGGACAGCCAAATTCTCGAGTTACGAGAAACTAACCTTTACTCTATTCTATCGTCTATCTCGCCCACTCTCCTTCTCTGTCTCTCACGGGCACGCTTACACTAAACTATTTAACATCCTCTTTCTCTACGTAGAACGAGAAAAAAGTAAATAAAGAAAAAAAAATTTCTATTTATAAAATCACGGACTCGAACTCAATTCAGTGCATTTGCATTCTAATCTCCTTCTTTCCTATAATTTCCAATCGCCCATCACGGGCTGCTACAAAACAACATGTGCTTTTAAAAAATTCTGCTGTCTATATAATAACATTAATAAACTTACATGAACATCCCCCTAAGAAGATACCCTTCGGCAGCTTGTTTTTGAAGCTTTCCATTTCCGTGAACAAAGTTTCACAATAATGGCTTCTGCTCAAAACAGAGCACCGAAGGTCTCTGTTTTGCTCTTCTTTTTACTTGTTCTTACTTGTTTTCAATCAAGCTGGAGACGTGTATCAGCGCAATCATCACCTGTTTTTGCCTGTGATGTTGCGAGAAATGCGTCTTTGGGGAGTCTCGGGTTCTGTGACAGGTCGCTGGGAGTAGATGCTCGAGTGGGAGACTTGGTGAAGAGACTGACATTGCAAGAGAAAATTGGATTCTTGGTGAATAAAGCAGGTAGTGTGAGTAGGCTTGGAATACCACAGTACGAGTGGTGGTCTGAGGCTTTACATGGAGTCTCTTACGTTGGTCCTGGCACTCATTTTTCCAATGTGGTTCCTGGTGCTACCAGCTTTCCTCAAGTTATTCTCACTGCCGCTTCATTCAATGCTTCTCTGTTTCAAGCCATTGGAAAGGTATAACCTTTCTTCTTATTTTGGATTGGATTATTCATCATTGCTTTCACGTATATTTCTATTTTTTTTTTATTGATTTTTCTTTTCTACTCATTTGTTTGATTGAAGCTCTATTTTCTCTTTATTCTGAGAGCTGAATGCATCGGCGATTTGTTAATGTCATCATCACTGTCGTAGTAGTCGTCAACAATCTTTGTCATTATTTGAACTTGCCGCGTGCATTGAAATGACAATTAAACGTCAAGTAAATTCAATTTTAGATCCAACTTTTACTTCTTTTTCTGTAAATATCTGCACTGTTTCATCAAGATTCTGAAAAAAAAAATCATTATTTATGCCAAATGATATTTAGCTCCAACTAATAGTTTTATTCTGATGTATATTTACAGTAATTGACGAGAATTCTGTCTACTTCCAACTTTTTAATGTTCTTTTCAACTGAACTATTCTGCAGTTGATTTGTGGTACTAAGATTCATGAGGATGATTTGATGGATTGATAAGGAAGTAGGTGATCTTATAAATACTTTATGTTTCAGATTCAACAGAAATGAAGACTTTTAAGTAAGCAATTAGAGACTTCCAGCTAGCTTGGTTTAAAGAGAGAGAAGAAGAAAAATACTAATAGTGTCCATCACATCACAAGAGACCTTCTTGTTTACGGAAATACCTAATATTATTTGACATTTGATCACTTCTGGAAGAGAAAAAATCTTTAATAAGATGTCTACATAAATGTAATTGATTAAATAAACGCTGATTAAAATCATGAACTTGTAATTGATTGATATGCAAAGATACATTGAGTAACTGCTAAACATTCAATTTTTGCATCTAAGAGTTGTTAGCATGCAAAAATACCTTAAAAAGTAATAATATGTATACTTGCAGGTTGTCTCAACTGAAGCAAGAGCTATGTACAATGTGGGATTAGCAGGATTAACATTTTGGTCTCCAAATGTTAACATATTTAGGGACCCAAGATGGGGAAGAGGTCAAGAAACTCCAGGAGAAGACCCTTTACTTGCAAGTAAATATGCAAGTGGCTATGTCAAAGGTCTCCAACAAAGTGATGATGGTGACCCAAATCGACTTAAGGTTGCCGCTTGCTGTAAGCATTATACAGCCTATGATTTGGATAATTGGAAAGGAATTGACCGCTACCACTTTAATGCTGTGGTAATTTTACATTTGATTAAGTTCTATTAGCAAAACCCTTGGTTCTTTTTTTTTTAAAAAAAAAAAGATAAGAAAAATTGGTGCGAATTCAAAAATATAATGCATTGTTGAAGTCATTTAGTTTGTCTGCTGGTTTCGTTTATGATGAGTTAGGTAACAAAGCAAGATTTGGATGATACATTTCAACCACCATTCAAAAGTTGTGTTATTGATGGGAATGTGGCAAGTGTCATGTGTTCCTACAACCAGGTTAATGGCAAGCCTACATGCGCAGACCCGGATCTCCTTGCTGGGATCATCCGAGGAGAATGGAAATTAAACGGGTATTTTCCGTTTTATTATTATATCATAATCTGTAAATGTTCAGGCTGACAGTCAATGTTGTAATTACAACTTACAAAGTACATTGGTTCACACTGCAGATATATAGTTTCAGACTGTGATTCAGTTGATGTACTGTACAATTCTCAACATTACACCAAGACACCTGAGGAAGCTGCGGCCAAATCTATTTTAGCCGGTAACTGCATTTCCATTTGGAGATTTGCAGCAATAAGAGTATTCATTTTATGAAATATGGTCAGATAGACTAATTAATTTGCTAAGTGCTTTTGGCTCAACAGGCTTGGATCTCAATTGTGGATCTTTCCTAGGCCAACACACTGAAGCAGCAGTGAAAGCAGGGCTTGTGAATGAATCAGCCATTGACAAGGCCATCTCTAATAATTTTGCTACTTTGATGAGACTTGGGTTCTTCGATGGTGATCCAAGCAAGCAACTTTATGGAAAACTTGGTCCTAAAGATGTGTGTACACAAGAAAACCAGGAGCTCGCCCGCGAAGCTGCAAGGCAAGGAATTGTGTTGCTCAAGAACAGTGCAGGATCACTGCCTTTATCCCCAACTTCCATAAAAAATTTGGCAGTAATTGGACCCAACGCCAATGTCACAAAGACCATGATTGGAAACTATGAAGGTGCTCATAACACCAACTAAAGAGCTTGACAATCTAATTCAGCACCAGAAAATGTTCTTAATTTGATTACCTCTCATGACTCGGCATTCCCCTGACTTCATTATTTGATACATTAATCCTCAATCTTTTTTTTTTTAATTGAACAGGCACTCCGTGCAAGTATACAACTCCTCTTCAGGGCCTAGCAGCCATAGTTGCAACAACTTATCAGCCCGGCTGTTCCAACGTGCAATGCAGCACTGCCGCGGTGGATGATGCTACAAAAGCAGCAGCCTCAGCTGATGCTACTGTGCTTGTAATGGGTGCTGATCAATCTATTGAGGCGGAGAGTCGCGACAGAGTTGACCTTCTTCTTCCAGGGCAGCAGCAACTATTGGTAACACAAGTCGCAAAAGCAGCCAAAGGACCTGTGATTCTTATTTTAATGTCTGGAGGGGGATTTGACATATCATTTGCCAAAAATGATGACAAAATTACAAGCATTTTATGGGTTGGTTACCCTGGCGAAGCCGGAGGAGCCGCCATAGCTGACGTACTTTTTGGGCAGTATAATCCCAGTAAGTCTGTTCAAGTTTCAAGCTCGATCTCTCATTCCTTCAGTTTCAGAGCCTTTACTTGAGTCCACCTCTTGAATTTTGCTAATATTTTTTTAATAACATAGAAATTTGAGACTTGAGTGATGACACTTAATCCAGGTGGAAGACTACCCATGACTTGGTATCCGCAATCATACGTAGACAAGGTTCCAATGACTAACATGAACATGAGATCAGATGCTTCTAATGGCTACCCTGGCAGGACCTACCGGTTTTATACAGGGGAAACTGTGTATTCATTTGGAGATGGACTAAGCTATTCCAAGATCAGCCATGAATTAGTTGAAGCGCCGAAGTTAGTATCTGTCTCATTACCGGAAGGCCACGTTTGTTTCTCGTCAAATTGCATATCACTTGATGCTGTCGAACCCACATGTCAAAACTTAAATTTTAACATACATCTGAGAGTCAAAAACAATGGAAGTTTAAGTGAAAGCCATACCGTATTTTTGTTCTCTACTCCTCCATCTGTGCATAACTCACCACAGAAGCACTTACTGGCTTTTGAGAAGGTCTTCTTGACAGGGCAAGCAGAAGCACTTGTAAGATTCAATGTGGATGCTTGCAAGCATTTGAGTGTAGTTGATGAGCTTGGAAACAGAAAGCTTGCCTTGGGAGACCACGTGCTTCATGTAGGAAACCTTAAGCATTTGTTGAGTGTCAGGATTTGAATCCAAGTTTTCAAGTCCTCTAGTTATTCCACTTATTTCCTAAAAGGCAACTCAGATTGAAATTTGAGCTTTAAAATAAGTTCCGAGAGTTGTAACAACTTTCTCAATTTCTTCGTAAACCCAAGTGTGCAAATCAATATTCTGAAATTGGAAACGAAATTTGTGCTTGCAATTACCTTCTTAGTTTCTATCTATTTAGTCTTCTTCTAGTTATATATGAATATTACAACATAATACCAAGTTGAATTCAGAACCTTATATTATTATTATTATTATAGAAGAAGCCAATGCCAAATTGAAAGTGCTTACATATCGAGTTATCATCATTTTTAAGTAAGATTAGTCCAGTAAAGCCCAAATTGGGAGTTGTATTTATTTTAATTAGCCCATAAGAACTTGGCCCAAAATGGTCTTGTTTAACTCAAAACGGATTCTGGGTTAAGTTATTTAAACCATATGACTTGACCCAAGCCTTATATTCCTTTACTATGTTACAACTTTGTTTTAATTAAAAAAAAAAAAGGATGGAGATAAAAACAATTTCACTTGCGAAACATTAATTTTTTTTCTTTTTTTACACAAATTCGAATTGCCGTGGAGACCAAAAAAAACCTATTATTTAATTGAGATTATTAATTTATTAAGTATTAATCTATTGAAATTTACTAATATATATATTATTTTGACAAGTTAATGGTATTAATTTATGGATAAGTTAGTAACTTATCCATGTATCCATAAATCAAGATCTTATGTGACCCTAAAGTTACTAATTTATGGAGATTATATTATATCCTACATCAACATGTAAATTTCTGACACACAAACACATATATGGGCAAAATTTGATATTATACACTAGGTGAAGTTCGATATCAACGAAGTGGTAAATGTAAAGAGAGCAAAGAAACATATTGTTTCATCAGATCAAGATATTTCTTAGAGTGATATATAGAAAATTCTTACATAAGTGGTTATATTGCTTTGACTACTTATTTTATGTTTCCATTTTTCAACCTTTTTTTTTAATAGTTGTAGTATTTTTAAATATTATTTACTTTTTTTTATATAGATAATAACCTTGAATAGGACTTCTTTTTTTCTTTTGTGTAAAGTACATTTGTATGCTTTTATGTTTAATTGCGATGTCCGGCCTATATAAAATGCCACCTCTTGTATATATTTTTAGTGAAATGTACATTTTTTTTTATCTTTCTCACATAATTTTAGAGTTCTTGTATTTTAATTGTCTTTTCATTTAGCTGAATGCTTGTTAAAATTTTATTTTAGTCTCAGATTAGTTGTGTAAGTCCGGCCAACTCATTTTAATTAGATCCTTTCATAAAAACTTGTCAAAAACTTTTCAAACAACCACCGATATATTTGACCATTTGTGATTATCATTCCCCGCCCTTAGCCATTCAAAACTTGTTAAGGTCCTAACGCAATTGAAAATACGCCGATCAAACACTAGAGTATTCCATGTGCACTGCCTAAAGTTTTTAACGTCGTCCACCAACGTCTTAGGTTTCGACTGACACATCAATCCTCACCATCAGAACAAAATTTTGATTTGCCCGATTGACTTATTGATTTTCAATGAAGTTCTTTTTGTAAAATATTTAAAATTTTAAGGTTAAATTATAATTTTTTAAATATTTTAGAGTTTAATTATTAAAAAATTTTATCGACTCCTTAATTTTCTAAAATTAAGGAGTCGATAAAATTTTCTAATAATTAAAGGGTTGAATTTCAATTTTTTTAGTTTATCTCTGTTACTATATGTTATTTTCAACTTGTGCTATATTAATATAAATAATTCTGATGCATCTCAACTTATTTATTTTATTTTTATGAATATAATTATGTCTTATAGAGCCACACAGATTTGGTATAGGAACCACTTAATTCTAATGTTTCACTACATAATTATTTCACTTTCTACATACATTGATTTTACTTTCATCCTTGCTTCATTGATTGAATCTTACTAATAGTTTTATTCTCTATTTTGCAGTGTAATGAATTTCTCACATGTAGAAAGTGACTACAATTTGGGATCTTCATAAATGGACTCTTCTCATGTAAAAGAAAAAGCAGTGGAAAAAAGTAAATTGTTGATTTTCAATAATAAAGGGCAACCAGTGGATGAGGCAACACCAAAACTGTCCAGCAATATATATGTTGGAGTTTTGGCACTTAAAATGGTGCCCATAACCTATGAAAAAGGGAGCAAGGGTACCAAAAGAGTTCAAGAAAAGATATGGAATTGTGTAGAGGTATGTTGTGTTTTCTAATTAACTTTATTTGGTTGATTTCAAATTTTTTTATTCAAAATTGTAATCTTAATTCATTCCCATTATATATCAAATGGCATATGATATTGAAAAATGTTACAAGAAATGTATTGTGTCACAAGTAACATCAAGGTAAAAGGTTTTAACTACGAGCTTTCTTACGGTTAAATATATTATTTTATGTAAGTAAAATTGTAACATGTTTAATGTTACGTCTTATTTTAAATAAAAATTGAGTGAATTTTAAATATATATATATAAATAAATAAATAGTATTATTTAATAAATTAATTTTTTAAATCAATAATAAACGTTTAACCCTCGACATTAGGCATCCACCAAAACTTTTTGACTTCATTCAGCCAACCCATTGAAAGTTAATTTGTAAAGTGTAAACTTTCTAAAAAATTCGTGGTATGTCTTTTGAGAGAATACCTTATTTTCTTTGTGTATTAAATTTTAAGATTGCCATGCTTTCATTTGCAAGTAGTTTCATGTGATTAGCCTTTCAATATGGCTATGAATTTTTTTTTTTAACTCTCAGTAGGTTGCAGGAAGCTTCATAATTAAAATCATTGTGACACACCTGAAAATGCCTTAAAATCTGTATCAAGCTTTCATTTGCAACTTGTTTTTGTGATTAGCCTTTCTGTGTGATTTTCAAACTGACATGGGTAATAAAATGTCTAGAATAATTTATGTATTTTTCAATGTTATAATATCCAGAGATTTAGACGGGACTAGAAGAGAAAGTTTTAAAGAACGAAAAATTGTCATTTTAATTCTTATATTTTTATTAAATTACTCGTTAAATTTTAAATATTTTAAAAACTATTTATAGCATTTTTTAAAGACGAAAATAATCATGTTTCAAAAATAAAAATAATAACAAAAAAATATGTTTTAAGAATAAAAATGGTAATAAAATGTTTTAAAAGACGTAATTAATAATTTTTAAAAAATTAAGAGTTAAATAAATAATTTAACAAAATTATAAGGACTAAATTATAATTTTTCCTATAAATCAAATACCCTTAATGGGCTTTAGCGTAAAGGATATGCCGGGTGGGAGAAAGAATTGCTTATTATTTGTCATACTAATTATTTTATTATTTAATAATTTTTTAATACATTATTATTTAAAATATAACTTAAAATATATAGTATTTTTCTATCTAAATATATTTCTAATTATTGTAAGGAGAATTGATCCTTTTGGCACAACCAAGGGAGATTTGTATTGGAAGTAGTAATGATGTTCTTACAATAACATTGGAGGCTTTTAAGCATTCAGGTCGGGTTTTGTCCCTCCATTTAAGTACTTTCATGTGCTTAGACATCATCATCATATGAACAATATCATCTTGAATTGAATGAGCAAAACAAGAGGATGAAAAAGCATAAAGAAATTACAAGCTCAAGTTACAACACCGAAGGAAATTAAGTTGACAACATCAAACTTTGAGAAAGTAATTAATCCAACAACATCAAACTCTGAAAATGTTATTAATCCAATAACATCACAATATGAGAAAGTCATGAAGCCAACAACATCAAGCTTACAACCAAATATATCGAAATTCAAGAAAACCATTCAACCAAGATTTTTGCTAGAAGACTAAATTAGCAAAATCGCAGTTTAAGAAAATCACTAAGCCAACAGTGTTATAAACGGAGAAAGTCAATGATGATTTTTTTTAGATAAGGTATTATAAAGTTTACTAAAAGACAAGTCATAATTATATATTTCTAGTAGTTAAAATTTTTAAATCAATTATTGATTATATTTTTCAAAAGTAAAATTAATATCACATCTTGTATCAAATAAAAATTATGTAGATTTTGAATATATATAAACAGTATTACTTAATAGATTAGTCTTTTGAGTCAATAACAAGTATTAATCCGGTGATATGTGATATCAGGTCAGATTCAAATTCTCATTTACATGTGAGCTTCTAAAATTGCTCCAATAGAAATTGTCAAGTGAAATGTGAATTTTTCATATCTTTAAGAGATGGACAATACGAATTAAATGGACTTTAAAACTCTTAAATCTTGAGCCCTAACAAAGATTATCACATGAGTAATGAGTTAGCCTCGGGGAGTGAGCAATATGAGTCAAGTTGGCTCTTAAATTTAAACTAAACTGTGACAAATGCGTCACGTAATTGAGTAAGAGAGAATGTTACATCCTATGTTAAATAGAAGTTAAGTGAATCTTTGATATATATGAACAGGTAAGTAGCATTATTTAATAGATTAATCTTTTTGGTTAATAATAAGCGCATGAATCGTAATATTAGACAACCTTATTGTAAAATTTGAAGGACAATAGAGTTACATCTGTTACAATATTATATGTCCTGATCCAAGTGCTTTAATACATGGTGCTCCATTAGGAGACAAAGCAAGAGTATCTATTGATATGGCTATAAATGGACCAACCTTCTTGCCTTTTTTAAATTATGAAGAGTTTAACAATATAGGTCAAGCCATTGAGTCATACGTGGCTTGGTTTAAAAACCTTATTATTTTATAAACTGACAAGGTATTTATTTTGTTCCTTTTATTTTTTTTAGTTACAATTTTAGTTATTATATAATTTACATGTGTTTTTTTTAACATTATATTATTTTAAAAAAAATCAGGATATTCAAAGTGATTCAATGGTAGAGGTAAACAACTTGAAAATCTGCCACAAAATCCAAAGTCTCGTACTGGGAAAGTTTACTTCAACATATCGATTTTCATTGGTCTGCTAAAAATTCATGTAGGAAGGGGATGCAATTAAAATAGAGATAGAAAAAGACATCTAGTGGTTTTCTTAGGCCTTTCCTACCAAGAACAAATTTACTTGCATTATTAGAAAACAGATTTTTTCTGACGAAATTTTTTTAATGGGATTTGAAATTTATTACAAGTTTATGATAGAATGTATCAAAATTATGTGACATATTTTATCATAAAATAAATACTATCATGGTATTTTATTTTTCACGTAGGTAATTTTTTATTGGGTACAACCAAAACAGTATTGTTTCATTAATTTAGAGTGAAACGGCGCCATTTTGTTGTTGTATATTAGGGAAAAATGACACCATTTTTTATAAAAATTTAGACTTTTAAATAGCGTCGTTTCACGTGTTTAGTAAAAAAAAATAGAAATCCAACATAGCATATTCAAGTACGAGACATAAGAGTGAAACGACACTGTTTTGCATGGAAAAGTAAATTATAAACAACATTGTTTCATGCAAGGATGTGAAAAAACAAAAAAATAAGGGGAGTACGATGTGTTTATCAGTCTTCCAACATATTTATAGTTTTGGGCATTTATGTTTTACCTTTCAAATCGCTATGGATTGAGTCTCCAACCTTATTGAGTCGTCAATCTTGTTTTGTTCATATTACAATTGTGAGTTGATGAGTTTGAATATTTTGGTAAGTTTTAATTGATTAAAAATTCACATTGATTAAAACGCATTCTTGAAATTATTTAATTTGCTTGAGTGTTATATTTAATTTGTTTTTTCTTTCATGCATGCAAGACAAAAGGAAAGCCATGAAGCACTAAAAATGGTTAGGTTTTTTTTCTTTATGGGTGACCAATTTTTTAGCAGTTAGGTATGTACACAAAATACCTTTTGGATTTCATATAATTTCTATTATATTTGTAGTCTTTTTCTTGGTTTGACGATGTTTTGATCTAAAATTATTTTCAGTAGCTCCTAGGGCAATAAATTTTTCTCACGGTTGGTGCTGAAATGTGCTGCTATGTTGCTTTATACGAGTGAATAGTTTTATTATTTTAGTGTTGTTGGAATATTTTTATGTGATAGTTTTATACATGTTAATTGTTTATCCTCATATTGTGATGTCTATTATATTTGTGGTATCATTCCCTTGGCAATTTTTTTACTTTATTTTTTTTAACTTATTTAAATAATATTAGATTAAGGTAATACTTAGGGTCTTGGGATTGTTGTGATCAATATTGCATTTTCTTGTACTATCTTTTATCTAGTTGCTTCTAGATCTCTAGTTGGACATTTTAGGAATGTGGCAAATATCTGGGGTCTTAGGGCTGTTGTGATCAATATTGCATTTCCTTGCACTATCTTTTATCTAGTTGCTACATTGGATCTCTAGTTGGACATTTTAGGAATGTGGCTAATATTTGGGGTCTTGGGATTGTTGTGATAGAAAGTAAAAGGTATTGATTTAGTCATAACACTAGAGTTCTTGGCATTAACCCTTATTTGATTTAATTATTATAAAAATATAGTATCAAATGCAATCTTTTCTGCTACTTCAATCACTCATTAGTAGCTCTTTATGTTCCCCTTAAGAGTGGCTAGTTTTTGGGGGTGAACCTTAACTTTTATTCTCTTAACTTCTCAAAAGCGCCGCTCACCTCCAAAATAAGTTTTCGCTGGAGAGGGAGCTTCTGTCTCCTCTTCGACAGCCCATTACCACCATTAGCCTAGGTTCTCTTCTTCCATTAGGCTTACGTTTTTGTTTTGTTTCAGTTTCGATATTTCGCCCTTCATCTCTCTCTTCCCTCTCTCCGGTGTCTTCTTAGCGACATCATGGTTGAGTTTTCACGCCGCCGTTAAGCCATCAAGTAAAGCCGCAGCGCTAGTCAACGCCTTCTCGCTGTCTTGCCCCTAGCGGTCGAAAAGTTCACTATCTCAACCACTGTGCAAACGCCAACCTTCTCCGATCCTATGGCCTCTCTTCCATTGGCCGTTTTCTGGATCCAGCTAATATTGCTCTTTCTTTCATGCCCCCCGGCGGCACTGAAGCATGACGCTTCCTCCGTGAAGCCCGTTCCGGGAAAGTTTTTAGATGGGATGGGCTGTTGGCCAGCCACTGTTGTATATTCTGCTTTTGTTGTACCCTTTCCCTTTTAGCTTCAAATATGTTGCTACAGTTCCGGCCATTGACATCTCTCAAAGTTATATTTTACAGTGGTGTTTGTTTGTTAGATGCTGTAGTTGGCTAGATTTTTTGGATGGATTTGACTGTGTTGTTGTGTGGGGGGTATTTTTATAATTTCACTTATTATAGTCGTTTATGTAATAATTCTCCTACTGAGGTAGTTTTTTCTCTTATATGAGATAGTCCTCATTTTTGTAAGGTTAAATCCCTCTTATTTTGAGGGTCAAATTTTTCCTATCTGTAATAGGGATAGATATCATTTTTGGAATAAATCTCGTTTTGAAATATTGTTATATTTTCACTGTTTGAGAAGTAAGTTCGGACGGGTCACAAAGTTTTATCTAATCCCTGTAAAATATTTCAATAATTGTCTGATAGTATATCATCAAGCCTACTTATGTAATATTGTAATTTTTTTTTATAATATTACATTTGAATTTTTTTTAAAAAAAGAATAGATCTTTATCCTATATATAAGAGAAATACAACATAGACACTCTTAGAAATCATTAAATGTAAACTTAGAAGACAACTCTTAAAATTAACAACATTCAAAACCTTTTGACAAAATTTTAGACTTCTCAAAAAATGCCCTTAAAAAATAAGAAGATTGACTTCAACTTCTCATTTAAACCTTATACTGACATTTTAACTTCTCATATAAGCACGACATGACTTTTACACTGCTAAACAAGTTTTGTGAATATTTGAATCTAATAAAATCCCAAGTAGGCTGATAGTATGCCATACAAAAATTTAGGCCTTAAAATTTTTTCCTTTTATGTCTTTGGTAGAATTTCAAAGCCTGCCAATAGTGGTGTAAGCTTTTCAATTAATAACCTGAAATTATAATTGAGCACCACAAGTATTCCTAATTGATTCCCTTATGTCTACAACAATTAGGAATTTTCTGCCATTATTTGAAATTCGACAAAGGAATTATAATTATCATGCATGTTTGTTTCATTTTGAGATTAATAACAATTTTAGCCCTATAAATTTATAGTAGCATAGTGCATCTGAGTTGTTTGTTCTAGTAAGGACCCTTCTAATCAATGGAAAAATACATATAATCTAAGTTATCTAAAAACTATTTCATCTTTTTTTTAAACGGATTCATGCATAGGATGTCAAAATGAAGTACATTATTCGAACCATCAGTTCTCAAGAACTAAGGATGAAAAATATTTTCTCCCTAAAGGCAAACCTATGAGGGGGGAAACAATCCGCCTAGAGAAGGGATAGGGAGCGCCCTAACCAGCCCCCCTTATTCATCCTGTCTTTTAGAGAGGCACATCGATCAAGGCTCTTTGAAGATGAACTTGAAGAGTTTAGAAGAGAACTCAAGTCCCCAATATCTACAATAAGGACATCTACAAGACATAATCACAAAATCAGGGCTACACATTTCAAAAAGGAAGAAAAAACGTTGCATCTCCCCAAAGCGGAGAAGTAGTTGCTGGTTCTAAATAGTAATGGAAGTAGAATGAGCCGAAGAGGCAACGGAATTAACGAGAGAGAAAGGTAACTGAGGTGGAACATTAATAGGAAGAAACTTTGGTTAGACTTAGAAGACTTGTATAACAATTAAGAAGTTTAGGGAGGTACAGACTATGGTGGAAAACGTCCTTCTTACAAAAATGCCTTCTTAAGAAGCTCTCATGGGTAGGTATAAACAACAATGAGAGAGAAATACAGAAGTTAAATTTTCCAAAGCTTGTCTAAACCACATATGGAAGGCCAAGTCGCCTTTATGCCTTATTTGCAATGATCAAATTAGTATCAAAATTGGATTTTTTTTATTTATTTGGAAGTCCCTTATAAGTTTCCTTCCAGACTTTAGAGCTTTGAAGTAGTTTATCTTAGTGCATGTGAGATTGTAGCAGGAAAATATGTCTTGCAAACAAAGAACATATAGGGGGTACCATCGTGTGGTTCATCAAAGACACCTCTTACAACATGGATTTATAATTGAGAAAACTCAGTGACGTCTAAGAACTCCAGAATTAAGGGAGGCATAAGATATCAAAAACACTCCAGATGATGAGGGAACAAGGGAATCTCACTCTGCTCTACTGTTTGAGGGTTCATCCTATCATCGTTTTTAGGAAAAGGCCTAATGTTAATGTCCTAAAGAATCCTAAAAGCTTCATTCAGCTCCTCTATAGATAAGTTGTCCAAACCTTTAACCATTATTGATTCACGTTTTCTTACTCGAGAGACGAAAGTTGGTTTTTTTTTGTTGTGAAAAACATGAAGCAAAACCTTAGAGGACAAGAAAAGTTTTGAGTGCTTTTTTGCTCTTGATGGAGAATGAAAGTAAAGAAATTATCGTAAAGGATATATACCCTAAAAAAGTTGCACCAGCTTTCAAGCAGAAGCTTCTTCAGCATTTAAAGAGACACAACATCCTTGGACAATATGAAAATGAGAATAAAGTAGGAAAATCATAATTTAAAAATAAAACATATGACACCCGAAGATCAAAGTGGAAGCGTAATTCTAAAGGTACTCGGAAAACGGTCGCTATCCTTTACTTTTTGGGAAATATCTATTTGGCCCAAATTTGAGTGCCCAATTAGCCCATTGTCACTCGTCCAAAGCTTAACAAAGAAATAGAAACTCAAGTGCAAAGATTCCAAATGATTTGCGTTGTAGGAGAATCACTCTCTCAAACAAGATGTGTCCAGACTAAGAATGATCACATTTTACCACTATTGTAATAAACTTTTGAAAAGACACACTTGATCTAAAGACAAGAAAGTAAACATGCTTATCCAACGGTAGATTGTAGAAGGTCTAGCCTTCCCCTAATAACTTTCTATTAGAATCAATTGCATCCAATCTCCATATCCAAATAATTCTAACAAACTTTTTGAATGATATGCATCTAATAGTAAAGAAGTAAGAGTGCTCATGTAGCAATAGAAGAGAATTGGAAGAAAATCTATAATTTTTTCTCTTATTGTCTTTCTATTAAAAAAATCTCTATTATTAAATTAAAAAAAAGATACATTTTTTTATCACTTTAAAATATTTTTTAATTTAAATTGTTATTACTAATCTATTAAATAACTTCTCTACTCAATATGTTCTCACAAATTTTTAATTTTTTTATTAATTTAAACTTTGAAGTATTTTTTTTTTTAAATACACAAAATTGCTTTTAAGGGATGAGTACCTAAAATCCTCAAAACAAAAAGTACGCACCTACGCGGGACTCGAGAGACTCTACAGCCAATAGTTAAAATACTTCATTGCGGGCACAAGCCCCTGTGATTATCTCAAAAACAAAGATTTTATTTTAATTTTTATTTTTGTCAGCACTGTGGGCCAAGCGTCTAGAGCCCAATAAAAATCAGTTGCGTCTGCCGCACAACCACGGAAACGTGTCCTCGCACCTCGATTTCCGCTCCCAACTTTCTTGTCTTGTCCCCACTGATTTTGATCTCTCGATGATTGATTATCAACCCCCTCCGTAATCATATTTTACACCAAACAACTAACAACACTTGGCCTATACATAGTCAACTAGCATCAATTTTCTTTTATTACTTAAAAAAAAAAATTAGACTTTTTCTAAATGGAACCAAAAAAAAAAAAAAATTGTTAGTTAATCTAAATAACATAAAAAAAATATTAGTTAAAATTACACTCATATAAATATTGAAAGAAATTTAGTTTATACATATATATTGTAATTAAAAAAAAGTCAATTATAATTCTACTAAATTACTATCTCATTAATAGATATCATTTAATTTATTTTATATTTATATGATAAAAATAAAAAAAAATCTATAAATAAAAAGAATATAACTTAGTCATAGATATAAGTAATCATAACAATCAACTACAGTCGAATTTGTTGGAATCTCTCTTTCCAATAATTAAAAACAAACAAAAAAAAATTATTTCGTCCTAATTATTAAATTATTATTGTATATTAATAATTAAAAATAAAAAGAATAATAATACTATATTTTTTAAATTATATTTTAAATTTTTTATTTTAAATAATGTGTGAAATAATTATTAAATGATAAGTAATTATAAAATTTATGTTATTTTATTATTTAATATTTTAATTTAAAAATGTAAAAATATAAATAAATCTGCACACAAAGTCGGACTCGAAACTCGACACGCACAACGAACGGAAGCGCGGATGTAAAAGTACGTCTATAGGCAGTTGGTATAAAAAGTACTTTGGATTCCGAGAATCCCAATTATTGGCGCTTCAACAAATAGAAAGAGGCCAAGTGTTAGCTTTGGAGATTCCGCGACTTTTTATTTCAGTTGGACGCAGCGAACTGGCGGTGAAGCCGCCCTCGTTAGAGTGAGACTGTGAGAGGCCTCTTTCTTATCTTTGGCTCCAGCCGATCGATCCATCAGCTTAAGTCGCATCTTTTTAGCTTATAGATATTATGTCTTTTTCCATCACCCAACCGTCACTCCAACCACACGCTTTTTATAATTACAAATAAAATACAGATAATTTTTTTAAATTATAATAAGTAAAGACTAAAAGAACCTCGTAAACAATCTTTTATTTATACCCATGCTTTCTCAACTGTAAAGTTTATCCTCTTGTCCAACGGTAAAGTTTAAACATCTCTGGTTTAGGCAAGGTATTCTAATTTTAATAAAAATTAGGAAATTTTTTATTTTTTTATTTATTAGGAGAACATTATTAATTATTGACAATTATAATTATTCTGACAGAAGTTAGAGAGATTTTTAATGATAAAATTTGTGTACACTTAAATCAAGATTTTAAATTTTATTAGAGATTATAAAATTTTTATTTTTCTAATTATTAAGAGAACATTATTAGTTATTGACGGTTATAATTATTTTTAAAAAAAATTAAAAAATTTTCATTTCTTTCATTGTTAAGAGATTATTATTGATGGTAATTCCTCCCATTATTAGGAGGCCGTTATTAGTTGTTGGCAATTATAATTATTTAATAATTTTTTAAAATTTGTAATATTTGAAATTAAATTTTATAATGTAATATATAAAAAATAAATAAATAAATCATCTTTTTTTATAAGCAAGCAAGAAGCAACGTGAAAGCTTACATTACATGTACTCATGTGAGGGTCACTTTATAGGAGCAGAATCCTACTACCAAATCAAAATCTGCCACGCACTCGATAATTCTATAAAATTATCTTTCAAAATTTTATTTTGGTTATAAAAATTCTAAACTATAAGAATGTCACGGGCCAGAAGAAGAAAAGTACGTGAAACATTCAAATAGACTAAATAGATTTGAAGTTAGTTATTATTTCTCGCTCAAGATAAAATATAAATATTAATGAGTTTCTATTATTAATATTTGGGATTAAATTTTGTTTGAACACGTAAATAAATACAATAATTAATAAATTAAAGTAAAATGATTAGAGCAACCTAGTCAGTAGTTGTAGCTGTTCAAGCAATAAGCAATTTAGTAGTTGTAGCTGTTCAAGCAATAAGCAATTTAGGTAAGAATTAAGTATACACATTTTAAGTTATATTTTAAATAATAATATATTAAATAATTATTAAATAATAAAATAGTATAATAAATAAGTTTAAAATTTACACTATTTTACTATTTTATAATTACTTGATACATCATTATTTAAGATATAATTTAAAATATAACTTAAAATATATAACATTACTCATTTAGATAATTATTTAAACCCTTACTTAAAATTAATGTCTTATCTTCAATTATGATTCTATTAAAATTTCTTCAAAGGACTTTATATTCAATTATAATTGTACTAAATTTTTTATTACACGTATATTTTATAGAAGTAATATTGCAGTAAATTTTAAATAATGTGTCAAATAATTATTAAATAATAAAATTATATAATATGTGAATTTTAAAGTTACAAATGCTAATCATCTAATTAATACTTGAAACATCAATTGAGATTAGAAAAATATTGAGATACTACTTGAGACGTACATTATTATTCATTTTATAATAAATCCCTTACTTGGATTAACATTTTTTTAATAAACTTAAATTAAACATGTGCTAAATTAGTTGGTTATTTCTTCCCTAATTTAAAGGTCAGATTCTTACAATGGTAACTTTACTTTATAGGGATAGGAATAGTTTAGTTTCAAAGTTTGGCCTAATAGATAAATTTGTCTTAGTTAAATTTAAAATACTTAATTTTGTTCCAAGCTGTTAATTTAATAAAAAATGCTCTTTATTAGTCTAAATGATTTATTTGTCCTCTAACTTTAGTATATAATAATTTTAACTTCGGACACGTGTTAAAATCTCATCATTCAATTAATAGAATCTAATTAAATAAAATAAATTTTAATATAATTATAATTTTACATCTAATATTATGATAAAAAGACTTTTATTATTATAAAAATTAATATTTTCAAAATTAGAAAAACAATTATAATTTGAAAAGAAAAATTAAATAACAATACACAATCCTACAATTTGCCATCATCAATGGTGACAGATTAAATCATTATTTATATTATTAAACTTAAAAATTTTTTATTTACGCATTAGTAGTGGTGGTCTTATTAAAGGAGCATCAAAACGGACACAAACTTAGTGTTTGGGCGACGGTCACCTTAATAGTGTTGTCAAATGGCAATGAATTATGGTGCACCACTACTGTATTCATGTAGATAGCTTCGGAGGCTATAGTCCCAAACACCATATTTTCTCATGTTATAGAGCTCATTTCTTAAAATTACTACTCTAATCACATAGATTGAGAAATTTTGAGTTTAATAGTTTACTCCACTTAAAATAATTGCAAGACCACCATGGTAGGCTGGTTTAGATTTAGGTTCTCTTTAATTTTTTTTTTTGTTACATATAATTATTCAATTTATATGATGGCATGTGCCAAGGTAATTTAAATGTATTTGTAATTAGATTAAAATGCACTTATTATGCTTAAATTAACAAAAAAAGGTAACGAATTAAGACAAAATTAAATATTTTAAATTTAACTTAGGCAAACTTGTCCTTATCTCTTACTTTATAACATTTTTTAGATTTTGTTTTTAAATTGAATGTAATTTTTTAAAATAATTATATTTGAGTTTAACAAAAAATAATTAAATAAATAATAATTTAGAAAAAAAAGTTCTTAACTAAAATTTTATATCTAAGAAAAGGAAAAAAATTAAAATATTTATCTTAAAATTTCAATAAATTCTTTAATTCATAAATATATAAAAAGAAAATGCATATACATAAGTCCTCTTTATGATTTTCGGTCCGAAAAATTCAAAAAGGGAGTTTTTTTTTTTTTATTTTCTTACATTCCCGCTGCTGCCTTATCAGAAAAGGTACTAGCAATCTTGATAGTTAAGTTTCACTATGAAATATCGATATATAGCTGGTACATGGAGGTTGATTAAATTTTAATAATTTTAATTTTAACTTCGGACACATGTCAAAATCTCATCATTCAATTAATAGAATCTAATTAAATAAAATAAATTTTAATATAATTATAATTTTACATCTAATATTATGATAAAAAGACTTTTATTATTATAAAAATTAATATTTTGAAAATTAGAAAAATAAATTATAATTTGAAAAGAAAAATTAAATAACAATACACAACCCTACAATTTGCCATCATCAATGGTGACAGATCAAATCATTATTTATATTATTAAACTTAAAAATTCTTGATCTACGCGTTAGTAGTGGTGGTCTTATTAAAGGAGCATCAAAACGGACACAAACTTAGTGTTTGGGCAACGGTCACCTTAATACTGTTGTCAAATGGCAATGAATTATGGTGCACCACTACTGTATTCATGTAGATAGCTTCGGAGGCTATAGTCCCAAACACCACATTTTCTCATGTTATAGAGCTCATTTCTTAAAATTACTACTATGATCACATAGATTGAGAAATTTTGAGTTTAGTAGTTTACTCCACTTAAAATAATTGCAAGACCACCGTGGCAGGCTGGTTTAGATTTAGGTTTTTTTTTTTTTTTTTTGTTACATATAATTATTCAATTTATATGATGGCATGTGCCAAGGTAATTTAAATGTATTTGTAATTAGATTAAAATGCACCTATTATGCTTAAATTAACAAAAAAAGGTAACGAATTAAGATAAAATTAAATATTTTAAATTTAACTTAGGTAAACTTGTCCTTATCTCTTATTTTATAATATTTTATAGATTTTATTTTTAAATTGAATGTAATTTTTTAAAATAATTATATTTGAGTTTAACAAAAAATAATTAAATAAATAATAATTTAGAAAAAAAAATTCTCCAAAATTTTATATAGATCAAATCTTACCTAAAATAAAAAAGAATTCAATAAAATTTACGTGCAAATATAACTAAAATTTTACATCTAAGAAAAGGAAAAAAATTAAAATATTTATCTTAAAATTTCAATAAATTCTTTAATTCATAAATATATAAAAAGAAAACGCATATACATAAGTCCTCTCTATGGTTTTCGGTCCGAAAAATTCAAAAAGGGAGTTTTTTGTTTTTAATTTTCTTACGTTCCCGCTGCTGCCTTATCAGAAAAAGTACTAGCAATCTTGGTAGTTAAGTTTCACTATGAAATATCGATATATAACTGGTACATGGAGGTTGATTAAATTATCGCTCGATATGTGAGCATGGAATTGGTTGTTAACCTATTTCCGATTTTGAAATTGCCTCTTTTAACTTGTCATGCTAGTGATAAATGGGTCTCCTTATCACTATTGGGCAAAGTTTTTAGCCTTAAGCTAGTAAACCGTGATGCCTTCATTAATAATATGAGAAGGATATGGCAAACGATGGATAATTTCACCATCAAAGTGGTTAATTCAAGTCAAAATTTATTTGTTTTTTTCCTTTTGAACTAAGGCTGATCAACGACGAATCCTGGCTGGAGGCCTTCGGATGTTTGAAAACTAGTTGATTGATTTTGCTAAACCTACGAGCCTCGTGTCATGCTTCAAGTGCTCTCAAGCATTTCCTCGAGCACTTAGTGTATGACTAGGCCTGTTAGTGACCTCTTGGACTATGGAGCGCTACGTGGACCAGAGCTTCTAGAAGGCCCACTGTTTGGATGGAGAATCGGACTTAGTCCGTGACTTATTAGGGTAGTTCACCTTAATTAGAATTCTATAAAATGTGTGATGACATCTAGGAATATTTTAGGGAATATTATTCCATCTTGTTTGTACACCATTAGATCGTTTAGATCTCAGCCGTCGATTGTATAGGGCTGCTAGTATATAAAGAGGGAGACCCTCACTTGTATAATTCATCTCATAGCTTTGTTTTCTCTTCAGCAATATTGTGAGCATTCGTGTAAACACTTGGTGTACTTGTTTTTCTTCTCTTTGTGTGATTTTCTCGGCTGCTTAGCACGCAATGCGTTTAAGGCCGCACAGTTCGAGAACGGTCCGTGACACTCAGTAGGATTTTGATCGAGTGTCTTTTTAGGTGCAGATACATGGACTTCCCCTCTACTTTATGAATGCTAAAGTGGGATGGGAATTGGAATCTTTAATTATAGAGGTAAAAGAGATTGATAGAAGGCATTCAATAAGTGTTAGAACTGATACTTAAGTGCGATTTTAATATTATATGAATATTAATTATTTAATATTTATACAATAAATATTTTAAATAAATTTGTTAATATTAAACATATATGGTATAATGCTTGTAACGTTACAGACATTGTATGATCTAAAAGCGTTCAGATTTAGTCTAAAAAAATTTAAACCCAAGCTAAAAGCTAACAACGCTGAGAGTTATAAATGTTAAGAGTTAGTAGGTTATAAGAGTTAGCAATATTTAAGGAGTTAGTCTTGTCTGAAATGGGACAAAGACCTGAAAATATACTAGTAATAACATAGTTGCAAATAGTTGCAATATGTGCTAAGAAATATCATTACGCAAGTATGTTCTCAAACACTATGTTCCTGGTTTATTTTCACCAAATGCGGGTCTATCGGTGAATCCCTTTCATATAGATCAGTGTATGTCTATATCTACGTGGTACAAATGGTTGTTCTTAACTGACAATGAGTTTAGAGCTCGTATAGGCATACAGATTTTTGTTCAAAACTGAATACTGAACAGACTTATGAGGACCTTAATAGATATCCTATAAAATCGTCAACGATAGGTCTTCTTGACTTGATTAGTATTCGTGGTCCTTTAACTTGAGCGCCACAGTGGGCTTATAAGTGATCTATCATACTTTGGTTCTATGGATGTTAGAGACATTTTATAGTCTAACTGCTCTATGTCGCTGAGTATGGTTCGATACTCATAGAGTTTGGTGTGTATAGATACGAGATCCATTAGTTTATATAGGTAAGTTGTATATCTAATGCTCTGAGATTGTATCTCAAAAAATCTTATGGTTATAAGTAATAAACTTGAGAAAGTATTTTTCCACAGGGTTAAACAATATTGTAAAAGTGTTTGCGTATATTATTTATCGAGATACGAATTTGGACATAAGTTTATGGGTGAGCTCATGAGGATTTTACGGTGCTGATCTATATCCTCGCACATCAAAAGTATAATTGATGGAAGAATTATACGTATGCGTTGTGACCTTAACTTGTATGGTCTAATGCATTGATTTGTAATATCTGTGACATATGCATGAGGCATCGATCAAGACTCATGAAATAGTTTTATATGACAAATCGTGCGTGAACCTAAGGAGTCCTGCAATATGAAGTATACTCGTTGTGCACCAAGACAACATACCGGATTGAATAGTTCAATCCAGTAAAATATAACAAAATTGAATGTTTGTTTTAGTAACCCTCACTTGTCAAGACTTAAGAGTTAAATACATTTATTAGTTAACAATTATTGTTGATCGATTAATTATTGACATGTGGTGTATAGTGAGTCTTTGATTAAGTTGACTCAAGTGTGAGTTAAGTGAGACCCACTTTGGGTTAAATAAGGGTTTAAGGATAATTTTACTTAATTGATAATTTAATTATTAAATAATTAAGATATTTATATCAAGTAAACTTAACCATGGCTAAATGTTAACTAAAGGATTAGGTTAATGTAGATATTTATTTATTTATTTATTAAATAAATTTTAATTTAATTATATTTAATTATTAACTAAAGGGTTATGTTAAAAGATATTTTGTATTTAACTTAACTTAGTTTAATTCTTAACTAAAGGGTTATGTTAAAAGATATTTTGTATTTAACTAAATCTAGATTAATTGTTAACTCCAAGATTAGGTTAAAATTAAGATATTTTATTTTAATTAATTATTAATTAAAATTAACATAACTTAGGTTAATTATTAACCCTAAGATTAGGTTAAAGTGAAATTAAAACTTAAATGAAATATAAATGAATTTGAAATTAAATGCATTTGCATACATTTGCTAAATGAAATTAAATTTCATATGTTTTACATTTTAGAATGGCCGACCAATTTTTTGAGAGAAAAAGAAAAGTGTTTCTTGATTTTAGTTTTCAAGAGTTGATTTTTATATATCTTTCTCTCAATTTAAGTTATTCATTGTAATAACAAATGAATTTGTTTTAATTGTTCAAGTGTTGATCAATGGTAAAAATAAATTATTTTTATTAAATTAAGAGTTAATTTAAATGATTTAAGTGTTAAACCAGTACTGAATTATAAGTTGTTATTCTAAACAATTAAATTCACATTTGTTAATTGATAGAATTGACAACGAGTTCATTTCATATAAATTCTAATAAAAATTTAATAAAATGTTTCAAGTGTGATATTCTCAATTTATATTAATTTGATTAATATGTGTAAATTTATATTCATTATTAATTTTAAAACTTCCGTTATATATATATATATATATATGTAATGTGTATATTTAGATAATGAATATATATACCACATGCATACACTTATGATTTAATCATCATCCAACATGAAGTATATAGAAAAATTCCTTAGGATTAGGGTTCGTGTCAATATCCTGGAACCCTCAAACCTTCCATTAAGGTTTCGATTGATGGCTCTAAAGAGATAGTGATTGTCTTACTCCAGTATTAATAGTTGCCTAAATTTTGCTTTGACTGTGGCGGCTTTGGGCACTCTGAAACAGACTATCTAGTAGGCCAACACGGGAGTTCGACCTTGGACAAGGGTTTCTATGGTGAATTGATTCATGCTAGTGCAGCATTTGGACTATATGTTGGAGTTCAAAAGAGAAAAAAAAAAGGAAGGGAAGGATAGATTCAATAGAGCTTTAATGAGAGAACCTACGAAAGGGATGCAAGGTTTATGGAAGAAAAAAATCTAGGGACGTAGTGCATAGATAGGCCTTCACTCATGCATCACAATCGAAAAATTTTAGGCTCCCAAATCGCCTCAACTCAATGGTACTCATGCCTTTTGTAGACATGGCCCCGAGTTGTCGCAAAGGAAAAGAGGCACTGGGTTCTAGTGAATAGCTTGTCACAACAACTATGGTTAGTTCTGGTGAATGATAGTTTTGCAATGCAGTATGAGAGGAATTTTTTGCCAAAAGGAGGGCGCTTCCACATTAACTGTCTACTCTTCAAGCTAATATATATCTTAGGTGGGTTTGGCTCTGAAGGAATGGAACGAATTTTCTTAGCATGAGCTATCGAAAAGGCCAGCTTCGTGACAAGGAGAAGGTTCTCAAGGTGTTTGGAGGCATCGTTCTTGAATCTCATGGCTGAAAGGTGGTGACAGCAACTCCAGGTTTTTCCACCTTAAAGCTTCTGGCCAGCGCCGAAAAAATGAATTTCGGCCTATTATCATATAATAATTTTCATTTAATAAGAGTATATTATCAAATATAGAACTATAGAACAAATGACTCAATTGACAAATATGTAAAAATTGATATTGCTACAAGATAAGTAATTTATTTTTATCCTTATGAACCAGCATAGAATCAAATGAGAAAAATACTCTTTAATTTTGTCTTTATTTAATGTTACAAAAAAATAAATAATGCTATAATTATTTTGAGATTTTACAATTGGAAGTGCACCATTATAAAGCCAAAGTTATTAATTTTGGAGATTAAATTACGATAGTGCTTGATTTACTTCCTATTTCTTGGTTACTACGTATATTGTTGAACCCAAATTCAGCTGGCCTAAATATCCCATGTCCATTATTTAAGTAAAAGAGACGATTTCACATGGGAGCGAATGTATGTAACCAGCTCTCGACAGCAATTGGATACCAACATAAAAAAAAAAAAAAATCAAATGGCTGAGAATGAATGAACTTGATCTCCAACAATCAAGGGAGGAATTGGAGAAAATATTTATATTTTTCCTTCAAATCCGAAGTTCCTCTTCATTCAAACAATCATTGTAAATTAGCTAAACAGATACAAAATATATTTTTATTTTCTCTTAATTAAACTCTAAAATATATAATTTTTTTAACCTTTCACCGAAATTATTCTTCTCATAACTTGGATTTGAGAGTCGAAATATTTTTGCAAGTACGTGAGGAGAATCTTTTTGATAATGGAAGCAACACTTGGAGGGCAACTTGATATATCATAAACTTTCAATCATCAACTGAAAAAGGTCTACCCTTAAAGACAATGGAACGTTTTGGCTTACCAATTCTCTAGTTATTTTCCATATTCCAACAGTTTTATATTTGCTCAAACTTTTTGTTGACTTGTTTTAAAATATTAAATATTTGATACTGAAATAATTATAAAAATATACGTATTTTAAAAATATTATATTATAAATTTTTAAATCATTGAAAATTACAATAATTGCATGCTAATTTCAAAAAATTAGTACTAAAGAATTATAATCATTACAATTATCAATAATAATTGAATAACAGTTTTCTAACAACTGGAGTAATAAAAAATTCTTTGCGAGGGTTAATAATAATTGGACAACCTTCTAACAATTGGAATAATAAAAAAACTCTTTAACTCAATAATGAGAAACTCGTTAGCTTTTACCTAGCACTAGAGAATTATAATAATTGTAATTATCAATAATAATTAGATAATAATCTCGTAATAACTAGAGTAATAAAAAACTCCCTAGCCTTTTTTAGGATTAATAATAATTCAATAACAACCTTCTAATAATTATAATAATGAAAAATTCTTTAACTTCTATTAAGGTTCGAATCTCTGACTTAAGACAACAGTTTCCTAATAATTGAAGTAATGAAAAACATTTTATCCTTTACCATAGTTAATAATAATTCAATAACAGTCTTCTAACAACGACGAGAGTAATGAAAAATTCTTTATCTTTTATTAAAATTTAAACTCTTTACTTAGGATAAAAAATGCATTGACTTTGCTGTTAAAGTAAATATCTAGTTGCATTATAAAAAAAATATTTTAAAAAATCAATATTCTTACCTCTTATAGTTTTAAAATATTAAAATACGTTGAACATGATTATAAATGTTTAGAATATCTTAAATTTTCCGTTTTTAATCGAAAATACAAACGGCTGGCCAATCGAAGTTGTCAGAAGAAAGTGGATGAGCGCAGAGTCTCCTCTCCTATTCGACGACCAAGAGAAAATGGTGAAGCCGCATCAATCGGCGCGGCGCGTTACAATCTTGTCTTCCACCAGCTCAGTCTTTTGGCGGATTCTAATTTACTTTGGCCACGTCACGACAACGCCACCTCGGCCACTAATTTCTGCACTCATTTCAATTGCGTCATCAGGAGACAATTTCTAAATAAACAAGTTACTAAATGACCCAAACACCCTCATTCATCTAAATCAATATCCAATCAAACAAGGGTCAATGTGACATTTCACTTGTTGTCGCTTTCAACAAAAAGTTAGAAGCACAAAATTGTCCAACTTAGAGGATAATAACATCCAAATTCCTAATGTTTTCCCTTTTTCTTCAATAAGGACATAATTTGTCCATTTATATCAAATAAGTTCTCACTTTTATTAAAACTACTAAAATTTAAATACCCTTTTATATTAAGTTACTTAGATCTTAAAGAATTAATACTTAATAAATTAATAAGTTCAATTAAATAATATATTTTGATGGTCTCTATTTGAATCCAAGCTAAATTAATAATTTGATAAATTCATAATATTTTTTATTGTAAAAAAATCGTTATAGTTTCGTATAAGATCTACTTATTACATAAACTAATATATAATAAATTCATATAAAAATGTTTAGGAGCATGTCGTAAATTATGTATTAAATATTGTTTGTTTCTTCTTGAAATTAATATGGACTTAAATTTTTTATTTTAACTTTTTGTAATTCTAGTGTTGTATTTTCGTATTGCAACAAGAAATTATTTAAACACTATAACTTGGAGTGCTCCTTTGGATAAGATGGACTCTATACTAAAACTATTGTCTTCAACTTCATTCTCTCTATCATTTTTATGACGCTCTCAATAATCTATGGTCACAATCTCTAAGGTAGTTCAAAAAGTACATGATATCCATTCCATTAGGACACTGTAATTCTTTTAAAATAATATAGTACATTGAATAATATAATGTAATAATTTTAAAAAATAAATATATTTTTGAAAAAAATAATATCATAAATTTTACTTGTTTAAAAAAAATACGTGGAATATAATTAGTTTATAAAATAAAATATTTGATTTAATTAATTAAATAAATAGATATTAAATTCACTATTTTAAGAAAACAAGAGATATATTCATAAATTACTAATTAATTAATTAATATATTTTTCTTGATTTCACAACATTCAATAAGGGTCAAGGATCTATTTGGATACAAATGGAGAAAGTGTGTGCTTACCTGAGAAAGGATGAAACTTGAGGGACCAAATGCTATTAACCAATTTTTAAAATTATAAGAAAATTTTTGGAAGGCTTTACCTAGTTAGTATCTCATTTGTTTCTTTCTCCCAATCAGCACTAATTCAATTCACTTTCGTTCTTACTTATTAACATTTAATCTCTCTCTCTCTCTCAACGTTGAAGATGATTTTAGCCGCTTCTCAGATCCATGGGCTTGCTCGAAATTTCTACTAAATTATCGTCAGGGTATATCAACTAATTCTTATTCTCCTTTTTCGTGGATTAATTATCTTACTGACGCGTAGAAATTATATAACTATTTGTTTGTTATATGTCTGTTGCTTCTCTTCTATTTGGTATATTACTTGAAGAATTGCTATGTTTTAAATTTTCTTGTTATTTTTTTATTGATTTAATTTTTTTTCTTTATGGTTGCTATCGTGTCGGTGTTTGTTCTATGATTCTGAAGAGGAATTAATAAAATTTGTCTAATCCCTGGTTGTGAACTTGAGACTTGTATGTGATGCTTTGCTCATATGAAGCTTACTGTTTTTGCAATTGATGGTGGTGTTGTATATTTACATCTTGAATTCATATGTGGGTTTTGAAAAGCTAAATCCAAAGTAATTGTTTGAGATTTATATAGGCCTTGGGATCTACTCTTTAAAGATAAAATATCGTTGATTTGTTCTTTATTCTCAATATTGGAGCTTTTGAAAGTTTCTGACCTTTACTTTGCAAAGGATATTGAAATTTTTAGAGAAAATATTAGGTGGGTTAGACGTTTTGGATCCAGAATATGCATACGTATTTTGAAGTTCACATACAGCGTGTGTTGTTATTTGTTTGATAGATATGTGTACTCAAAAACATATATATACAGAAGATGGAATTTTAATCATACGTGAGAAATTTGGTTGGAATTGCTGTGAAGATATCTGTGTGGTGTTGTAAATTTAGTTGTACGATAGGTTTTCTATTTCTCTACCACCTCAGGTTTTTTCCACGCTGCTCAAAAATGATAAACAGTGGAGTTCCATTTTGAAGATATTAATTTCTCTGTCTTTATTCTCTGGGATTGCTTTTCACTGGGAAGAATCTTATTGATTAACCTGTTTCTTTTTGAAAATACTACTTTGTTTTTCTTTATTCCATGGAATTGGTTTTTACTTTATTAGATTTTGTTTCTTTGGTGGTAAGACACTACATTTAAGCATGAAATAAAATCGTAGTTATGGACTCTCGGGCATGTATACCTGCAAGACAGGGATCTTGAAATAGTTAAAAGTATGAAAAAAGCCAACTACTGTTCTACTCTGTTCATATGTGGATTTTGGGAAATATTTTTTGTTTGTTGCTGATTATGATATTATAGTTGTGAATTTGTTGTTTAATGCCTGTGCAATTTTTGTCAATATTGTTTTTTTTTATTGTGAATTTGCTTCATAACTTTATATCTGAAGTTTGGCTTTTACTTAACAGTAGTTTCTAGACACCAAATTTGTGCTTGAATTATTGCTACTAAATATTTTCATGACCACTAATCTTGTCTGCTTTTTCAACGAATGGGGGAATTTGCAAGATGGCATTTGGTAGCATGAACACCAACATTGCTATAGTTAAGCTGTTACACTGTTGCCAATTGTTATGCAGAAATTCATCAATATTGCTAAAATGTTACACTACATGCCATTAAATTTTCTCTCTCTTTTTTTTTTTTTTTTTTAAAGATAAGAATAATCTTTTCTATAGCTGTATATATTATAACATTTTTTCTTCATCGCCATCACCAATTTTTCACTGTCTGTATGTATCATCAACTCCATTCCCCTATTTTCCATTTGCCATCAATATCATAGTTACTGTTACATATGTTCCCAAGTGTTTTCCTTATTTTCCTTACGTTTTCTTTTGTTTTTATGTTCATTTTATCTTATTTTCTCTTTTCGTTGGTGGAATAAATTTTTGTTGGTTAATTCATTCATCCAAGCAGTAAAATTAACATACAATGGATCACAATCCTACATTTTTGAAGTTCTATGAAAATGATAATTTCTTCATCCAAACTCATCCTTGGTATTTGGTTCAACATTCCCCTAATTACGCTAAGCATTCTGCAATTTGAGCAAAATTTTAAATTTCCTTGAAGTTTAGTTCAGATGCCCATTTGCATTAGTGGTTGTATGTACTTTTGGGAAATTATAGAACCATGATTTCTGTAAGTACAAGTAGACATTACAGGGACAGATAGTTTTTATTGTGTGTCCTAGAAAAACATTTTCATCAAATATGTAGATATATATTTGGGACTCTACTCTTCTTTTGAAATCTTTTCAAGCATTAAATTAAAAAAAATTTACATTTATTTTAGCTTGCTTGGAATTGCCTTGCAGAATCTTTCATTTGCCTGTTTAAATTTGGTGATAGTATATTTGTTATACCCATCATTGTTTATTGAAGATGAGTTATGTTGATTTCACCAAATGTTTTGCATCTTCTCTTTTCAGTCAGTATTGTGATGTTTGACTCTGGTAATGCCATTTTTGTTCTCCATCTGTTTCTTGAGTGTTTAACATTAAGTTGCTTTCTAGTTAATGGCATGAAATTTGACATTTTTTTTATACTTGTAAACCAGTTAGGCATCATGTTATCACAGCTAATTTCGGATTTTTTTTTAATCCATGAGCATAGTATCTATTGTCCTTTGATTTGATCTATTGATAGTACAAAGGTTGGACTGTTATTTCTTTCTTTTAATTCTTTGCCAGGGTTAATGAAGCTTTGTGGTCCATCTGTAAGGGGCAAAAGACGCTCCAAAGATCTCTGTGTATCAACTTTGTCTGCCTTCATTAAGGGATTCTATCCTCGAAATGTTGTCAGATATTTCACAAACTAAGTGCTTGCATAATTAAATCCTGTGCAACTGCTGCCAACAGTTGATAAGATGGACAGGTCAGACACATACGGCTTTGTGAGTGGAGGTAGCTTATTACAGTATTTTATTTTGGTTATTGTAAGTATGCCTGCCTGTGGCATGCACTAAAGACTGTTCAGCTAGCTGTGTCTCTTCTTCATTTTGTTTCTATCATCCACGGCATTTAGAAAATGGATCTGTACAAGAATGGTGTATGGTTTTCTCAAACTAGTGAACTAACAAGAACTGAAAACTTTGGAGATACTACTTTACGCTTGAATTGCCTTAGCCATGGAGTAAATAACACCAGTGGCCGCAGACATAAAAGCAATCTTCAGATTGATACTTCCAGTGCTCTTGATGATGGCTGTAGGTTGGTCCTAGGACTGGGTCCAACACCAAGCACATACTGTGGTGACTTTTACAATGCAGGTGTTAACAAGGTCAAAGGACCAGCTGGTGGATTGCCACAGGAGTTGTTATCTGAAGGTGATTCAATCCTAAAACTTGGCCCTTCTGAAGAGACAAGGTCAGATTTGAGTGGGCTTCGATGTTCATTGTCAACAGAGACTGATATTAACACTCATTGTCTTAACCAACTTTCAGCTGATGATAGTAGACTTATAATTCCTGTTGTCGATGAGGGTTCTACATCGGCAAAGAAATCTGGTGGCTATATGCCATCACTCCTTTTGGCTCCAAAAATGGATGGCTGTGGAGTTTCAGTGCAGACACAAGAACTTTTGCAACTTAGGGCCAAATCCTGTGATCATCAATCACAACTGAGCTGTGAACCATCTTCTCAGACAGATGTCTCTGGCACTGTCTCTGAGCAAACCATGACTGTGACATCTTCAGGACATAGAACCAACAGTATCAAGAGGTGTGAATTTCCTGGTTGTACAAAGGGAGCTCGTGGGGCATCAGGTCTTTGCATCGGCCATGGGGGCGGACAGAGATGTCAAAAACCAGGATGTAACAAGGGTTCTGAGAGCCGAACTGCTTTCTGCAAGGCCCATGGTGGAGGGAGGAGGTGCCAGCACTTGGGTTGCACGAAAAGTGCTGAGGGCAAGACAGAATTTTGTATAGCTCATGGTGGTGGGAAACGCTGCCAATTTCCAGGAGGTTGCACCAAAGCTGCTAGAGGCAAGTCAGGGCTTTGCATTAGACATGGTGGGGGGAAGCGGTGTCAGATGGAAGGCTGCACCCGCAGTGCTGAAGGACAAGCTGGTTTGTGCATTTCTCATGGGGGTGGTCGCCGTTGCCAGTACCCAGGATGTGCTAAGGGTTCCCAGGGTAGCACCATGTACTGCAAGGCACATGGTGGTGGAAAGCGCTGTATATTTGCCGGGTGCACCAAAGGTGCTGAGGGGAGCACCCCACTGTGCAAAGGGCACGGTGGGGGAAAGCGCTGTCTCTTTGATGGTGGTGGGATATGTCCGAAGAGTGTCCATGGAGGCACAAACTTTTGTGTTGCACATGGTGGTGGAAAGAGATGTGTTGTGCCGGGCTGCACAAAGAGTGCCCGTGGCCGCACTGATTGCTGTGTTAGACATGGTGGTGGAAAACGATGCAAGGTTGAAAACTGCGGGAAAAGTGCTCAGGGTAGCACGGACTTCTGCAAAGCTCATGGTGGGGGAAAGCGATGCTCATGGGAAGAAGGAAAATGTGAGAAATTTGCTAGAGGTAAGAGTGGGCTATGTGCTGCGCACAGCAGCATGGTCAGGGAGCGAGAAACAAACAAGGGAGGTCTTATTGGACCGGGACTCTTTCATGGGCTTGTATCTGCTGCTTCGACAGCAACGGGAAGCAGTTTTGACAACAATTGTACTTCCTCAGTCTTTGACTGCAGTGATTCACTGGAAAAGGCAGCAAAAAGGCAACAACTCATACCACCACAGGTATTAGTTCCTCTATCCATGAAGTCCTCTTCTTACTCGAGTTTCATGAGTTCTGAGAAGCAAGAGCAAGGAAGAAACAGTTTCAGCATTAGTGTTGGAGGTGACTTCGACTTGATGATTCCAGAAGGAAGGGTCCATGGCGGGGATCTTATGTCATTGCTAGGTGGGACTCTGAAGAATCCCATAGATGGAAATTGAAGAGGACGACTTACTTAGATATTTCTGGAAGAAGGAATTGTGTATAATGTTTGGTATCTGCTGGAAAAAGGTCGTAAATAATTTCTGTTAGATTAATATTGCCGATGGTGGCGTAGGATTTTACTGTTTTATTGTGTTGGGGCTATCAAAAACTGAAAGTCTTGTAATCAGTGGGTGTTCTTGGACAAGGAGATATTGTACTCTCTTTATTTAATGCTGTATTGTTTGTATATACCATTTGGTTTGATTTGTAAGGACATGATTTGCAACCTTTGTCTTTCACTCTTTTTTTTTCCAAGTGAAAATTAAAATTTCACAATAAGCTAACCATTTATCAAGTTACAAATTTTTAATAAAGTAAGAATAATGTTATATATTTTAAATTAAAATTTAAAAAGCAATGTGTCAAATAATTATTAAATGTAATAAATAATTTTATAATTTATATTATTTTATTATTTAATAATTATTTGATATATTTTTAAAAAAATTTAATTTAAAATATAATTTAAAATATTTAATATTATTCGTAAAATAATTGGTGTCGCATTTGCGAGAGTTGGCAGTTATCCGAATATAGTGGAAGGTGGAGAGGATGCTTCTAGCCGAGTTACTTTTCCAATTGTTAATGGAGATTGTGAATTTTAAACAGAATTGTAATAAAGTTGAAATTGTATTCAAAGGAATCCTATTCTTCGTTTGTTAAAATTGAAAGATTGTAACATTCAATTTTGATTGAAATATGTTATTGGAAGTTTTCATTTAAAATTAATAACAATTTATGAAAGTTAGATTTTATTCGCAATTTGTATTGGAAATCTACAAAAGAAAGCTTTTGACTCGAAGGTGGCGTAACAAAAAAGAGTAGAATATTAGAGAGAGGATTTCGAGCTCGTCCTTTGTTTGTTTCGTGAGTTAATTAGAAGGTTAATTTAGCTGAATCACGTAAATCAAGTAAATTTAGTCGAACCGCCTAATTTATTTGTTGTGTTTTATTTTCTTTTTATTTTTGCTCTTTTTCGTTATTTTGTGATTTTATTAAAAAAAAAATTGAATTAGTTACACTCGTAAATATATGCCAGTTTAGTTAAACTCTTTAAATTCTTTGTTGTGTTTTATTTTCTTTCCTTCAATTTGTGTTTAATTTAACAAAGAAAACCCCTAAAACAAATTGAGCTTCATATGGGCATCTAAGTCTTCCGGTTATATTTGCCTAATTGATGAGAACTTTTAGAGCGTTTTTGGTTTCTTTTACTAAACGGTGTTTTTTTTTTTGGCAAATTATTTATGAAAATATAAATGATTTTTTTTTTCAGATTTGAGATTGCATTTTAGTAATATTTTTTTTAAATTTAAAAAGGTTGTTTCTTTTTTTTAAAAAAAAACTTTTTTTGAATAAAAAAAAAAAGAAAATATATTTTTTTCAATGAGGAATATTAGGTGAGTGACATTTAATTTTTTCATTTAATTATCTTTCTTATTAATTTATATAATTGGAAAAAAAAACAAAGAAGGATCAAAATACATTTTAAATAGTTCGACTTATTTAGAAGTTTTTATAAATAATTTCAGCAAAACGCATTTCCTCTTATTTTTATTTTTAGGTTAATGTTTTCAAAACTCACATTACAAGCCCTTAGATTTGAAAAATACCAAATTCAAAACACCAATTTATTTTTAAAATGAGTTTTAAAAAAATATAATACATTAGAATCGCTTCTAGGATTATTGTCATTGGAATTTGGTATTTTGAAAAAAAAGAAGAAGAAAAGAAGAGAGCTAGCTAAACAATTTTCAATTGTTTTATTTTTAAAGTTAAGGAATAAATATAAAAAAGTAAGCACCAAGATGCTTGTTTTAATAACAAAGTTTGGGTACCTCTTACTTCAGGTTAAGAGTTCGAATCCTGATAAAGGTGAGAAGTCAAAGATTCGAACCCTACTTAATAGAGTTAAGGAAATTTTTAATTCTTAGACTTGTAGTTAAGAGTTATATTGAGAGGCTTGCATTTAAAAGTTTGCTAGGATTCGAACACTGCATGGTAGACGTCAAATTATTTTTTAATTCCCTTAGCAATTAAGAGACTTGCAATTAAGAGTTACAATTATAAGTTATTGACAATTGTAGAGTTACAATTATAAGTTATTGACAATTGTAGTGCTGCAATTAAAAATTACATTGAGAGGCTTGCAATTAAGAGTTACAATTATTGATAGTTGTAGTGTTGCAATTAAGAGTTACAGTTATTGATAGCTGCAGTTTTACAGTTAAGAGTTATATTGAGAAGCTTGCAATTAAAATAAAGCTAAAGGTTTGAACCTTGCTTGATAGAGGTCAGAAAATTTTTAATTCCTCCCATTATTGAGAGGCAGTTATTGAGAGGCTTGTAATTAAAAATTATAGTTATTAACAGTTGTAGTGTCGCAGTTAAGAGTTACATTGAAAGGCTTGCAATTAAGAGTTTGCCAGGATTCAAACCTTGCCTGGTAGAGGTTAAATTTTTTTTAATTCCTCTAACTATTGAGAGGCTTTATAGTTAAGAGTGAAACTATTAGTTAAGAATTATAATTATTGACTATTGCAATATTGCAGTTAAGAGTTACAATTATCCACAGTTGTAGTATTACAATTAAGAGTTACATTAAAATGCTTGTAATTAAGATTATAATTATTGACAGTTGCAATATTATAGTTAAGAGTTACAGTTATCAATAGTTGCAATGTTACAAAAGTCACAGTTATTGATAGTTATAATATAGCAAGAGTTATAGTTATTGACAGTTGCAGTTTACCGTTATCCAAACAATTATGGTAATTCTTTGAAATATAATATTTAATCCAAAAATTATTATAATTTAGTGAAATTGTAAAATTTGTAATTTAATGTTTGTTTAAAAAAAAGTAAAAAAAATTAAGTACGTAATACTAATATGGTAATTATCAGAAATCTCCCCTTAAGTTTGTAAGAATAGCACTTGGGAAACATATTGTAGAAGAGGGTCTATCCGGTAGGGAGTTTTGCCATCTTATCCTATGTTGTTATATGCTGAAACCCGGGGGTTTGGTTTGTAAGTATGCAAGTTCGAGTGAAAGGAAATTGAAGCAACTTTTGCTCTCGTCTCAAATTTCTGGTCTTGCGCGCGCGCTCCCTCTCCCTCTCTCATGAACTAGAATATATATAAATTGAAAGAGAGTTGAAAGCTCGAGCTCTCTTTGAAGGCACACGACTCAGCTCAATCTCCAGAAAATGCGAATGAGATGAGAGTCGTGATCAATTAAGAGAGACTCTTATTATCTCTTTCAAAGATCAGTGGAGGCATCAGAGACCGCCGGCTTTAGGTACTTTATTATTTCTCCAAATTCTGTTTCAAGTTTAGGAATTTGATTCATTCGTTCCGAATCCGAAATGTTATCCTGTTTCATTGAATTTCCGATTTATCGGTTTTGAGGTTCATCAGCTGAATTTCATTTCTCTGCCAATTTCTAAGATTAATGTAGAAAACTCGTTTTAATTAATTGATGTTAAATCTTCTTAAGAAGCATCCTTTAATGTAAGTCACGATCTCCTGATTTAGGTTAGATTGATTTTGAATTCATTAGTATTTTGTCAAATTTTCAAAATTTAGGCGGGAGAAATCGAGAAAAGCAGGAACTTATGTCTCAAAATTCTATTTTCATTTTTCAGAAATCAGATCCTGTTACATTGAACTTTCCGATTTCTAGAATTGAGATTCATCTTTTTGAATTCAAATTCTCTGGTAATTTCTACGTTAATATACAAAACTCGTCTTAATTAACATCTATTAATCGATGCTAAATCTTCTTAAATATCCTGTTAAGATACGTGTTGGTCTCTATCTCATGATTTATATTAGATTAGCTTTGTTGTGAAAGCATTATTATGGCTCTGAGATAGTTCCTTCCTTCTTTGTTGAATTAAATCCAAATCGAGAGAGTAGAAGCAGAAACTTATGGAGTCGTTTTACTACCAAAACAACAAAAGCAGCAATAAATCGACAAAAATGGCGAAACAAAAGAGTCCAAGCGGCAGTATAAGTGTAACGCCATTAGTGGCGAGATACCTGAGCTCCAGTTCATCTACTTCGAGTTCAAATTCAAGATCTCCACAATCAATTGTGAGTAAGTACAGCAGCAGCAGCAGCGGCGGCAGCAGTAACACTAACACTAATCCATTTTCGGTGGTTGATGAGGAAAGTGTGTTTGTGATGGATGGGATTCTGGTGGATAGTTCTTATAAGATGGAGGAATTTGGAAAGTGTCGCTTCGCTACTAAGTCTCAGGTATCATTCATTTCAAACTTCCTGTCTTTTCTTTCTATGTTTTATTATCAGTGCTATTAAGACTACTTCTGCTACTGTCAAAGTACTTGAAATGCTTTCTGAAGAAGCCCTCGATAGGTATTCTTTTTCATAAGGTTGTGTTTAAATGCTCTTGTTGTAACTATTCTATGGGGGGCAGAAACTGAAGACTCTTAGAGTGTTTGAAAATATTCTGAACAAGGATATCTTAAAATTATTTTGTTATTCTTTTTGTTAGCTTTGTTTTTAATCTATGCAGTTGAAGATTTTGGGTCCCAGATTCATCTAATGGTAAATTTGAATCAGAGCAGAGCAGGGTCATGAGACTGGGCCAACTGCCTTGGCCTAAGTATGGCGACCTTGTCCTTGATTTGAATTTATCTTGGTGAATGGTTGTGACCATTATTATCAGAAGCAATGCAAGGGTGACTTAATTTTTTAGGCAATTTATGAGTGGAATTCTTCATTTTCTTTTTTGTAGTTTGGACATGGAAAAGAGGACCTACGTTCACCTCGTTTTCCCATTGTCAAGAACAAATCCGAGGTAAGCAGTTATGAGATTCCACATCTGATTAGTTATGTTCTTTTATAGTCTATTAGCAGAATCAATACTGAGAAAACTATTTTTGTGTAGGCACAGATTTGCAAGTCATTCATTACAGGATCATGTGTATATGGCTCAAAGTGCCGCTTTATCCATCAGGTCATGACAGATTCAGCATTGGTACTCGCAACTCAAATGGACTCACCTATTAAACCTGAAAACGCCAGCACCAAGACCTACGTCACTCCCATCAAGACCACCACCTTCATCGCCACCAAGGACTACTGGTTGCCCTGCGATGATGGCATTGAGGTTTCCTTGCCTTCCCACATTGGCAAACCCCCATCAAGGGAAAATGTTAAAGCACACATTGATAGTGTTCTATATTGTCCTACTGCTGCTAGGAAGAGGTTGCCCGTGTTTGTTGAGATTTGCCCTCAAGACTGACTCCATTTGGATCTAGGTACCATCTATTTTCTCCTGCTGTTGTGCCACAACCATCCTAAGTTTGGTTTGGTTTGGCTTGAGTCTTCTACTCTGTTTACATTTTTCAATGGCCTTGCAGCATTTAATTGAGGTCAGGCTGACCATCAACAGTATTGATTGTTGGGTTTACCTTTATGAGGCTTTGCTGATACAGTTACCATAAAACTTAGAAATAAAGACTAAAAAAATAATAAATTTTGCCCATGCCTAATCAATAATAACATGAAGATTCAAACCCCATGTTTTTCTTATTGTTGAGATTTTTGGGTCATGAGTGGCACTATTTGACCCCTAGTTTTATCTCATCAACCCATTATCAGTTTATTTGAATTTTAGTTTTTTTCCCCTTAAATAAAATTATTAAAAAAGACCAAAAAAATTTCTAAATTACATTCACATATATAAATTTGTACACATAATCATAAATGCTAATATCTTTTATATATGTTAAAGTCTTAATTTCTTTTATTTTTTTTACTAAATCTAAAGAGAACTCTCTCTTTTTTTAAATAAATAAAACTAACTTTTGAAAAAAATATTAAAAAAAGAAATTATGCCAAATAAAAAAAATCTAATGATGAAATGTAGGTTATAAATTATAATTATGTCACTTTCTTGAGTTTTGACTTTAACTAATAATTTCTTTTAACAAATAAAATAAAAGTTATTCTCGCATATAAAAGAGAGGCAATATAAAAACAAGTTATTTGCGCATATTTTGTGAACAATGTTATAAATGATAACGTTATAAGTCACAATAAAAATAAAATAGAAATTAAATGGGATATATTGAGAAATATAAAAGTTTTAGTAGTATATTGAAGTTGTTCAAAATAAACACAAGAAGTGACATGACCTTCGCTTTTGACACATTAGAAATATTTTTCGTGCGCTTGTAAAAGATACTTTTAATATTTAAGTTAGTATTTGAATGTGTTTAAGATAGTTAAAAAATAATTTAAAAAGAAATTTACGAGACGGAAAGTGATTATATTTAAAGAAATTTTGTGTGAATTTGATTTATAAGTAAGAATTAAGAGAAATTTAGAATTAAATTATGCTTGATGAATTTTAAATGATAAAAATAAGAAAACTTCCCTTTTTTTTTTTTCCTTTTATACAAGGAATTTGCGGTCTTTCTCCAAATTACTTCCCAACTTTTCAATCGGTCGTTGTCGTTTCTGTCCTTCCAATCTTCTAAGTCAGTTTTTTTAACTGGCAAATTTTTTCTATGGGTTGCGACCATTTATGCTAATCTCCACTATAAATCATCTTTAATAATGAGAAAACGAACATGTGGCATGCTAGATTCGGCCCTATGCCGACTACAACAAGTTTTGTAAGTGCTTTATTTGTCTTCTTGATTCTATCCCTCCCATTTTTACGATTTCCTGAGTTTTTTCTTTGTTCATCACACTGACATCTTCCCCTTGGCAGCTTCTTAGTTCATTATTTATTACTCGTTATATCGTCAACAGGGAACAATTTCTAAAGATACGTATCTGGGATAAAGGGTACTTGCATGAAAACTTGAGTTGACTGGAGTTTAATTCTACTTTTCTATTTGGACATTTGAGAGGCCAAATCCTATCTTATCCCCTCCTCACATAAATTTCAATGATATGGTTCTTGGCTTCCAACCTTTCAACCTCTGTGACTTCCAACACATAATGCATACCGGGTAGAGGATCCCATTAGAGGAGCTGTTTGCTGTGGAAGGTGGGTAGGACATCCTTGAAAACATTAAAGCCACCAATCAATTTCTTTTTGTAACTATGCTCTAACCCTCTTTTTGCCGAGTTTCTGCTTCTCTCAATCTTCCCCTAATCGATATTGTTCTTTCATAGTGATTGGTACAAGTGTCGCTCATGTGTCATCAGCAGCTGAGATTTTAGATTTGTCTTTTTATTTAGCTTGCGAAGAAGACTTTGTTGATGCCACTTCTTTCTTGTCTATTGTAGGTTAGGATCTAGATGGCACGAGTGATGTCCTCATTGATCTTCGTGTCGATATCCCTTATTTATCAATTAAAATGCCATCTTTCTCAAGGGCTCGGAAGATTGGATCCTCTTCTGTTGGCCCGCCCTTTTGAGCTTCCCTCTCGCTCATCTGTTGTTGAATAACTTGGATGACAAAGACTATGCACCTCTTGATTTGAAGTTAGGAATTCGACTTAAAACAATGTATATATTATAAATATTTTCCTTCTCTATTGAGGGTGTGTTGTCCTTCCGTTTGTAGAGGTGTAATGATGTGTAATGTATAATAGATGTTAGATGTAATATTAATATTAAAAAAATCTATTTTATATAAATGGAAAAATTATATTTTTATTTGAAAAAGGAGGTGTGAGTATGTATAATAAATGTTTGATGTAATATTAGTATTAAAAAAAAGAATTATTTCATATAAATAGAAAAATTATATTCTCATTTGGGAAAGCATAAAAGCTCCTTGGGACTCGGATGTTATTATCCCAAGCTATGAAAAAAATATAAGTGGGACAAAATAGAAGATAATTGCCCTTCAGTTTCGGACGGTTGTTTTAGCAGTCACAACCTAAATTTTTGAAGAAGATCAAGGGGAAACACAAAATAGAGATATACAATTATAGTTTGATGTGGTGCTTCAAGTTCCAAGTCTTGGAAACTGAAGTCGCATGTTTAGAATGTTCTCTCAAGTATATATAGCATTGAATTTTCTTACCTTGCAAGGAGCACATTAGCTGCCAATATTCTTCACCCATTGAAAACTTAACATCCCATTATTAAAAACTAAATTGCTTCAGAATTTCGGCAATGGCAGCACTTGCACTCTTTTTACATCTTCTTCTGATAAGGTTGGTCCACGCAGACACCAGTTTCATGCACAACGGGTTTGTCCATGCAAATTTAAGCCTGGAAGGAGCTTCATTTGTAAGAACCAGCGGCATACTGACCGTAACGAATAATTCAGAAGGCCTGATCTGGCATGCTCTTTATCCGAATCCTTTAAGATTCAAGACAGAACAAGTCAACCGGCTATAAATCTGTTGTCATGAACTTCAGCACCAACTTATTGTTTTCCATTGTTCCAAAATACCCTGATCTTGGAGGCCAAGGCCTTGCCTTTATTCTTACTTCCACCAAACGACCAAAAAATTGTCTTCCGAGCCAGTTCCTGGGACTCCCAAATAGTACTAGCAATGCTCAATTCTCCACTCACATATTGGCAGTGGAATTTGATATCATCCAGAACACGGAATTTCTGGACATCAATGATAACCATGTAGGAAAAGATATATCAAGCCTGATCTCCAATGAATCCGAGGCAGCTTCCTACTATTCCAACAACGGCAAAGGCCATAACAGCAGAATTCCCATCATTTTAAGGAGTGGAAACCCCATTCAAGCCTGGGTTGACTATAGCAGCCAGGAGATGTTGACGAATGTTTCCATATCTCCTCTTGGTGTGCCAAGGCCTCGTCCTTTAATTTCATTTCCTATTGATCTCTCATTGGTGCTGGACAAGTACATGTATACAGGCTTCTCTGCTTCCACTGGCTTAATAACAGCATCACATAACGTGTATGGTTGGAGCTTTAGCATAGGAGGCAGAGCACAAGATTTAGATCCAAAGAAGATCCCAACTCTAAACACAAGATCTAATGAAGTGGTGCACAGGAAAGGGTTTGCTGTAGGTATTACTCTAGCTAGTATAACTTTGGTCATCCTGATTATTGCAGGTTCTATTCATGTCTTACATAAAAAGAAACATGCGGATGAGATCTTAGAAGATTGGGAAATACAATACGGCGCTCGTAGATTCAAATATGCTGAGCTATCCTCTGCCACGAGGGGGTTTGGAGAGAGAAACCTTATAGGGTAGGTTTTGGTAGAGTTTACAGGGGCCTGATCCCTAGCTTAGGGCTAGAGGTTGCAATAAAGCGGATTGGTCATAATTCACAACAGGGGATGAAAGAATTTGTTGCAGAAATAACAAGCATGGGAAGACTAAGGCACGGAAATTTAGTGCAGTTGCATGGCCAAAAGCAAGATGAGCTCCTCCTTGATTACGAGTACATGCCAAATGGGAGCCTTGACAAGCTATTGTTCGACAATGATCACAAGAACAGGAAATTGCTGAGTTGGGGCCAATAATACAAAATTCTCATTAGCATTGCGCAATTACTACTGTTAGGAAATTGATGGGTGATGTAGGGTCGTAGCTAAAGTGAAATTAAAAAAAATAATAAAAATAAAAATAAGACAAAGACAAGAGTTTACATGGTTCGGCTTTTAGCCTACGTCCACAGGCGAAGACAGAAGAATCCCTTACTTTCAGAAATGGAGAATACAAGTATTGTAGTATTTTAGCCTTACAACCCAAAATCCCAATACACTAAATTCTCTCAAATTATTCAAAAACTCTCTCAAATTTGTAATGTTAAATCAATTGCTAAACTCTCTCTTGTTAAGGTTGTCCACAATTGCAAATTTGCTGGCACCGTGTGCCAGCAAATTTGCAATTGCAAAATTGCTAATCTGCAGCTGGCACACGGTGCCAGCTGCTGACAATTCTCCCACTTGGAGATTTGATTGAAAATCAATCAAGTCTCCACACCATTCTTTCTTTTTCGCCAAAGCCACATTGCCTACGTGTCTGCTAGGCCATGCAAGGATCTACACCATTCAAACTTGTTGGTATTGATGAGCTTGGTCATCACATCTGCAAGGTTATCATCTGCATTAATTTTTTTCATATCCACACTTCCATCTTCTACCACTTCACGAACAAAGTGATATTGAACACCTATGTGCTTCGTTCTTGAATGAAAAGCTGGATTCCTTGCAATGTGCAAGGCACTCTGACTGTTACAAAACAATTCAACTTTCTCTTACTTGTGCTCGAGCTCCTCCAGTAATCTTTGTATCCAAATTACTTCATTGCAAGCTTGTGTAGCTGCCATGTATTCTGCTTCTATAGTAGATAATGCCACAACAGTTTGTAGTTTCGAAACCCAGTTTACAGCTCTTTCTGCAAGTTTAAACACATAGCCAGTAGTGGATTTTCTTTTATCAAGATCTCTTGCAAAATCTGAATCCACATAGCCCTTAACAATAAAATCTGATCCTCCGTAACATAAAGTAACATCTGAGGTACCCTTAATGTATCTAAGGATCCTCCTGACACAACCCCAATGCTCTCTACCAGGATTCACCATGTATCTACTAACTGCTCCCACTGCTTGTGCAATGTCTGGTCTGGTACAAATCATAGCGAACATTAAACTTCCCACTGCTGATGCATACGGTACTTGAGACAACTCCTTCCTCTCTGCTTCTTTGCTAGAACACATCTTAGAGGATAACTTGAAATTAACAGGGAGTGGGGTACTAATTGGCTTACAATCTTGCATGTTGAAGCGCCACAAGATTTTCTTTAAGTAGTTCTTCTGAGAAAGCCAAATCTTCCTGTTATTTCTGTCTCAGTGAATTTGCATCCCTAGAATGTTGTTTGCTGGTCCCAAGTCCTTCATATCAAATTCCCTAGCCAACTGTGCCTTTAATTCTTGGACTCGATCTTTGTTGGGGCCTGCCACTAACATGTCATCCACGTACAACAGTAAAATAATGAAATCATTATCATCTTCAAACCTTTTGTAGTATGTACAATGGTCTGAACTAAGTCTGTTGTATCCAGTGCTGATGATATAGGAATCAAATCTCTTGTACCAACACCTCGGCGCCTATTTGAGACTGTACAGAGATTTGTTCAATCTGCAAACTAAGTTCTCTTTTCCTTCTTCTTTAAAACCTTCTGGTTGGAGCATATAAATTTATTCTTCAAGTTCTCTATGAAGAAAAGCTGTTTTCACATCTAACTATTCTAAATGTAAGTCAAATGTAGTACACATTGCCAGGACTATTCTGACTGTCGTGAGTCGAACCACATGAAAAAATATCTCATTAAAGTTAATACCTTCTTTCTGAGCATAACCTTTCACCACCAATCTCGCACGATACCGCTCCACTTGGTCATTGCAATCCCGTTTGATCTTGTAGACCCATTTGTTTCCAATGGCTTTTCTTCCACGTGGCAGTGCAACCAGTTCCCATGTTTTGTTTTTATGCAAAGCTTCAATCTCTTCTTGCATTGCTGTCATCCATAGAGAAACATCTTGACTTTTAGAAGCCTCCTGGAAAGTTGTTGGCTCTCCATCCTCTGTTAGAAGGCAGTATGCAACATGAGCCTCCATGACATACTCCGAGTGCCACGCTGTTGGTCGTCTCTCACGAGTTGATCGATGATCATCTATAGCCTCAGACTCTGCTGGTTCTTGTTCTTCGTGCCCTGGTGCTGCTTCAGAAGAATCTGAATCTTCTTGTACTTGATTATTTTCCATTTGTACCGTTGTAGTCTCTGGATTTTCCTTCACTGTGCTATCATCTTTATCATTCCTTTACAGTTTATCTTCTGCAAATATCACATCTCTGCTGATGACGACCTTGTGGGTAGTGGGATCCCACAGGCGATACCCCTTGACTCCATCAGCATATCCTAAGAAAAGGCATTTTCTGAATTTTGGATCCAGCTTCGTTGTTTCTTGGGGATTATACATCACGTACACAGGACTTCCAAATGTATGAAGGTGAGAATAATCAACTAGTTTTCCAGTCCACATCTCCATCAGTGTCTTCAACTCGATTGCTGTTGATGGTGATCGATTTACCACATAATAGGCGGTTTTGACTGCTTTTGCCCAAAATGTCTTGGCTAAACCTGCAGTTCTCAACATAGCTCTTGTTCTCTCCAACAAGGTTCTGTTCATCTGCTCTGCTACTCCATTCTGCTGAGGCGTGTAAGCTGTGCTGAATTGCCGCTTGATGCCTTCTTGTTGACAGAATGCAATAAAATCCTCACCAGTATATTCTCCTCCATTATCTGTCCTTAAACACATGATCTTCTTTTCTGATTCAAGTTCTACACGCGCTCTGAATATTTTGAAAGCTTCAAACACATATGACTTCTTCTTGATTGGATACACCCAACATCTCCTAGAGTAATCATCTATGAATGATACAAAATATCTCGCTCCTCCTAAGGACATCACCGGTGCTTGCCAAACATCAGAGTGGATCAATTCTCGAATTTCTTTACTTCTAGAACTGGATGTGCTGAACTTTAATCTGTGCTGCTTACTTGTGACACAGTGCTCACAGAAAGGTAAATGAACCGATTTGAGCTCAGGAAGTAAATTTTGATCAGAGAGAATCTTCAAACCTCGTTCTGACATATGGCCTAGTTTGCGATGCCACATTATCGTTGACTCTTCTATTGAACTAGTTGATGCAACAGATGCATCTCCTTCCTGCAGTGTTTCTCCATTAAGCATGTACAAATTTACAGCAACCTTTTCTGCCTTCATTACTACAAACTTTTGAGAATTTTCATTATCCCATTTTCAATTTGGGTCTTACACCCAGTGTTATCTAATTGTCCCAATGACAAAAGATTCTTCTTGAGGCCTTTCACATGTCGCACCTCCTGGATAATATGAACAGTACTATCGTACATCTTCATCTTGATGGATCCTATTCCAGCGATTTCCAAAACATGATCGTTCCCCATATATACAGATCCTCTAGAGGTAGGTTCATATTGATGGAACCATTCTCTCTTAGAGGTCATGTGCCATGTAGCTCCAGAATCCATGAGCCATACATCAGAGAACCTTTTTCTGCTTTTAACAACTGTTGCTGCCTCGCTGTATAAAATTTCACCATCATCTGAGGTGCTTGCAATATTCCCTTGAGGTTTTTCCTCTGCATTTTTCTTCAATCCCCAACAATCCTTCTTCAGATGGCCTTTCTTGCCACAATGGTAGCATTTGACGTTCTTCTTACTTCTAGATTTTGGTCTACCATGATTTTGACTCCCATTGGGGCCACGTTCTGTTGATCTACCTCTCATCATTGTCAAAGCTTCTGCTTGCTGCAAACATTCCTGTTTGTCTTCTTTATTTTTTCGTCTTCGTTCTTCTCCCAATACAGCAGCTGTAACATCATCGAAGACTAAGAATTCCGTTAGGATATTATTCGTCAAGTTGATGATGAGTTGATCATACGAATCTGGTAGGCTTTGAAGTAAAATCTCCGCACGTTCACCTGCCTCTATTTTATGCCCCAAGGAAGTGAGTTGGGAAAATAGAGTATTTAATGTGTTGATGTGCTCCGTCACTGAAGTGGATTCTGCCATTTGAAGGGTGTACAATCTCCTTTTTAAGAAGATCTTGTTGTGCAAAGATTTGACCTCATACAATTTTATGAGAGTATCCCAGATCTCTTTTACTGTCTTCTTTTCCGCTACACTAGATAGCACGTTATCAGCAAGTGCTAGATGCAAATCAGCAACTGCATTACCGTCAATCTCATTCCCCTTGATATCATCAGTAATACCAGCGGGCCTTTCATAAATCACTTTTAAGCACTTGTTTTTTTTCTTAAAATTGCCTTTATTTTCATTTTCCACAATGTAAAATTACCTCCATTGAACTTCTCAACTTCATATTTTATCGCCATTGCTTTTCACCACGAACTGCTTTCTGCTAGGATTGGCTCCCACTGTTTCACGTGAATAGTAACCGTATGTATGAATAGTAACTATATACGTAAACAGTACCGTATGTATAAATAGTAACTATATACGTGAATAGTGACCTCCTTCAACCAGAAGCTCTGATACCACTTGTTAGAAAATTGAGGGGTGATGTAGGGTCGCAGCTAAAGCGAAATTGAGAAAAATAATAAAAATAAAAATAAGACAAAGACAAGAGTTTACGTGGTTCGACTTTTAGCCTACGTCCACGGGCGAAGACAGAAGAATCCCTTACTTTCAGAAATGGAGAATACAAATATTATAGTATTTTAACTTTACAACCCAAAACCCCAATATACTCAATTCTCACAAATTACTCAAAAACTCTCTCAAATTTGTAATGTCAATTGCTAAACTCTCAATTGTTAAACTCTCCCTTTTATAGGGAGAGTTGAGCAAATGGACAGTCTTAACACAATTGCAAATTTGCTGGCGCACGGCAAATTTGCTGGCACCGTGCGCCAGCAAATTTGCAATTGCAAAATTGCTAATCTGCAGCTGGCACACGGTGCCAGCTGCTGACAACTGCAATACCAGCACAATGAATGCAACCAGAGGGTGGTGCACAGAGATGCGAAGCCAAGCAACGTGTTAATAGATGCAGATCTCAATGCTAAGCTGGGAGATTTCGGTCTGGCAAAGATTTATGAACATGGTGTCAATCCACAGACGACACATATTGTGGGCACACTAGGGTACTTGGCTCCTGAACTCGCCAGAACAGGCAAAGCTTCAACAAGCACTGATGTCTACAGTTATGGTATACTTATGCTAGAAGTAGCTTGTGGTAGAAGATCTATTGATCCCCAGAAGAATGCTGCGGAGCTGCTATTGGTGGATTGGGTGAGGGAGTTACATATGCAAGGAGAGATCACTCGAGCCATTGATTCCACGCTGGATTATTATGACCTAGATGAAGCTGCGCTGGTGCTTAGCCTTGGTCTGCTCTGCTCAGCACCACATCCTGTATACAGGCCTAGTATAAGAAGGGTTGTGCAATTTCTATTAGGACACTCCAGTCTTCCTCCACTGCCCCCTGACATTCACCTCAGATCCTAGAAACATCCTCGGATTCTCTGACTTCCCAAATGATTCTGACCTTTTCAAGAGCAAAGCGACATCATCCCAGAGTAATAATTTCACAAGTTTTTAGAAGATGATTTCTGCTAGTCAATAGGGAATCAGAATTGCAATTTTGACAGCTAGAAATACTGAAAAAGGAATCATAAACCCATGCTTCCAAACTAGCACCGTGGAAGTTGTTTTCACTATTTTCTGAACCCACTTATTTTTTTTTCGACTTAAGCTTTATTATTTCACATAAAAAAATAATAAAAAGAAAAGTGAACGAGGGTCCGCTCCATTGGAAACCTAAGTTGCCAAAATTAAATATACCATGGAAACAGCGAGTGGATCTATTTTTTTTCCTTTTCATGGGCTTCATAATGTTCCTCTACCTCCCTAATTATCAGCATAACCATCTTCATCTACTTCTGCTAAATATTCCTCTTCCAGCGAATCACCATAATTCTGATCACTATCAGGCCCTTTACATTAGAAAATATAGCTTCCTAGATCCATGCAGTCAAATGAAATTGTCATTGATAGTGACTTAATTCTTCTGGTCGTCCTTTATGAAGTAGCTTCAATATCTATATGTGAAATGGTTTAATTCATGTATGCATACACTTAATAAAGATGAGTTGGAGTTACCATGTGTAATTTTGTGGAGAGTGTGGTTTATTAGAAACCTCCATGTTCATGATAAAGAAGATAGTTGTATGTAGTCTGTTGTGGCTTGGGCATATAACTACTTGTTGGAGTATAAAGCTGCAAGTGCTACTCACCAGGCCGAGAGAGTTAACAGAGAATTGAAGTGGAAGTCTCTGCCTTCTAATGTCCTAAAATTGAACATTGATGCGACCCTAGATTTCAGAAGACAAAAGACGGGGATCAACTTTGTGATCTGTGACCATAATGGTGTAATCCTTCTTGCAGGGGCCAAATGCTTGCCCAGCTTATTCTCCGTCCTACATGCAGAAGCCTTAGCAATCCTTAAAAGGAATACAGGCAGCTTGATTACTTTATTTTTTTTTTTTTTATAAAAGTGGAGGTGGATGCTGTAACAGTTATCAATGATTTATTAGTTAAAACAGTTGTAACATCCGAAATAGATATGATCTTTACAGACATTTTTAGATACTTGGAATGTTTTTAACTCTTATACTTTATGTTCATAGAGAAACCAATAAAATTGCTGTTGACCTTTCAAATTTTGCTTTATGTGAAAGTTCAGAAGTTACCTGGACGAGTAATGTTCCAAGAGCTTTAAACTCTCTGGCTGCAGAGAAATTTCCTCAAATTTTATGTTAATTTAATGAAATTAATTTCCCTTTCAGAACAAACAGAAAATCATTAGCAATCTACGCGGATACGTTGCAAGATGTGGAAAACATCCAGCAGCACATTTGGAGTGCCGAAGCCTCCTAGTTTGATTTTGGGCATAACTTGCACCCCTAATTAACAAAGGTCTAGAATAAAAATATTTTATAAAATAGCTCATGACATCTTACCATATTTGTATACTTGTGTAAATCTTTACTTTTGATCGTACATAATTAGTTGTATAAATAAGTGAAACCTCCATAAGGCTCATTATCCCTCAATTTTCTATAGGCTTGTATTCTTTAGTAGAAATTCGAAGCAGTCTCACACACCTAGTGTAGTGTGCGTGCTATTTTCTCCTCATTTTCTTCTCTTCTTTCTCTTCTCTTCTCTTGGAGTGTTTAAAGACTCGGGGACAACAAAACAAAGTTCTGAGTTTGGCGCCTAAGGTCATGGATTGGTGGGTTCAGAATTGATCCATGGTAGTATAGGTAACCATGGGTTGCCACATGTCAAGTTATCTAAAAAGGAAAAAAAATGTGTAACACACCACCAAAAATCATAAATTTGTATCCCAAAGTATGATAAGTCAGGCTAAAAAACAGTGTAAACAGAGAAGGAAAGGATAACTACACATGTCCACATGAATTTTCCAAATTAAATGTTAACGACAATTGTTTGCTGTCTATAAGAATCACAAGAAACAAAAAGATTCCAAATTTAATCAATGTACATGAAAAAAAAAAAGGTAAAAGGCAAATCAAACTCTGAACAAAGATACAAGGATCCTCATAACTACCATTAAATCATTCTTTTTCAAGACATCTGAACAATACAAGAAAAACAAAAGACGAGGAATGACACCTCATGTCTAACTTATTTATTTGATCCCTAGTTCAATCACAAATTATGCAGATGGAGCTAGTGACAAACTTGACATAACGTGATTGGATCTAAGGTGTTCATGGATCAATTTAAATTTCTCTTTGAGCCTCTTAATCTGCACAACCATCAACATGTCAATGAAATAACCAGAGAAAGAATGGTAAATATAGACAGTAACATGCATGTGGAAAAGAGAACATACCCTTTTCAGTTCAATCTCTGTATCTCTCTTCTGTTGGCTGAATGAGTGTCGCAAGTTGGTGATGTCGAAAACATTATCCAAGTCATCTTCAAATGCAGATTCTAGGTCCTCCCGGAGGAGTGCTGGCAGCTTGTCTACAACGGGCATTAGAAGAAAGCAATTGAACTGCAAAACATAGATACAGATGTGAAAACCAAAAGGGAAATGTAAATCGCATAAAAACCTTTTCCCTCCCTTTCTTGTGGTAGTGAAATTAAAGTGGGCATATAACCAGTAATCTTGTGATATAGCAGCAGCATGCTACAGCTAGAAAGCACTACAGAAAACCAAATACAAAAAAAATGGAAATAGTAGCATGACTTGTAAATTAAATTTGAAAAGAACATGGGAAAACCTTTAGCTCGGCAGAAGCCAAGAAGTATTCTCTTATGCCGTGGAATATCTGTTGTACTAAGGCATAGACAATCCTTTCAGATGAAGGAGCCAGTCTCCGGTTCCACAGTGTGCTATCTAGAAGATCGGCCAACCTTGTTTCTGTTGTCTGAACGCAAGAACTTGAATCAACACCTGAGGCCAAATGACAGAGCTTTACATCTGACCTTGGCTTAGCATCATGTTTCTCATTGGCAACTGGACCAAGTGATGATTCTTGAGAAAGACCTGTTGATACAGAGTTACTTAATACAGTTGACTGCTCTGTGCCACCAAATGAGTCTAAGAATTGACGTAATCCAGCGCGGTTCTGCAAATTTAATGTGAAAACATATGAATAAATCATAAGGCTGACAAAGCTGACCCATATCAAAAGTTTCAAATTACTAAAAAACTAATGAAAAGTTCCATCGTGATAATATGGAAGCATAATTTTCATACAGTTTCATGACAAATTTATATATGGCAGCATGTAAATGCCACAAATAATAAATGGAGAATCTAAAAGTTAGTCCATGTCACCAAATGGCAGTTAATTTCTGTATTCGGACACATGGACAAAGCACAGCTTAACTTCAAATAGGGGTGGTCAATTCCAGTTCCACTTGATCAGTTTAAGGGTTCGGTTCAATTTTGGTCCATTTTAAGCTTATGTTTTCAGTTTTAAACCTAACTGAACAAATTGGTTCTAAACAAATGGGGCCAACCTATGAACTTAACTGAACCAAACCAATTTAGTTTGGTCAGTTTGGTTGATTCAAATTGAATTTGCCCACCCCTAACTTCAAATCAAATGCGTGCACAATAGAAAAGAAAGATGAACAGATTTGAAAGCTTCATTTAAGAAAATTTATATGCCCCAATAGGCAAGAATATTAACCTTATTGTGGAGGGACCATGTAACATAACGAGTGGTGCTCACCAAGTCTTCCATACATCTGCAGAAACATTAAAGAAAGAAATTAGGAATCTATAAGGAAGCTGACCAGAAACAAACAAACAGAAAAGAAATGAAGACTTAACGACAAACATCAGAGTACAGAAAAGGATAGAGAATACATAACCTAACATATGAACTAGCAAAAATGCTAAGGCTGCCTCTCTTTGTTAGCACCAAATCTTGCATCTTACACTTTTTCATCACAAAAAAAAAAAAAAAAGGCAGAAAACAACACATGCACATAGCTTTCCATACAGAGATAGTTAGCACATTTTGGAGAAGTTTCCTTTCCGATAATTATAATTCCTAGCATTCAGTTGCTTAATTTTATCATTGACTCCCTAGTGGCTTAGATTCACTGAAGTAACTAGAATTGAAAGAGAAAAAAGAAAATTGAGGCCTTTCATTCAAACTAAGACACAGTTCACAATGTTGTAGGTTATTAACAAAATTAAGTATACTGCAATAGAGGAAAAGCTGTATACTTTTCACGGCATGCTCTTTCTGTAGATTCTGCAAAATTGTTGAAGGCAGAAGCAACTCGCCGCAGAAACACCTCGTGGCCACTTAGATATTCCCCATCTTTCTGTTAGAATGCAGTTAAAAGCTAAAATAATAAGCTGTAATGGAAAAATGTGCAAAATTAAATGAATTAAAGTTTAGATGGTTCTACAAGCATAAAAGGAAAATAAAAACCTTCAATTCACTGAATGGAGCTCATACCTGAAGAAGATAGACAGATATTGGAAGCAATCTTTTCAGAATGTGCAAGAGCCTACAACCAAGCTGTACAAGACTGTAGTATCTTAGTTATGGCACAAAAAGCAAACACCAATAAAGACATAACAAACTTGTATTTTCAAGGATTTATCACAAGTAAACAAAATATTTTACTGCACCACTCATAAATATATTGGTCACACCAGTAAAACATTCAGGAATGTGACTTCTATCAAGTGAATCGAAGCACAGAAAGAATGAAATGTAGCATATAGTGCAGGATAGAGAATCGAGAAATCGTTAGGCAGCTCAAGGAAACAACAGTTTTGGATAACTTAAAAAAGGAAGGCACAGAAGTTCTTAGAGAATATGTATGGCGTAGGATTTTGTAGATTACATTGGATTGGACACAATTAAATTAGTGCAGTAACATCTTTGGCGTAACATGGGACTCTTGTTTTAATGAATTTATATGAGAGATTTTTTCTTATTTACTTATATTACTTTATATCATTTTTTATTAAAAATAAACTTCACCGGCCATCCACCATCATTCACCACTATGCCTTTTGTGGTTGCCAACAGATAATCCATTTACGTCATCATTAACTCTGTCAAAATCTAAACAAATATACAATTGTCATGATGTGTGAGTTCCCATTTGCCCACAAATAAAGATCGAAATTCTGGCCACCATATATGCCCCACCATTATGTAAATGCATCATCAAATTCAGAGGTTGAAGGTGCAACGCCTCCGTGAATGTATAGATTGGCTGACAAGGAAGAGAATAGTTGTGGCAATACAATCCCAATCAATGACTTCAATCTCTACTTGCAAGCAAATGGGAGCTCAAACGTTGATGATGATTGTACTGTTCCGTAAGGCAAACAAGGATTCCAACAGTGTCATCGATGACTTCAACAAATTAAAGAAGGCAGTACTGATGGTGGATGAAGGTTGTAGGTGGTAGATTGTGGAGGCAATTGGGGATGTTTTTATTTTAGCAATAGTTAATAGAAAAAAATTATGTAAAGTTGTGTCATCATATTATAACAACGTTGTGGACTTCTATATCTTACTTTTGCAAACCACAAGGACCAATTTAATAATTGCACTTATAAATAATAGAAGACTGAAAATAATTTTTATTGCCTTTTTAAGAATAATGCAGATACACCCCACCCCTTGGGTCTATTTTGTGCTACTTGCATTGTTGTTGTCTTTTTTAGTACCATCCAGTCCCTTGTAATTTGAAGCCAAAAATGAACCACTTCAATTAAATACAATCCATTAGTTAGTACTATAAAATTCAGGGCACCAAAAACACCCTAAAAGTGTCAGAAAGGAAGTGGAGAGGTAGGAGGAGATCTCCTATATGATGTGGAAAAGCAAAGCAATTTGAGGCACCAAGAAATAAAACTGCAAGGAAATATGGATGGGGATGTAATGATAGAAAATGTCAGAAAAAATTACAAGAGTAGGAGAATGTAGGAAATTTTAGAACGAATGCAGAGATGGTATGAGCACAAAATGACACCATAAATACTGCAATATAAAAAATGGAGCACCAAAGCCTAAAGAATGGAGCTTCCATGAGGTATAAGGTATTACATCCATCAGGAATGCAAGAATTCTTAGAAATTGAATTGAATTTGCTTGGTTCAATAGGATTACAAGCTATCAGATAAACAGAACCTTAGGTTGATCTATGCTACTAGAAACAGGAAAAAAAATGCTGAGTAATTTCCTGTTCAAAATAAACGTAAATAACTGTACACTCTAAAAAGAGAAACAAACATTACCCCTAAACTTCAGGATATCCAAAATTTATTTGATTTCTTCAATTCTATCAGCAAGGACTTCCAGTGAAGCACTAAATCCAATCAAACCACAGGAAAGATGTTTTAGAGCTTTGGGATAGAATTCATTTTCTTCTTTTTGAGCCACGGTTTCACATCAGTTTAAAGAGGTTTCTTTGTCCATGATTTTCGAAAGATTGGAATGCTGTGATTGCATCAATAGTTTTCTTTTTATGTTTTTTTTTTTTGTTTTCTAGTTTTCTTTCCTTTTTCAGAGGGTTTTCAGTTATCTTCTTTTAATTTTCTTTTCTGTGGATACATTATCCACCTTTCTTTCTACTGTTCTCTTTCTCTAATGAATTTTTTATTTCTATCAATAGAAATAAATTAATAAAAGTAAACAAAAATAAAGAAAGAAATTGGAGGTTTCCAGGAATTATCACTACCTACCAAAGATTTTATCAGGCTGGACCAATGTAAAAGTAAAAGGAACTGAGATTTGGTTACAATAGGACAGAATTTGGAACACTATGTCATTGATGAGACTTGCATAGAGCTTCAGCTTCGTAAAGGAAAGCCAAGAAAAGCAGGGGCTCATTGTTGTTGACCCCCCGCTTTATACCTGTCAAAACTGAGTAACTCTCTTTGACTCCTCTTCTCAATTCAAGGAAGTCATAGCTTAGTATAGGATATATCCCATCCATTGCCTATTGGAGTAATTTTTTTTCTATAAGAATGAAGCACATACACGGTATTTCATTGTGGATGCTAATTAACTGACATCAATATATAAGTCATTTACACTTTAGTTACAAGCTATTTCTAAATAAATACTCATTTGTCCATAAAAAAGTGCCATGCTTTTTATTTTTGTTAATTCCCTAAATGAATTTCAAATAACAAGAAGTCAAAACATTAGAGCTTAATCTTAGCCTGAGGCCATGTGGCCTTTTCATTCAGTCCTTGGCCTATATCTCATTCTCTCTCTTCTTTCTGTTTGTCTTTCCTTGTTCTAATCCAAATTCTTACATCCTTTGCTATTGTCTTAATACATTGGTTTAGATACTCCATCAACAAGATCGAATTTCGTCCACGAATTGAACATTTTTTGCACCAAAGAATACTTAACTGAATTCTAATACTTTCACCACATTACATCCAGGCGACCACTAGTTCCTTCCATAACAACTGACAAAAGTTAAGACAAGCAAGGTGTAGTACATTATCAAGGCTTTAATGTGAGCTCACTGAAAAAAACTCTATTTCATCACGAAGAGGAATTAGCCTTCTACCAACCTGCGATTATTACAGGACACTGAACGGACACTGAACACTTTGGTCTATCAAATAAGAATGCCTCAATTTGACTAACAAAACACATTCAGTGAAATGCACCTATTGAACCTTTAAACCTCACTTGCACATATAGAGGTTTGTTTTATTCAAAAAACAGAAGCCCAGAAAATTCTTATGAACAGCCACTAAATTGGTATGAATTAGTTTGGGGGTGGTGTGGTGTGTGGATGTGTTCAGAATATATCAGTTGGTAAGATATTAACCTGATGAAGAAAAGGTTCAAATGTATCACGGGCCTTGGCAACAGCTATGACACAAGCTGTCCTGGTATACCAAATGGAAAGAGGAAAAATAGAAAACGTTAAAAACTATTAATTGAACATATCTAGAGAAAATGGTACCATAAATTTTTTAAGGCACTACCTGGAGTAGTTTGTTCCATCATGAATATCCTCAACTCCACATGCATTTACAATTTCCTCCCGTGTGATTGGAGGGCATTTTATTCCTCCAACCACAAAACGAAATTCAGCCATAGCTCTATGATATTGTGCACCCCCGTAAAGTCGCATTCCTGCATTCTACAAGCAAAGGAAACTCAATTTCAATATGCATGCCATGAAAGCCCTGAAAAATTTAGGCAAGTTTACATTTAGACTAGACATTCCTATTCTTTTGGCACTCAAAATGCTTAGCTACATAATTCAATTGGCCATATATACATGCAGCACTATATATCAAAAGGCATGACTGATTGATGCGGGACTGGAAGTGAATCACATTGTCATAGTTTGACACGGATATCAACTCAATTTCTTGACAGGGTGGTTAGACAGTGAAATTATGTTCCAACAAACAGGCCACTAGATAATGTTCTAGTCCCAAAGACAAACCAATAACAAGTAAAGAGATAAATAATCCCATAGGCAAAATAAGTAGAACATACATTGAAAAGCATTGAAAAACTATTGAGATTACAAGCCTATTTATAGTAGACTAATTAAGGCAAATCCTAATAAAATTAAGAAACAAGAAATTAACCCAAATACAACTACTTGACTCCTAAATCATCCTACATCCCTGATTTACTTGATTGCGGATTTTTTTTTCTTTTATAGAAAAAGGTAAATGTTTTAGAAAGAAGACTTGCAAGATAATGCTTAGAGAATAAATATAAGAGAATTTCTCGATTAAGAGACTTTAGCAACCCATTAACTGTTGTGCTTTAAACTAGAGCAAAAACATGGATAAATTCACTTCAAAATGAATTTATTAAAGATGTATATCTAGCTTACTGGTATTAGCTTGTGCGGAAACTGAAGACCATCAGTACCAATAAATGCCCCTCCATTAATTCTCTCATCTTGTAGTGTTTCACCTGCAACCAGCATAATGTCCAAAGCAAGAAATGTTCACAACATTTATGGTACAACTAATCGATTTCAGTACGAATAAGTTTGAAAGAACAAGTACTTTCAAGCTTCCAAGAAATAACAATAAGATAAAACAAGATATACCACATATTAAAGATGCCATTGCATAAATATTTTACCAAATTTATCTGGAGGTGCAACAACTGTCCCTTTCAATAGCAACGACAACTGGTAACAAGCATATTTCAGTTAGAACAAATAGTGTTAACAGGAAGAACAAATTTGAAGCAGTAGTCAATAGTCCATATACACATCCAAGTGTGAGTACTATTTTCGTTTTTCTTTTCAGTATGTATATGCATGTGACTACTTGCCAAACAGATTGATAAGAGAGTTGGATAAATTAGAAAACTATTATGTTAGGTGCAATAGTAAAATGAACAACGCAGGATGATTTCTTCAGATGACCTCTTTCCATCTTTAGAACATTCACTATCCTCTGATGAGTTTCAAAAGGCACCTAAAAAGGGGGAAACAGAAAGAGATATTGATAATAGACAACTCCAAATTGATTCAATATTTAGTAAAAACCTTGGTCAAGAATAGATCATGAAAGACTCTTCCTTTCTCCTTTAATTTTACTTCATCCAAGGTGCTGCATAAAAGGAAAGAACAAAGGGAAACCAATGATACCAATGCAAACTAAAAGATAAAGTAAAAACAAAATTAATGATTTTGGCCCCTATAACTTCATAGAAACTTGGCACTTAAGACTTTAACATAAATTTATCAAACATTGCCTCAAGGAAAACCATTATTCTTCAAGTAATTTGAATAACTGACCTGAGTTCTTTATTTATTTCATTCAGTTTTCTTGTTGTACTACAGTACTCCTTTTCAAGAAGAGGAATGATCATAGGAACAGTGTCCATATACCTTGCAACCATAAAGTTCTAACACTTTTACTTTGGGATACAGCAGGTCAAAGAAGAGCTAAAAATAGTTTGATCAGATAATAAGACACACACAGAGAGATGCACACCTTTTCTGTAGCAATTCTTCCAAAAATGTTCTAAGTTTGCTCCCACCTATTCGACTTCTTTCTTGCTTTGACAGTGTCCGACCTAACTTCTCTTCCAACGATACAATATCATCCATTTCTCTTACAGATATTGCCTGCACAACAAAATAAACATAAGATTCTATGGGTTCAAAAATAGTATAATCAAGATAAATCAACCTTTTTGGTATACCCTGATATTCGAATGCCTAAAGACTATTCAATTCCTGAATACAAAACAATCACAAATAAGCAATTTCTTATGCATAAAGAATATGGTAGCATTTATGTTTTATCTGATGTTTGAATTTTACTCAAGTCTAAATAACTTTTAATTACTATTCAATTCATGAATGATATGCTTGTTTCTTTTCCCGCTTTTTTTCATTTTTGTATAATTTGAGGTGTATGCTTGTAAAAGCTAAGAACATAAATATATGATCCCTCTCCTATGGGCCTGATTATCTCTTTAGAATCCTATTGCTTTGTCCAACTCTTGAATAAAGATTGCATAACCCAGTGCATTTGAATTAATAACTTTTTGTCTTTTACTAATTCTTTATACTTAGAATTCAAGATCTAGATTTTTAAAAAGATGTAATGTCCGCACCTAAGAATTCCTATATACATATATATTACTTTGTCCAACTCTTAAATAAAAATTGCATAACCCAGTGCATTCGATTAACAATTTTTATCTTTTACTAATTCTTCATATTAAGAATTCAAGGTCTAGATTCTTAAAAGGATGTGAATTTCCGCACTTAAGAATTCCTATATACATATATATGTATATATATGTTTCTTCTCAAGTGTTAATATATTTGAAAATAAAACAAGAATGCAAGCACTTGACAAGATGTAAATAAAATTGTGTAAATGTTATAACATATAAACTTAATAACTTACAAAAATAAGAATTAAAAATAAAGATATATTAATGTTAACATTATTTTAATTGTTTGATTGTATGACACAAGATACATATTTCTTAGTCTTGTAAGATAACCTAAAATCAATCATAAAAGAAAAAAAACCATAAAAAAGAGATAAATTATGTAATAACATTGTTCTAAATGTGTAAAAATAATAGAAAACTATTTAACAGAAACCAGGGGGTTAGTTTTATGAGGAATGAAATAAAATTTATTCCATAGGGATATTATTGAAAGATAAAATTACGGCTGTCCTTCAAAAATAAAATCCTACTCAAGTAATAAAATCACTTTAGGAAATTAACAAACCCATAAAAAATAATAAAATCTGACTCAAACAATTAAGGTAAAAAGTAATCCAACTCCATAAAATAAAAAAAAAAAAAAAAGATAACTAATCCAACTAAAATAAGCAACAATAAAGATAAAACTCAGCTTGTCCTACACCACAAAATCAGACCAGTGTAACATAAAGACAGGAACACACTTGTTCATTCATTTAACTTGTATCCTGATAAGATAATAACAATTCTAAGGATCAATTTTGGAGAAAATCTATGCATTGTAAAGAGCATCTAGGATGCCATTAAGCAATCTATTTATAAGGTGGTTCCTTAATCAATTACTTATAAAACTGCCTTGACTATTTATACACATAACCCGTGTCCATTTTTTCTAGATGAGAAAAGCAACAATGAAATGACTAAGGCTTTCTCAAAGATTCCCCTTTTCATCAAATCTTTCACTTATCGCTGAAGCTCCATATGTTCTTTTGTTGGGTAGTAAGTTTCTTAGTGCGATTCTTAAAATTAGGAAAAGTAGGTTCCTTGCAATAAATCAATACATGCTGATTTACAAAGTGGTAGTTATCCATAAAGTAACTCTCTAGATATCATATCAACAAATACTTCAAAGACACTTGAAGTGTTTCCATTAAGGCATGCCACAAGAGCGTAAGAACCACAAATTTCCTTGTGGCTTTTCATATTGCTTTGAGGCAACCACATTTGCGAACATGTCTTTTGTCACTTTAGTCGGAATTTAACAAGGAGTAAAATAATTTTTACTCCATCAAAGTCAAGAGAATGTATTTTGCTGTGCTCATTATGATGACACTGCAGTCAAATTAACATGGTTATCCAAGTACGTTAAGCATCCATTATGAGAACATTCACCAATCTTATCTCAGTAATTGTAAGTTGAAACTTGCACCATACACCGTTATAATATTGGAACTTCACAGCCTTTCTTCAACCAAGACATATTATGGGGCTTTATGTGCTTCTTGTACTTCAGGTGTAGCTGCCTTTTTCAACTATCACCTTTTGCAACTTCAAAATTGAATCAACATAATGCACATTTTTGCATAGGCAATGAGGGTTTGAAAATATTGGTTCACTACCAATTGTACACATCCGTTGCTTTAGGTGTTGTCAATAGTCTTATGATATGGAAGATGTTATAATTTTGCTAATGTATCACCTTCTCTGTTATTTTGTTTTCACTTTTTCTCACCGTTCTTTTTTGTCAACATTCAAGTGGTTTCTTGGCTCTTTTTATGACATTCATATCACATATAACCCTTCAATTCAAAAACAAAAGAAGTATTTTCAAATTTCCTTCTTGAGACTTGCCAATCAAGTATCCAAATTCTGCTTACAGCTTCTCTCTCTCTCCCTTTTCTAATTTTTTTCACTAGAAACTAAACTAGATCTGGACTTCCTGAAAACAGTAGCCATTTTGTTTGGTTCTGTAACCAAGTGGACTACTGGAAAAGCTGAACCTATTATGATACCAAACTTGATGCAAGATCTGGGAAGATAATGATCGGTTGATAATAGTGGTCCATGGCCCTATGATCTAAGAAATTTTAGACAAAAATGAAACAAAACCACTCAACAATGCTAACTGCTTACTCACCGAATGCAACCAAGCCACATGCTTCGTAGAATGATATTTGCTCTATTTAAGAAGTATGAAACTAGATCCTCTCAAAAAAAAGTATGAAATTAGAGAAAAATTATCAATTACAAGTCTGCCATTTCAGCTAATTACACTAGAATTTACAAGAATTACAACTCCCTTCTAATTGAAACACTAAATATTGTCATATTACCTAGACATAATAAGACAACTCTCTAGATAGTCAAACTAGGTTTTATACCATAACTCTTGTCTACAAGTTCACTTTTGCCCTTTTTTCTTTTTCTTTGAGTTGAAGCCACTGCATCAAAGCCCAGGTACAACGGTGTTGTTTCTACTTTTCGATTTCTGCACCTTTTCGCCTACTTTTTACAGTGCTATTTAAAGAGTTATGATTAGCTTTATTTTAAATTTTAGCGATTAAACTTTATTACATCTAATTAAATATATAATAAATCTCAAGTTATAAACATTTTTGAGTTTTTCAGAATTTACAAATTTATTTGCGAAACATGTACTCTTTTAGTCCCATACTAATTTTGACAGTGATATTTATTAATTTTATCCAAATGCTACTTCCACATAAATGATTTTCTTCTCTTCCTTCATTGGAAAATGACAATCCTTTCCTTCTCCTTCCATCATAATTCAAGCGAACAAAAGCAAGGATTGAATCATCTTTCCTTTTTATCTCGTTCCTTTCCTTTCTTCCTTGTTTTCCATGTTCATTTTCTTCTTTCTTACCAAACACAGTGCGAATATTGACTATAACCTTAACCAAGGACATCTTTCCTTTCTTCCTTGTTTTCCATGTTCATTTTCTTCTTTCTTACCAAACACAGTGTGAATATTAACTATAACCTTAATCAAGGACAATAAATCAAAAAGGACTGGTTAGAGGACTACACCTGTTTGAACTCCTCATTCGACCTGTACACTGAATCATGCTCAGTACCCACTCTTCCAGAAGGCACTGATGTAAAAAAAGGGGAGTCGCCCAGTATGTAGCCATCAAGCGTACATGCAGGCGGTGAAAGGAAAACTTCCACATCTGATGAACGAGCAAACTGGGGAATTTTTGTGTCAAGCTTAGTTGAGACAATCACAGTTCTTCTAAGCTCAGGATCAATCTGCATATGGTCAATAAAAGTGAATACTTTTGGACATCATGTGAATAATTAAACAGCATCTGCCATTTCTAAGACAAAACTCTTCCAAAATAATTAATAATAAAACCTCAAATTCCTCCAACTTTAAATGACTGCAAAAAATATGGTTGGATATTCTGCTAGCTGCTAGTTGAAGACACTCAAAATATTTCAACAGGCAACTAAAAGTGTAAGCAACCAAAATTTGACTGTAACATTCGTACAATCCTCAAATTTGTTTAATGTAAAATGTGCTGGGATGGAAGTATGATATGGACCCCTCTGAAAGCCAGTAACTTCATAACCAGAGGAATATAAAGAAAAATAATAGTGAGTTCTAATAAAAATGAGAACAAAAATAGTTGAAAGGAATATCTTTTCTGTTTTCCTGGATTATGCAATAAAAGTGGGCTTATTAGAATTGTGATAAAAGAACATCCAAATTTATTCAAGAGCTAAACTGCATTAAAAATCATCAGGATCTACCTAAAGCTACAAGATTAGCTAATAGGGATACTCAAGCTTTGTATGTATTATCATTGATGCTATTTTGGCTATTACAAAAGGGGAAAGGAAAGAAACTATGAGAAGCATATATTGACTAGAATGAAATTAAGAGACCTACTTGCATTACCACCCGCCTCGTGGTGGCATTGCTCCAATCATTGGAATCTTCAAGGCATAATATAATGAACTCTCTGTGCTGCATTTTTGCTCGCACTAGGGACTCCACTGCACGAGCTTGACCCTTGTATGAATTGCAGAAACAATTACCATCACCATAATTTCAGGCAAGGGAATATTAAAATGAAATTATACTCGAAAATCTAGTAGCTCACCTGTAATGCTCGATTTTTTCGAGCAGGTGCCGGAGCAATAAGTCCAGGAGTGTCTATAATGGTAAGATTTGGACAATATTTATATTCTACCTTAACAATGATTTCCTTGGCAGAGAATTGATTGGCTTGACGCTCTAACCTCATGTTCTCAGCTTCAATATAAGCCTAGAAGAATTGATCTCATAATAAACATTAAAAAAAATTGACCAAAGTAATGAATAATGTAACGGATAGCAGGCATAACAAAACCCAAAAAAGCACCTGAATTTCATGAAGAGACTTCTCTTGAGCGAGGGTGGGGTCATCATCGGAGACGAGATGGCACAACGGAAGTTCGCAGCGTGGATTGTACTTCATGTGGAGAGTAATTGGGCGACGGGTTTTCGTGCCACCGCCGACGTGGTTGAATTGAAAGCCCATAAGTGCTTCCACAAGAGCACTTTTTCCATCTGTTTGGTGCCCCACCACCAGCACTGCCGGTGCGTCGAATGGTGTCTCCAGCTCCTGCGCCAATCCGTGTAGTTCGTTGTAAGCTTCGTACAGGCTCTGCATTTCGTTGCATTCATGCTCTTCTTCTTCTTCCTGCCTCTTCGTATTCGTACTCATATTCATTCACTGACACGTACTGAGATGAGATAATGTTAGCGAGTTAGTCATAGCGTCGGGGCTTCAAAAGGGTTCTTTATTTATATGACCCCAGGACCACTTGCGATTGCTGAGTTTTGACTTTTGACTCCCCCAATATATTATGATAATTTTGGACCTTTGAACTCCAAAAATGACAATTACAATTTTGTTTACTCCATCTAAATGATCATTATTATTATTATTTAAGGAATACAAATTCATTTCTAAATGATTTTTCAAATTTTATCGTTTCAAATAATTTATTAAGTAGTTATTGAAAGATAAAATGGTGGTAGTGAGTGATTTTATAATTTGTACCATTTCACTTCTAATAATTGTTTAATATTTAATTTAAGATGCAAATTTTAAAATATCATTTAAAAAATATAACATTACTTTTATTTAAGTAGTGTCTCTATTGGTGAAAATGTTTCACAAGTATGATAATTTGTAACATCAAAGAAAGTATGAGAAGATGAAAGAAAATAAGAAAGAAGAAAATACACAAATACTTGCATGATTTGACAATTGTTTACATCTATAGTAAATCAAGATTTATACTTTTTTTATTGAATCAATTAAGAACTTACAAAGAACTATTTCTATAAAAATTGCAAAGAACTATCTCTTTAAGGATTATAATTGATCTCTCAATTTGCTAATGTTGGTGGTGATTCTTAAGCTAATATAGAGACCTATTTATAATATTTAACTTCTTAAGCAAACTCTAGTCCGAGTTGTACAAAGAAAGGAAGTTTAGCTTATCTAAAATAGAAAGTCCAAAATAAGGAATAAATGTCGTGGCATTCATTTTGTGGCATTAGTTTTCGAGCTTCTAGTGCCGCAAAGCCAAAAAAAGCTAACACTATGGCACTAGATGTTCTGTCAGGCGCTGGGCATTGCAACGTTGAGTTTCCAAGCATCGTGGCGCTTAGACTTAGAATCTACATCTACCTCCAAGTCTCCATCTTTAGCCTTATCTTCATCCTTTTGCTTTACTCATGACTTTGTATCGTCTTATTCTCTATGGCTCAATTCAAAACTATATCTAACATGATTTTTAATTACTATTCTTCATAATCCCCTCTTTGATTTAAATTTTTTAAATAAGCATTCTTAGATCTATCATCTCTGTGTTACCTAATTTTTTTACATAGTGGTGACTCTAATTAAATCTTTATATAGGACGATCTTAAGTGAGGGCAGTAGTTTAGTCAACATATCCATAGACAAAATCTTTATTAGATTAATCTCGTCACTTTATACATTCTCTCTAATGAAATGCAACCTTATATTAATGTATTTTAATCTCTCATGAAACACTTGATAGTTACTTAGATGTATAACACTTTAGCTATTATAATACACACTAGGGTCTATATTTTCAATAGCTAATATCTGTGTGTAGATCCATTTTAACCACACAACCTCCTTATAGCTTTACCTAAAGTTATATATTCTACCTTCGTAGTTGATAATGCCACTACATGTTATAAACTGACATTCAACATACACTACATCCAAGCACCATGAATACATTCCTAGTTGACGACTTTCTCTTGTCGAAGTTGCCTACATAATCTGAGTTCATGCATCTTTTTACCATCTCGTCATCTTTTTCTACCCTTTTTTACATTAAATCATACTCGGACGTTCCCTTTAAATATCTCATTTTCTATTTTACTACAAGGCAATGTTCTTTTTTTAAGATTTTTCATGTATATACTTATAACGTTCACAGCTTAAACTATATCTGACCATCTGCAAACCATTATATACATGATACTCCCAATAACGCTGGTATATAGTACTTTAAACATTTACAGTTTCTCTATTTTTATTTCTAGTGACTGTGTATTGATAATTTGAAATGCATGGCTAAAAGAGTGGAGACAACTTTTGCATCAGACATATTGAATCTCTTTAGTATATTGAGTGTCTATTTTTGTTGAGATAAGAAAATAATAATTGATCTTTCTCTTACGATATCCATACTCAATATTCTCTTAGCTGCTTCTAAATTTCTTTATCTCAAACTTGTCATTTAAATGCTATTTTAACTTATATATCTCTTCTATATCTTGACATGCAATGAGCATATCATCATTCACATATAGAAGTAAATACATATTTATCCCACTACTTAAAGTTTTAAAGTACATACACCCATTATATTTGTTCTTATTGAAACCGCAAAGTAAAATGAAGTCATCAAATCTCTTACACCACTGCCTTGGAGATTGTTGTAACCTATACAATGACTTCTTTAACAAATAAGCATAATATTTCATATCGAGTTCTACAAACCTTTGTGGTTATGACATGTATCTTCTTTTTAAGCTCTTCATAGAGGAAAGCGGTCTTTACATCTATTTGCTCTAGATGTAAATTTAAGTTCACACACATGGCTAGTAAAATCCTAATGGACATGTGTTTGACTATGGGTGAGAATATTTCACAAAAATCAACTCTCACACACTAAGTAAAACCTTGTGCCACTAACCTAATCTTAAATCTCGTAGACTCCACACCCGATATCTTTTTCTTAATCTTATACACCCACTTACATCAAACTAGTTTCTTATTTTGAGATCTCTCTATAAATTCCCAACTTTTATTTTTTAAGAGAGAATTGATCTCATCCTCCATGGATTTTTGCTACTTCTCACTATTTTTTACTCTTTACAGCCTCTTTATACGTCTTAGGCTTATCATACTTAATAGTGAAAATAGTATTAAAAGTACGAGCTATTAAATCTACTTGTATATACCTTATTGATGGCTTAGTTATTCTCTTTAACCTATCTCTGGATAGTTAGTACTTTTCATGTTACATCACTAGATTTCTAGTTTGTTTTTGGGTGGACTTTGAAGAACTAACTAGTGTTTTCTTCATATTTTCAAGGGATAACTTGCTGAAGTGTTGATTTAAGGGCATATCATATCTACTCTTATGTTCCACTTCAACTTCAATAGTTTATGATATTAAAACCTCTTTAGGCATAAACCGTTTCTTAACTTTTTATTGTTTGATCTTCAACATTGTCGTCTCATTAAAAACATCACATTTTTATTAATGATATTCCTTGGTGGCTTCAACTATGTACACTATACCTTATATCCTTTTACTCATTCTAGATATTCTATGAATATCCCATTCAAGACTCTAAGTTTTAACATACATTGATTCACATGTATAAATGTTAAGCAATCAAATATCTTTAGGCGATCATACTTTAGAAGGGTGCTAGACTACTTCTCTTCTAGTGTTTTTAAGTCTATTATTGAAGAAGGGCTTCTATTGATCACATAAGTCACCATGACTACTACCTCACCCCAAAATGCTTTAAACACTTTCGTGTTAGTTAACATACATCTTACCTACTTGAGCAATGTTATATTCATCCTTTTAGCAAGACCATTTTGTTGTGGTATTGATCTTACTATTTTATGCTTTGTAATCCAATGCTTGACACAAAAGCTATCAAAGTTCTTGTTGTAGAATTGGAGACCATTATCTGTTATTAGTTTCTTAATCTTTTTGTGAATTTGATTCTCCATAAGAGTTTTTCATATTTTAAAAGTCTTAAACACTTGCACTTTGCTATTTAACATATACACCTACAACTTCTTAGAATAGTCATATATAAACATAAAAAAGTATCTAACTCAACCATGTGTAACTGTCTATATTGGTTCTTAAGGGTTTGAGTGTATATAATCAACAGTCCCTTTAGTCTTGTGTTCTCTAGTACTAAACTTGACTCTATGTGCTTTGCTAAGCAAACAATACTCACAGAACTCCATTGGTTGGAACTTATCTTTGTTAAATACCCCTTGGTTATAAAACTCATTTAGGTTTCTTTCACCTAAGTGAGCTAACTTTAAATGTCATAGCTTGGTTTGCATATTCTCATTATCCACAAAGATTGATATAGATCTACTCACTGCCTCTCCAAGTAGCACATATACTCCATTACACCTTTCACCTTTCATGATCACCATAGAACCCTTTAACAATTTCAGAATCCCATTATAAGCTCTGGTTGAACATCCATTTTGGTTTAACATAGCGAGGGAAATTAAATTTCTTTCGAGGTCAGGAATATACCTAACTTCTAACAACTCTTTAACTTTTCCATCATGCAACTTTAACTTAACACTACTAATTCTAACTACTTGACAAAGTATGTCATTCTCTATTAATACTTTTTCTCTATTAATGGGTTGAAAATTAGTAAATAAGATTTTATTTGGACACATATGAAAGGTACAACCAAATCGAGTATTCATTCATTAAAACTTCTCTAATAAGAAGCGATTAGTATCTCTGCATTATCATAGCATTCCTCACAAGCTATTGCAGCATCTTCAATTTTCTTCTTGTCCTTCATCTTTACTTTCTTATCTGGATAATCCTTAATGAAGTGTCATTCTTTCTTGTAGCAGTAATACTTTCTAGGTTGGCCCTTTAATTTTGATCTTGAACATGTCTTAGACGTTACTTCTCTATTTTCAAGCCTTCATCTTATAATTAATCCTTCTGTATTGCTGGTCTTTACTTTCTTTCCTAACTGTTTAGAGTTAATGACGATTTAATATATGTCATTATCAAACTCTCTCTATCGTAAAGAAGAGTGTCAACGAAATTCTTATAACTCTGGGGTAGGGAACTCAACAAGATAATTACCTTGTCTTTATCCTCAATCTTTATATCAATTGTTTCTAAATTGATGATGATTTTATTAAAGGCATATGCATGGTTTTTAATTGGTGTCCTCTTTGTTATAAGTAACTGATAAATTTTTTTCTTTATATGCAGACGATTTATAGTGACTTTGTTATATAAAGATTATCAAGCTTTCTTCTAAGACCTACAGTTGTTTTCTGTCTTTCAACCTCTCTCAAAATCTCATTGCTTAATGAAAGAATGATTGTACTATGAGCCTTCTTTTGAATGAAATCTTTGTGTTTCAGACCTAGATATCTAAGGGTTTTTCTCCTCACTGGATAGAGCTGCAGTCTCCTTAAGGGAAAAGTCAAACACTTGACTCTCCAATAAAGCCATAACTTTGACATTCCATAAATTAAAGTCATTCTTAACGTTGAATTTTTCTACCTCATGCTTGTGTGTGACCATGATTGTAAAACCTTATTATGATACAAAGTTTTTGGCAAAAACGTTTTAGAAGTATGATAATTTGTAACACTAAAAAAAGTAAGAGAAGATAAAAGAAAACAAGCAAGAATAAACATATAAAGATTTATGTGATTTGATAATTGCCTATGTCCATGACAGATCAAGATCCATGTTTCTTTTATTGAATTAATTAAGTACTCATAAACAATTATATCTACAAGAATTATAGAGGACTTTTTTTCTCTAGGAATTACAATTGATCTCTCAATTTGCTAATGTTGGTGGTGATTCTCAAGCCAATATAGAGACCTATATATAGTATTTAACTTCATAAGCAAACTTTAGTTTGATTTGTACAAAGAAAGAAGGTTTAACTCATCAAAAATAGAAAGTCCAAAATAAAGTGTAATCGCACTAGCGTTGCGACATTCATTTTGTGGCACCGTGGTGCTTAAAAAACTAGTGTTGATGTGTTAGAAGTTCTATCTTGAGTGCTATGGCACTGAAAATCTAGCAATGTAGTGCTAGATATTTTGATTTGGGTGTTGCAGCGTTGAGTTTTTTAGCATTATGATGCTTAGACCTGGAATTTGTATCTAGCTCTAAGTCTTCAGCTTTAGTAAAAGCTTAAGCTCCAATATTGATGGTTCTTTATTTGAGGGCTTATTACATGCCTTAAGACCTTTGGGTCTTTCCAATGGCTCAACTCTTACTTTGGCTTTGTTAAATTTTAAAAACGAATTTTAAACTTGTAAGTTTTTTTGAGCTTTAAAGCCTTTCACTTCAACTTTGTTAATGACAGCATCTTTTAGAGAGCCTTAAATGCTATTCTTGGTAAATATCTCTTGGACTTCATTATTAATAATTTCAATGCTAAAGCATTCTTCTTCTTTACATAGGAGCTTCATAACCTTAAATACATTGAAAATGACTTCCTTATTTCATACTATTATAGTTAGTTTGCCTTTTTAACACATCCATCAATGTTCTACCAATGGTTAAGAAGTGTCTTCCAAAGATGATAGAGATCTTTGCACTTTAACTTACCCATATGAGCTGACAGATCCTATATTTACATACATAGACTCCATGAGTATTGGACTATACCCAACGACACCTAACGGTTAGACTATGAAATATTTATGACATATGTGGAATCTAAGTATGATGGATCATTTATAAGCCCGCCGTAATACTCAGGTCAAAGGACTATAAATAATACTCAACTCAAGAAAATCATCAATTGACGATTTTATAGGATATCTATTTGAGGTCTTCTTTGAGTCAATTTAGTATCCAGTCCTTACTAAATACCTGTATATCTATATGAGCTTTCATTAAGCTCATAGTCTATTAAGATTAACCATCTAGACCATCCAAACATAGACATATACTGATTTACATATATTGGTTCCACCTGACAGACCCTGCATCAATAGAATTAGATCAGGAACATTTAGTTTGAGATCATACTTGCACAATGGTATTTCCTACCAATGCTTGCAACTCTTTGCACCTATGTCATTGCTAGTATATTCCCAGGTCTTTGTTTTATTTTAGACAAGGCTCTAACTTTTTAGATATTGTTGACTCTTATAACCTACTACCTCTTAACAGTGCTAACTCTTAGTAATTATAACTTTCAACGTTGTTAACTCTTAGCTCTAGTCTAAACTCCTTTAGATCTGTTCTGAACTCTTTCATATCAATACAATGTTGGGATTTGTGCTTACGTGCTATCCCATTTTGTTTGAATATTTAATTTTAATATTTATGCAATTGACATTTCTTTTAATTACTAATTATATTTAATGAAATGGTAAGATACTTGAAATATTTTAGATATTGTATGATCTAAAAGAGTTTAGATCTGGTCTAAAAGAGTTTAGATCAGTGCTAATATTTAGCAATATCTAAAGAGTTAGAGTCTTGTCTAAAATGGGATAAAGATCTTGGAATATATTAGTAATGATATAGTTGTAAAGGGTTACAAATAGTGCTAGGAAATGTCACTATGCAAGTATGTTCTAAAATACTAAGTTCATGGTTTATTTTACTGATGTGGATCTATCAGTGAAACCCTAATATATATAGATTAGTGTATGTTTATATCTGGATGGTTTAGATAGTTAATCTTAACAGACTATAAGTTTAGTGGAAGCTTGTATAGGCATGCAGGTATTCAGTAAGAACTAAATACTGAACAGACTCATGAGGACCTCCAATAGACATCTTATGAAGCCGTCAATGGAAGGTCTTCTCGAGTTGAGTAGTATTCGTGATCCTTAAACCTGAGCGCCACGGTGGGCTTGTGAGTGATCCACTATACTTTGGTTCCACATATGTCATAGATCTTTCATGGTCTGACTGCTATGTGTCGTTGGGTATAGTCCGATTCTCATGGAGTTTGGTGTGCGTAAATATGGGATCCGTCAGCTCACATAGGTGAGTTGTATATCTAGATGCTCCGAGATTGTATCTCAGAAAGTTTTATGACCATAAGCAATATGCCCAAGGAAAGAGTTTTTCGTAAGGTTAAATAATATATGCAAGCACTTTTACAATATTTTTTATCGAGATACAAATCTGGAGATAAGTTTACGGATGAGCAAATAGAGATTTGACAGTAAGAATCTATATCTATGCTGTTCTAAGATATAGATGACGGAATGATTATACGGATATAGTTAACCTCGGCTTGTATAGTTTAATGCGTCGTTCTGTAATATCTGTAACGTGTATGTGGGACATCGTTCAGGGACTTACGAAAACATTCCCTAAAATTAACGAACCTAAACCTAGGGAGTCTCATAATATGAAGTATACTCGTTGAGGACTGGGTAGTAAGCCGGGTCGAACGGTTCGATCCGAAAAATTTTTGGTGGTAGGATTCATTTTGAAGACCTCTTTGTAAAATGAAAAACATAGTTTGCAAATGTTGCAAATAGCATCTTTTGTTGGAAAAGGTACTCTTGACACATGTCATTAAACCATTGGCTCTTGTAATTAATTGGACATTATTTTATTTAAATAAACATATGATGTTTACTATATTATTTTATTAGGCATGAGTGGGACACTTGTCATTAATAGACATGAGATGTTTATTATATTAATTTTCATGTGACATGTGTTGGACACTTGTCTTAATGAATTAATTAAGTAATTAAAGTGTATTTGCTTGTCTTGCATTGATAAGGCAAAAATGTATTTTAATATATTATTTTAAATAGTGCTTGGGCCATTAAGAGAACATTTATCTTGGTTTGAATTATTTATTTAAAAACATTTGTATTGAAACACTTTTAATATTAATAAATATAGTCAAACAAGAAAAATGTTTCATTTTGAAGAAACAAAATTCGGCCAAGTATTATTTTAATGAAATAAATATTATTTTATTATTTATTAATTCATTTAAAATGCCATTGTCCAATTAAAATTAAGAAAAGTCCTTTTGGTTAATTCTTGTATGAAAAGATAAGAAAATGACAAGTGTATTTTCACTTAAGTGATTAATTGCATAAGGGTTATGTAGAGGGAAGAGTGAAATTCGGCCAAGTGAATTCTTTCACTTTTTGGTAGGCTTTCAAAATACAACAAACACTTCTTCTTCTTTTTATCTCAAGTTAGACTTGGTAGGAAAAATAAAAGACAAAAAGAGTTTTGTTACAAGAGTTAAAAAGAGAGTTTGTTTTGCTTAAAGAGTTTAAGTACTAGAACAAAAATCCTACACCAATTTTAAGCTACCATTCTAGCTTCTCTAATCCCACCAAGAGTTGGAGACTAGAATTGTTCAAGGATTAACTTTAAGGTGAGTTTTGGGAATTTTTGTTCATCATCGAATCGTCGGCAAAGGTATGTTTGAATTACCTTAATGTTTTTGATTTGGTTTACATTTATGTGTTTATCATGTTGTGAAATTTGATTTCTTATTCCACCAACAATATTTGTATGTATGACATGCTTATTTCTAAATGATGAACATATTACACACATAATCACCCTAGTGTAATACACGCTTAACAATTGGTATTAGAGCATGTTTATGCGTTTTTAGGTGATTAACGTGCAAGTTGTGATATATTTGACATGATGATGTTATATATATTTTTACAACTTGTTAATATTTTATTTAGAACACTGGTGATATATTTGACATGTTGATGTTATTTATATTTTACAACTTATGAATGTTCACTTTACAACATTTGTGATATATTTAACATGTTGATGTTATTTATATATTTTATAACTTGTTAATGTTTTATTTAGAACATTGGTGATATATTTGACATGTTGATGTTATTTATATTTTACAACTTGTTAATATTCATTTGAGAACATTTGTGATATATTTGACATGATGATGTTATTTATATATTTTAAAACTTGTAGATGTTTAATTTATAACGTGGATGATGTTTACTTTAAACATGTTATTTTTTAATGATGTTCATGAACATGTTGATGTTTTCGAATGAACATATTATGTTTGGATATTTTGTCCATGTGATAAATTTGAGCACCAAGATGAGAAAAATTAATTGGCATACATATATATTGTTAGTGTATTTGGCACCCAAAGGGTGGTGCCGCGACGCCCTTCCATTTTTCTCATAAGCGTTGTTTGAATTTTTTTTTATTATTCTATTCATGTTTTGACTTGTTTAAATATACATATTATTTGTCATAATATGAAATGATCATTGATTTACGTTGATAACCACAATGGGAGCTCTACTAGTGGGGGTTAGTTGTGCTTGCGTAAATTAATTATATGATCTAAATTTTACATCCTTATGAGATGCGTATATATTTTCAAATCTCTCTTAATCAGATTGAATTATATCACATTATGAGATAATGTTGTATGATGATCCGTCTTGTCAATACGGTGTTAGCTGGGTCATATCGGTCTTTTCTAAAATCACTATAGTGTGCGGGTTTTGGTCGGTATAATTTGAACTATGTCGGTTAAATATGAGATGAGGCAAATATATATGAAAGTATTGCCTTAGATCGCTACAGCGTACGGGTAATACTGGTAGCATATATTTGATCATTGACAAGTTAATTTAGAATACACTTACCCTAAATCGCTACAGCGTGCGGATAAGATGTATTTAGGATCATGAGTAGAGTTGCATGAGATGTAATTGACAAGGTTGTCTACCCGTTGGGTTTATAAGGGCTTAGATCGCTAAAGCATGCGGTCCGAGTAAAATGCTAATGGGGTCTACTTTTCACTGTATAGTTTAAATCAGTGTAAATTATTGTTATCCTATTTTGAGAAATTAAAGGGATTATGTAAAGCAGTGGGAGGACGTTTTAAATTAAAAATTGTATATAGATTATACCTATAATTTAAAATGTTGTATTAGTGATTTAATGTCTTAAGTATCCGCTGATATCTTATAATTTTTTTTTTTGTCTTGTGAAGATTAAATGGCTTCTAGTAACCCTTTGATCCGCATTCTTGATGCACACTAACTCAAGTGCAGAAAATTATTCTGACTGGCTAATGAATCTTAGAATAGCTCTAGATTCTGAAAAGCTTAGGTATGTAATTGATCAGCGTTTACCTCGAGGTATTTCTAATGATGCTTCTCAAGAGGAGAAAAAGACATATCGGAAATGGTTGGATGATGTTTTGAAAGTCAAATCTTACATTTTAGCCTCGATGTCTATGGAGTTGTAAAGGGAGCATGTTTGCGTGGATGGTGCTAGTAGTATAATGCTCCATCTGAAGAAGCTTTTTGGCGATAGACCTCAGATCGATATATACAGAGTTGCCAAAGCTCTCTTTTAGGCTATACTCCCAGAGGGTAGTCCTGTTAGTCCTCATGTCCTCAAGATTATTGGATACATCGAGAGGTTGGAGACTATGGATATGGTACTGAGTAATACATTGGGGAATAGTTTGATTCTTCAATCGCTTCCGGGATTATTTGCACAGTTCATCATGAACTTTAACATGCAAGCATTGACCCCTACTTATGCTAATCTTCATAACATAATTAAGACAACACAAGAGGATATGAACAAAGGGGGCACAACCCTTTATGTTTAGCGTACTTCATCTTCTACCTTAAGGGCTTCTAAGAAGTTGAAAGGAAAGAAGAAAAAGAAGATGAAATATACACCAAAAATAGGTCATCAGAAGCGACAGATATTCAAGCCACAAGAGAAACCAAAAGCAAAAGGAAAATGTTTCTACTGCAGCGAAGATGAGCATTGAAAAAGAAACTGTCCCAAATACCTTACCACCATGAAGAAGACTCCCACAGGTATATGCTTACCCATTATTAACATTTCTTTAGCATTTGATGCTAGTACAGGATGGGTATTAGATACCGTATCTCCTTCTCACATCTGTAATATGTTGCAGGGTCTGAAGGAAATTAGATGGTTACAGCTGAGAGAAGTACAGCTTCGAGTAGGAAATGGTGATCTCTTGTGGATCGAGGCTGTTGGACATTTTGACTTAATTCTCCCTTGTAATAAAACTATTGTATTGCATAACTGTTATTTTATACCCTCTTGTATCAGACAGATAATCTCTCTTCCTGTACTTGATAGTGAAGGATATCATGTGTACATCAGGAACCATTCCTTATATTTATGTGATACGTTTGATGTTTTGTTAGCTAAATGTCAGTTAATTAATGGGCATTATATTTTGGATACAACAGAAAATGTCATGAATGTACAGGGTAGCACTAGAAGTAATTCGAAAACTTTAAATTATACAGAACCATGGTATATGAGATTAGGTCACATAGGCGTAAGATGTTTAACCCGTCTAGTTAAGGATGGTTAGATACTTGATCTGACCATACAATCTTACCTAATTTGTGAATCTTGCATTCAAGAAAAAATGACTAAATCTCCATTTACTGGTGTTGGACACCGTGCCACTGATTTATTGGAATTAGTGCATAGTAAAGTATGCAGTCCAATAAATCAAGCTGCAATAGATGGTTTTCAATACTTTGTAATGTTTATCGATGATTTATCACGATACAGGTACGTGTTTTTTATAAAGCATAAGTCAGTAACCTTTGAAAAGTTCAAACTTGAAGTAAAGAAACAAACCGACATGTACGTCAAATGCCTTCGATCCAATTGAGAAGATGAATACATGAGCAATGATTTTTTTGATTATTTAAAAGAGAATGGGATTCTCGCTCAATATAGTCCTCCGGGTACTCCGCAACACAATGGTGTTTCGAAAAGGAGGAATCAGACTTTATTAGATATGGTTCGATCGATGATGAGCTTCACCGATCTTCCGAAATATCTATGGGGATATGCTCTTGATACTGCTGCTCATATATTGAATAGGGTTCCATCTAAAACTGTTCCAATCACTCCGTATAAGATGTTGAAAGGAAAGAAACCAAGTCTTAAATATTTTAAGATTTGGGGCTGTCCTGCTTACGCAAAGGTTATGCATCAGGATAAACTTGCACCCAAGGGGTACAAATACCGGTTCATTGGGTATCCCAAGAATTCAATGAGATACCAATTCTATGATCTAAAGGAACGAAATGTGTTTATTTCTCAATATGCCACTTTCCTTGAAAAAGAGTTTCTCATGAATCGTGGAGATTATAGAAAGTTTGAGCTTGATGAAGCCAATCAAAACAAGAATGAACCAGAGATGGAACCTCAAGTTCAATTCAACAGAATACCTCTAACATACCCTCCATGTAGGTTGGAGAGGATGTCCAAACCACCTGTCAGGTATGGTCAGATGCCTGAAGGTGCACTTGAAGTTTTCTTAGTTGAAGAAAATGATCATTTAACTTATAAATAGGCCATGTTGGGCATCGACTCGGAAAAATGACAAGAAGCTATGAAATTCGAAATTGACTTAATACATCAAAATCAAGTATGGGACTTGGTTGAGCTTCCCGAAGGAATAATTCCTATTGGTTGTAAATGAATTTACAAGCGGAAGCGTGGGTCCGATGAAAAGGTAGAGACCTTCAAAGCCCGACTGGTTGCAAAAGGTTATGCTTAATGATCTGGGATCGATTATAAGGAAAATTTTGCACTAGTAGCGATGTTAAAGTCAATACGAATTTTATTGGCGATTTTTGCAAATTATGACTTTGAAATATGACAAATGGATGTAAAAGCGGCATTCTTAAATGGATATCTCGAGGAAGAGATATACATAGAACAACCTAAAGGTTTTGCATCCAGCCTGACTATTGGTCTAGTATGCAAACTGAAGAAGTCCATTTATGGACTTAAATAAGCATCCCGAAGTTGGAATTTTCATTTTGATGAAGTAATCAGAGGGTCTAGTTTCATAAAAAATAAAGAGGAACTTTATGTGTACAAAAAGGTTAGTGGGAGCATGATAGTTTTCTTAGTTCTCTATGAGGATAAGATACTGATCATTGAAAATGATATAGGTATGTTACAATCAGTAAAAAGTTATATAAGTAAGAACTTCTCCATGAAGGATTTGGGAGAGGCTTCCTATATACTAGGTATAAAGCTTTATAGAGATAGGGTTAGAAAGCTGATAGGACTCTCCCAATCATCATATATAGACAGTGTCTTAGAAAGGTACAACTTTAGTAATTGTAAGATAACTAATATGCCTTTTAGATATGGCATTCATCTTTCGAGGAAGATGCGTCCCCAGATGAAAGATGAAAGAGTTAGAATGTCCAACATCCCATATGCATCAGCTATTAGAAGTTTGATGTATGTCATGATGTGTATGAGACCTAATATCAGTATGGCTGTAAGTGTTACGAGCCGATATCAATCTAGTCCAGGTGATAACCATTTAATGGCAGTGAAGCATGTCCTTAAATACCTTAAGGGTATAAAGGACAAGTTACTCATATATAGAGAAAGTGACTTACAACTGAGAAGATATACAGATTCAGACTTCCAGTCTGATCTAGATGATAGAAAGTCTACATCTGGGTATGTATTCTTAATGGTGCTGTAGTGAGTTGGAAGAGCAACAAACAAGGATCCATTGCTGATTCTACTACAGAAGCGAAATATATTGCTGCCTCGGAAGCAGCAAAAGAAGCAGTCTGGATAGGTAAGTATGTCATTGAGCTTGGAATAATCCCATGTTCGATAGATCCTGTCCCATTATTTTATAACAACAATGGAGCCATAGCACAAGACAAAGAGCCAAGAGCACACCAAAGATCCAAACACATGGAGAGAAAATACCACATAATTAGAGAAATCTTGACTAGAGGAGATATAATAATATGTAGAGTTGACTCTGTAAATAATGTAGCGGACCCGCTAACTAAGGTCTTAACTCCTAAGGTGTTTGAGAAACATGTAGAGTCAATGGGTATAAGATACCATTGCGAATGACACTAGAGCAAGTGGGAGTTTGTTGGGATTTGTGCTTACGTGCCATCCCATTTTGTATGAATTAATATTTATACAATTGACATTTCTTTTAATTACTAATTATATTTAATGAAATGGTAAGATGCTTGGAATATTTCAGATATTGTATGATCTAAAAGAGTTTAGATTTGGTTTAAAAGAGTTTAGATCAGTGCTAATATTTAGCAATATCTAAAGAGTTAGAGCCTTGTCTGAAATGGGACAAAGACCTTGGAATAAATTAGTAATGATATAGTTGCAAATGGTTGCAAATAGTGCTAGGAAATGTTATTATATAAGTATGTTCTAAAATACTAAGTTCCTGGTCTATTTTACTAATGCAAGTCTATCAGTGAAACTCTAATATATATAGATTAATGTATGTCTATATCTGGATGGTCTAGATAGTTAATTTTAGCAGACTATAAGCTTAGTGGAAGCTTGTATAGGCATACAGGTATGCAGTAAGGATTGAATACTGAATAGACTTATAAGGACCTCTAATAGACATCTTATGGAGCTGTCAATGGAAGGTTTTCTTGAGTTGAGTAGTATTCGTGATCCTTGGACCTAAGTGCCACGATGGGCTTGTGAGTGGTCCATTATACTTTGGTTTCACATATGTCAGAGACCTTTCATGGTCTGACCGCTATGTGTCGTTGGGTATAGTCCGATGCTCATGGAGTTCGATGTGCGTAAATATGGGATCCGTCAGCTCACATAGGTGAGTTGTATATCTAGATGCTTCGAGTTTGTATCTCAAAAAGTCTTATGGCCATAAACAGTATGCCTAAGAAAAGAGTTTTCCATAAGGTTAAACAATATTGTAAAAGTGCTTGCATATATTGTTTATCGAGATACGAATTTAGAGATAAGTTCACGGATGAGCAAATAGAGATTTGACGGTAAAAATCTATATCTAAGCTCTTCTAAGATATAGATGACGGAAAGATTATACAGATATGGTTAACCTCAGCTTGTATGGTTTAATGTGTTGTTCTATAATATCTACAACGTGTGTGTGAGACATCGTTCACGGACTTGCAGAAACGTTCTGTAAGACAAATGAACGTGAACCTAGGGAGTCTCACAATATGACGTGTACTCGTTGAGCACTAGGGTAGCATGCCGGGTCGAACGGTTTGATTTGGGAAATTTTTGATAGTAGGATTTGTTTTGAGGACCTTTTTGTAAAATAAAAAACATAGTTTGCAATGTTACAAATAGGTCCCTCTTTTGTTGGAAAAGGTACTCTTGACACATGTCATTAAACCGTTGGCTCTTGTAATTAATTGGACATTATTTTATTTAAATAAATATATGATGTTTATTATATTATTTTATTAGACATGAGTGGGACACTTGTTATTAATAGACATGAGATATTTATTATATTAATTTTTATGTGACATGTGTTCGACACTTGTCTTAATGAATTAATTAAATAATTAAAGTGTGTTTTCTTGTCTTGCATTGATAAGGCAAAAATGTATTTTAATATATTATTTTAAATAGTGCTTGTGCCATTAAGAGAACATCTATCTTGGTTTGGATTATTTATTTAAAAATATTTGCATTGAAACACTTTTAATATTAATAAATGTAGTCAAACAAGAAAAATATTTCATTCTGTTAATTTTGAAGAAACAAAATTCGACCAAGCATTATTTTAACGAAATAAATATTATTTTGTTATTTATTAATTCATTTTAAATGCCATTGTCCAATTAAAATTAAGAAAAGTCCTTTTGGTTAATTCTTTTATGAAAAGATAAGAAAATGACATATGTATTTTTACTTAAGTGATTAATTGCATAAGGGTTATGTAGAGGGAAGAGTGAAATTCGGTCAAGTGAATTCTTTTACTCTTTGGAAGGCTTTTAAAACACAAGAAACACTTCTTCTTCTTTTTCTCTCCAGTTAGACTTGGTAAGAAAAACAAAAGACAAAAAGAGTTTTGTTACAAGAGTTACAAAGAGAGTTTGTTTTGCTTAAAGAGTTTAAGTACTAGAACAAAAATCCTACACCTATTTTAAGCTACCATTCTAGCTTCTCTAATCCCATCAAAAGTTGGAGACTAGAATTGTTCAAGGATTAACTTCAAAGTGAGCTCCAGAAATTTTTGTTCATCACCGAATCGTCGGTAAAGGTATGTTTGAATTACCCTAATGTTTTTTATTCGGTTTACATTTATGTGTTTATCATGTTGTGAAATTTGATTTCTTATTTCGCCAACTATATTTGCATGTATGACATGCTTATATTAAAATGATGAACACATAACACACATAATCACCTTAGTATAATACACGCCCAACATACAATGTATAAAATATTTCAAGTATGTTACCATATATATTTAATATTAATGATACTATTCAAAATATTTATTGTATAAATATTAAACAATTAATATTCATACGATATTAGAATGACACATAAGCACCATCTCTAACAAACTAACCTTAAGCAGACACAAACACCTATTTGCACTCAATAACTACCAACCACAAGAACCAAAGAGGGAACCAATTGGCCTAAAGACTCGAACCACATTTATTCTCGAGATCCTTAGAATGTTAAAATTCTTTGAGTAAATCATCCTATAAACTTAAAATGTAATCTAAATAGAAAAATAATAACTTGCCATAGTCATACAAAAATTGAAGCAATAAGGCACTCTTGAGTGATTTTAAACTTATGGTGTATGCATGTGGGTTTGTGTCTATCATTCCAATATAGCATATATATCTCATACATACATGCGCAGTGGATAATTGGAATACAAATTTTATAATGATAAACACAAATAAACATTACATGTTATCTTATAAATATAAAATGCTTCAAGATTGAGAAATAATACCTTGTCAAGCCTTTGGTATATTGTCGAATTAGAGTACTCGCCTTGAAATAACTCGTTCACAATTCTAGTTCCTTAACACGGTAGACTTGAGAAAGTTAGAATAACAGCTTTTTCAGCAAATGATTAACTCTTGAATCCTTGTTTCTACCTTGTAATATGGGTGACCAAAAATAGAAGAAGAAAAAAATGGAAGAGGTGTTTTTTGCTCTCAACACTTGAGAAAATTTTGAGAGAGTTTTTAACACTTAGCCTTTCAAAATTCTCTCTACCATTCACTTAATCCCTTGCACGAATTTTGATGATTAATTGAGCAACTAATTGCTCTTTCATTTATTTATTATTATCTTTCATTTTCTCACATAATGGCAACCATTATATTTGCCATTAGTATTTTTTTTATTATTATCTTTCATTTTCTCACATAATGGCAACCATTATATTTGCCATTAGTATTTTTTTTATTATTATCTTTCATTTTCTCACATAATGGCATCCATTATGTTGCCATTAGTTTTTGTTTATTATTATCTTACAATAAACCAAATTAAACAAAATAAAATGGAATATCATTTAAATAAACTTAGCCTTAATCTAGGCCAAATGAGAAAACACTTTCTCATCATTAAGAAACATCTTAAGGCCTACCATTAACAAATGCCACCCATTTATACTTATCTTATCATTTAATAAATATTAAACAAATAATTTAATCATATTAAATCATGATAGAAACACATGCCAATTTAAATAAAAAATTAATAGTTTGATTTCAATTTAAATGATAATATCATATATTATTATTATATTATTTTATTCAATAAACGTTTTAATGAATAAAATAATGATATTATTTGTCTAACAAATAAGGTCATTTTGATAATTTTTAAATCAAACAATAATTAGCTTACATGTGTCATGTGCCAACATCCCATTGGTCAACAATTAATTGTTAACTAATTGATGTACTTAACTCTTAAGTCTTGACACGTGCACGACTGAAGGGAAACTGAAATAAATGTTCGATCTGCTGGAATTTTTTGGATCGAACTATTCAATCCGTTACGTTGCTTCAGTGCACAACGAGTACACTTTATATTGCGAGACTCTTTAAGTCTACTCCCGATTTGTCAAACAGAAATATTCTGTGAGTCCGACATTAATGCCCCATGCACACGTCACGGATATTATAAACTAGTGCAGTAGACCATACAAGTTGAGGTGAAAACGCATATATATAATCCTTCCATCAATCATATCCTACAAGAACAATGATATAAATCACTACCGTCAAATCTCTATGTACTCATCTGTGAACTTATCTCTAGACACGTATCTTAATAAATAATATATGCAAACATTTTTACAATATTATTTAACTATGTAGAAAACTCTTTTCCTTGGTGTGTTGCTTATGGCCATAAGACTTTACGATACAGTCTTTGAGCATCTGGATATATATAACTCATTCATGTGAGCTGACGAATTTTATATTTGTACACCGAACTCCATAAGCATTAGACCATACCCAGCGACACCCAGCAGTCATATCGTGAAAGATCTGTGACATGTGTGAAACTAAAGTATGATGGATCACTTACAAGCCCACTGTGATACTTAGGTCAAAGAATCACGTATACTACTTAACTCGAGAGGACCTTCTATTAACGGCTTCATAAGATGTCTATTGGGGTCCTCATTGAGTCTGTTCAGTATTCAGTCTTTACTGAATACTTGTATGCTATACAAACTTTCAGTAAGTCCATGGTTATCTAAAAACAATCATCTAGATCATCTAGGTATAGTATACACTAGTCTATGTAAAAGGATTCTACCGATAGACCTGCATCGGTAAATTAAGACCAGGAACATATAATTTAAGAATATACTTGCATAATAATATTTCTTAGCACCTATTGCAACTCTTGTAACTATGTTATTACTAATGTATTCTCAGGTCTTTGTACCGTTACAGACAAGATTCTAACTTTTAGACTTCACTAATTAATATAACATGCTAACTCTTTAACATTTATAATTTTTAGTGATGCTAACTCTTGACATTGATCTAAACTTCTTTAGATTAAATATAAACTCTGTCAGATCATATAATGTCTGTAGCGTTACAAGCATTGAACTATTTAATAATAGTAATTAGCGATTTAACAAATAATAAACTGTATAAATATCACAAAATAAAGTATTCATACAATAATGGGATGACACTTGAGCATAAATCTCAACAGGCACAACAATACTTATAAATAAAAGGCTTAGGAATAGAGAAAAAAGTTTTTTTTTTAAGGGGGTCTCAATTTTTCTAAAGGCCATTATAACTTTATCTGAGGGGATCGTTGAAGCCCCTGACGATTCGTATAGTCCTTTAATCTATTATGGTGACAAATCCAATTATTCTGTAATTTATTATTTATAAAGGCCATGCCTCCATGTGTTTCTGTTGTAAAGATCATTATTTAAAAGAACATTAGAAGTGAGTTAAGGCTCAGTAAAATGGATGTAGGCTCTTATAAAGTTGAACCACTATAATTCTTGTCTCATGAATGTTCATATATGTTTATTTATTGTTTGATCAGATACAACGTTACAAAAGGTCCTCTCGTGTCGCCCATCACATACTATAAGCCCATTAAACATTAATAAATAGTCATCTTTATTAAGTTAGACCAAAGTCTAATAATAGGCTTAAATATTATTCCTTCAAAAATATCAATCTAGTTCATTAGTTCGGAACAGCTCAAAATTCAGAGTTAACATGTCTATTATTTGATATTTATATGTTGGCCATATGTCAAATCTATTAAAGAACAAGCTTAAGAAAGATCTGGTTGATTTGAACAAAACCTGTCTGTTTTCTTATCTTTAGTGCCACTTCATGTTTTTTCTCTACTCATTTTCCTAAGTTTAGTTTCTTATGAAATTGGGTTCTTTAAACGACAATTTTCTTAAGAAAAATGTAATAGGTGAGGTGGAGGCATACACTTTTTTGCTACTATCTAATTGATGAACTTTTTTGAAAAATATTACCAAAAAAATGAAATAAAATTAGTTGAATTTTATACCAAAACATGTTGTCATTATTTTGAAATAACACTTAATACAAAAATCCTTAGAATAAGAAGTAGAAAGTTTTTATTTTAGTAGTTTTTTTTATTGAAGTATCAAATATGAAAAGTTTTTGTAATACAAGTTTGGTACTAGAGTTTTACACTGTCTTTTTATTTAAGCATTGGGTCTTGCTATGGCAAATCCTTACCTTCTAAGCCTATGACCTATAATTTGAATTCAATTAGTGACTTAAGCCTACATAAAATGTAGTTAATACTTATGCAATTTATATTTGGTGTATGTATGGGTTTGGTCTTGGGCTTATCAACATTTAGTCCTATTGATTATATAGGTAGTGCAAACGAGTAGGTCATAGAATAAATACAATAAAGCCTTTATAATATGATCCATGATTTTATCGACTATTGCAATATGTCTTGCCTATTTAGATAAGATTAAATATTTTGATTGTTTTAGCATAACTACTTTTTGATTCTTTTTTTGCTATTCATATTAGGTAGTTGTTTTTTATAGTTTACGAGGAGTATTAACACTATCATTTTTTAGATTAGTATAAATTATATTTTAGTGGCGACTTAAATTTTAATTACACTGTCATCGATTCTATTTAATTGAAAAGATAAAAATACATTTATGATAAGAGCATTTTTGTCTTTTCAATTAAATAGAGGGGTAATAGTGTAATTAAAATTAAAGCCGCCATCAAAGTGTAATGTATGCTAACCTCAGAGAGTGATAGTGTTAATATCCCTTTACGAGGGTAAAAATAATGGCTAATTTTCATTTAATAATTTGTGGCCATTATTTGTCACCTTATATATATATAAAGTTCCCATTCCTTTTTTTTTTTAAAAGAAGAAATGAACTTTGTATTAGATCAAGATGAAGGAACAATCCTCAAGTACAAACTATCCAAATTAAGGAGGTACTTTACTCTAGCAAACAGATTCCGACTCTAAACGCAAAGTAAAATATGCTAGTTTATGGGCAACCTAGTTAGTAGATCGATGAGAATGGCTAAAAGAACAAAAAAACAATGATGAGAACATGGAAATAATGTCCGTAAGAACTAAACCCAACTTAGAAACTGAATGTATTTTGTCATTAATGGCTTGAATCATACCAGTTGTATTTGGACCACCTATAGCATTGAAATACTCAGATCTGTAGCCAAATGAAGGCCTTTGAGCAACGCCAAAGTTCCATAAATCAACTAAAGATTTAGCCACCAACAGAGTTGAAGAAACAGTTAAGACTGGCTCTGAATGGTCGGGTAAAACCATCATAATCTCACCTTAAAGGATTTTAATGATTGTCCTGCTTTGGTATTAAGCTTAATGTAACCCTTCATTGGAACCACCCACAACTTCGCATCACAGCAAGAGTTTTGGCAGAACTACATAGATAGATTTAAGCTCATCCCAATAAAATCTAGGCCAACTTAGGGCATCTACAGCAACCATGGCCTGTTGTTCCATTACACACTTATTTTTATAGAACCATAATCTCTAAAAGAGAATTAGTAGGACCTTAAAATTCACAGAAGATAAATTTATCAGGCAATTAATAAGAAAATTTAGGATAAAAGTATTATAACAAACCTAGATGCCATGCATGAAGGAACAAGTTTGGCACTCTGTCTTTAGTATATCACATAACTATAGTGCATGTAAGGGAGTTTCAGGTCCCCTAGCACTTTGAATATAGAAATCGTTAATTGGGACATGGTGTTGCTTGAGGCTTGTGAATGTTGGAAGCCAACTATAGGTAAGCCTCTAAATAAAGTGCTTGATCTTTCACGGGATCTCTATATGCCACAAATACTACCACCAATAATGGGAATTTATACCACAATTACTAGATGATGGTTTATTAGTAACTTGAGATAAGAAATATTCACTTTTAACAGAGAAATGCTTATGCTTGTCAAAATGGGTGCCGCCATGATAACGAACACAGAATACTTGAAGACGAGATCACATTCTTCGTTTAAAAAAGAGGCATATACAAGAGCTTCATTCCGATGACTAGTAGGAAGAAAGAGATCGGCCACCAACGATGCTCTGGCAGTCTATAAGGAAAAGAGGGCTTGAAAGAAAAATGTCAAGAGAGCCATTTATCATAATAGATGGAAACTGACATACCATCAATGATTTGCCATCTAAGCCATTTTTTTGAGAAGATTTCATCTCCATAGTATACTTTTCTAAACCATAGAATCTAATTGTTTAGGTTGTACCTACCAAAAAAAAAAAAAAAACAGTTAGGAATGTAAGTACTTTAGGGAGTTCGCATCACCAAGGAATTTGGGAAAGCTAACAGCTGTCGGCCTTGTTTAGCTAAAATTGCTTGATTAAAAGAAGTCAGCTCTCTAAAACCAAGGCTACCATATTTCTTATATTGGCATAACATCTCTTATGTACAATAATGAATCATCTTCTTACTCTCATCCTCACCTCAAAATAATCTGGAACGAAGTCTCTGAATACCTTAGAGAAGACTCTTTTGAAATTTGAACAAATTTATGACATATGTCAAAATTGCCTGAATCACCATTTTAATGAGGACCTCCTAACCTCCAGCTGAAAATAGATGCCTCTTCCAACCCCTTTAACTTACTCTACATCTTCTCTTTAATAGTAGCAAACAAAATTTATTTATTATTACTATACACATAAGGGAGACCCAGATATTTACTTTGATAGGGGACTTGAACCACACCATTAAGTCAACTATGAAGCAGTCTCCAGGGATACAGAGTTATCAAAGTAAACAGTATAGATTTATCAAAGTAAACAGTATTTCTACTGATTAATCTACTGCCAGAGGCTACCTCATAAGTATGCAGAATATTTTTGACATAATTATAATCATGCACAGAGGCCTTCAAAAGGATCAGACTATTATCAATACAAAATAAATGGGAAATGATTAGACCTTATCTAACATATCTCAACCTATGCAAGTTACCTTGTCTGTTAGCAGAACTAAGAAGGGCAAGAAGACCCTTAACACAAAATAAAAATAGGTATGGGGATAAAAGATAACCTTTTCAAAGACCTCATGATGGTGAAATGCTTCTCTACGATATGCTAATGAGAATAACCGAGTAGAAAACAGAAGCAATACACTGGTGAATCTTTTGGCACCAACTATCAAAGAAACCAAACCTACGCATTATAGCTAACAAAAAAGCCCATTCAACCATGTCATAGACTTTTAACATATCCAATTTCAATGCTAAGAAATTTTCACCAAAAAATTTATTTCGCTTAAATGTATGTAGGCATTCAAACCCCACTATAGCATTGTTTGTGATTGGGCACCTAGGAATGAAAGTATTTTGAGAATCCAAAATCACCTCATCTATGACACACTATAACCTATTTGCTAATTCCTTTGTGACAATCTTGTAGGAACATTGCAAAGATTAATCGGTTGAAAGTTAGAGTACACATTGGGCTCACTAAATTTTAAGCTTAAAGTAATAAGGGTTTCATTAACCATCCCCAAATCATCACTATTATGAAGAAAACCCAAGCACACTCTGTAGATATTGATGCGATATTTCTATATCATAAATTAAGTGCAAGTATACACTATCGTATGCAAGTAATAAAGAGACTAATTAGTCAGATGTCGAACCCACAGGGATAATTTCTTTTTATTAACCAATTACTAAAATTATGTCTTTCTAATAATTATTCAGAAAAATAAAAATTCAAGAATGAATGTAGAAAATATAAAAGTAAAAACACAATGCAATGAAATTTAAAGATAGCAATGTAGAGAAAACCTAGGATTAATATTATCCCTCAATATGTTTCTAATGATTAATCCTCTAATATTTAACTCACTTAGTCTTTATTATTGATCAAGACACTAATGTATTCACAAGCCTCTTCCAAGGTCATGCAAGTATACCCTAATTTACCAAATACCTATATTCCTATAGTACTTGTAATAAATTAAGATTCATTAAGATTAGGTCTTATTGATCATACATGCTAATTACGTATATTCCTATCCTAAATTAAAACTTGCATATGCAACATTGAATGTTACTCTACAATCATGCATCAAATTACCTAGGTCTAAATATTATGATTCCTCTTCCGAGTTTATCAATAATATTACCAATTCATTCACCATATATTGGCCAGATATATTGAAGCATTAAACACAAGTAATTTAAATAATAAAAGACTAAGTTTATTAAATACTAAATAGATATGGCAATTTAAACGCACATATTGAGTTCAAATATTAACCCTAGAAAATAAGTTAGCTCATGGCTTCAAGAGAACAGCAGTAAAAATAATTATAAATCATGATACAATTATTAGCAAACCGATATAGACGTCGAATTGCTCTTAATTGCGCTGCCTAGGAACTCTTGATGCCGAAGAACGTCTTGTACTTCTCTCTAAAGTTGCTTCAATTAAGCTCCTATTGCTCTCCAAGACTCGTGCTATGTATTCTTGGTGCTCTTGGGTCGTCTTGGATTCATTCTTGAAGGCTGGGAACGAGTGGCTTTATATAGGGATTGATATGAGCTTAAAAATCACAATTCTTGTCGGACTAGGACTTGCACTACCGCTGGCGCGCTATGCATCTGTCGCTGGGGCGACGCGTGAAAAAGCTATTACCGCGGGAGCGGTGGGATTTTGGCGCTGGGGCGCTGCATGAAAACGGCTTCACCGCTGCGCGGTGACTGTCTGGCGCTGGGGCGCTATACGCGACTTAAGCAGGTCGTTTTTCTTATTTCGATCACTATTTCAGAGCTGGGGCGAAAATCCTTGTGGCGCTGGGGCGATGGACACAGCGCCACAAGGATTTTCGCCCCAGCTCTGAAATAGTGATCGAAATAAGAAAAACGACCTGCTTAAGTCGCGTATAGCGCCCCAGCGCCAGACAGTCACCGCGCAGCGGTGAAGCCGTTTTCATGCAGCGCCCCAGCGCCAAGATCCCACCGCTCCCGCGGTAATAGCTTTTTCACGCGTCGCCCCAGCGACAGATGCATAGTGCGCCAGCGGTAGTGCGAGTCCTAGTCCGACGAGAATTGAGATTTTCAAGCTCATATCAAAAAACAAAACAAAAAAAAAAGTAAGAAAAATACCCTCAGTTTAAGAAAAAGAAGAAATGTTTGAAAAAAAAAAGCTGAAATGAAAGATGGGAAACACAATAAGTTTGGGGGAAGAGATAATACAAGGAAACAAAAGATCAAGAGGTTTCTAGGTAAAAGTCTAAGTGTTCATGGTGTGAATTGAACTTCATCTATTTATCCTTTTATCCCACCTTGACCTTAGCCTTACATTACAAGCTAAGTAAAGTCCTAAATAGATCCCTAGACATGTGATTTTCTACATTAGTGGAGAGTGGTAATAAAGACAAGCTTATGGAAGTGTCATTATACAAATAAAATGCCGAGACATCATCTTTTCTGTACAAACTAAAGTATAAAGAAAATCAAAGTATGGTTTTCGCTATTTGCTTGCTACATGCACACACACACACATGGTGATTATTTATGAGGAAGAATGAGGGACTAAATGAAGATAATTAGAATTGTTAATAGCTATTCATTTACCTTAAGGATTTGTACCATTTCGTCAGCCTTTGAGACAATGATTTTGATCATCTTATTAGTATTAGTATATTTTGTTTGGTTAAATGAGTCAAGTATAACCCTTTGTTTCTCTCTTAGTTTTATTTTATTGCTTGAGGACAAGCAAGTATTTAAGTTTGGGGGAATTTGATAAGGGCAAATTTGTCATATATTTTCTCATGTTTTTATTATTGATATTTTATGGTTTTATGAGAATAGATGGCTATTTATGTGCATTATTGTTATTTATAGGGACTTGAACGAAATTTAAAGAAAGAACGCAAAAGGAGCGAAAATAGGGACTAAAATGCAAAGTTTTCAAAATATGTGTCCATCGCCCCAGCGCCACAAGGATTTTCGCCCCAGCGCTGAAATAGTGATCGAAATAAGAAAAACGACCTGCTTAAGTCGCGTCTAGTGCCCCAACGCCGAAGAGTCACCGCCCCAGCGACAAGACAGCGCCCCAACGCTATCATCCCACCGCTCCAGCGGTGGTGGCTTTTTCACGTAGCGCTCCAGCGACAGATGCATAGCGCGCCAGCGGTAGTGCGAGTCCTAGTCCGACGAGAATTGAGATTTTCAAGCTCATATCAATCCCTATATAAAGCCACTCGTTCCCAACCTTCAAAGGACGAATCCAAGACGACCCAAGAGCACCAAGAATATAGAGCACAAGTCTTAGAGAGCAATAGGAGCTTAATTGAAGCAACTTTAGAGAGAAGTACAAGACGTTCTTCGGCATCAAGAGTTCCTAGGCAGCGCAATTAAGAGCAATTCGACGTCTATATCGGTTTGCTAATAATTGTATCATGATTTATAATTATTTTTACTGTTGTTCTCTTGTAGCCATGAGCTAACTTGTTTTCTAGGGTTAATATTTGAGCTCAATATGTGCGCTTGAATTGCCATATCTTTTAGTATTTAATAAACTTAGTCATTTATTATTTAAATTACTTGTGTTTAATGCTTCAATATATCTGGCCAATATATGGTGAATGAATTGGTAATATTATTGATAAACTCGGAAGAGGAATCATAATATTTAGACCTAGGTAATTTGATGTATGATTGTAGAGTAACATTCAATGTTGCATATGCAAGTTTCAATTTAGGATAGGAATATACCTAATTGGCATGTATGATCAATAAGACCTAATCTTAATGAATCTTAATTTATTACAAGTACCATAGGAATATAGGTATTTGATAAATTAGGGTATACTTGCATGACCTTGGAAGAGGCTTGTGAATACATTAGTGTCTTGATCAATAATAAAGACTAAGTGAGTTAAATATTAGAGGATTAATCATTAAAAAGCATATTGAGGGATAGTATTAATCCTAGGTTTTCTCTACATTTCTATCTTCTTATTCTCTTTGCATTGTGTTTTTACTTTTATATTTTCTACATTCATTCTTAGGTTTTTATTTATCTGAATAATTATTAGGAAGATATAATTTTAGTAATTGGTTAAAAAGAAACAATTATCCCCGTGGGTTCGACATCCGACTTATTTAGTCTCTTTATTACTTGCATACGATAGTGTATACTTGCACTTAATTTTATGATATAGAAATATCGCATCAAGTTTTTGAATTTTTGGTAGAACAAAGCTGGCATACCATCTTTACCCGATGCTTTTGTAGGGTACATTTAGAATATTTCTTAACGAATTTCATAAGCACAAAAAAAGGAATCCAACCATTGACAAAGTTGCTTTGATAGCCGTGGCTCCACACAAAAAGTAACTTAATTCATCTCCATTTCGAACTGGTTAAACAAAGCGAAGATATTAAAAACATAATCAACAAAAAAATTTTCAATCTGTTTCATGCTTGTTTGCCAAACCCCATCTTCACTCAAGATTCCTGAAATAGAGTTCTATCTTCTCCTACTAGAAGCCCTAAAATGAAAAACTTTGAATTCTTATCCCTAGCTTAAAGCCATTGAACCCTCGAACGTTGTCGCCTATAGATTTCATCTTTACACATTAGAGAATTAAATGATTTTTGAACCTTAGTTATGTTTTGCCAAGCCTGTGCATCCACTTGATGATTTAGAGCCCCCAAATACTTTTTTTTTTCTACAATCTCAATTTTCAGTTTCTAGAAGTGTGCCATGTTCTAGACTCTAAGCTGATCCCTAAGACAACGTAAACCACTACACACCAAATCTAAGGAAGACTTACCTAAGGACCACCCCTCAATAATAAGCTAGTGACATTCATCTTTATCAATCTATACCTCTTCAAAATGAAATCTACTTTGGAATCTTCTCTCATTTGTCCCCTTAGACTCTCTATAAAAGTAAAAGCAGCTAGTGGACAGAACGCTAGAAGTCCAAATGCCAAACAGTTTCACCAGAGAATAAGCAATACCAAGAGAAATTACAGATCATCTTATCAAACCTCTCTTGTATAAAACACCAGAGCCCCATCCATTACGCCGGGTGAAAAGAGGGCTCTGAAACCAAATCTTTGATAAGCCACAATCATCAAGAATACTCATGAAATTACTCATTACGTTAGGAGGTCGAGACAAGCCACTAATTTTTTCTAAATCGTGAAGTATCTCATTAAAATCTCATCCAAAAATCCAAGGGAGAAAAGATAAATTACAAAGGCAACTGAGTAATGTCCAAGAATGAATACGCTGAGATACTTCAGGGTGATCATAAAAGCCTGTAAATTGCCAAGTTTTGCCACACCTAATAACTGATGAGTATAATTTAGATACATATTATATGCCTATTTTATCTTAATAATTGTTCATTTTTGGGTTAATTTAGAGTTAGTTATGCATTGATTATTACTTTTGTAGGTTTTAATCATAATGAGATGGGAATGAAAATTAATGGAGTATATAATGAAGAAAATCCAATGATTTAGAGGTAAAAATATAATTCGCTATAAGAATTGCTATAGTGTCGACCAGTGAACAATAATTTAACAAAATGGGGACCAAAATAAAAAGAATGCAAAACTAGTGATGAATGCCCTATCATTCTACTTCATAACACCTCAGTATTCATATGTTTAATATGAACGCCCCAGCGTTTGATGGACATCAACACTGGGGCAAAAACTGGATCTGAATCAACAGCCAGAGCCACAACAGTAAACGCTGCAGCTCCGAGAATGCCCCAACATTCATAAATGTAATGCCTTAGCGTTAGAGCCAACGTTGGATCGTTATAATTTTAGAGTTATAATTATCGCCTCGGCATTGGCTAAAATTATAAATACTTGCATTTTGCCCCCTAAATAGAATTCCAGACCTTCTCTCTAAACATCTCAAATTCTCTCAATTCCAACACATTCATAACCTAGAAAACAATCAAGAATTGAAAATCAAACATTGAAAACAACAATCAAACACATTTGGTTAAGAGATTACATAAGATCAACTAAATCAAGATCAATTTGGAGGATTAATCCTTGAACTTGAACTTCATTCATTTCAATCATTACTGGTTTGATCTGTTTGTATTATATTTATATCTGTATTTAATTTTTACATTATTATCATGTTGATCTAAGGTTAATTTCTAGGATTATAGCTTTGATCTTAATATGATGGATTGATTTGTTAGATTCGATTATTGTGAACTCAATTCTTATTCAACTTGTTGGATCTTAATGCTTTTGATATATTGGCCATATATTGAACGATTTGGTAACAATTGAATAAACTTGAAAAAGGATTTTAATTGTTAAGCCCATGACAAACTAATACATGATCACAAAGTAACATTTATGAGTTTTGATCTAGGATAGGAATATGCCTAGATGGAATGTATGATTAATACAACTTACACTTAATGAATCTTGATGTATTTAATTACCATAAAAATATAGGTAATTGATAGATCTTGGTATAATCACTTGACCATTGAAAGAGATTTGTGATGAGATTTGTATTGCGACCAATAATTGAATTGAAGGATTAATAATTAGAACACTATTATTTCAAAAATCATATTAAGTGATAGCTATAGTCCTAGATCTATACTATATATATTCAAATCTGTTGTTTAATTTAATTGTTTAATTACGGTTAATAATGTACATAATTTTTAATTTAATTTTAATCAAACAAATCAAAGAAAAAAATTAATTTTCTAAATAAAAGTAAGAGGACACAATTTTAGTAATTGGTTATAAATACGACAAATTCTTTATGGAATTGATACTCTATTCACTTTATATTACTTATTCCCAATAACATACACTTATGCTTAATATAAAAATTACACAACAGTAATCAAAACATTAATACAAAATCAAGAATAAAATAGAAGAGAAACATCTACCTTATCCATTCATAATAAAGCCAAACCACCTCTATGACCCACTTGCTCAACAACTAGTTTACCCACACAACTAAGTTTCACACGAAGATCCTCTGCTCTCTGTCTGTAAGCAAGTGTTTCCATCAAGAAGATCACCTTCCATACAAGACAGCACAGAATATAGAATGAGCGAGGGTTGTGCAGCCCTCGTACATTCCAACTTAAGGTCTTCATGTAATCAACAACCCTGCCAGCCAACAAGAGCCATCGTTATAACATCAAAAGAAAGAGCAGGTTTTATGGTGTTTGTAACAGAAGATATCACACCTAGTCCATGTGCAAAGTCATCCCCTTACATATTTTTATTAGCCACAAAAGATCGAAGAGATTTTTCACCATGTCGCTTCTCAATAACACCACGGCCTGGCACAATAGAGGGATAACCACCCTTTAAAGAAGACAAACTAGGCTTTGATTTCCTACCCTTAACAGATTTCCTTCTAGTCGAATGGGCGATAGACTTTGGTGGTTTAAGAAGATGATAATCATCATAGATTACAATGTGCCAGCACCTTTCCCATGCACCGGTTCATAATTTCCCGGTGCAAGGCAGCACTATGCACAGTTCGCCCTCCATAGTGGCCACACAGTCCCCAGTTTTCAACTCCATCATATTGCCAACACTGACCTGCGGAAAGATAGATAAATCCCATTCCTTACCAGTAAAAGACAACTTCATGTTGGATCATAAACTTGATCCATTATGGGAGCCTAAACCCAAAATCAATCAAATTGGAGTCCAAGTCCATAATTAAGGTCCAAAACTACTAACCTTTTACCTAGAATCTTCTAGGGTGTAGTAATTAAGCATGTGAATAATTTGGAAGGATGGAGAAGAATGAGGTGTATGGTTATTGTAATTTTGGATTAGTTTATTTATGTGGTGTAGGATTGTTCTTAAGTAGTATAAATACCCCTCCCCATTTTAGTTTAAGCATCAAGAAAAATTAAGAGCTTCTAAGTGAGTGAAGAAGCAAACTCTAATAAAGAGTGAGTTGTAGTATCTTGTTTTTGAGTGAGAGTGCTCTTGTAATATTTGTTTGAGTTTAAAATAAAAGTTGTTTGTGCGAATGTTTCATTTCCAACAAAGTGGTATCAGAGCAGGTTGGAAAGTATACACTATTGCATATCAAATCGGAGGTCTCGACGAGAGGAATCCGACGCCACCAAAATCTCCCCAATCTGAGTTTGGACGCGCCTCCACGCGCCGCCGGAAGACTGCTGCCAGAAAATCGAGTTGACTCATCGAGTTAAGCCGAGTTGGAGCATTGACCGAGCCGCCAAGCCGAGTTGACCGAGCCGTAAGCCTGTTGACCGAGCCCCTTGACCGAGCCGTCCAAGCGAGTTGACTGAGCCGTCAAAATCATTGACCGGTGACCAGGTTAGGGTTGACTTTAACCGTTGACCGAAAAATTGAAAATTTTGACTAGGTCCCTCCCAAGGTTTTTCGGCGTTCCAGATTCATCCGTACAATCGAATTTTGTAAATTCTCATTATATTGAGAGATATGGCAAATGGTATGACACCATTCCAAGTTCCGACACTCAACAACAACAACTACGACAACTGGAGTATCAAAATGAAGGCACTTCTTGGATCACAAGATGTGTGGGATATCATAGAGAAAGGCTATAACGAGCCTGCGGATGATGCTGCTTTTGCTGCTCTTACACCAGATCAAAAAACAACTTTAAAGGATTCAAGAAAGAGAGACAAGAAGGCTCTCTATCTCATCTATCAAGCATTAGATGATGATGGCTTTGAAAAGATTTCGAGTGCAAGCTCTAGCAAGGAAACGTGGGAGAAGCTGCAAACCTCTTACAAAGGATCTGAGAAAGTGAAGAAGGTCCGTCTCCAAACATTAAGAGGTGAATTCGAATCCTTACACATGAAAGTATCTGAGTCTATTTCGGATTATTTCTCAAGAGTAGTAGCTGTTTCTAATCAATTAAAAAGAAATGGTGAAAAGTTAGAAGATGTGAGGATAATAGAGAAGATACTCCGTTCGTTGGATCCCAAATTTGAGCACATCGTCGTGACGATTGAAGAAACTAAAGATTTGGAAGAAATGACGATCGAGCAACTCCAAGGATCATTGCAAGCATACGAAGAGAAGCATAAGAAGAAGCATGGGTTTACTGAGCAACTCCTCAAGCTACAACTCAAGGATATACATGAAAGCCAAAGCAATGATAGAAACCAACGTGGTCGAGGCAGAGGTAGAGGCCGTGGACGAGGTGGAAGTCGCGGTCATGGACGAGGCTGGAATTACAACAACAACAATTCCAACAACTATGAGAAAGGAGAAAGCTCAACACGAGGCCGTGGAAGAATCAATCCGAACTCAAGGTATGAAAAATCTCAAGTTCGATGTTATAATTGTCAGAAGTTTGGGCATGATGCTTCAGAATGTAGAGCTCCCAACAACAAAATTGAGGAGAAGGCCAACTACATAGAGGAGAAGACAGATGGCAAAGAAACTCTTCTTCTAGCACGAAAGGAAACTGATGGTGGCCAAGCAATCACATGTGTGGAAGGAAAGACATGTTCGTGGAGCTAGACGAGTCAGTAGACGAAAATGTTTCGTTTGGAGATGATTCCACAATAGCAGTGAAAGGGAGAGGTAACATCCTTATCCGTTTGAAAGATGGGAGACATCAGTTTATTTCCAATGTCTACTATGTGCCCAATATGAAAAGTAACATCTTGAGTTTAGGGCAACTGTTAGAGAAAGGTTATGATATTCATATGAAGGATTATAATCTTTCTATAAAAGATGATAAGAATAACTTCATTGCTAAAGTGCCGATGTCAAAGAATAGAATGTTCTTGATCAACATACAAAACGATGTTGCAAAGTGCCTGAAAGCTTGCTACAAAGATGCATCATGGCTTTGGCATCTTTGATTTGGGCATCTCAATTTTGGAGGTCTAGAGCTGCTATCTAAGAAGGAGATGGTGAAGGGACTACCTCGCATCAACCATCCTGACCAGCTTTGTGAAGGGTGTCTAGTCGGGAAACAATTCAGGAAAAGCTTTCCAAAGGAGTCAAAGACAAGAGCCAAGAAACCACTCGAGCTCATCCATACCGATGTGTGTGGACCGATCAAGCCAAGCTCTCTCGGTAACAGTAACTATTTTCTTCTCTTCATTGATGATTTTTCAAGAAAAACCTGGATATATTTCTTGAAACAGAAGTCAGAAGTTTTCGAAGTCTTCAAGAAGTTCAAAGTAGCAGTGGAGAGAGAAAGCGGTAGAAAGATCAAAGCCATGAGATCCGACCGAGGTGGAGAATTTACTTCCAGGGAGTTTCAAGAGTTCTGTGAAGCAAATGGAATTCGTCGACCAATGACAGTTCCTAGATCCCCCCAACAAAATGGCGTGGCAGAAAGAAAGAACAGAACAATCCTCGACATGGCACGAAGCATGCTCAAAAGCAAGAAACTACCCAAGGAATTTTGGGCGGAAGCAGTAGCGTGTGCAATCTACTTGTCAAACCGATCTCCAACAAGAAGTGTATGGGGAAAGACACCGCAAGAGGCATGGAGTGGAAGAAAGCCTGGCATTTTCCACCTAAGAATCTTTGGAAGTATAGCCCATGTTCATGTACCGGACGAGAGAAGAACGAAGCTTGATGATAAAAGTGAGAGTTTTATCTTCATCGGCTATGATGCTAATTCGAAAGGCTACAAGTTGTACAATCCAGACAATAAGAAGATTGTGATTAGTCGAGATGTGGTCTTCAACGAAGAAGAAGAATGGGATTTTAACTCTCATGCAGGTGACTTCAATTTCTTTCCTCAGTTTGAAGAAGATGAGCAGACAATGAGGGAGCAACTAGGACCTCAACAAGAACTTAAAACTCCACCCACTTCACCAATATCAACCACTCAAAGAAACTCATCACCTTCGTCATCGTCAAGTGGGAGTCAAAGTGAAAGAGTTGTACAACGTACAAGAAGCCTTAGAGATCTCTATGAGGTAACTGAACGACAAGATAATCTTACATTATTTTGTCTGTTTGTCGATTGTGAACCAGTGAGCTTTCAAGAAGCAGTACGAGAGAAGAAGTGGAGAGATGCGATGGACGAAGAAATTAAGGCCATCGAGAAGAATGACACATGGGAACTCACCTCACTTCCCAAAGGACATAAGGCGATAGGTGTCAAATGGGTGTACAAAACAAAGCAAAACGCCAAAGGAGAGATTGAAAGGCACAAGGCGAGGCTAGTTGCTAAAGGCTATAGTCAAAAGGCTGGAATTGACTATGATGGGGTATTTGCTCCTGTTGCTCGATTGGAGACTATTAGACTAATCATTTCTTTGGCAGCTCAAAACAAGTGGAAGATACAGCAAATGGATGTAAAGTCTGCCTTCCTAAATGGAGTTCTTGAAGAGGAAGTCTACATTCAGCAACCATCAGGCTACGAAGTCAAAGGCCACGAAGACAAGGTGTTGAAGTTGAAGAAGGCTCTTTACGGGCTAAAACAAGCACCAAGGGCATGGAATAGCCGAATCGACAAGTACTTCCAAGAGAATGGCTTCAACAAATATCCCTACGAGCACGCTTTATATATCAAGATAAAAAATGAAGATATTTTGATCGTGTGCCTCTACGTGGATGATTTGATCTTCACTGGAAGCAACCCAAGCATGTTCAATGAATTCAAGGAAGTGATGACGAAAGAATTCGAGATGACAGACATGGGGCTCATGGCGTACTACCTTGGCATTGAAGTTAAGCAACAAAAGGATGGAATTTTCATTTCACAAGAAAGCTATGCAAAGGAGATCCTGAAGAAGTTCAAGATGGAGAATTGTAAGCCGATAAGCACACCGACGGAATACGGAATCAAGATGTCCAAACATGAAGAAGACGAAAGTGTAGATCCAACATTCTTTAAAAGTTTGGTAGGAAGTCTACGCTATCTAATTTGCACGAGGCCTGATATTCTTCACGCAGTTGGATTGGTCAGTCGCTACATGGAATCTCCAACAACCACCCATTTTAAAGCCGCAAAGAGAATTCTTCGCTATCTGAAAGGTACAATTGACTTTGGCTTGTTCTATTCAGTTTCTAATGATTACAAGCTTGTTGGATATAGCGATAGTGATTGGGGTGGAGACATAGATAATCGAAGGAGCACTACTGGATTCGTATTTTTCATGGGAGATACTGCTTTCACATGGATGTCAAAGAAACAACCGATTGTCACATTGTCCACTTGTGAAGCGGAATATGTTGCTGCTACCTCATGCGTTTGTCATGCAATTTGGCTTAGAAATCTATTGAAGGAGATAGGCTTGATACAAGAAGAGCCTACCAAGGTTTGTGTCGACAACAAGTCAGCCATTGCCTTAGCCAAGAATCCGGTATTCCATGATCGAAGCAAACACATCGATATTCGCTACCACTATATAAGGGAGTGTATTGCAAGAAAGGATGTGCAAGTTGAATATATGAAGTCACAAGATCAAGTTGCCGATATTTTTACCAAACCATTGACAAGCGAAGACTTCATAAGATTAAGGAACTTACTAGGGGTCACAAGATCAAGTTTAAGGGGGGGTGTTGGATCATAAACTTGATCCATTATGGGAGCCTAAACCTAAAATCAATCAAATTGGAGTCCAAGTCCATAATTAAGGTCCAAAACTACTAACCTTCTACCTAGTATTTTCTAGGGTGTAGTAATTAAGCATGTGAATAATTTGGAAGGATGGAGAAGAATGAGGTGTATGGTTATTGTAATTTTGGATTAGTTTATTTGTGTGGTGTAGGATTGTTCTTAAGTAGTATAAATACCCCTCCCCATTTTAGTTTAAGCATCAAGAAAAATTAAGAGCTTCTAAGTGAGTGAAGAAGCAAACTCTAATAAAGAGTGAGTTGTAGTATCTTGTTTTTGAGTGAGAGTGCTCTTGTAATATTTGTTTGAGTTTAAAATAAAAGTTGTTTGTGCGAGTGTTTCATTTCCAACACTTCAAAGGATTAGTTTGGCCGTTCCGAAGCAATAACAAGGTTATGAGAAACGAGGTTATTTTACATGGCTCTGGCTGCTTGGAATTCAAACTGCCATCACTTTCGGGATCAACTACTGACTGCAAACCCGATCCTTGATAACCACCAACTGATTAGAAGAAGGTCTATCGTATGTCTCAGACACGTTTACACCCGAAGTAACGCTAACATGAGAAATCCCCTTACCCTTGCCAGAAGTCGAAATCTTATGGTGATGAACATAGGAAGCATTCTGGCCAGGTATCGCAGAAGAAGAGGACTTTGCAGGGAACTAGATACCAGACTGTCGGAGCCAGGATCACTCCCTCTCCCTTTACGGTTCTGTCGGCCATCAAAATAGTGCTGAAGTCCGGCCCGTATCCAGTCACTATAGGTTCTGGAACACCTTTTCAATGGCTGCTCCATAACTTTAGAGCACTCTCTCTCAGGGTGTCCAAAGAGACCACACACAAAGCAAACCTCTGGTAGGCGTTCATATCTCAATAACACAGTGATCACTTCCTAAGAACCTAGAATTTTAACCTTCATTATAGGCTTTAACGGCTTTGAGATATCAACAGCAATACGTACCCGAAGATACTTACCAAAACACTCTTTTGTCTCGCCCTTATCCACCTCTTCAACAACCCCAACCAAGTCACCAATGCAAGCACCAACAGCTGAGTTCACGAGGAACAATGGTAAGCCATGTAATTGCACCCAAAAGGATGCAAAAGCAAAGTCTGGGATATGGCCTAGACCTGTCGGCACCTCCAGGACAATCAAACTATTGTTGAATGACTAAGGGCCTCCTGCAAACACACAGTACCGATCAGAGTCAGAACGAAAATAAAAAACGAAGATATTGTTACCGGAATTTATGGTCTCAATGGTGAAGCCCTCAGTGGTTTGCTACAAATTAGGTATATGGGTTATGAAGGCAGCCTGGTTGATCGGCAGTGAACAGAGGATTTTTCCCGCCAGTGATAACGCCATTCATTTCTTACCCTCTTGCTGGATACCAGCGTCCAAAGTAGACGCCGGAATAAGAGCATCATGGAGGTCCATGGCAGCATAACGTCGTAGGACTTCATCAAAGTCCGAAGCCATCGAAAGGGAAAACACCACCCAATAATCACACCCTTAGACAAACACCAAACTGCGTCTCTAGAAGAAGAAAAAGAACTTAGAAGAATAGAGGATCGGAGAATAAAACCAAGAGAACAAAGGCTAACACTAGAGCAAACTCAACCGCGATGGTGAGCGGTTGCAAACTGCCGTAGCACGAATAAACTACCTCCCGAGAATTTTGGAGAGAAAACTCAGAGGAGGACCTCAACTTTTTTACACTTATGTTTGTTTCCTTTTTGTTATTTTTCCGTAAGGGTTCCCATTCTTTTTAACCCTTTTTTTCACTTTCAATATTCTAAAGCTTCTTCTAAGTTCTTTGCTTTCTTGTATCCCTCTTTCTATAGTTCATCTCATTCTTGTCATGATCAGCTCCTCTACAGTTTCAAAGTTTCTTTATTTTTTTTTCTTAGAGCGATCAAGTGCTAATGAGCTATCTTTGAACTCTGATTTATTGTCAACATTAGGTATTCTCTTTATTTTAGTTGGGGTTTCTATAATTTTTTTTTTTATGGTCATATGGCTCTTTAGAGAATCTTGTTGGTTATTATCTATTAAAGTGGGTTTACATATATTAATTAATTGTATATTATTAATTATTTATTTTATTGTTTATTAAAAGTAATTAAATAAAATTTATTTATTATTAAACTTTTAGAACATCACGTATAGCGTGGATTTTAATGTGTAATAATTCAGTTATTTTATTTTATTTTATTTTTATGATGGGCCAAAATAAAATAAAATACTATAAATAATAGATTGAGGTCTTCAGTCTAAACCTTAACGTATTGTTTATTTACATCTCATCAGTGAGTGACGGTAGTTTTTCTTTCATAAATAAAAGGTTTAGACGTGAAAAGCATTAACCTCAATTTTTTTTGCATCTCTATGGATTCAGATATGCTTCTGATTTTATTTTTTTTAATAATTTAATATAAAATTATGATTATAATAATTCTTTTACCAATTAAAATTTTTATCCAATAAATAGTATTAGAATCACCTCATATTGAATCATTAAGAGACAAAGCTTTTAATAATAAATTATGAGCATTAAATTGTGTATATAATATATATGCAATATCAAAACACGTTTTCAATCCGGCAGTATATATATATATATATATATATATATATATATGTCTTCACAAAAAGTTTTCAATCTGGCAGTATATATATATATATATATATATATATATATTTATGTCTTCACTTTCTTTTGTGAATACGTAATTATTAAAAAAAAATGAGTAGAACGTTTCCTTTTGAATCTTTCTGAATTAATTGCGTAAAGGAAAATTTATGATGTGAATTCTTGTAAGCATAAGTTAATTGAATGCATACGACATATACAACATACAAATATGCATTCACGTTTTTCAAGATGCATTTTATATATGCCAAATTGAATCTGTCTATATATATATATATTATATGCGAATTGTGAAATTGATGATTGAATTTATTGAATTCAACATATTTCAATGCACTGATTAAATGAAAATTGCATTGATGGCTACATATTGACTTTTTTTTTTTTAAAATTCAATTTAAGAATTAAAAAATTAGAAAAAAATTGTTTTTTCAAATTTGATGAAATTTCTTTTTAATTATAGTACACATCAAATAGTTAGTAGATTTTGGAGTTTATCAAGTTAATTTTATAAGGCTCATAAAGACTTTATCGGGCCGAAGTTTTATATACCCAACATATGGACCAAATCAAATGAGTTATGATAGATTTGAGCCTATTTTGAGTTTAAATTATTAGATAAAAACTAGAATTTAAGTAATTAGAAAATGTTAGGTTTGACTTGACCCAACCACTTCAGTTCTTACCCATTCCAGTCTCGTCCTAATTTTGACATGATTTGACTGTGATTGTTAACTATTGACTTTAATTTTGACCATTTTACTTTTTCTCCCTTTTGTTTTATAAACTAATATTCAGTATTTTAAAATTAATTAAATTAAAATAAAATACCATCAAAGTGATATCTTTTTTGTAAATTTATTTAATTTGAAATATGTGAATATTATTAAAGAAACTAAATAATTGTGTTTAAATCTATACAAAAAAGTAATCAGCCCAAAGGAAGATTATTTTTTAGTCAAATAATAGACACATGTGCCAGTAAATATATGATAAACTTTAGCATTTTTCATGCGTATAATTTGTTGGTCCAAAAAAAGACATATTATTGGCAGGATTTATTATCAATGTTTACTGACCAAAGTTTTTAAAGTTTCGTTTATAAATTGTTATTTCTATTCAAATACTAAATAGCAATGTTGGTTCAGTATCTTATAATGACCCAATTTATTATTTCTTATGCCATGTATTTATATGTATCATGATTAAATGGCATGGTTATTAATTGTGAGTTTTTTTTTTATTTGTTATGAATTTAGTAAATGCTTCTTCTATATCTGCCAACTTGAATAACATTCCAGTGCTTAACGGCATTAACTTCAGGAAATTGAAAGAACACATTACCATTGTGCATGGGTGTATGGATCTAGACTATGTAATCCGAATGGAAGAACCTCCCGCCCTTACTAATAGTAGTACTGCTAAATAAATGATACTTTATGAAAAATGAGAGCGTTCTAACTGCATGAGTCTAATAATCATGAAGCACTCTATTTTAGATACCATCAAGAGCATAGTGCCTGAGGAAGAAAATGTTAAAATGTTCTTGAGTCAAATAGCAGATTGATTCGCTGGTAATGAAAAGGTTGAAACAAGCACCATTTTGTCTAAGATTGTTTCAATGCAATATAAAGGCAAAGAAAACATAAGGGAGTATATTATAGAAATGTTTAATTTTGATACAAGATTAAGAACACTGAAGTTAGAGTTGTTTGATGACATTATAGTGTACCTGGTCTTGATCTTTCTTTCTGCACAATACAGTTCTTTTAAGATTAGTTATAACATTCAAAAAAGAGAAATTGACTCTTAATGAACTCATTGCTCAATGTGTGTAAGAGGAAGAGAGTGATTATTTAATAACTTCTTCCAATGACAATGCTGCCAACAAAAAAATGAGATAGAATAATAAAGGAAAAAGAGCTATAGACATTGGAACTTTACAGCCTAACGTGCAAAAGAAATAGAATGCTGAAATCTCTTGTTACTTTTGCAAGAAAGTTGGACATGTGAAAAAAGATTGTTCCAAGTATGCAAAATGGCTTGACAAAAAGGGTAAACTTCTCAACTTTGTTTGTTCAGAAGTTAATTTGGCTTTAGCATTAAGTCACACTTGGTGGATAGATACAGATGCAACTACTCTCATAAGTGTGACTATGTAGGATTATCTAAGTAGCCGACCGTCGATTGATGCTGCAAGATTCATCTAAGTGGATGATGGCAACAAGGCTCTTGTTGAAGGAATTTGACTTTTTAGATTACAACTAGAATCTGGTTATTATTTTAATTTGCATGAGACATTTATGTACCTTCATTTAGATGGAACTTGGTTTCTATTTCTTGTTTGGACAAATTCGGTTACTCTTATTCTTTTGCAAATGAAAAGTTTAGTCTCGTTCAAAATTCAAATATTATTAGTACCGATTCTTTAGTTGATAGTTTATATCAATTGGATGTTCATGCCTCATAAATTAATGAAATCTTACATGTAAGCAATTATGGTATAAAGCGTAAATTAATTAATGAGAATTTTTATATGTTATGGCATAAGCGTTTAGGACACATTTTTAAACAAAGAATTCAAAGGCTTGTGTCAGAAGGAATTCTAAATTTCTTTAATTTTTTAGATTTTAAAATATGTATTGAATGCATTAAGGAAAAACAAACAAATATTAGAAAAATTGGTGCCAACAAGAGTTTAAACCTCTTAGAATTAATTCATATTGATATTTGTAGTCCATTCCCTATGGCTTCTTGGAATGGTCAACAATATTTTATTACTTTCATAGTCGATTATTCTTGTTATAAGTATCTATACTTGATTCATAAGAAGTCTCAATCATTAAATACTTTTAAAACCTATAAAGCTAAAGTTGAAAATCAGCTTGGTAAAAAAATTAAAAGCCATTAAATTTAATCGTGGTGGTGAGTTCTATGGTAGATATGATGGATTAGGTGAACAACGTCTAGGCCCTTTGCGAGATATTTACAAGAATGTGGCATTTTCCTCAATACACCATGCTAGGGACTAGAAATCAAAATGGTGTAGCTGAGAGATGAAATCAGACCCTAAAGGATATGGTTAGAAGTATGACAAATTATTATTCTTTACTAAAATCTCTTTAGGGTGAAGCCTTAAAGACTACAGTATATATCATTAATTGAGTTTCAAGTAAAGCAATAGCTTAAACCCTATACGAGCTATGGACTGAAAAGAAGCCTAGTATTAGGCATTTGCATGTCTGGGGTTGTCCAACCGAGGTTAAACCATATAGGCATAATGAAAGAAAGTTAGACTCAAGAATAATAAGCTGCTACTTTATTGGATACTCGAAGAGATCGAGGAGTTTGAAGTTCTATGATCCCTTAAGCTAATCCATTTTTGAGACAGGGAATGCTAAGTTCATTGAGGATATTGAATATAGTAGGAGTGCTAAACTCAGAAACATTGTATTTGAGGAGGAATATGTAACTATTCCTAATAGTGCAATTGATAATGACCAGGTAATTGTACCTGTCATTATGTTGGATGCAAATACAAATAATCAAGATATTCCTGAGATACCTCCCGCTAATATTAAAGAATTTGCTCCTACTCATGTAGAGGAGCAACAACAACAACAATATTAATTGAAAGTACCATTAAAGAGATCCACCAAGAAAAGGAGATCAATGATTTCAGATGATTATGTCGTGTATCTCTAAGAACATGAGTTTGATATAGGACTAGAAGATGATCAAATAACTTTCAGTTAAGTCAAACAAAGTGTGAACTCTCAGAAATAGATAGATGCCATGAAAGATGAGATGAAATCAATGCAAGACAATGATGTTTGGGATCTTGTCAAATTGCCCAAAGGAGCAAAACTAATTGGTTGTAAATGAATTTTCAAAACCAAACGGGATTTAAAAGGCAATGTCGAAAGATATAAGGCACGTCCAGTCGTAAAAGGTTTCACACAAAGGAAGGCATTGATTATAAAGAGACTTTCTCTCCAGTTTCATCGAAAGACTCTTTTAGAATTATTATGACACTTGTAGCTCATTATGATTTAAAGCTACATCAGATAGACGTAAAGACTACGTTTCTCAATGGTGACATTGAAGAAACCATATACATGTTGCAACCAGAGAACTTTGAATTCAAATATTCAAAACATTTGGTGTGTAAATTAAAGAAGTCCATCTATAGTTTAAAGTTAGCATCCTGTCAATGGTATCAAAGTTTTGATCAAGTGATTACCTCCTTTGATTTTAAGAAAAATACTATTGATTAATGCATTTATCACAAGATTAGTGGAAGAAAATTTATTCTTCTTGTCTTATAGGTGGATGACATTCTACTAGCAAGCAACGATATAGGATTGTTGCATGAAACCAAGATATTTCTTTCAAATAAATTTGAAATGAAAGATCTCGAGAATGCCTCTTTTTATATTGGGCATACAGATTCACCGAGATTATTTTCGGGCATACTTGGCTTATCACAAAAGGCATATATCAATAAGGTGCTTAGTAGTCACTCTTTTATATTAGGTTATGTCTTCCTATTGGCTGAGGCGCCGTATCACGAAAGAGTGTTAAGCAATCACTCCTAGCTTCATCCACCATGGAAGCAGAGTTTGTAGCTTGCTATGAGGCATCACATCAAGCAATATGGCTGCGAAATTTTATCATTAGGTTACAAATTATGGATGACATTGAGAGATTATTGAGTGATAATAAAGCCACTAAGTTATATTCTTAGAACAACAGAAGCTCGTCAAAATCGAAGCACATTGACATTAAGTTTCTTGTTGTTAAAGAGAGAGTTCAGAGTCTTCAGGTGTCTATTGAACATATTAGTACAAACTTAATAATTGCAGATCCGTTTACCAAAGGTGTATCACCTAAAGTGTTTCATGAGCATGTGGCTTGTATGGGTGTGGTTCATCCTGATGATATACTTTTATAGTGGGAGTTTGTTTCTTGATGTTCAATTACAGTTGATATGTTTTCTAATTAAACTAAAGTATTATTCTTTCTTATTTATTAAAAACTTTGAAATAAAGTCATAGTCTTTAAATTGCAGTTTTGCATAAAGTTTTGAAAGTATATTATTAAACTCTTATGAGTTACAAAGTAAGACCAGTTAGAAATAGGCATGTTAAGGGATCACATTACATGAAATTTTCATGCTACACATCCATGCTTGATTTATGTCATTGATTATATTGATGTATATGAATATTGATGGGTCTGGTTACAAGAAAGATAACGAAGATTGCTTTTATCCTATATCAGTATAATTGATTGATCAGATTATTTAGAGATGTCTTTTTTTAAGATAGTAAATATTGAGTTCATAAAGTTATTTGATAATATACAATTGTAAAGTGACATATGTGACCCAAGTGGGAGATTATTGGGTATTATCTATTAAAGTAGGCATACATATATCAATTAATTATACATTATTAGCTATCTATTTTGTTGCCTATTAAAAGTGATCAAATAAAATTTATTTATTATTGAACTTTTAGGGCCTTACGTATAGCATGGGCTTTAATGTATAGAGGCCCAATTATTTTATTTTATTTTTATGATGAGTCAAAATAAAATAAAATACTATAAACAATAGGTTGAGGTCTCTAGTCTAAACCTTAATGTATTATTTATTCATATCTTAACAGTGAGTGACGATAATTTTTCTCTTATAAAAAAAAAGGTTTAGACGTAAAAGACATCAATTCCAACTTTTCTGCGTCTCTATAGATTCAGGTACGCTTTTAATTTTTTTTCTTAATAATTTAATATAAGATCCTGACTATAGTGATTTTTTCACCAATTAAAATTTTTATCCAACAAACATATCTTAATTTGATCATACTTTCCTGGTCTTTTGCATTTTCTATGTGATTTGCCCCTATATTTTACTATTCATGTCGTCTTTTGCTCTTCTTTGGTCAGTTTTGTTTCATGTCATACTTGCTCATACAACAAAGTGAAATCGAATTTATTTAGGGTTTGCATGATACATATACTTCTAATTTCTCTTTTTCTTATCTTTTAGGTTTTGATTCTTTAAAATTTGGTCTGCATGCTATTATTGTAGATCCGTTATGGCTTCCTAATCAAACCCGGCCAAGCGATCTTCTTCTTCAAGCTTGCCCACTGCAGTCTTGGATCATAAATCTACTTGGAGGACAATATGATCCTTTTGTTGTGATTGAAGTCTAAGGCAATCAATGTTAAGAACAATTATTACGATCATGTGAGCCATGCTCTAACCATTTCTCAAGAGTCAATTTTTCAGCTACGCTTGACTCGAGGTGATTATCACCCTATCCCCATCTTGTTTAGAATTCCAACTAACCTAACTTCTGGTTGTGCTAAGTGGGTTTCCCATGAATTAAGAGGATGCTGCGTTACACGATCGCCTCTCTGGTTGTCAAATATATGCCTGTATTTTCGCTTCTTGGAAATTAAAGATTATCAAAGTTTGGATGTCCCTTAGACACCTAATCAGGTGATGGAGTACTTCCTCTCATGCCTTTGTCACGGCTTGGGGTGAGTTTGCTCCAACTCTTAAAGATGTTGCTTCCATAATTGGGGTTGCCAATTCTATGTGAGGATGATCCTTTTAATAATTTGACAACAACCTGTGATAGAAAGAAGTTGAAAGTGTTGGCTCAAGGTTGGAAGGAAAGCAAATCTTCTTCTCGACCCACTTATGCTGGCTAGATAGCAACTTTTTAGTTGTGTAAATGAAGGAAATCTTGTTAGAGAAACTAGGTATAATTCTGGATATAGCTTAGAGGCTATAATTGTGCTATGACTTAGCAAGTTTATGTTTTGTGACCAAGTATTAATGCTATTCAGAAAGGGCTTTTTCTTTTGGCTATCAAAGTAGCCAATGGTTCTCTTGCATCATTATTTAAGTTAATGCTTTACATGCACTTGGATGATATCTATAATGATGATGTCTTAGGTGTTGGCAAACGTGTCATTGCTTCTCCTATTTATGAATTTTCTTCAAATGTTAATCCTGGAGCATTTTGATGGAAACGCCAAGTCTTTCCTTCCACTTATTTGAACTTAATCATCCAATAGGGTTCATTACGTGATAATACTACCATTATTCCAATGAAAATCCCTTTGTGCATGCGCTGGCTCCACCTTTCTTTTCATATAAGAAGTATTGTTTTATATTTGGATGATGAATCCAAGTTTATTTTTAGGCCATATATGCTTGTTTGACTAGAAATTACTATGTTCCCCCTTCCACTATATCATTGATAATGATGAACACACATCACCTTTATCGTTGATGATGCTGGCAGTGTTGCCTACAGTGAATATAACTAAGCTATATATTTGTTTGGCTTTTTTCCATATGCAAATGAGGACGTGAATGTTGAGGCAATTAAAAAGTCCTTGGCTGAATTTGGAGAAAATTTACGTTTGATTTCCATCATCCCCTTGAGGAGAGGCCAGTTAGTAACCTCTAGAAAGTTGTTGATAGGTTCCGTGAATCCGAAGTTTCTGGTTTTAGGATTCTTAGCACGTTACATTGAGATTGTTGGCCCTATAGTTATAGTATTGTGTTGCTTGCGTATAGTGCCTATTGGAAAAACATGCTGGTGTCTTTTGTTGAGTTTTCCCAGACACCTATTGAGGTATTGTCAGGCTTAGTCGAGGGTGAGCAACATGATAGATTGAAGCTTAGCGGGGCTAGTACCATCACTGTTGTTGCAGAGGCTCCTATGCCCTATATTGAGATTTTTGGCAATGTTCGCAAGATTGTGGCTACTACCCTATCCAGGTCTTCTAAGTCAAAAGGTGGTAAGAAGAATAAGGTCTTTTGGAAATTGAAATCTTACAAGTCTAATTGATAACAAAGCTAGCAAAAAATAAAAAAAGGTGTAAATATTAATAAAGAAAATTGACAGTTTAATCTTTATATTTTTATTAAATTATTTATTTAATTTTTAATATTTTAAAAATTATCAATTAAGTTTTTTAGGGATATTTTTACTATTATTTTTATCCCTAAAACATATTTTTTTTATTATCATTTTCATTCTTGAAACATGACCATTTTCATCCTTAAGGAACTCAATTGATTTAAAATATTAAAAATGTGAGAGATAATTCAACAAAAACATAAAGATTAAAGTGACAGTTTTCCTATTAACAATAGCATAGAAATAAATTTATATGTCTAAATGACGTGTTTTTTTAATAATTGCTTATGAGTATTATGTTGTTTATTTTCATAAATTAAAAACATCTAAAAACTAATATTTTGATATTTATGCTCCTTCTGGTGTTAATTTATAAATACATACACACATATTAGTTGTCCATTTTATAAAAAAAAAAATGTTTATTGTGTTACGTAAATATTATTAAATTTTTTATTTTACTATAGTGTACATGCACCTAGTTGAAGAAGCAGTTGGACTGCATTGAGGTTGAGCCGTCTCATGTGTTTAATCCTTTGACATTTGATTATCTTAACTCAATTGCCTCAATTTGAATATATCAACGACAGCTATTGAATAAGAATCGTGCTAAGCTCACACAATTGGAATATTTACTATATATGTTCAATATTTGTTGGAAGTGTCATATGAGCAGTCATGCTTTGTCAATACTCATAATTAATGTTTTGTGATTTTTTTTAACACTGCAAGTCATCAATAATCAATTGTATCAATGATGTCAAAAAAAAAAAAAAACCATTTTGATTTAAAAAAAAATGCATTTAAAAAAATAACACTACTACATTTTGTTTTATTTGGTAGAAAATAAATAAACTTAATAAAGATATTTTTTCTAGTGAAAATTTAAAAACCATTGAAACATTTTATTATTAAGATATAAGTTAGAAAAAGGACTTGTTTTATTCAAACCCTAAATATTTGAATGTTTGAAGATAAAGTAAATTTATATTAAAACAACTCCACAGTATTATTTTATTCTAACATTCTTACACAATTATTTCTTTACTCCAATATCCTTTATAATTCAATTATTGAATTCTATCTTTATAATAAAATATTTGTTCTAGTCTGATATTTCAGTTCAAAACCCATCTCTTTTGGGTTAGTTTGGTCCATTATCCAAGATTTTAGTTACATCAAGCACAATCAAACCCCTCTTGAAAGCCAGATAAAGACATAACTTAGTCATATCTATACAAAGCGATGGCCTTAGAATTGTGATATGAGGTACCCAACAAATACCATAACAAGAATAAGTCGGCTGGCATGATTAGTAAAGATCGAGTAGGACATCGTATCCTTTCCATACCAAGCACACTTTCCAAGAATGGGAAATAATTGACTGGAGACTTCTAATTAAGATCAAGGATAGAGGTAGACAATCAATCACCCTAAAAATACGAGCTAACCTTTAAGTTTGAGATCTTTGAAATCCAGAGATTTTCTGTAGAGAATTCCTAGGGATTTTGGGATGTGCCTTAAAAGGAGAAGGAGATGACTTTCTATAGTTACAATGAGATTCAACCACTGATGATCGCCTATAATTAGGAGGATATTCATAGAGTAAGGGATAACACTTTGGAGGGCTAAGGGATGGAAACAAATAATTGTGTATTTATTTTTCTTTGTAATTTCTCTATAATTTCATTGTAAAAATATTGTTCAATAGTGAATTGACAGTATGCATGAATGGTCAGTGAAGTGGGTGTAGGCTCAAATTAGGTTAAACAAATATAACTTATGAGGTAAGGCCTTTATAACTCCTTTGGTTCAAAGAGCCGAAAAGTATAAGGCGAGGTCCATATGATCCCTTCGGTATAAATAGATGAATGGTATAAGGCGATACCCCTATGACCACTTCATTTGGCCAAAAACAAAAGGTACGAGGCAAAGCCTCTATGACATAAGGATGGCAATAGGGTGAGGTGAGACGGGGAGGCCTTTTCTATACCCCATACCATTATGTACTTTACGCCTCTCCATACCCCATTCTTCAAAAATTTTAACGGGGCAGGATTGGAGAATCTCCATGTAAGGAACTCTTTTTCCATCCCCACCCTATTTTTCTATTTTTTAATATTAAATACTATTTTATATTCATAAATTTTAATAATATAAAATCTTAACCTATATTGTGATTAAAAAAATATTAAACTAACGAACTAAAATAATATAATAATATCTTTCAATAATATGAATAATAATTAGTAAACAATGTTTTTAATAAATAACAAATAGAAAAAAAATTAAATAATGTTCTAGTGCATAGCATCATTAGTTTTACTGTTAATTACTTTATATTCTCATTAAAATCAATAGTTTCCCAATTCAAAAACAAAAACCCTTTTGTCATTTACAATAAAGAAAAGAAAGTAGATTTTTAGGGTTTTTTATTAAATTTTTTTTTATTAATAAAATATATTATTAAAGCTTGTCTTAATTAAACATAAAATTATAAAATAAAAATTAATAAATTATTTAATATATAAATATATGTTATAAAATTATATTTAATATATTCTTAGAAAACGGGTGTGAGGATGAGATTAGTCGGGGAATAATTTTTTATCATACCTCAATTTTTATAAAAATTACTCCATTCCCACCCTATTAAGGGTAGGATTGTGCTGGTCCCCATCCTCACAAGACATTTTGGTATCCTTATTATAACTGATGCGATAATTCTATATCATAAATTAAGTGCAAGTATACACTATCGTATGCAAGTAATAAAGAGACTAAATAAGTCGGATGTCGAACCCACAGGGATAATGTTTTCTTTTTAACCAATTACTAAAATTATATCTTCCTAATAATTATTCAGAAAAATAGAAATCTAAGAATAAATGTAAGAAATATAACACAAAAATACAATGCAATGAGATTTAAAGATATAGCAACGTAGAGAAAACCTAGGATTAATATTATCCCTCAATATGTTTCTAATGATTAATCCTCTAATATTTAACTCACTTAGTCTTTATTATTGATCAAGACACTAATGTATTCACAAGCCTCTTCCAAGGTCATGCAAGTATACCTTAGTTTACCAAATACCTATATTCCTATGGTATTTGTAATAAACTAAGGTTCATTAAGATTAGGTCTTATTGATCATACATGCCAATTAGGTATATTCCTATCCTAAGTTGAAACTTGCATATGCAACATTGAATGTTACTCTACAATCATGCATCAAATTACCTAGGTCTAAATATTATGATTCCTCTTCCGAGTTTATCAATAATATTACCAACTCATTCACCATATATTGGCCAGATATATTGAAGCATTAAACACAAGTAATTTAAATAATAAATGACTAAGTTTATTAAATACTAAACGATATGGCAATTAAGCACACATATTGAGTTCAAATATTAACCCTAGAAAATAAGTTTAGCTCATGGCTACAAGAGAACAGCAGTATAAATAATTATAAAACATGATACAATTATTAGCAAACCGATATAGACGTCGAATTGCTCTTAATTGCGCTACCTAGGAACTCTTGATGCCGAAGAACGTCTTGTATCTCTCTCTAAAAATGCTTCAATTAAGCTCCTATTGCTCTCCAAGACTTGTGCTCTGTATTCTTGGTGCTCTTGGGTTGTCTTCGATTGATTCTTGAAGGCTGGGAACGAGTGGCTTTATATAGGGATTGATATGAGCTTGAAAATCTCAATTCTCGTCGGACTAGGACTCGCACTACCGCTGGCGCGCTATGCATTTGTCGCTGGGGCGACGCGTGAAAAAGCCTTCACCGCTGGAGCGGTGGGATCTTGGCGCTGGGGCGCTGCATGAAAACGGCTTCACCGCTGGCGCGGTATGTTGATAGCGCTGGGGCGCTGGAACGTCGCTGGCGCGGTGTCTCTTCATCGCTGGAGCTCCAGACGCGACTTAAACAGGTCGTTTTTCTAATTTCGATCACTATTCCAACGCTGGGGCTAAAATACTTGTGGCGCGGGGGCGCTGGACACATACTTTGAAAACTTTGCATTTTAGTCCCTGTTTTTGCTCCTTTTGCGTTCTTTCTTTAAATTTCGTTCAAGTCCCTATAAATAACAATAATGCACATTAATAGCCATCTATTCTCATAAAATAATAAAATATCAATAATAAAAACATGAGAAAATATATGACAAATTTGCCCTTATCAATAACCCCTTTAGTTAGTAAGAAAACTAAAGGGTATGGGGGGAGGCCCTTATAACCCCTTTGGTTTGAAAGGGTACAGGGCTAGGTCCATATAATCTCTTAGGTACGAAGAGTTAAAGGGTATGAGGTGTGGCCCTTATGACCCTTTTAATTGGCCAAAAAATTAAAGGATACGAGGTGAGATCTCTATGACCCTTTTTGGTCCGAAGAGCCGATGGGTAAAGGCAAGACCCCTACAACCTCTTTAGTGAAAAGAGTTGAGGCGTACTAGACGAGGAATATATAACTCTTTAGTTTTCAAGAAACTAAAGGGTAGGGGGCAAGACCACTGTGACACATTTTGTAGTAACCAGTATCCATAATCGGTAAGAATAAGTATTTATATACATATTTTATTTGTATGTGAGTGATACTTGATTTATGTATTGTTATTAGTAGTGTTTGTATAGCTTAAGGATATACTATTAGTATTGGGTTTAATTGCAAGACTTTAGATTTATTTTAGAGACCAAATTGTAATACTTTGAAAGTTTTAGGGGCAAATTTATAAATACTAAAAATTAGCCTCTTATTATAAAAATACACTTTTGAAACCCTAATTCACTCTTTTGAGTTGAGCTATCTCTTTTAGAGAGAGAGAAGAGAGAAATAGAGGGGAGAGAAAGAGAAGAAAAAGAAGAAAACATTAGAATTTTGAATTTTAAGAGGTATATCACAACTATTTCTTAATTTATTGGTATTAATTAAGTTAATTTCTTTAAGTTTTGATTTTTAGAAATATGTATAATTGAGGATTTGATGTGTATTTCGTATGATATTTTAAGAATTGATGATGATCTATAAGATAGCTTGATAAATCATGATGGATTGTAGAATTTCTGCTTGATAGTCTCTTGATTCAGGAATTTTATAAATTGTTGTGATTCGATTCTAGTTTTCAATTTTGAACATATGAAATTAGACATGTTTAGGATCATCTGAGACTTTGACTCGATTGAAAATTTCAGAAATTGAATTTGTAGTGAATTTACCAAAATGACCCTAAAATTCTAAAAATTTCCTATGTGAACAGTATGATACAGTGGAAAACAATGTTTGGTCTGCTGAATGATCTTCAAATATTACGAATTTGTGGAATATCATAAGGTTATATGTCTAATATGATATACTCAGAATTGAGAATTTAGATCAATGTGGTTAAATTATTATAATTTTCTAACATGTATCGGCTCATTGCAGTATTTGATTAACATATTTTTAAGGCTATGGAATAAAATAGTTTTAAAATACTTTTGGCAGTGATTTTGAAGTGACTTATTTATCATGGATTGATATATGTGTTAAGAGTAATTATATGGTAGTTTTATAATTTTTGAGTTAGTATATGATTTTAGAAAATTGGGAGATTGAATGTTGTTCAATAAGTATCTTGATCCTGTCAGGTTAGTAGTTTAGATTCGATGGTGTATATAGAATAGATTGTATAGACATTTTGATATAATATTCGTATATAAGAAGGATATATGAGTCAAGAATGATATATTTTGATTTTAGAGTAATTGGACATCATTTGATGTATTAGAAAATTTTGTTAACTGTAAGTGGTCAAAATGACAGGTTTTGAGAAACCAAGTATTTAGACCAATTTGATGTGATAAATGTATTGTGTATAATTTTATAAGCTATTTAAAGTATTTTGTGTGAATTGTGAGGCTTATGAAAGGATTAATCTCCATTGATAGGTTAAGGAGATTTAAGCCTTGTAGCTGAAAGTACTAAAAGGTAAGTATATTAGACTTTTTACTGAAATCACAATAAGCATAGTAATTGTCTATGTATGATTTTGTAAATGTGCTTAGAAATACCTTTATATTATACCGAAGTGTATTTGATATAAAATGTGAAAGACATATGTTTATGAATGTGAGCATTGACATTGAGCATGGACATACATGTGTTTTTGAAAGCGAGCTTTCAAAATGAAATGTGTTTAACAAAGAAAGCTTTGAAGTGTAATATGTCCATGAGAAACATTTTGTGTTTTGAGGATTCTTGAACTCACTGGACTTAGTAGGCATCTTATGTGATTTATGGAGCCTTTATATGTGGCATTTTCTTTGGGATTGGTATATGCTATGTGTTCCGTATGTAGGGAGGATCCTATTGGTACCTAAAGGAAGATTGAGTCATCACATTCGTGTGGGGGTGTATTGGTGCATATGAGAGGACTCACTGATGATCAGGGTGAGGGTTTGGCTCTTACCTTCAGGCTTGAGTATTAAATATGTGTAATTTAAACCTCACTTGTACTATTCCTCTCATACGGTATGTCACCTACGAGTGACATTTGGCTCATTATGTGATATGTGATGTGTAAGTCTTACTAAGTAGTAGTTGAGTGATGGTATTCCTGTAATATATTTTGAAAGAATGTGTAAGCGCTACCTGACATGTGATTTGATAAGATTATGATTTTTGATTGATCACAGTATATCATACATATGCATTATGTATATATATGTATTTGTATTTGATATATGAAAAACTAGTATGCTTACTGAGTTTTATACTCATTATAGTTTATGGTGATTTCAAGTAAATAAGGTACATGTGTGCTTAGCGGATTTGGCAAGGCTTCCGTTGTTCCTTGGGTTCCCTAAGTTGCTAAGTTACTGAGTGTTTCATTTGGGGACACGTGAGATAAGATATTTGATTTGTCCCTATTGAATAAATACTTATGTATTATTTTATTGTGTGTGATTGGATTTGATTTAAGTTTCACCAAGCGTGGTTATTGGTTGATTTTAAGTAAGAATTTGCAATGAATATATTCTGGGCTTCCGGTAACAAAGTTGCTACTGGTGACGTAGTAGAGTGTTAATCTCTGAGAAAACTCTACAAATCTCTGGTTTACTAATTGTCCCAGTCATAATTCAATTGCTATAATTCTGAAAGAAATTAAAATGAATGTTTGAATATTATTGAATGAATGTAAGTGATGTCGTTTGTCAAATCTTTTGGGTCTGGGGCGTGACACATTTGGTCAAGAAAAATCAAGAAGGAAAGGCCATATGAAACTACCTTGATAGAACACAAAATTACCAAAACCACATCAGTTAAGATTTCAAGCAAAGCCCTAACCAAAAGAATCTAATAACTAAGACTATGAACACATGAACAAAGTCATTAAAATACATTAAACACCATCAGAATAGGCTTTTGCATCAATAAGTAACATAATTAGAAGAGAAAAATCCTTTTATCTAATAAATAAAATGTTAAAAGAAGGGTTTAACTCATATTATAAGAATTTTAAAAAAAGAAAATAAAAATTTGAACCTAATAAGCAGGAGAAGGATCCTTAATAATGAGGGCGACAACATCTTTAGGCAAAAGGATCTTAATTAGCTATAGGCGAATCTACAACTTCACCCTCATCTTTGCATGGGCAATTATTACTTCTTTAAGCCAAGAGAAGTCCAAGATAGGGTAATGAGCTTTGATGACTTGGAAGCATCGATTAAGCCTATGTTTACCTCTTTACCAAACTTGCCTTTCGCTTTCACCAAGGCATTAGCTTGAGTATCCTCAAGTTCCTTGGAAAATTCCTCACTCTTCTTCTCAAGAAGAACATTCTTTTCTCGAAGAGTCACAATCAAAGATTGGGACTCTCAGACATTCTTTAAGCTTATAGACTTTCAAGGAGCCAAAGCATCACTCTCCGTAAAAGCTACCCTGACCTCAACCTCCCATTTGGTAGCCAAGATCTTATGCCTTTGGCTTTCTTTAACAAACTTTTCACTGGCCTCTAACAAAGCCTTATTGAGTCTGGCCCACCTCAGCCTTAGCTTGTTGTAACTCTTGCTTCTTCTTAGCAGTACTTAGGAGCTCGTCATGATGCTGGAAAAGGACAAAAGCCACCTAGGAAATGAAGCAAGTCAAGAAGCTAAAAAAAAACTAGAATAAAATAAAGAATCTCTAACAAACACCTCATGACATGTTCTAAGGACTAAACGACACTGTACTTAGATTGATAATTAGCTCAAGCAGTTGAGACTACCCACTTGACCTCCCCTACTATAAGCACGTCGTGCCCATACCTGTTATGTTTCATAACACGGATATAAGATAACTTGAAGATCGAGAACCCCAACTTTACCTGAGATTCACTCAGATTTGAAACAAAAGGATTTAGAACTAGAGGAGCAGAATATATATATATATATATATATATATATATAACTTAATTTGTATATACATAAATGTTAAGAAAATTATCTTTTATGAAGACATGATTGTTAGGACATTATTGTACTTTCCATTACATGTCCAATTAAACAAAAAATTAATATTGTGATACATGGAAGGGACTGTGTCGAATCAGTGCAATGCAATCGCCATGATCCTTGTTAGATATTTTATTAATGATGATAATTAATATAACAAATATAATGAAAGTTTTAGCAAAATACTATGCACATTATGTTTATTAAATTATGAATGGAAGGGATTGTGTCGAATCAATGAAATATAATTTTCATGATCTTTGTTAGTTATTTTTATTAATAATGACAATTAATGTAATAAATATAATGAAGGTTTTACTAAAATACTATGCACAATATGTTTATTAAATCATGAAATGTCTCATTAGTCAAATGAGAGAATGTCAGACATTTTAAAATAATAACCCACCTATGTGCCATTATAAGAAATTATCATTTAAATTACTTTAAATGATAATAATAGTTTAATAATTAATGATTTCTAAAATATAAAGTCTTTACTAAAACCTAATGGTCATTGCTAAATTTTAAAAGATATTGATAAAAGTTAAAGGTCATTAGAGAAGTAAATCGTTTCTTGAAAACTACACATTTTGATAAAAATATGTAAATAAAATATCTTATACGAAATTAGTCCTCTTTCTACTCTATAAAAGGATAAGAATTCTTTTTAAAATATAAAACTTACCAAATTTGAACGGATAAAGAAAGAGAAACATAATTTCTACGTTTAAATTCTTCTGCAAATTTAATTTGAAAATAAAACAAATATGGATCAAGGTATACTTTATATCCTATTAGTTATATTGTGAAAATCATAAAACTTTATAGATTTGAGAATAAGAAATTTTATATATAAATATTCTACATAATATTAATAATTCTAACACGTGCCAGACAATCTAATACCATGCAAGGATTAACATTTTTTTAAGAATTGGGTGCTTTTCCATAATAAATGTACTCGTGTGGAGATATGAAAGTGTGTGAATGTGAATGCTTGCATCATAGATGATTACATGCTTCTCTAAGCAGCCACCCATAAAAAAATATTGTTCCTTAGCTATGTGACACAAGGCAACTACCAAATACCAACAAAGTGGAAAAAGCTAAAAAGGCTATAACGATGAAGGGGATGCTCAAATGCCCAGCAATCTTACTGTGCTCCTTGGGCTCCACCTCATCTCACGTTCAGCCTCCCTCTCTCAATAATCTCTCTGCACGTGAGAATCTCATATATTGGGCAAGAAAATGAAAAACCCTGCCCTAGTGCATACAAACTCAATACAACTTAAGTCAACTTTTTGACACGTGTTGGATTAATATGATTGTGCTTGTCTTTGTTGACACATTACACATGGATTCATGTAATCTAAACAAGCAAATTTGAGGTCGGACTTCTTGGTTTATTTGGCCCCACTTCTTACACATGTAAGTATTTGGCATCTCAAGCAGGAAAATTGCACGTTTCTTATGGTAATAGAATCAAATTTCGCGAGACAATTTATGCCATTGGAAGTGCCCTAGAATTTTGGTACGATAATAACCTTTTTTGAGATAAGAACTGCTTTTTGGAAAATGTTTAAAAATAGCGACTTGTAAAAACGTATTTTAACCTCTTAATAAATTTTATTAATTAAATATTTAATTTTTGGACAAGAAGCATTTTTTTTTCTCGCTACTATAGTTATTTGATTAAAATTTTGATTTAAAATATATTTTAAAATTAATTAAATGAGTAAATTTAGAGTAGAATAAATTAAAATTAATAAATTATATTAAAAATAATTAAAAAATAATAAAAATGAATAAAATTCTACAAAGTCAAAGAAAAAGATTGAGGTCGTGTGCGTGCCTTGCGGCGGGAGGTGGGGCCTTGCATCCTGCGTGAACGAGGCCCCTCCCGTGCTTGACATGCGAGGTGCAAGAAATTCTAGTGTTAGGTTCATTATTTTTATTCATGATTTTATTATTTTTCTTCACTTTTATACTTTTTTTTGATATATTAATTTACAAAATTGTTTATTCTTAATTTATACAGGATTTTTTTTAAAACATTTATTTGAATAATAATAACATTTGTTTTTGTTGATTTTTAGGTTTAAATTATACGTTTTTTGAATTATATTATTTATAAGGATAATTTTGCCTATTCATTATTTTCATGATTAATAAAAATTAATTAAATAATTTTTTACTTAAAAAATTTATAAACTTTAAAAAGTAGTTAGTTTTAGACATTTTTCAACTTCTTTTTAATTCTTCTTTGATTGAAACTTACATGGGTTACAATATGTAACTAACAGAAACAATGCGATACGATTCTACATTTTGGATAAACATAAACCCATTTTTGATGGACCAATAAGATCTCCATTTCTTGTGATCTAATTGGGCAAACTAATTTCATCAAGATCATCCAAAGATAAGAAAACTTCATCCAAGCAAGAGAGTTCTGTCCCGTCGCCGTCGTCATCGTCACAATTTCGTTCATAAACTCGGCAAATGACCCACTTACTATAATCCTGAAACAGTGAAATTATAATATAAGCAACAAGTGAAATATATATATATATATCATCAGAATAATTAAAAAGAAAAGAAGAAAATAAATACTTTACTCACTATTTTTGAATTTCCTCTCCGTTTAGAAGACCTACTGCTGCTGCTGCTGCTGCTAGTAGAACCCCCGGTAGAATCGGAGAGACGATATTCCTGCATTACCCAATTAGTTTTTACACCGGCTGGAGCTTGTCCAAGGTGAAAAGTGAAATGTTTCTTCATTCCAACTTTCTTGTTAGCTCTTGTAAGAACCGGTTCTTCAACCCCCATCGGCTTCCAGTAGCCATTGGCCGTGATTCTATTTTGTGTCTTTCGACTGTAGAAGTACCACTGGTCACCTTCAGCCAAAGCTTTGCCTACGTAGACAGATAGTAGTACATCATAAATGGAATGAAACATTTGATTCATTATCCCTGCATATAAGCAAAATTAAAACATGCATAGAATGAAATGATAAATATAAAAGTATATATACCATTAAGTTGCCATGGATCATATGGATAGAGATCAAGATCAGGGATTACATCAGGATGGAAAGGCAAGAGAGCAGCCTTACGCTGAAGAAAATGAACGAGAAGCTCTTCATCAGTAGGACAAAATCTGAATCCAGGGGGCAGATTAACATTAACATTGTTATTATGATCTCCCATATATATATATATATATATTATATGAAACTAATAAAGAAGAGAAATTAAGAGACGAAGAAGTAGAAGAAGAAAGAAGAAAAAATAGTGATAAGGAAGTGTTTGTATGCGGCTAATATTTATAATGTAATTCTAAGAGAGAGATAGAAGGTGATGACGTGAAAAAGAAGGCGGTTTTCATCACCAAAGGGAAGGAGTTGGAGCCTTGAATTTGAGTTTTGATAATTTAAGTGCCATCAACTCAACCTCCAACTCAAACTCCAAGGCGGCGGAAACGGAACGGGTTTGGATACTTCCAAGTAACGGTATCTATTTAGTGTTGGAGGGAACTCTCTCCTCAGTCCTTTTAAGTGTGCGTGTCAGATCAGTGTGATCATCTTTTACATTTTTTTTTTTTTGTCATTTTAAGACAATATTTGATAATTCCTTACAAAAAAAAATGGATCATCATCACACTTCATGCTTATATCATGCAGCTGTTGTCATCCACGTGGCATACATAAATGTGGGTTTGGTCGTGGACCATAAAACAACTAGGTGGCCCGCATCTTGGAGTGTTGTGTGCCTGCCAATACACCACTAATAATAATAATAATAATAATAATCATAATTATTATTTAATGTAATATATACATGCACACAAACACTAATGTCCATCTCCTCAGCAAAAGTGTAATCCATAATTGTTAGGGCAAATTGAGATCCAGTGAAAAGCAATGTTGGTATGGTATTCATTGGAGTTGGAAGAGTTGCACTGACTTTCTTGGGTTAGCAGTCACCTTGGAACTAAATAATAATAGCCCTACATACATAAATAGTTAACTTATTATTATTAATTCTTAGAAAAGAAAACAGAATAAATTTGAAAAAGAAAAAAATAAAGGTAACAAGTACTTTGCTTATGATTTTTCCAAGTAGATGATTATTTTATTGCTTATCTATCGGTTTCCATCTTCCATTGTATTTTACTTCTCCACTTGCACGTGTAACACTTATTTCAGATGGTGACTCAAAATGAGTTGACTCATTGAGCCAATCCAAGTCGCATTAAATGAATGAATGAGAACAACTCGTTGCTTTGAAGCTTCTAAATCAGTGTTAATAGGACAAACCCCTCGTGCTAAAGGATAATCGAAAAAACCATGAACATCTCACATGATGTTGAATTCTGAAATTATCAGTGAAGATTGATACTTTTTACTGCATTGCGGTGTTGAGAAAAGTTTCTGATGGTAAGGGGTAAGGATACAACTGTTTCAAAATTTATTCGTTTTCTTGCTGGAAACTAAAAGGAAGCAGTCGAAAAATGTTAGAATCGTGATATATTTTAGTCACGGTCGTGAGGTGTGTTCGGTGAACTTTAAAAATTGGAATCTCAATAAGAGTTGGACTCAAAATCACTATTTTTTTAAAAAAAAAAGAAGAGAAACACCTTTAGTCTTATTAAGAACAACTCTGTCATGTCAGTTGATTAAAGTAGTGCTAATTAAAGCAGTTGCGTAAGTTATTGGGTATTTCCATTTATGTCATGTCAGTGTTCAGGCTTCCAATTTCGATTATCTAACAATTTATTATTTAAAAAAATATGAATAAAGATGTAATTTCAAGCGGTTGTTAAGGGTGCCGGATATTATCTTTAAAATTAAATTTATTCTGTAAAATAATAAATTTGATGTAAAAAAATTTAAACGACGATATAATTTCAAAAATTTAATGACAAGTGAAAAATTATATTAGTGTACATCTAAATAAAATTTTTTTTAGATAATAAATAAAGACTTTTTGAAGGTAGAGTAGATATTGTAGAGAAATGAATCAAAGAATATAGATATATGCATTTTTCATTTGAGATGGGCTTGTATTTATAGAGGAAAAATAACTTTTAGGAGAGATACAAAATCTCTTCAAAATGTTATCATTATTAGAAAGATATGGTGACTTTTTTAACATTCGCAATTAGTGATCAGCGTTGTAGTGCTGAGTTTTCTGGATTTAGTGCTATGACGTGCTTTTCTAGAATCATGACATTGAGTGACTTCAATAGTCACATGCAATGATTAGTGCCACAGCGCAGAGTGTTCTAACTTCAATGTCGCGACACTATATCTCTAATGTCGTGGTGCTTAGTTTATACTCAATGTCGATTTATGATTTTCTTTTGTTTTACATTTCTTTGATTCCTCGTGTCTTACTTTATTTGTTTTGAAATACTTTTGAAATATCTAACAGTCCCTCATATATTTCAAAAATAAACAACTAAAAAATTTAACTCCAAAATTAAAAGTAAAATTTAACACATATAAATTATTACTTTTCTAAGTTATGAACTAACTATTAAACAAGTAACCATATTTTACAAGAACTAAGTAAAATTAGGTTTATATCAACTGCCATTCCTTTGTTGTAAAATAAAAGATTAAATATTCACATCAAATTCTTTATAACTTGTTTGTGTCCAATGGTGTGACACTTTGTGACCCAGTGCCATTCTAGTTTTATGAGTGCTGTAGAAATGCATGCCTAGCTCTCATAGCAACTAACCCAATTCTACATTTACATAAGTGACACTCCATTAAGTGTGTTCTATAAGATAACACTCTATCATATAATAATAGGTTATAGAGTTCATTAAGAGTATAAAATTCCTCTTTTTTTACTATAGATATACTACCTCGCCTTAGGGGGGGGACGCAATATATTGTTAGCTGTATAACAATACAATAAGTGACTTATTCTTACCTTTATGGACATACTTTAAGGGATCTATAATCACATAGGTGGAGTTACCATTGCTCTTACTTTATGCTATAGGCAGAAGTCTAGGGTCATCACCCTAGATTTTAGCAACTACTTGATTATATCATGTTTTAGATAAATATGTCTACTTTTTTTATTATAAAATTTACTTTTTACTTTAGCAATTGCAGTTAAACAATCATAATAAATTGAAATTAATGTAGGTTGAGAGTTAACAAGAAGATCAATTATGAGTATTCTCAACCACTCAACTTTGAAACAATTTTTTTTAAAGCTATCAATTCAAATTATATAGAAGATCGATCTATACATGTCTATTTAGTGAATTTCTAACACATAACACCTCTACCTTAGGTGAACATAAATCTAAGTTCATAGGGGATGATAAGCTTATTTTGTATTTTACAAATACTATAGGTTATTCGGTTAAGTCAAAATATTTTATTGCTAAAACTAATATGGAGTCTGAATTTTCATAGTCGGTTACCCTTCTCACTCTTTGGTGGTATACTTTATGAAAATGTAATATACCACTCAAGGTTAGGGTAGTTATGTCGTGGACATTTCAGAATTTTCTAGCAAATGCTTTTAAATTTCATCAGCAGCATTTGGTTATTTTTAATTCTATTTTCAGTGTAATGAATATAAGGAACGGTTTTCCATGCTTTGGTGACTTGCCCAACTATTGTGGAGGTTTGGTACTCTAGTATTTTTTGGATTTAGTTTTAGCCTTTAAATCCCCAAAAATCTATTCTTTTATGTTAGATATCTTCTAGAACATGATGATTTCAGATTTTGAAATGACATGTATTTTATTTTGGAGCTATTGGAACTCTTGGAATAAGTGCTTTTTTGATGGGGTTACTTGTTATTCAACTTGTGTTGTGAAGATACAAGGGATTTTTGATAGGTTTATTTAGACTAATTATTTATATCCTATCGAGTTTAGATTTTGCTCTAAATTATAAGTATTTGGTTGTTTATTTAAAGTTTTTGATTAAATATAGGTTTGCAACCCATAACGTAAAGATACTAGAGAAATCGATCGTGAAATCAGAATTCAAAAAAATTGGGCAAGTGTCGCGGTACCCATGTATGAGCACCATAGTGCCATGCTAGAGTCAACACCATCGCATTTTCCAGTTTTGAGTGTTGCGATGCCCACTACCCAATGCCGCGACACAACGCCGCGACACCCGTATGACTAATAAAATCATATCTTAAAAGTCCTAATACGACTTGGATTCGAAGCCATACGTCTATAGGGTTACGAAGACCTATAAAAACACTCTTTTCTACAACCAAACACACAGAATATTAGAGGCAACATAGAGAAAAAAACACAACACAAAAAACAAGAGATTAAAGTAAAGAATTGAAGATTGAAGATCAAGATTTGTGCATCAAGTCAAGAGAAAGAAAGAAGCAATCCAGGGAGTCTCTTTGTGTTATTTTTTATATTCTCTTATTATTATGTTATTGTTCATGATGTTTTTCATTAATTAATTTGGTACTCTTATATTTGTTATGAACTAAATTATTTTAATCTAGAGTTATACTTTTGAAACTTAATATGTAATTGAATATTTTTTACTCTCTTAGTTTATGAACTCAATAAATTAGATTGATTTATTTTATCTTATGTTTAATACTTTTTTATATCTGACCAATATAATAATTGTTCAAGAAACTATAATGAACTCAAAAGAGAAATTTATGTGTTTAGTGTAGAATAGTTTGATACATGATCGTAGGATAACAGTTATGAGTTTCATGTAAGATAAGACATATACCTAAATGACATGTATAGTAGGATTAGACTTGTTTTAAAGGAGTTGCATTCTATTCGAATTACCATAGACATAAAGGTAATCGTTAGAGTGTAATATAGTTATTTGACAATCGACAGAGACTTATAATTAGATTAGAGTTTAGTCAATAATTTATTATTAAAGAATTAACTAAGAGATTAATAGATTCAATAAAATATTAAGAGATAAGTCGAAACCCTATATTCCTTCTTATTGGTGAACTTAACTCTTGTTTGCTTTTACTTAAGATTAGGTTTAATTTAGTAAAAGTAGATTAATTAGATAAACATTCATCTTTAGATTTGTCCGGATAAAAGTTAAGTAGGATTAATTTTAGTACTTGATTGAAAGAATTAGATTAAATAAATCTCTTAAAGAACAATACATGAACTTAATTTCTAAATTACTTAGTACAATAGCGTACACTTGTGCTTAACTATAATTCACACATCAATTTCTTTTATGAATTTTCGAGGTTGCAGGATTGCCATTGCTCAAGCTTTGGCTACATTGCTGCCTCATTGGATCACCATACCTCTTGGTTTCATGTAAGTTGAATATGAATGAGGCTGTTAATTTTGATAGGCAGTTAATTAGGGTGGGCTATGTGGTGAGGGATTCGGATGGAGTGATTCTTTTGGCCAAGGATAAACTTTTGTAGAATGCTTTAGCACTTTTACTGTTAAATGTATTGCAGTTATTGAAGGACTTTTAGAGATTACTTCTGAGTTATATGTCTGTTTTTGTTGCTGAATCCAATTATCAGCGAGGTGTTCAGGCAATTTTGGCTAGATTATTCACCTATCTTGAGGGTCTTTTGATCTAATCTATTTCTCAGCTTTTGGTTGATTTGGAGAATATAAAGTGTTCTTTTGTAAAACGAGAAGATTTTCTTGCAAAATCGGCAACTACCTCTGTAATGTCAAAAGTTTGAGCGGATGAGATGCCGCGCAATCTTGGTCGATGTGTTCTGGATGATTTCTCTTCTTAATACAATATTTGTCTTTTTTTTTAAAAAAAAAAAAGAACATCAACTATTTTTGTAAAAAAGAAATTCAGCTCTGACAATCATTCATCATCCTTTTTCAATGCAAATGCGCAGAGGGGACTTAAGTCCCCAAAATCTCGTATTTTAGTCATAAATTAACATCTATTTTTAAACCAAGATATGACATTACAAGTGTGTGGGTGGGGTGTGTTTAAGCTACGTGGTCATATTAATTTCAATTTTAATGATAACAACTAATTATTTAATTGTTTATTATTTAATATTCTCACAAGTTATTTTAAAGGAAGTTTTGTCTAGGGAGAAATCAATTATTAGTGGACTTCACGGATAGCAATTGAAGATCAAGACAAGCTTTGAACCGATACAATGTAATTTTCTTTTGATTGGCTTATATTGATGTTGTATTATATTTTCAATTGAGAGTTATTTGATTATTCCATAAAACATAAAATATTTTTAAATTGTTTTCTAAAACTTAAAAAACATCTCTCACTTAAAAACGAGATAAATTTTAAAAACCGAACTTGTAAAACATTGAAAATTTGTCCTCAGTAAAACTTGTTATATTGGGACAAATCTCATAAGACTGGAACTTGAAAAACTTTGAAAATTTTTGTCAAAGTAAAGCTGTGTGGTTTGCTAAAACCGGTCGTGTGGTTTTATCTACAAAATCGGTCATGTAAAATCGGTTGTACGGTTTGGACAACTAGCTTAAACAGAGATAGACTGGTTGTGACCATAAATCAAACTGGCTGTAATCGGTTTGAAACCAGTTGAACAATTTGTTGAAATTGGTTGTGCGATTCTGATTTCAACGATGGTATATTTAAATAATAGACAAACCAACTTTGTGATTTGTTGAATTAGGTGTGCAAACTGTCTTTTATTGGACTTTTTCAAATGGCTATAAATAATTATTTTCTCAATTCTACTATAGACAAAGCTCATTTTTTTTTTCAAGAAAAATTTTAAACCAAATTTATAGGACACTGATATTTATTCATCTTTTATTTAAAACTATCAAAGCTCTTAATTTGTTGAAATCAATACACACATCTTAGGACTTAACCTATATATCTACTCTTTGAGGGGTGTATTCATTTTATATCTTTAATATTTCTATTTGTGAGAAAAAAAATCCTGTAAATTACTCAACTTATGAGTAATATTATGAGTTGTAAGGGTTAATTGATATCCTTTAAGCCAATTTGTAAAGTCACTGTGATTTAGGGCATTAATAGTAGAATACTCATTGCATTTCATGTAGGGCGTGAATGTAAACCATGGGGCGGGATAAACCACATCAAAATCGATGTCATATTTTTCGTAACTTTCTCTTTCTATATCATATTGGTTGTGTTTTAATTATTGACATATAAATTACAAAATTTTAGTTTTAATTTGAGAATTAATCTTTGAACTACCCAATTCAACCCCTCTTTTGGGTTGACTTGCTTTAATTTCAAGGCGAATTTGGTTTTATAGGTTGATAATTTATGTAAACTATAAATTCAATATCGACTTAATTTTATATTGACTAAAATATTATCTCTTTCAATCAATTAATTTAATTAAAAATTTGGTGATAAACAACTTAAAAATATTATTAACTATTAGAAAATAAATAAGTGATAATTATTCATTTAAGATCAAATCTAATTTAATTAAAAGAGTTCCAATTAAATTAAGCTTTTGTTTGATTACATGGTTACGAAAGTATAACTTTCGCCTTTTAGTGAAATAGCTTAGGATTAATTTAAAAGATTTAATGGGTCATGAAATGATTATGGCTGGACCTTTTAAGTTTGAGCTATAAAGTCCATGAGTCTATCCGTCTCTCTACTAACTTAATTTTAATCAAATATTAAAAAGAGGCAATGTCTATGTAATGGAGAGAAAAGGACTAGTAATTGTATTCTTTTTATGTAGTTTTACATTTAGACAAATTTATTCTCTCAATCTTAAGCTTACTTTGATAGATTAACAAGCTGAGACAAATGAACTATAAATTTAGAGATTGAAGCTAACAGAGAATATTGCAACCAACTATTCAAATATAGCAAATAAGGAATTGAGGCCATTCTCTACCATATATATAATTATGAGAAAGACAATTCAACTTCTGCAATCTTCTAATTAAAATATTTATTTTCATCGATTTATTTTTTCCAACAAAACTAGCATATTTAATTTTCAATTAATCATATTTCATTTGTCAAAGTATGACCACCTTTCTTATTCAAAGAGCTACCTAATAAATAAAATTTTACATAGGGAAAATGTTGAAATGTTTTTATAAAATTAAAAAAAAAATTGAAACTAGAATGTCTTGTTCATAATTATAAGTATAAAGTTAAAGAATTACCTTAGTCCCTTATTTGTTAAACTTTATTGATTGGCTATAAAGTTAGAAAGTTACCAACTCGTGTGGCTACATGTATCTCCCACAGCAACTTATAGATTGAGAGAATAAAGAGTAGTCTAATTCTCTTTTTTAAATGTAAAATATGTAAAATGAATTCTTATTTTACTACTCCCTTCCTTCCTTATATATAGTCACCACCTCTTAGGGATTTAAAAAACTTTGATTAAGATTAATCTAGTAGAGAGACTGATATGAGCTTCTTAGTTTTAACTTAAAAAGATTAATTCTGATCATCTCATGATTCACCAAATCTTTTAAGTTAACCTTAAGCTATTCTATTAAAAGCCAAATGTTGGACGTTAGTAACCCACGTAAATAATAAAACACATTTAAATTAAAGTTATTTTCATTAAATTAGGTTTGTTCTTAGATCCACCACTTAACCTCTATTTAATGCCCATGATCAAAGTTAGGTTATGAAAAATGTCTTGCCTCTTTGATTATTTATTTTTTTCTAAGTCACTGAATGATTCAATGATAATTTTTTTTAAATATCTATATTTTCAAATAAATTAACAAATAAATATTATTATTTAATAAATAACTTATTCAATATTAAACTACTACCTAATTAAATGATCAAGCACTATAAAAAGCTTACATGAACATCATTAAGTATAGATTCCATTTTATAATTATAGTTTCACTTTGACATGAAAATTTGGGTGATTTTGGATCAACAAGTTAAATTTATTCTTCTGGGAACAACAACTGATAAAGTAGCTGGGCTTTATGAAAATCGGGTTATATTGGTTTGCTCTAAGGGTGCTAAGCTTGATAAGAATCATGCAAACACAAAAGGTTTAGACCATGCCTAAATTTTTTTCTATAATGACACTTCGATGCTTAAGTCATCAAGGGCCAAAAAAAGATTAAAAAAAAAAAAAGGTAATAAAAAGAGAGAGAAACTATTAGGTATTCTAATAGTTAGAAGGGCTTAGGTCGAATCAAGAATCCTTCCCTTAGCTTAGCAATTTTGACCTTATTTATAAGATTGTGATGTGAGTCAATTCATAATCATAAAATTCTATTAGAATTGAAAAGCATCAAGACTTCCCATTCTCGGACTCGTTTATTAGAGTTTGATCAAAATAGGGGTAGATCTTTCTTACTCTTGTAAGACTCTGACCAAAATTATAGGAATTGTATTTGTAGAGAGAATCTTAGATCTCGTGATTTCTTGTGGTAGATCCATTTTAGGTTATATGTGACCATGGTGGTCAGCTTGGCCGAGGAGGACACTCAATGTTAAGGGCTCCTTAAGAGAATTAAGAACTATGAGCTAACCCAAGGACATCTCTTCACTCGTTGTTAGGGGGTCGGGCAATATTTAGGCCTTGTAGGCCAAATTGGATGGACTAGGCTTTGTAATAATTGGATCCCGGGGTTAGAATCTAGGGGCAAATAATTATTATGATCCAAGAAATTATATTTCTAAGTTATTGAGGTTTGGACCATAAATTCAATCACACTTTGTGATAAAATAAAAGACATAATAGGTGAATGCAAGTTCATTACTTTGCTTAGGATTATAATCAAATAAGTTGTTAAAGTTTATGTGAATTAAGATTGATGAATTTTTTTTTTAACTAGATCAGAATTTATCATAGTCCAATTCAATGTATCAAATATACTAGTTTTTCTACTCTAGTCTCTATTTCAATCATGATCAAGATAAATTATTTACTATAGAAGTAAAAAAAAAAAAATCCAATCTTACATAATGAAACGCTTATTCCATTAATGACTGTGAGCATTCATTTATTTATAACAAAACCTGTGATTTACATCTTTTTGTATTAGCATCATATGCTCAATATTAGTAGGAAAAAAAAAGGCTTTTCATGATGGAATTTTTCTATCACAAATCATGGTTTGTGATACATCCATTCTATTACCTTAAGTCTATTCACATGAGTGTTATAGAATGCAACTATCACATAATTACAATAAATTGTGTTTGTTTAATCCGTGATAAAAAAAAATTTCTCTCACAAACCATCCTATGTTGCAGTTGACATGGCATGTAAAGTGACTAGGTGAGTTGAGTTGTCATATAATATAGCTGCCGATGTAGTTGCCACGTATAAAATTAATGGGACGAACTCGAGTCCCAATTAGGATAAATTCACAAGACGGGATGAACTCGTTGCTCTAAATTTGTATTATTAGCTTAAAAATCTTGCATCTATTTTTTGCCCATGTCTCTTATTGCTCTAAATTTGTATTTTTAACTTAAAACTTTAGTCACAATTTAAGTATTTGGGGGTTTGGGCTTTTATTTTTTTTTTTTGTATTTTTATATTTTGAAACATGTTTATATTCAAATAGATTTTTTAGACTATTTAATAATTTTTATTATTGATTTCTAATTTCATTATGAATAATTTAATTTGAACTTACATTTTGAAGTAATTATTTTAACTTATTTTATATTGATTTAGAATTATATGTCATATAATAGGTAATAATTAATAAAAATCAAAGTACCAATTACCAAATACCAATATACATGCACAAATCATAATATATACATAATAAAATTAAGTATCATTTAATTAAATAACAATTCTAGACTAAAATGAATAAATCTAAATTTAATATTGATAGTTTAATAGTCTTCAATAACAATTTGCTTAAATATCTTAACAAACCCTATGATATTCTTCATTTGTGATAATCAAATCTTAACGTATAAATGCATAATGAAATGTTAAGTAATTATCTATTTATACATTTTTCAAATTCTTGAATTTAAAACATCAATCATTAACTGATTTACATTAAAAACAAATTGGCAAAACTTTCTTTAAAATAAGACATTCTCATAGACATATACTTACATAAAATTATAACACTCTAATATAAATTATCATTTTACCAAATCACCTTTCACCAAACACTCAATGCCAATAGTCCCAAAATAAACTAATATTTCATCTAATTTTTCATCTTCACAAAATTAAAACATTTACAAGACATAGGTAAATGCATGGAGTCCAAAAGATAACATGTAAGTTAAAACATTCTCATAGCTAAAAATTAAAACATGTAAATTCAACAACAATTTGAAAGCATATAAGTTCATTTTCACAAAAATCTCTTCATCTCTTCAATTCTTGCACAATCTGTAAAACTATAACTAAAATTCTAAATAGACAACCTAAGAGGGGGGGTGAATTGGGTATTTAAAATTAATGCTCTAAAATAAATAATTTATGCAATTATTAAAAATATAAACAAATTAAAGCACAAGTAATCGCAATAAATAAAAGAGTAAGGGATAAAGAGAATGACACTTGGATGTTTTATATGGTTCGGCACTCTCTACGGCCTATGTTTACGCCTCAAGCAACTTATCTTAATCGAATTCCATTAGTATTCCTTAAACCAAGGTCAAGAATCAACACACTTGACTTCCAAGCTGTCAACAAACTTTTATAATAAATTGGTTTCTAAGGTACTAATAAAACTCATATAACAAAAGAGTAATCACCCTACTCTCAAAGTATTTCTTACAAACACTTGAATAAACTCAATACAAGAATTAGTACAAATATAAATAATTTTAAACTTACAAATGAGTTAATATGAAGGTGTAAGAACAATAAAGCTCTCAAATTTGATGTGACATTTTTTCAATTGTAATAAGCTTCAAATAAATGAGGTATTTATAAGGAGAAAAATAGCCATTACAGTAATATTTTCATTGATACAGTCAAAATACAGTAACTTGACCGTTGCTACAATAACTCGTATCTAATTTTGCGTGTATATCAAACCCTTACTCATTTTTTAAGTTAATGAACTCCGAAATGAATTAAGAATACGTCTTCTGGTATTAAAAACTGACTCAGAGGCCACAGTTGATATCGGAATAGTAAGTACATCCCTAGCTATATGTGTCAAAATTAGATACCTCGAAGCATTTTCCTTCCACCACATCAAAATATCAAAACCTGAATTTTGAGGACTCTCAAATTTGTCCGTCAAGTATCTATCCATCTTATTGGAGTTAGCCAAATCCATTTCGTCCTCTGCAAACCCTATGAATTTTGCCCAAGGTTCATCATTCCTTACATCATGCTGGACCACATCTAAAACTAAAGTTGATGGACCACCAAATTGCTGTGACTGTGAAGTATATATTATACTCCCATCAACATTAGTACTATTACTTATCCCACCAACTGCTCTGTCATGTTATGTATTATAGGCTTCGTAAAGCCTATATAATAAAGATTTTCTTATTCTTTTTATTTCTTTAACTTGAGTGTTGTCATCATCATATCAAATCCTAAATAAAATCTAGCAAATTGCATCTTGAACTGTGGATCAAGCAGTGTAACAATTATCAATAATTTGTTATTTTTTTTTCATAGATTGTCAATACTTGTCATATTTTGCCTTCATCTTACTAGCCATGGATTCAAATGAGAAATATTCATTTCGACTTATATAGCTAAGTTGGAATTAATCTTATAAATCTCATTAAAGATAGTTAATAAAGCACTAAATTTTAACGTGACATCATAAAAAGTTTTAGAAACTTCACAAACTGCTCAACATTCTCCAAATACACACTGATTAGTAGCCCATCTATTTTTTTTTCCTATTAAACTCCTCCAAAAAATAACTTTCATATAACCCATCATCTTTTTCCATTCGATCAAAAGCCTTCTGAAATTTTAATGTAGTCGCCAACATCAAATAAATAGAATTCCACCTAGTTGGCATATTTAAGACCATATTTGTACTAAATTTTCTCTCTTTTTCACAAATTTTAAAGCTTGCAATCTTATTGTGGAGGATCTCACATATTTTACACTACTGCATATACAAATAGTGCTTTACTTTTATTAATAATTGTGGAGGATCTCACAATTATCAATAATTTGTTAATTATTTTTCATAGATTGTCAATACATATCATATTTTGCCTTCATCTTGCTAGCCATGGATTCAAATGAGAAATATTCATTTCGACTTATATAGTTAAGTAGAAATTAATCTTACAAATCTTACTAAAGATAGTTAATGAAACACTAAAGTTTAACGTGACATCATAAAAAGCTTTAGAAACTTTATAAACTGCTCAACATTCTCCCAATACACATTGATTAGTAGCCCATCTCTTTTGTTTTTTCTATTAAACTCCTCCAAAAAATAACTCTCATATAACTCATCCTTTTTTTTCATTCGATCAAAAGCCTTTTAAAATTTTAATGTAGTCACCAACATCAAATAAGTAGAATTCCACCTAGTTGGCATATTTAAGACCACATTTGTGCTAAATTTTCTCTCTTTTGCACAACTTTGAAAGCTTGTAATCTCATTGTGGAGGATCTCACATATTTCAGACCACTGCATATACAAATAGTGCTTTACTTTTATTCAATTTTTTTAACCTATTAGTTACAATCAAATTCAAAATGTATGCACAACAATGCATATGCATAAACTCACCATTTAATATTAGTGCATACTCATTCAAACTCTTTATTTTCTTCTTTAAATAAGTAATGGCAACATCATTGGCACTTGTATTATCAATTTATTGGTAAACATTTTCTTTATGCCCTAATCTAGTAAGCAAGATTCAAGTTGCTTGTCGATCGTTTCCCTTCTATGGTTTGAAATAAGAGCGAAACCCAAAATCCTTTTATGTAACTTCCAATCTTGATCAATGAAGTGGGCAGTTACAACCATATAGCTGTGATTTATGATAAAAGTCTAAATATTAATAATTAAGCTCACTCGTTGCCTATTCTCACTAAATATACTCTTTAACATCACTTTTGCTTTAGCAAATAATTGTACTATGTCCCTGGTTATGGTTCTAAGTGATGGAACATCAAATACGGGACATGCTACACTGTAAAAATATCAAAATCCATTATTCTCTATGAAACTAAATAGAAATTCATCTATAATCACCATTTTATAGCTGATTATTGACATGCATCTTACTCCACCCTCCAGGCACAACATTATTACCTTGTCCTTATTCTCCTCTGGTGGGTTTTTTTACTAAAACTCTTTTGTTAATCATCCACCAATGTGTGTAAAAGCTTCTTACATCTCTTTAAGTATTTTCTCATGCCACTTGTTCCATCTTTTGTTGAATTAGACATAAAAAAAATTTCACAGTAATTGCATTTCGATTTATCCTTTATGGTTTTATATGGAGTGAAGTATAGCCACATCATCGATTTTATTGCAACAATACATCTTCGGTGTTGCTTTCCTTATCCTCATGAGATCCTACTTTTCATAATATTTTTTAAACTTGAATCAAAACTCATCTATAATACAACAATGAAACAAGATTAATTATATTGCACGAGTATCATTTCAGATCATAATTATTCTAAACTTACGTGTGCAAATGCCAACAAACATTCATGCTAATATTATAACAAATAAATGCACTGCATTACAATAAATACATAAGAAGATAAATTAAAAACCATAAGAAGATGAATAGGACATCAAATTAATCAATATGTAAAGTTGAATTAAAAAGTAGAATTGAATAGAATGTGCAAAGTTGGCCTATTTTTGTGTTTTAATTAGTTTTATAAATTAAAATTTTGTCTAATAATTTCTTGCTTTTTTTTAAAAAATATTGTTGATGTATTGCTGGATTTTATGTGATGCTAATCAAATTATGAGTGAAGCTTACATGTACCCATGTGGGAGCAAAGATATTAATGGACCACATTGTAGAAAATAACAATTCAAATCATATTATAATTTGATTCTCCTCATTCTAGGAAAATTTCTTGGGTAAGATTAATATATATATTTTTGTTTAAACTTATGTATTCACTTTAATTAACTGCTTTTCTGAATTAGGTATGATCATATAATTGCTCCTCCATTGAAAGAAATATAATTCTAATTTGTAACCAATAATAATATTAGGACTCTTTCAGTTATTAATTTCCTCACTTGGCCAGCCAAGGAGTTAACTTTTCCTAAAGGGCATATGAATTTGTTTTCCACGTTGTCATAACAAGGAATCTAAAATTCCAATTTTAATGGCCGTTTTAATTTTTTATTTATTTTTAATTTTTAATAGTTTTTTATTTAAAAAATTGAGTATTTGGATACAAAAATAATATTATTTGGATAAGGAAATAAATGTGTTTGGTTAGAAAAATAAGGGTGTTTTGATATGGGATTAGTGTTGTATGAATAAAACAATGTTAAAATAATGATATTACCTTTTATCAGTTAATTTTAACAGTAGATTCTCTAACAGTTGAGTATTATTGCCTATTTTTTAAACTAACGGGTATTATTAAAATTAGGTTATACCTTAAAGATATTCTTAATAATATCTATTTAATTAAATGTTTCCATCACAATTTACTTTATTGGTAGTCATAATAATATACCCAGAAGTCTTTTGATGTCCTCCTCTTAACAAAGGCATCCTAATATTTTTGCTTGATCCAATAATAATTGGTGGAGGGGTTTTCTTAATACCTCAGGATCATTCTTGTTTAGCATGATGTAATTAGCCATTAAATGGTATCAAAATTGCCTGTGAGTTATTGCTAAAGTATAGAACACTTGCTTCTTACTATAATGATCAAGTCAAAATTTCTTTGCAAAGACAAGAAAATGTACTTAATAAATTTTTTGCCATCGGTTTAAACAAAGAAGAATTAATAAATTTAGTGTTTAATACCTACAAAACATGAATTGCATTAGTGAGTTTAAGTGCCTCTTCACCGTTTGAAACACCTATTTTGTTGTATTTGACATTAAATTTTTAGCTATAATTTCTTGTTTGTCTTGTATTCTTTGTTTTTTTTTAGTGTTACAATACACACACCCCCTAACAATACACACACACCCCTCCCCATTTCATCATAGGTAGGATTGAATCTTGGACTCGGATGAGCAACCAAAGAGGGGCTAACCAATTCGGCTAGCACCTCCACTCATATTGTATTCTTTGTTAGACCTCTAATTGTTAAATTTTATAGGTCTAACAACTTATTAGCACTTAAAGAACTCGTTCTAGTTTGGCAACTTTTTGTTTTCCTTTTCCCTTTTTCATCCTTAAACACATTACAGTACTAGTTAGAAAACTATAATCTATATACAATGTATGTCAACAAGATTCAACAGTATTTGAATACATACAACAACAACACAACATATATAGATAGCAAGAATTAAAGTTCAATAAAGTCAAACAGGTCAGGTGAAAGGAATTGAAAATTTCAAATCCCTTGCACTTGGAAGGGAGAGCTACACATTGCCATCCAACAACCAGAACTTGATTTAACTTTGTATGTTATAAATAAAGCACCGAAAAAGTATATATAATGAACTTCAAAAATAGAAGGGAAACTATAAATTTCTCCTATGATGTTATAAGCATTATCCATTTACCTATTTGATGTTTCATATTACTCAAAAATAATTTTTACTATTACAAAGATTTTATTAAACACTAATTATTTATTGTGTTTTTACTAATCTATCCTCACATTACCATTGTTCATAAATTATTAATGTAATTTTTTTTAAAATAATATTAAATTAATTAAAATCATAACATATTTATATTATCATAGAAGGATGAATATTTTGATTTTGATTTTTTATTTTGTATATTTATTAATATTAATAATTTTTAATGCATTATTTAATATTCTTTAGAAAGAATAAATATCTTTTTTTGTTTTCTTAAAATATAATTACTTAAAAATAATAAAAATATAAAATCGTAATATATTTATTCTTTCTCAAAAAGTATTAAATACTAACTTATTTAAAAATTAGTTTTTTTTAAATAATGAATTTCATTAATGACTTTTTATTTACAATAGTATTAAATACTTTTTGGGAAAGAATAAATATATATGATGGTTTTATTATTTTCTTTATTTTTTTGTAATTGTATTTTAAAAAAGATAAGCACTAAATATTCATGTATTAAAGAATGTTAATATTAATAAAATTATAATATGAAAAACAAAAAAGTAAAAATAAAATAATCACAATATTAATCATTCTATGATAATATAAATATATTATGATTTTAATTATTTAAAAAAAAATTACATTAATAATTTATGAAAAATAGTAATGTGACGATAAATTAGTAAAAGAACAATAAATAGTTATTATTTAATATAATCTTTATAATAGTAAAGAATTTTTTTAAATAATATAAATATTAAGAAAGTAAATAAATAATACTTAAAACATCGAGGTAATTTATAATTTTCCAAAATAGAATTATATTTTATTCGTTCAAATATTCTCAATAGTAGTTCAAAAGTACAAATTCAAATTATTGATATACGTACACACATATGTGTATAGTAAGTCGCATATATCTTAAACAAGAATATACTATCTTATAACAATATATATATATAACAATATATATATATATATATATATATATAAACTAAGGTGACTGTTAGTTCCATGATAGAGGCAGTTGGAATTTCATGGTACACATGTTAAATTAATTAATAATTGAAATAGGCTTTCAGCACCAAATTATTTGTATAGAATTGAGTTGTAGCTTACAAGGCTCGCCGATGTTCCCACTAATGAGCTGAATGTATGTATTTGGTTTTTACCTATACACTTTTAATGTTAATCAGTAAAGCAACCTAATTTTACTACATGCCTCTTGCCAGTGTAAATTTCATTTTATTTTTATTTTTTAAAATTATTTTATAGCAACTTTTTCCAACTTTTCTATTCAAAGTGCAAAAACACATCTAACAATATTAAAAAATCAGTTCTATAATTTTTTTTTAATAAAATCAAATAAGCCAAGGAAATGGAAATACATGTGGACTACTAAGGCGTGCACCAGCAGCCCATCATCAATGTGTAAAGATATTAACATCACAACACTAGACAAAATTTTTAACATATAAAATCAATATATGTCCATGTCCACGTCCACATAAAATATAAAAATACTAAAAAAAAAACTCAGAAAGTGTTGCTAGTAGAAAACAACATAACATAAAATTTCAACATCCACCATAAAAATACTTTATTAACTTTAGAGACTATCGAAATCAATATTTAAGCAACAAAACCAACAATCTATCAAACGGACGATAAATATAATACAAATTATTAAAGTGAAAATATACAAATAAGCAATATCATCCAAATAAATAGTGTATAATAAATAATTAAGAAATTATATAGAGAAAGGTAGAAGAAAAGTATACAAAAAATTATGTGATTCGGTAACTTGTCTATATTCATGGCGGATCAAGATCACTCACTATTCTTATTGAATCACAAGGCACTCACAAAAATATGCCTTTTACAATAAAGACTTACAAAGGAAAAATTCTCTCTTGTAATTTATGGATTTTCTCTCACTAAGAATCACAAATAATATTTAATCACAAAGATGCGTTTACAAACTAATAGAGAGCCTTTATATAGACTTTAGGATGTCCTAGATTTGCTATAAACGTATGAGAGCCATATTAAGGAGTTCTAAAGTAAGTGAAAATTGAAATAGGTCAGTATTAAAACAAGAAACTGTCATCGCCGCTGTGCTAGACCGCCTGCCTAGGCATCGTGTGGCTGGTCACCTAGCGCCGCGGCACTCAGGTTCTGTTCTAGGAGCCATGCCTTTGTTTTTAGCCTCCTTTCGCGTTTGTCTTCGATCCTCGCGTACCTTATGCACTTGACTTACTCTTTAAATCATATTCTGATGATTTTCAATCAATATTCTCACACAAATCAAATGAAACTTATAATGTATTATATACCACGTGGAATACAATCCCAATAGATAATGGTGTGACAACTTCCCTTTTCGCTTGTATATATATAAAAACAATTAAACAAAACTCTCAAATAAATAAAATAATTTGAATATTTTGCTCACCACATTGAAGGTTTTAAATCAATAATTTCTAAAGTAATCAAAACACTCAAACTCAGTAAATGAAAATAAATAAAAGACCTATCAACACAATTCAACTTAGCAAATAAAAACAAGATTCAATAGTCAATACAGAATAAGTTTCTAAAATAATGTGTGGAGTGAAAACTCATACAAACAATTTTAGAAGAGAAATAAGACCCAACAACTTCAAAATGATAGAAAACTTTCAAAGTGTGGAGGAAAGTAGCTGAATGAATCAATGGAGTGGAGAGAGGATTTGAAGGGCAATTTTGATTTTGGAGAGTTTATTAGGGAGAGAATGTGAATAGAGTTTGGCTTAATGAATGTTGATGACGATAGTTTTAGGTGATGAAGGGAGGAGAAACTATCAAAACAATATATTTTAGCTAGCTATGATTATGAATAATTATGATGATGACAATCAGGGAAAGATAGATGAGAGAGAGATAAAGGAAATGATATTTTATTTAATATAATAATTAAATATAAATTATTTTATTTAATTGAATTGAATTGTATTATATTAAATGAATGGATGAGATGTGTCATGTATTTAAAATTAAATTAGAATAAGGATAAAATAAAATATTAAAGGCAAAAACGTTATTGTATAGAAAAATCAATTTTTTTTGTCAAAATTTATAAAATCTTCTTATAAATAATTTTGAGTCTTTTGAAATTCGTGCACAGAATTGAGAATTAGGCTAAATTTTTAATACAAATATGTCATTTTCTCTTGTTTTGAACATGCATTATTAAACCCATATTTATATAGTATATGATATAGTATTCACTACTTGAAATCATGTTTTTTTTTGTGACATAATTTTTTTAATAGAATTTTCAATCTATCATAAACTTGTGATAGTTTTATTATTTATTTATTTTTGGTAAAATTGATATTTTTTTCACAAAACAGTGACATTTAATATCGCAAAAAAAAAGAAGGTAAAATGTCAATGATTTATGCCCGAATATGTCACAATATAATAATATAAGTGAAGAAAAAGTTTTGTGATAAAAAATGATTTTATTTGTCATTAAATGATGACATTTTGGTTAAAATATAATTACGTGGAATTTAATTTCCACAATAGAATTTATTTTTTTATTTGTAATAACAAAATGACGTCATTTTGTTCTTACAAATTGGACGCATAGTGAAACAATCGTCATTTTGTTCTTACAAATTGGACGCATAGTGAAACAATACCATTTAATGCCTATATATCAATTAAGAACGCCGCCGTTTCAATTATAATAAAAAAATATAAAAATAATGCGTTTTGTTTTTATAATTTGGGTACATAGTTAAATGGCATCATTTGACGGTTAATGTTCACGAGAAATGATGTTTAGTGTTATTAAGTTTAAAAAAATCCTCAAAATGACATTTTTTTAATTTATGGAATTTATACAGACACGACTGAAACATCGCCATTTTGCAATAAAATTAAATTGAAAAGAATGGTGTTGTTTGTAATGGAAAATTAATAAATTCAAGTGAAAATGGCGCCGTTTTGAAGAAAACCTTTCAAATTCAAAATCACTATTTTTACCCAAGTTTGATGATGTAAATATCCATATAATAAAATAGAAATCTTAAGCCTAGCAGCAAATCTACTCCTCAAAACTCATTCTAAGCCTTAACAAATCTATTCATTCCATCCATGCTCGTGGTGCTCCTGATCTCCTTGATCACTCCACCACCACCATTAGTGGTGTGGTTGGTGTTGTTGGAAGGGGAAGAGGGCAGAGAAAGCATGGAAATGATGAAGATTGTAATTGAGAGTGAGAGAAAGGAGAAATTGAGAGAAATGCAATGAACAACAAATCATAAATAAAGAGAACAAGTAGATGATGGGTAATGTAAGTGAGGAATTGAAGAAAGCATTTAAGGGGATCATTGATGAAGAGTGAAGATTTTTTGTCATCGTCAAGAATCCATCCATAGCAAAAGCTTTTGATGAAGATGATTATATTGTTGTTTTGTGTATTGATCCCATTGTCATCTCTTACAACTTGCCACATGTAGCAAAAAAATTACAAAATGAAACTTGATTTTCAATAAAAGCACATTAGAGATCGAAAGAAAATGGGAAAAAAATATTATATTATTAAAAATTAATATATATTTAATTATAAAAAATAAATTTTAAAAATAAATATTAAAATTTGAATCTATCAAAATGTGCTATGTGTCTTTGTGTTAGTCCACTTTAAAGTTTTATGTTGAGTTCTGATTTTACCCCTCTAGCATTAAAACAAATAAAATTCTGTTAACGAATTGAGATAATTTTTTATTTTTTAAAATTTATAAAATAAAATTGAGAATTAAACTAAACTCCTGAGACAATAATATCATTTTTTCTCAAAATAATGTATAAACAAATCAATTTATTTAATAAAAAAATATTATTATTACAACTCATACTTTAAGGGTATTAATAATAAACCTATGTTTAGAGAAAGATAACATGCTATCCTATAATTCGATATACTGATAATTAAAATCTTCATATTATTGTAAGACTATTTTTAGTCATTATTGTTAGCTAAAACTATTGATTTTAGTGGTTTTAATGGTGTTGACTTATAAAATTATCATAATTACTCTTAAAAAAAAAAATTTAATACTGCCATTGATTTATGTAGGTCCATTACAAGAATTCCAACATAACCAGTTTTAAACTTAATGGATGAAAATGGAGGGCTATGAAGGATTAAGGGATATATACACAAGGCGGTCGAAGCGGGTCACTAACAATCCATGTTTCTAGTTTTAGTGGTTAATAAAAAAATATATAAATTATAGTTCTTATTATAAAAAAATAAAATTATATTCTCAACAAATTGTCAAATTTTACTTAAGTTTTTTTGTCTTACCCTTTTTTAGTTTTTAATATTTAATGATGGTTACAAAATGGGTAGACTAAAAGTCGTATTTCAAAATAATGAAAGTCTTAAATATAATTATGTCAAACTAGAGGGTGCTCGTTGTCATTTTCCCCTAAGATTTTTCTTATAGACTCTTTTATACATAAATGACCTCTATCAGCTCCCTATCTAATGTGCATCGTTTATATATGTGTGCCTTAGCGATCATTGTTCATAATTGTCAATATTAACACCCAACACATAGTGCATATATTATTTGTTTTAAGCATATAGCTCATTAAGATTTTCTCTTATCTCGTATTTAGTGAAAACTGATGTACTGTAGGCACTGGATGAAAAAGACCAATAAAAAAGGAACAGCACACTAGAATGACATACCTAAAGGAGCACTAATCTCTTAGACAAATAACTATTCATGCAAATATTTTAAGGAGCTCTTATTAGTAATGCAAAAATTGATGGTTTACATTAATACCATAGGGTTTTACAATCTCTCTCTTATCGGACCTTGCTTCCTCACGAAGATTGAGATGTGTGGACGAAATACTTATTAAAAATTGTCATACGATTGACTTTGATATCATTTATAATAATCTTCAAATATTATAAATTATTATTATTTATACAATATAATATTATTTACTTTAGGGTTAGATATGCAACTTAAAAAACTCTTTTTAACCATCAAATATTTTAAATAAAGATCTAGATATATAACTCAATATTCCTTTCTAACTAGGGAATGTTAGAATTTATCACTATACATTCAGCTAATTTCTCCTGACTCACGTACTATCTATCACCTCAAGAGTGTTAGATATTGGACCTTACAATATTAGATTTGGGAAGTGATGTGATATATTTTTTTTTATCACATGTAATCTTCTTGATAGTGATTGCATTAGAAGGGTATCTAGATTGGGTGGTAGAGGAAAAACTATATCTTTATGAGTGGAATAACCATAATATCGCATCATTATCAAGAAGATTACATGTGGCAGAAAAGTGACACTTGAATGCTTGTTAAAATATATGACACGTGGAAAAAAAAAGCGTTGTGAAACATATAGGGTGATAAAACTAAAGACACGTAGTGGTAATTTGTATAAAGAACATATGGAAAAGCACAAGGGCAAAGTAACACGTTACAAAATGCATGCTTTAGCTGAAGATTACGACTCCACGAATAAAAGAGTCTATAGGTACACGTGGAGTCTTTGAAGACACTTGAAACTCATAAAAATTTACATATAGTCCCATATGTCTTCAAAGGCATATAGACTCTCTAAACACACCATATCTCCAAGAGTCTTCAGAGTCTCAGAGAAACACGTGTACCCTCTAAAAGGAGTTGGTCACATGGTCCACACGTGACCTAAAAGGAATAGTATAACATAAGCTATAAGTTAAGAGAAGACAGGGGGAACCATTAGATCAACCACATCAGACCTGTTCCAACGGTGATCCACAAGTCACAAAAAGTTTGTTATTTCCTGCCGTTTTACATTCTTGTAAACTTTAAAAGAGCATTTACGCTCTAAGGACACAAATAACACTAAGAACTCTCTGTAACCTATATTCATTTTTCCTGAGAAAATAAGAAGAATGAATTATTTTCCTTACAACTACATACTCATTTTTAACTGTAATTTTTACATTGTTTGGTGTACATTTAGAGAATCTTAACCAGCTTGCATTAGCGCTTTTGTTGAGAGCCGAAACCTAATAAATTCATTTTCTCGGGAAATTTTTTAATTTTGTTTTTCGAGTTTTCTCAAAAGAAGTTACTTAGCCATGGCTCTAAAACTGAAGAGTGTAATCTCGCGGTACAATGAAGAAGACGATGATTATCATGAAGAAAACGAATATTAAGTTTAAGGTAAAAGCATGTGATCTTCGTACAGCAGCTCAAAACCCTAAGATGTATAACTTATTGCAGAAGATCTTGTGATAAGCCACGACGGTCGGCAAGGGCCCTTAAGCCAAATCCTAAATACTTGGGATGAAGTTGGACGTGAGTGTACGTGGGACGTACGTGAAAATAGTCACAGGCGTGCATGCAGAGAAGAATTATGGGCATGTGAAGAATGAGATAATAAATTGGGGAAGACTGGGTCACTAGCGATGCGGTTGCGAGTTTTATGTCATTAGTTATGCTATTTTTATTTCCGTTAGTTACGTTTAGTGTTTACGTATTGATATTGTTCTGTTTTCAGCTTTCCTTTTATTTCGATTTTCTTGTATATGACTTGGCTTATTTAAAGCATATTTAAAGCAGCCGAGAGATATCAATGAAGGCAAGTAATCATTTGTTATTCAATTTGCAGTACTATTTGTTGGATGATATTATTGTTATGACATTCATAACGCAGCGAAATAGAAAAAATAAAAATTCTTTAATATTTATTTTCATTAAATAAAAATACTTTTTATCTAAGGATATTATGAATATATGATTTTGACGTTACTGTAAATAAAATTTAATAAAACATACCTTAAATCAATGCAGAGTTTTCTTCCACCAAATCAAGCCTCTTGTTTTTACAGTGAAATGAAGAGTGGGCTTCTTTCTTTTGTTTTTCTTTTCTTTTGAAAAAATAGGTATCTTGCATTTTTCATATATGTGTCTTGTGTTTTATTTAGACTAGTCTTCTTATTTAAAAAAAAAAAATTTAATTAATAACATTTACTAATTAAATTATTATTTTTTAAAAGGAGACCTAATTCATGTAAATCACATAGAGTCCTACTCTTTGTGGTTAACGTATAATACCCAACATTTGAGCATTATTAGTTTTTTAATAAAAGAAAAATACTAAAATTAAAATTAAAATCTTTTTGATAATTTCAAAAAATTATTCTTAAGATTTTATTCATTTAATTTCTTAAATTAAATATTTAATTATATTTAGATAAGATCTTATCTATATTAATTAATTTTATCCAAATATAAAATATACGTATTTGAAAACTATTTTCTGGACACAAACAATTTGTGTAATAACACAACCCTTTTTTATTTGTTCACTGTAATAACGAAAGAGGTGGTATTGGGGACCTATGGACCTACAATTTCAAGTTCCAATAAATTTTGAATAATTAATTAAACTCTTTAATTAATTAATTCAATTTATTAATTCCAGTGTTATTCCACTAAAAACTTGGAATTGCACTCTTAAAATTGTAGATATAATTTACTCAGAAAACTTAGAGCAGTCCATTGATTTAATCACTACATGCAATTTAACCCTCTATAGATGATTCATAATTAGAGCTAGGTTAATTACCATTTTACCCCTCTAATTATTTCTTTATCCTTAAGTACCATTAATTCACCAGTGAACAGTTAATTTGTAACATTATTACAAATTGAGCGCTCTAACCGTTCAATTCTAGAATTAACCCTTAAGAGAACCTTCTTTCTAACTTCCATTAGGAATGAATGGATTCCATATCTGTAAATCATATTCCCAACCGTTTATCTCACAATACCCCCAAAATACAAGTTTTTAGTCTGTTCTTTAAACAAACCGTAACGAGTATTTCAAATGACATAATGACACAAACAGGAGTTTATGATCACTCAGGATTAAGGTTAATCAGCATATGATCATCGGTTGACGTTATTTGAATTCTTAATTAACAACGGTATTTTACATAAGAATTCAAACTACGTCTGGTCCAGTCCTATATAATCATATTATATATAGTGCCTCCACTATAATGTCACTACATTAGTGATCCGGATAAGATTACTACATTTTAAATGTTTGTGGACCGCACTAATAATATTTAATTAGAGATCCTAAACTCTAATTAATTTATTACGGACTTTTTCTGTTTATTATCCATAACTTTAATCCTCTTGTATATAACAATTATATACTAAAGTTATGATTACATAAATAAACAAGGGATTTTCAAATATTTATGTCATAAAATTATGAACACTCATCAAGTATAAAATTACAACTTTATTAATTTCATAAAAACAGTATAAGTACATGCTTTTAGGGCATTATCCCTAACATTATTCTCACCTGAAGAGAAACTATTTGGTGGTACGTTCTCACTTGAAGAGAACACATGCTTATCATTCTGTGTTGGGACCTATCATCTTGAAGCAACTAAAGGATGGAAAGAAGGAGAGTGAAGAGCTCAAACTCGGGCTTGCTAGTGTATTTATAAAGTTAAAAGAGGAAGATAGTTGAAGCTGAATCAATCAAAATTCTAAGTAAAGATCATGAGCATGAAAATTCAGGGATCCAACAGGTAAGAACGAGAGTAGCTCTCCCTAAAGAATTCCAAGCTTTCAAACGCAAGTTGGGGATATACCAAATGAAGAATTGTCTCATGGAGAGGAGGTAATAAAAGAAGTAATTATGAGAGAGGTGAACTTAAGGCTTGAAGAACAGTTGAAGGATTAGATAACAAGGGCGAATGAGGCAAAAATGGTGGCATGAAAACTTTAGAAGGACTCTTTTTGCTTGGAGTATTGAATGCTCGAATGCCTACTAAGTTTATGTTGCCAAGCTTCTGAATGCACGAGGGCCTCAAAGATCCTGTGAAACACTGACACACCTTTAACCAAAAACTAAGCTTTTATGAGTATGATGATGCATTATTATGTTGGGCTTTCCTATCGAGCTTAAAAAGTTTAGCACAATATAGTTCAAGATCTTACCTTTAAATTCTATTCGTGATTTCACAGAGTTAGGTGAATTATTTGTTGATCAATATATGAAGAATTTGAGGAAGTTAAAGCAAATTTCCTCACTTTCTCATTAAAATAAATGGATAAGGAAACACTTACAGATTTCTTGACTAGGTTTAATACTAGGTTAAACTAGATAGAAAAATATACTATTAAGATAGCTCTCAGCCTTTATGAAACACGTTCAAAATATAAGATTTTATTCTTAAGTTCAAAAATTTCAAAATAATAAATAATTCAGTGAGAATAAGTTGATCCTCAAGGGAAGTATATTTAAAATCTACAAACTACAAATAACCTAAAAACAAATCAAACATTAGAAATATATATAAGATGTACACAAATAATGATATAAATATTCAAATAAAATACGCCCTAAGGTTAGGGAATGCACTCTTGATAGATTTAATAAAAACATATTCAAATCTATTTTATAGCTTAATTAGAATCCACATACAAAAACGGTTTCAATTGGAATATATAATAATTAGGATTCATCACAATTTATATATGAATTTGTATTTACTTCTTTTAATTACCATATTAGAATTATGCCGAATCCATTAGGTTCAAGTACTTATTATCCCAATTATTATAATTGTCTAAAATAAATTAAGACTCATACTTTGCAAGAAAGAGTATCAATATTGCTTAAGAAAATAAATACAACACATATAATTTAATTAACTTAAAAATATAAACATTAAATTCTAATTTAAGAGTTGAAGTTGTAAACGTATATTCATGATGCATGCATGTGATTGTGTTCATTACTCATTTTATTTAATGCATGACAATCACACATAATTACACAACGAAATTAAAAACTAATTTCCTAAGCAATAAACATACTGAAATTTAGGTCTAGTTACACTATCAAGTTCATAAAATCATATTTTTTAAACCTTTGGACATTTCTTTAATTTGAGCTCACATTGAAGTCAAACATTGAACAATTCTAGGCTTCAACAATGTGGTGGCATTGAAATTCTAGAATGCCAATGTGTTTGATCAATTTTTAGTAGGATTCAATTTTGAAATTACCTTAAAATGATGTTGTTTTGTTGACTTAGAATGGGGACTTACATGAAATAAGTTCAAAACATTTTTTTATAGTTAGCAAATGTGAGGGGCTAAATGCAACATTTGCAAACCTTTAACCACCTCACTTTTTGCATAGTTGACACTTGTCACTCATGCATCCTATGCATGCTGCCAAGTGTCAATTATGCGAAATCCCATAATGTGCCACTTGTCAAAGAAGTGGCCATGTGTCAAGATTCCTAGAAACTATTCGATCCGTCTTATTACCCAAGTACTCAACGGGTACACTTCATATTGTGAGACTCATTAGGTTCACCTTCGTTTGTCTTATAGAACACTTCCACAAGTCCATGAACAATGCCTCACACACACATTACAGATATTACAGAACGGAGTGTTAAATCATACAAGTTAAGGTGAATCATATCTATATAATCATTCTGTCACCTATATCCTTAAAGAGCCAAAACATAGATCATCACTGTTAAATCTCTATATGCTCAATCGTAAACTTATCTCTAGATTTGTATTTTCGTTGAACCAGACAAGTTACGATATTATTTATTCCTACGAAAAACTCTTTTATAGGGTTATGTTTTTGGCTAAAAGACTTTTTAAAATACAATTCTTGGAGCATCAGGATATATAATTGACCTATATGAGCTGACGGATCCTATATGTTACACATCAGACTCTATAAAGCATCAGACCATACCCAGTGACATCTAGCGGTCAGACCATGAAAAGTCTCTAACATGTATGGAACCATAGTATAGTAGATCACTCAGAAGGCCACCGTGATTCTCAAATCAAAGGACCATAGATATTACTCAATTCGAGAAGACCCTCAATTTATGGCCTTATGGGATGTCTATTGAAGGTCATCGTGAGTCTGTTCAGTACTTAGTCCTCACTGAATACCTGTATGCCCATATGAATTTCTGTTAAGCCCATGATCTGCTAAGACTAACCATCTGGACAATCTAGATATAGACACACACTGATCTAAAAGGAATACTGATCTACCCGTGTCGGTAACCATGAATCAAGAATGATGTTTTCGAGAACATACTATATAATAACATTTCTTAGCACCATTTGCAACTATGTTATTATTAATATATTTCCAAGTCTTTATTCCATTTTAAACAATGTTCTAATTTTTAAAATTGTTAATTTTTAGCAATGACCCAAGCTCATTTAGATTAGATTTAAACTTATTTAGATCTACAATATTTGTAAATGTTATAAGCTTCTTACCATATAATTATAAATTAACGATTATTATCAAAATAATTACTATTAATTAGAATGACATGTAAACACCATCTCCAATAGAAGTATATCATTTTTACTTTACCAAGAGCTTCATCATTCCACCTTAGTAAAATGAGAATTAATTAAGCATAATAGAGTTAAAAGAAAGAGTTACAAGAAGAAATAGCATAAACTTTAAAATACAATTTGAAAGAAAATAATAATAATTATAATACAAATAGAGAATACAAAAAGAAAAGAATTTAGATTCAAAATCTAGCTCTCCTTGGGCATAGACAAGTCACATATTTATAGAAAATTTTGAAGGGTACAAGTAAATGAAAAAAAAGAGGTAACTACTTTGCATGAAATATTAACAACTAATTAGGGCCTATCACATGCACCGACTTAAAATCTTGAATTTGTCACTGATGCCATCTAAATTTGCTTCTTATGCCAACAAAAAAGTTGTAAATATTTCTTTCAGTTGGGCACTGGATCCCTCGAATAAGGAAATGAAATTCCAATATTCAACAATCAAATTAGCCTTTTAACGAAAACTTAAATCCCCCTAATCCATAAATGAATCTTATAATAGAATGCATTCCATTTATATGTGGCATCTCAATGTCATAAAAGTGCCTTGTCCTGGCGACTTGGCAATCTTTCCTTTATACGATGAACCTTATGCTTCGAAGAGTGAGAAACTTTCTAGAATAAGTAAAAACGTATGTATTGGATATGCATATCTCAAGTTCTGGGTTAAATATTGAATTCTACTTGGACATGGCTTATACTACAGATGAGTTATTTTCTAGGCTTCTTTTTGTTGGGATTTGTGCTCATGTGTCATCCCAAATTTTATATGAATATTATAATTTCATACTTATACAATAAATAAATATTTTATAAATCGCTAATTATTTATTAATAGGTAAGATACTTGTAACATTTTGAATATTATTCTGATCTAAAAAAGTTCAGATCAGGTTTAAAAGTTAAAATCTTATTTGAAATGGAACAAAGACCTAGAAATATACTAACAATGACATAGTTGTAAATAGTTACAAGAGCTGCTAAAAAATGTCATTGTGCAAGTATGTTCTCGAATTATATATTCCTCATCTATTTCCACTGATGTAAGGTCTGTTAAGTGGAACTCATTAGTATAGATCAGTGTATGTCTATATCTAGATTGTCCAGATAGTTAATCTTAGCAGACTGTGAGCTTAGTTGAAGCTCGTATAGATATACAGGTATTCAGTGAGGACTGGATACTAAACAAGACTCAATGAAAACCTTCAATAGATATCCCATAAATTCGTCAGTAGAGAGCCTTCCCGAGTTGAGTAGTATTCGTGATCCCTAGACCTGAGCACCACGGTGGAGTTGTAAGTGATTCACAATACTTAGGTTTTACACATGTTAGAGATTATGGTGTGATTGTTGGGTGTTGTTGGGTACGGTACGATGCTTATAGAGTCCGGTGAGTGTAGATATAGTATCCGTCAATTCATATAGGTGAGTTAAATATCTAGATGCTCTAAGATTGTATTTCAGAAAGTCTTATGACCATAAGCATTAAACCAAGAAAAGAGTTTCCTATGGTATAAAAAAACATCGCAAAGGAGTTTGCGGATATTGATTATCGGAACACGAATCAAAGAGATAAGCTTATGGTTGAACAGTAGGGGACTTAACGGTGTTGATCTATGTCTCTGCTCTTCTAAGATATAAATGACGAAAGGATTGTACGGATATGGATTAAACTTAATTTGTATAGTTCAACTCGCCATTTTGTATTATCTATAACGTGTGTGTAGGGCATCGGTTATGGACTTACAGAAATGTTCCATATGACAAAATGGGTGTGAACCTAGGGAGTCTCACTATATGAAGTGTACTCGTTGAGCATGTGGGTAGCACACTAGATCAAATTGTTCGATTTGAAAAGTTTTTAAAAATTATTTATTTATTTTATGGTCTCTTAGGGAGTAACTAAAGTTTAAGTGTTAAACATAAGATTATGCCAAGTAAGACTTTACGTTTTTATCTACCTAGTGTATATTTCAAATTGTGCCAATAATTTGTATGGGTACTAAATAGGGTATTAGTAGATAAAGTTATAAAACTAAATTGTTGTTCAATTTACCATTTGGCCATTAGTCTAAATTAACTTAATTGTATTCATTTTATTTAGTCTTGACATTTGTTTAATTTTTATTGGATGAAATAATAGAAATGGCTATATGTTTTACTTCTATTGGCTGAAAGGAATTAATGCTTATTAAAGATTGAATGTTATTCAGTTTTGAAGTAAAAGGTGGCAATGAATTTGAACAAAGTTTTCACTTGTTGATTCAAAATTTTGCTAGTAAAATAAAAACCATTAATTTACTCCTTAGTTAGCCACCAAAATAAGTACAATATTCAACATTATTTCAAGTAGCTGGTGGCTAGCAAATATGGCTTCCTTATGCCTAAGCTGCTGGACACTAATTGATTTATTATTGGTTCAATTGGTGGCACCAAAGGCTATATAATGGCCAAGAGAAATAGATGAGAATTGAAAGTGATCCTAAGAAAATATAAGTACAAATAACAATAGAAATAATAAGAACTTAATTAGGTACAATATTATAAATATGCTTCAGTTAGGGAGGTTAATGACACTAGTAATACAAAATGATAATATGAAACCCTTATTAAATATATAATTCCAAATGTTCATCATATAGTTAGAAAGAATTTCCAACCATTGAGGTTTTGAATAAGAAGGCAGGACAGTTTATTTAAGTGGAGAAAGATGAAACTCTACAATAGCACAATGCCTAGGTAGTGATTATTAGGATGAAAAGAGCTTATAAGAGAAATGAGTGATATGAAGGAAGAATGGTTAATTTATAGATATAGTGTTCACCCTACAAAAGGTTCCTCTTATTTATATATGGAATGAGACTAATGATAAAAGGAATTTTAGGCAGCCAAGATTGGTAATTAGACCTTTAGAAGTTAGAAATCAAGCTAAACGTTTTATACTCTATAATGACAAGGGACATATGACTAAAGAAGTTAGATAATTGAAGATACAAATTTAAAGAACAATGGTGAAAGACATATTGTAACAATATGTGGATAAAACTAATATTATTCTTGAAAAAAATCCATCCACAATTGTAGTTGTCACTACTTTAGGTACAAAAGATGTTTAGGAGAATACCAAGGTTAATAGTAAAGGAATGTTGCAATTTTTATTACCCGATGAGGCAATAAAGGTTGAGTTAAGGGCTTTCTATGATATTTAGTGTGGGATGGGATAATTGAGCTTGAAAATAGGTGCAGAACTAGGAAGAATATAATGATGATCTAGCTTATAGAATAGAGGACATGATGGATTTGTTGGTGGAAGGAATGATGGATCTTATCTATAAAAGCATTCAATCTTAGCGATACATAAAATGTTAACATAAAAAAAAATTCTTTTAGAGTTGGTGATGTGTGCTTTAATAGCCTAACACAAGTGCACGTTCTCGTATTAATAAATGTTGAGTTAAGGGATTTCTATGATATTTAGTGTAGGACGGGATAATTAAGCTTGAAGATAGGTGTAGAACTAGGAAGAATATGATGATGATCTAGCTTATAGAATAAAGAACACGATGGATTCGTTGGTGGAAGGAATGGTGGATCTTATCTATAAAAGCATTCAATCCGAGCGATACATAAAATGTTAACATAAAAAAAAAATTCTTTTAGAGTTGGTGATGTATGCTTTAATAGCCTAACACAAGTGCACGTTATCGTATTAATAAATGTTGAGTTAAGGGATTTCTATGATATTTAGTATGGGGCGGGATAATTAAGCTTGAAGATAGGTGTAGAACTAAGAAGAATATGATAATGATCTAGCTTATATAATAAAGGACACGATGGATTCGTTGGTGGAAGGAATGGTGGATCTTATTTATAAAAGCATTCAATCCGAGCAATACATAAAATGTTAACATAAAAAAAAAAAAATTCTTTTAGAGTTGGTGATGAATGCTTTAATAGCCTAGCGCAAGTGTACGCTATCGTATCAAGTAATATAAGATTTTAAATTCAGATATCGATTTCACAAGGACTATATGATCTAACTCTATAAATCAAATACTAACATTATACCTACTTAACTTTTATTTAGAAAATCACAAATTGAAATTTAATTAACTAATCTAACTCTATTAATTAAACTAAACAAAAACAAAGGGTAAAATTCACAAATAAAAATAATTTAGGGTTTTGACTCGTCTCCTAGTATTTAATTAGATTTATTAATCTCTTAGTTAATCCCTTACTATCAATTGATTGGCTTAGACACTAATCTCATCACAAGCCTTTGTTAATGGTCGAGTGATTATATTACACATTATAACAATCACCTATATGTCTATGGTAATTAAATCACAATATAATTCATTAAGATCAAGTCTAAATTATACCATATATGCCACCTAGGTATATGTCTATCTTAGATAGAACTCATAGTTGTTACCTTATGATCATGCATTAAACTATCATAGGCTAAGCGCATGAATCCATCCGCTGAATTCATCATGATTCCTCAATCATTCATAATTTTGATCAGATATATTGAAAGTAATAAACATAAGATAGAATGAATCAATTATAATAATTAAATTCATAAACTAAAAATCAATGAAATCCAATTACATACTAGGTTCATATAGTCTAACCCTAAAATAACAAGTTTAGCTTATCACAAAACAAAAAGTATCAATCCAATCCATAAAGAACAGCAAGAACAAGAATATAATAATAAGAAAAACTAATCAAGAAGATGTCTTGGATTACTTCTCTCTTAATCTAGACTTGAAGTTTGAATCTTAATTTTGAATATTAATTTCTTGGCTTTGATCTTTAATTTTGTGTTGTGAATTATTCCTTTACGTTTTTTTCTCTCCCAAGTCTGTGTATTTGACCTCAAAAGAGTGTTTTTGTTGGTATGAGAAATCCTAAGGGCGATGGGCTTCGAATCCCATTGAAATAGGAGAGTTAAGAGGGGTTTTTATACGTTGCATGAGCACCATGGCGCTAAGACCAGAAAATGCAATTTGGGGAAGCATCACCAGGTGCCGCGACGTTGGGTTGTGGGCACCTCGGCGCTCAGCTATTAACTTAAGCGTTACGTAATTTCTTCGTTTTATATCCGATTCGCCTCCCGTTTATTCCTATGCGTCACATTTTCTGTTGTGTATTTATTTATAATAAAAAAAATACAATTAAATAGACAAATATTTTTCTTATTTGAAGCAAAATACGATAGTTAGGTATAAATCATACTAGTGCTTTTATGCCCCTATCCCAAACTAAAGACTTTACTCGTTCTTAAGTAAAGTTTTAAGTTTGAGGGTATTTGATAGGGGGCGTAAATAAATAAAAAAAATCAAAAACAATTCATTGCTAAAAAACAAAAACTAAAAACTAACAATAAGCTCAGGTTGATTAGATGATCATCCTTATTATCTCCTAGGTTGTTCAATAGCACAAGACTATTTAGAAATTAACAAACAACTTTCAACAATCTTTATACCGTTCATCAAGTACTTCATTCTTCCTTATAAATAATCATTTGTGCGTGTGTGTAATAAGCAAGTAATTAGCTGAATAAAATATAGATTTACTCAATACTTAAAAAAATACATAAAGATGATGTCTCGGCATATTTTTAATTTATAACACTTTCATAAGCTTGTTGTTCATACTACTTTTTACTAATGTATAAATACACATGCTAGAGATCTATTTAAGACTTTATTAGATTATAAAGTAAGGCTAAGGTCAAGGTGGGTTATAAGATAAAAATATGAAGCACAACTCATACCATGAACATTAGACTTTACTTAAAAATCTCTTGATTCCTTCTCCTTCTTGATTTATCACCTCCCCCAAACTTATGATATTTTCATCTTTCTTTTAATCACTTTCGCAAAGAATTCTTTCTTTACCTCAAGCTAATGGACATTGTTCTGTAAAGCTATTTTATTTCTTTTGTTTATTTTTTATCTGTACCCCAAAATTTAGATTGATAAGCACTTTCAAGACTTATTACTTTATAATTCAGTACCTTTTTTAAAACATCCATAACTTTTTTTTTCTAGAAATATTTCTAAGTAAGCTCAAGGTTTATAGTGCTACCGGTAATTTTAGGATAAATAAGTGAAAAGTCTTTAGGCTTGTAATGCGGTTAAATAGACAAAAAAAAGATAATTAGGCTCAAATGGGGTGACTAGGAATAAATATACATATAAGGTAGGCTAAAAAAGGCTTAACTGATCCAAAGATGGCATAATGTCATTTTTCTAAGTACGTGAATTATAGGATTTCGCCTCAAGTAGTAATCAAGCAAGTTTTAGAGTGTTGGTCATCGAGACTGTAATGTACTACTTAAGCAAAAAGTATCTCTAAGTAAAAATTTAACTAATACATGCTTATTTTAATGTGCTTAAGAGTAAGTGATCAGAATCAGCTTAAACTTCATCCAAGATTCGTGATATAAGAATTATCTCAAGCATCTATTATTTTCTAGAGACTTGTGAAAATAAATTCAGCCAATATTCTATTTCTTATCATAAACTAATGATCATCATCACAACTAAAACTTAACAACTAAAAAAAATTATCCCACAAGACAATCAATCAAACCATGCAGCAACATAAACACTAGTAAAGTGTTTCCCTACATAAACACTGGTAAAGTGTAAAAAACATTACCCTATAAGATAATCAATCAGAGAATACAGTAACATAAACACAGGTAAAGTGTTTTTCACCCCCAAAATTAAATTAGATATTATCTTCAATGTCTAAAAATAAATTTAAACGTAAGAAAAACTCCCCTGATAACCAAAGTTGAAGTAGTGCAGCGCTGTGTTTTGATGAATGTGATTGCGATTTTCTTTGTTCCTAACACTTGCAACAACTTGTGCTGCTTTTTTGAATGTTCCTCTTGTTGTTTTATTCCTACAAGGAAAATAAACTAACCTAATTAAAACTAAAACTAAACAAAAATAAAAATAAAAATTACTTGGTTTGCCTTCTAAGAAGCACTTGATTTAGCATCGTCGGCTTAACGAAGCTCTTTCTACTCTTATGGAGGATCATAGTCAATAGTGGAAGCATTTTTATATGTGAGCTTGTTAGGCTTCTTTTCTTTCGGCTTCCACATTTTTTTTATTAGATCTTGGGTAGCAACCTGTTCTTCTTTCTTGTACTTCTCTGAAAAGATTTGAATCTTAGGCCGGTGAAATAGTTTTTCTTTGCCCTTATCTTCGATCCTGTCATCGTATTGCTCATTCTTCTTCTTCTTTCTTCTTTTTCTATGCCTTAACGCATTTTTTTTGATGTAAGGATTCAAAATTTCAATGTCTTTGAGCTCTTTGACATTTAGATGTATCACATCAATACTACTATAGTCTTCACACTCAGATGGCAATTTGATCTTCTTGAAGACTTTAAAGGTTATAGTGTCATCTTGTATCCTCATAATCATCTTCATTTTTTAAACTTCTATGACTATATGTCCCGTGGCTAGGAAGGGTCTTCCAAGGATGATGAGGATCTCTTTGTCTTTTTTCATGTCTAGAATAATAAAATCAGTGGGGAAGATGAATTTGTCCACCTTTACTAGCATGTCCTCAATAATTTCCTTTGGGTATGCAAGAGAGCGATCAGCAAGTTGAAGTATGATATTGATTAGCTTTATTTCTTTCAAACCTAGCTTGTTGTAGACGGAAAGGGGCATGAGATTAATGCTCACTCCTAGATCACATAAAGCTCTAATAAGATCACGATTTTTAATGGAGCACAGAATGGTAAATCTCCCGGGATCTTTGAGATTAAGAGGTAGTCTTTTTTTAAAGAATAAGGCTACACTCTTTTGTCAATGCCATTATCTCATAATCCTCTAATCTCATCTTCATGGAAATGATATTTTTCATGAATTTGACGTAGCTAGGCATCTATTCGAGTTCATCTGCAAAATGGATATTAATATGTAATTTTTTTTAAACATCAAGATATTTAGAGAATTGCTTATCTTATATTTTATTTTGCAATCTCTGCGAAAATGGTGAAGGAGGTGTGAATGACTGCAAAGATTATTTCTGTACATTTTCTTCAATATTTTTTGCTTTTGTATGCTGTCCATTTTTTTTCGACACTTTCAGGATTGCTTTGCTATAATTTTTTTTATTTTTGGACTTGTATTGCACCTTTGAAGAAAAGAAATAAGAGGTCTAAATGGCTGTACATCCTCTTGTTATTCAACCTTATCCTTTTGCTTCATCTTTGAAAATAGTGTTGGTAGTGTGTTATTATGTAAGATCTTACTACTTCGTAAGTTGACGGTTTGACATTGCTCTACACTTCCGCTTGGATTTGTCTCAGTATTGCTTGGTAGAGTGCCTTAAGGTCTCCTATAAATTACAGCAGCAAGTTATTCTATTTGGACCTCTAAATTCTTCAAAGATGCTGAATGATTTTGTAGAATGATATACTTGGTCTTTCAAAGCCGGCTTCTTCTCTTGTAGTTGCTAGAATCCTAGGGATTCGTTGGTCTAGATGACTTCTCTTGGTTGTTATATTAAGAAAAGTTAGGATGATCTCTCCACCCAGGATTGTAGAAATTTAATTGTGGATTAGGTTGTTGATGATTGAAATTGCCCATATAATTCACTGCTTCTTTGCACCACCCATTCATGTGGTCATCACCATAAAAGTCGCATGTCAATTGTCAAGTTTTAACTTCATTCAATGCATCAAAATTCTTAAATAAAGTATTTATTTGAGCTATCAATGCATTAAATGCGTCAATTTCATACATACTGGCAACTCTCTTAGGTATAACTCTCTCTTCTGGCCATCAGTAATTATTTGATGCCATCTCTTCTAATAGATCATAAGCCTTATCTGTAGACTTATTTATTAAAGCTCCTCCAATAGCATCATCATCTACTATAGTCCTCAAATGGCCTACTAATCCATTATAGAATGTTTGGACTAATAGCCATTTAGGGACTCCATAATGAGAACACTTCCTCAACATGTCCTTGAAGCGTTCCCATGCCTCTTACAATGACTCTCTATCAATTTGACTGAATAAAGCGATGTTATTTCTCAACTTTGTTGTCTTTACTGGTAGGAAGAACTTGGCTAAGAACTCCTGTACTAAATCTTCCCATGTTGATATGGATCCTGATGGCAATAACATCAACTAACTCTTAAATCTGTCCTTTAATGAGAAACGGAATAATCGCAATCTGATGGCATCGTCAGAGACTCTGTTGTATTTAAAGGTAACATAAATTTTTAAAAAATTTATGATATGCATGTTAGGATCGTCATTGAGAGCTCCACTGAACTGTATAGTTTCTTTCAGCATCTGAATAATATTAGGCTTGATTTCAAAGTTATTAGCGTTGACGGTTGGTCGCCGAATACTAGACTGAACACTATTTATAGTTGGGATAACATACTCTTTCAAAGCTCTCTGTGGTATCATGGGTTCAAACACAGGATTATTGATGTGATCGTTGTTTTCCTCTATAGTATAAACTGTCAAAGTAAAAAGAAGAAGATAAAATAAAAATAAAAATTTGAATTAAAAGTAAGTAACTTAGTATTAGTATTGATCTAAAAAATAGATAAATCTAACCCCTAGCAATGACGTCAAAAACTTGATGTGTGCTTTAATTGCCTAGCACAAGCGCATGTTATCGTATAAAGTAATATAGGATTTTAAGTCCAAATATTGATCTTACAAGGACTATGTGATCTAATTCTATAAATTAAGTACTAACATTGTACCTACTTAACCTTTATTCAAAAATTCACAAATTGAAATTTAATTAACTAATCTAACTCTATCAATTAAACAAAAAAACAAATGGTAGAATTCGCAAATAAAGTTAATTTAGGATTTTGAGTTGTAGTATTTCATTAGATTTATTAACCTCTTAGTTAATCCCTTATTACCAATTGATTAACTTAGATACAAATCTCATCACAAGCCTTTGTCGATGGTCTAGTGATTATATTACAAATTATAACAATCACCTATATGTCTATGGTAATCAAATCACAATGTAATTCATTAAGATCAAGTCTAAATTATACCATACATGCCACCTAGGTATATGTCTATCATAGATGGAACTCATAGTTGTTACCCTATGATCATGCATTAAACTATCATAGGCTAAACACATGAATCCATCCGTCGAGTTCATCATGGTTCTACAATTATTCATAATATTGGCCAGATATAATGAAAGTAATAAACACAAGATAGAATAAATCAATTATAATAATTAAGTTCATAAACTAAGAATCAATAAAATTCAACTACATACTAGGTTCACATAGTCTAACCATAAAATAACAAGTTTAGTTTATCACAAAATAAAAAGTATTAAACAAATTCATAAAGAATAGCAAGAACACGAACATAATAGTAAGAAAAGAGAAAAAAAACTAATCAAGAAGATGTCTTGGGTTGATTCTCTCTTAATCTTGACTTCAAACTTGAATATTGATTTCTTGACTTTGATTTTTAATTTTGTGTTGTGAATTCTTTCTTTGTGTTTTTGCCTCTCCCAAGTCTATGTATTTGACCTCAAAAGAGTGTTTTTGTTGGTATAAGAAACGTTAAGGGCGAGGGGCTTCGAATTCCAATTGAAATACGAGAGTTGAGAAGGGCTTTTATATGTTGCATGGATGCCGCGACGTTGAAAGCTTGCCACTGCGGCGCCAAGACCAGAAAATACGACTTGGGGAAGTATCACCAAGCACCACAGCGCCGGGTTATGGGCGTCGCGATGCTCAACTGCTGACCTAGGCACCACGGTGCTCTGTTATGGGCGCTGCGGCCCCCAACCTTAGTTCTCATTTTTGTATTTTGAGTATAACTTCTTTGTTTTACGACCAATTCACCTCTGGTTTATTTACATACGTCACATTTTCTATTGTGCATCTATTTATAATATAAAAAAAATTAAATACTCAAATATTTATGATTTGGAATAAAATACGAAAGTTTGATACAAATCATACTAGTACTTTTACGCATCTATCAGTTGGAGAGTTGTTTTTGCTGATAAGGCCTTAAATATTTTGGCGATTTCAAACCATATAGAAAAACAATGATTCTAGACTAAAGTGAAAAGCTTTCAAAGTTTTAGTCAATAAGTACGAGATGACAAAAGAAAAATATTTCAACAAAATAAAAGGCCATTTTGGAAATTAAATTAGCATTGCGTGAGACTTATTTTGAATATAAGCTTGACTTTAATAGATGGATAATTTTTTTAGCTTCTTAAAGAATTTTAGGAAAGTCAATTGGAAAATTTTTAAAATAAGTATTGACCAAATCATTCAAGCATGCGCAAAAAAAAAAAATTTAAAGTGGTATTGGTTTAGGCAAAACGATTAGCTGATTTAGATACAGAAAGTTTGTTGAAAATTAGTGATTCAAAAATCTTGTATGAGCAAAAATTGTAAAGAATACCAAGATGAGGGTTATTATGAAGTTAAGTACGCAATTGGTATACAAAGAAGGAATAAAACGAAAAGCCAAAAGAATGGGTACTATTCATTAGGTAACACTGTTCACACCGAGCACTGTTTACGTATGGGGGTACTATTTATGACGATATTGTTTATTGGATGCTATTCACGCAGTTACTGTTTACGCGACAACTTTGGGTATTTCCTATTTTGGGTCAATTAACTTCTTTAAATGGGATTATGACTCCTACAAGTAAGGATTATTATTCTAACTAGGTTTAGAATTTATAGGGGTGTTTTTATTGACTATATAAACATTTCTAAACACAAAAAAAGACAAGCATTTAAAGTTTCAAGATATAAACCATAAAAAAGAATAGAGGAGCTAGATAGGCACTAAGTGCGTGGTGCAATAGGGTGTAACCTTTTGGGAGTATTTACTTATGGTTCTTGAGTAAACAAAAGAAATATCATAGATCATTTTTGCTTAGATGCTCAGGTTATCTTGTATTCCTTATAAAAATCTCTTATAAGGAGATACAAAGAGGTCTTGAAATAATCATGGTGATCTATGATAGATACTTAGGGATCTCTATGGGAGATACTAGGGTGGTATATGGGAGATACTTTGGGTATTATAGGATCATTGATGATGTAAGAAGATACTTAATGATCTATATCAATAATAAGAAGTTAGATCATAGATCTTTCATAGACGTAGATAATTTTGGGTTGAACTAATTATATCTTATGTCTTGTTGATTGATTTGTTTTTATCTTTATTCGTGTGTTGAGATTATGTATTCTTACTTATGGTGTAAATTATAATTTTCGTTGTGTATAGAATAAAAAAGTATCAAGACTGTAGCTTAGTTAATCCCATAAGAATATCAAACTGAAGTACATAACTTAATATCCGCAACAAAGTTCAATAACAACTTTTTAGATATTTTATTTTAGTAACAATGCCTTAAACTAATTATATTCTATAGATTGTTATTACTGCCCTTATGTGTAATAAGAGTAGGGAATATATGTATTTTAGATAGATGGTTTTGTATGAATCTCATATTTGGGTTCATCTTTCCTTTTCTATCTAAGTTATTCTATTAAGTGGAAAAACAGAAGCCAATATCTTGAATGTAAAATCTACCTTTATTTGGTTTGCTAACTAACTCTAAATTAGTGTCTATGTGTAGCTTCTTTTCAATATCAAAACCAAGGATGTAAAATTCCTTCTGGGCTTTTTTTGAGTGAAACAAGCTAGAGAGTAAGTGTTTTATATGGAATTCTTGTGCTACAGATTTTTGGAGTATTGTGTTTTTTAAGACATTAAGTGTCATTAGTAAACTTAGAATATGTTATTTAGACTTTCCAGGTCTTGTTTTAGAGCTCACCCTTGGCTGTTGTGGTCACAACAATACCTTGGATTTAAATAGCCTTCTTAAAAATTCTTTGAATGCTAAAGAGAAGACTATCTCTAAGCTGAACATGGAGCTCCACCATATTGAAACCTCCTATCAAATGAACAAGAACATGTGAATGAGATCATGAAAAGGTAATTCACACCAGTGCCTACATGCTTATCAAGTTCTATTGATTGATTTTATAGTTCTTTTTCTCTTTTAGTAATGTTTTTGTTTTATACCAGGGAAGGAAAAGTTGTTGGATGCACTAACGATTGCATATATATGTAAATATACATGTTACTGTTACAAGTTTTTTATATCTACTTTTCCACTAAAAAAAATTTTACTGATAGAAATTTACTGTTATAAAAAATTTGTGATAAATTTTATTATAAATTTTATATTATTAATAATTATCATAAACAAAAAATTAAATAATTTATCACAAATTTTTAATCCATTCTACCACAAATTTATAATAAAATCTATAAAAAAAAATAGTATACATTAGTGACGTGAGAAGTAGTACGTTAAAAACCGAGTCGTTCTGAATTTTTATAAATTCAAAACTCTAAACTCTAAATCACTCTCCCCTCTAAATTCAAAGCTAAAAACTTACAGCTCCTTAAAAAAATTTAAAAATATGCAAACTGTGAGGCCAAGCCGCCCTACTCCACCGGTCAACTGCCCCGCTATCCAGCCACACCAGCATCTGCAAGCCACCATCCCATTACGCCAACAGCCCAAAACGTCCGCCCCCCATAACTGCAATCCACCATCCCAGCGCGTTCACCACCCCAAGGCGCGAGTCAGCGCCTCGTCTGCCACAAGGCCTCTATCTAGTGAGCAGAAACATCAATAGCTCCCCCGCCCAATCCAACAGCGCTAGGAGCTTCTCCATCCTGATCTAGCAGTGCAGCAACTCCTATACCTCTCGTTGGCTGAGTTACACCATCGTAGACCGGCACCGGCAACCAGATTTTCATAATCAATTTTTGATATTTGAGCTTTTTCCTCTTTCTCTCTTCAATAGTTCCATTATAATTATTATTAGTTGTTGTTGTTGTTGTTTGATAATTAATTTTATCATTATCACTTGCTAGTTGATTATATTAGACATTTTGCATACCTATTGATGTATGTTGTTAATACAAGTTATTGTGTTTTTTGGTTGCAATCAAGGCTTTTTATATTTTTGTAACCCTGTTAGAATTTGTAGCATTGATTAGTTTTGTTTGTTACTCGATTTTGGTTCAGATGTTTGCACACGTACTGGTGTTGGTGGCACTGTGGCCTCTTGATAGTTTTTCAGTACATAGGAACTCTTGATGTCTTTTACAAAATCATATGGCAGGTTGGTGGGTTTTAGTAATCATTCTCTGTAATCTGTGACTTCTAGATTTTGTGTTCTTTCAATTTTTGGTTTAGTTATTTTCATTTAAATGCAATCATTGTATTATTGTATGTTGATTATTGTTTGGAAGATTAAATGCACTTAATATCTATAATAATTCAAGTTGTCTTGACTAGAAATTTGGGTGCAGGTGGAAATGGGAGTTCAAAGCAAAGCAGAAGTGAAAAGAACATCCGCAAGGCTTTTCTTGCTTATATATTTTAATCTGGTGCCGCTTGTTAGTTATTTATTTATTTGTCTATTAAGGTTTATATGCTTTCCATGGCTTTAAAACGTATCAACAAGGAATTGAAGGACCTGCAAAAGGACCCTCCTGTTTCTTGCTACGCCAGTGATTTTTCTATCACTTTACTTTTGTCTCCTTTTCAAATTTGTTTACTAATTATTCGGCTTTTCAATTCTTCAAAGTCTACTTTTGTTATTTAATGATTTATTCCCGTACACAGACGAATTTAGCACTTTCACAGTAGTGGTATATAGATAACAATTGAAGATACTAATTGAATTGAAAACTAAATGATCAAGGGTCACCATCAAGAGAACGAAAAATGTAAGCCTATTTATGGTTTGATATTTATGCAGTGGATTTGCCTTTTTTGAAAGGTAGCACTTTACCAATATTTTTCTTGCTTTGCAGATTCTATTTGGCACAATTGTGGTTATAGTTCTCATATAGACATTAGTCACATCCCCATTACTTGTGTTAGGCGGTATTGCTAGTGAAAATAGCAAGGCAAAGTTACAAGCTACATTGTTTCCCATTTTGAATGTTTATTTCTCATTTATTGTTCATAACTACAGGCATTCCATGTCTTGACAAGTTGCTCTCTTTTGCAAAAATATGATGTTTTGATGACTAGCACAAAGTTATTTTTCTCATTAAATTTCTTTTGACTTCACTAAGGTTAAGAGTATATTATAAAATACCATTGTGCTTAATTGTTTTTGAGCTACTTCATCGTCTAACTTGATGAGGCTTAGGATTAGCTAAGCTTATGCTTCTGGCTGGTGTTACACTAGAGTGCTCAATCAAGAGATTCCGGACTTACTAGAATTGTTGTTCAATTTATTTACCTATATTTTACCGACTTTAAAAAGTAGTTCATGATTATTGTAGATTCATGTAATTGAAGATATAATTTTAGCAGTTATATGCAGCCAGCTCTAGTGTTTTTCTTCAATACCATTCATTCATTAGATGCTTTTGGGGCACATAAGCTCCTTGGTTTGATGGTTTTAACTTTTAGTATACTTCACTTACTTTTTTTCTTATAATTTTGATCTTGTTTGGATGGTGGTTTATATTTGTAAGTGACAGACATCTTGTTGTGTTGTGTGGATTTTATGTCAGTTACCTGTCTAAACCAATTTATTCATTCCCTCACCAGTCTGTTTCAATCAATTTTCCCGAGAAAATTATATGGGCCATAAATTTCGAGGTTGCAAATGTGTGTATATATTTCTACACGAAGTAGCAAATTATTTGTTTTTAATAAATTTATAAGTCTTATTGTTTTAGGCGATAGAAGTATGGCATACATTTACATGTACAAGGCTCGTACCATCCCCAGTAGGGGATAGAAGTTTAAGCAACCAAGATTTGAGTAGAATTAATACTTACAATCTGTTATGTAATATTTATACTGTCATTATGGTTTAAAGATGTTGTGTTGTTCAAAGATGTTGTATTAAAAACTTAATTACAAGCTGTTATGTAATGATTTAATGAATATACACATTTTATATGAATTTATGTGGAATATTTTTAAATTATAACATATATAATATAATATAGTTTAATATATATATATATGAATTTAATTGTATATATTAAAAATAAAATGAATTTATAAATAAAAATATATAAATCTATTATAAAATAGTAATAGACATCTATTACAAAATAGTGATATATAATAGCATCATATATTTTTAGGCCGATCTCATCATAATGTCGTTATGCTTACATCATTATTATGTTATCTGTTAAATTATGTACTACGTCGGCCGCTGGATAAGTTCACATGTTGACTGTCACGTCATTTATTAAAATTGTAATTTATTAATTTGTGATAGAATAAATTTATTATAAAATTTGTCTATCATAAATTTGTAATAAAAATTACTTAATATAAATTAGTGAAGTGACTTTAGATGATAAGATGAATCTATTACAAAATCTTATTTGTGATAATATCATCGTAGACTTTTTTTTTTAATAGTGCATGCTCAATGTTCTTACCACCTTGCCTTTCACGTCTTTGAATTTTTTTTTTGTTTATTTATCTACTTTTACATTGTCTATTAATCCAAGAAGCTGCTCTTGAGGAGATGAAGAAAGAGTTTCAAGTTGGACCTATAGCAAAATTGGTCGATGATTTGCGTAAAAAGTGAAAATTTTGCAGGCAAGTCTATACACTCCTTGTTTTGGTCACTCTATTGTGAATTTTTTTTTATAGATATAGCTTCGGCTTTTATAAATTTTACTAAAAGTTAATGAAATGAAATTGTATCAAGCTTAATTTGGTCTACTATTTATTCTGATGCATAAGTTATTTGAAATCACATTAAAGTTAGTTAGCTTGTTAGTTACTTGAAATTACTCTTCTAGCCAATTTAAATGTGATCATCACTGTTAAGAGGTCAACAAACTACAAATATTTTTAAATTAGTACGATATTATTAATTTTGAATTTAAGTTCTCATAGTTTTATTTTTAAACTCTACTGAAAAAGTCTTATATTAATAAAGATATAATTCACTTCTTATATACCTATGATCTTTTCTATTTCTTACTAATGTAAGATTTTTTTTACTTCCTTAACAATCCTTCATTCGAACAAAGGACCATTGAGTCTCTTCTCAAATGTTATTTCATCCATTTATCTTCTACACAGAAAGATTTCGCTCCTAACATTACTCATCTTTATTGCGTTAAGGTCCACGCCTTACGTAAAACGTCAAAATACTGCACCACTACTTTGAGAGGTTGCTTTATTAGATTAATTTTGCATTATTGCGTTGAGAGGACACGCCTTAAGTGAAGCCCGGGAGAGCTTAATCACAAATCTCTTTGTAAGTAAACTGAGACTTATTAGACTCACTATCTTTTCATTCGGCATTGAGAATTTTCTTTATATCTAACTTTGGGGTATGACTCTGATACCACTGTTAGAGCCTAACAAACCACACATTTTTTCACATTTGTATGATATTATCTATTTTAAACTTAAACCTCCGTGATTTTATTTTTGGATTTTACCTAAAGATCTTATACAAACAGAGATATAATTTAACTCTTTATATAGTAACAATTTTCTCATTTTTCAGTAATGTGAGACTTTATTTATTTTTTTAATAATTACTAGATCAATGCAAACTTAAAATCATTGGGAATCAAATAAGTGGTTGTTGCAGACTAAAATGCATTCTCATTTCTTCGTTCTTCTTTCTATTTATTTATTTATTTTCTAAAAAAAAGAAGAAAATAATAATATTTTAGCATTAAAATATAATTATAATTATTCTTGATGCTTAAAGATTATAAATAATTAGTCCTCAAGCAATACGACCAATTCAGGTAGGCTTTTCGTGTCTATTTTAACACCATTCTCATTTGTTTTATACTTTAGTCCTCAAACAATACTATTATTTAATATTTGACCGTTATAGGTAGTGGGTTATAATTCAATTGAGGCTGAAGATTGAGAGGCAGCTACAAATGGTGAAGAGATGAGCAAATATATTCATTTATGATCTTATTTGGTGTCAATATATTCATTTAAAGCAACATTAAAATATTTACTTTATTGTTTATATAATAATATTTATGATTTATATTATTAAAATATTATAAAGATAATATTTTATTTTTTTACCTTCTTTTTTTTATTTATATTTTTTTAATAAATTTTTTAATTTATTATATTGTAATTTTAGGATTGTTAATAATATTATTTTTAGTATTTTGTATAATAATTTGGTAATATAAATAATTTTAATTATTTATATTTTTTTATAATTTATATTTACAAAAAATGATCAAATAAATTTGCAATTATTGTATGCAGTTGTATTTTTTTGATAATGCCTTAACCTTTTTGCAACAGCTGTTTAACTGTAACAAAAATTTATGACAATCACATTTGCAACCCGCTTTTACTATTGTGAAGCCATCGTAAATGTCTTTTGTGACGGTTAAATAGTCATCACAAAAGGTACTTTGTTTTGTACTATGAAACCTCTTTTTTTTTTTCAGTTTTTTAGGTAATTGTACTTATAATTAAAGTGTTTGATAATTACATATGATGACATTTTCATTGGCTTGAACATGCAAAGTCTTGAACTTTAGTAGTATAAGGGATAAAAATTTGGTTATTATATTATGTAACTTACTCAAATTAATAATCGCTTATAAATCAGGTTAGTCATGCATATACGACTAAGAACTTGTACATACTTTTATTTGTTGATGAACAAAATGAATTCTCTTTTCATATATATTGTACATAATTTAGTGATGTCAATTCTGATTTCATATAGTGATATCAATTCTGCTTATACAGTCTTATTGTTAGAAAAATTTCAAATGCATGGATGTTTTCATTAGCTTGAGCATGCAAAATTAAGAACTTTAGCAGGATACGTGGATAAAAAATTGGTTTTAGTACCCCATAGCATATTCAAACCTCAATTGCTTACAAATGAGATAAAAATGGTCACTATGGCTTAGGAGGAATTGTTCCATGCTTGTAATTGTTGCTGAACCAAATGAACTCTCTCTTTCTCACTCTCAATCTCCCTCTCTCTCTTTAAAATTTTCTTTAGTTACTTTTATTTCTGGAATAGTGTAGTAAAAGTAAAAATGTTTTGAGAGTCGCACATTATATATTGTGCTTATACATTGTCTCTTGGAGTATTGTTAATGTTTAAAAATTTCAGTTATCTAAATATTTTCATCCGCTTGAGCATGTTAAGTTTAAGAACTTTGGCTCAAAGTTGAAAATTTCTGGAATAGATATTGTTTTTGTTTGCAATTTTTATTTCTGGGAAAGTGTCCTCAAAGTTGAAGTGTTTGAGAGTTACATATGAGTTCTACTCTGTCATTAGCTCTTGAGTATTACTTAATATTCAAATTACATAATAAACTTGTGAAAGCAAAGAGATGAACGTATTCAGCTGCCTACAACATTCACATTTTTGTTCTTTTACTAGTATAATATTGGCAATGTGAGAGCACAGCTGGTCTATTAGAAAGTGTAAATTGCATTTTAACAAAGAGCTCTGTTTTGGTTTGATTAACTGGTTTAGTTTGTCACAATGGCTTTGCAGATCATGCTAGCAATTTTGATTGAATTGCTCACTATCTTAACATGCCATGTTACAAGGGTCTATACAACAAAATCACTACAGTTTGGCATATGGCCTACGTTGTGAATTTCTGTAACTTCCCTTATTGCGCATGTGGAACATAGTGAATTCCACTGCTGAGATGACATCTGCCCAAGTTAAGCTTACACAGTATGTATTATTAGGCGGCACAACAAGCCAGCTAAACAAGCAGAACCAACTGAGGCAAGAATTGGGAATTTGGTTTTGTCTTCGCAATGTGATTACTTAAAAATTATCTTCAGAAAAGTTAAATATTAAATTAATGCATTTTTGTATCAATTTTTAACAATATACAAAAACTTGAATGCTATGCTTTCTTGTTTTAGAAAATTTGTAGAATGGTTGTTGATAGCTAAATTGTTAATTTATTAATGGATTTATTTGAGGACGGATGGTGAATTGCTTGGTAGATATTACTTGGATTAGCAACTTATTGTGAACTATTAATGTATAACATATTATTTATTTTGTTTCAATAGATATTCTTTTTAATTACTTGATAAATTATTATATGAATATAAATTAATTAAATGTAAATATTAATCATAAAAAATAAAAATAAAAATATAATATATAACAATTTAATAATACAAATCTATCACTGAATTGTGATAAATTTGCATGCCACATCATCAACCACATGATATTATTATGACGTCATGTGCCATAGTATTTACCATATCATTTGCTACATGTAAATTCATTTGTCATTTGATAAAAAAAAAATTACAACTTTGTAATAGAAAAAATTTGTTACTTAAAACTTCTAACACTAATTAGTGATAGATTTTTATATATGACAAATCAATGGTCACTTTAAGTTGTATATGGAAGCTATCACAAAATTAGCTTTGTGATAGATTTTATCTATCACTGCATTCTTTTTTTTTTTTCTTTTGTAGTGAAAGGTGTTGAGAAATAGACGGAGTTAGTAAATCCTTAAGTATGGTTTGCTTCAAAATATTGATGTACGCTAAATTAAGAGTAGAACTGTGTAACCATCATTTGTTTACTTTCTCTATCCTCACACTCTTTAATTTGTATATTGTTATATTTGTTTGTAGACTATAGTGTTTATTTGTCTAATCTGATTTGTAGAGTAATAGAAAAGTGATGTTTTTCCTCCAAACTTTGCTCATTGTTCCTTTGATCTTGTTTCTTTCTCATTTTGTTCATCTTACCATGTAGGGTAAGCAATTTTCTCAATTCTCTTAATGGTGTGGGGATGAGATGAAACACACTCTAGCCAATAATTCTTAGCGCATCTCCTGTCGTCCTTGCTAGTTTTTATTTAGGTGGACAAGTGCGATCTATCACTGGCCAACTGAATTTTGTTTTTACAGTACCAAACAAATTTGGTCCTTATAGTTATCAAATAGCCTTGGCTTTAAATGATGAAATTTATATTAGAATTTATATTCCTCATTGAATTCTTTTTTATTATAAAATTATATATGTATATTTAGCATGTTAAGCATAATGATATCCATTTTCCTAGATTATCGTAATCTATTTTCGTGATAGCCTAAAAACTAAAATCATAACAAAAGGCCGTAAGACAGGGGCATTGAAGGAAGAAGGCTATTTCCTCAAGGCACATTGAAAATTACAAAATTTTCAACTTGGTTCAAAGTATTATTTCATTTCACAAGCTCCCATGGCATGAGAACCCACTTGTAGGCCAAAAGAAAAACATAAAACCTTTTTATATTCCTAATGAAGCAAGTGACTGCGATTTGTTAAACGAGGCCTTTTCCAGCTGTTTAGAGCTGATAACTAAAAATAATATCAAAACCTTGCTTCGTCATGAGTTGAAGATTATTTATCTCCTCTATATTATTATTTTTTTGTCTAAATATTATATTCTTATAATTCGACTTTAGAAATATGGGGAATGAAGAGACTAGTGGTGTTTATGGTCTAATAGAGTTAAGGCATCATCATTGAAGTTTGACATGTCAAGAAGTCAAAGTATTGAGCCTGGTAAAAGGACTATTTTACCTGAAAAAAAATGGGGATGAAGATAATCTATGTTGTTTGTATCTTATTTGCATATGTTAATGGTTGAGGAGAGATTTAGATTTAGCACTAATTTTTTATTAAAATAAAGATTAGGCTTTCGACTTAATACTTTTTTGTTATGGAAATGTATGATTTTAAGCAATGTAAAATAAAAGAAATTAGAACTAAATCAAATCAATAACAAACATAATTAATTTAAGTGGTTTGGTAAAAGTTTATATACACGGTAGATCAAAAAACTCTAATCTCTTTTATTAATTATTTTATAGATTATAAAAAAAATAAAATAAAGAACTTTCAAAGAAATATATATGGCGTACATTCGTTTACACAAAAATAATAAACGACCATAATTGTTTCACCCCAATACACACAAGTACTTAGTGTTTTTCTAATTTCTTAATTTCTCTTAGAGTCATTTTTTAATATTTAATATTTGATTTAATTTCAAGGGTTTATATAGTGCTTTCAAAATTCTTAAAAGCCTTAATCCTAGTTGGAATAAAAGTCTATGCGTTTAGGAGTCTAAACCCCCCTCGAAGAAGTTGAATTTGAACTAAAAACGAAAATCCCCAAAATTAGGAGCCAACCAGTGTCATCGCGCTGAGCCCTGATGCTTAAGTTTCGTGTTTTCGTGCTCCTCCTCACTTCTAACTCTTCATCTTGCTACTCCATCATGTGTCCAATGCGTACTAGACTTTTTGCTGATTATTGACTTAGTATACATCTCAATTCATACTCATATATGATTGTTGAATCACCACTTCTAATATACCCTTCATTGATTTAAAATCTCCCCATAAGAAGGCCTTAAGTCTTCATCTACACCAATTCTCTATCACTTAGAGCCAATTTCAGTTAAGTATTCATTCAGACTTAACTCATCTTGGGCTTATAACTTTAATCTCTAGAAGTATGAATGCTCGTTATATAGGATATGGATGCGATGTATTCTCTTTTGACCTTTATCACTTTGGTGAGTCTGTTTTGGATGTCGCCTCATGGTTTACATTACCCTAACACCTTACGTTGAGCCACTTTTGTCTATCTCTTTATTTTTTTCATCTTTTATTTTTATAGATCATTTCATTATGTTGAAGCGGAAGCACACAAACAAAGTTAAACAATTCACCCAAGTAATATAATAATGCAGAACAAATTATTAAGAAATAAAAAAAAAAAGGGGTAGAAGAACAATACACAAAGAATTACGTGGTTCGGCAACTTGCCTACGTCAACGGCAGATTAAGATCACACTCTTTATTATGAATCACAAGGCAACCATAAAGTATGCCTATTACAAGAAAGATCACAAAGAAAACTCTCTCTTGCTCTCTAGGGATTTTCTCTCACAAAGAACCACTAAGAATAATCACTAAGATTATTGTTGATCACCAAGATCTCTCTAAGATCACAAAGATCTCACTAACTTGATCACAAAGATTGTCAAGATCACAAAGATGTGTTTACAAGCCAATTGATAGCCTTTATATAGGCCTTGGGACGTCCTAAATTTTTCCTATAAGTGTGGGAGTCGTATTAGGGAGTCTTAGAGCAAGTGGGAGACAAAATTAGGAAGTTTCCTAATTTCGAGATACTATTTCCGCATCCAGCGCTGCAGCGCTGGGATCTCGTCGCTCTAGCGCTGGCGCGCTTCTGCTGAGCGCTGCGGCGCTGGCTTCCTGGCGCTGCAGCACTGAGTGTTCTGTTCTGGGCACCGCGGCGCCCACTCCTGGTCGCCACGGTGCTGGTCACATGGTGCGCCCTTTCGTTTTTCGCCTCTTTTTGCATCCGTCTTCGATTCGTGTGCACCCTACAGACTTAGCTTGATCCCCAAATCATATTCCAATGATTTTTAATCAATATTCTCACAAATTCTTTCCTTGATTCAAAATCATTCACAAAGTAAATTGATCTTTCATTGCCGCATCTTTGGTCACCCTCACAAAGTAATGACTCCGGTTAAGTCCTTGCATAGGACGAACTTAACCGATGGCAGTGGCTTAGTCAAAATATCAGCAGGGTTTTTAGATGACGCTATCTTTGTCAGACTAACTTTACCACTTTGGACAATCTCACAAATGTAATTGAGCCTCACATCAATGTGTTTCAACCTCTCATGGAACACTTGATTCTTGCTTAGGTGTATGGCACTTTGGCTGACACAGTATACACCGGTGTTTACATCTTTACGAGCCAATATCTCTGTGCATATGCCTTTTAACCACACGGCCTCCTTCATAGCTTCACGAACAGCTATGTACTCTGCCTCTGTGGTAGAAAGTGCAACCACATGTTGTAGAACTGATCTCCAATATACACTACACCTAAACACTGTGAATACGTAGCCTGTCAACGATCTTCTCTTATCAAGATCACCTGCATAATCTGAGTCTACGTACCCTCTTACCATTTCATTGCTGTCATCGTCCCTCTTATACACCAACCTGTGATTCGACGTTCCCTTGAGACATCTCAGAGTCTACTTTACTGCAAGCCAGTGATCTTTACCTGGATTCATCATATATTTACTCACCACACTTATAGCTTGTGCTATGTCTGGTCTTGTGCAAACCATTGCATACATGATGCTCCCCACAGCGCTTGCATACGGTACTTTGCTCATCTGCAGTTTCTCATCCTCGGATGTCGGTGACTGTGTTGCTGACAGTCTGAAATGCATGGCCAAAGGAGTAGAGACAGTCTTCACGTTTGACATACCAAACTTCTCCAGAATTTTGACTATATATCGCTGTTGGGACAAGAAGATAACATCTCTTCTTTCCCTCACAATGTCCATACCCAAAATTCTCTTCGCTGCTCCCAAATCCTTCATTTCAAACTCGCCACTTAACTGATTCTTGAGCTTTTGTATTTCTTCCATATTCTTCCATGCGATCAACATATCATCGACGTATAGAAGCAAATACATTATCCCACAACTCATGTTCTTGAAGTACACGCATCCATCATACTTGCTTCTACTAAACCCACAAGCTATCATAAACTCATCAAATCTCCTATACCACTGTCTAGGTGATTGCTTTAACCCGTATAATGACTTCTTTAGCAAACAAGCATGATCTTCTTTACCGGGCTCCTCGAACCCTTGCGGCTGTGCCATGTATATTGTTTCTTCAAGCTCTCAATGTAGAAAAGCCGTCTTTACATCCATCTGCTCTAGATGTAAATCAAGGTTTGCACACATAGCTAACAAAATCCTAATAGATGTGTGCTTGACAACTGGAGAGAATATCTCATAAAAATCGACTCCTTCTTTCTGAGTAAAACCTTGTGCTACTAACCTAGCCTTAAATCTCGTAGGCTCAATCCCCGATATCCCCTCCTTCACCTTATACACCCACTTGCACCCGACTAGCTTCTTTTAAGGTCTCTCCACCAACTTCCAGGTATTGTTCTTTCTAAGAGAACAAATTTCTTCTTTCATGGCCTGCTGCCATTCTTTCTTGTTTTCACTCTTCATAGCCTCACCATATGTCCTAGGCTCATCATACTCAAGAGTGTAAGCAGAATTAAAAGCATGAGCAACTAAATCTGCTTGTGCATACCTGACTGGTGGGTTAATCGTTCTCCTTAGCCTGTCTCTAGCAAGCTGGTACTCTTCAAGTTCCAACTCAGGAGTTCTAGTCTTCTTTTGGGTGGACTTGGAGAAACTCGCCGGTATTCTTGGTTCATCTTCAAGGATTTCCTTATTGAAGTGTTAATCTGGGGGTATATAAAATCCATTTTCAGGCGCTACTTCAACTTCTATTGACTCGGGTGCTGAGTTTTCCTTAGTCACAGGTTCTTCTTTCTCATCTACTTGGGAGGTTTTCAGATCGTCATCTCATCGAACGTCACATCACGGCTTATGATCCTCCTTGGTGGTGTTAAGTCTTTACACCACACCTTGTATCCTTTTACTCCTTCGGGATATCCTATGAATACCCCTTTGATAGCTCTAGGTTTGAACTTCCCCTCCTTAACATGTACAAAGGCAAGGCAACCAAATATTCTAAGATGGTCATACTTTGAAGGATTGCCAGACCATTTCTCTTCTGGCGTCTTAAAGTCAATTGCTGAGGAGGGACTTCTGTTTATCAAGTAAGCAACAGTCACTACAGCTTCTCCCCAGAATGTCTTGGACATCTTCGCATTGGTAAGCATGCATCTAACCCTTTCAAGTAGGGTCCTGTTCATCCTCTCAGCTACCCCATTCTGCTGTGGTGTTGATCTTACTGTTCTATGCCTTGCAATCCCATGCTTGGCACAAAATCCATCAAATTCTCTGTTACAAAACTCGAGGCCGTTGTCAGTCCTAAGCCTCTTTACCCTTTTGTCAGTCTGATTTTCAACAAGAACCTTCCAAGTCTTGAATATTTCAAAGGCTTGATCCTTGATCTTCAACACCTAGACCCACAGTTTTCTCGAATAGTCATCAATCAAGTTGAGAAAAATATCTAGCACCACTACGAATAACTGTCTGAGCTGGTCCCCAAAGACTCGAGTGTATGTAGTCAAGAGTCCCCTTAGTCTTGTGCTCGCCGGTACTGAACCTCACTCTATGTGCTTTCCCTAGCACACAATGCTCACAAAATTCTAAGGGCTGGAACTTATCCTCTCTAAAGACCTTTTAGCTATATAACTCCTTTAGGTTTCTCTCGCCTAGGTGTGCCAGTCTAAGATGCCACAACTTAGTTTGCATACACTCATCATCTACAGAAAATAGTACAGAACCACTCACGACTTCACCCTTAAGCACATAAACACCTTTGTGCTTCTCCCCTCTCATCACTACCATGGAACCTCTCAAAACTCTTAAAATCCCTCCGTCGATCCTGATGGAACACCCATTCTGGTCTAAAGTCCCTAGTGAGATCAAGTTTCTCTTCAAGTCAGGAACATACCTAACATCTGTCAACTATCTCACTCGCCCATCAAGCAGCCTAAGCTTAACACTACCAATTCCCATCATCTGACATGTAACGTCATTACCCATTAAGACCTTACCACCACTAATGGGCTGGAAATTTGTAAACCAAGACTTGTGCGGGCACATGTGAAAAGTACAACCAGAATCTAAAACCCATTGTTCAGAGTTCATACCATCAATAGCGACGAGTGTCTCTGCGCTGTCATAGCTATCATCATAGGCAAGCGCAGCATCCGCTTTCTTCTTATCCTATGCTTTCTTCTCAGGACAGTCCTTTATGAAGTGCCTCTCTTTCTTGCAGCAATAGCACTTCTTGGGAGTCCTAGACTTCGACCTTGAGCCTTTTTTCTTTCCATCTCTATATGAGGGCCTTCCTCTTACAGATAAACTTTCTGCATTGCCCTCAGCTTGCTTTCCTAATAACTTTGAGTTTAATGATGATTTCACATCACTCATCATTAAACTCTATCTGTCGTAGAGCAGCGTATCAACAAAACTCTCATAGCTCTTGGGGAGTGAACTCAGTAGGATAATTACTCTATCTTCATCTTCTATCTTGATGTTGATAGACTCAAGATCAAGGATGATCTTATTGAAGGCGTCTATATGATCTTTCATCGGAGTCCCCTCTGACATGGACATCTGATACAGCTTTTTCTTTATATGTAGTCTGTTGGCCAACGATTTCCTCATATAAAGAGAGTTAAGCTTCTTCCAAAGATCTATTGCCATCGTCTCACCTGCTACTTCTCTTAGTACTTCATCGCTCAATGACAAAACGATTATGCTATGAGCTCTTTCTTAAATGTCCCTCCTTTCTGCTTCTGCTCTAGTTGACTCTGGCGTCTTCTCTTCATCACTAGATAGAGCTGCAGTCTCCTCTAATGCCGAACCAAGTCTTTAGCTCACCAACAATGTCTTAACCTTCATCTTCCACAGATTGAAGTCATTCGTACCATTGAATTTCTCTACCTCATACTTGGGTGTGGCCATGTCTGCTTAGAGCCAAAGCTCTGATACCAGTTTATTGAAGCGGAAGCACACAAACAAAGCTAAACAATTCACCCAAGTAATATAATAATGCAGAACAAGTTATTAAGAAATAAAAGAGAGAAAGGGGTAGAAGAAGAACACACAAAGAATTACGTGGTTCGGCAACTTGCCTACGTCCACGGCGGATCAAGATCACACTCTTTATTATGAATCACAAGGCAACCATAAAATATGCCTATTACAAGAAAGATCACAAAGAAAACTCTTTCTTGCTCTCTAGGGATTTTCTCTCACAAAGAACCACTAAGAATAATCACTAAGATTATTGTTGATCACCAAGATCTCTCTAAGATTACAAAGATCTCACTAACTTGATCACAAAGATTGTCAAGATCACAAAGATGTGTTTACAAACCAATTGATAGTCTTTATATAGGCTTTGGGACTTCTTAGGTTTTTCCTATACTTGTGGATGTCGTATTAGAGAGTCCTAGAGCAAGTGGGAGACAAAATTAGGAAGTTTCCTAATTTCGGGATACTGTTCCCGCGTTCAGAGCTGGGATCTCGTCGCTCCAGTGCTGGTGCGCTTCTGCTGAGCGCTGCAGCGCTGGCTTCCTGGTGCTGCAGCGCTGAGTGTTCTATTTTGGGCGCCGTGGCACCCACTCCTGGTCGCCGCGACGCTTGTCGCATAGTGCGCCCTTTCATTTTTTGCCTCATTTCGCGTCCGTCTTCGATCCGTGTGCACCCTACACACTTGGCTTGATCCCGAAATCATATTCCAATGATTTTTAATCAATATTCTCACATTTTATTATTAGTTTTCCTTTTTTCGCTCTAACCGAATACTCTTCTTCGTCGAACTTCCTTAAGTATATGCCTTCTTAGTTTGGGAATATGCCTTACACCATGTAAGTCCCTAAGCTTTTCACCTTGCATTCTCAGTCTTATGTCGCCAACCCCCACAACCTCACTATGTCATTCCCCATTAATGCTTTACCCTTAGTGATTTTATAGTTGGTGAACAATGATCTATCAGGACACAAATGGATACTACAATCAGAATTTGAAGTTTACAACTTCGATGTCATCCTTATGACTTACTATTACAGCATTGTCATCCCTTCCTTTTGTTTTAGGATAATTTCTCACAAAATGGCATTCCTTGTTACAAAGAAAATACTTCTTGGATCTCTTCCCAAATTGGTTATCGTTTTTTCTTTTTGCAACCAAACCTATTGCATTATCTGTTTTAGATCTCTTTCCCAATTCTTTTGAATTCAATGATGCCTTGACATCATACATTGTAAAATTCTCCCTACCATATAATCGCATATCCATAAAGTTCTCAAAACTTGATGGTAACAAACTTAACAAGATGATGACCTTGTGTTCATCTTCATCTTGATTTCTAGAGTTTCAAGACTTATGGTGATCTTATTGAAGGCATCAGTATAATCTCTTATTGAAGACCCCTCAGACATAGACAGTTGGTGCAACTTTTTGTTCACATATAGACGATTTTCCAAAGACTTTTTCTTGGAAAGGTGTTGAGTTTCTCCTATAGACTCAATGTCATCTCTTCTTCATCTACCTCCCTTATACTTTGACACTTAATGCTAATATTATAGTGTTGTGGGCTCTCCTCTAAATGGTATCCCAATCTATCTCCCAAGGTTTAAAAAAAAAAATTTCGCTAGTAATTGCTTGGGTTTCCTTCAAGATTGAGTCTAACTTTTTATTTACAAGTAGAGCCTTGACATTTACCATCTATTGATTAAGGTCATTCATCCTATTAAATTTCTCTATATCTTACTTGACACTTTTCATGGTTTAAATACCACATAAATGTATTACCTAACCTTGACTCTAATACCAGTTCGTTAAAAGTTGAGAAGAGATTTAGGTTTAGTACTATTTTTCCTTGAAATAAAGATTAGTCTTTCACCCTAATACCCTTTGTTGTGGAAGCGTATGATCTTAAGTAAATATAAGTAAAAGAAATAAAAACCATATCAAATCAAAAATACACACACAACCAATTTATATGGTTTAGTAAAAGCTTATGTCCACAGTATATTAAGTGATCCTAATCTCTCTTATTAACTCTTTTAGAGATTACAAGAAAAAAATAAATAAAGAACTTTCAAAGGATTCTATATGGCATACCTTCATTCACACAAGAACAATAAATATCCACATTAGTTTCACTCTAATATACACAAGCTTAGTGTTTACTTAGTTCTTTAATCTTTCTTAGAGTTTCTTATTTAATACTTAATGTTTGATTTAATTCTAAAGATTTACAAAGTTTTATATAATACTTTTAAAGTTCCTAAAAATTCTAAACCTAGTTGAAATAAGAGTCCATATATTTAGGAGTCCAAAAATCCCCTAAAGGAAATCGAATTTGAGCCAAAAAGGAAATCGTGGCGTTGGAGCTTCTGTCTTCGGTGCCGCGGTGCTGAAACTTTTACCTCCAGCGCCGCTGCATTGAGCCCTAGTGCTAAAGTTTTGTAATTTTGCACTTCTCCTTGTTTTCAACTCTCCGTCTTGCTCCTCTTTAATGCGCCCCACGCGTATTACTTCTTATTAATTTTTTACTTAATATTCATCTCAGTTCATGTCCCTATACAATTGTTGAATCGCAACTTCTAATAACATATATATTCACATTACCTTTTGGTACTTTGCTTTATACAAAAGTATTTCCTAATTTGCTTTAATTTCTAATTTACAAGATCATCTCTCTGCATCACGAACATGTGACAAAAATTGCTCGTGTTTATGAAACTTCTTATTCATATAGGAATTAAGAAAATTAAAATTTAAAAATATTTTGAATATTTAAAAAAAAGAAAGAAAGAAATTTATTATGACTCTTCTTTTTCGGCTATAAATGATAAAATCGTCCATTTTAATATAAAAAAATAGCATATTTAAAAATGTTGTAAAAAATTAAATGTCACATTATTTTTTTTAGTCAGCCAAAAAAAAGAGACGTTAATCCTCCAATAAAGAACATGTATAGCAGACAGGAAATGAACATTTTATCGTTATTATTATTTTTTTTATTGAGAATGAACATTTTATCATTTTTATTATTGTTTTTGTTGTTGTATAATGAGCTGATCATCTGCTTTCTTTTACTAAAAAATTATAAGGACAATTAATAGAGGCCATAATCTTTTCAAAAGATTAAAAAAAATGGTGGCCATAATCTTTTCAAAAGATTAAAAAAAATGGTGGCCATAATATAATTTGTTTTTTCATTTTCATTATGTTTATGATATAAAAACTTTAGCATAAATTTTAGTAATTAGATATCTTATTTATCTATTTAATAATCTAAACGTTGAAAAAAAAACATCATAATAAGATATAAAAAATTAAAAAGAAAGAAAGGTCAGATATTAAAAAAAAAAAAGAATCATTGATGTAATATTTTTGGAACTACTGCGTTTTTATTAGGAGTAATTCCTTAGTTTTTAATATTATTTTTCTTTCTAAAAATAGTTTAAAAGGAATAAATAAAAATTTTAAAAAATGTATAAAATGAAAAAGAGCAATATTTTTTTTTATCTCAGTCTTTCAACAAAAAAAAGTATTTGACAATATCCACAGTCGATACAGAAAATAAGATTGATAATTAAACTTGAAAGGCATAGGCTGTGCTCAGCTTACAGTTACATTCACGGATTGTGTGGGGGTCCAAGTTCCAAGTTCCAAGTTCCAGAAAGATCACTTCGAGAGTATACAATATCCAGTCAGATATCTATAATATACACAATTCAAGGCCCCAATGCACTTTCCAGACTAAGGCCCCCCTTGAGGAATTTTGTCCCATTAATCCCAGTGAAAGTTGCTGATCATCAGTTCTGGGCATGGAAGCATTTTCCTTCTTCTTGCATCTCCTGCTCCTAGGGTTTGCACATGCAGAGACCAATTTTATCTACAGTGGGTTCCTCCAAGCAAATATTAGCTTGGATGGAACTGCATTCATACGGAAAGATGGCATACTTACCGTGACAAATGATCAAGGGAGGATTCTCGGGCATGCCATCTATCCTTCTCCTCTGCGATTCAAAGAGCGCAAGTACAATACTGATAAATACACAGCCGTGACCTTTAGCACCAACTTTGTCTTCTCAATAGTTCCTAAATATCCTCAACTTGGAGGCCATGGTCTTGCTTTTGCTCTCATGTCAACCAAACAACCGGCAAATTGTCTTGCAAATCAGTACCTGGGCCTTCCCAATTATACCAGCAATGCAAAATTCTCTACTCGTATATTCGCAGTGGAGTTTGATGCCGTCCAAAACCTTGAGCTACAAGACATCAATGATAATCATGTGGGAATTGATATATCCAATTTGATTTCTAACATATCTGAGCCAGCCGCTTATTACTGTTCGAACGGCAGCAACATCAACGATAACAACATATCTATCATTCTCAAGAGTGGAGATCCAATTCAAGCATGGATTGATTATAGCAGCCAGCAGATGATGATCAATGTGACAATATCCCCTCTTGGTATACCAAGGCCACATCACCCTTTGATATCATACCCCATTGATCTCTCTACTGTATTGGATGAGTACATGTACGTGGGCTTCTCTGCTTCCACTGGTTTGCTGACGGCCTTCCATTATGTTCACGGCTGGAGTTTCAAGATCGGTGGAAGATCAGAGGATCTGGATATAACTGGGCTGCCATCGCGTGCGACGTCCAAATCTAACCAAGTCGTGCATGGGAAGGGATTTGTAGTTGGTATAAGTTTGGGATGTTTAACACTTGTCATTTTGATAATCAGTGGTGCAATTCTTGTCATCCGAGTAATTAGAAATGGGGACGAGATCTTAGAAGACTGGGAAATTGAATATGGAGCTCGTAGATTCAGATATTCCGAGCTTTACAAAGCCACCAGGGGCTTCGGAGAGCGTAACCTTGTAGGATCAGGTGGATTCGGAAAAGTCTACAAGGGAGTCATTCCAAGGACGGGTTTAGACGTTGCCGTAAAACGAGTTGCTCATGATTCTCGTCAGGGAATAAAGGAATTTGTTGCAGAAATAACAAGCATGGGACGACTTAGTCATCGTAATCTTGTACAATTACACGGATGGTGCCGAAAGCAAGACGAACTACTTCTTGTTTATGACTATGTACCAAATGGAAGCCTTGACAAGCTTTTGTTCGATGATGAACACCAGAGGAAGAAAATACTCGCTTGGGATCAGAGATACAAGATTCTTGTTGGCGTTGCTCATGCATTACTTTACCTGCATGAAGAATGCGATCAAAGGGTAGTTCACAGAGATGTGAAGCCAAGCAATGTCTTAATTGATGCAGATCTAAATCCGAAGCTTGGGGATTTTGGCCTTGCCAGGGCTTATGATCATAATATCAATCCACAAACAACACATATTGTAGGAACATTAGGGTACTTAGCCCCAGAATTAACTAGAACAGGCAAAGCAACCACAAGCACCGATGTATATGGTTATGGTACATTAATGCTAGAAGTAGCATGTGGAAGAAGGCCACTTGAGCCTCAGAAAAACGCAGTGGAGCTACTATTGTTGGATTGGGTTAGAGAGCTACATTCTCAAGGGCAGATCACTAGAGCCATTGATCCTACACTTGATTATTATGATCCAGAAGAAGCAGAGCTGGTGCTTAGCCTTGGTTTACTTTGCTGTGATCCCCATCCAGATTACAGACCTACCATGAGAAGGGTGGTGCAATTTCTAATGGGAGATGCAAGCCTTCCTCTCATACCTCCTGATGTTCACTTGGAATTTCCATGGGGGATCCAGGAATACTCTGAAGATGATTCTGATCCTTCTTGCTGCTGAATGACATCATCAAAAAGTAATAGTTTTACAAGCTTCGATAAGAAGTATCCAGTAGTCAAATAGCAAGGGTTACTTTTTATCTGCTAAAATGTACAAGAAGAAAACATCAGCAACATTCAGTATAACGAAGTGGATATATAAATGTTGAGAATAATGAAATATTTTTATGAACCAACTGGAATATTTCTATTAATATAATAAATTTAAAATTTGTAATACAAAATTTAAAAATTTTCACTTTTTATCATTTACAACACAACACTCATAACTCAACACTTATACACTTTTTGTTGAGATTATTATTTGCTTAACTCTCTAATACTCTAAATTCTCAATAATTGATCAAATATTTGATCAAATATTTATTCTTAACTTACTTACTTGTAAAATCAAATAAGGGAGGGATGATATTTATACTTAGTTTCAATAAACTAAAATCATACAAATAAAATAATATAAAAATTTATTAATCACATAAGTTTATAATATTGATCTCCTTAATTATTACTTTTAAAATATCTTAGTTAATCTAAAAATTTTAAGAATTGGGCCTGTAAATATTTGGGCTTAATCTTAGGCTTGGTATTGTAATTAACTTTATTTTGTGCTGTAATTTTAACACTACCTCTTAACACCAACTTCCGTTCTTCTAACCATGTTCAGTTGTCTTTGAAAATTTTCGAACTTATCAACACCCAAGCCTTTTGTGAACAAGTCAGTCACTTGATCTTCAGTCTTAACATATAGTAACTCAATTTCTTCTTGCAGAACTTTCTCCCGGACAAAGTGATAATATACCTCCACGTGTTTTGTTCTTGCATGAGAAATTGAATTTTCTGTCAAATAGATTGCTGACCGATTATCATAATATATTAACACTTTATAATTTCTTGATTGATGTAAATCCCCCATCAACCGCATTAATCATGTATTTTCTTGAGCTGACATTGTTGCTACTCTGTACTCAGCTTCAGTAGTTGACAATGATACGGTCAATTTCCTTTTACTCACCAAAAGACTGTTTCTAAACCAATCTTGAAAAAATACCTAACGGTCAAATGTTGTGTGTCATGATCTCCAGCATAGTCAGCATCACAATAGCCAACTATTTTACAATCTTGATTTTTCTTATAAAAGAGACCATAGTCAATTGTGCCTTTCACATATCTCAATATCTATCGAATTGCTTCTAAGTGAGGTTTCTTAGGATTTTTCATGTATCAACTTATTATTCCAACTGCATAAGAAATGTCTGGTCGAGTCAATGTCAAATAGATAAGACTTCCTACCAATTGTCGATGTATAGTTCGATCTTCTAAATCATTTCCTTTATGACCACACAACTTGGCATTGGCTTCTAACGGTGTTGAGATAGGCTTGCATTCTAGCAATCCAAACTTCTATAACAAATCTTTGATATATTTTTGTTGTCCTAAGAAAATCCCTTCTACTGTTTGAGTAACTTCAAACTCAAGAAAATGCTTAAGTTGTCCAAGCTCTTTCATCTAGAAGCGAACGGCTAAATTCTCTCTTGTTCGACGAATCTCTTCTTCATCATCTCTAGTAATGATTAAGTCATCCACATATACCAGTACAATTGCAAGTTTCTTTCCATTAACTTTGACGAACAAGTTAGAATCAGTTGGTGCTATGTAGTAACCACCATATGTTAAAAATTCTCTAATTTTACCATACCATACCCTTGGAGCTTGCTTTAATCCATATAATGTATTTCTCAATTTATACATATAATTAGCTTGAAATTTGCTTTCAAATCCCATTGGTTGAATCATGTAGATCTCCCAATCCAACTCTCTATGTAGAAAAGCATTCTTTACGTTCATTTTTCACAATATCCAACCTTTACTAGCTGCCAGTGCAAGTAGAAATCGTATTGTGGTGATCTTGGCTACTGGATTAAACGTTTTATCATAGTCTAGTTCATATTGTTGAGAAAATTCTGGACCTACCAACCGAGCTTTATACATCTCTACCAATCCATCAAGACATCTTTTGATCTTATACACCCACTTACAAGATATAGGTTTCACATCTTTTGGCTTTGGCACTAAATTCCAAGTTTAATTTTCCTCTAATGCTATGATTTCTTCTTCTATAACTTTAATCCATTTAGTGCTCTGTGATACTTCTTCAAAAGTCTCAAGCTCTTTAACATTTTTCTCTTTTGCCATAGCTGCATTAGCATATTTGGGATTAGGCTTTCATATTCTTATTGACCTTCGAGGATGAGATTGAGAGGTTGCAGATTTTGCTCCTTCATATTTGGCCTTCGTTTTTGGTTGTTGATAGATGCCAGTTTGCCAAGGACTTTGAGTTGTCTCTTGCTCGGTGTTGTCATCACTGCTTCCATTATCAAGTTCTTCTTGGCTCGGTCGGATTTTAACAATTTGGCCATCTATCTTTTGTTGTAGTTGTTCTTCTATTTCTTTTGAATCTACAAGCTCCTCTTTTTATGGCTACCACCATGAAGATGCTTCATCAAATACCATATTCCTTCATGTGTAGTACCGCCCACTAATAGGGTCACAATATTTTCATCATTTGCACTGGATATCATATACAACAAAGATAACACCTGATTGCATTTTTGTCGAATTTGTTTCTCAAGTGATTTGGCACAAACATATAATATATACAACCAAATACTAAAAAATGACTCACTATAGGTTTCATATCCCATAACTTCTTAAAGGGTGGTATGAACCCTAACCTTGGTTGAGGAAGCCTATTAATCACGTGGGCTACAGTCTTCATTCCTTCGGCTCAAAATCTTCCTAGTGCATTTTTTGCCTGCAACATACTTCTATAAATCTCTGAAAAATGTCGATTCTTTCTTTTTGTAACACCATTTTATTGTGACGTGTTGGCATATATGAACTGATGTCGTATCCTATTTTCTCGAAGATATTGTGAGAACTTATCAAAAGTATATTCTCCTCTATTATCTGTGCGGAGACAATGAATCTTCCTTCCGACTTCTCCTTCAATTGTTTCTCTAAATTCTTTGAACTTCAAAAAAGTATCTGATTTTCTTTCATAAAGTAAACTGATACATACCTCGAGAAGTCATCAATAAATGTCACCATGTACCACATGCCACTAATTGATTGCTACTTGACAGGTTCAAACACATTAGAGTGAACCAACTCCAATGGCTTCTTAGCTCTAAACTTTGACTCCTCATATGGTAGTTGATGTACTTTGCCGTATTGACATCCCGCACATACTGTATCCACTCTCACATTAAGTTGAGGTAGACCTTTAAGCATTGCTTTGTTCATCATTACTTTTAACTTATAATAATTTACATATCCCAATCGTGCATGCCACAAATCTACTATCTCATTTTTTTTAGTATTGTTTACATAAGCTGATTTTACTGATAGTATATAGACTGACTCTAGTCTTCGTCCTTTTATTATTGGTGTTCCCATAATTTTTAAATCTTGGTACACCTTAACATCTTATGGACCGAACAAGACATAGTGTCCAGAATATGTTAACTATAATACCGACAATAGATTCTTTTTCATGCCAGGGACATGATAGACATCTTGAAGTGTTACCTTGTTATAATTGTAACGAGGTGCAAGGACTGTGTTACTGATATGAGCTATAGAAAATTTTAAGTTTTTAGCTGTCACCACCATACGACTTTCTTTGTACTTAGTATCTTGCAGCTTTTTTTCGTCACAGTCATATGATTTGAACATCCTAAGTCGACGATTCAATCATTTTCATAGTCAATCCGTCCAGGCATGGTCACTGAGAATGATAGGTCTTCTTCCTCTATAGCGACAGACGCTTCAGCATCCCACTCATCTTTACCTTTTCTTTTTGAGTTTGATGTGGCAGCATTACCCTCAGTAGACCTTTTCTTGGACTAACAATTTTTTTCCATGTGTCCTATTTTTCCATAATTGTAGCATTTTTCTTCAAACTTTTTCTTTTGGTTGGACTGACTACCATTGCCGTGAATCCTCTATGCTCCTACTGTCTGTGAGCTACCTTCTTAGTGATGACTCTTTATCTTGTCATCATCTCTTTTAGATGCTCCACCAGCACATCATTTAAATTGACCTTTCCTTTTGTCGATAAAGAGTGCTTCTTCATCGTCTTTTAAAGAGACCTCACTCATTTACTTTGCAATCACTTTAGGATCAACAAGCAAATTTTCAAATTCAATGAGAGATGGTTGGGGTGGCCAGCCTTGTACAGCAGTAACAAAACTTCTATACTCAGACCTTAAATCATTAATGATAATTATTTTCATCCTAATTTCAACAATAGTAGCGGTAGGATCTAATTCAAATATTTCACAGCACAAGGACTTTATCTTTGTGAAGTATTTGTTGATCGTCATGCTATGTTATGCAATTGACAATAGTTCATTCTCTAGAAGCTGTAGTCACGTGTTATTTTTCTTTTAAAAGAGTGATGCAAAAGTGTCTCATGCTTCATTTGACGTCTTGGCCTTCTTTATGTGTTCTAATATTTTTTCTTCAACTATGGTCTTAATGGCGAATATAGCTTTACCAATTTTTATCTTTCACTTCTTTAAAGTGGCTTTGTTTATTGGCTGCTTCACTTCATTCCTACTAATGACCTTCCAAAGATCTTGACTTTGAAGGTAAGACTCCATCAACGTCGCCTATGTATTATAAATTTAGTTGTTAAGCTTCTTGATTCTTCCAACGACTTAAAGGTCACCCATCATATTGGCAGTACCTCAGTAATACCAAACAAATTTTGTCAACAAACTTACAGAGTCGCAGACTACTCACGACACACAGAAGCTCATTCACTCACAATTTCTAGAAGCCCTTTTTGATGTAGAAAATCAGTCAAAACTGCAACCACAAAGCATACTTAAAATTCTTAGAAATCTAACAATTTGAGCGGTCCCAAACAGTTCCGCTCCGATACCAATTGTTGAGAATAATGGAACACAAATAGAATACTTTTACTAATACAACAAACTCAAAACTTGCAATACAAATTTTAGAAACTCTCACTCTTCTCACTTACAACACAACACTCACAACTCAACACTCACACACTCTTTGTTGAGCTTATTATTTACTCAACTCTCTAACGCTCTAAACTCTCAACAATTGATCAAATACTTGATCAACTCTTTATTCTTAACTTGCTTGCTTGCAAAACCAAATGAGAGAGGAGGATATTTATATTTAGTTTCAACAAACTAAAATCACACAAATAAAATAATATAAAAATTTATTAACCACATAAGTTTATAATACTTATCTCTTTAATTATTAATTTTAAAATATTTTATTTAATCTAAATATTTTGAGAATTAAATTTATAAATATTTTGGCTTAATCTTAAACTTGGTATTATGATTAACTTCATTTGATATTGTAATTGTAACAATAAACCATTCGAAACTTGAAATCTATGTTAAAATCACAAAGGATGACTTCAATTGTAAATGTAATATTTTCTACATATTAATTTTCATTGTTTCAATTTCTTTATGCAAGTTATGAATTTGGATATAAAGGGGGTTATATAATTTATCTAATTGTGTTCTTCTCCTTCGTTTGCATCTGCAGTACCAACACGCTTTGGAAGGGACAACTTTGCATTTTACTTATTTATTTAGAGTTGGACAACTTTGTGTCAGCAAAACAACAACAAACACACATATTATCCAATCTTCTCTTGTGACCTAATTTTAAAAAGAGAAACAAAAAAAAAAAAGTAACAGTTAAACAATAACAGCACTATTTGGGAATCTTTGACTCGATTAAAAATTGATTCACCATGATAGCGGGGACACTAATAACAATTAGTACAAGCACATACACGCTAAATTAATCGATAAATTGAACATAAAAAATATTTGTTGAAGTTTTTCGGTACGAAATTCACCAAAAATTATCTTATTGCTTCTGTTTATTTTTTATAATTACGAAAAAGTTCTTTTTTTTTTTTTGCAAAAAAGAGAATTTTAACAATCAAATCAATAGTTACAAAATAAAATGATGCACATTTATGTGAAAGTGAATTATAATATAAAAATTAGCATGATGATTGATTTTTGTGAGTAAAGAATGAATATATGTTGTGAATTTTCGAATGCAAGCACACATATTATAATAAGTAATATAATGATGAATACATGTATTATTTTTATGAAGACTTGTTATTATATTTTGCTAGCCACTAACTTATATTAGTTTATAATTTATTCAAACAACCAATTAAAATGTTCAGAACTTAAATAAATAAACTAATTAAAAACTAGAAGTTTGAGCAACACATTTTAGAAGTCATTGATAAATATAATCTTAGAGTTACAACTTCATCCTACACTTTACCTAAATTACTAATTCTCATTTTTAAATCAATTAATCAATTAGAATTGCCAACTAAAAATTATAAATTATCTACAAGCCTTTTCCAATTATCAAATAGGAATATCTTTTTTAATTAATTCACTCTATTCCTATGTGAATTAAATTAAGAAAAAATTCATTAAGTTTAGCCTCTTTTTAATGATTGCACATGTCATGTAAATATATTTTTATCTTACATGAACTCATCACAGAGCAATCAGTGATTACATTTTATTCTATTATGGTTAAACACTAAAATTCTTTTTTCAAGTTTATAAAAGTTACCTAATCAATCTAAATAGTGACAAAGCATCTAGAAGTATTAAATACATGATAGAATAAATAATTTATTCATTGAATAATATAGATCAAAAAAAAAAATAGAATTTAAACTATGTGTAGATATCTATTTGCAATCATACACTACTGAAAAAGGGTTTTAGTAATAGAAACTTTTTAATAGAATTATAATGTTATCAGAAATTTGTGATAAATTCTATCACGAATATTGTACTATTAATAATTCGTGATAGATTCTATCACAACATAAAATTTAATTTTCTATCACAAATTTGTGATAAATTTTATCACAAATTTGTGATAGTATATAATAAGATATTGTGTAGCATATATTAGTGATAGATTTCTTTTTCAAATTAAAATTCATCTACGACATCGTTTTTATTTCTTATGTTAATACGTGCTTATTGTGTTTTTAACCCTAACTTGCTTGGCATCCAATTTCGCACCTCGCACATCGTCGAGAGTAAATCTCTCTAGGTGCCTCAATTGTTTGATGAACCCGCCCACGAGTTCCAGCCCATCGATTCTGGTAACGATATCGAGGAAAACGGTCAGGAAAGTGGGCTCAGATTTCCTTTGCGAGGTTGTCCATGAAAATTTATGGACGTGTCGTACGAATGAGTTACTACTTACAAGTACAAAGCAGATAATGGGGTGACTTGAAGATAATTCAAGGCATCGAAAGAGAAGATGCTTTGCCCGAGCTTTGAAGCTACACCGACATATCCAAGATGAAGAAGAAGTTGGGATTTGAGGTAGTGAAAGAGAAGGATCTGGCTAAGCCCTCAGCTCAACTATGGTGGACTAGGCTCAAAATGGGTTTAATCATTTAAGACCGCTGATTATTTAACTCGGGGGTGGCAAAACCAAAACTTTCATAACACTCTTACTATGAATTTTGTTTTGGTTTTTCTACATTCCAGGGTTGTTAACAAACACTGCCTTAGTGTTTCGATCTTTGGTTTTGTTTTCCCAATTAAAATTTTAATTGGGTGTATTTTTTTTTGTTGGTTTTTTTAGGTAAAGTCTTTGAAAGAGCTAAACAACCTTACCGTGTAAGCACAAAATTTACCCCTCGTTTGTCAATTTATCGGGTTCAGTTCATAGTTTTGTTAGATTGCTTTTACTAACAAAGTGTGCTAATAATATTTTAATAGACGATTCACGTACAAAGTGATAGAATTTATTATTGGGGGTCATTAAAATCTTGAAATCTAATTCGTATGTTATTTTGTGATTTCATTGCAGCTTGTAAAGCCTAACATTCTTATTTTCCTTTCGGCCTTGAAGATAGTGAATTCTAAGTATTAGAAGCTGTAATTCTGCCACTTTGAATCTTAAATTTGATTATGATATGGTTGACCTCATGCCTTACAACTTCAGAGCAGTGTTATGCAACACCTAATTCTTGTTTTTGGGTAGTTTTAATACCTACTTTGTGCTACTTTTAATGAGTCTTACCCTCGTATTCCCAAGTCCGTTAAGTGTGTGCTTGAGTCTATACTCGCAAATATCTTGAATGGCCTTTAGGGAGGTAAAACATAATGTGTATTGTTGGAAAATTGGTGATTCAACAATCTTGGTTGGATAAGAATTGAGATGAATATTAAAGTGGAGAGTCATAAGAAGTCTAGAACGTGTGAGACACGTATGGAGAAGTCTAGGACGTGTGAGATACGAAAGGGGGAAGTGAAACGGGACTCAAAGACGCGAAGGAAAAGAAAAAATCGCGGGGAGCTTCTAGCACCGCAGTGCTCAACACAGAAGACCAGCGCCACAGCGCTGGATGCGAGAAGGGATACGCTGCAGCGCCCAGGGACGAGCGCCGCAGCACCAGAACGGGTGGAAAAATCCGTTTTGGCTCGGGATTTCAAGTTTTGGGAAGTTTTGGACTTCCAAACAAGTGGACTCTTACTCCAACAAGGAATAGGGTTTGTAGGCATGAAATACACCCTATATAAACACTTGTAAACCATTGTTTAAGATTAAGCATTTAAGGTTTCAAGATGTAACCATAAGAGAGAATAGATGAGCTAGGTAGGCATTAAGTGCGTGGTGCACTAGGGTGTAACCTTGGGAGTGTTTTCTTCTTTAGGTTCTTTGAGTAAATAAAAAAGAAACACTATAGATCCTTTTGGCTTAGATGCTCGGGCTATTCTTGTGTTTCTTGTAAAAATCTCCTATGAGGAGATACGAAGAGGTCTTAGGGAGTTATAATGATCAAGGGTAGATGCTTAGAGGTCTCTATGGGAGATACTAAGGGGTCTTGTGGGATCATTGATGATGTAAGAAGATACTTTGTGATCTATTTCAATGGGAAGAAGCTGGATCATGGATCCTCCGTGGATGTAGGCAATTTGAGCCGAACCACGTATATCTTGTGTCTTGTGATTGGTTTGTTTTCTTTATCTTTTATTGGTGTGTTAATCTTATGTGTTCTTGCTTATGATGTGAGTTATGATTTTTCGCTGCGTAAAGTATATAAAGGTTGTGGCTTAGTTGATGCCATAGGGGTGTCAAATTGAAGTGCATGGCTTGATATCCCTCAACAATCTGGTATCAGAGTTAGGGTGAAGCTACAAACTGCTATCAGAGCGTATGTTGAAGTACAAACTGATGACAGAGCTTGAGTTGAAGTCTAAACTGATATTAGAGCCATGGGTTGAAGTTCAAATTGCAAAGCATAGGCGGCAGAGTAAGATTGCAGAGCAAAGGTTGTCAACCATGGAGACTCACAAATATAAGAGAAGAATAATAAAGAAGATGATTATCTAAAAAAGAAAAAGATGATGGCCTTACTGGAGAGTTTTGAAGTAGAGATCACTCTTGAAGAAGACTTCCAAAAAGATGGTGTCATCTAGCTCCTAGTTAGAAGAATCATTCAGATTGAACACAAAATAAAGATGGCAAAAAGAAGAACAATCAAGATTAAAATGGCAGATCCAAAAGGTGTCTAGGGCACTCAAGGGGATAGTCCTAAGAAGAAGACAAAGATAGAAGGAAGGTGGATTTGCAAGTCTGTTGGATGACTAGGCAAAAACCTTGATTGCATGAGAGCTTCTGGAGGAATCAGTGTCTGATGAACGAACTATTTTTGGGATCTAAGGTAGTATTTTCATTTGAGTCGTGGAGAATCGTTATTTACCAACTGGAGTAATATGGCTTATGGTAAGTCATAGGGAATTGGTAGAATAAGATTGAGACTACATAGTAAAAAAGACAAGGGAATGACTAGGTATGAGATTTATTCCTCATCTCATGAAGACCTAGAGGACTCGGGACTGCTAGATTGAAATAGGGAGATTCATGGAAGGCATACAGAAGGAACACTAAATGGGGAAGCAAAAGGATCAAGGGAGTGATAAAGCACAGATGGAGGCTATGTGCTTGTATGAAAGTGCTTAGAATGGGATCAACATAAGGGGTTGATTTGAAATAGACCATAAAGCAACTTTCGATATATCACTTTGTGGCAGGGGTCAAAAGAGAATGTGTGGGAAGAGTAGCAATGGCGAGAATGGGTTTTCACTATTAAGGGTTATGGTCATGGTGTCTTCCTTAGTTAAGTCAGGGACTTAACTTATAGACCATGCTAGTGAGCATTGGTCAAGGAGGGGTGACGGTGATTAGCTTCATAGGAAGAGATTTTGAATCAATGAGGAGATTTGTTGGAAAATTGGTGATTCAACAATCTTGGTTGGATAAGAATTGAGATGAATACCAAAGTGGAGAGTTATAAGAAGTCTAGAACGTGTGGGACACGTATGGAGAAGTCTAGGACTTGTGGGACATAAAAGGGGGAAGTGAAACGGGACTCAAAGACGCGAAGGAAAAAAAGAAATTGCGGGGAGCTTCCAGCGCCGCGGCGCTCAACACAGAAGACCAGCGCCGCAGCATTGGGTCCTCAGCGCCGCAGTGCTGGACGCGAGAAGGGACAGCTCTGCAGCGCCCAGGGACGGGCGCTGCAGCGCCAGAACGCGTGGAAAAGTCCGTTTTGACTCGAGATTTCAAGTTTTGGGAAGTTTTGGACTTCCAAAACAAGTGAACTCTTACTCCAACAAGGAATAGAGTTTGTAGGCATGAAATACACCCTATATAAATACTTGTAAACCATTGTTTAAGATTAAGCATTTAAGGTTTCAAGATGTAACCATAAGAGAGAATAGATGAGCTAGGTAGGCATTAAGTGCGTGGTGCACTAGGGTGTAACCTTGGGAGTGTTTTCTTCTTTAGGTTCTTTGAGTAAATAAAAGAGAAACACCATAGATCCTTTTGGCTTAGATGCTCGGGCTATTCTTGTGTTTCTTGTAAAAATCTCTTATGAGGAGATACGAAGAGGTTTTAGGGAGTTATAATGATCAAGGGTAGATGCTTAGAGGTCTCTATGGGAGATACTAAGGGGTCTTGTGGGATCATTGATGATGTAAGAAGATACTTTGTGATCTATTTCAATGGGAAGAAGCTGGATCATGGATCCTCCGTGGATGTAGGCAATTTGAGCCGAACCACGTATATCTTGTGTCTTGTGATTGATTTGTTTTTTTTATCTTTTATTGGTGTGTTAATCTTATGTGTTCTTATTTATGGTGTGAGTTATAATTTTCTACTGCGTAAAGGATATAAAGATGTTAAATTGAAGTACATGATTTAATATCTCGCAACATGTATGAATGGAATTGAGATGTTATTACTAGATGGGGAGGGAGCTGATTAATATACTTACATATGAATGGTTCAATTCTTATTTATGTGTACATATATATATATATATATATATGATGTTAATACTAAAAAGCAAATATATACCAATATATATATATATATATAGAAAGTTAATGCTGCCATCTATGCTGAATAACAATAGAATTCAATCATTTATTAGCTGAACTCAACTGAATTTTTACACACTCCAAATCATTAGAGTTGGGACTCATGAATTTAGAACTATTAAAATTCACTTATTTGGGATAGCATGCAAATGACCAATATATATGTGGATAATAATCCCGTACAATAAAAGACTATATATTCTTATGGATATATATGTCTTAATGCTTCTATGTTATGATAGATTTTCAAGAAATTAATGCTAACTAATGTCATTTATATTTCTATGGTGAATACCAAATAATACGTTGAACAAAATAATTGAATATCTATTTCCTTGCCTTTATAATATTGGTTAATGTCCCCTAGAAATCTAAAGAATTTGAGGGAACATAACTGCAGCCAGAATTTCAATTTCTGGCCTGGTCTTCGTTAGATTAATGGTAGGTTTTTCTCGTCCTATTCTACTTATTCTGCTCTGAGATTTTGTATCTTCTTAACTTTTGAGAAAATGGCATGTGACTCCCACGTGGCCTAGTATCTTCAAACATATCATATGGTGCATGGTGCTGCATGTTGTTATTTTAAGTCGCATTTATGATTGCTTTGACTATCGTCACATACAGATTCTATTAAGAATGATTTTAATAGTATAATATTTCAATGTTCACCTATCTATGTTGTGGATACCAATACTACTAAGCAGCCTTGTGGTGGCTTCTCTTTGTGACCTCTTGTGAAGTTTTTACATTTGACATGTAGAAATTGTGGCTCTCTTTCGGGGAAATTGATAAATTTCACATGTGATGTTTCTCACGTGGTCAATGTTTTGCTGCATATAATTTTATGACTGGTCATGTAGATGCTTATGATCATAAATTATCATGAATATCTCTCTTCTTCTGAAACATTTTGTGATAATGAATCAATGAAGTCATTTATATAGGGTTGGCACTCCTGAATTATTTGCATCTTTTTTTTTATGGATCTAAATAATTCCTTGTTCGACTATGTAAATCTACTTATTTGATTTTCCATGCTTTTCCATCAAGTCACCAATATCTGTTTCCAACTGTTAACACACTTTCTGAACTAAAACATTTCCACAGGTGTACAGTTTTGTAGCAGCATTGAGATTTTTCTTTGTTTACAGTCTTACTAGCAAACCTCCACCTACTAGCAAATGGTGATTCTTACTGTTAAATATTTAATGTAAATTAAAGAATATATATGACAATTCCTTTTTCTTTGTTTAAGAAGAGACACTAGAATTTGACTTATCTGCCGACTTTACAGGGCATGAATCTGTGTATATGATTGAAAGCTGATCTTTGTTGCTTTGTATGTGCTTTGACCGGATCATCTCCTCTTCTGCTTCGAGGTTGTCATAGGACTTGAACCTATATTGGAATGGTTGCTCTGAGCTATTTCCACTCTAGACTACATTTTAGTTGAGTTTAGAGTCACTTGATTTATTTATTTTTTCTATTTTAAAACTTCATTTTAGCCTTTTTTTTTTTCTACTACCCTCTTGCTCAATTAGTTTCGTTTCACTAAGGTTTTGATTTTTTTATGAAAAAAAATGAATCTTGCTCAATGTTAGTTTACTACTTGATTTGTTTTGGTTGGGCTTATTTTTGTATTGTGATTTGCTGTGATTGCTGAATATATATGAAGGAATTTTATGATTTAGGCTGATGGGTAAAGATTTAGCTGATTCTTGTATGGTGAAGTGGTGAAAAATGTGTGAAAGAAATTTTGGATTGATTGATTTTGATAATGGTATTCTAGATTGTGTTATTGTCTTGTAAATTTTCACGGATCATTAGTTTATTGACTTCTGTTAATGAATGTGTGCTACATTATGTATAAATGATCTGGAGCAAGATTTATGTGATTTGCTTTCTGAAATAAGTATTTTGTTTGATTTATGTTACATCATGTATTTGATGTGTGGCAGCGGCAGCATTTCTTAAAAATAAAAAATTACTAACTGATTTGTTTGGTTGATTAGGGCGTTTCGAGAAAGGAACTAGGAAACATTGAAAAGTAAACAAACATGAGCCAGATTGAAGTATCCTGGATGAAGCTTCCTCATGTTTCGCTTTCGACTTTGATTAGCAGTGAGCTAAAGACTGAAAAGGTTGAGAAATCTTTTGTGAAGTATGGACAGGCTGGGTTAGCAAAGAAAGGAGAGGACTACGCAATCAATTGTCTATGAGCGTTCATGGTATGTGGTTTGACCGGATTAAAGGCACAACACCCAATCAGTTATAACTAGTCCTATATAACCCCAAGTATGACATTTTGGCATAATGCAATCTATTATTTTTATGTCATTGATTAGTTTGAATTGCTTTTATTTTTTTATTTTTAAGGGATATAGTTTCCATTGGGTTCTTGCTGTGATTGACATATCAAGTAATACAAGTTCATAAAAAAGACAACGATACACCAAAAAAGAGATTGATGAAGTTTGGATTGAATGAGCGTCTTTCATTGCTAGCAAAATTTAAACTTATGATAGGTTTATCGTTTTGCTATCAACATTTTCTATTTAATTCTAAATTTATTTATCAATTTTGTATGTTTAACATAACCAATGCATTAAAATTTCTACATATGCATATTTTTACACCATTGGCTTTATGTTGTAATTGTGGTACTTGTAATAATTTGGATTAATTTGGATGTATTTCTGTTGATGTCACCTATGGAAGTTTGCTCATACTTGATTGATTGTTGGAGTATTATTTGAAGTTTGTTGATGAACAAACTGACAAATAGTTATAGTTATGATGTTTGATTGGCTATATTTTATAATGTTTGATTGACAGCTTTTATGGATGTATTACTACACAATTATATTGTAGTTACTATAGAATACATATGTTTAATTGGCAGGCTTGCTTTTTATGAATGTTGGTTGACAAATTTAAGTTGTAATTTAAATGATTATGTAAATTAATGTTAAAGAAGAATGCAATCTAAATGTTTATTGATTGATTTAGTGTATTTAATAGTGTGCAGTATTTCTATATTGTAATATAAGATTATATATTATATTATTATATAATATAATATGTATTAATTTAATTGTATATAAAATAAATAAATTGGATTTCAACATTTGACATATATAAATTCATTATTAAAATCTATTATAGATTAGTGACAAAACAAGTAATCTTCATGACATCATTGATAATGATGTCAGATGCCACATCGACAACCACATCAACGTACAACCATTTGTCACATCATCTACTAAAATTTTTAATCACAAATTTGTGATAAAAATTATCTATCACAAATTAGTGATATGACTTTAGGTGATAGAGCATATCTATCCCAATACTTTATTTGTGATAGATATAATCTATTACTGAGACCCATTTTTTTAGTAGTGCTAAAAAATAATCTAGTTGATAATGGATTTAAAAATTTCAAAGTATAAAAAGTTCAACATCACAAAGAAAATACAATACTAAGAAGAGGTTAAGAGAAAAGAAATAAAATTATGTTGCTTTAACTCTTCAACTCTTCAATCTCCTATTCTTTTTAACTATTCTTGATATTTCTCCTTTTTTAGACTCTTCAAAACTTCTCTCTCTCAGATTGGCCTTTTACTCTCTATTTATAGGTTTTCCTCCTAGCTTAGGGTTGATTCCCACTTTCAAAAACAACTCGCAGCTAAAGGTACAATAACTAATGTTGTGGCTCTACTTACCAACATTGCAATGTTGGCCTGATAAGTTTCCCCCATCACAGCTCTAATACTCAATGAATCCCTTTTATAAATCAATGTTTAGTCTTTTATAAGAGCTAAGCTCTGATGAGTTATTGCTGAGTAATTATGATAATAACTTAATGGATCTCAGTTATAAATTGTATTTAAACCTGAATTGAATATGTTCCTAATAGTATTCAGGTAAATTTATGTCGTCTAAATTTAATTCTCGATTAAAAGCATGTTTTAGCTATTCCAATCATGCAAAGATAATATTTCATGCATAACCGTTTGTAGCTCTATGAGTCGAGCCTAGGTTACTAGTATTTGTGAGAAAATGAGCCTATTTTACCATGGTCTTACCTTATTAAAGTGAATTTGAGCACTTAGTACAGGTTAGTTGGACTTAATGGAAGATGGGTCCAAAAGTTGTCTCTCATAAGTGAAGAAGTGTGCATCTTCAATAAAAAGCTTTTAAGACACCTTTTTACTAACCAATCAACAAACGAAAAGTATTTTGTTAGTTTTTTTAATTTTTTGCCTATTTTTTATTTTTACTATTTTGTAGTCGTATTGTTTCCCCTTCAACGACGCATCAACAATTAGACTTCGACCTATTAAACCTCACTTTTTAATCCTAATTCTTAATTTTTTTTTTTACTTTTACTTTCAAAGCAGTCTTGCAATTCTAATTATCCCCTTTTATTGTCTTTTAAAAAACCCTAATTTTTTAAAATTTTCTCTATCTTTTGCAATAATGGTAAAGGGACTAAACACTTTTTCCTATTGATGAACTGTAATTGATGCTCTAACTCCCCTAAAACGCTTATATTAGGTATCTTTTAATGGAGAATCTCTATATGATCTACCATATGTTCAAGTGGATGAACTCCTCTTCTTCAAGGAACACCTAATGTGTTTTAGGTTTTCCATCCCTCATCTTATTCATGAGCTCCTTTATGTCATTAGTTTATTCCCCCTCCAAATTCATCTAAACATATTTTACTTCCTCCAGGATATTGCCCATATAAATCTTATGATTCCTTTTGCTTACTACTTGAAACTTTATGATGTCTTTATTAGGAAACCCTAAAAGGAGAAAAACTCAATTACTACTTAAATTTGGCCATTAGTTTTAAGGTGTGATGGGGAAGTAAATAGAAGTTAGATTCCCAATTGCTCACAAAATCCTCTGAAGCTATTGTTATTGAATTGTTTCCCATGGTCAATCACAATTGTAAGCGGTATCCCAAACAGACAAAGTAGGATTTTCATACAAAATCCCCTATACTTTTCTAAGTTAACTTTGATAATGATTCTGCTTCGACATACTTGGTGAAGTATTCCACAACGACTATTGTGTACTTGTAAGAACCTTTTCCTTGAGGTAGAGATCCTATCAAATCAAGACCCTATATGGCAAAGGACAACGATCTATATATGGTGTTGAGCTTCTCTACTGGTGCTTGGATTCTGTCAGTGAATCTTTGGCATGCATTGCACATCTTGACCAGATCCTTTACATCATAAAGAGCAGTGGGCTAGTGATAACCTATTCTAAAGACCTTAAAAGCCAATGCTTCTACTCTTAATTTGTTTTCACATATGCTTTCATAGATCTCCTTAAGGACCTGTTCAGCTTCTTATGGTCCCAAGCACTTAATATAAGGGTGAGAGAACCCTCTTTGATATAATACCTTGTCATTCACTGTATATCGGACGACACATTACTTGAGTTGTCGGGCTTCTTTCTTATATATTTAAAGGGTCCCATTCATGATGTATTTTCAAAGGGGGTGCATCGAGCTAAGCTGGGCGTCAATTTGCATTACTTGTTCATTAGGTTCTTCCTATATCCTAAGCTTCAAGATGAATTCTATAGGGACTAACCTGGGTATTCGGGCCTCTTCTAAGAAAGCAAGCCACGCTATTACCTTGTAGTGCATTTCTTCACTAAAGTGGAGGTCTCAAATTTAACTCTTCTACTCTAAGTCAAATATATATATACATACATATATATATATATCTATATATATAAGACAATTCATTTTATTCATATGATAATCGTGATACCAATATTTGCTTGGATAATTTTCAAAACACTTACATCTCCACCAATAAAAAAAATATATAAGCATTACTTCATTTTGAAAATAATATTTGGTGAAGGATAATCATTTATTAGTCCATGGTAATGTCTAATGTGCCTCTGAAAATTAATCTTTATAGGCATTCCGAGTCTTAATTTATAAGACTCTTTGAAACAAGTAAAAACAGTAAAGCTTTGATATATTACTTGCTGTCGACACAAATAAAAACAAGGAAAATTTTTTAATGTGATTATATTTTTTTATTAATTTAATACTTTGAACTCAGATAAATATTTCAAATCATATTGACAAGAGAATAAGTATTATACCCATTTTTCTTTTATTTTAAATTAAGGCTTCTCTCTCAAACATTACTGCAGCATGAAGGTGCTATGTGGTGCTATCCCAAGCTGCCACGTGGCAAATATTTTTAATTAATTTTTTAAATTTTCTTTTACATTGAAAATTTTAATTTTTAATTATTTTTATTTAATTATTTATTCTAAATTATATTTAATAAATAAAATATTTTGTTTAAGTTAGAACAAGTGCATATTCTTGCTTTTTATGTCTTTCTCTCTTGGACACTCAAAAAATTCCTAAATTCATCACTGAATTTTGTCACATGATTTGTAGATCGACTTGAAATGCATGACATTGTGAAGAACAAAAGTGAAATAACTGATTGTAGACTTAAAAAAAATAGAAATAGTAAAAAATTGGTGAGTTTTTATTGTTTATTTTTGTTGTTGGTTTGTATTATACTAGTTCAAATGTGTAGATTTAGTATTAAGAAGGTAAAAATATAGTTGAAAATAAGTATAAAAAGCTAAAAACGACTAAAAATGGTATATTGAGGGTCGAAATTGCATGCAGTTTATGGTACATGTGCTACTTGCTGCACATGCCGAGCGTGGAGCACCACGTACCATGTGGCATGTGGCAAATTTTTTTAAATTTTTGTCTAAAATTAATTATTTCTTTTTTATTTTTTGTCAATAATTAATTAAGTTTTATTTTTTTATCAGTTATTTTTGTATTGTATATATTATTCAATATTTTGTATTTTTTTTAATTTTATGTAATTATACTAATAATTGTTTTGGTATTTTGTTTTTCAGATACTGTTGATATTATCATGGTGTATATTTTGACCATTGTATGCTTTGTGAGAAGGTGAAAGAGTTATAGTGATGGTGTTGAGAGATACACTAGATTTCAAAATATGCACATGTTAGTTTTAAAAAAATATAAAATATGAAGCATTATTGAGAAGAGTTTGTCATATTCTTAGAGTTGATTAGGTGTAGCATAAAGTGACTTAGGTTCGAGGTTCCTTTAAGCACTATAAATTTGAGACCTATTCCAATTAAAAATGACAACGATGAAATATTTTGATTGAACATACAGTAGAAAAGTGCTACACCACTATGTGTAGCAGTGGATGTTCAAGCTCTTAAATGTAAAAATAATGCAGAAGTACTTATGATACAAAAATAAGGCTATGCTAATCAATTCACATCTATAAGCGATAGTAACCAAGTGAGTAGTATAGCCCCAACAATTTCAACCCCGTGTATGTTCCAAACCCTCCAGAGGATTATTATTATTCTCCTCCAATATTCAACAAACAACCAATTTACATATATTATGATAGTCATATATAGAGATGTTGGCATTGATCTTGGTTATGATATTGGTAATAATGTTTGTTATAATATCAGAAATTATTATGGAAATGACGATGGTTATGTGAATGATGATCGTGGTTATAATATTGGTAATGATGATAATGATGATGATAGAACGGAAGCTGATGGAAATGATGATGATAATGAATATTATGTTTCTAAAACTTTTATTCATGAGTTGCATGATGAGTACGTCCTGTATGCAAGAGAAGAAAGGGATAGGTAGAAAACTCATTTCAGTTTATGCATGAAATATAACTATTTGACTTAAACATATCGAAAAATGTATCTTGTACTGGAATTGGAGATGTGTTTGTAAGAAAAATGTATAACAATAAAAATAAAATTCATAAGGCTATAAACATAGTTGTACCTAAGGGAAAATGGAGCTTCAAAGTTTATAAGCCCACCAAAACTCATTTTGAGTTGAAATGCAATGATGACAAATACAAATAGAGATTACATGTAGTGTCAACGGAAGGATGACGGTTCTTCACTATGAAGCGAGTAGATGCAGAGCATACTTGTGTTTTGGATCAATTACAGGATAGACATGGCAAGCCATGAGTCGTATTATTGGTAAAGTAATAAGTTTGCATAGATCAATAAAAATTACAGGCTAAAAGAAATTTTAGTAGACATACGTGAAGAATTCAGTGTTCAGATAACGTATACTACAACTTAGCAAGCTAAGAAGTATGAGTTAAGATTGATAAGAGGTGTTCTAGAGGATTCGTTCAGATTACTTCTTACATATAGCTACGTGTTACAATAGCAATAGTTACTCACTTAGAAATTGATGCCGATAATCACTTTAAGTATTTTTTTTATAGCTCTGGGACCCTGCATCAGAGGTTTTCATTCATCCATCTAACCGATAATTATAGTGGATGGAATAATTTTTAAATGTCCCTATTTTAATACAATATTTATAGTAATTTGTAAAGATAGAACAATCAGATATTTTTATTGGCATGGGGATTGGTTGACTTAAAAAATGACACTTCTTGGACGTGGTTTATGGTCAAACTAAGGGGAGTAATTAGTGATCATAAGGGTCTTGTTTTTATATTTGATTAACACGTCAATATATTGAAAGGGTTATACAGGGTGTGTTTCCTAATGCGTATTATGGGTTTTTCATCTTTCACTTGAAGGGAAATTTGGTGACAAAATATAAGTTACTAACAGATAAGTCTAAAATAATAGGGATACTTGCCTATCTATTTCTTACTGCCAAGGAAAATCATCTCCCTGATTTTGAACACGAAATAAACAAGATGCAGGAAATGAGACTTGATGTAATTAAGTATTTAAGGATGATGCTGGTATGGGAAGATGGGCTTGATCAGTTAGTGCTTTTAGAAAGTACAACATCATAACTACTAATATCACAGAGAGTATTAATGCAGTTGTAAAAGAAACAAAAAGTTTTGTGACTAATTTGGTGGAGTGGATATTAGAGCTAACACAGTTGTGGTTTTATCATAGATGGCAGATGGCACAATGTATGACGACCGTGTTAACGACTTGAGCAAATTGCAAGATGATAAAATATAATGATAAAGTAAGTTAAATGACAATTTACCAGTAAATGTTTCACGATTTTTAGTCAAGGACAGTGGCAGAGATGAGATAGTGGACATTCTCATGAGAACATATAGTTGTTGGTAGTTTAACTTTGACAACTAGCTTGTCCCTATGCATTCATCGTATACAAACATATAATATTATCACATGAGAGTCTTTATTCGATTTATTACATAATTGAGACTTTTTATTCCATGCCAATAGCGAGTCACTACTTTTAATTAACCATCTATCGAATTAGATAGTCCCAGAGAATTTAAGAAGTATTAACATCCAACTTTTGATAGTAAATCGTCAAGCAGATAGACGCAGGACAAATTAGATTCCAACTTAAAATGAGGAACTGTTGAAGAACATATGTTGTCGTTGTAGATAATATGGACATAACTGACAAACTTGTCGAAATACTGTTGCTTTTATATAGCAGGTGATGTATGCTTTTTTATAAAATTAAAATTCATATTTAATTTTTAATTTTACTATAATATAAGCCTAATATTCTTTTTTCAACCGACTATGAGATGGAAGAAACGGCTTAAATTCAGAGGAGCAATTCTGTAGAAATATTTCATAGGATGAAGGATTATTATAAACCACTTTTAATTATGCTATTTTGCATTATAGTTTTGAGTTTTATAACTTTTTGTGATGCACTTAAATTTCATTAACTTTATGTAATTCACTTACATTATTGATGTATTTTTTTATTTATTGATGATGTTGATAATTATGAGTTATGAATAAGTTATAGAAATATCTATAGAAATGTCAAAATTGCAAGTTACAAGTTTATAATGTTTGAAAAATAGTGGAGACTTTGCTGAAATTTTTGTACAATTTTATAGTGCCCCTTGTATTTTTAATAATATTTTGGCAGAAATTTTTCTATTTTATGGACATTTTCAAACTTGCATATTGAAAAAAAAGACACTTCTATATAATTATATATCATCTCTGCACACATCCACCAAATACAACGACATTTAAATAATTATATAACAAAATACATATATATATAATATTACACATCTATACATTATTATTTGTAGTGGTCTATAAATCTACAGCCATCTTTTGTCTATAAAAAACATCAATATTGAAATGGTCAACTTAACATAAGATACTCAATAAATACATAGATAAATGCGCCCTAATCCCCACTCTCGACCGTCTATTGAGATATGTTATCCTTCAAATAAATAACTAAGAAATGCGATATATTTGTATTGACTTCTTCCCTTAATTGATAGAATCTACTTCTCGAAAGATAATATGGCATGAAAATACTCAGAGGTTTCATAAATTTTTTAATGGCTTCGTCGAAGTTTCCATTCATGCTGGAATCATACAGCATAATCTTCCTCTCAATAAGGTCGAATTCTAATGCAAAACAATGTTCTTGATTGATATTCAATGGAATATATACTTGCACTAACCATTGTTATATTAGTTTGAACTTATTATATTAATAAGATAAAAAGAAAATATTTGTACTTCCACTACCTTACTGATCGAAGCCCGCGTTTTAGTACCAAGTAAATCCTCCTTTATTTCTTGCGCATAACCAACAACACTATGATCTATTGAACCTCGGAGCTTGAACTATTGGATGGTTGCCACATTTGTCTAATATACTCCTGAGAACAAATATACATGATATTAAACTTATTAAAGTTAACCAACGATATTATAATGTAATATACATAATAGATGGATAAAACAAATAATCACATCTGTGAATATGTTTTGTAAAACGTATACTGTCGTATACGCGAAACCTTTAGATACTAATTTATTAAAAGTGTTCAAAGCATAGGGTGTCCTTTTAAATTTTAATTTTTTTTTAATTTACACATCACACGCATAAATAAGTGCAGCGAAATATAAATAAGCATCTTATTACACTGATGAGATATTAGGAAACTCACCCTTAAAGCATACTTTGCGCAGTTCGAGTCCAGGGTTAGGTGGAATTCTTTTAGTTAGAACGGTAACTTTCTATTCTTACTAGAATATTTTACCAAAAGCAACACTTGCTTCTAAAAATTCTCTTGGACCTTTATCTAAATTTTCTTATAACTTACTTACTTTTCCAAATGAAATAGAATTGGCTATTTATAGCCATTATTGCTACAAATTTATCCAATGATTTGTAATTGATGGCCAAGCATGACAATGCAAAATATTTGAATTGTCATGCTTCTAATTAATGCTGGCCACAATTGGTATCAATTTGATGGCCAAATTACTTAAGGATGAAAAACCTTAATACATACAGCACATGCTAAGAAAATAAATGACAAGGCTTTGTTAATTTAATGGTTTCATTTGCCGATTTAGTGGTCGAATGAAAAAGAGTTTGGTGGCCAAAAATAGTCTCAACAATGGCCACCTCCTACTTAATTCAATTTGGCCAAAAATGTTTCTTTTAAAAACAATTCATGCCAACACTTTGTTCCACAAATGGATGCCACCTCTTACTTGCTTTCATTTAAAAACAATCAGCATATTCTCAAAACAAATTGGATAAATTTTGCATGCCTTTTGAAATCAATTTATTTAGCCAAAATGAATTATTAACATTTAACAATCAAATGGACCAATAAACCATGCCACATGTCATGCCCTAACAAATTAATCGCAAGACATATAACATCTAATAGAAAGAATAAAATAAAAAGTTCCACTTGTCGAGATCTCGAGCTTAACAATTAAATTCTATGATCTTCTCGAGAGACATTGAAATAATTTTGAATTTTTAGAAAACTTTTCAGATTGAATTATTCAATTTGGTATGGTACCCCAATACATAATAAATACACTTTATATAATGAGGTTCCCTAGGTTTACACATGTTTTATCTTACGAAACTCTTCTGTAAGTTCATAAATAATACCCCACACACATATCATTGAAATAACAAAACAACGTGTTGAACCATACAATTTGGGTTAATACATATTCGTATAATTTCTCCATCATGTATATGCTAGAAGAATATAGACATAGATCATTACTATCAAGTCTCCATATGTTTAACACTAGAACTTATCTTCAAATTTATATTCTATAAATAATATCCGTAAACACTTTTACGATATTATTTCTTACACAAAATATTTTTTCGGGTGAATTACTTATAGATATAAGATTTTTTGGAACACATTCTTAGAGCATCTAAATATACAACTTTACTATATAAGTTGACAGATCTCATATGTACATACAATAAACTCTATGAGCATTAGACTACCCAACGACACCTAGCGGTCAGACCATAAAAGGTTTCTGACATATATGGAACCCAAGTATAGTAGATCACTCATAAATCTACCGTGGTACTCAGGTCAAAAGAGCACGAATACTACTTAACTTGAAAGATCATCCATTAATGGTTTTATAGGATGTCTATTGGAGATCTTAATTGATTCTGTTCAGTATTCAGTTCTAATTGAATACCCGTATATATATACTAGCTTCCACTAAGGTCATGGTTTATTTGGACTAATCATCTGGACCATCCGATATAATACACTGATTTATATTAAATAAAGTTTCCAACGACATATCCGCATCAGTGAAAATAGATTAGAAATATAACATTTGAAAACATATTTGGACAATGACATTTCTTAGCACCATTTGCAACTCTTTGCAACTATATCATTGCTAGTATACCCTCAGGTCTTTATTCCATTTCAGACAAGCCTCTAACTTATTAGATTTTGTTGACTCTTATAACCTGCTAACTATTAATAGTACTAACTCTCAGCAATTATAACTCTCAGCATTACTAACTCCTACCCCTGGTATAAACTCATTTAGACTAGATTTAAACTCCTTCAGATCATATAATGTCTAAAATGCTACAAACATCTTATGATATGCATTTAATATTAACGACTTTTATTCAAAATGCTTATTGTATAAATATTAAATAATTAATATTCATACAATATTGAAATAACACGTAAGTACTAGTTCCAACATTTATATGTTGCATAATCATGATAACATGTATATAAGTTTTGACACTATTAAAAAACTCACATTAAAAAAATATAAAATAAAAAGTTCTTGCTAAATCATCAAGCCAGTAAAACAAGAGCTTGTTAAACCATTTCTTATCAACATCAAGCCCATGTAAAGCAACATGTTCTGGGTCATTATTATTTATCCAATCATGAATTTTTTAAGTTTTGCTTCATTTATAGAAAGTAGTTGCTCATGTATGTCAATTGTAGCATCTGTTTCTAATTTCATAAATTTTTTTTCATGTTCTTTTAAAACGAATTGGTATAAGGATTATTTTTAGGTTGCGTCTTCTTGTAAAGGCGCCCATACCTGCTCATCCTTTTTACAATAACAGCTGGTATAATTTGTACACTTATAGGACTCTCAGTTACATGCTGCATATTCGACATGAGCTGATGCTGAGTCATAGAAGTGTGAGTTTGAAAGTCACCGACTATGAATTCTCTTCCTTAAAATAAAACAACACTAATCAATGTATTGAATTTTTAATTTTGTTCTCAATGAAATTCACCTTTAAAATGTACCATAGTCTGATCTGCACTCAGAGATCATAGATAACTTAAAGTGCTGCATCATGAGAGTTTTTTGATGTAAGATCTCTTCTTTATTCTTGTCCATCCTATTCATTAGGTCTGCTTGAAGCTTTGAGTTAACCGTATCAATTCTTGTGGTTAGCTTTGCTTGAAGAATTAAGCTAACCATATCAATCCTTATAGTTAATTCTATTTTCAAAAATTTTAAATCATCCTATAGATTATCAATCTTCTTCTCCTGAACATGATATTGCAATGATGTACTTAACTCAAACTATACATAAGTAATTATAATCAATCTTTTCACAATGTAATATTTATCAATAGCATATATTGAATTTAAGAAAAAAGATTAAATTATTATATTGTTGGTCCAAACACTGATCGGGCTTTGAAGTGGTACCTATGCTAAACATCCATATCAACTATAGGATCAGTGAATTGGATGTTCAGAATTGCAACATCCTCTAGCTTCAGAGTCCTTCCCCATTATTCAGATAGAATACGCAAGTTTACCACTATACGACAGTTCACATTCTTCTTATGTTTATGAAGCATCAACTTCCTATATACTTTTAAAACCTACGTAAAATTTTAGATTTATTAATCATTAACAAGAAAAAAAATTTCTAACAAAATTTATAGATATTTTATTTCTATGTAAAAACATGAAAAAAATTTAACTCTATTAAAGATAGCATTTTCAACATCTTCGTACAATAGGAGGTGCCTACTGGACTAATTTAGAAGGCAAGAAAAATGATAACCCTCCTTGTGTGCAAACATTGCATGACATCTTATGATCACCTCGTAGATCCACACCTAAGATAATAATAAAATAACAATCTCAAATAATAATAATGCTATTTTCTTATCTTCTTTAATGCAATATGAAAAAAAAAAAATTTCACATCTCAATATAATAATCAATTGATAATGAATCGAAAAAAAAAAACATTATTCATCAAGAATGCTTGATCAAATGCGTAGAGGTTATATGCTTCATTCTCCTAACACCCCCCTCCCATTTATAACCTTTACTATTTTTTTAAATGGTGATGTGCTTAAACTATGGTAAAGCGCACTCCATGCAATCATGTCTTAAGGGTAGAAATTAAACTCATCTAAATCATCCACAAGGCGAAGCATAAAATACTGGACAGCTCTACACCGATCACGTGGCATTACTAATTGATGAAATAAATAAAATAGACACATTTTCATAACATCTATGTCATCGTCAAACACAACTTTTTTAATCACAAAATTAATTTCTTGTAGGTCAACTCATTTTTACCTCTAAAGTAGTTCTACAGTCTATCGTTCAATTTTGAATTCAACTCCCTTACTGAGGGATAATTCATATCGTCAAACTAGTAATCAAATAAAACTTTAGATGAGAGAATTTAATTCGCCTCTCGCCTATATAGAACCACAATTCTTCATATAAATTTTTTGTATGTACTTGTCTTAATAAAATCTAATATACTAATATACCTGGGAATGTAATATCGCGTACATCTAAAAAAAGGTCAAAACTTGTGGTTCTACCTAATTCGATTTGTCTTTCCTTCAATTTGCTTTTTATTTTATCCATAGCCCACATCTTCGAGTAAGTAGTGACTGCTGCTTAATAGAATTCGTTTTCTGTAATTATATAATCCTTTGAGAAGTTTTTCTTCCTATAAAAATAATTATTATTATATAACCAATTACATAAGTTTCAAAATATGCAAATTTTAGTTATTTTTTTTAATTAATTACCAAAAATTCAAATAACTACTAAAATTTAAAAATAACAAAATATGAAATAAAATCAAATGTAAAATAATAAATATTAATGACGAAAAATTTAAAATACTGAGTTAAATTAAATAATTTAAGCATAATTTTAATATTTATAATTAAAAATTTAATAAACTAACTAAATAATTTCTTTTAAAAAAAATTTTAAACGTGTGACACACAGCGTCCAGCTATTATGTACGGCGATGGTGCATGCATCACAAGCTGGATGTTTTTGCCAACCAAAATCAGCCATTTCAACCATTTTAAAGTTATTTTTATCAATTTACACTTATTTTAAACAATAGTTACACCTTATTTACACTATATCTAAGCATTCAATAACTACATTATAAAAACAATACAAAACTAAATTTAGAATAAAAATTTATCAAATTTTGTTTTTTTTTAATTTTTTTTTAATTTTACAATAGATTAATTTACTTAAAAAATTTAAAATATTATGACTTTTAAGTTTACCTATAAATTTTGGGATAAATGAGAGATAATGACAGAGAGAGAAAATGAAAAAAAAATTGAGAGTGTTTAAAAAAATTGGCAAAATGGGCATATTTTCTATTCTTTACATAATGTACTTTAAAAATTTTGATTGTGATAAATTTAGTTAATATAAGTTTTTTTTTTTCTTTTAGTCAAATACGAAAATTTTCTAAAGAGAGAAAAGAGACAAAATAATAATAATAATAAAAAGAATTAGATGTGCGTGCATTCCAACAAATTATATTTCAGTTTCATTACATGACCACAAGATTAGCAACGTCGGCAAAACCATCCACGACAAGGCAAAACCTCATCCAAACCAATGCCACTTGCTCTTTCTCCTCCTCTGCTCCTCTATTCACCCACAAAACCCCGATCCTTCAGATTCAATCTTCAAGTTTCAGCGAAAACCCTAATACAACAAAAAGATAGAGTCATTATCATCGGAGCTGGCCTGGCTGGTCTTGCCGCTGCAACCAGGCTCCATTCGCAAGGTATACCATTTCTCCTATTGGAAGCATCAGACGCTGTTGGGGGCCGCGTCCGTACGGATCACGTAGACGGCTTTCTCTTGGACCGTGGTTTCCAAATCTTCATTACAGCATATCCTGAAGCACAAAAGCTACTCGACTACAACGCGTTAAATCTTCGAAAATTCTACTCAGGTGCCAAAGTTTACTACAATGACCGGTTCCACACTGTGGCTGACCCTCTACGCCACTTCGGTGACTCCATAAAGTCCCTGGCAAACCCCATTGGGTCAGTTTTTGATAAGTTGCTTATAGGTCTAACTAGAATTCGAGTTCTGAGTAAATCTGATGAGGAAATCTTCAATGCATCTGAAGTTCCTGTCGTAAAATTATTGAGGAACATCGGGTTTTCGGATTCAGTTATAGATCGATTTTTTAGACCCTTTTTTGGTGGGATTTTTTTCGATAACGACCTCGAAACTAGTTCAAGGTTGTTTGATTTTATCTTCAAATGTCTTGCTCTAGGTGACAACACGATTCCCGCCAAGGGAATTGGCGAAATTCCCAATCAGCTCGCTGCTAAACTGCCTTTCGATTCAATCTTGTTGAATACCGAAGTAGTCTCGATACATTTTGATGAACCAAATTCCCCGTGTGTTAGATTAGAAAACACTGAAACATTGAAAAGTGAGCTTGGTGTAGTACTTGCAGTTGAAGAACCGGAGGTCGGTAAGCTTTTAGCAGAGAGGAGGGAACAACTGGTTCAACGGAAACCGGCTCGGAGTACGGTTTGTTTATACTTCTCTGCAGACCGGAATCAGATCCCCGTTCAGGATCCAGTTCTTTTTCTCAACGGTTCAGGCAAGGGCATTGTGAATAACATGTTTTTCGCAACAAATGTGGCTCCATCTTATGGCCCGCCAGAGAAGGCTTTGATATCTGTGTCGTTGATTGGTTTGTTTGAGGGTGTTAAGGATGATGATCTAACGGCTGAGGTGATTCGAGAGCTTTCAGAATGGTTTGGGAAGTCAATGGTTCGTACATGGAAACACTTGCGAACGTATCGGGTCGGGTTCGCCCAACCAAATCAAAGTCCACCAACTGATCCGATGAAAAATCCCAAGACCCAATTGCCCGGTGTGTACTTGTGTGGCGATTATATGACTTCAGCTACTTTTGATGGTGCTTTGGTTTCTGGAAGGAGAGCCGTTGATGCACTTCTCAGAGATAGGGCCATGATTCGTGTTTGATGTTTAAGTTTCTGACAACATGACGGGCTTAATGTTTAGCCTCTTGCATTTATATTTTCAGTATTATAGACGTGTGTCGTTTCACCTTATTTTTTAAATTGTAATAAAAGTTTTTAGAAAAAGAAAAGTTATCATTTTGATCTCTATATTCTTATTAAATTACTCATTACATCTTCATTATTTTAAAAATTATTAATTAAATATTTTAAGAATGAAAATAATTATATTTTAAAAATAAAAATAGCAGCAAAAAAAATTATATTTCAAGATAAAAATGATAACAAAAATATATTTAAAGAACATAATTAATAATTTTTAAAATATTAAAATTTAAATAAATAATTTAATAAAAATACAGGAACTAAACAATTAATTTTCTTAAAAGACTTGAAAAAGGTAAAATTGAAACATCTAGTATTAAGTAAAATATCAATTTTTTTTAAAGAAATTGAATTGGAAATTCAAATGTTTATACTTATAATAACCTATTCATCTAATTTTAACAAAATAAATTGTTATAAGAAATGTTACATAAATTAAAGTATAAAATTTTATTTTTTAGCTCTTTGTATATATTGTTGGAAAAAAAAAAGGATCTCCTTATCATATTTTCCAATATGAGTTTAGAGAGGTGCCTTAAATCGTTAATTGGAAAAGTATTGGTTTGAATTGGATGCTTCAATTTTTCTACTATCCTTAACTGTCATATGTTACATATATTTAAAGGTTCGTGCATATGATGGTGTTTAATAAACATTCAATGAATATCATACATACAAATTGAATGTAAATCAATTACATTAACAAAATGCAGAAAAAAATACCATGAAGATTTTTGGTGAAAAATTTGACTCCAAAGCTCACATTGAAATATTCTCTTAATCAGTTCTAGTCCACAACAATCTGATGAAATTATAAATTTAGAATAGCAGCTTAAATTTCAACAAAATCAAATTCGTGCAACACTTGTTCTCAATCTCCTAATTTGGCCAAAATGTAAAAAATAGACTTAATTACAACATTTACAAACCTTAAAATATATATTTACAAAAACGGAACTTGTTTGTAATATTTGTAAAAGTTTTAAATACTTGACAAATAATCACTTGACACTAGTGCTTTATGCATCCCACTTCATTTGCCACTTGTCACCCATTAAAGACATACATGTGTCATGTGTCATACATGCATTTGCCATGTGTCATATTTTAATTAGTTAACTACTTTAACTAATAAAATATAAGTTTAATACTTATATTTTAACACATGTGTTTCTGAAGAAATCTTAGAACAAACCATACTTTTTGAAATTTTTTTGAATCAAATAGTTTAACCTGGTTCGGTATCCCTGTGCTCAACGAACACATTTCATATTGTGAAATTCTCTAGGTTCACACCTATTTGTCTTATGAAACTCTTCCATAAGTCTGTGAATGGTACCCCACACACATGTTATAAATATTATAAAATGACGCATTGAACCATACAAGTTGAGATTAACCATATCGGTAGAGATATAGATCATCACCTATATCGTGGAAGAGTATAGATATAGATCATCACCATCAAATCTCTACGTGCTCAATCGTGAACTTACCTCCAGATTTGTATTTCATAAACAATATCTACAAACTCTTTTGTGATATTATTTAACATTACGAAAAACTATTTTTTTGGGTTTATACTTATGATCATAAGATTTTCTAAAATACAGTCTCGGAGCATCAGAATATATAACTTACTCATATGAGCTAATAGATCTCATATCTACCTACACTGAACTCCATGAGTATCGGATCATACACAAGAACATCTAGAGGTCAAACCATGAAAGGTTTTTGACATGCATAGAATTAAGTATGGTGGATCACAAACAAGTCCACCTTTCTGCTTAAGTTAAAGGGTCACGAATACTACTCAACTCGAGAAGACTCTCTATTGATGGCTCTATGATATATCTATTAAAGGTCTTCGTAGGTTTGTTAAGTACCCAATTCTCACTGAATACCTGCATATCTATACGAGCTTTTGCTAAACCTACGATCTACTAAGACTAACCATTTAGATATAGACACATAATATCTAAAAGGAATACCAATCAACCTGTGTTGACAACCATGAATCATGAATGATATATTTGAGAATATTACTATACAATACATTTTTTAGCACCATTTGTAACTCCTTACAACTATATCATTACTGTAATATTCATAGGTCTTCATCCTAATTCAAACAAAGTTCTAACTCTTATTGTTGGCATAAACTCCTTTAGATCCATAATATTTGAAAAGTAACAAACTTGATGCCATATAAATAATATTAACAAGTTTACTAGAAATGTTAATTGTATAAGTATTAAATAATTATTATTCATTCAAAATTAGAATGGCATGTAAGCATCAATTCTAACAACACCCACTTGCTCTAGTGTCATTCTTAATGATATCTAATACCCATTGACTCTACTATAAATATAAATATTTTTACATCTCTTTTAGTCAAGATTCTTTTAATTATGAGATATTTTTTCTCTACATGCTTAAACTTTTTGTGTGTCCTTGGCATGACCAATTACCTCGTTGTTGTTGTAAAATGGTGAGATATGATCCACTGAATTTGGGACTATCTCAAGCTCTGCGATAATCTTGTATATCCACATCGCTTTTTTTGCAGCTTTCGAAGCCACAACGTATTCTACCACTAAAGTAGATATAGTTGTGGATGCCTACTTGACATTTTTCCAACTGACTGTAGCACAATTAAGAAAAAACATATAATCAAATATAGACTTTCTATCATCTAGATTAGACTGAAAGTTTGAATCAGTGTTTCTCCTTACTTGTAAGTCACTTTCTTTATAAATCAGAAACTTATTCTTTGTATCTTTAAGGTATTTCAGAATTGTTTCACGGACATCCAATGGTCACTACCTGAATCAAACTGATACTGACTAGTAACACTTACAGCTATTGTGATGTATTGTCTCATACATAACATGGCATACATTAAACTGCCTACAACTGATATATATATATATATATATATATATATATATATGATATGTTAAACATTTTAACACTTTCATCTTCCTTCTTATGACATATCCTTCTAGAAAGATGAATGTTATATTTGAAAAGTATATTAATTGTCTTATAATTACTTAAGATATACTTTCAATAACACTTTTTATATACGAGGATTAAGAGAGTCTTATCAGCTTCTGAGTTCTATCTTTATAGAGTTTTATACTTAATATACAAGAAGTCTCTCCCAAATCTTTCATGAAATTTTTTTTACTCAAATAACTCTTAATTTATTGTAACATACAAATATTGTTTCTGATGATTATATTTATGAGTGAAGTCTTCTATTTATTTAAAGGTTTCTTTAGATTCTAAATACCAAATTGTGGTGGCATTAGGGTGTATAAAAATTTTAACAAATGGGATCAATTCTAATGTTAATTATTAAATGGGATTAATACTAAGGTTGGTTTCTGTACATCCTTTTTAACGGTCGTCTTTGTTGACAAAGAAGTTAGTTCTGTTTATAGAATAATAGTTCTGTTCTCCAGGCTTTGTAAAGGAATGTTGGCCCTTAACATTTTTTTTTATATGTGCTGTTTGTTTCTAAAAAATAGACAAATAAGTTCGTATGGTTATTTTGCTCGATAGCATAGTTGATGGATTCCACCGTGGTTGGTTTAGTGGCCACATTTGATGTAGTTTTTAAAGGAGCTACTTTAATCCCTTTAGTTACTTCCAAAGAGATCGGACGTAGATGAGTGGAGGCTATTACCTTTCCACCAGCCGTTGATATTTGGATTGATCTTTGATAACATTTATCGATATGTTAAAATTTAGATAATTCTTCTTTTTCAAGACAAATTTAATATACAAGAAAATTGTATTTCTTTTTACCAAATCTTTTCACCGTTATTGAAATTGGTTGTTAATATAAATTTTTTCAACCGAAAATTTTAAACTATTGAAAAAGTGAAAAACAAATATGCTATGCAATTGTGAGGGCTAATTATTCGTTCAAAAAATCATAATTTTTGGTCATTAATGATCATATTTTGACGGAAATTATAGGCATCAATATTAGTTCTAATGACATTAAGTTATAGTTGAAAATGTACTGTTTTGTTGACCAATTTGTTGTAGTCAAAAATATTTGTGGTCACAAATTTTGTGAAATTTAATTAATTTTTCGACTTCATTTATCATTTATAGAAAAATAATATTTTTATTTTCAATTGCATTTCATGTACTTGTTAATGTAATTTTTTTTACTAAATGATATTGTAGTCGTAAATAATTATTAAAACTTTGATTTTATGGTGGTAAAATTTGGTGTCATGTTTTTATTTTTAATGATTGTAAATCGTAATAAAAAATGTAACTTTATTTTTGACCAATGATTTAAACGGTCAAGAATATGTAATATGTATAATGTTATTAATTTATAATTTAAATAACAATGTTTATTTTAATTAGGTGTTGGTGTAGGAGAAAATAAGTGATATTTTCAATTTATTTTTTAGTAGGATGGAATTAATGCCAATTACCTTTTTTAATGATGAAAATTTGAAATAAAAAGCACCTATATATATAATCATACATAAACTAGAACGAACATAAATGTAATTATTTTGATTGCTTCTATTAAATTAAATTACTTAGAGATCAATATTTTATTATATGTGTTGATTTTCTTAATTCTGGACATTAATTTATTATATATTTACACATATATACGAGTCTTAATTACAATGTAGTATGATTGATAACTTCTAATATAGTGTTTGTCGTTGGTCCATGTTAGTACTCTAAATAATGTATAGTTATTGAAAGCAGCACCAGGCCACTTAGCTTTCGGAGTCACATTGAAGCTCTTCTCTTCTTCGAGTTTCTTGAATGCATGTCAAGGTATTAGGATCAATAGAAACTGAAATTTCAATTGGTCATGAACGCTTGCTGCATACTTGTATGATAATCCCACATTCTTCGGTTTAAGGGTCAATGAGATTGAACCAAAAATTTATAGATTGTAATTGAAAGGTAATTAAAATTCTGAAAATTGATTGATTCTTCGTGATATTTTTAGGGAGTTCTAGAGAAAGCTTTAAAATTGGTCTGAATATACCCAAGAAGAAAAACAAAATCCAAATAATTATCGGTGATTAAGTCATAATGTATAAATCCAAGATCAACATTTGGTGTAATGTGTCCAACACAATAACTTATATAATTTAATGATGTTGCCAATTTGTATTAACATTTAATCTTTGACTCCTATCAATGAAGAATCAACTCAATTTTGTTCTAAACTAATCATCATCATCATTATCTTCTTCGTTATCGGATTGATTGCATCAGTTGCGTAACCACTTATAACACTTCCTTCATTTTTTTTATCGTATAATTATTAATTAATTAATTAATTTATTTATTTATCAGGTATGATAACTTATAAAAGAGAGGGGAAGAGAGAAAAATTGATTTGGTAAAACCAAAACTGTTGAGTGTGAGTAAGCGAGTTGAGTGAGTGAGTTTGGGAGAGAATGAGGATCAAGGAGAGTGAGCTTTGGCCACGCCACTCTTGCTGTTGAGGTTCAGTTTTATTTTTATTTAATTTTCTTATACATTCAAATTGAATTGATTGTAATTTTTACTATGTTTGTTTGTTTTGTTTTTTTGGTTTTTGATAAATGATTAATTATGTGATTACTGAGGCGAATGAATTTGATTTTGGCTGTGAGAAATCTGATTTTGGCGCCTGAATACGTTTTGACATCTGAAATTCAGTCACCTCGCCTCTTCATTCGCAAGGTAAGATCAAGGAATCAGGTTGCTTTGAAAAATGATTTATCATACACGAAATGTGATTAAATTTTATGTGATCAAATATTGTTATGAAAGGTAATTTCTTATTTTGTAGTGATGACAGCAAAGTGTTTTAATTTAGATTAATCTATATGCATTTATCTAATTCAATTTTTTTTTAAAAAAAATTGATCGACTTGTTGCTGACAATGCATTTAACTTCAAGATATTCATTTTTATTTTACACAATGTGGATCATTAGGTGCTTTTAGACGGTGGAGCAGTGCAAGCAGATGCCTTGATCGTAGACTGGCTCGCCTCATTGGAGAAAGTGTATGAAATATCTGAATTTTGCATGATAATGGCTTCTTTTCAATCTCATGTTGCTGTTAAATTTATTTGCAAAATTCTTTTTACTCTGTTTGTTTTATTATTTATTCTTTTATTAAATATTAGATGTTATTATACTCCTATTCATAAAGAATCTACTCCTAATGGTAAGTAATTTTTGTATTAACAATTTAAATTTAATGTTTTTTTTTACCTCACTCAATTGTAATTTTAATAGTATTTGCTAAATAAATTTCTAAGTTATACTTTCAAGTTAAGTGACTTTTGATGTGCAGAATCAAATTCATCAAAAAAAGAAAAGGGTAGGGGTCTCAAAGGACAAGGCACCACAATTGTATTCTATTAAAAAAGATAAAATATTTACGAACAGTTACTATTTGTCTTCAAATTATTCTCATTTTTTATAAACAACGATATATCTATATGTTAAATATTAATCATTAAAACGTTTGTTAAAACATTTCAATTAATAATTCTTTTAATAAAAAAAATTGTATCAATAAAAATTTATCTTTTAATGGTCATATGACATTGAAATATATCATTTCTAACTACATCACCACTCCTCTTTTAATTGTTATAGACCATTAGTAATATATATTTTACACTATTATTTACTAAAGTCTACCTTCGAAAAAACTATTTTCTAACTATCATTTTATTATTTTTTATAATTAACAAATTATTACTAATGCTAATATTTTTAACAAATTAACTATTATTAATCATTGTAATATACTCACGAAATTAGTCTACTTTCAACAACTATATGTCATTAGAGGTAAAGGTTTTTTTTTGACTAATTGTAAATTATTTTTGAAGGCAACGTACTATTGATAATATAATTAGTTTTTTACAATAAGAAGTTATTTACAACCTTCATTCCTCCTTCACAATTAATAAATTAGTGACCATAATATGTAATTAAAATTGAAGTTGTATTTATGATTGCATTAATTGGTCAAAAATATATATTTTCAATTGCCAAAAGTGGTCGGAAAGAAAATAGTTGCATGATAACAACTTTTATTTGATGTTTCTTTATAATATTTGTGATGGCATATATCGCTCATAATACATCATATTTGTGATGATTAGTCAAAAAATATTATTTCTAATCAACCTTTCAATGACGATAATGATGGCTCATTTTAATAAAAAATATATATTTTCAACAACATTATGCTTATTTCTATTGCATTATGCGATCATATATAAGCATTTTTTTTATAATTGTTTTTAGTAACAAAAAAATTCATAATGGTCTTTTAATATGTACATAAATTTTATGTACAAGTTATAATACTTGGCTTTATCTACCTTTTCTGAAAATGTTGCCAAGAAAGCATTATATACAAGTCATAATGCTTTAACTGCACGCTTCCTTGAATTTCATCTTTCAGTAGTTGAAAACACGGTCTTTTGCATTTGTGAAAAGTAGTTGATTACGAAAATTAAAAGGAAGGATTTAAAGGAATGTTTAAGAAAATATTGATTACGAATTGAGAGAGTTTAAGAATATGTTTGAGAAATAGTTTTGTGAATGTGTTGAATTGAATTGAATCCAATCCGATCCCACGAGAAATTGAGAAAGACTTTCTCTAAAATTTGGAAGGAAAAAGGTTAGACGGCATTATAACTGGCGTATTTTTAGAATACCACTAGCGTATTTATTTTTAAAATTTTCCTTTGATCTATCTATACGTGAACTATTTGAAGGTCTCCATTTATGCTCTTTAGCAGCTGGGAACTGGCTTTTGTTTTCTTGAAGAAAATACCAAACATAACCAAAACAACCACACAAGGCTAGAGCTAGTAATATTAAAACGTAAATGCATCTTATTTAGCGTAATAATACTATGATGAAGACCACCCCTCAGCCTCACCCTCACACTCTCACAAAGCTAGGGCTAGTACTAGTAGTGATTTAACTAAAAGGAAGAGATAACCCCAAAATGAATTTACATAGCAGTAATAGCGATTTTCATTCCGGACTGGCAATGACCACTGATGCTGCAGATGAAGAAATTTTGGCCCTTGGCAAGCTTGATCGGATCCTTTCCTGAGGTGTACACATTCGCACCTCTTGGGGTCGAGCAAGATTTGTAGCCAGCCTTGTTTACAGGAACTACGTTGTGGGCTCCGGGACTATAGTTGAATACTACGTCAAAATCAAACATCAACCCAACCCAATTAATATAGTTAGGTAAATATTAATGTAAATTAAGACAATTAGCGGAAAAAAAAAGGAAAAAAGAAAAATGCTTCATTCATTCTTTGTCTTCGTACAACAATCCTCAAGTGCAAGGTGGATATATAAACAAGAGGGTCTCCAAAAAAAAATATTTTCTTGTATGAAAATGGGCATAGTCTTGTTTCTTTATTATAGCTGATGTATGTTATTACGATTTCACATCCTTTATAATACCTATATCTAGACTCACAATAGTGAACATTCCATAACGAAAAACACAGTTAAAATTTCTTTCACCAACGAGTGAGTTTCATAACACCGTAATATTTTATACAAATTCTTATACTATTATTTGAGAAACGTTTAAGAATCCAATATATTAAAAAATAATTCTAAAATTATTCCGAAATCATCCTAAAATTATTCTTTATAATATGCATTATTTATCAATTAATAGTTCACAATTTGTATAAAAATTATAATATCATGGAATATAAACCCATAAATAATAATACTAAGCCGTATAAATTAAATATTCTATATACTGACCAAGAATGTCACCGGCCTTAAAGCTCTTTCCTTTAGGCCAAGTAGCGACGTTGAAGGTCCAACCACCAGCACCACCAACGGTGTAGGTGGCTGCTTCAGTCACCTTGCAGTGGAGCAGCACCAACCCCACCACCACCACTGCTGCTGCAAATATTGCACTGCCTCTTCCCTCCACCATCTTCAAGTGACAAAGAATACCAGAGAGAATTTAAAGAGAGAAGAAAAAGATAAGTGTTACTCTTAATGCAAGGACTAAGCTCAGAAGCTGGCCCTTTTAATGGAGTTTGCTGAGACTTTGTGGGGTCTTAGCCCATTTGTTTTCAACATAACGACCGTAAGAAATGGGTAGGTCTGGCCAAGTCATTATATTTGTTTGATTTTTGAGGAACATAATCATTAACGAAAATATGGCTTTGGTCAGAAGCATCATAAATTAGATCTCTCCTCGTGAATAAAATAAAAATAACAAACATTTTCTCGGCACTGATTAAATTACTGAGTCCATGCAAATCATTTTATGCATTGCATTGGGCAGGAAATCGGGAGTAGTTTATGTTACTTCGAGATTAAGTTTCTACGACGTTGACCTCGTGTTTTGGTTTCATTATGTAAATAAAGTTTATCCACAATTTGTTGGTTTTACAAAATGGATCTAACAACCCACCAAGCCGAACTAAGTCAAAAACAAATTTGACTACTAGGTCTTTTCAATCCAAAATTTCACTTTATTTTATGCCTTTCACATGTCTTCATTTCTACTCGTTAAATCCATCATTCTTCTCGAGGAAAAAGGTGAAAGCATGTTACCCACCAAAAAAAAAAAAAAAAGGAGGACCAGAACAACACTTTTACTAGTCATTACTTGGATTGGACTCATTTCTAAGACAAAGAATTACAGTGTCCTTATAGTAAATGACTATTATTATAATGATGATAATTTATTACTAATAATTTAATTTATGATATATAATTTATATTTAAAATATATTATTTATGAAATATAAAAGATTTTTAAAAACATATTTTCAACAATCCTTTACAAAAGATTTAATTTTTTTTTATATAAACATAAAATTTTGATATATGAGAAAATATAATACATAATTAATACTTAAAAAAATATATTAGCAACATTCTATTATATAGTATATATATAGGTGTTTTTTGAATTTGAACATATATTTAGTGTTATAAAATTTATTTAAAAAATTTGAGTGAGTTATTACTTAAACTCAATTCCTTTGACCAGATTTTAAGATACATAATAGTGATAAAGATATTATTTTATGAATTAATACATAATAATCATGCGTTTTATTTTAATTCTAGTAAAAATTTTAGAAAATAAATAAATTCTCATATATAAAACTAAAATGTATTTATAAAATGCATATTAAATCAACCAAAAATTTAAAATAATTTATTAAAAAAAATCTAATAGTACGTAAGTAAGCAAGCACTAAACCAAAGTAAGTATTTAAAAATGCTAACGTTGTTATGGATGTCATATGACATCTACAAAAGATATACTACAATTAATATATGGTCATGTAAAACGTTCGTCGTATAAAAATAATAGACAACAAAATGAACAGATGCTATTAAATGGTCCAATAACTTAATAGATAAATAGCTAAAACTCCTAAAGGTTGCATAGTTCCATCTCATATCTTGTACGAGGATGACGTTTTCTTGTTTTGTAGAAGAGATCACTAGACCTTTCATTCCCTTATGGGCTTTATGGCCTCTTATAGTTTAGCTTTGGAGCAGGTGATTAATGCTGAAACAATTAGTTTTTTTATTGGAAAATTAGCTATTCATCATTTTGGAAAGATTTCAGATATTCTTGGTTTCTCTCAAAGGATTTTGTCGTTCACTTATTTTGGGTGTTCCAATTTTCAAATGCTATTTGTGTAGTCACCATTTACAAGTCCTAGCAGAAAAGGCTTATGCTCACTTTAGTAGTTGGAAAGGATAAATTATGTCTATGGCTGGATGAATTATGCTTACAGTGTTCCAATGTTTAAAAAAAATAGTAGTTGGTGGCCATGTTACAGTCACATCGTTGGTATGCTGACCCCTATAACGTCACTGTCAAATAGCAATATATACAATGCCGCGACACCACTATTAAAATGGTCAACCATACACTTTTTAACAGTGATGGAGGTGCATCATAATATACTTTTTTTTTATAAAAATATTTTTAATTTAAAAGCCTAATGAAATTTTTAACCTTAAAATAGTTAATTTATTTTAAATATAAATGCACTAAAGAAAATTAATTAAAAGTCTAAGACGCCAAGCCCATGAAAGAGGCAAGCAAACAAATATGGATATTGTCGACAAACCCAAGTTAACTTCAAATAGCATTTTGAGGAAGCTGAGTAGTAATAAGTCATATATTGTGAATTGTTTATTTATTTATTTAATTGATTGATTGAATAAATATAATTTTTAGTGTTATATTAATTACGTAAATTGACATAATCTAATTAATTATTTTTATTTTGATAAGATTAGATATTAATGGAAAGTTAATTAAATAAATAAATTATATATTAAATTAAAAACTGTAAAGTTTTTTTTTAAAAAAATAATGAAAAAGGGTTTACACATATAGCTCACATCCACTATTGTTAGTATTATGATAAGGGAGAATAATATTTTATTTCAAAGTTGGTGAGATTCTTTACAGAGAAAATTAATCAAAATTAGTTACTAGATAAGAATTTCTTAAAATATAAAATCTAATATATAACTCCTACAAAACATGTATTTTAATTACAAAATATAGAGGATTGAAACAATTGTTAAACACTCCACTTAAGTTGATTAAATATCTTTCCTACGAAGTTCTTTTAATTACATCTAAAGGCTAAAAGAATCAATAGATTGTTTTATTTGATACGAGTCACCTAGATAATAATAATAATAATAACAACAAAATTAATAGGGTGTTAGTCTAATTCTTGATGAATATAACCACCCTACAAAGGATATTTGAATAAAAATTAGATTACTGATACATAATTGAATATAGTTAAAGAGTTCCATGTATTTAAATTGTATATAAGATTATTATGCTTTAAGTGAATATATGCTTACATATAAATTTATTTATTTTAAAAAGTAAGTCTTTATTCAAGGCATCGACATTAATTCTTAATCAAAACAAATTAAAGGAGAAAAACTTTCTTAAATAGAAAAAAGAACTTAAATATGGTACTTACAACTAAAAAGTACAAGTTTTTGTTAATTATTAAATGCCTTCCTAAGCCTAATGAAAATATAATCCAAGCTAAAAAAGATGTTTATAACAAGTAGTCTGATGAAATGGACAAGTGTTATATATTAACTTATTCATCAAACAGCTTTGCCAAGCAACACAAGATTACGTCCATAGTTGCAAATATAATATTAAGCCCATTAAAGATGTTTGTTGATGAAAATACAACTCTAAGGTAGGTTAAAGAGATCATTAATGCGTAACAAGCTAAGAGAACATTAGTGCAAGGTCATATTTTAAAAATAATCATGTTGTTCTAGCAAGTGGAGAATTTGGGTGGGAGAATATACTGACCAATCTTAGGTTGAAATGGCAGTAGAAACCCTAACACTCCCATTTCAAGCATTTCTGTTAAATTATCAATTAACCAAATGAAACTTTTGACTGAGTTAATAAATCAACTTAAAGCTATTGAGACTATTATGAAATTTGGACAAAGTACCAATTTGGCTTAAGGTCAATCTTATTCCTCTAGTCTTAATCCTAGAAAAAGAGTTAGTACAAAGAAAAGAAATAACAAGCCTAAAAAAGCATTCAACTTAGGATCTATGCAAAATTATAAAAATGAGAAAAGGCCAAAAGAAAAATGTTTCTAATATAGTTTTAAAAGGCATTTGAAGATAAATTACCAATCTACTTAGCTAAGGTTTTAATACAAAAGGATACCTTTGGTGTTATGTAACATTCTTTTCGTGAGACATATTTAGTGATTAATCTGATAGATTCTTAATAGTAGATTATAAAGTCACTAATCATATTTGTAATTTGTTACAGGCGTTTCAAGAGACTAGACCATTCAATGATGGAGAAATTAGTCATAAGTTGGGGAATGATGTAATTGTTTCAACCAAAGCAGTGAAAATATTGTTTGTCTTCATTTGGATGAATTTAGAACTTTAATATTAGATGATTATTCATTACTAACTGAACTTCAACATAATTTGATTTCAGTTTGTTATTAGTAAAATTTGGTTATAGCTATTAACTTTGACTTAACTATGATGATTAAAAGGAATAAGTCATGCATATATTTTGGGTACATTAGTTAACAATCTTAATTATATATTACCAAAGGTCAACTCATTGTATGATACCAAAATGAACAATGAAACACAATTTCTATAAGAAGATTAAGATATCTCTTACTAATGAAATGTATTTATGACATCTATATCTAGGTCACAAAAAACTAGGTTGGAGCCGAAGACTGATTAGAGATGGACCTTTGAGCCCATTAATTATTGATCCTTTACCAATTTGTAAATCCTGCTTAAAAGGAGGATGACTGAAAGACCCTTAAATGCAATAAAGCCACTAAGTTGTTTTAGTACACTTAAAGTATGGGCACATAGACACACAAGTTAATAAAAATTATGAATATTAACTCACATTTATTAATGATTATTCTAGATTTAGTTATGTACATCTAATGCACGACAACTTCGAGAATTTTGATAAATTCAAATAGTTTCAAACAAAAATAGAAAAGCAATTAGGAAGACACATAAGACACTTTGATCTAATGAGAACTTTATAGTTAGTTCATGATTTATTCGTTAGAAAATAAGATATTTCTCAATGAACTACAACCCAGATCATCTCAGTAAAATGGTGTAGAAAAAAAAGCAAAAAGTAAAATATTATAAGGTCCATAATGAGTTATTAAACTAAGCCCATCTAGTTTTAAGTTTATGCTTTAAAATAACAATGTATGTTCTTAACTTAGTTCTATCTAAGTCAGTCCCTAAAATACCTTTAGAGATGTGGACAAGGGGTAAATCTAGTTTATGTCATATATTAAAATGGGGTAGCCTAGGTTATGTTCTGAAAGGGAAGACATATAAGCTAAAATCTAGGTCAAAATTCTGTTTATTTAAAGGTTATCTAAAAGGAATAGAAGGTAGATGTTTTCTATAGTTATCAAGATAAAAAGTGTATAGCATACATGTAATTCTCATAATGAAGACTATATGATACATTTTAAGCTTAAAGTTAAGATAGTTTTTTTATGAATTACTTGGGAGTTCCAGCATTATGTTTGAGAGTGACAATGATTTAATTCCTAATCTAGATCATAATAACTAATTAGAGTAAGTTGTAAAGGAATGGCCAATAGTACTTCATCAAAATGGAAGAATTATTAGATGCCCAAAAAGGTACATATAATAAGAGAGTCATTTCGAGCGATATTTGACGAGCATGAACTAGATCCGACAAGCTATGATGGTGTGATGATTAGTTAAATATAGATTATTGGCGTAAAGCTATAAAATCATAGATAGAGTTTATGTATTCTAATAAAATTTGAGAACTTGTAAAGAAACCTAAAAGGATAAACCCTATAAGATATAAATGTGTCTACAAGAGAAAAAAGGAGATACATGAAAGGTGGAAACCTTCAATAATAGGCTTGTTGCAAAAAGGTAAATAAGAAAAAGAGAAATAATTATAAGAAAATACTTTTACTAATAGCCATGCTTAGGTTATTAGGATTCTTTTATTCATTATAGCAAATCGTAATTATAAGTGAAAAATGGATGTCAAGATTATCTTTCTTAATAGCATTCTTGAAGAGAATATCTATATGATACAATTAGATGGTTTTACAATTACAGACGAAGAGCATATAATTACAAACTATAAGAATTTATCAATAGTCTAAAATAAGCCTAGAGTCTTGGAACATCATATTTGATCAAGCAATCTAATCATATGGTTTTAATTAAAGTCCTAATGAGCTTTGTGATTATAACAAGATATATTGGTGGTAAATCTCATGAAATCATTTTCATTAGTTAAAGTATAGTTTTCCAACCATTTCGATATGCAGGACATAGGAGAATTTAGTAACATCTTATTATGAGATCACAAGAATATGATCTAGGCTTATCTCAAGTTAAATAGATTGAAAAAATTCTAGTTAAGTTTTTTCATGCATAAGTCTAGAAAAAAAAAAAAGAATTACTTCCTTTTCGATATGAGATTAGTTTATTGAAGAATTGGCGCCATAAGACACCTAAAGAGATAGATTGCATAAGAAGGATTCCTTATACATTTGTTGTTAGAAGTCTCTTACACGGAAGATTTGCATACTAGAATAAATATTTCTTATGCGACTAGTATAGTCAATAAATACCATTTAAATCCAAGACAAGAACATTGAATTGTAGTAAATATATATTCAAGTATCTTCAGAAGAACAAAAGATTATATACTTATATATTTGGTTAAGGATCTTATACTTATGGGGTTTATAAATTCATATTTTCAAGTAGATAAAATATCCAAAGATCTATCTTTGGATATGTGTTTACTTTAGGTGGTGGGCTATAAGTTAAAAGAGTTTAAAGTAATCATGTATTGCACATTTGTAGTAGTATTAGAATGAGCAAAATAGGTTGTATGGAGTTTTGTCTTTTTTTTTATGGAGCTTAAAATGGTACATTATGCTGAGAATGTGATAAAATTAGAGTTGTCATATAGTCCAAGGAATCAAAATACCATAAGAGATAAAAACTTATTAAAAGGAAATATCACTTGGTACTAGATGTTTTGCAAATGGCCAAGGTCATAGTATTTAAGATTATATCAACAGATAATCTAGTGAATCTATTAGCCAAGTTATTTCCAACAAAGAGTTTCAAAATACGTTTAAAAGATATAAGAATTTGAAAGATGCTCGACTACTTTAAGGCAAGTGGGAGACTGTTAAATATTTTGTGTTATTAGTTTCTTAAAAGAATATGTGTAATAGCTGTTTTTCTAATTAATGTAATTTATTTATATATTATTTTTTATCATGTATTAATGAACCCATATTTATAAAAATATGTGATTTATGTATTAGGTATCTGAAGTTAATACCAAAGATATAAATTATAGGTTATTTATAATTTAAACAATGTTCATGTCATTGATGGTATATGTATTTCGTTATGTAAGATTATAGTTTTGGCTTTATATAATAGATAATTTATCTTGATCGTTGAAGTTGAGACTTTTAAGTAGAAAATTAATGTATATGATACATATTTAACTTGACTAATATGATTTTGATCTAGTTAATAGAATGTTATGATATTAATTCATTAAGTTTTATTAAACTCCATTGACCTTAATCTTAAACAAGTAATGAACTTACACTTATGTGCTGTATTTTTTGAGTAATCATAGAGTGAGATCTATAAGCGATCAAAACTTCGTTGACTTGGAGATGCAATTTCATAGCTTTATAGAAATATATATTTCTAAGTTTGAATCTATATTTAGATAATATGAATTCTAAATTATTTGTAACCATAGATTGTTTAGCTTGTGGATGTAGTTTAATCAAAAAAATATTTGATTGAATAATAATATTTATTTATAAATTTGTTTACAAATACAAACATATCAAAATATGATTATTTGAGTACCTAGTGTTTGAGGAGAAACTAACTAATTAAAGAGGCTAAACATTTTTTCATTGCCTATATTTAATTAAAAACATTATACATATACATAGATGGTCAACTAAGTGGTTATATCTGGATTATCTAGATGATTAGTCTTAACAGACTATGGGCTTAATAGAACTATCAATGTAGGTATTCAGTGAGGACTATGAACTGAACAGACTCACGAGGACCTCTAATAAACATTCCATAGAGCTATCAATGAAAGGTCTTCTCAAGTTGAGTAATATTCATGATCCTTTGACATGAGTGCCACGATTGGCTTGTGAGTGATCTATCATGCTTTGATTTCACTCATGTTAGAGACCTTTCATGGTCTAACCACTAAGTGTAATTGAATATAGTCTAATGCTCATGGAGTTTAGTATACATAGATATGGGATCCATCAGCTAATATGGCTGAATTGTATATCATGCTACTCCAAGATTATATTTTAGAAAGTTTTGTGGCCATAAGCATAAACCTTAAAAAAGAGTTTTCATAGGGTTAAACAATATCACAAAAGAAATACAAATCTGGAGATAAGTTTACGGTCAAGCATATTATAGATTTGGCAATAATGATTTATCTCTTCTAAGATATAGGTGATGGGATTATATAGATATATTTGACCTCAACTTGTATGATCTTAAGCATCATTCTGTAATATCCATAACATGTGTGTCGGACATCGTTCACGGAATTACAAAAGAGTTTTGTAAGAAAAACGAGTGGAAACCTAAGAAGTCTTACAATATGAAGTGTACTCGTTGGGCACTGAAGTAGTAGATCAGGTCAAATAGTTCAATCTCAAAATATTTTGATAAGTAAGATTTATTCTAGGATCTCTTGAGAAACACATATGTCAAAGTTTAAGTTTGTTTATTAGTTAAAGTAATTAACTAATGGAAATATGACATATAGCTTATGCTTGTCTTTAATGGGTAACAAATGGAAAATAAAGTGGGACACTGGGATGCATAAAGTACAAGTGTCAAGTGATTATTTGTCAAGTATTTAAACTTTACAAATGTTGCAAAGAGGTCATATTTTTGCCCATATATATGCTTATGTTTGCAAATATTGCAATTAAGTCTATTTTTTTTTTTTACATTTTGGCCAAATTGAGAGATTGAGAGCAAGTGTTGCATGAATTTGAACTTGCTGGAATTCAAGCTACTATTCTAGTTTTACAATCCCACCAGATTATTTTGGACCTAAATTGATCTAGAGAACATTTTAAGGTGAGCTTCGGGATCTGATTTTTCACTAAAAGTCTTCAAGAGTATTTTTTTTTTTTTTTTGCATTCTATTAATGTAATAGACTTACAATTAGTTTGTGTTTATTGAATATGAAATTATATATTTTTTTCTCTATGTAATTGTATGTATCATATGCATTGAGTATTCAATGAACATTATCCTATACATACACCTTTAGATGCATTGTAACAATGGTATCAGAGCATGTTTGTGTGTTGTTCTGGGTTAAATATAATGCTTTGAATTGTTTGGGATACCCAATAATATTGGGTACTGCATTTTCAAGTGTTAGAAGTGAGGGCTGGGAAATATGTGCGTTTCACTGCAGCGTTAATAGAAATTGGATGAATTCTACAACGATGTATGGTCTGACAATGGGGCGTTCCAGCGTTGGCACTGCAATGATTGTATGTTATAATAGCTAAGCGTAAATACATGCTATCGTATCAAGTAATATAAGATTTTAAGTCAAAGTACCGATCCCATAAGGAATATACGATCTAATTCTTTCAATCAATTACTGTTTACGCAGCACCGTGGTGCTAGATTTTGGGTGCTGTACATGTTATTTTTAAAAGTTGTTCTAGGTGCTGTGGCACTTGTCACTGTAGTAAATTATTGTAGTTCCTTACTGTGAAAAATATTGTAGCACGATATTGTAGCAATTTGATAATTTTGCCTTATTTTTTTTGAATTTTTATCCCTATTTGCTCCATTAACTATAAACCTACAACATAACAATAAAATACATAAAAAGTCAAATAGTCTTAATTTAAACGAACAAATATTAAGTTTGGAATATAAAAACATTAGACCTAATTAACCTTAATCATGCAACGTTGAAGGCAAGGGGGCCTGCGTGCAGCTGGTGGCTTGGGCCCTCTTGTCGCAGCAATGCCACCTTTCGACGTGCTGCCATTGCCAAGGGGGCCTGTGTGCATTGGGTTCCTTTCGGCCTCTTGGCGTTGCAGCTACACCTTAGGACGCGGTGCCGCTGCCAAGGAGGCCTTGTGTTGTGCAACAGGGTTAGGGTGCCTTCACCATAGACACTAAGGGGCTTGCAAAAGTTGCACAGATACATGGATATTTTAGGTAAAAAGAGATTAGGAGGTTAATCATATCCCCCAGTTGGCGCCCATGGCCTACAAGCCCCGTGGGGCAACCTCTATGCTTCCGCTCTGTAGTGGCCCTTAAGGGTAAGGGGTTGCAGCAACTGCATTGCTGGCTGGGGGCATGCGGTTCTTGCCCCTTGAGGGCCAAGGGCTATTTTATTTTCTGCGAAAGGAGGTTAACCAGAATCTGAGAGGCCCCCCCCGAGGAGAGTGCCACTGCGGTACCTTGGTGTCAGGCAGCAAAGGGAGTGCACGCTGGTGCCCAGGTACCAGTGTGCGCCCTGCCCCCTGCTTGGCACCAGCGGGCTGCCAAGGCCCATTCCCATGAAAAGAGGTTAAGCAAGGCCTTCAAAGTGCCATCATAATGCAAAGTTTGGCAGGCAACGGCCGCCATTTTGCCCTTGCTTGCCGTACGCGGGGGCAGGCTTCCATGCTGCCAACCCAAAGATAACTCTCGAAAAGAGGTTAACCAGGGCCATTTTGATGCCTAGGCAGCAGTGGGTGCAGGGCCATGGTGCCATGCAGGGGCGCGCGCTGGGCCTTGGTGCCAGGCACCAGCGTGCGTGTGCCCCGTCCCATGCTTGGCACATAGCAGGCTTCTAAGGCCTGTTCCCTATGAAATAAGGTTAGGGATAGCCTTCAAAGTGCCACCATGATGCCACACTTGACAAGCAACAACTGCCATTTGCCCTTGTTTACTGCATGCGGGCTGCCCCTAATGCTGCCAAGGTAAGGCCAACTCCCTTTGAAATGAGGTTAACCAGGGTCATTTTGTCGCCAAGGCATTAGTAGGTGTAGGGCCATGGTGCCAGGCAGCAGTACGCGCTGGGCCTCGTTGCTAGGCACCAGCGTGCGCGCGCGCCCGTCTCATGCTTGGCAGCCAGCAGGCTGTTAAGGCCTATTCCCCACAAAAGGAGGTTAAGCATGGTCTCCAAAGTGCCACCGTAAGGCCACGCTTTTCGGGCAATAATGGCCACTGGCCCTTGCTTGATGCGCGCGGGCTACCCCATGCTGCCAAGCTAAGGCCAAATCCTCTCGAAAGGAGGTTAACCAGGGCCTTTATGATGCCAAGGCAGCAGCGGGTGCAGGGCCATGGTGCTAGGCAGCAGCGCGCTGGACCTTCGTACCAGACAACAGTGTCCGCGCTCCCACCCCATGTCGCCCAAGCAGCGGCGCTCGCACCCCCTATGCTTGGCAGGCAACAGCGCACGCCTAGCCCCCCATGCTGCGAAGGCAAGGCCAGCTCCTCATAAAAAGGAGGTTAACCTGGGGCCTTCATGATGCTAGAGCAGCAGCGGGCTCAGGGCCATGGTCCCAGGCGGCTAGGCGCGTGTGCACACCATAGTGTGCCTGCTGTTGCTGCAATGCTGCTTGTTGTGGGCAACATTTCACGTCGCAGGACCTCGTCCGAAGTTTTTACCATAATTTCTTATTTTTTTTACCGTGCCTTTTTCAATTAAATCATTCCTAAATTCAGTTTGGGAATTTAGAAACCACTCAAAAACGGTTTCACCAATTTTTGCATTTTCTTCAAATTTTTATGAATTTCTTCATTTTTAATAGTAAAAAAATCATAAAAAATAATTTACTTGTCCAAAATTAAAAATTCTTTCTTCTCTTGATCCCTTTCATTTTTCTCTACTGCTGTGTAAAAAATTGGCTCAAAACATCTGATAACCAAGGTTTTAGAGGGGTATGACAGCTCAGACACTAGGTGTGTCTTCTCCTACCACACCTGCAATGTCTCTAAAACCTCCTTAGCGCTGTAGCAGTGGGAACATCGCCATGGCGGTTGTAGTATAATTGGCACTGTAGTGGTGATACATTGGCATTGTAGTGCTAAAGGTACTAACCTTAGCATTGCAGCAGCGTGTGTTTGGTGCCGTAACGGTGGACTTATTTCACTTTATTTAAATTTTAAAAAGGCATGTGATATTTATTAAAGTTATATAATTATTTTATGAACTGTAATCATTTGTTTGCTATATTAATCACAATGAGAGCCCTATTAGTGAGGGTTAGTTGTGCTTATGTGAGACAAATAGGAGATTATGAATGAAATCCTCATGATATACAGATAAACTTTACAAAATCTCTCATAATCAGATTAAAAGTGTATTTCATTAGATAATATTATGCATGGTTCATCTTATCAATACGATATTAGACGAGTCACCTCGGTCTTTTTTAATATTACTAAAGCATGAGGGATTGGTCAGTGTGATTTGGAATATGCAGGTTAAACATGGACGAGGCAAATATAAGTAAAAGTATTATCCAATATTGCTAAAGCGTAAAGGCAATATCAATAACTTATATTTGATTATTGAAAAGTTAATCTGAAACATATTTACCCAATATTAGTAAATAAGAAGGATAAGATGTGTTTATGATTAGAATTAAGAGTTGCAGAAGATATAATTAACAAGATTTATTTACCTTTTCGATTTTACAGAGGCTAATATTATTAAAGCGTGAGCTTATAGTAGAATGTCGGGTCTTCTTCTCATTATAAAGTTTACATTGTTTAAATTTCATTTTTCCCGTTTGAAAAATTAAATGGAATATGTAAAGCAATGAGAGGGCATCTTTAAATTGAAAACATATACTAGCTATATTCATAATCTAAAGTATTAACTTTAATGATTAGAAATATTCCGTTAAACATCTCATGTCTTGTCTTATGAAGATAAGATAAGATGAGTATGAGCAATTCGTATGTATACATATTAGATGCTTACTAACTGTAGGGTACTGAAAAACTAATTTTGATTGACTTATGAATCTGAGAATCATTCTAGATTCAGAATAGCTAGGATATATCATTGATCAGAAAGATAAGAGTTGTTTCTGATAATCCCTCTTTAGAAGAAGTTGAAACTTATCACAAATGGATAAGTAATGGTTTGAAAGTCAAATCACATATCTTAACCTCAATTTCTACCGATCTTTAGTAGGAGCATGTGTAAATGGATAGTGCAAGTAATATTATACTCCATCTAAAAAATTTATTTGATATATCCATACTACAAAAAGACAACAAATGTAAAGGAAAGTGTTTCCATTATAGTGAGGTTGGATGTTGTAAAGGCTACTATCCAAAGTTCCTTACCATAGAAAAGATAAACCTTTTAGGTGTCTGTTTACCTTTCATTGACATTTCATTAACATTTGATCTGGTATAGGTTAGGTATTGAATACCACATGTCCTTCTCACTTCTGTAATATATTGCAGGGTTTAAGGATAGTTAGATTACTATTAGGAGAAGAGAAATACAACTTTACATGAAAAATGGAGATTTCTAATACATTGAAGCTATTAGGAATTTTAAATTATTTCTCCCTTCGAGTAGAACAATCATGTTGTCTAATTGCTATTTTATGCTAAACATTATCAAGCAAATTATATCAATACCTGTGTTAGACAAAGAGGAATATCATAAGTACATTAGGAATAGTTCTTTATATTTATATCATAATGATAATGTTTAGTTAAACTGATTGTGAGTTAATAAATGACCATTATATCTAAGATACAATAGGAATTATCTTCAATGTATAGGTAAACAAAACAAGTAGTAGTTCGGGAGCTTTAAATAAAATAAAATTGTGGCATATTAGATTAAATCATATAAGCACGAGACATCTAACCCATCCAGTTAGGGATGGTTAGATACCCTATCTTACCATATAACCATTTCTGCTTTGTAAATCTTGCATTCAAGAAAAAAATGACCAAATCTTCTTTTATAGGTTTTGGACATTGTGTAAATAATTTATTGAAATTAGTACATAGTGATGTATGTGGTACCATGAATCACATTACTATAATCGGTTTCAAAACTTCAATGTCTTTATCGATGATTTGTCATGATACGGATATGTGTTTTTGATAAGACACAAGTTGAAAACTTTTGAAATATTAAACGAATTTGGATAGGACATACAGAAATAAACTGGAATGTATATTAAATGTGTTTGATCAAATCAAGGTAGTGAATATATGAGCAGTGAATTCATATACTATTTGAAGAATAATGAAATTCTCACTCAGTGTAGTCCTCTAAGTACTCCAACACACCATGTTTCAAAAAAGAGGATTCAAACTTTATTAGATATAGTTCGATAGATGATGAGCTTCATCAATCTTCTAAAATATCTATGGAGTTATACTCTAGAAACTATTGCTTACTTGTTGAATAAAATTTCATTAAAGACTGTTCCTGCTACTCTGTATAAAATATAGATTGACAGGAAACCAAGTCTTAAGTATGCTAAAGATTTGAGATTGTCTTGCTTATATAAAAGTTACGTAACATGATAAACATGCAATCAATAGGTATAAGTATTGGTCCATTAGATATCCCAAATATTTTATGGGATATCAATTATATCTAGAGCAACGAAATATGTTCGTTACTCGTAATGCCATTTTTCTTGAAAACTAGTTTCTCATTAATTAGAAGGATTGTAGAAGGATTGAACTTAATGAAGTCAATTTAGAAGCTTATAGAACCTTAAGCTCAGTTGAGTGAGATACCTTTGACACACCCTCCCTGTAGGTTAGAAAGGATATCAAGGCTACTTGTAAGGTATGTAGGATACCTAACGATACTTTTGAGCTTTTCTTAGTTGAAGAAAAATATCATTTGACTTATAAAGAGGCGATGTTAGACATCAATTCAGAAAAATAACAATAAGTTATAAAATCTAAAAGTGAGTCCATGCATGACAATCAAGTCTGAGACTTGGTTAAGCATATCAAAAGAAGTACTCTTATTGGTTGTAAATTAGTTTACAAGCAGAAACGTGGGCTCAATAGAAGGTATAATGCTTCTAAGCCCAACTAGTTATAAAAGGTTATACTCAGCGATCTGTGATCGATTATGAGGAAACCTTTTCACTAGTAGCCATGCTAAAGTCAATATGAATTCTATTGGTTATTGCAGCATATTATAATTTTAAGATGTAGCAAATGGATGAAAAGACGGCTTTTCTAAATAGATATCTCAAGTAAGAGATATTCATAGTGTAGCCTGAAAGTTTTACATCCAACCTGACTTCTAATCTAGTGCGCAAACTGAAGAAGTCCATTTATAGACTTAAGGAGGTTTTCATTTTGATGAAGTAATCAGAGGGTCTAATTTTATACAAAACAAAGATAAAGTATATGTGTACGAAAATGTTAGTTGGAACATGATTATCTTTCTTGTTCTTTACGTGGATGACATAAAAGGTCAACACTATAATAAAGATAAAGAAAATAAACTACAAGACATAAGATATACGCCATTTGGCAATAAACACCTACGTCTATGATAGATTCATGATTCAGCTTCTTTTACTAATGGCTCACAAAAAGCTTTTTAGATCATCATGTATCTCCTAGATCACTTAGATCTTTCAGATCTCTCAATATCTCACAAATCACCTAGATCTAATAATAAGAGATTAACCAAGAAATACAACGAATAGCCAAAGCTTCTCTAAAAGGATATACTATCTTTTCCTTGCAGACTTAGTAATCAAGTGATGTTATGGTTATACTTAGTGCCTACGTAGCACTTTTTTTATCTCTTATGTTTACATCTTTGATACTTTTAATACTTGATTAATTCTAGGGGGTTACAAGGGTTTATTTAGCGTACAAAGTATCCCTAGAAATTCTAAATTTAGTTGAAATAAGAATCCATGCATATAGGAGTTCATATTTCACTCTAAGAAGTTAATTCGAACTAAAAAATGGACTTTCTTGAACAGGCAATGCTGTAGCATTCTGTACTTAACGCTAGGGTAGAAAATATGACTTTGGGCCATGCTAAGGCGTTCATCAACCACCACTATAGTGTTGAACCAACTAGGAGCGTTCTAAGGCCAACGCTGGACCATTGAGCTCTCTAGAATTTTCATTGGGGCATTATGTCTTTCAACATTAGGGCATTTATATGTAGAACGTCTTATTTGTATTTTCATGCCCTTCCTTACTGTTGACTCTCCATTTTGCTTTTTTCTTATACGTTATTTGTATACTTGCCTTTTTGATGACTCTTCATTAGTTTTCAACTAAAAATAATGCTCAAACATAATTTTGAATCACCAATTTTAACATTCAATGATAATTTATAAAAAGAAAGGTAAAAAGGTTGCGCAAGTCAATGTGATGATTATTGCCTCTTTTATTATCCATATACAATATCAAAATTATGCTACAATTAAGAATATAAATAAAAATGTTTGTAAATTGAAAAACAAAACAATTTAGTTATGTGATAAAATTATAATAACATTTTCAGAAAAAGACAATGGATTATATATTTTCTTTTTTAGTGTAAAAAACAAATAAATTACAGAAAAGATTAACTGAAGGCTGTTTTGAAATATAAAAGAGTGTGAACAACAAAATTTATTTCATAAAATTTGTTGGATGAGTGAGCAAAGTGAAAGTTGTTAGAGTTGGTGCTTATGTGTAATTCTAATAATTATGAATATTAAATTATTTAATATTTATAAAGTAAACATTTCATATAATTGTTAATAGAATATAAATACATGGTACAATGTTTGTTATGTTACAAACATTGTATAATCTGAATGAGTTCAGATCTGGTCTAAAGGAGTTTAGACTAGTATTAAGAATTAGCAGAGTTGAGTATTATATTTATGCTAATAGTTAGCACTACTAAAAGTTAGCAGGTTATAACAGTTAGTCAGATCTAAAATATTAGATCCTTGTCTGTAATGGGATAAAGACCTGAGGGTATACCAGTAATGACATAGTTGCAAGGAGTTGCAATAGGTGTTAGGAGACGTTATTATGCAAGTATGTCCTCAAAAACTATGTTCCTAATCTGCTTCACCGACGTGGGTCTATTGGTGAATTCATTTTATATAGATTAGTGTATGCTATATATATATGGTGTAGATGGTTGTTCTTAGCTGACCATGGGTTTACTAGAAGCTTGTATATGCATATGAGTATTTAGTTAGGACTGAATACTAAATGGATTCACAAGGACATCAATAGACATCTTATGAAACTGTCAATGGTGAGTCCTCTCGAGTTGAGTAGTATACGTGATCCTTTGACTTGAGAGTCACGGTGGACTTGTAAGTGATCCACTATACTTTCATTTTATGCATGTCACAGACTTTTCATAGTGTGACCACTAGGTGTTGCTGGTATGGTTTAATGTTTATGAAGTCTGGTGTGTAGTGATATGGGATCTAACAGGTCTCATAGGGGAGTATTGATGCGATATTTCTATATCATAAATTAAGTGCAAGTATACACTATCGTATGCAAGTAATAAAGAGACTAAATAAGTCGGATGTCGAACCCACAGGGATAATTCTTTCTTTTTAACCAATTACTAAAATTATATCTTCCTAATAATTATTCAGAAAAATAAAAATCTAAGAATGAATGTAAGAAATATAACACAAAAACACAATGCAATGAGATTTAAAGATATAGCAACGTAGAGAGAACCTAGGATTAATATTATCCCTCAATATGTTTCTAATGATTAATCCTCTAATATTTAACTCACTTAGTCTTTATTATTGATCAAGACACTAATGTATTCACAAGCCTCTTCCAAGGTCATGCAAGTATATCTTAGTTTACCAAATACCTATATTCCTATGGTACTTGTAATAAATTAAGATTCATTAAGATTAGGTCTTATTGATCATACATGCCAATTAGGTATATTCCTATCCTAAGTTGAAACTTGCATATGCAACATTGAATGTTACTCTACAATCATGCATCAAATTACCTAGGTCTAAATATTATGATTCCTCTTCCGAGTTTATCAATAATATTACCAACTCATTCACCATATATTGGCCAGATATATTGAAGCATTAAACACAAGTAATTTAAATAATAAATGACTAAGTTTATTAAATACTAAAAGATATGGCAATTAAGCACACATATTGAGTTCAAATATTAACCCTAGAAAACAAGTTAGCTCATGGCTACAAGGGAACAGCAGTAGAAATAATTATAAATCATGATACAATTATTCGCAAACCGATATAGACGTCGAATTGCTCTTGATTGCGCTGCCTAGAAACTCTTGATGCCGAAGAACGTCTTGTATCTCTCTCTAAAGATGCTTCAATTAAGCTCCTATTGCTCTCCAAGACTCGTGCTCTGTATTCTTGGTGTTCTTGGGTCGTCTTGGATTCTTTTTTGAAGGCTGGGGACGAGTGGCTTTATATAGGGATTGATTTGAGCTTGAAAATCTCAATTCTCGTCGGACTAGGACTCGCACTACCGCTGGCGCGCTATGCATCTGTCGCTGGGGCGACGCGTGAAAAAGCTATCACCGCTGGAGCGGTGGGATCTTGGCGCTGGGGCGCTGCATGAAAACGGCTTCACCGCTGGCGCGGTGAATTTCTGGCGCTGGGGCGCCAGACGCGACTTAAACAGGTCGTTTTTCTAATTTTGATCACTATTTCAGCGCTGGGGCTAAAATACTTGTGGCGCGGGGGCGATGGACACATACTTTGAAAAGTTTGCATTTTAGTCCCTGTTTTTGCTCCTTTTGCGTTCTTTCTTTAAATTTCGTTCAAGTCCCTATAAATAACAATAATGCACATAAATAGCCATCTATTCTCATAAAATCATAAAATATCAATAATAAAAACATGAGAAAATATATGACAAATTTGCCCTTATCAAGTATTATATCCAAATGCTCCGAGATTGGATTTAAGTAAATCTCGTGGCCACGAGTGCTAACCCAGAAAAGGTGTTTCCCAAAGGGTTGACCAATATAGCAAAGGTGTCTATGTATATTATTCTTGAAAATACAAATCTGCAAATTAGGTCATGGATGGGTATACGGGGATTTGATGGTGCTAATTTATATCCTTGTACATCCAGGATATACATGATTAAAGATTATACATATGCATTGTGACCTCAACTTGTATGGTCTAATGCACTGATTTTTAATATCTGTAACATGTGCACGGGGCATTGATCATAGACTCATAAAATAGTTCCAATTGAAAAATTGGGCGTGTACCTAGAGAGTCACACAATATGAAGTGTACCCGTTGTGTACTGGGGCAGCATACTGGATTGAATTATTGAATCTAGTAATTTTTAACATAACCGAATATTTGTTTCAGGAACCCTCGGGATGAGTACGTGTCAGTACTTAAGTGTTAAGTACAATAATTAGTTAATAATTATTATTGACTAATTAAATATAACATGTGGTGCATTGTGAGCCTTCGATTAAATTGACTCAAGTATTGGGTAAGGTGGGACTCATGTTGGGTTAATTAAAGGCTTAAAGGCTATTTCCCTTAATTAATTATTTAAATGTTAAATAATCTAAATATTTGTTATCACTTAATAGTTAAGTGATAATTAATTTGACTAGAGTTAATTGTTAGCTCATGGTTAAATTAATAAAACAAATATTTTATAGATGACTTAATTGCTAAATAAAATGGGATTTTATTAAGCAATTAATTAAGTTAAAGTAAATATTGTTTAAAAGAAAAATTAAATGAAACTTTGAGGACTTGAATGATATTTCTCTTGTCAACGACAAAAGTTGGCCGTCCATTACATTTTGTCCAATTGTTTGACATATATTTGATTTATTACAAAGGAAAATTCTTTTAGTAATAATATATTAGACAAAGCAAAAGATATTTCTAAGTGTTATATATATATATATATATATATTCATTTGATGAATATATCATTAAAAAGATGGTCGGCTATGATCATTGTTTTGTTGTCTTTGAAACAAAATAATAATTGAAGAAAAATAAAGTGGCCGACCATTTTATTATAGTGGTTGCCTTTGAATTCTTTTGGTCTTAAGAAATAAAAGGAGGAGAAGAAGGGAGCTTTAGGTGTAGCTCTTGGCAATTGAGAAGGGAGAAGATGAAACTGGTTTTCATTTTCTCCTCTGAAGCCAACAAGGTGGCCGCCTAATTTTGAAGGTAAGGAAAATTATTTTTGTTTTAAATTTTTAAGTGTTAAAAATAACAAAAAACTTGATAGCAAAAATTATTTTTCTATTCATCTTCTTCTCCTAAATAAAAGGACACTATTTTTACATTTGAGTTGTTTGTTTTGATGAATTTAAATGTTAAATATATTAAGAACAAAATGAATATAGTTTAAGTGTTAGGCTATAAGGATTAAGAGTTAATCCAACGGTTTAAGTGTTAAACTATTGCTGAAAATATATAGGTTGTTGTTCTAGCGACTCAAGCCCACCATGTTGAGTCCTAGAACTTCCAACGGCTCGACTTCATACGGTACTCCAACTACAAATTCGTTCCAAAGGCTTGACAGGTGATATTTTTAATCATTAGTATTAATTTGATTAATATGCTTTATATTTTATTCATTAGTGTAATGAATAACATTTTTGTGTTCATTTTAAGAAATTAGATTTCTAACTTTCATTGTGTTTATGATTTATATATATATATGTGTATTAGATGCGTATGTATATGAATTTTAAAATGGGCACGTATACCACATGCATACACTCAATAAGTTTAGATTGTGAACTGGGATAAACTGGCATCCCAATAAATAATATCAAAGCATTTTATGGTGCTAATTAGATGTATTTAAGAGTTAATTGGTGTTTAGAAGTGTTTCGGGGCTCAATTGGAGTGTTTTAGGTGTTGAAGAGCGTGAATGGAACAAATGAGTTGCCCTAGTGTTGCAGTGCCAGAGATTTGGCGTTACGGCGCTAGAGCACTGTTCACCTAAATAGTATTTTTTAACATTAATTTTGAATAATATTTGTATTAAAAAAAATTAAATATGCATGTGGGCGTTTATGAGATGTAGTGATAAGAGTTATCGGTCTGCATTATAAATCAGAATTATTTTTTCTGTGCTAGTAATCACAATGGGAGCCCTACTAGTGGGGGTTAGTTGTGTTTGTACAAAAATTAATGAATGATTGAAAATTACCTCCTAATGAAGTGAGACCCGGTTTAAAAATAAATAAATAAAAAAAGTTCTCTCTAAATCAGATTGAATTGTATTTCATTATGAGATAATATTATACATGATTCGTCTTTGTCAATACAGTGTTAGACAAGTTACGTTGGTCTTTTCCCAATATCGCTACAATGTAAGGGACTTGGTCGGTTGGACTTGAACTATACAGGTTAAACATGATATGAGGCAAATATATGCAAAAACATTATCCTAGATCATTACATTGTGCAGGTAGTATCGGTAGCATATATTTTATCATTGACAAGTTAATTTGGAATACACTTACCCTAGATCACTATGCTGTACGGATAAGGTGTATTTAGGATCAGGAGCAGGAGTTGCATGAGATGCAATTGACAAGAGTTATCTATCTGTTGAGTTTATAAAGGCCTAGATCGCTACAATATGCAACTGGAGTAAAATGTCAATGGGATCTATTTCTTGCTGTGTAATTCAAAGAGTTTGAACTGTCATTGTCTTGCTCGAGAGATTATTAGGATTATGTAAAGTAGTGGGAGGGCGCTTTTAGATTAAAAAATGTATAAATCATATACCTATGATCTAAAGTATTATTATTAACAATTAGAAATGTTCCGCTACACATCTCCTAAATCGTCTTATAGAGATAAGATACTTATCTTATATAAGATAAGATAAGTATGAGAAATCGTTTAGTACACTTGATCAATGCATATTAACTTTAGGGTACCAAGAAATATTAAGGACTTGTTTATGAATTTAAGAATAATTATAAATTATAAATTCTGAATTACTTGGATATATTTAATATATCTAATCCACAGTTAAAGAATAATTATAATATAAAATGTTTCCACTATAATAAGGTTTGGATGGTAAGTGTTACTGTTCAAGATACTTTAACTGAGAATAGATATATCCTTAAGATAACTGTTTACAGAAAATAGATGTTTAAATAACATATGATACTGATAGTCTAGGGGTATGAGATACCACATGCCCTTCTTATATCTATAAGTTGTTGCATTATTTGAGAAATGATAGTTTTCTCAGAAATGAAAAGTAAGTTTCACATGGAAATAGAGATTTCCTACGCGTGATATCTGATAAGACCTTTCAGATCACTTTTCCATTCTAACAGTAACATTATATTGTATAATTGATATTACATGTCAAACATTATTAAGCATATCAATCATTCCCTGTAGTTGACAAATAGAGATATCATAAAAACATTGAGAATAGTTCTTTATGTTTTTATGATAAAGATAATGTTATTCTTACTGAGTGCCAGATAATGAATGACCAATATATCTAAGATACAACAAGAAATGTCTTGGTAAACAGAACAAGTAGTAGTTTAAGAACTTTGAATAATGATGAATAATGGCAATTAAGATTAGGTCATGTACTAATGAGAAGACTATCCTGCCTAGTTAAGTATGGTCAGATACTTGATTTGACTATAAAATCTTGGCCAATTTATAAATTTTAAATTCAAGTGAAGATGACCGAATCTTAGTATAGGTGTTGGACACCGGGCTATTGATTTATTGAAACTAGTATATACGATGTATTTAGTCTAATAAATTATACTGTTAGAGGTGAGTTTCAATAATTTATAGTCTGGATAGTGATTTGTCACTATACATCATATATGTTTCTAGGAGCCACAGGTTAGAAACTTTTGAAGTGATCAACAGTTTTTTACTAGAAAATAAAGAAATAAACCTTTATGTATGCCTTTGAATAGATCGAGGCTGTTTATGTATAAACAATATATTCATAAAATATTTGAGGGAGAATTTAATTCTCGCTCAGTATGGTCTTCCAGACATTCCTCGACACAAAAGTGTTTAAGGAAAAAAGGAATCAGACTTTATATGATATAGTCTAATTGATGTTGAGCTTCACTGATCTTCTAATGTTTATATGATTATCCTCTAAAATAATGTTACTCACTTATTGAACATAGTTCCACCAAGACCAATTCCCTCTACTCTGTATGAGATATAGATTAAAGGAAGCTGATTCGTAAGTCGTTAAGACCCGGGGTTGTTCAGTTCACGTAAGGGTTATGCAATAAAATATACTTATGCCCAATGGGTACAAGTATTGGTTTATTAGAAACTAGTTCAATGATCTAGAGTAATGAAACATATTCGTTGCTTGTAATACCACCTTCCACGAGAAAGAGTTTCACTTGGATCATTGGAATTATAGAATGATTGTACTTGTTGAAATCAATCAGAAAGTATATGAACCAACAGTGGAATCCTAAAGTTCAAATGAGTGATATACCTTGAACGCACTCTCTTTATAGGTTGAATAGGATATCAAGGCCAACATTTAGTTATGATTGATGCCTAAAGGTACCCTTAGTGTTTTGTTTACGCTCAAAATATAACGCTATTGCACAATAAATAAACTAAAGTGCAATAAGTAAAAAACTGTAATAAATAAAATAAAATAAACTAAGTTAAGCGGTAGAACCAATCATTAAAATAAAAAGTAAAGTGCAATAAAAAAATAAAGTGCAGTAATAAATAAAAAGGTAAAGTGCGATAGATAAATAAAAGAAAATGAACTAAGTTAGGCGGTAAAACCAACCATTAAAATAATATAAAATATAACAAATTAACTAAAGAAAATAAAATAAATTAGATGGTAGAACCAACCATGAACAATAAAATAAAGTACAACAAAGGAAATAAAACGAAGATTTTACAAAGAAAAAAAAAGTACAAAGTTACTGCTTTAGTATCAATAAACGCAACTGACTTTCGCTTAGTGTGCCTTCTCAGCAACATCGCCAAATTTTTGTTTACTCACAAAATATAATGCGGTTACCGCAGTATAAATTGAATTGTCAACCCCACGAGGAAACTTTTGGCAAAATAAGTTGGTGAAGTAAAATACTAAAGCAGTAGTAAATGAGAAAATTAATTAATTGGTTTATATAGATGAGATAGAATTGTCTATGAATTGAGAAAAATGTCTTATGATGATTTAAGCAAGGCTTTGAGAATTACAATTATGCTTTATAAATCTACTCTACACTTTGATTCGATGTTTATAACTCAATTGACAGTTTTACATCTAAACAATCAATCGGAAGATATGTAAAATATAGCACATTTAATAGCACATGCATTTGATATGACTAAACTCTTTTGCAAATATTAACACAAATCATGTTTATTTATACAAGTTATCTAAGATCAATAATATATCATTTTGATAATATTGCAGTAAAATATCAACTTGAATATCAAACATTTATTGCCCTTACATGTTATCCAAGATTGACAACATATCAATTTGATGATATCACAGTAAAAAATTAACATATATAATAATGTAACCAATAACAATTATAATTCAACAAGAATCACATAAGAAAGGCATGACTGAACATATATAAGGCATAAGAATTATAACCTCTGGATTATAGAAAATAAAATAGATAAGAGTTTAATCAAAACCAAACTTACAAACATTTATAACTCTTGACAACAAATCAAAGCATAGAAGTAGATTTATTACACATAAAAGTTCATCTCTTAGCCTTGTCAAGAACTTTAGCCTAAATTACAATACATGTTAATGAGAAAAAAAGAAGAGAGAATTATCTAATGTTGAAAATGTCTTAAGACTGTTCTCATATAGGCAATGAATGGAAATATGTCATGTTTGACATCAATCTTCAATAATTTTAGGCCAATAACTCATTCACCCAATTGTAGTATATTTTTGATAATATAAATGACCAATGTAGCCTCTGTGACCGACATGAAAGTTGTATTATTTTGTCCCTTCTTTTCATAGGCACTAGATTCATGAAAATTGGATGAGTATCCAATGAGATATGGGCACAATGCCAAAGATACGTCAGAATTAGGCCAACAATCCATTTACCCACTTGCAAGACAATTTGGTCCATGATAACGGCTGATTTGGACTTTACTATCAACATAAGAGTTATTGATAATTAAGTCAATATTTTACAGCTTTAAGAATTATACCAATTGGGTACTTAGTTTCTGAGATACGGTCTAAATACATGAGTTGGGTCAAGCTAAGTGTAAGTTGTAGCCCGATTCTATTGTATCTCCATTTTTGGCCCATAACATGTTGGATTTGGCTTTTCAATTGTACTTCAAGTTTGTGTAAGATTGAGTCATGTTACTCCAGGTTTAAGAATTTCTTCATTTCAATTTCTATATTGAGAGTTATCTACATTTTACCTAAACCTGTGCAAATAACATTCATTAATCACAATTTAAGGAGAACACTTTATTTCAAGCTAAAAGTACAAAAATGTTAAAATTAGTAACATTAAATGGTGACTGAATCTCTTAATAAATATACATTTTCATGTGTTCATCACAGCCCCCAAGCAGCTTATTGCTATACTCTAGCAATTCTAGCGTAAATAGAATATGCAAAATTACCTAAGTATTTCAAATAAAAAGTCAGTTCAAGATCACTATTGCTATTATAGTTTTTTCAATCACAACTTCCAATAATTGTGTTTTGGTGAACTAAGTCGTAATCATCTTACCACAATCCACAGTAGATATAGCCTTGAGAATTTCTCTAAGTAAAAGTCTCAACTCCATATCCTCATAAGTGTATGACTGTTTAAAGTGTTAGGATTTCTCTTATGGAGTTGGAAAACAATTAAGCACTCAAGAAAAAGTAAGTTTTAAGGACAAATATATAAACTAATATTGATCTAAAGATAGAAAAATCAATTATTTAGAAATTAATTATTCTTAACATAAGCCAGTTTTAGAACTTCAATTGGCTTGTGAGAATAATACAAATATAATTTGGTGAGAAAACTGCTTTACAAAATATTTTTCTTCTAAAACTGAATGAAGACTTTATTAAACTAAATTGATTCTTCTTTTTTTTTTCATTCTTTTTGGTATTTTTCTTTCTTTTTTTCCATTTTTTTTGTATTTTTAAAGAATAAAATAAAGTATTACAAAGGTTTCTCACCAATTATATTATACACAAATGCAACCAACTTGTTCCGTAATTTAAATAATATCAATCTAAATAAAAATTAACCAATTCAAAAGACCAATGAAGGTTCATAAGTTATTTTCTCAACCTTTTCACTTACTCACAAAAGATATGTGAGATTAGAAAAATATATAATTAAACATGAGAATTCTCTTGGCTATATAAATTAAATCATCCGTCTTACCACAAGGCTTAGCATTGTGCTTAAAAATATTTTGAAAGTCATTCTTCAGTAACCTAAATAGAAACAGTGACTCAACCTTAACAATTTTGAAATCATACCTAGGTAGAAAAGAAAATTCCTTTATACAAGAATTACCAAGACTACAAGCAATAAACAGCAATACATGAAACATAAAACAAAACAATAAAAAGTGAGTTAAAAATGCATTTTAAAAGTTAGAACTAAAACTCCTTAGTCTGCCATTCTAATTTGACCTAAAATGCGTCTCAAGAGTTTAAGAATGAACTCTTTACTCTGCCATTTTAATCAAATATCGGACCATAATTTTTTTTTTAAATGCAAAATGCAATTTGTGTCTACTATCCTCCCCCAAATCAAATGAAACATTGTCCTCAATGTTTAACTAGAAAGAGATAAAATATAGGAGATATTACCTGAAATGCCAATTTTTTGAAAGAAACAAACTTGAAAGACACTTAAGCAAATATAAACTTAAATAATGATGCTGATAAATAATTAAAATAAAGAAAAACACATGTATTTACAAGTAGTTGTGATTGTGGCTCATATTTCTTCTGGTTTTACATCTAGTAACTGTTGGAGCTGGTGCTTACGTGCCATTCCAATATTGTATGAATATTAATTGTTAATATTTATACAATAAACATTTCGAATAAAGATTGTTAATATCATATTAATATGGTATAATGCTTGTAACATTACAGACATTGTTTGATCTGAAAGAGTTCAGATCTGGTCTAAAGGAGTTTAGATCAGAACTAATAGTTAGCAAAGCTGAGAGTTATAAATGCTAAAAGTTAGCGCTGTTAAGAGTTAGCAGGTTATAAGAGTCAGCGAGGTCTAAAGAGTTAGAACCTTGTCTATAATGGGACAAAGACCTGAGAGTATACTTGTAATGATATAATTGTAAAGAGTTGCAATAGGTGTTAAGAAATATCATTATGTAAGTATGTCTCAAAGATAATGTTCCTGATCTATAATCACCAATGCGGGTCTATCGGTGATTCACTTTATATAGATTAGTGTATGTTTATATCTGACTGGTTCAGATGGTTGTTCTTAGCTGACCATGAGCTTAGAGCTTGTATAGGCATGCGGGTATCCAGCCAAGACTGGATACTGAACAGACTTATGAGGACCCCAATAGATATCCTATGACACCGTCAAAGGAAGGTCCTCTCGAGTTGAGTAGTATTCGTGGTCCTTTGACCTGAGCGCCACGGTGGTCTTGTGAGTGATCCATCATGCTTTGGTTCCACATATGTCAGAGACCTTTCATGGTCTGACCGCTATGTGTCGCTGGGTATGGTCCGATGCTCATGGAGTCCGGTGTGCGTAGATACGGGATCCGTCAGCTTACGTAGGTAAGTTGTATATCCGATGCTCCGAGATTGTATTTCATAAAGTCTTGTGGCCACAAGCATAAACCCGGGAAAAGAGTTTCCCATAGGGTTAAACAATATAGCAAAAGTGTTTGAGTATATTGTTTATCGAGATACGAATCTGGAGATAAGTTTATGGATGAGCAAATGGGGATTTGACGATGCTGATCTATATCCCCGCACATCCAGGATATAAATGATGGAAGGATTATACGTATACGTTATGACCTCAACTTGTATGGTCAGACACGCTGATTTGTAATATTCGTAACGTGTGCGTGGGGCATCGATTACAGATTAATGGAACAATTTCATTTGACAAATCGGGTGTGGACCTAGAGAGTCCCAATATGAAATGTACTCTTTGAGCACTTGGGCAGTATACTGTATTGAATTGTTCAATACAGTGTAATTCAGCAATTACTAAGGTTACGTTAACTAAAGTATGTGGTTAAATTGGTGGGACCCACTTTAGGTTAACTTGGTAACCGAGTAAGGATATAATAGTAATTTCACTTTATGATTATTTAATTGTTAAATAATTAAAATAAATATTTATTTATTTAATTGTTAAATAAATTATTTAACCTAACTAAGGTTAAGAGTTAACCATATGGTTAAGTTAAGTTAACCTTACTTAAAGGTTAAGTAAAGGTTAACCTAACTATGGTTAAGTTAGTTAACTATGGTTAAATTAATAAAATATTTATTAACTTAAAAGTTAAGTTAAAATAATCTAACTATGGTTAAATGTTAACTAAGGTTAGGTTAAGCCAAATGAAATGCAAATGAAATTCAAATTAGTTTGGAATTAATGCATTAGTATATAAAGTGAAATGAAATTCAAAAATAAAAAATGTTTTAGATTTTAGGTTTTGCATTTTGGGAGCCAATTCAATTTGAGAAATTGAAATTGTTTGTTTTGTGTTTTAAGTGTTAGAACAACAAAACAAATTGAATTAATGGTTACTAAATGTAATAACTAAAAACAAGATTTGTTTTATTTATTCAAGAGTTGAATAAAAAGAAAAACAAATTTAATTAAGTTAAAGAGTTTAACTTTGTAAAATGTTTAAGAGTTAAACATAAATGCTGGATTAAGATGCTGCCATTCTAGACAATCAAACCCACCCTTGTTGATTGCTAGAATTGATCAAAGATTCATTTCATGGTGGACTTCAAAGAAAATTAATCCAAAGGCTTCATTGGTGATTTTCTCAATCTCGAATTTCAGTTTAATCAAATGTTATTTTCTGTGTTCATTGTATTCAATCTTCTGCTGTGCACATGTATGTATGAGATATGTATATTGTTTGTATGATGAACACACAACCCACATGCAAGAACCCTAAGTAAATTCGCCCAAACCCAATAGTAACGGCTTAAACGCCTTCTATGGGTCGGGGATAAGCTTCCCATCCAATTTTCTTATAAATTGGCAAACATGATTTTTTTGAGTCAGATTCCGGAGACTATACCGTTGATGTTCATTTTTGAATTTGTTCCATAAATTAAAAAGTTTACGTTGCACGAGCCCACAAGGATGCGTCTCAAGAGTCAATAGGATATCATCCAAAGAATCCTTACTCAGTCCATCTTTAATGAATTGAATTTTGTCTTCATGATTTCTAGATGTAAATTCTAAAGAATGACAACTTCGATTACAATTCCATTGAGCACATTTATGACAGACTTTTAACATTTTTGCTCGTCGCCTTTTGGTATATGAGCTTATTCCAAGACCAGGCATATGAGAAATAAAATCATTTTTAGACTCATCAAATAATCGAACCTTGGCTTCAATTAACCAACGAAAATCCACAGAGATATTACTCAACATCAATAGCCTTAGTCTTTTACATCGTGCTTTGTAAATCTTAAGCAGAGCATTTTGAGGCAATGAAGAAAAACATTTTTTAAGGTTGGCAAGAATACAGTCCATTTTGAAAGAAAGAAAAGAGATGAATGCACACTTTGAGGGACAGATTTTAGGAAACTGAGAAATCTACTTTAATAGTCACGAAGTACTGTATCCGCCACTTAACCAGAAAATAAAATCACACTGAAGAAAAAAAAGAAAAAGAAGCAAATAAAGTAAAACAAAATGTGAAAGAAAATAAAAGCAAAAATAAAAAGTCAAAAGGTAAAATATAGACAAAATATAAATATAGTACAGATAGATTGAACCTGATCAAGCATGATAGATACGATCTACAAGAGGAATCTCGTCTAGGTGCATAAAGTTGTCTACCTTTTTCACATAGTTTTTCAGCTGTTGTCCAATCATTTTAAAAGTTCGCCTATCAATAGGGTCCTCAATTTCGACAACACCATTAGAAAAAAATGTGCCTTACCATAAATGGACCAGTCCATCAAGATCTCAACTTTTCAGAGTGTAAATGCAATTGAGAATCATAAAGATAGACCTATTGATTTGGCTCAAAGTGTTTCCTTGAGATCTGTTTGTCATGAGTTGCTTTCATTTTAGCTTTGTAAATTTTGGAGTTGTCATATGCGTTATTTCGTAGCTCTTCTATTTCTAACAATTGTAACTTTCTTTGAAGGCCTGTAGCACTCAAATCAAAGTTAAGGGCTTTGACAGCCTAATAAGCTTTATGAGATATTCTAGAACAGAAACGTGTTCCTTGATCACTAATAATGACACGTGGTATCTCGAGGTTTAATAGTTTTAATTTCTCCTTCTCTTGTGGCAACTCTTCAATGCCCGACTTCTAAATTCGAGTCCCTTTATCCTGTTCTGCCAAAAATGCAGTTTTCTTTACATGGTGTTTTGTATTGATAGTGCATAGATCCTTGATGACTTTGGCATAAGTTAGAACCTGCTTAATCAAATGCAACAAAGGAAGATTAATGTTAACTTGTTTCAAATGTTCCAAAATCTCACCTTGAATTTCTGAATTTTTTCCACCCAGTCGAAAAGCTTGAGGAAAAGGCACTGGGATTGAAAACTTATTTTTGGGCTCTTTTTCCACTGTGGCCTCTTTTTCAAAGGGGGCGTCTTTACTACTCATAGGTGTGTTAATTTCATAAGTAGGCTCACTTACAATCTTACCACTTTGAGTAGTAATGGCATTGATTTCTTTGAGATTTTGAGCATCAAAAGTAGAAGCTTGTGCCATGAATTGTCCTTTCAGATTGGATTGAGGTTGAGATAGAAACTTACCTCGCTCTTGTATGGTTAAGGCACTGGTCAGCTTTGTGATTTGACTCTTGATTTCTTTGTTTTCATCTATTACCTGTGCAAGAATTGTTTCAAAGTTTTTATTAGTCTTACTTTGTGCCTCCATAAATGCTTGTAATATTTTCTCTAAAGGACTCCTAACTGATCGTGCATTATATTGAGGTGCAACATAAGACTTGGGTGCTTGTTGTTATTGTTTCCAATGATTGTTGGCTTATTGGTCAGATTTCTAACTGAAGTTTGGGTGGTTTCTCAAGCTAGGATTATAGGTTTCAGAGTAAGGTGAATAAGGATTCTTGTACATCCTTAGGGAATTACATTGTTCCTCATAAATCTCTCTCATCTCACTATAAGTGGGGCAATCCTAAGCTAAGTGTTCCATTCATCCACAGATAAAACAGACATCGTGTGACTCAACCTTAGCAACTGTATGGGTAACCTTTCTATCTTTGGTTTTTAAGACCTCTAACTCCATAGTTAAGACTTCTAATTGGGCTTTGAGGTTATCCTCTTCCCTAAGATGGAAAACTCCACTAGGTCGTGACCTATTTATGCTTTCAGTAATGCTAGGTCCAGTCCATGTATAGGCTTTTTCGGCTAAGTCATTAAGGAATTTTATGGCTTCTTCTGAATCTTTGTGAAGAAACTCCCTATTATACATCATCTCAACAAATTGGCGCTCTCTAATTGTGAGTATCTCATAAAAATAGCTAACCAAGCGCCAATTTTCATACCCATGGTGAGGACACAGATTTAGCAACTCTTTAAACCTTTCCCATGCTTGATATAAGGTTTCACTGTCTTTTTGGGAGAAGTAAAAAATTTGTCTTTTTAAGCCATTAGTTTTGTACTGTGGGAAGTATTTATTAAAAAATGCTTGGGTCATTTCTACCCAAGTTCCTATAGACCTCGGCCTCAAAGAGTATAGCCAACTCTTTGCTTTGCCTTTCAAAGAAAAAGGAAAACATTTAAGCCTAACAGTGTCTATGGTTTCAGGTTGGCTATAGAAGGTGGCAATTACCTCTTTAAATTCCCTGACATGTATATAAGGATTTTCACTATCTAAACCATAAAAAGTGGGAAAAAGTTGTATCATTCCAAGTTTAAAATCCGAATGTGGGGTGTTAGGGAAAAATATAATGTATGATGGTGTGGCTGTGCAGGTTGGATGCAAGTAATCTTTTAGAGTCCTAATGGGGTTATCTTCGTGTTAACTCATTTTGTTAGAATTACAAGATGAACTAGATGGTGAATTCTCTTCCCTTACAAATTATAGTGATGATTCTAGCTCTACTTCTCTCATGAACCTTCCTCGTTTGTCTCTAAGTCGATGCATACATCCTAACAATTTTTTTTTCTTTTTTTTTTTATGAAAGAAATGCTCAAAGAAATTAAGAAGTTAAATAAAACATAACAAGAATTAGAAATAAGTTAGGTGGTAAGACTAACCATGAAATATAAATATAATAAATGAAGAAAAGATAATAAACTGTAAAATACAATAAATAAATAAATAAAAAGTACAATAAGTAAATAAAAGAAATGAAAGTACAATAAATAAAGAAAAATAAAATGAAAAGTAAAATAAATAAATAAAAGGAAAAAATAAAATAAAGTAGAAGAAAAAAAAGGTACAATAAATAAATAAATAAAAAGTTAGGCGGTAGAACCGGCCATTAACATAAAATAAAAATACAACGTATTAACTAAAAAAATAAAGTACAATAAATAAATAAAGGAAAATAAAGTGCAATAAATAAATGAAGTATAATAAATAAACTAAAGTGCAATAAATAAATAAACTAAAGTGCAATAAGCAAAACAAATGTAATAAATAATAAATAAAATAAAATAAAATTAGTTAGGCGGTAGAACCAACCATTAAAATAAAAAAGTGCAATAAAAAAATAAAAAAATAAAGTGCAGTAATAAATAAGAAGGTAAAGTGCGATAGATAAATAAAAGAAAATGAACTAAGTTAGGCGGTAAAACCAACCATTAAAATAATATAAAATATAACAAATTAACTAAAGAAAATAAAATAAATTAGATGGTAGAACCAACCATGAACAATAAAATAAAGTACAACAAAGAAAATAAAACGAAGATTTTACAAAGAAAAAAAAAATACAAAGTTACTGCTTTAGTATCGATAAACGCAACCGACTTTCGCTTAGTGTGCCTTCTCAGCAACATCACCAAATTTTTGTTTACTCACAAAATATAACGCGGCTACCGCAGTATAAATTGAGGTGTCAACCCCACGAGGAAACTTTTGGCAAAATAAGTTGGTGAAGTAAAATACTAAAGCAGTAGTAAATGAGAAAATTAATTAATTGGTTTATATAGATGAGATAGAATTGTCTATGAATTGAGAAAAATGTCTTATGATGATTTAAGCAAGGCTTTGAGAATTACAATTATGCTTTATAAATCTACTCTACACTTTGATTCGATGTTTATAACTCAATTGACAGTTTTACATCTAAACAATCAATCGGAAGATATGTAAAATATAGCACATTTAATAGCACATGCATTTGATATGACTAAACTCTTTTGCAAATATTAACACAAATCATGTTTATTTATACAAGTTATCTAAGATCAATAATATATCATTTTGATAATATTGCAGTAAAATATCAACTTGAATATCAAACATTTATTGCCCTTACATGTTATCCAAGATTGACAACATATCAATTTGATGATATCACAGTAAAAAATTAACATATATAATAATGTAACCAATAACAATTATAATTCAACAAGAATCACATAAGAAAAGCATGACTGAACATATATAAGGCATAAGAATTATAACCTCTGGATTATAGAAAATAAAATAGATAAGAGTTTAATCAAAACCAAACTTACAAACATTTATAACTCTTGACAACAAATCAAAGCATAGAAGTAGATTTATTACACATAAAAGTTCATCTCTTAGCCTTGTCAAGAACTTTAGCCTAAATTACAATACATGTTAATGAGAAAAAAAGAAGAGAGAATTATCTAATGTTGAAAACGTCTTAAGACTGTTCTCATATAGGCAATGAATGGAAATATGTCATGTTTGACATCAATCTTCAATAATTTTAGGCCAATAACTCATTCACCCAATTGTAGTATATTTTTGATAATATAAATGACCAATGTAGCCTCTGTGACCGACATGAAAGTTGTATTATTTTGTCCCTTCTTTTCATAGGCACTAGATTCATGAAAATTGGATAAGTATCCAATGAGATATGGGCACAATGCCAAAGATACGTCAGAATTAGGCCAACAATCCATTTACCCACTTGCAAGACAATTTGGTCCATGATAACGGCTGATTTGGACTTTACTATCAACATAAGAGTTATTGATAATTAAGTCGGTATTTCACAGCTTTAAGAATTATACCAATTGGGTACTCATTTTCTGAGATACGGTCTAAATACATGAGTTGGGTCAAGTTAAGCAAAAGTTGTAGCCCGATTCTATTGTATCTCCATTTTTGGCCCATAACATGTTGGATTTGGCTTTTCAATTGTACTTCAAGTTTATGTAAGATTAAGTCCTGTTAATCCAGGTTTAAGAATTTCTTCATTTTGATTTCTACATTGAAAGTTATCTACATTTTACCTAAACCTGTGCAAATAACATTCATTAATCACAATTTAAGGAGAACACTTTATTTCAAGCTAAAAGTACAAAAATGCTAAAATTAGTGACATTAAATGGTGACTGAATCTTTTAATAAATATGCATTTTCATGTGTTCATCCTATTTTCTTATTTGAAGAAAATAATTCTTTGACTTATAAAAATGTGATGTTTGACATCATTTTGGGGAAATGGGAAGAAACCGTAAAATCTAAAATTGACTCTATTAATGACAGTCAAGTCTAACACTTGGTTGTGCTTCTTGTAGAAATTGTTTCTAGTTGTTGTAAAAGAGTTTACGCAGTTGAAGCATGGCACTTTAATATAAAGACTTTCAAGGCCCAACTGGTGACGAAAGGTTATACTCATAAAATTTGAGATCAGTAATAAGGAAACATTATTCATCAGTAATCATGCTAAAGTAAATTTGGATTCTGTTGACTATTGTTGCATATTAAGATTTTGAGGTCTGGTTGATGGATATAAAGACTGCATTTTAGGAATTTATGTCTCGAGTTAGAGATATACACGGAGCTGCCTGAAAGTTTTGCATACAGCCTTACTTTTAATCTACTATGTAAACTGAAAAAGTCCTTTCTTGGACTTAAGCAATTTTTTTGAAGCTAATATCTTCATTTAACTGACGAAATTAGAAAGTTTGGTTTAATCAGTAATGAGGAAAAAACTTGTGTCTTCAGAAAGGAAGTGAGAGCAGGATTATCTATCTAATTCTCCACGTGAAAAATGTAATCGATGTTGAAAATGACGTTAGTATATAACAAGTCAATTAGATAAATGTTATCTTAGTAAGAAATTTTTCATAAATATTTAGAGAGACCTCTTATTAGACTTTATAAAGATGAAGTTAGGAAGCCGATGGGACTCTCTAAATCATCATACATAGACTAAGTCCGAGAAAGGTACAACTTAATTAATAGTGAGGCAGTTAATGTACCTTTCTGACATGATATTCATCTTTTTAAGAGGAAGTATCCTCAAGTATAAGATGAAAGCGTTAGAGTGTCTAACTCATCACTTACATCATCTAGAAGTAGCATGATGCATACCATATTATGTACGACACCTAGATTTGGATGGCTCTAAGAGTTCTGAACTGGATGGTTATGAAACATATCTGATATACATTAGAGGTATAAAGGATAAGTTTCTAAATGTAAAGAAAACTTCTTACAAGAGAAGGAATGCATATATTCAGATTTTTCATCTAACTCAAATTGTAAAAAGTCTACATCTAGTTATATGTTCTTCTTTATCAGTACTAGAGCTAGTTGAAAACATGCAATTTTGATATCCATAGTTAATTCTCCCTTAGAGGAAGAATTAGTTGCAACTTGAAAAGACTACAAAGGAAATACTATAGATATTTAAGTTAGTTGCAGAACTTAGAATAATTTCAAGCTCAGTAGATCCTATCCCACTGCATTGTAACTAATAATGGAATAATTGCTTAAACCAAAAAGGCATAAGGCACACCAGTATTCTGATTATGTGGACTCTGAATACCACATAATTGGAAATGTTTTGGCTATTGAAGATGTGATAGTATTTAAGAAATATTCCTTAGATAACGTAGTGGATCCACATAAGCCTAAACTCATATTGTGTTTGAGAAACACTTGGAAAGTATTGATATGAGATACCAGTACTAGATGACACTAAAGCAAGTGAGAGTTTGTTAGAGTTGGTGCTTACGTGTCATTCCAATACTTATGAATATTAAATTATTTAATATTTATAAAGCAAACATTTCATATAATCATTAATATAATATAAATACATAGTACAATACTTGTTACGTTACAAATATTATATGATCTAAAATAGTTTAGATCTAATCTAAAAGAGTTTAAACTAGTGTTAAGAATTAGTAGAGTTGAGTGTTATATTTATGCTAACAGTTAGCACTACTAAAAGTTAGCAGGTTATAACAGTTAGCCAGATCTAAAATATTAGATCCTTATCTGTAATAGGACAAAGGCTTAAGGATATACCAGTAATGACATGGTTGCAAGGAGTTGCAATAGGTGCTAGGAGATATCATTATGCAAGTATATCTTAAAACACTATGTTCCTAATCTGCTTTACCGATGTGGGTCTATCGGTGGATTCATTTTATATATATCAGTATATGCTATATCTATATGGTATAGATGATTATTTTTAGTCAACTCTGGGCTTACCAGAAGCTCGTATATGTATAGAGTATTCAGTCAGGACTAAATATTGAACGGACTCACGAGGACATCAATAGACATCATATGAAACCGTCAATAGTGAGTCCTCTCGAATTGAGTAGTATACATGGTCCTTTGACTTGAGTGTCACGGTAGACTTGTAAGTGATCCACCATACTTTCGTTTCACGCATGTCACAAATCTTTCCTAGTGTGACCGCTGGGTATAGTTTGATATTTATAGAGTTCGATGTGTATATATTTAGGATTCGTCAGGTCTCATAAGGGAGTGTTATATCCAAATGCTCTGATATTATATTTATTTAAATCTCGTGGCCACGAGTACTAACCAAAGAAAGGTGTTTCTCAAAAGGTTGAACAATATAGTAAAGGTGTTTGTGTATATTATTCTTGAAAATACAAATCTAGAGATAAGCTCATGAATGGGTATATGGGGATTTGACGGTGCTAGTTTATATCCTCGTACATCCAGAATTTACATGATGAAAGATTATACGTATGCGTTGTGACCTCAACTTGTATGGTTTAGCGAGCTGATTTGTAATATTTGTGATGTGTGCGTGAGGCATCGATCACAGACTCATGAAATAGTTCCAATGGAAAATTGGACGTGGACCTAGGGAGTCATATAATATGAAGTGTACTCGTTGTGCATTGGGGCAGCATACTGGATTAAATTGTTCAATATGGTAATTTCCAACAGAACCGAATATTTGGTTTAGGAACCCACAAGATGCATGCGTGTCAGTATTTAAGTGTTAAGTACAATAATTCCACCATATTCAATACTTGAGTAAATTTAACCGAAGGCTCACCATGCACTACGTGTCACTATTTAATTAGTTAATAATGATTATTAACTAATTAAATAGTGACACGTAGTGCATGGTGAGCCTTCGGTTAAATTTACTCAAGTATTGAATATGGTGAAACCCACGTTGGGTTAATTAAACTTAAGAGTTATTTTTCTTAATTAATTATTTAAGTGTTAAATAATTTAAATATTTGTTATTACTTAAGATTTAAGTAATTAATTAATTTGACTAGAGTTAATTGTTAGCTCATGGTTAAATTAATAAAAAAAAATTATTGAGGATTTAATTGTTGAATAAAATGAGATTTTATTGAGCAATTAATTAAGTTAAAATAAATGTTGTTTAAAAAGAAAATTAAATGAAACTTTGAAGACTTGAATGATATTTCTCTTGTCAAAGATAAGAGTTGGCTGTCTATTACATTTTGTCTAATTGTTGGACACATATTTGGTTTATTTAATAAGAAAAATTCTTTTAATAATAATATATTAGAAAAAACAAAAGATATTTTAAGTGTTATATATATATATATTCATTTCATGAATATATAATTAAAAAAGTGGCCAGCCATGATCATTGTTTTGTTGTCTTTGAATCATTTGGTCTTGGAAACAAAATAATAATTGCAGAAAAATAAAGTGGCCAACCATTTTATGTAGTGGTTGCCTTTGAATTCTTTTGATCTTAAGAAATAAAAGGAGGAGAAGAAGGGAGCTCTAGGTGTGGCTCTCGACAATTGAAGAGGGTGAGGGTGAAAATGATTTTCATTTTCTCCTTTGAAGCCAACAAGGTGGTCCCCCAATTTTGAAGGTAAGGAAAATTATTTTTGTTTTAAGTTTTTAAGTGTTAAAAACAACAAAAAAAAAAAAACTTGATAGTAAAAATTATTTTGTTATTCATCTTCTTCTCCTAAACAAAAGGCCATTATTGTTGCAATTGAATTGTTTGTTTTGATGAATTTAAGTGTTGAACACATCAAAAATAAAATAAATATAGTCTAAGTGTTAGGCTTTGAGGATTAAGAGTTAATCCAACGGTTTAAGTGTTAAACCGGTGTTGGAAATACATAGACTGCTATTTTAGCGACTCAAACCCGCCATGTTGAGTCCTAAAACTGCCAAAGGGTCGATTTTATGCGGTACTCTAGGTACAAATTCGTTCCAAGGGTTTGACAAGTGATATTTTTAATCATTAGTATTAATTTGATTAATATGCTTTATATTTTGTTCACTAGCATAATGAATAAAATTTATTGTGTTCATTTTAGGAAATTAGATTTCTAGCTTTCGTTACGTTTATAATTTGTATATATATATATATATATGTATTAGATGCATATGTATATGAATTTTAAAATAGACACGTATACCACATGCATACACCCAATAGGTTTAGGTTGTGAATTAGGATAAACCGGCATCCCAACAAAAGTTTCCATATTAAATTTTTGGGGCGAATAACCCTATTAAAAAAAGGACGAAATATAAAAAATCATAACTTGTTGGATAAAAAAGCTTTTGTTTAATAAACTAAATTTTTTGCAAAATTCAGATTAATTTGTTCATAATTACATATATATGGATATAATATTATTTCAATTTCTTATTTGATAAACCTTGAATTGATTCACAACAATCTTCCTTACTATTCTTAATTTTCCAACTCAAGTGTGTGAGCATATGAATCTCCGTTAATTTACAAACTCATGCATACCTAAGACATTGTTATAGATTGAAAGGAGAGGAGTAGTCTAATTCTCTTTTCCATATAAATTATGTAAAAAACAATTATTAATCTTTTTATATTTTCTACTCCTTAACTCTCTTATGTATACGCATCTTACTTGAGATTTAGAGTTTAATTAGGATTTAAGATTTATAGTTTGATTAAGGACTGCCAAACTCATAGGCTTCTAACCTCTAACTTAAACAAATCTAGTCCAAGTCATATCATGACCTACCAATTCTTCTAAGATAACTCTAGACTATTTTATTATAAGCCGAAGATTGTACTCTAGTAACTCATGTTCAATAAAAGTTCAGTTTAATAAAACTATTTTAATGAAATTAATCTTGGCCTTAGACCAATAATAATCACATACCCTCTAAGCTATGATCATTGTCTTATAATAACTAATATCCATAATTAAAGTTATGTTATAAAAAAATATCTTGTCTCTTTAATTACTTATTTACCCTTGAGTCATTGAATGCTTTAATGATAATTTTTCTATATGCCTATATTTATAAAATTACAAATAAATATTATTATTCAATAAATAATTTATTAAAAAACTATGACCACATATTTAAATGATTAAGTATTGTAAATAACTTATGTGAATATTACTAAGTAGATTCTATATTGTAAGTGTATGTTCCTTTGACCTATAAAATTATATCTCTAAACTATTGAAGTTTTGATTATTTATATGTATCTCATTTTGTGATAACTTAAGATCAATCAAGCTTATTAAAATTTTTGTGAATTAAGTTCTGATGTACTGTGTTAATTTAGATAAAATGTGTGCATTTTAATTTTTTTAATACATTTGGATGTCTCAAATGTAAAGTGTGCGCAGCAAAAATAAAATACACACATACATATATTTTATTACATTAATAAAATTTAGAATTAACCTTGAAGACAATTCGGGGTAGTTTTTGTTTTTGAAGTTTCACCCTGAAGTGATCTCGCAAGCAATTCTAGTCTACAATTCCAGTGAGATTGTGAAGTTATAATGGTAGCTTTCCTCTAGGAATGGATGAAGCAACTCTTGCTTCAATTGTCTCTCGGGCTAATGACTAACTCTTAGTCATTATTGTATTTCACTTAAGCATGTTAACACTTAACATGCTTTTCCCCATTTGAATTTTCACTTCTATACAACAATGAGCCATTATTTATAGCCTATGCCGCCATCCATCCAAGTCAATTAAAATTGTTTTAGTGACAATTCAATTTAAGCAAGAGTTGGCAATAAACTTATCACTCGGAGGCATTTAGCTTAAATTTAAGTAAGAGTTGGCAACAAACTTACCACTTGAAGGCATTTAGCTTAAGCTTGGCCGAATTGCCCAAGAGGTTAATGGCAATTTGCATCTCAAAATGATTAGAATGATGCCACATCATGCTTGAATTTTAAGCATGACAATTATTTTTCAATAATGACCAATCGAAAACAACACATATGGCTAATCTATCATTTAAACAAATGAATCATTTCATTTTGTTTACAATGATAAAATAATGGTAAATCAAATGAAATAACAATTATTTTATTTAAATGGTAGCCATTTCCACCAATACCCTATGTTATGCCATTATAAATTAATGGCACAATATAAGGCATGCATTTGGTAGATTGATGTGTTAAGTATACTTGACACAATTCTAAGTTTAACACTTAAACCCTCACTGCTTCCCAAAAGGCCCTAAAATAAATTAATGGTCGAATATATTATGAAAAAATAATTATTTCATAGCTTTATCTACGAATGCTCTAATTAAGTACACATACAAATTATTGGCACAATTTGAGGCATACACTAAGTAGATAAAAGTCTCAAGTCTCACTTGACATAATCTTTAGTTTAACACTTAAACCTTAGCTACTCCTCAAGAGGCCTTGAAATAAATTCATATTTTTCAAAAACTTTTTGGATTGAACAATTTGATTTGGTGCGTTACCCATGTGCTCAACAAGTACACTTCATATAATGAGACTCTCTAAGTTCACACTCATTTTGTCTCACAGTACAATTTTGTAAGTCCATAACCAATACACCCCCCCACACGTTATGGATAATGAAAAATAGCGAGTTGAAATATATAAGTTAAGGTTAACCTATATTCATACAATCTCTCCGTCATTAGTATCTTGAAAGAGCAGAGTTATAAATCAACACCGTCAGGTTCCTTATTACTCAACCATAAACCTATTTCATCGATTCATATTCTGATAAATAGTATCCATGAACTCTTTTGTGGTATTGTTTATATCACGAGAAACTATTTCTCGGGTTTAATGCTTATGACCATAAGACTTTATAGAATACAACCTTAGAGCATATGAATATTTAACTCACTGATATAAGCTAACGGATCCCATGTATACACACACTGAATTCCATAAACATTGGACTATACCCAGTGACATCCAACAGTCAGATCATGAAAGATCTCTAATATGTGTGGAACTTAATTATGGTAGATCACTCAAAAGCTCACCATGGTGCTTAAGTCAAAAGACCAAGAATACTACTCTACTCAAGAAGACCCTCAATTGACCATTTTATAGGATATCTATTGGAGGTCTTCATTGAGTCTGTTTAGTACCCAGTTCTAACTGAATACCTATATATCTATACTAGCTTATACTAAACTCATGGTCTACTAAGATTAACCATCTAAACCATCTAGATATAGACATACATTGATCTATATTTAATAAAGTTCTACCCAACAAACATTACATCGGTGAAAATAGATCAAGAACATATAGTTTGAGAACATATTTGCATAATTACATTTCCTAGCGTAGGTTGCAACTCCTTGCAACTATGTCATTGCTAGTATATTCCCAAATTTTTTTTTTCCATTTCAGACAAGGCTCTATCTCTTTAGATTTTGCTGACTTTTATAACCTACTAACTCTTAACAATGCTAATACTTAGCATTTATAACTTTTAGCATTGCTAACTCTTTAGCCATGTTTTAAATTCCTTTAGACCTAATCTGAACTCCTTTAGATCAATACAATATTCAAAACGTTACAAGTATCTTACCATATATAATTTATATTAATGATACTATTCAAAATATTTATTGTATAAATATTAAATAATTAATATTCATACAATATTAGAATGGCATATAAGCACCATCTCCAACATTAAAAACAACAATATTTAGTCAAGCAGATCAAATTTACAATAATCTCGTCCAATAAATTATATACACTAGTTTTTCTACTCGAAATGTCTACTTTAAAGATTAAGATAAATTATCCACTATATGAAGTACAAAAACTACAATCTTACATAATGAAATGCCATCCTTATCAATGGCTGTTAAAAGCTTCAAATTTAAAACACTCTAGAAATAATGTCTTAGCCCCTTGGATTATCTTAAATTACTTCGAAAAAGAGTATCGTCCTTTTGCAAATATATTACTCTGACACTCGAGTTAGTATATGATCAACACAAGCATGTAATATATAGGAGCGCTTTGAGCAAAATGGTCTCAATGCTCTTATGATTTATTTATTTTTGTATGTGTATGTCACATTATTTCTAAATGTATGTAAATGTATAATGCATACCTTTTTATAGCATTTCAAATGACAAAGTTTTAATCATAATCTAATAAAGTAATAGAGTTTAATTCGTTTACAATGTGATTGTCATCGCAATATGATCATCTAATCATTATTCAATCATGATAATGCAATAGTATTCTTATGTCAAATGCATGTTAATGTCTAATAAAACTCGTGCATAATTAGAATTGTGAAAGAAAAAAAAGAAGAGGACAAAGTGCATTAGTACTATATTAACCTCAAGTGGCTGTTTTGGTCATTCTATCTTTCCTTGGGCTTCACAAAGTAGTTTGGCCCAACCACTGCTTTTTGTCCAGATTTCAGCCTTTGGACTATATAATATCAACGGGTTTGGTCTTATTTTATCCGAGCCAAACCTCTTTTTAAAAATTTATAAGCTTTTATTTTAAGTGGAGTGGTTTGCTAAACTTATTAATAATAGGTTTAACAGTTGTGAATAAAATTTAATTTATAAAAAATTTGTAATCCATATTTATATGTCTAATATAAAGATTATATACTTTATAAATATGAGCTCATCAAAGTATACTCAATTATATATATAAATAAATTTTATTAATTAAAAATATTTACTATAAATATTTTAAGAGCACAAAATAACATAAATTTGCCTAACAGATTTATGTGCTCATAAATATTTGTTCTTTTTGAGCAAATACTTTCTCTACAAACTCTCTTTGGATCACTCGTTTTCTCTTTAACCAAACAATACAAAATACCGTTTGGCATCCAAGCCTTGACCAATTATTAATGTATCTTCAAGCATCATTAATTCGAACTGGAAACCTTGTTATTGGACATGGAAGATTGAGACTTGGTTTACCGATCAGTGGGTGCAACTGCAGAATGTTTGAGTAGAACGCTTCCAAGACCTATTTCAGACGGAGCAATATGATTGTTCACAGTGTAAATAAGCATTCCCTCTTGAGATTCGGATGAAATGAAAGGATCTTGATGCCTTAGAATTTTGTAAAGGTCTCTCTGAAGCCTTTCAATCGCTGAGAGACTTCGGTATTCTACCAACGACCTCTTTCTTGAGGGAATATGAACATCCCACAATCTTGATGGGATTTCGCCTGCATTTAAATTTGATATATATATATATATATCGGTTGAATAATAACCAAGTAATTAGAGTGTTACCAGGAACACAAAAGGAAATTCATCAGGCATCTCAAACAAAATTCCATACTCTTCACTCCCAAAAGCAAATTCATCATGTATTTATGTTTAATAACTTTTAATACTTTTTAAAAATTTTATACTTTGGCACCAACAAAATTTTTAATATTAACATTGGTCATCTACAATGTACATTTAACCACTAAAAGATTTCAACTTTGATATTTTACAGTTTTTAATTTTAATATGAAAAAATATCAATTTCATTCCTGCTTTAATTTATATATACTAATGTAATCTCTATATTGTTTTTAATAAATACTGAATTAGTCTCTGTAGGGACGAAAATAATTATGATTCAGAAATAAAAATGATAATATAAAGTAAAAAAAAAATGTTTCCAAAAAGACTTGATGAATATTTATAAAGAAAACAAGATTAAGTTAATATATATCAATTAAATCAAGAATAAAACTTATATTTCCGTTTTAATATTTTAGTCTGGTGCTAAAACTAATCTTCATATGTAAACATTACCCGGTGATTGCAAGCTTCCATCCTCTTGTTTTATCTGAAAGTAGGTTTCACTCTCAGGATACGACATCGTTATGGACTCTGAAGAAGTTAATCCACGACTACTTTCTTCATAACATTTAGAAGCAGTACAATCGACGACGTCGTTTGAGACATTTTCTTCTTCATTTCGAAATGTTTTATTCATAATAGCTTTACTTTGATTTTTCTTGATCTTATTCATATTCTTCTTCTTCAATGGATTAAAAGCTTGAAGATGTTTAGGTGTATAGTTGACAAGAGTTCCTCTAAGCCTGTACCTTGATCCACATGCATTGCATAGCACTGGTTTCTCCGACGGTCCATTTCGCCACAGTGGAGTACCTGTTCATTATTTTATTTCTTCAATACACTACATAGCTAAAATTAAATAATCGACTTTACAGTTAATTTTAGTAGCTTATTGGAGCTAGTTAAGTTTGTTACCATACGGACCCATTATTTTTTTGTGAATACAACTGAAAGAGCGTTTTAATTTAAACATAAATAACAATTTATTTTTAAAAAAAACATAAAAGTCTCTAGGAAATATGACATGACAAATTAAATTAAAAATGATAGGGAAAACATTATGAAATGAACAGAAACTTTAGAATTATACAAATTAATAAAAACAATTATGTTCAATGCAAACAACTAAAAATCTAAATCATTTTATTACAAGTGGTGACGGACCTTCTTAAAAGTTTAGAGGATTATACTTCCCTAAACTCCCAAATTTTTTAAAATTTAATAATAATTTTTTATAATTTGTATCTATTAAAATATATATTTTGGTGATTTACCTGCTAAGAATTTAAGCTGACACTAAAATCTATTATAATTAAATTATAATTTAATGTAATTGTTAACTTTAATATTTGCTCATCCTCACCTTAAATTATAGTTCCGCTCTGATTATAAATATTTATTCCGGATAAGTAAACAATAATCTAGCTGATTCTTTAAAACTAAAAAAGATTATTAAAGAGGAAAAATACAGTGGTTTATATAAACAGTTAACGATAGGAAAAAAAAAAAAAGCGTTGGAACGGCTAAAAACTAAAGTGTGATGAATATAAATTTTGTTTTTGGTTAGATAAAGGACATGTGTAATATAATTTTTCTAAAAATAAAATTAAAAACACGTTTCGTTAAATAATTTATAAAAATTATATTCCTATAAGTTGCCATAATTAATATGCATAATCTTCAATAATTTCACCTAAATGTGTTAGATTATTATAAATTTCAATAAAAATATAATTGAATTTTGTTTGAAAAAAGTTAAATAGTATTTACCTAATATTCTTTAGAAAATAATAATTATTTTTTTGTTGTTTTATCATATTTGTCCACCAAAAAAAAGAATGAATATAGATTTTTAAGGGTTGTTTGGAGTCATTCTTCAAACATCATTTTTTGTTTTCAGACTTCATAAAAAGTGCAATAGTTGTTCGGTATGTGTTTTTAGAAATTGTTTTGAAAAAAGTTAAGTTACATATATTGCAGTTTACAAAGAGAGGTGAAAGCAACTTCACTATTTTTCAGTATTTCACCTAAATGATAATGCTGTTTTTAATTTTAATGTTTTTTTAATGCAAAAAAATTAATTATTAGATATAATTAAAAATTATGCAAATAAAATTTTTAAAATAATTTCATAATAAACGTTTAAGAAAATGACACGAACGAGTTTTATGTTTCTAAATCAATATCAAATATTCTTGCCAAATGTAAACAATAGAAGATGCTGTTTCATGTTTGGATTTTTAGGCCCTCTTAAAAGGATTTGCCATTTTCACTTTTACTATTCCTTGATACTTCTTTTTACATTGAGAAAAAGTATCAAATTGGAAAAAACTTTGATGGTTCTTACTTCTCTAAATTTTACGTAGATTACTCTGAAATTTTCTTTATCCATAAAAAGTTTACGATTGATTATTGTATAACATTGTTACATGAAGCTTTTGATGAATTCCTTGGATAAATGTCATTTACCGTCTATTAGATTCGTTAACTATTAAAACTTCAATAATATTTGATAATATTAAAAATCTCTTATCGTTATAATTGTAATGGTATAAATTAATTTTGGATAGATATAACAATATTTTTTATTTAAAAAATTAACAATTGTATTTATTCAGTATCAAATAGTAAAACTGCACTATGTTAACAGTAAATTAGTATATTTATACTATTAAATAATTAATAATAATAACACAAGACTTAATTATAATATAATAAATTATTATTTAATACAAATATTTATATTTTTATTAAAATACAGATATTTAATATTAGTCGTCATGCTAATTTAATAAACAAAAAAACGTCATTAATTATCGCACAAATTTAATGTTTACAAACTATTATTTAACTATTTAAAATTATGTTATACAATGCTGATTTTACTATTTACACAACGCCTTATTACTGTTTGGTACTATATATATGTAATTGTTGAATTTTTAAATAAAAATACTATTGCATCTCTCCAAAATTAATTTATACTATTACTGTTATCATAGTAGGAGAGTTTTAAATATTAGAGGAGTTTTTAATAGTGAAAAAAATGAATAAATGGTAAATTCCCAATTCTTTTTCTTTTCCCTTTTCAACCTACACGCTTTATTTATTTATTTTTGTCTTTTATATGAATTTTGAAAACCATAGACACATGAGGATTGATGAAGTGAATACGGCAATACTTTCATAAATTAAATAAAGTCTCCTCCTAGTGAAGTTAAAATGAAGTTATTTTATGTTTTATAACTAGAGGCCTTTTTTTTTCATTTTTCTTTTCAAATTCTTTCGGCCTAGATCTCTCATGACATAAATCAAGAGAGTGAAAGAATGTCTCTGAAAGGCAAAGAAGAACAAAAGGTGTATTGGTTTCAAAGAAAAACATAGTAAGCACAACCCAGATATTTATGGAATTGGAAATCATAAAATAGAAGACTCACTTTCAATCCCACAATGGAAACAAGGTCCTCGTTTTCCCATGCTTGCATATTGTCTCTAAGATCTTGTTCGAATGCCCCAAACTTTTCAAGCCAGTCTTAAAAAAAGAAAAAGAAAAAAAATTTCAGTACAACTGTAAATTTTCTTTGAATATTCAATATATAAGTACAAGATATGAATGTAAAAAAATATTGAGCTTACCAATTTCAATTCAATTGAGAGATAAGGACTTGATTAATTAACATGATCATCTCAAATATATATGGAATTGGGGATAGAAGAGGCTCTGAAACTAAGAGTTAAAATTTTGATGCTTCAAATAGAGATGAAGATAATGAATCACAGCATAAAAAAATTAATAAATAACTATTATAATTGCCATTGGACTATCTGTGAAACATTTGAGCAATAACAAGAGTAGTCATGGTTGGAATAATTAATGCAGAATAATATTGTGTATGAAAGGAAATGGGTTGAACCCCTTGTCATTCGATGCTTCTCTAATTAAATTCATTTTCCCAAAATGGTTAAAAGGTTAGCAAATTTTATATATGATAATGAAACGCATTAAATACTATCCAAACTGCTCCACTTGCCTTATAAAAAAGGATCCAAAGTAAAAATGGTTATCAAGAAAAAAAACTTAAAGAGTGGATTTGTCATATCCATTAACTTGCTATTAGAAATTCAATTGATATTCAAGTTATTCACTTATTTATTAATGGAATTTATAAGAATTTCTTTCGACTGGCTGTATGAATAAATAAGGTACTTAAAGTTTCTCAAAGAAAAGTACCTGAAACTGTTAAAATTTTCACAAACATTAAATAAAAAGCTAGGTTTGATTTCCACTTTTCTTTTTTCTTTGAATTAAAGTTCCTTGGCTGAACTCGACGAGAAATTATTTTTTGTTGTCCTCACGAACTTTTACAATTGTAGAAGATGTTTTATTTTTTTATAAAAAAAAAGTAATCTAATACTTAAATCAATAGTTATAATATAAAAGAGTAAGCAAGTGTGTGGAAGTAAATTATGATGTGTGAACAAGAAAGTTGTTTTTATTTATTTTTATTTTTTTAGTGTGCTTTGAAAGGTTTTATTCTATGTTCCAGGAATACTATTAAAGTTCTTAAAGTGCGAAATCAGATTTTTCTCAAGGAATTGTCTATATCCTTTCTAATTTTTTACCTTCCACGTCATGAAGCAAAAAGACCAAGGACCCCGAAGAAGAAGAGAGAGTCTTCAGCGGCTCATTAAAGTTCAGAGGTCACTCATGCTTTAAAAAAGCAAAGTTTAAAGTCTACCAAGGTTCGAGCTCCTGAACCTGTACTAGAACTCACTCAAAGGAAGCCTCCGAAGGTTATGCAAGAGCCTCCTCCAACCGAAGGTATTCCTAAGATAGCTTCGGGGGTTGTCCATGAATAAGTTTTAAAGGCTGTTTAGAAGTCTCAATCTACTAATAATGCTCCTATGGATATTGAAAGGGGAGCTCTTGTACAAAAAGAGGCTTAAGGTCGCACAAACAAGCCTTTCTCTTTAGATTTTGATGTTGGAATGTAGAACTTCGTTCCTCCTGATAAGTGTTGAAAATCTTTAGAACTCTGATATATGAATTTTATCTCTTTCTTATTTATTTTTCATTCTTATTATTATTGTTTTTTTTTTTTTGCAGAGGACCTCGTTATTATGAGTAATGACTCTGGTTTTAATTATAACCTTAAGGGCTCTACTCCCCCCTCCTCTCCAAAGTAAAGGAACAAAAAATAAGGGTGTTGAGGAAGCAGTAGTCCTTCTTTGTTATGCCTAAAGGGATGAAGATGACTTTTCTCCAAGGTATGTGAAGTGGAGCACTAGGGAGGTGGTAAAACATTCCACTGTTCTTTCGGACAGATGGAAAACTTTTGCGACAATCTTATCAAGGTTGTCTATTAAAGTTGACTGCACAATGGTGAGAATGCTTCCAAACATGAGTTATGAAGCCTAAAAGGAGAAAAAAGGTTTTCCTCTTTAATGATGGTAAGTAACCCAGTCTATGTTTGTTTGTTTGTTGAAATTGTTTACTTTTAGTTCTTGATGTATGTTATTTTTGGTAGTTTATGCTAGATAGTCTTCTAACCATATATGCAATGAAAGGGAATTAAATGATTCCCAACAGCAAGTGAATTCTCTAAATGAGTAGCTTAAAAATCTAACAGAGGAGGACCAATTTAAGAGTGGTCGGATCCTTCTATTGGAGACGGAGGTCCAAAGGCTTGAGGAAGAGAATAAAAAGAGCTAAAGGCAGATGCTACCAATATTTCCTCAATCTCTACGCTAAAAAAGAATGTGGAACAATTGATCACAGATAACATTGTACTGAGGAGTCTAATAAACATCTACTCAGTAAGAGGGTAGGCTTGCATGCATCTAACTACCCATAAAGACAAAGTGACTTCCTTAAAACAAAAAGTTAATAAACTGAGGGGAAGATTTGGTAGCCTAGAAAGTGGTATTAGGGCTCTAAAGTACCAGGTATTTGCTAGCAATTTCTTGCTCTAGAAGAAACGGACCCAGCTCTAAGAACCTACGAACCGTGCTGTTGTTGGAGCAGATATGTTAAGGACTGACCAAACAAGATCAACTGAATTGAAGACTGCGCGCTGAAGCAAACAAAGCAAGCCTTTACCCACTACTTCATAAAATTGGAAGCTGCAAATGGTCAATGATAGAAGAATGTTGATGCTACCAACTCCTTGTTTGAATGCTAGGTTTGGGGGTCTTCAGCTCGGTCTTTTAGGGATGATGTTAGGTTCAAGTAGGATTTGATTAAATATCAGGAACTACCAAAGGACCTTGATGCTTAGTTGGTATCATAGATGGTAAACTAAGAATGTTGATGATAACAACCACGATATCAATTATGACTCAGCTAAGGAAGGGGCCTCTTGAGTAGATCTCCTTTAAACTCCTCATTTGACCAGGAATAGATGTTCCACTTTTTGTCCATCGTATAATCTATTTGTTTTGTTTATTTTGAATATTTGTATTGGATTTTTAGAATATTAATATGAGCTTTGCTCCTTAATAATGAATTATGTGTATGAAAGCTTTTGGATCATCAACTCCATGAATAAACAATATTAATGCCATCAATAGTAAACAATAATAAAGTAAGAAAACAACTGTCAATAAATAATCAGCAATATAGTAACCCATAGGCATAAAGAATTTTTTTAAGTGTTAGTTTCTTGAATGGTATAAAATAACATAATAGCTTAGAAATACTTCCATAACCGTGAAGAATTCTTACTTCTAGGACTTAATGTCTTTTTCTTCATGAATTATGCATCTATGCTCCAGCCAATTCTTTCTTTATTCAGTATCAGTTCCTAGAATACCAAAAAACTTCTTTTGGAATTTAATTGCCTTGATTAATTTGTTTGCATTTCTAGGGGAGTGTAACCCTAGGGTCATCGATATTCCTTAGAAGACAGGTAACCTTTCCATAAGAAATTCATCCAAGGATTTTAACATTCTTGCTTTCGAGGAAGTGTAACCCAAGGATCATTGACTTATAGTGAAGACTTTCTCCCTTTAGATTAAGGTTGATATATCAATCTTTATATTCATGTTGTTGAAAAGGTGAGATTTGAGAGTTAATGGTCTTCAAAGGAAGACTATTAATCCCTCCAAAAAAGGCATTTCTATAATCTTATCAATATTGTTTCAAATATGGTGTGACCCTAAGATCTAGAGTCCTCTTTAGAAGACCTAATCCTCCTAATAAAAGATGATCCAACAATCTTAACAATATGCTTTTGAGAAGGCACAATACAAGGGTTAACAATCCTCCAAATAGGACTTTTAGACTTTTTGAAGAAGGTCAAACCAATAATCTTAACAATCTCACTTTTAAAGAGGGGTAACCCAAAGGTTAACAATCCTTTAAGGAATAATTTTAATCCTTATTGAGAAGGTTAATCGAATAATCTTAACAATCACATTTCTAAGCATGTACAAGGGTTAATAATCCTTTTAGGAAGACTTTTAATCTTTTTGAAGAAGGTTAATAAAACAATCTTAACAATCACGCTTTTGAGGAGTACAACCCAACAGTCAATGATCTTGCAATAAAGACTTTTAATCCTTCTAAAAAAGGTTAATCCAACAATCTTAATAATCTCGTTTCCATGGAGGTATAGCTTAAGGTTAACGAACCTTAAAGGAAGAATTTTTTGAAATGTTAGTAACGGATATAGCAATAATTTGAATTATGCATTAATTTGATTGAAATAATTCTTTAATTCATCTTTCTTATAGATTGGTCAACTTGTTGTTGTAGATTGCATATGAATGGAAGAAATATCTTATGCTTCATTACTCAATCCTTTGACAAAGAAAGTGGTTCATTATTAAGTTCCAAGTTGACCAATTCGATTCTTAGTGTTAGGATGAATACTTCCATAAGAAGTACTACTCCTATTCCATAAAAACCAAAGCATAAAGGAAATTCCATGTAAACAAGTTTTCAGTTGTCCTTTATGCCCAAGAACTCTAGAAAGCTCCTAAGCCACTTTCCTTTTTTCATTTCCAACATTTTTTTTCAACATTGTGAAGATTATTCTATTTGTTATTTCTGCTTGCCTATTTTTTTAAAGAAAAATCTAAGAAGAGAAACCAACGCCTATGGCATTTCATATATGGTAATTATATTATTCTAAAGGAACTTTTCACTTCTGTTCTGATTACAATAGTAAAGGTCTAACGACATCAATTCCCTATTGAACAAAGGGTTATGAACTATATACCGCGCTTAAATTCCCAAGTGGAAGATGAATTAGAGCAATTTTTTATGACATATTTCACATTTCTTGCATATGCTAAGAAGTATTACTTCATTGTAGTCTAGCAATAGCCTTGTCTTATTACTTTAAGAGTAAAATTTCTTCCACTTGAATAGTTCCCACAAACATCTTCAAAGACTTCGTACATTGTAGTCTTGCATGTATACCCACAGGTAGGCTTTTCTATAAAGATCTCCTTTAATTATTGTTGACTTTTTTTAACTTACTATGAAGTTTCCTGGATTTCTTGTGACTTAATAGTAGCTTTCCATTTGAAGAAATTAGGTATATATGGTTTTTTAGTTATCAATAATGGCAGTCTCTATCATGCTTTCAATTGTTAGTTCCTAGATTGTAGGAACATCCTCACTAATCACTATTTTTCTTTTTACTTGTAACAAAAATAGTGTGAATGTTGCATACTCTCCAATTGATGCTTCTGTCAGACAATCTATATGCTTATGCATTTTGCTCCTTTGATATTTGTATGACTACTACTTCTCTTAGTTACTGAGCGATCTATTTGGTCTTAGCTAGGTAACTCTTCACCCTCTCACATTATGTTATGTAGCCATTGTTCCATTAAGAAATGACTAATGGTTAATCTGTATACACTTAAAGCTTCTTCATCTTCAATTATCGTGCCATAATTAAACCTTTAATTAATGCCTTATACTTAGCTTCATTATTTGATGTTAGGAATAACAATCTCTTCAAACTCTGGATTCTGATCCCTAATCCAGCTTTTGTGTTATTGTTGGATTGTTTTATTTGCATCTTCTATGGTTCGTCTAGTTTCGTAAGTTCTAGAAATAGAGTATCATCCTATAACGCTGATTTGCATTTTCAGAGGAAGTCTGACATTGCTTATCCTTCGATTATGTTCTCTATTAGTATTTAATATTCAAGTGTGTCAATCCAATCACCATTTTATTGAAACTTCCCTCGATATCTAGTTTGGACAATATATGGTTGAATGGATAGAAAGTGTATACTACCATGGGATGAGATTCAAAGTAATGTTTTAGTTTGTCCTTGGCCTATGAAAGGGCAATGACCAATTTCTTTGCCACTAGATGCCTAGATTTTGCATCAATTAATACTTTGTTTATGTAGAAGAAAGGTTTCTATTGCCATCATCTTCTCTAAATGGAACTTCCTGATAACAACTCTAGAAACTATAAGAAATAAATATAAAACCTCATTTTGATATAGACTAAATAACATAAGAGGTTTTTTCAAGTAATCTTTTAATTTATATAGGGCTTCTGCTTGTTCCAACCCCCACAGTTTGTCTTTTAAAGCTTTAATAGCTTGGAAGAAAGACATGCACTTGTCTGACATTCTGAAAATGAATTTGCTCAAGGTTTCTATTCTTTCTGTTAGGATCTGGACTTCCTTAGGTGTTATAGGAACTTTGATATTTTTCAAGGCTTGGACTTGTGTGAGATGTGACTCGATTACTCTAATGCTAATTATATGGCATAGTAATGTTCTAGAAGAGATGGAAAAAGTATATTTGATTGAATATAATCTCATCTTAAATTTCCTAAGAACACCGAACACATTTTGCAAATATGAGAAATGATTACATACTTTCTTACTCTTAATATTAGTGTCGTCTCTGTAGGCTTCCATGGTCTTTCCTATTAGCTTCCTAAATACCTTGTGAAGTAGCTTTTGGAAAGTGACTCATACATTTTTTAGGTAAGTGGCATCATCGTGTAGCAATAAAATTCCTCTTTCTATCATGAAGCTCATTTTCTCTTCAATTTCTATATCTATCTTGATTTGATTATAGCAATTGTAAGCATTTAGGAAGGATAGCCTCTTATATCCTATCGTAACATCCACCATCTAATATATTTAAGGAGATGGGAAACAATTATTTAAAATTATTTATTGAGATTTGTATAGTCAACACAAACCTGCCACTTCCTATTTTTCTTTGCCACAAGTATGACATTGTAAAGCCAATATGAGAATGCACTTTTTGAATAAATCTTACTTCCAATAATAGTTCCACCTCGTCATTGACGATTTTGTTCCATTCTAGTGGAGATATCATTTTCCTCTATTGAACCGAAATGTAGTCATTTTGAATGTAAGCTTGTTACTTATCACCTCTAGATCAATCTAAATTATATCTTTATTGAGTCCAAGCAAAGATATCTCGGTTCCTTCTTAGTAACTCCATCATTTCCTCTTTTTCCTTTACAGGAAAATTGGCGCACAATATTTATTTGTTTTAAGTGGCACTTGGGTCCAGCATCACTTCCTCAGTTACCATAATACTAGGCGGGATAGAGTCATACTCCCAAGGAAGCCTCTTCAGCCACCAGTCTAGTCATTGATATCCATATCTTGCTTCAACCCTTATTGGAGGTAAATTCTGTTATTATGGTGATTCATCTATATTGAGATATTGGGCTATTGTTTCAGCTTCTTGACCATTTTTTCCTTCTCTTATTCTCTTTTACTCTCTAGCTTTAAAGGTTTGAAAGAATTGGCATGACATTATATAACCTACGTTTGCTCTCCCTTAATGTTTATTGTTCCTCTTCTTGTTGTTGAAATGCATTTAAGAACTTGATACAAGGTAAATGGCACTACTTTTATATAATGTATCTAATAATGATATGTAACAATATTGTAAGCTATTGGTGCATCAACTACCAAGTAGTCTACTGCAAGTCATTTCGCATGAACTATAACAAGAAGTGTAATCATCCCTTTGACTTGAACATTTCCTCCTCTAAATGCTTTTAATTCAGCATTACACCCTCTGATATCTTTTTAACCCCTTAATATCTTTTTAATTCAATTTCATCCCATTGAAAGCTTCTTAAAAATTGATGTTTGCTCAATTTCTCTCATCTACTAATACTTTTCGAACTATAGTTGCGGTTATGTTTAAGTTGATTACCAATGGATCAAGGTGTAGGAGAATCAATCCTATCAAGTATTCTCATGAGAAGGTGATTTTTCTTAATTCCTGCTCAATTAACGTTATCATTGCATGTGATGTTTCTACTATCTCATACTTCTGGACCTTAACTTCCCTTCAAAATAGCAACTTTCATCTTTCACCATTTTATGCTCTATCTGATGGTCTTTTATTAAGCAATGCCACATAAACGTAGTTTACTACTTGCCTCATTGATAATGTTTCTATAGAATCTTACACTAACCCTTCTTCAATCTATGGTCATTCCAAGACCTTTTAAATCTCTTTCTACTATGTCACTTTCGTTACTTGTTCCTATATAGATTCATTACAGAAACCTCTCTCTATAATTGCTTTCTTCTCTTTCTAGTTCTATTCTTTTAAGTAACTGATTCAAATAATGATCCATGGATCATATTCAACATTAAAGGTGTCATCACCTCCTTATTTGTGGCTTTAATTGCATTTACTATGGAAACATTTCATTTTCCATTTACTTCTAGTTTAAATTCCTCAAAAAATTTGTTCTTTATAAGAGCTTTTATTTGATTTTTGAGGGAACAATATGCACTGATGTCATACTTATGTTCGTTATGAAAGGCACAATATTTAGTGTGATCTTTTGTACCTTTGGTATTGATACTAGTTTTTCCTTTCTGAAAGCTCAGAGTCTATGTACTTCATCTATATCTTTTCTACTTAGTTATTGTTTGTGATCAGTAATTCAAAAACTCTCTACTTCTTTTCATTCTTTTCTTCTTCTTGGGCTACAAAGTGCTTTTCATACTTATCGCATTGCAAGAAAATTCTCTTTTTTGTCATTATGATCATAGAAGTTTCTTTAATTATGGCCGCCTTATCTTCTCTTCCCTAATCCATTGTTCTAATCTTTGGTTAATTATCCTGAATGAAAAAAAAAAATCTTTCTAACGAGATATCGATAATATGTTATAGAAGTTTTTACCACATTTCAATATGCTTAAGCTATTATTGAACTTATTGAGGAAACTCTTAATTGACTAATTTTTCCCTTGCTTCATGATAAATAAATCTAAAGCTATCGTTTTCTTTTTTCGGTTCCACATGTAATGTGTGATGAACTAAGGTCAATTCATCCAAGTTGGATATGGATTTTTCTTTAATCTATAGAACCAAGATTGAGTTAGACCTTTCAAACTAGAAGAAAAAGTGAGACACTTTAACAAAACTTCATGTGCATTCATTATCACCCGTGCTTTGAAATGCAAAATGTGTTCCTTTGGGTCTTTAGTGCCACCATATATTTAAAAATTTGAAATGTGAAATTTATAAGACCTTTACATCTGTTTGATGGCTTCTACAAATGGATTTCAGTTTTATCTTCTAGCTGAAGTCATTGCATCCTCGAAAACTTAAGATTTTCCAATTTTCACAATAAGTTCTCTTTCCTCTCTCAAGATGGAAACATTTTTTTCTTCTCTATCCATATTTCTTGAACTTGCAAAGGTTCCCTCTTTGCTAGTGGCTGGATGTATATCAGCATCTACCTTAAGAGCTTGAGTGTTCTATATTTCTGCTCTGTGTTGTTCATCACCTAAATTCTCAACAACGGTTAGTCTATCTCTCAACTCTTAATTATATTTCCTTGTCTCTTCCAATTGCTTCATTATTTGACTCCTCAGCACTATCTGATCTGAAGTGATTAATTCTCCCTTTTTGCATTACTCAACTTTGCTATCCATTTAGATATTTGTTTTTTGCTAATCTATTGAACTTCAAAAATTACTATTTAGTTTGGTTGTGCTTCAGACAACGCTACTGAAGTTTTTCAGTTAGAACTCCACGAGAAATTATCCTACTATTCTCACAAACTTCTCACAATTGCTATTGAGTGAAAATGTAAAAAAACTAAAAGAATGTTGAAGATGCTTCATTCTTACAAGAGTAAGCTTTGAAGCATGCTTACTAACAAAGGCAAAAGGATGATGAAACGCGGGTATTTTTTAGTTTCAAAGAAGATGACCTATAATGACTAAATACTTGAGTCATAAAATAACAAAGGGATGATCTACTATAATTTTCATTCTCCTGGTATTTATTTTCAATGGAACTCAAGGACGAGTTTTTTTCGAAAGAAAATAGTACTGTTGTAGGATGTAAATTATAGGTAGATTATGTTAGAAATTATTATACAAGTTTGATAGATATTTTTATTTTATTGGGTTATTATTCCTAATTGAGTTATAATTTTAGAAAACATCTAATTTCTTTAGTTATTAAGGTTTATTATTCTTTCTTAATTATGATTTATTTATTTTATTTAGAATTAGGTAAGTTATTATTAAAATAAGCTTGTTATTTGTAACTTATCACAACATTAAATTATCACTTATATTCAATTTATTTTTTAATTGAGAATTATTGTGCTCATTTGTAAGTGTTTTATCTCGTAATTTGAGACTTATACTAGAACGATATCTAGAATGGCTTTTGTATTGTGTCAAATACTATATAAATATTAAAGAGAAATATAAAAAATTAATTAAAATTAAAGATGATAACTGGTATATATATATAAGAATTTGTAGCTCACATAATATATATTTATGACCCATCTTCACAAATTATTAGGTTTAATATAACAAAAAAATTAATTATTTAATTTATTAAGTGATGAGTTATATTCTTACAAGGATTCTACTTTGTTGGAAAGTAGAATCATGATAAGATTAGAAAAGTTGGTCTGCTCTCTGCCTATAACAGTAGCCCTTACCATTAAATAGGATCATTCCAAGAAAAAAGAAAAGTTTAAGTTAAATTTTTTTTAAGAAAAAAAAAAAAAGCTAAGAGAGAAACAAAATTGTATTAATAATCCTCTTCTAAGATTTTAAGCTATGGATCAAGGTACACCATTAGATCTTATTGAAATCATGATACCTAATTTTTTAAAATAATGTTTATGTTTGATGGCATAAAATAAATTTTTAAAATTTATATTATATGTGGCATAGGAATATGGTTGTAAATTCATAAATTTTTTATTAAAATATAATTTTTTCTCTTAATTTTATTTAATAATGGTTGCTGAGATTTATCAAATAAATCGAAAGTTAAATTTCATAAACAGGCAAGATGCAGTAATGTCCACAACAATGTAACATTGATAATTCAGTAAATTAATTTTGCGTCCCTATAACTTGCCATAAACCAGAATCAAGGGGATTAAAAAATTTTAAGAAGTGTTTACATTTGCTGGTGCATGCATCAATGGACACCTCACATTTCCTCCGTGGGTCTGCAGGTTGGAGGCCGCTTTCTATAGCTACGTCGGTGGGAGAAAGCTCCATCCCTTGAAATTCTACAAAATTATTTAAGCAGAAACTCATTCCTGGAAGGTTTTTCAGGACTGGTTGATAATTAGCAAATCACAAACTGGTGAACAATGTCAATGGTACTACTTGTTTCTTATTATTAGTATGTCTATGGAAAATATATGGGACTTGATAGCAGATTAAGTTAGGTTTTATGCAAGCACAATCAGAAGAAGCTGAAGCTGTAGTCATTTTGGAAGAGTTCCTGCGCTTCCCACGTCCAAATTGCTGTCAGTTTAAAAGGCGCTTTAGCTTTTCATACACTGTATCACTATCAAGTTTACTATATTTATATAGTAGTAGTAAAATTTAAAGTATTAATATTAATATTAATTTAATATTATTATAATTTTGAATATTTTATAGCTTTATTATTAATGTGTAATTTATGTTTGAAATTTATAACTCTTAGAATTAATTTTCATTAACATGAATTTGAAATTTAAAATTTGTAATTCTAAGATTTCATTATATGCATTAAGTTTTATAACCCATCGATTAACTTAATTTTAATATCTAGTTTTAAAACTTTTTAGCTCCAATAATCTCTCACAAAGTTTAAAAACCTTTTATTTGCGTTAAATTATATACAAGTAATTATACATTGCAACAATTTATTATGCAATCGTTATTGATGCCTTTTGATCTTGAACTTATACTTAGTGTAAATAGCATTCATTTAATAAATTTGAGTAAACAATGCCTTGAATTTGACTCTTTTGACCAAATTTTAACTATTACACACATAATAGTGATGAAAATTAGGTTTTGCATGTTAATACTATTAAGGGCTATATCTTCGCATCTTATTCTCATGAATTTTTAGAGAACAACCCAATTCTTACAATTGCGGCCTCATAACAACTCTCACTTAGGTGAGTCCTCTAAAGACATACATAACCTATGCCTCGTTAAAATATGCTTATATTAGACTTATGTAGGGTAAGTACCCTCCTAAATGTCACATTATATCACTTCTTATTATAAGTGGAAAACAAATACCTTCTTTAAGATATGTTTGTATGTGTAAGTCATGCAATATAGATTATTCCTACTCTTTGAACCTTCTTTATCACAAATGTCGAGTTACCTCTCTAGGTGACTTCTTGAGGACTTTAAACCCATCCCCCTCAACAATTTTAAGACAAATTTTCATAAAAAGCCCTTTGTTAATTGATAAGCTACATTCAACTTAGACTTAACATACTCCAAAGTTATAACAATATTACTTGAAATACTTTTAACAAACTTGTATCTCACTCTAATATGTTTGATTATATTTTTTATTGAATGAGATTGCTTCACTAAATTATAATAGTCTTACAATCATAAATGCTTTAGAATTATAGATAAACTTTCACCTACAAAAGGTATCTCTATTATGACACTTTTAATCCATTTAGCTTTTTGTAAGTTATATCAAGAGCTATAAGCTCGGACTCCATATTACTTCTGGAAATTAATATTGTTTTCTTAGAACTCTAAGATAAGCCACCACATCACACTAGACCCATCACTAAGAAAAACCATTATCTTAGGCGTCGTAGAGGGAAATGAGTCAATTAATGAAAGTGCATCTCCACTTGTTCAACAAGTGCTTGTGACCTCATCCATGATTAACACGTTTGCTCAACTTGTGACTACAGTTATGCAAAATCAGGCTCAAGCATGTGCTACTATTAACATTATTGAGCTAGCGAAAAATTTAAGGGCATGAAACTTTGACGGTTCAAAAGATATTTGATGTGATAAGGTGCTCTAATAATGAGAAGTAACCCTTTATCATATTCTTGCTTGAGGGAGGTGTACCCCATTACTGGAGATTAATACAAAAATACTATTAGAGCTCGATACAGATCACTTGGATAGTTTTTCAATAGAAATTTTTGACCACTTCTTTCCTACTGTGTATTGGAGGATAGGAAAAAAAGTTTCTTTGCCTAACTCAAGGATCCATGTCTATTAATTAGTAGAAATGAAGTTTCTAGATCTTTCACATTTTATTATTACGACGATTGCTATAGAGAAGAAATCACTACTACAAAAAAGGGCTTTCATGGACACCATAAAACTGACACTTTTTTAAATGGTATTAGTGAAAGGAAGTGTCAGCGAATTGCTGATACCATGTTATCAAAAATATGAAGTGTATGAATTGCTGATACTATGATATCAGAAACATGAAGTGTTAATAAATTAGTGATACCATAATATCAATAAAATAATAGTTTTTATTTTTATTTAAAAATTAGTTATTAAAAATAATTAAATATATAAAATTTAATAACAATGCTTAAAATGACATTGTTTTAGATTTGTTTTTTAAAAAAACAAAGCTCAATTGTCATTTTGGGCGTTAAGGGGAGCAAAGAGACTTTTATTCTTCTTCAAATTAAATTAGAAACAAATCACCGCCCTTCTTCTCTTTGTTCTTATTCTTAGTTCTCCCACACTAGAAATAGAGAAACAAAACTCGAACCCAGAGGGCTTTCATTTCATTTTTCATTTATGCTTTGTTACTATACGTGTTAGTGTCATGGCCTTTTGGGTTCCTTTTTCTTCTGGTAGAAGGAGTTGAGAGGAAGGGAACATAAGATTGTCTTTGTTAGATCTTGTGAGCAAGCTGAGTTAGTAAGTTTCTTTTTAGGTTGTATTGGTGTCGGTAGGGCGAGTTATAGTAACTGGAAGACTCATTGTTGGGTCTTATAACAAGAATGAGTTTGTGCTGATCAATGTTGGTAAAATTTCAAAAGTCATTCTCGAATCACCCTGTCAATTGTTTTCTATTTCATTTATTTATTATTGTAATATCTCATTTAAACACTTTGTTATTTTCTAATCTAGGTTTGTTATATGATGCTTCTAATTGAGTTTTTTTTATGTGAGTTTGTTCGGATTTTTTTTAAGTACATTTAGTTCTAATTTGAGTGATGTATAGTGATTTTGTTTTTATTTTATTTTTTAATCTTTAGGATTTGGTTGTTTAGGTTATTGGATCAAATTCATTGGTTTGGCTGCATTATATCCCAGGTTTTGATTTACTCTAGTAAATACGCAATTTTTGAAATAAGAAAAAAAAAGTTATGATTTATATAAATTTTGAGCTTAGAGTGTTGATTTACATCAATTATAAAGCTACTGCTTCTGTATTTTGCTTAGATTTGTACATTGAGGAGTTTTTTTAAGTTTAAATTAGTGCAATTTGGTCTTGTTTGGGAAACAAGCTTTAGATTCTTGGTTCTGATGTGTATATTGATCATTCTAAGATTGACTTCTTTAAGAATTTTCTAAAGTTTTGGATATTCCAATTGATTTTTCTGTTGATAGTGAAATAATTATAATTTCTATCAACGTACTTCATGTCAGAACGAGAAAATTCAGGTGGCTAAGCATGTAGGAGGAAATTACCATAGAGATGGATTGGATGATCTTGATTTGCCCATGTATGTGCTACTTGAAACCAATTTTTTCCTAATGTATTTATTTATTTGGTTTCTTATCTATTTTTTTCTTGTCCTTGAATAAAAAATGCTAGATGTGTTGCACAATATAGAATATACTATTAGATAAAAAAGAAGATTCAAAGAATGACTAGGAAAAATTAGATTGAAAGGTCCTCCTTCAATGTTTTTGTCATTGGAACAAGTAGGTACTATGCAAATCTTCGTTACTAGAACAAGTTGGCAGTGAAAAATTCTTTTATCTAAACTATTTTGTCTACCTATGTTTAATAAATTTTTTTCATCTCTGATTTGACAAGCCTTTAAGGAAAAGTGAAGAACTACTTGCGTACCTTCATTCGAGGATTTTTAATAGAACATGAAGCCCCTGGCCTTCCATATGTAACTAACATAAATGAGAGAGTTGATTTTAATTTTTGTTTAAGATGAGTTACATGCATGCTTAATGAGAAGTTCAGCATCCTTATTGTTTGAATTAATATTAGTGAGTTACATATGCATGCTAGTGTAGAAGTGCCCCCTAGTTTTTATTTTTGTTTACTATTTACCACTGCTAATTCTAATAACCTTATTAGAGTCCATCAAGAGTTAAATGTTTACTACACTTATGCCCATGTGTTCCTATATCAGTTTCATAGTATGCAACTAGGAACTTCTGTCTCTGACATACAGAAAACTTAATTAGCTTCTTCAATTACAGGCTTACTAGCATTTTAGTAAGGCTGACATTCCAAAGTTGACAGTGATTATAGCTCAGAAGAATCACCACACAAAGCTATTTCAAGCTTTGGTCTAGAAAATGTTCCTCCTAGTGTGTTGCATCTATGTGCTGTTATTTTACTTTATTTAACTTAGTTCTAGTTGTATGGGAATTAACCCTTTCTTTCTCTGTCATCATATAGGGATGGTTGTACACACAAAAATTGTGCATCTGAGAAACTATAAATTCTACATGTGTGTGCACATGCTGGGATGATTGTAAGTTCCATTTTTTTTTCTATTTTCTTATAATGATTTGCTATGTTATGTGAATATTTATTTCATTAGGACAGGAGAATGATTATACGAAGGATAGTGGGTGACTAAGAAAGGGCTTTTAAAAAGGGAGCTTGAAGCTCGAAATAATCTAGTTTTAGCACTCAAAGTACATGCATGTATAGACCGCGCAATTTGATGAAGTGAGATTTATGGTTTGGGCATTTTATGTCATCTATACTTCTTAGCTTCTTGTTTGTAAGACTCCTATGAGATACTTTGTATTGTTTATGAAACTTAATTTAGATGCTTTGACAATTATAATTTTATTTATTTCAATAAATAAATAAAATTGATATTTATTTAGATGTGGTATTTATGTATGGATTTATAGTTTTAAAATAATTTTAAAATTCTTGTCCAAAAATTTAAATTTTAAATCATAAAAAAATTAAATTAAAATTATTTAATTTATATTTTACACCACAATAATCTCTTTAATACCATAGTGTTAGTAATTCATTGATACCATGGAGTCAATGATTCACTGATGCCATGGTAACAAGAATTTTCTGATACCATGGTGTCAAAGATTCATTGATACTATAGTGTCAGTGATTCATTGATACTATAGTATTAATGATTCATTGACACTATATATAGTGTTAGTAAATTTTTAACTCAAGCAACATTGACACTATAAAACAGCATCAGTTAAACCATTCACTGACACTAAATTAGTGTTAGTGAAAGCTATTTTTATAGTAGTGAATTCACTAAGTTGAAGAATGATTTGTTCTATGATATTCATACAGTTATAATTATATATGGCTTTAGTGAGTTTAAGAAGCTATTTGAGGCTGCGATGAGGGTAGAGCATAGTATCAATGAGTCGCACAGGGTTTCAACTATAAGACAAAAATATAATCAATAATGGACAGAGAGTGGCCCTAGTAGTACACCGCCTAAGAGAAGAGGCAATCATATAACTAATTTGTGGCTACTAAAGAAGGTTCAAGTTGTAAAAGAGCTTCAAGATAGAGTTTTAATCAATACTCAATGTAATAACCCATAGAAAGCAAAAAAGAGAGATCCAATGGTAGAGGTAATTGAGGCTATTGTGATGATCGCTTAGTGAGAAATAGACACGCATAGTGTAAATCTTGTGGAAAGAACCATCAAGGACGATGTTTGGTTAGGAGCAATGCATACTATCATTATAGTCAGACTAGACATATTAAGAGATTATTTTTCTTTAGCTCAAGGTCAAAACTTTACTCAAAGGTCTACCTCTCAACACTTTCTAAGGTAACTTTAATTAGAGTCAAGGTCAGAAGGGTATACAAATAAGAAGTTCTACATCAACTACTAGGATTCAAGCTTCCATTGTAAGCTAGCTGGGCCAACCACGTGTTTAGGCATAAGTTTTCACCTTGACTTAGTAAAGGCATAGGCTACCACCAGATGTTGTTATGGGTATGTTATTTATTTTTAATTATAAGGCCCATACTCTCATTAACTTGGGCTTCGGCATTTTTTATTTATTGTGCCTTTTTAATGTATTTAGAAAAAGAGTTGAAACCACTAGATTATGGCTTAGTTATTTCCACAACAATTAGAGATCAATTACTTATTGAGAGTATATTTTAAAGGACAGAGTTAGAGTAGGTAAGAATGACTTTGAAACGAACTTAATACGCCTTTATCATGGACTTTGATGCTTTTATGGATTGGCTTGTTAATCATTATGTTTCTGTTGATTATTTTAGAATGGAAGTGATATTCAAGATGCTAGGGAAGCAAGAGGTTAGATTTTCTAAGGAGTGAAAGTTTCTTCCTTTATGTGTTATATCTATTATTAGTGTTAGACAGTTACTTAAGAAATGGTGCTCAGCTTATTTATCCCATGTGGTAGATACTAGAGTAGATGAGGCAAGGTTAAAGGATATTCTAGTAGTGTAAGAGTTTTTAGATGTCTTTTTTGATGATCTACCATGGTTATAGCCAAACAAGAAGGTTGAGTTCACTATATATAAATTTGATCCTAGGACAATACCTATTAAGGGTGGGCAAAAAAAATCAAGAACCGAAAAATCGAATTGAACCGGCTGGCTCGGTTCGGTCTGATTTTTTTTAAATAAAAAATCTATTTGGTTTTTTTAGAAAAAAATGACCTGTCCGGTTCAATTTTTTCCACCCAAAAAAATCGAAAAAAACAAAAAAACTAGAAAAAACCAGATCGAAAATTAAAAAAATTCATAATTTAAAATAAAAAAATTGAAAAAACAGGAAAAACTTAACTGAAAAAAACCGATTCGGTCCGTTTTGATTTTTCTCATTAAAAAAATCGATTTTAGTTTTATTTTTCCAAAAAACCGAACTGAACCGGTTCGGTTCGGTTTCGCATAAAGCCGAACCAAATCGGACAGTGCCCACCCCTAATACCTATCTAATAACATTATATAGAATGGCTCCAACATAATTGAGGAAACTTAAGGTTCAATTACATGACTTAATGGATAAAGGGTTTTTCTAACCTAGTGTATCTCTACAGAGAGCTCTAATTTGCTTAGTAAGAAGAATGATGGAACATTCAAACGTTGCATTAATTATCTATAATTGAACAAGGTTACAATATGCACACAAGTATCCACTCTTACGTATTGAGGACTTATTTGATAAACGCCAAAGTGTTAAGGTTTTCTCTAAGATAGATCTATATTTGGGTTATCGTCTATATTTGGGTTATTATTAGCTTAGGATCAAAGAAGATGATATTCTTGAAACTGTTTTGAGGACCCAGTATGGATACTTTAACTTTTCGGTGATGCCATTTAGGCTTATGAATGCCTCATTAGTCTTTTTAGACCTAATAAATATGATATTTTATCCCTATCTTGATCAACTTATAGTTGTGTTTATTGACGGTAATTTGGTATACTCTCGATGTAAGGATGAGCATACAGAACATTTATGGCTAGTTTTATTAACCTTAAGGGATAAGCAGTTTTATGCCAAGTTCAACAAATGTCAGTTTTGGTTCGATAGAGCTTTATTCTTAAGCCATGTAAGATCAGTTGAGGGAATTTATGTAAAACGTTGTGCATTCATTAGTTAAACAAACTTTAGTTCCAATATTAGGATGTAAAATTAAAAAGATCTCAATAAATTAGTTATCATGTTTAAATTTATATAAACCATCACATTAAAGACTAGAACCAATAAATTGAGAAATTTTGAAGTTGAAACATCCATTCTAAAATTTAAAAGAGCTACCCTTGTTATCGAGTTTAGACAAAGAAACTAAATTATAAGAAACTAAATGAACATAAAAGTGTTTGCAATAAATCTAATAATAACTAGTCTCTAAAACTAAACAATATGTTCCGATGCCCTTAACTATTACATTCGACCTAATTTCCTAATAGTAAAAATTTACTAATTTGAATTTATGGTTTAAATTGTAATAAATTTCTTAATCATATTTGAAACATAAGTGGTAGCAATGAAATCAATCCATCAGGTATTATTGAGATCTTTAGTTAAATTTGATTCAAAACATATAGAAGCATATTAATTACCTTTCTTTTCGACCGACCCTTATGCTTCAAACAGTCTTTTTGAAAATACCCAAGTTTTGTTTTTGTTACAAAAATGGCATTAATCCTTCATTTGTTCCTTTTTATGAATAACTCTAAAAGATTCATTAACTTGATGTGATCCATGCTTTATACCTTTTCCAAGTTTCTTCTTGAATTTCTTTCTAATTCCTTGACAAGTAAGATGAACTCTATAACTTTCCTAATTTTTAAATCTTGTATCCTCTTGAACTAGCATATTGATTAATTGATTAGCATTTTACTTGTTCTTAAAGCCTTATAGTTGATCTAAAATGGCTCATATTAAAGAGGTAAAAAGTTTATAATAAATTACACTAATAAATTCTTATTTACTTCCATGCCTAAAGTTTTTGACCTTACTACTATATTTATCATCTCAAGGGTGTGCTTATTCATGAAACATGAATCATCAAATTTTATGGTGGTCAAGTTAGCTATTATTGTCCAGTAAAAGACTTATCTACATTTTGAAAATTCTATTCCATAAATTCCTTTCATTATAGAGAAGAGTAGTCTTAATAATATTTGTTATAGGCATTCAGGTAAATGTAAAACTTAATCTGTTTGATCTCTCTTAAGCTATGGAGAGATTTATCTTGATCATTGTCATCATCAGTGAAAGTTGTAGGTTTCTCATCTACGAGTGCGATATCAAGATCAAGTACACCTAAGTGAAAGTGACCTTATTCAAACCAGTCCAAAAAATTTAATCCTTTGAACAAGGAACATATGAAGCAAGTTTTACATTCAGGTAAATGTAAAACTTAATCTGTTTGATCTCTCTTAAGCTATGGAGAGATTTATCTTGATCATTGTCATCATCAGTGAAAGTTGTAGGTTTCTCATCTACGAGTGCGATATTGAGATCAAGTACACCTAAGTGAAAGTGACCTTGTTCAAACCAGTCCAAAAAATTTAATCCTTTGAACAAGGAACATATGAAGCAAGTGAATGAAGTGCTATAGAAATAAATATTAAAACATACAATAAAATATTTGTATATATTAATCTTTAGAGTTTAGAGTTTAAACATATATAAACATAATTTAGATGCGAATGCATAATTTAGAAACAATAAATGTATATCAATCACTCCATTGAGTAGATATTAAGACACACAACATAATCATGATGCACTTATTTCATATCATTAAGTAATTATTTTGTTAATTAGATTAATGTCATCTTTAGATATACTAATCTAAATTATGCAATATTAACTATTCTAATTGCCTTCATTATAAAATAATAAGTTATCTACATTTGGGTTATCTTTCAATATTATAAGAATAAGAAATATAGATATACTCGTATTTGTGTATTTTTAATAGGCAACACTAATTTATAGGTAATTGACCACGGTAATATATGTATTATACTATTTAATATTCATTGAAACTTTTTAGTTCGGCCACTTTAGTGAGTAACAAATTAACACAGTATGATTTCAAGTTGTATAATAACAATACTACAAATGACTCATTAATATTATGCTTTCATTAAGTGTTCACCTAACAAATATAAAAGAACACTTTTAATTATTAATATTGTGAGAAAATATGAAATAAAAATGAACATTTATAATACATATATATCTTACTTATGAAGTTACATATAAATTTAGGGTGTCGTATAGCTTTATGTAAAAATTTCAAGGATTATCATGCAAGGTGTTGATGAATTGACAATAATATTAAATACTTATTTCGTTGAGTCTACAGTTTGTCTTGAGTATATGACGACAATGGTAATAAAAGAATAAATTATAGAAGATTAATTAGCATGCATAAACGAATATATCAATGGCAACAAATCATTAAAGTTCATTAAGGTCGTTTTTCGGGATTATTTTTAAACTATCAAAATGTAAACAATCAAAAGTAAAAGAATTTTAAAGTGTTTATTTTAGTGGTAGTTTTAGAAGTGAAGGGATTTTTTTATTTTTTAAAAAAAAATTAGTGGCTCAAAAACGAACAAATCATGTACAATAAAATTGAAAATTTTTAATTTTATCGAGTTATTTGATGTTTCTTATTTTTGATATGCTAGCTTTGTTATTTTAGTTAAATTAAGATTTTGAAACTATTAGTACTTTATTTGGTAAGATTAGAGTTATTCAATTATATGTAAGTTGTTAATATCATTAATTTTTCAGTGCTTTGAATAATGTTTTTTTTTTCTTTTTTATAAGATAAATATTTTTAATATCGTTTTTTTAAGTACTTTGATCAGCATCTAGTCTCATTAGACAAAACGAAACCGCATCAAAAACTTATAGAGCTATTATCTCCAACATTTGACAATATAAAATATCTCATTATCCTCACTTTATCAACAATTAAACTCATCCAATAGTAAGTTGTGCTTCATGGGAAATAATTATGATTATTTAAACCTTTTACTAAAAGAAATGCACTTATATAAAATATTCAATATATTTGTATGTTTTGAATTTCTCTCATTTTTTTATTGTCGCACACTAACTTCTTAAGAATTGAAATCCCCTCAAAAGACTGTGCACTTTGAGCTCTTTATCATTAAGTTTCATAAAGAGTTTTTCTTTGATTACTTTAGTTCTCCGCCTGAAATAGTGCAACGGAGATTTGCAAGCACCAACAAGCAGATAAATATGCATTATGCGCAAAACTACGCAGCAAAAAGAAATAATAAGTGCGCACAAAACATTATTACGCTGCAAAATCTTGATGAGATGGAAGCACACAAATAAATTACTTTGACGAAGACACCAATCTCTAATTCACCTATTAGTCTAGAAGCTTGAACTCGACTCACTCTCACACTTTCCGCTCAAGTTGTTTTCTTTTATCTCAAATGTGATGCATTTGGTTGATTTCTCAAGCCGTCGCCTCGACTACTTATTTATGCAAAAATATGCAGCCAACAACTTTATTGCTGGATGCACGCCATTTGTCTCATGATACTAATCACTTGATGAGGTGGCGCACTGACATTGCATCACCTTTCCCAAATTTCTCTTAAGTGTGGGAAATCATGTTCACTACTTTATGAACACCATGTCTCTAATCCCCATTAGCAGGAACCAACTTGCCCACTTTCCACCATTTTAACTTCTCTTTGTAGAAATGCTTCAAAGCATGCCTAAAGTCAAGAATTCATGTAGCCACCCACTAGTCTTTCCTTGCCATCATTTTAGGACCCATTTTTCAAGAGTTAGAAAGGGTCAAAAGTTAAACCACTTCTTCCTTAATTGTAGGCTTAACTACACCAACAACCTTTAACTCACTTCTACACATACTTGGGGCCATACATGGTTAAGTGTCTCATGCTCTCACCGCTACTTGGCATTGTGCACCACATTGCTACTACCTCAGAAGTTCAAGGATCTATAGCCCGCATGTGTTAGCCTCTTTTCGCACCTTTGTGCGTGTGCATGTTGTCATGTTGTATGGCACGCAATCCTCTTTGAGCCTATGTTGTATGCCCCAATGCACTTGTTTCTTTGCGTGTTGTTCACGTGTGTCCCTACGCACTTGTTTGTTTGCGTTGATTGCTACCAACTTGTTGGTTGATTGGATTTCGATGTAGAATTTGAAATATATTAAAGTGTAGTAGATAGTGTAATCTTAGTGTAAAAGAGTTGAATGATAGTATAACCTCCAAGATTCAATGACAAAAAATAAAAGTTATAAGAATGTACACTAACTTTCTCAAATAATAAGTAACTATTTTGAACTTTGAATGATGATTAAGAAAGAATAATAATAAGAAATTTAAGACCAATAATTGATTAAATTTCATCTACGAGAGGCTACTAATTTATAGTGTAAAGGTTGTTGTTCGCACAACCACCGAGCCTTTCTCAAAAGTCACAAAATCAGTTACTCATAATGGTTGTTTAAAAAAGTCATCGGCAATCACCGATGCCGCGGATTAGATTATCTAAGTTGCAGCGCATACTTAATGTTTCAGCCTGGTGCGGCCTCAGCACCAATCTTCTAGAGCTGCATGCCGATTCTTACCTCTTGGCCATTTTTAATCTTTCATTTCCCTTTAATTTGTTTATTTTAATGCACACTTTAAATTTCTAACGATCTTCTACATATTTCAAAATAGATAAAATATATAAATCCTTATTTTAAAAGCAAACTTTAATATATACGAGTTTATGCTTTCTAAGTTATGAACTAAACATTGAATAATTATTCGTGTTTTATAAAAATTAGGTGAAACAAAAGTTTTTATGAACCTTCATTCCTTAAACGTAAAATAGAGGGTTAAATGTTCACATTAAAATCTCTATTAACTTATTTGTTTAGCAAGATGGTATTTATATGGCCTTATATCATCTTGGTTTTCATGAGTGCTTTATAGATGCATGCCCAACTCTTATAGAAATTAATCATATTCCACACTCAAATCGGTGAAATTCTATTAAATGTGCTCTGCAGTAAAATACATCACCATATAATAATGAGCTATGGAGTTCTTTAAGAGATACTATAGCATGGTCAAATCACTATAGCCGACTTTATAAATACCTTGTTTTGCCTCCAAAGAAGAGGATTTCATCCTTAACCCAACTCTAACTCATTTTCTTTCAATTCTAACTCATCCATAACCCAAAAATCATCTTTACATTGAGCAAAAACATTTAAAGCTATTTTGGAGATAGATTACACGTTCAAGAGCATTTGAGCTAATTTTTGGAGGATTCAACCAAGGCCATGAAATTATTGAAGGGTATCTTGTCTTCATAAATTCATTTGGGATTGGTTGTATCATGTTTTATTATTATTATTTAGCCTTTTAAACTCTTATTATGTTGATTTAATTTTCTTATCTAGGATTGTAGTTTTCAACTCAATATGTAGATTTAATTGAATTATTTAATTTCCATTATTATGAATTCAGTTTATTGTTTAATTTATGTTGTTCTTAATGATTTCAATGTGCTAGGAATAGTGAATAAATAATTATGGAACATTATGATAAACTTGAAAAAAGCATCATATTGTTTAGAATAGACCAATTGATGCATGATTGTGGAATAATATTTACAAATTTTAATATATGATAGAAATATACCTATATAGCATGTATGGTCAATACAACTAGTTTGTGAATCTTGATTTATTTGAATTACCATAAGAATATAAAATTTTGGTAAACCAAGGTATAATCACTTGACTATCGAAATAGGCATATGATGAAATACTTGTTGTGACCAATAATTGAATTGAGTGAATAATAATGGGGTAATAAAATCACATTGAGGGATAGTTATAATCCTAGATATTCTTCATATAGTGATTGCACTTTACACCACTTACACAATTAGGGTTGATTTGTACATTTAGTATTAGTTTTAACGTAAACAATTCAAATTTATTGTTTGTCTGGATAATTGCAAGAAGACACAATTTTAGTACTTGGTTAAGAATAATAACAATTCTTTGTGGGATCGACCCTCAACTCATCACTCTATTACTTGTTCTCGATAGTGTGCACTTATGTTTAGTATAGAAATCACATAACAATTAACACAATGTTAAGTATTCTATAATAGTTTAGTATTAACATGATAAGGTGTTAATAATAGTTTACATGCAAAGTACACAAATTTCTTTAAGAATTTTTTAATATAGTATTCTTAAGATAATGTGAGACCATTACAAGTTTCAACTATCTTGATTCTAAGTATTGCATTTGCTTCTTTCATATCCTTCATATCAAAGTTTTTAGAAAGGAATCTTTTGGTCTTAATTATATCACTTTATACTATAAATGAATATTAACATATCATTCATATAAAAGATAAATAACGATAAAAATTTTAATCTCAATGAATATAAATAAATGCATTTGTCTAAATCGTTAATCATATAACTATTTAATACCAGAATATAATCACATTTTGCATGATACTATTTATGTGCTTGTTTTAAACCATACAAGAATTTCACAAGTTTGCATACTTTATGCTATGTTCTTGGAACTATACAACCTTTTGGTTATTTTAAGTAAATTTTTTCATCTAAATCGTCATTTAGAAAGGTATTTTTAACAACCATTTAGTGAATGTATAAGTTTTGAGTTGCATCTAGTGCAATCAAGACTCTAATGGGTCTTATTCTTGTTATAGAAGCATAAGTGTCGAAATAATCTTGTCTTATATTTTATAATTGGCATATTAGTCTTTAGCTTCTTTTTCAAGATTCATTTATAACCAATAGGTATGGTTCTTAGAGGCAAATCAAGAATTTGCTGCATATGATTACTTATAATTTAGTATATCTCATCTTTGATGGCCTATTTCCATAAAAAGCATCATAAGATGTCATAGCCTCTACAAAGGTTTGAGGTATATTTTCAATAAGAAAGACATAAAAATTATTTCCAAAATAAGTGGCCTTTCTCATCCTTTTACTTCTTCTTAATTTAATTTTAAAACTTTCAAGTATACTATTTTGTACTTCTATTTGAGGTAGTGATTTTTTATTTTGAATTTTCTTAGGAAAATACTTTTCAAGGAACTCAGCATTTTTGCATCAAACACTTTATCTATATCTTCCAATACTAAGAATCTTTATGCAACACTGTTTTGTGCATACCTTATAAGCATAAAATTAACTCTCTTAAGCCCTACCCTTTTCCTTTTTGAATCGGGTATTAAGACCTTTGTAAGACACTCTTACACTTTAACGCAATATATATTAGGCTTATAATCTATCCATAACTCATATGACATCTTATTAGTATTCTTGTATGAAATTCTATTTTATAATTGGCAAGCAATAAGTATTGTTTCACACAAATTCATAGGTGCCCTAGAACTTTTTAAATTAAGTTCATCATGTCCTTTAGATTTTTTCTTTTCCTTTCGGCAACCCCATTAAATTTACGTGAATATAGAGGTATAATTTCATGTATAATGCCATTATCTTCACAATAGAGATTAAATATATTGAAAATATACTGTCCACCTCTATCAGTTCTTCATCTTTTATTTCCTTTCCAAATTGATTTTTAACTTCTTATTTAATGATCAAGAATTTTTTACATGATTCATCTTTATTTCTTAGTATATATACTTTGGTATATCTTGAAAAATCATCAATAAAGGTTATATAGAAACTTTTACCTCCTCTAGTGATGGTATCTTTCAAATCACCAAGATTATTATAAATTAAACTGAGTAACTCAATTGTTCTTAAAAATATTAGTTTATAAATTTTCTCTATGGACATAGCTTCTACACATACATCTGTATGGACCTAGCCTATATTCATATTAGAAACTAAACCAACATCTTTAATTTTTTGTAAATAAGAAATTTTTATATAATCAAGCCTACGATGCCATACACTAATGGAATCAACAATATAAGTAAGAGAAGTACTACTTTTACTAATAATTGTGTCTAGTATATTTAGCTTGAACAAATGGTTAGAATAATATCATTTTCTAAAATGACTCCATTGTTAGTCACTACAAGTTTGTCGCCTTTAAAAGAGACTTTTATTCTAGCTTTGCTAAATATAAATACAAAAATAAGATTGTATCTAACATTAGGAACATGGAGCATATTGTTCAATACAAGTGTTTTTTCAAAAGTTAATTTGAGAAGAATATTCCCTTCCCACACCACATATGTAGAATGTGAATCACTAAGATAAACTTCTTCTTCTTCACTCACAAACATAGCTATAAAAAAGTATTTTTGTCACCATATATGTGTTTTATGACTCCAAAATTTATGGCCTAATCTTTGTTGTTGGTTGTAATTATGTTCATTTGGAAAATGCCAATAGTGACAATAATCTCGTCTCTCTCGACTAAATTAGCCTTAGGAGCTTTTTTGTCTCTCATATAATCTCCTTTTATGTACTTGCATTGGTTAGACAAATGACTATATTTTCCACAAACATAATAATTACTTTTTTCTTAAATATATGTTTTTACATTCTTGAGGTATTGATTTTTGCGATTTTAGATTACTTCTCCTTTGAAGTAACATTCTTTTCAACTAGATTAACCTTAAAAACAATTTTTTTTTTTTGCCTTCTAAATTTTTTCCTTTTGATGGTTCATTTCCTCAATCCAAGCCGAGGTGCATACTTACTGTTTTAGCCTGGTGCCACAACTTAGACTTGGTTGCACCACGACGTCGTCCTGTCTCATTTGTAGCACCGTGATGCATACATTCTGTCCAATGTGGCATTGTGGCTTGAGTCGATCTAGGTCGCACACCGATCCTTACCTTTTGGCCATTTGTTTTGTCTTTCACCCATCTTCAATTTGTTTATTTTAAAATACCCTTTAAGTTTCTAACATAACTCACATTTGCACTTCGTGCTCCTGGCACATATCTATTAACATTTCTTGCCCATGCACATTAGCTTATTATTATGCATCCATTCTGTCTCATGTGTTTACAAAGCAGCTTGCCCATACTATCACGCATGTGCTTATTGCCTAGCCATATCCTCAAAAGTATACATTGTGTTGTATCATAATTCAACCTTTATTTGTAGTCTAAACCGACCTTAGTGCCTTTCCACTTACTTTAACATGCATGTCTCAAACATTTATACTTGCATTAGCTTGGTGCAAGACCTTTACCAAGTGTTGCGTATCTTGAATTTTAATGTTGTAACACTAGGGCACAACTAAAGGTGCAAATTCACAATGCATCAAATTTCATATGATATTAAAAAAATAAATTGAAATAAAATTTTAATATGATTTATAATTATTGATGATGTGGAAAAAATATTAATTTTTAATTTTAATTATTCAATTCTATTATATGCAACATTACTTTATATGGATAATTGTAAGGATCACAATGAGTGAGGTAATGGAAGTATATCCATCCCTCACTAGTAAAAGAAAGGGCTATGATGATAGATAATATCTATCACAAATGAAATTTTGTAATAGATTCATTCTATCACTTAAAGTTACCTCACAAATTTGTAATAGATAATTTCTATCACAAATCTGTGATATATCAATTTTGTGATAGACTCATTTTACCACAAAAATATAATATATTAATTTTAGTAAGTGACGTGTACATGTGTGTGATATATTATTGACACGTGTAGGATTATGTGGTAGCCGACGTGGCACGTGATTTGGTAAATGATTTCATGATGAGATAAACATAATGACATCATAAGACGTAAGCACATTGACATCATGATGAAGTCACCCAAAAAAATATATAATGACATTATTGCATATTTTTTCTCATTATTTTGTAATAGATGTGTCTCACTATTTTGAGATAGATCTCTATCACTTATGTATAATAGATTTATATTTTTTTATAAATTTAAAATTCTTTTTATTATATTATATTAAATTATATTATATTAACATATGCATTAAATCAATAACATCTCATTAATAATGTCAATCCAACAATTAACATCTTAATCCCTCAATCTAAAAAATCTAACATCCAAATAATGTAAATCCAATATCTAAGTAAGGTAAATTCCACATCCAAATCCAACACCAGTCCATAAAACTTCGATAACAAATTGTATAGACAACAAGTTATGTGCTTCCTTGGTAACACATCAATCTAGTCCAATAATTATAAAATCTAGCAGCTTCAACACATCAAATGGTATATATTTCCAAAGTCAACCAGTATTTTTAGAAAATTCAAAATATTGTTTATATTTGAAGTACAAAGTTGACAAATAAACTTAGAATTATATACAAAATGTTGATAGCAAAAATTATAAATCTACCATAATTTCAAATTTTGGTTGATACAAAATATGCCCATTCAACATGTACTTTATCTATCTCTTCTTTAGTGTACATTGTATTTCCCATGAACTTGTATGATATAAATTGCAAAATAAATAAATAAAGTTATAAATTGAACATACATACTTTTTAGTCATGCATTAATGGGTAAACAAACATAAAATAACTTATAGTTTTTGAAAGTACTACGGTATCGTTTGTAATAACTCTCATGTACACTATGACATAGAGGTCACATTCCATAGTTCCCAATTGAATTGAGACCTTGGAAGAAATTTTAAAAAAAAAATCAAGTTTTGAATAATTAGAGGCATTTAGTTAAAACCTACATAAGTGGCATTTTTACCTTAACCAGAATCCAATTGAATGTTAATCACTTGTTATCCTCACATTCTTGAGCAAAATGAATTCATGTGCCACTGTAATGTTAAGATTTGAATTAATTGATCATTAATTGAAAGTTGCATATAAATTATTAATATTGTGATTTGAAAAAGACATAATCGAATACCACAATTCATTTATTTAAGATGGAGTGCAAGTCAGTACATATTTTGATTTCCCATAGGATCCATATGGTAAAGTATTTTATTGGACAATTTAATTATTTGCTAAAACCAAGTGGAAACTATATCCATGAAAAATTAAAAACAAAAATAATAAATCCCAATAAAACATACTTGGGATTATATAAGACTAGCTAAAGTTGATTTCATGATGTGTTTTTAATGCGGTTAATAATTGTACGTGAATACTCATTGACAACTATCCTTGCTAATGATTTTCCTACTAGGAAGGCTAAAAATGATTTGATGAATCTAAATCTATTTGTCACATTTGACTCATTTATCTTTTCATTCAGTGACTTAGGTAAGCATTTAAAATTAATTACTTGTTATATTATTTCTTAATGAAAGCAAGAAAGAAACATTAATGAAAAATAATGATACTAACATTATATGAATCTGTATATAAGTTACACTCTAAGGTGTTAGGTACATGATGTACTCAGTCCTGTTTTTGTAACCAAGAGTAATAGTCTCTTCTAAAAATTTCATCCTCATATTTGACTTCTTTTACTCTAATAGAAAGATATTTATCAACTAAAGTTTTAAAAATTAAGAGTTTCAGGCATCGAACAAAGTTATATTTTGCTTGTTGTCTAGTATTCCTCCTAAACCCTTGAATGCAGTTAATAGTGGCATCTGTTAGAAATTGGTGATTCAAAGTTAAGGATAAGTTTTGATTTTAATTTGGAGACCAATAAAGAGTTAGCAAGAAGTCTAATAGATGAAGGTTGTGCTAAAAAAGACCAAAACAAAAATTCAAAAGCAAGGAATTGTTCACGCAGCGAAGGTAGTGTTCACACGGGTACTGTTCACGTGGCAATTTATAGGTATATCGTATTTTAGCTCAATTGACTTCTTTAAGTGGGATATGAACTAATACAATTAAGCACTCTTATTCCAACTCGGTTTAAGGTTTCTAAGATTAGTATTAATATTATATAAATCTTTGTAACTCCTTGTAATTGAGATTAATTACTATAACACAAACATATAAGAAAAAAACCATAGATTACAAGAGAGACAATTTAATAAGAAATTATTAAGAGTTTTTTGTGACCTTTTATATTCTTGTAAAAATGCATATTTTGTGAGTGTTTTGTGATTTAATGATAAAGAAGTGAGATTTTAATCCATCATGGATGTAGGCAAGTTACCGAACCATGTAAATCTTGTATTTTCTTCTTCTTTTATCTCTCTAGATTACTTGTTAATTACTATTGTTGTGCTATATTGTTTGCTTGATACGTTTTCACTTCAACAAACTAGTATCAGAGCTTGGTTCTAAGTAGTTATAGCCATACCTAAGTATAAAGTAGAGAATTCAACGGGACAAATAATTTCAATCTATAAAAGATTAAGGTGACAACGTTACTGGTGAGCCAACGGTTAGGCTCGACCCTAGAAGAGGCTGCAGCTTCGTCTAGCAAAAAAGAAAAGACACAAGAGTCATCAAAGGCTGAAGCAGAGAAGAACGATATTTAGGGAAGGGCTCATAGCATAATCATTTTGTTATTGAGCGATGATGTTTTGAGAGACGTTGTAGGAAAAAATACAGGCATTGATCTTTAGAAGAAGTTAGTTATCTTTACATAAGAAAAATATTACCTAATCGATTACATATAAAGAAGAAACTTTATCAACTGTCTATATCTAAGGGGCTATTAATAAAAGACTATATAGACACCTTCAATAAGATCATCATTAATCTTGAGGCTATTAATATAAAAATAAAATATGAAGATAAGATAATCATCCTGCTAAGTTGCCCCAGTGCACAATGAGTACACTCTATATTGCGGTACTCCCTAAGTCCACGCATAATTCGTCAAATGAAACTATTCCATGAGTCCGTGAACATTGCCCTACACACACGTCATAGATATACAAATCAGTGCATTGAACCATATAAGTTGAGGTTACAACACATACGTATAGTCCTTCTATCATGATATCCTGAATGTGCTGAAGATATAGATTATCACTGTCAAATTCCCATATGTTCATCCATATCATATCTCCAAACTTATATCTCACTGAACAAAATGTGCAAACTCCTTTGCAATATTATTTCACCATCGCGGAACTCTTTTCTGGGATTAATGCTTGGATGCACTTTTTTTGAGATATAGTCTCGAAGCATCTAGATATCTAACTCCTTATGCGAGCTGATGGTTCCCATATCTGTATATATCAAACTCCATAAGCATCAGACTATACCCAACAACACCCAGCAGTCACACCATGAAAGGTCTATGACATGCGTGAAACCAAAGTATAGTGGATCACTTATAAGCCCACCATGGCACTCAGGTCAAAGGACTATGTATACTACTCAACTTGAGAGGACCCTCCATTAACAGCTTACATAGGGTGTCTATCGGAGGCCCTCATGAGTCTATCCCATATCCAGTCCTAACTAGATACCCACATGTTAATACGAGGTTTAAGTTCACAGTCGGCTAGGAATGACCATTTATACCCTATAGGTATGACATATGTTGATCTATATTAAGAGTATCCATCGACAGACTCGCATTGACAAAAATAGATCAGGGACAATTATTTGAGAACATACTTATACAACTTACATTTCCTAGCACTTAATTGCAACTCTTACAACTATGTAGTTACTAGTATATTCCCAGGTCTATGTTCTATTACAGATAAAGCTCTAACTCTTGGATCTTCGCTGAGTATTATAATCAGCTAACAATTAGCTATGCTAATATTTATATCTCTCAGCGTGGCTATTAATGAGCCCTTATCTAAACGTCTTTAGATCTAATCTGAACTCCTTCAGATCATACAATGTCTATAACATTACATTACATAGTACCATATTAATAGGTATTAGCAATTTAATGGGAATGTACACTTGTATAAATACACAAGTATATGTATATTTAGGGATAGCATGTAAGCATCGACCCTAATAATCTCTCACTTGCTTTAGTGTCAATCTTGATGGTATCTCATACACATCAACTCTACATATTTCATAATCACTTTTAAAGTCATGGCCTTAGAAAATAGGTCCGCTAAATTATTTATAGAACATTTCTAGAAATAATCACATCTCTCTATGCCAAGATCCCTCTAATTATATGAAACTCTTCTCAACATGATTAGAGTATTAGTGTCCCCTTGGCACCTCAGTCTGTACAACGGCCTATTTTTGTCGCAAAACTATGGCATAGGATCCATCTGTCTTGGTACTCTTTCAACCCAGCGATAAACCTACGAATGCTTACTACCATTTTTGTTGCACCAATTATAAATCAGCAATGAATCCAGTTTGGTACAATTCAATCTCACATGGTACCAATGAGAATGCGCACAATCTCAGATGTAGACTCTCTATCATTTAGGTCAAACTAGAAGTTTGACTCCATGCATCTTTTCACTTGTAAGTCACTTTCTCTATATTTGAGAAACTTATCCTTTGTACCCTCAAGGTATCTCAGGATATGTTTAACTACTATCAAATAGCGGTCACCTGAATTAGGCTAAAATTAGCTCGTAACTCTTACAACCAAACTGATATCAAGTCTCAAATACATCATAGCATACATCAAGCTCTCAAGAGCTGATGTATCTGGTGCATTATACACTCTAACTCTCTGATCTTCCATCTGAAGTGACACTCTTCTCGAAAGATGAACACTAGGTCCAAAAAGATACGTTAACTAAGGATTACCTTTCTAAAACCAATATAGGGCTTAGAAGGTCTCTACCTTCCATTTGGCTCCCACTACCTCTTTGTAAACCTTTTACAACTAATGAGAACAATTCCCATGGGTCGTTTAATCAAGTTCCAGACTTGATTCTGATGTATAGAGTCAATTTTTGTTTACTTGACATCTTATCATTTCTCGAATCGATGCCTAATATCATCTCCCTATAGGTCAAAGGATTATTTTCTTCTACCAAAAAAACTCCAAGATCACCTTTAGGTATCAAACATACCTAAAATGTGACCTAGAAAGCCTTTTCGACCCATTTGGAAAGTATACTTAAAGGCCACTGGTTAATTGAGCCGAAGTTCCCATCGTTGGTTCATTAATTTCTAGATTGACTTCACAAATTTTAACCTTTCTATGATTTCCACGATCTATGAGAAATACTTCCTCTAGAATTGTGATATATTAAGAAACGAACACACTTCGCTTCTCAAATTTATGGAACTAGTATCATATTATATTCACATGATACTCAATGAACCTATACTTGTAGCTCTTAGATGCTGGTTTTTCCTGCTAAGTAACTCTTACAAAACAAGAAACTCTACTGCGTAACTTTTATGTAAGCAGGACAACCCCAAGTCTTAACATATTTAATATACGGCTTCCTTCCTTTTGGTATCTCATACAGAATGGAAGAAACAATTTTTTAAGGAACTTTACTTAATAAGCAGCTGTATTTAGAGTATTTTTCCACATATATAGATCAGTAACACTCATTATTGATCAGACTCTATCTAATAAAGTCCAATTCTAACTATCTGAAACATTATTATATTGTAAAGTACCCAAAGGATTATAGTGAGTGAGAATCTCATTCTTCTTTAATGTACTCATAATCTCGATCTAATCGAAGGGATGTGATGTACATTCTGGTATGTTTGGTCATCTCTGTGAATACATTATTCATAAACTAGTTAAGTCTTTATGGTCAGATTAGGAATCCAACCATCCTTAACCAGATGGATAAGCATCTCATGCTTATATGACCTAAACTTATATACTATAGCTCCGTATCATTTAAGGATTCCGATCTACAGACATTTATAATTGTATATAATATCTATTTATGAACTAACATTCAGCTAATAAAACATCATTCATATTACATGAATATAAAGAACAATTCCTAATATTTATATGATATCCTTCATTGTCAAATACAGGAAAGGATAAAATATTGTCAATGATATTTTGGATATTATACTAATTATACAATATAACCATTGTGTCGTATATAAAAAGTAAGTCAAGTTGTCCAACAAATTAAACTTGTAGAAAATTAGTATTTTTTACTCTTAACATTACTTCTATATGAGAGAAATGTGTGGTATCTCATACCCAGCTTAAACTGGCATCATATGCCCTAAAAATGTTTATGTTTTTCAAATACAAATCTGTGGGAGACTTCTTGACAATTATAAGGCTTCTAAGGTAGAGAAATTTTTAATACCCAACCTTACTATAGTGGAAACACTTTCTATCTACTTTGCTTTCATATTGATTTTTGGATGAATATTGCCTCTAAGGATTTATCCTGGGTTTTTGACTCATCTTCTTCTCCTTACACATCTGGTCTTACCAAGTATACTTGGAGTAGAAGATAAAGCACCCAGAGCAAAGAGGGTTATACCCCCTCTGTTTTATCCTCTAGAGATATGTTATCAGAAATACTTTATGGCAAACTCTGATCAACAATAAATTCAAAATTTTCTGAATCCATAATATTTTTTAGATTCATTCGCCGATTAGAGTAATTCCTAGTACCTTTGAGTTAAACTACATTAACTATGCTCATCAACTGGTTCGTAGTGGCCATTATACTTGATAAGCCAAAATTAACGAGAGATGTAAGCGAAATAGATATTAAATTTTTAATATAACATTTTAAATCATGGGTATACTAATTATACATTTTCGATTTAAAACACCCTCTCACTGCTTTACATAATCCCAATAATCTCTCGAATGAGAACACAATAGTTTAAACTCTTTTAAACACTACAGCGGGAAGTAGATCCCATTGAAATTTACTCGGGCCTCACGCTATAGCAATATTGGCCTTTCTAAACCTAACAGGTAGACAACATTTGTCAATTGCATCTTATGCAATTCTTACCACTGGATCTTGAATATACCTTATCCTCATGCTATAGCAATATTAGGTAAGTGTATTCCAGATTAATTTGTCAATGATCAAATATATGCTACTGATACTACCCTCACGCTATAGCAATATTAGCCAATAATGTCGCATATATTTGCCTCATCTCATGTTTAACTGGTATAGTCCAAGCCCAACCGATCAAGTCCCTCACATTATAGTAATATTGAGAAAAAGCCGACGTGACTCGTCTAACACCGTATTGACAAGATGGATTAGAATAAAATATTATCTCATAATGTAATAGTCTTCAATCTGATTAAGAGAGATTTTTTTATTTATCCCAGATCTCCATCTCATAGGGAGGACGATTCTCAATTAATCAATTTTTCTATGTAAGCACAACTAATCTCTACCAGTAGGGCTCTCAATGTGGTTACCAATAAAAAAAAATTAATTCTGGTTTAAAATACAAACTGATAACTCTTATCACTGCATCTCATAAACACCAGTTTATAATGTAGACTAATAACTTTTATCACTACGTCTCATAAACCCACACATGCTAAATTAATTTTAAAACACTGCTTAAAATATTATTCAAAATTATTGTACCTGTGAACAGTACAAAATATTGTTCATTTGCTACTGTTCAAGTGAACAATACACCGCTGCGACACCGGATGGCATCGCTGCAATGTTGGGAGGTCGATCCCCAGTGCCACGATGCCAACTTACCTTATTGCAGTGCTGGGAGGTCGACCCCCAACGCTGCAATGCCAATCCATCACTGTTGGGGTACGAATTTTAGAACCTTCAGGGCCTCAGCACGAGCTGGCCAGTGCCTCAATGCTGAGAGAAAGAACTCCCAATATGCGGTGCCAGATCTTTAGCGTTGCAACGCCCAATGCACCCTTTTCGGCATACCCGTTTTAACACTTGAAATGTGTCACCCATTCACTCAAACAACACCCAAATATGCCATAAATGGCTCTGATACTATTTTTGTCGATTATGTAATATACATAGGTGTATGCATGTGTAATTGTGTTTATTGCCTAAAATACGTATCACAAATATATTTAATACTATAAAAGTATTAAATCGTACAATAAACACAATAAATAATATATATTAATCACATTAATATAGTACGAGGGTTGAGAAATTACTTGAACGTCTAAAGTTATACACGTATATCTTCATAGTCCGCATAGAGACTAACTCAGTCAGTTCTAGTCACCAACTCATTAAGCTTGGCGAGCTAGAACAGCAGCCCCATATTCTAGCATGGGATTAACTCTTAAGCCCAAAATGGTCGGTTATGTGTATTCTTCCTTTTCTTTGAAGGAATAAGGAAATGAAATTTAAAAAAATTCACAATTGCTTCTCATGGCACCACTAAGAAAAATAAAATAATTTCATTTTTTCTTTTTTTTTTTCTTTCTTTCTTCTTCTCGGCACCAAGCATGGAAATGAAATATTTTCATTTCCTTTCTATTTCTTCAATTCACAGCACACAATACACACACCCCCCTCTCACACTTATCTCACACACAGTATATATATATATATATATATTAAAATAATAATATTATATAAATAAATAATATAAAATAAAATAATGGATGCCAACTATTTGGCACCCAAAATATAATAATATTATATAATATAATAATATATTATAATGAGATATTTTAATTATTTGACAATTAAATAATCAATGTGTGAAATGATCATTTTGTCCATCATAAATAGTTACCAAGTCTACCGCTAGTGGGTCCTATCAAATTTCACACTTTAGTAAACTTAATTGATGGTTTACAATGCACCACATGTCATAATATAATTAGTAAATAAAAATTATTGACTAATTTTTGTATTTAACACTTAAATATAGACACGCACGCATTCCTGTGATAGTGCTGGGTATTGCTGGATTAAACTATTTAATCTGGCACGTTGCTCTAGTGTACAACGAGTACATCTATATCGCAAAACTCCCTAGGTCCACGCCCGATTTGTCAAATGAAATTATTCCATAAGTATGTGAACATTGCCCCACGCATACGTCACGGATATATAAATCTGCACGTTGAACCATGTAAGTTGAGGTTACAACGCATACGTATAGTCCTTCCATCATAATATCTTAGATGTGCTGAGGATATAGATTATCACCATCAAATTCCATTTGCTCATCCATATCATATCTTCAAACTTGTATCTCACCGAACAATATGTACAAACTCTTTTGCAATATTGTTTCACCCTGGCGGAACTCTTTTTTAGGATTAATGCTTATGACCACAAGACTTTCTGAGATACAATTTTGAAGCACCTGGATATCTAACTCCCTATACGAGCTAATAGATCTCATATCTGTACACATCGGACTCTATAAGCATCGGACCATACCCAGTGACACCCATCAGTCACACCATCAAATGTTTGTAACATGCATAGTACTAAAGTATGATGGATTACTTATAGCCTTACCGTGACACTCAGGTCAAAGGACCACATATACTACTCAACTCAAGAGGACCCTTCACTGATGGCTTACATAGGGTGTCTACGGAGGCCCTTGTGAGTCTATCACATATCCAGTCCTAACTGGATACCCATATATCAATATGAGCTCCAAGCTCATAGTTGACTAGGAACGACCATCTATACCCTATAAGTACGACATATGTTGATCTATATTAAGAGTATCCACTGATAGACCTACATCGATAGAAATAGATCAGAGATAATTATTTGAAAATATACTTGCACAACTAACATTTTCAGGCAACTAATTGTAACTCTTGTAACTATATAGTTACTAGTATATTCCCAGGTTTATGTCCCATTACAAACAAGGCTCTAACTTTTGGTTCTTCGCTGAGTATTATAACTAGCTAATAATTAGTTGTGCTAATATTTAGCATTTATATCTCTCGGCGTGACTAACAATGAGCCCTTATCTGAACTCTTTTAAATCTGATCTGAACTCTTTCAAATCATACAATGTCTGTAATGTTACATTATATAGTATCATATTAATAGGTATTAGCGATTTAATGAAAATATACACTTGTATAAATATACAAGTATATGTACATTAGGGAATGGTACATAAGTATTGACCCTAGCCTAATGAGTACAAGGACGAACCCTTAAAGGCCTATAAGGCCTCTATAGTGATGGAGGTGGGGGTTCGAATCCTTAGGGCGTCGGTAAGTTGAGTAATTGTGTGTTAGAATGCCAGTGGCTCTGAGGTATCATCTAGTCAGTAGACTAAGGAGTTGGTGGATCCTACACACTCTAGCACTTGTAACATATTGCAGATATACAAAGAACAAGCAATATCTAATACCCAGTTAATACTAGCATTAAATGCTAAAGAAATTTCAATTATTAGGTCTTCTTAATCGTAGCAAGGTATTTTGGGCAGTTACGCTTCCAACACTCATGCTCGCTACAATGAAAAACTATATTTTTTTCTTACTTTGTTCTTATATAGTGCCTAGATATGTGTTGCTTTTTAGAACCCAAGTTAGGTGTATGTTTTCCCTTCTTTTATTCTTCCCTTTAAACTTCTTAGAAGTCTTCAGGATAGAAGATGTAGCACCCTGAACATAAAGGGTTATACCCCCTTTCTTAATGTCCTCTTGAGCTGTTTGCATCATGTTATCCAGATTAGCATAAGTAGGGTTCAATCCCTATAGGTTAAAGTTCATGATGAGCTGTGCAAATAACCCTGGAAGTGACTGAAGAATCAAATTATTCCCTAATGTATTACTTAGTGAGATATCCATGGTTTCCAAGCTCTCATTATGAGATATAATCTTGATGACATGAGGACTCATTGGACTGCCCTCGGGTAGTCTAACTTGAAAGAGAGATTTGGCAACCCTGTATATTTTAACTTAAGGTCGGTTGTCAAATAATTCCTTCAAGTAGAGCATTATGCTGCTAGCACTGTTCATATGGAGATGCCCTTTTTGTAACTCTGTTGACATTGAGCCAATGATGTATGATTTAGCTTTTAAATAATTATCCAACCATTTTTTATATATATCTTTTTCTTCTGGAGAAGTATCATCAGAAACGACTTGGGGGAGGCACTGATCAATTACATACCCAAACTTCTTAGAATCCAAAATTATTCTGAGATTCATAAGTCAATCAACATAATTTTTTGCACCTTTTGAGTAGGTGCACATTAAGGATACAAGCTAGTGGGTTGCTTGAAGCCATTTGATCTTCACAAGATAAAAGAAAAGATGTTAGTAGAATATTTCAATCGCTAATATATAACGCTTTAGATCATAGGTATAACAATTATACATTTTTAATCTAAAAATGCCCTCTTACTGTTTTACATAATTTTTTAATCCCTTAAATGGGAAAACGATAGTTAAAATTTTTTAAACTATATAGAGAAAAGTGGACCTTATTGGTATTTTACTCCTACTATACACTTTAGCGATCTTGGCCTTTGTAAACTCAAAAGGTAGATAACTCTTGTCAATTGCATCTTATACAACTCATACCATTGATCATAAATAAACCTTATCTGCACACTTTAGCGATTTAGGATAAGTGTATTCTAGATTAACTTATCAATCATCAAATATATGTTACCAATATTTCCTGCACACTTAGCAATCTAGGATAATATTTTTACATATATTTTCTTCCTTTCATGTTTAATCAGCATAGCCAAAGTCACACCGATAAATCTCTCACGCTTTAGTGATCTTAAGAAAATCAAAGTGAGTTGTCTAACATTGTATTGACAAGACGGATCATATTATGATATTATCTCATAATGAAATATTATTCAATTTGATTAAGAGTGATTTTATAAACATGTCCCTATCTTATGAGGATGATAATTTTAGATCATTCATTTAATTAATTTTTTTATTTTATGCAAGCACAACTAACCCCCACCAATAAAGCTCACATTGCAGTTATCAACGTAAATAAATGATCATATTATATTATGACAATTATAGAAGTATAATACTATAATAAAATAAGTCAAAACATGAAGGTAGTTTATACCATTTTTAATTTTAAACAACACCATATTCAAAATAAAACATTAGTAAGTTGTTCAAATATGTATAACATCACATGTCAAAATATTCAACAACAATATATTTAACTTATAAACATCACCATGTTCAATATAAAAAATTAGCAAGTTGTTCAAATATATATAACATCACATGTCAAAATATTTAACAACAACATATTTAACTTATAAATGTCACCCTGTTCAAAATCAAACATTAGCAAGTTGTTCAAATATATATCATCACATGTCAAAATATTCAACAACAACATATTTAACTTATAAGCACCACCATATTCAAAATCAAACACTTGCAAGTTATTCAAATATATATAAAATCACATTCAAAATATTTAAACAACAACATATTTAACTTATAAACATTACCATGTTCAAAATCAAATATTAGCAAGTTGTTCAAATATATATAACATCACATATCAAAATATTCAACAACGACATATTTAACTTATAAACATCACCATGTCAAAAATTAAATATTAGCATGTTCAATTTCTTATGCATTAACATGTAAAAAAAATTAAACATAACCATGGTTAAAATTACAAACATCAACATGTCCTAATCTTAAACATTACCATGATTAAATGTAAAACATCACCATGCTCAAATTTAATCATTATTATAAATCACACACTCAATTTAACATACTCTGATACCAATTTGTTAAGTGAGTGTGTGATTAATTGAATGTACATGTAATTTTAAATTTTATTACACTTAGTAGAAGTATTACACACAAAATATACTCTATCTAACATAATCATATGCATATATCTCATATATGTTCATATGTAAATTAAACTACATAGCAAGTGAGTAAAATTTACCCAGATTGAAGGTAGTATAAATTTACCTTGAAGTGTGTTGTTGCACAATTTTAGTTCATAACAAAATTGGTGGGATTGTGAAACGAAAAGTGCAGCCACAAAATTTGTTCCAGCAACAAGTGTTTATGGTTAGAGTGAAATGGTACGAGTACTTTGTGTTTTGATTTTGTTCCTCATAATTCTTTATTTATAACACTTGCTAAAACAACACTTAGCCAATTCTCTCTCAACTTTCACTTACGTTTCTTGCCTTCACAAAATTGAATCAATGAATTCAATTATCTTCTCAACATATAATGCTATCCATCATCTACCAAGAGACATGCTTAAGTACAAATATTGATGACACTCACTATATTGCTCTACCACCTGTTGTCATGACATGTGATATAATTTGTGCAATTTGCATTACAATATAAAACCAATGCCCTACTATTACATATTGCCACCAATATGTTTTGTTAAAGGCAAACACAATTTAATTACACATTTGTACACTTGGCACATGTCATAAATACACATACCTCATCTAATATTTAATTAATTATTCAAAATAGTTTGAATAATTACTTTTATTTAACTTGTTTTTACTAGTAATGTTAAATGATAAATTCATAGTAAAAATAATTCATAAACCAAATTGTACTACTTGTTGACAATATATTGGTTAGCAACTATTGTCAACTATTGTCAACCTAGAATAAAATTCTTTTCCTGAGTATTATTGCTTATGGCCTTAAAACTTTTTAAAATATAATCTTGGAGCATTAGGATATATTACTCACCCAAATGAGCTGATGGATCCTGACAATCATACCATATCTAACGACACCCAATGGTCAGACTGTAAAAGGTTTCTGAAATGTATAGAACCAAAGTATAGTGGACCAGTCACATATCCATCGTGGTGCTTACGTCAAATGATCACGAATACTACTTAACTCAAGAAAACTCTCAATTGACCACTTTTGTAGGATGTCTATTAAAGGTCCTCGCGAGTCTGTTCAGTATCCAGTCCTTACTGAATACATGTTCTTTATATAAGTTTCCACTAAACTCATGGTCTGCTAATACTAACTTTTTGGACCGTCCATATATCGACATATACTGATCTATATATATTAAAGTCTTCATGGATAGACCTGTATTAGTGAATATAGATAAGGAACATAATATTTGAGTACATATTTACATAATGATATTTTCTAGCACCGTTCGTAACTCTTTACAATTATACTATTACTAATATATTTTAATATCTTTGTCCTATTTCAGTACTACAAGAATTCTTATGATTTGAGACCAATTCTTTTGCGACCAGTAAAGATTGGTCATTAAACGGTACAATTTGCGACTACATTGACTTATGGTTATAATTGATAAATGATGGGACTGTTGGCTCATAAAATATTTTTTCTAACCAAAAAATGCTAATATATTGCGACCAATAAATGGTGGCATAATTTTTTTTTTTTTTTGCGTCCAACTAAAAGTGGTCGCTGAAAGTTATTTTCAAAAAGGGTTATTTTTATGAGTGCCCCGAGGTACAGCTTAAAATTAGGGTTGCCTCTCACGTTTCAAAATTAGCCTCCAATACTCCTACTGTTATGAGATGTTATGGAATATTCTAATATTATTATAAAATGACTAATATACCCTTATTCTTTCTCTTCTTAATTTATTTTTTAAATTTGGCACTCTTTTTTAATTTATTTATTTTAGTACTAAAATAAAAAATTTAACAAAATATATTATTTTTATTTTTATCATTTAATTAAAATAATTTTTAAAATTTTGGTATTCTATTTTTCTTTTTTACTTGACTACTAAAACAAAAAAAATATTTACAAAATATTTGTAAAATTTTAATCTTAGTAGAAGTTTACAATAAAAATAAAAAATTATAATAAGTGTTAAAAATTAGAAATAATAAATATTTTGTAAAAAAAATTTTTTTGTTTTAGTTGTCAAATAAAAAAGAAAATAAGGAAATAAAAAAGAAGAGAGTACCAAAATTTAAAAGGCTATTTTTATGATACCCTTGAGGTATTACTTAAATTGGTATAAGTTTTTTATATTTCTTTTTTATGTTTTTACTTGACTACTAAAGCAAAAAAAACATAATTTTACAAATGTTAAAAAATGGAAATGAAAAATATTTGTTAAATCTTTTTTGTTTTAGTATTTGAGTAGAAAAGAAAAACAAAATCTGGACTAAAAAAACAAATGTTAAAAATGGAAATGAAAAATATTTTGTTAATGTTTTTTATTTAGTATTTGAGTAGAAAAGAAAATACAAATCTGGACTAAAATTTTAAAAGTATTTTAAATAAATGTAATAAATAAAATAACAAATATTTTGTTAAAATTTTTATTTTAGTACTAAAGTAAAAAAAACTAAAATTTAAAAAATAAATTAAAAAAAAAATAAATAATGGTATATTAATTATTTTATAATAATTTTATAATATTCTTTAACATCTTACAACAGTCAAAATATTGAAGGTTAATTTTAAAAAGCGAGCGACATTCTTAATTTTAAGCCATATTTTAAGGGCACTCAAAAAATTAACCTTTTAAAAAAAAGGTTATCCCAAATCAGACGTGGAGGCTCATGCAAGAGGATTTTGTTAGAACTAATTTTTAAGAATTTACTACACTTTACTAGAAAAAAAAATTGGGGAAGAGGCCGTTGACGCCAAGCTTTAAACCAAGGAATAGGGTGGAAGCAATTCAATCTAATGTAGTTATGCAACCACTGAAGCATGATGAGATAGTTGAAAGTTTTTCAACAAAAAAATATTAAAGGCTAAAACTATTAATTCATGTGGTGGGAATCTTAATGCATTGCCCGCCACATGTTTTAGCCCACTAATTAATAAATTAATTTCGGCTATTTTTTTTAGAAAACAAAAAGGTAAAGTAAGAAAAGAAACGAAAGGCTATTTTCTTTTCATCTTCATATTTGTTCTCTTTTTCTCTCACTCTACAACCGTTCATTTCTCTTTATTACTTTCTCAATTCACGGCAAATTTAACACCAAAATCTCTCATAATGTAACTTTCAAAAATTATAATCTTGTAACTAAAAAATAGCTGCTGATTCCATTAGAGGAAACAAAGGTACAAAATCTCAAATTGCTTAGAAGATGTGAAGGAGCCATTGCCAAATGCTAAGGTTTGAGTTTCCAGGTTGATTTTTTATTCTCTTTTCAGGTTTTTTAATTATTCATGCTCATTATTACTGATTTTTTAAAAATGATTATGACCGATTTTGTTAAAACTTGAATAATGGTGTGTAGTGAAAGAAACAGACTTAATGATGAAGTCAAAAAACTATTTTTCTTTCATTTTTTAGTTTATTGAAATTTATTTATTACAAAGAATATTGGGTTTTTAATGAATTTGTTTAAGGATATTGTTTAGCCATTGAGGAAAATGATGAAATTTTGAGGGGTTTGTGTTGAGAGGATGAGATTATATATGTAATATGTGAGTTACAAAAGGAGTATGATTCGAGGGGTTGTTTGATTTTTTCAAAAATTTTATATAGCTTTTGATCAAATCCCTTTAAAAATCGAGTTGACTCATGTGGGGTATTGAGACATCCAACTGATGCTGAGGGATGGGAAGACTTTAATAGTAAATATCCAAGGTTTGCTCAAGAACCTAAGAATGTTAGGTTAGGAATTGCCATTGATGGGTTCAATCCATTTGGAAATATGAATAACTCATAGAGTATGTAACCAGTAATGTTTTTTCCTCACAATCTCCCTCCTTAGAAATGTATGAAAGAACCTTTTCTCATGATGTCATTACTTATTCCAGGACCTAAAGCACCTAGAAAGGATATTGATGTAAATTTGTGTCCATTAATTGAAGAGTTGAAAGTTATGGGATATGGATGTTAAAAGTTATGATGTCTCAATGGGACAATATTTTCACATTCATACAGCTGTGTTATGGATTGTAAATGAATTTCCTGCCTATAAAGACTTATCTGGTTGGAGAACTAAAGGATAGAAGGCTTGTCTAATTTGTAATGAAGACATTAAATCAAAAAGATTAAGAAACAAAATAGGTTTTATCGGTCATCGTCATTTTTTACCTATTGAACATAGATGGCGAAGAAGTAAACAGCATGATAGTGATGTTAAATATGATCCACCACCCAGAATGTTTATAGGAGAGGACATTTTGCACCAATTGCAACGGGTTCAGTGTACTAAATTTGGCAAGAATGAAAACAACGTGGATAGGAGAAGAAATAGGAAACACTCTCCTAATGAGCATAATTGGACAAAAAGAAGTGTTTTTTTGGAGCTACCTTGCTGATCAAATTACTTATGAGAGAAGAATTTTGTATGTTTCTAAAATCAGAGAAATTTCCTGATGGGTTTGCAGCAAATATTAGTAGATGTGTTAACACAAATGATGGAAAATTATTAGGCTTAAAAAGTCATCATTGTCATATTTTGTTGCAAAGACTTCTTCTAATTAGAATTCATGCATTTTTAAACAATGATGTATGTAGTTCCTTAGTGGAGCTGTGTAAATTTTTTCAAGATTTGTGTGCAAGGACATTGCATGTTAGAGATTTAGACATACTAGAACAGTGCATTGTCTTAATTTTTTGTAAGCTTGAGAGGATATTCCGCCAGCATTTTTTGATGTCATAGTTCATTTAGCTATTCATTTGCCTCATGAAGCCAAACTTGTTGGTCCAGTAGGTTATAGTTGGATGTACCCAATTGAAAGGTACTAAATATAATTCACTATAATTACTTACACAAGTATATGTTCTTATATAAATAGTTATTGATTAATGTCCTTTATTCTAATTATTATAGAAGTTTGGGCACACTGAAGTGGTTTGTTAAAAATAAAGCTCGCCCTAAAGGTTCAATTGCCAAGGCTTATATTGTAAATGAATCTATAACATTTTGTTCATTGTATTTTCATGACATTGAAACAAAGTTTAATCGAGGATATCATACTAATGATGGGTCTTATGGAGGGCAAAATGTATATGGGTTATCGATTTTTTCTCAAAAGGCTCGCCCATTTGATGGAAAAACAATTCATAGAATTATCTCAAAAAAAGCTTGAAACTGTACAGTGGTATGTCTTAAATAATTATGAAGAGTTGCAACCATTCTTGAAGTAAGTGGGTGCATAAGTTATATATTTGTTTGATCTTTACTCTTACTTATTGTTACTTATAATTGAGAACTTATATAGTGAACATATGAACCAACTACAAATCGAAAGTGAGCCTAATTTACTACAAAGGCAACAAAAGCACTTTCCTAAGTGGTTTAAAAAACGTGTAAGTATGTAGTTTCATGATATGTAATCTTAAGTTAAGGAAATAATAAGTTTGCATTCATGTTAATATTTAAATATGTAACTTTGTTTCCTTAACTTGTAGATGATATCTTTGCATCATCAAAGGTCACCTACAATTACTAATGAACTATATGCAATCGCTTGTGGACCTGATGTCCGTGTTAAGTCATACACCAGTTGTGATGTTAATGGAGTTCGATTTCACACGTATGATCGTGATAATCGACTAACTACCCAAAATAATAGAATTATTGTCAATAGGGAGCATGACAATGAACAATGAGCAAGTTAAATTTTATGGGGTTTTGATTGATGTTCTTGAGTTGCAATAGATATTTCAACATCAAGTTATCTTATTTAAGTGTGAATGGTTTGACACAAATAAAAAGAAACGAAGGATTCAGAAAGATCATAATGATAAAAGTTGGAGTAATGTGGATGCTCAAACTAAATATGTAAGTTTTAGACTTTATTACTTTCTTTATAACTGACATATATGACATAAAAATATTTTATTCTAAATTTATGGAAGAGTGAAGAAAATAATGTTGCTATAATCAAGAATCTTAATAATTTTTTATTAATCATCATTGTTAATGATTACTACACTGTTGAATATATTTTCATCCTTTTTACTTTACATTGTGTTTAACAGTTAAATTAAAATAAAATAAAATTAAGCTAGCAAAATATTTTTCTTTAGTGAGTAAATACTAGTAGTTATGCTACTTATCTTATGTCTAAGTGAAATTCATATATTAGCTTTAGTAGTTTTGTTATTCTTATATTAGATTTTTTCTTTCTAATATTTTAATTAGAATAGCAACTTTAGGCTTTTTTTTTAATTCAAAATTATGAAATTTATATTCTGCTTGTTTTATAATCTTATATAGTATGCTGAATTAAAATTTTATATGCAGGAAAAAATGAAAGAAATGAAACAAGAACCTATCCCCGAAGAAATTGTTAAACTTGTTGTTGGCAACAACTTTAGAAGTTTTGGATTTCGACCAACAAAATCTACTCCAGCAACATTCACAACATCATGACAAGCAGAAAATGAATTGTGAGGGATAATTGGTAGTAAGCCAAAGAGTTGGAGAGTACACACACTAAATTGGAAAGTACTCGCACTAAGTTAGGTCAGACATGTAATGAGTTGAAAAAATGTCAAACTGAATTAGATGATACAGGTGCAATAGTTGATAGGCAGCAAGAGCATATAGATGAACAACAAGAACGCCTAAATCACATAAAAAAATTCTTATTCACTATCCCGTGAGTCATTCGGCTGCCCTTTCTAATATGCATATATTTGTGGTCAATAACGTTCATTTTTAGTTTTTATTTATCTTTTTGGATTCTAAAAATGAAAGTTATTAATTTCTATCATTAGGTTTTATTGCATTTTGTGGGCTAAAATGTTATTTATGATATGCAACATTCATTTTTGGTATACTATAGTATGTAAATGACAATGTCAATTTGTTATTAATACTGTCATATGTAAATGACAATATGAATTAGATATTAATGTCATTTTAATTGTATAATTATGTACTCTTTGTCATGTTTGATATCCTATTAAATTAATTTCTACCTTAAGGACTAAATAATATAATAAAATTAGTTTTTCTATTTTTTTGTTCAATAAATTTAATTACATTTTTATATATTAAAAAAAGACAAAAAAAATATTATGTGTAAAATTAAAATTAATATAATAGTAATTATTGATAAAATTATTATACAAAAACAAAGAGAGATCTTATTCTTAAATGAATAAACTTGTATGCAACTATAAAAGTTGACCGCAAAATAGTTTTTTTGAAATATTATTAATTTTTCAATTGAAATAACGTGTAACATTTTGCGATCATAAAAATAGATGTAGATAAAAATTATTCTTTTTTTGGGATCAACAGAAATTGGTTGCAACAAGTCTTAAAACATATTTTTTTTTAAATAATCTAACCTTATTATCTTGTGACCAAAAATGGTTGCAAAATATATTAACTTTTTGTAGCCAAATCTATATTATCATAGAAAAATATATTCTGCGACCATGTGATTAGTCGTAGAAATAATTTTTTCCTTTATTTAAAATCAAATTTGCTACTATATTTATTGGTCACAGAAAGAATTGTTTTTGTGATGAGGTCAATGAGTGATCGCAGAAAATGTTCTCTGACGAATCTAGTGTGGCGACTTTGTGACAACAATTTTTTGGTCGCGATATAGTATCAATGACCACAATTTTTATATTTTGCGACGATATTGGTGGTCGCATATGATTTTATTTGTTGTAGTGATAAGCCTCTAATTTATTAGATTTCGCTAACTCTTATAATCCGTTAACTCTTATTAGTGTTAACTCATAGTATTTATAACTCTCAGCATTACAAATTTTTAACACTGATCTAAATTCTTTTAAACTAGATTTAAATTCTTTCAAATTATACAATGTCTGAACCTTACGATATCTTACTATGTATATTAAATATAATTAATGATTTTAATAAAATAATAATATATAAATACAAAAAAATAAATATTATTCATCACAAAAAATGACACATAAATATAAATCCTAACGCTTAGAACATAACAACAACAACAACCCCACATATCCGGCAAAAAAAATTAGTGATTTGGTATCAATTGCATGTATTACTCGACAAAAATACCCCACAAATAGTACCTCTTTTTTTACACATAGAGGATTCATGTTATGTTTTTTATACGAACTTTTGAGTTGATTGTGGGTGACAAAGTTTTCATGTTCTTTCCCCTTAGAATTTCAACAAGCATACGTCCAATTATATTTTGGAAATTGTTTACACCAACATGGCTTTCTACTTTTGATTCCCTCTCAATCACACATGAGCAAACAACCGTTAGTTTATTTCATTTCTTTCTGATTCAGAAGCTTTTCAAGACTCTAATTGATGATAGTTCGGCTTTATAGTTTAGTAACTTGTTTGAAATCCATCTTTAAATTATGTTTTTGTTGACCACAAGTTTGATGGAAATGTAACCAAAAACCGATGGATACACCACTTCAGAGAATAAGGTATCTGAATCCTTAAAATTTGATTTAACGATAGTTTCACTTTTTATTTTTAAAATTATTAAAATATTTTTTTTTTAAATTTTTTAATATTTCTCAATAATTTTTTTTTTAAAAAGTGCAATTGTTAAAGAGTTAAATATAATTTGTATACAATAAAAAAAAATTACTATGAAAGAAAAAAATAGTTAGATGAGATAAAAAAGAGAAATAAAAGATAAGAAAGAAGATAATATTATATTATTATGGTAGATCTCATTAGTAATTAAATAATTTTTAAAAATATAATAATTATACATCACTTTAATCTTAGCTATTGAATAAAAAAATAATTTAATGACAAAATAATTTATGTCAAAAATTGTGTAAGAAAATAGATGTCATGGATCCTGCTCCATATATATATATATATATATATGTATATTTACTACTTTTTCTTTGAATGTTTAAGAACTAAACACTGCTCCCTTTTAGAGAATAATTATTCATTTTTTTAATACTATTTAAAAGGAAAAATGATAGTATTTTTGTTTCGGACCTTTATAGGAGTTTAGAGGGACCATGGCACCCTAAGCTCTAATTTGTTTTAAAAATTTAATAGTATATTTTTATAAATTTGACTTTCTAAAATAGATATTTTTGTGATTTAGTCCTAAAATTTTAAATTTAAGACTCTAATATAATTAAATTTTAATTTAATATAATTTTTAACTTTAACATCTACTCTCCCCCTAATTTTAAATTCTAATTCTACCCCTAGTAGTTTTTTCATATACTTCAATTTTACAATATGAGACTATATGTTACATATAACATCAAATTATTTTAAACATAATCTATATACTTAATATCGAGGTTAAATGATAGGTTATCAAATTGAAGGAATTTCTTAATCTTATATTGAGCCGATGTCAAGGCTGAAAAGTCTTGATTACTGTACATTTAATTTATACAATACTACCTCCATACTGTATGTTTTGGTGGGGTGATAATAACGAAGATCAAATAAATTTAATGTAAAATTTTAAAAAAAAATTCTTTTAAGTCAATGAAACGAATTAATATCCTCTCCTAAATTAAACTTACATAAGTTTTAAGGATCTACTAATATATGTTAACACTTAAATATAGATGACCAAGATCTATTTTTTTATTATTTGGTTTTTATTAAATATCAATCACATACTTTATGTTTGTTTATATAAAAGTTTAGCTTAGAAGAGAATCTTGATCCAATGGAACTCGTCAAAGAATGCAAGCATCATGGATAGATTTGGCCGAATAAAGAATAAATTGAAAACAAAGAAAATTATAAGGAGCCATATTTGGGATATTAAAAAGCCATATCTTTCATAAATCTTCGTTAAGAAAAAACTAATATTTTTGTCAACGTAATGAATAATATGAATGTCATTTAGCATGTGTAGAAGATTTTACATAAAGTTTTATCTTATGGGTTGCAGAAATCTAGATTTTTATAAGAAGATAGACATGAACTTGATTGCCTTTCCGTTTTAATCAAATAATCCAAACTTAACTTGGAAATTTGATAATTATTTCCTTTGAAATATTCATTACTTGTGAAAAGAAAATCTCCAGATTTTCATTTATGTCTTATAGAGTAAAATAGCCTGGGCTGTCATATTCAATGTTATATGCACCAAAACTGTTTGGTTCTTACGAAAAACCCTATAAAAGGGCAACCAAACATTGCCAAAATGTGCATAAAACTCACTGGTTTGGTTATTTTATTTGTTCATCTCTTTCATTTCTTGTCTTCTTTTGAAAGAGAAATACTGTTGCTGAAAAATTATTATGGCTCAGGCAAGAGACAGTGCAATTATTGCAGTGGCCACAGCGCTGTTGTTGCTGCTTCATTGCCATATTGGCTCAGCAACCACTTACAAAGTTGGAGATGATAGCGGTTGGCGGTTTGGAGTGAAGGACTGGCCCCAAGGAAAATGCTTTAAGGAGGGTGATGTACTTGGTAATTAACATATACATATTGCTCTAACTCAACTTTTCAAATTTAGCATTCCTTTACAAGAAAACATTTGAGTGGTTAATAAATATATTTGGCTTCAAAACTAAATAAAAGCACAACAATTATAAGCATACCCTTAGTCCTTTATAATTTGCCTCATATTTTAGGTTAGACCCGGTCCATGTGATAGATCTAAGGCCTCAAGCAATACAAAACATGTGACATATAAAGTTTTAACCATTATGTTTTTTTTCTATTTTATCAATTTTTTTATACATTTATCACATTACTACTTTCAAATATTACAATAAATTCATACAAATTTTAAATTTGACTAAATAATTGTTTATCAACACAATAACTTTACAAATTTCACTAAATAACTGAAAAATAATAACTAAATTCTATGGTCTCTTTAAGACTCGAACTCCTAACTTAAGTCAAGGAGTGCATAGATTACAAATTTCACTAAATAACTGAAAAATAATAACTAAATTCTATGGTCTATTTTTAAATCTAATGTTCAAACTCTTACTAAATAAAATTTTTCTTTATGAATATTCTTAAGACATCATTAACATAATCTTTCAAATTTTAATGTGGCTGAATTATTACAAGCTTGATGAATCATTTTGTACCTGTATATTAACTGCAGAATTCGACTATGAACCAACAAGGCACAATGTAGTGATTGTAGATCAAGCGGGGTATGATAATTGCACAATTCCAAGTGGTGCTGCAAAGTTTCAATCAGGGCATGATCAGATTGTACTTAAGAAGGGCAAAATCTTCATCATCTGTGGTTTCCCGACGCACTGTGACAATGGAATGAAGTTGGCCATCTCCGTCGAGTAGTCCATCGGGAAAGCTTCGGTTTACAAGTGTTGAATAAAGCATAGCAAATGACTTTCAGTTTGAGCATTGTACTGGAATTTATTATGCTCTCTTGGAAATAAAAGGAATATTATTTATCAAGCCATGCAGTTGTTCTCAAATATAGCTCATGGTTGAAAATACATTATTGGACTATCATTTTCAATCAAAATCATAAATTTACATCTCAATTTTTTTTTTCCAAAAAAAGGAAAATCGGATTAATGATGTTCCTTAATTATAATGAATCCTTAAGGCAAGAATAATAGACTCTTTATAAAAACTAACAAAGCTATATGTATTATATCCTTTAAACGTGGTTCATATGGTCACTCTATTATATGAAAACTCCATAAATAAATAAAGATTCATGTGAATAAGTTTACCGTCATTTTCAAACTACAAAAATTCATTTTTCTTGTTGCTTTTAAAAGAATGAATTACAAAGAGGTTCATCTTGCGGTTTGGTTCTACTTGTTTGTCCTCGCCAATATCCATCACATTAATTCGCCAACCTTCTTAATTTAAAAGAGACCGTTGAAGGTGTTTAAGGGTTTCAAATATTTGTGGGTGTCACATGGTCAATTGTTAATACTAGTTATCTATACTCTGCAATCTTGGTTACTTTTATACAAGTATGTTAGAGTAATGCACGAGAAATACATAGTAACGACCTCCTTCTGTTCACATTGTTGTTTTTGTTTTATGTTGAATTCGCACCATATGGTCTTCAAGGGTTGTCAGATGTAATTTCAGATCATTACATGTCTAAAGGCTGTCCGTATTTTTTGGTATATGCTCCCCGTTGGTTTTTTCATATTCCTTACAAAACAATGAGTTAGGTTCTCAAATAGTTGAACCTGTCAAAAATGAGTGGTTTAGTAAGAATGATAGCTACTTTTTCTGAGCTTGGAGTGAATTTGATTTCTAATTCACTATTGCACATTTTGTCTCTTGATAAAATGAATATTAATCTTTATGTGCTTTGTCCTAATATCGTAGAATAAATTTTACTCTAAAGCAGCTGCATTTGTGTCATCGGTCAATATTTCTGGAGGCTCTTTCAAATCAAAGAATAATTCCTTTAACAATGACATTATCCAACTAATCTTAGCACTTACATTTGTTATTGCTTTGTACTCTAACTCAGTACTTGACTTTGCAATTATATTTTATATTTTCAAGTTCCAAGAGACTAAATTATTCCCCAAATAGATTAGATAGCTACCAACTGATATTCTGTCATCATTATCATACCCCTAATCAACATCATTGAATGCAATGAACTCAAGGTTTGATGGTTTCTTCAATTTCAAGCAGTATTCTGAGGTTTCTTTCAAAAACCTTGGCACCTCCCGCAAGCTGACCAATGTGAGTCTATTGGATGGCTCATAAATTAGCTCAACTTGTTAAGTGCAAAAGCCAATTCAGTATCTTATAGTATATTGCAGTCCCCCAATGACACTTCTATAGAAAATCACAATTTGAAAATAGTTTTCATTCATCTCTTGTTAGTTTTTCACCTATGCTAAGAGGTGTAATGCTTCCTTTGCAATCTACCATGCTTGTTCTTTTCTGTAGGTCTCTGATGTAGTTTGCTTGAGACAAAAGTATACAGTCCTTTGTTCTTGTAACCGCTATCCCCAAAAAGAAGTTCAGCTCCCCTAGGTCTTTTAAGGCATGTTGAGCTTAAATAATTTATTAGTGCTTGAAGTACTTCATCATTATTTCGAGTGATAATAATGTTGTGTGTAAGTCTACATACATCGATAACATAGTTAAGTCTTCATTATTTCTTCTAAAGAATAAAAAAGTATCTGAATTCGTTCTAGTGAAACTCCAGTTGATTATAGATGGCTTAAATTTCTCAAATCATGCCCTTAGGCCTGTTTCAACCCATATAAAACCTTTTTCAGTTTGCATACATAATTTAGATGTTGAGTGTCTTTAAAGTCTTCTAATCGGCTCATGAACACCTCCTATATCAACTCATCATTATAATCCAGGAAATATATATATATATATATATATATATATAACACATTTACGTATGTTGATTTCGAGACAAAATTATGATTCAATTAACAAAAGGATAAACACTTTTCTTATTTTGTTTGAAGAAAACGGGTAAAACAATCATGATTATAAAACTGGGTTTTTTTTCTTAATATTAAATATTTTTAATACTTTAAAAAATTAGCAGGTTAATCACTATATTTTTTTTAATTATTTTTTAGGTATTAATTGTTTTAGATACCCAATTACATTTTTTAAGAACGAAATTGGCCATATTTTAAGAATGAAAATGTTAATAAAAGGTAGTTAATTTCATCTTTAAAAGATGTAATTGAATATTTTTAAAATATTAAATTTAGTGAATAATTCAATAAAAATGCGAGGACTAAAGTTGCAATTTCCAAACTTAAAAAATAGTATCAGATTTGCAACACTTGTAACACATTAACATCTAGTACACATTATATCAGTGCTCGCTAACGCTTGCTAAGACTATGATATTATTATATGTTAAACATAACATTGTGACCTCAACTTTTAATTTTTTAAATTCAATTATTATTATTATTATCATATGTCTTAATATAAGACTTAAAGAGTGTCGTTTCAACATGTTTTTTGAAGAAATTTTTTTAAAAAAATACAAAATAACTTAACCATAAAATCTAAACCTAACTTCTATTTTTTACTCCCCACTCAATGGATCCGCATCAGCGACATAATAAGACTAATAAATCAGGCGAACACAATGAAGAAAAAGAAAAAAAAAAATCAGCATATGAAGAGAAGTCGAAAGAGAAATGACACGATCAGCGTTTCATCACCTTCCGTCTCCTCCGTCTCGGTCCAACCGCTGCCGTCTGATTCCGTTACTTCTCTGGTTTATGATTCACTTGATCAAAACATAACCCTCTTATCTCGATTCATTAGACGAAATAGACGTTTTGGACCTTTTATGTGATTTCTTTTCTAAGTGAAATGGCGTCTTAGGTTCTGATTCATTGTTTTTTTTTTATTTTGATATTCCCTTTTGTTGGTTTTCAAATAAATATGTTTCATTGATTATGTACCCTAATTTTGTTTTACTCTAATTTAGCTTCATACTACAAGAACATCACTCCCTTGTTATTCCTAAATCATTAGAATTCTATCAACTTTAAGTTACTTCGGAATTAGGTTTCTGGGTGTCCAAAAGACGAAACCCACTTTCTTTTTTTTCTTTTTTTGTTCCTTTCTGAAAAAATTACCACACTGTAAATGCATTTTGGCCTTCTCTCCCTGCATCTAAGCTACTCCAATCCGAATCTGTTCCTCCTTAGCAACCTCGCTACATTATGTCTGCAAGCAAGCAAGAGTCAATTAATATATATGTGTGCGTGTGGGTGTGTGTGTGTCAGAATCAAAAAGGACCTGAAGAAGTAACTCATGCCGGTTGATAATTTAATGTTAATATTATATCATGCGCCAATCATGTTGGTTCATAATTAATGTTAATACAATATCATGCGCTTATAATATTTGCCCATAATTTCCTCATTATGTTTTGGAATATTTCTTGCACTCTTCCAAATCCTTAAACCTATATGCTTTCAGTTTTTTTTTTAATTAATTTTTTTAAGTATATTTACCACGCCTAACGAGTGAAGAATCAAACCCTCCAAGTTTAAATTAGATCTAACTAAAAAAGTTTATACATATACTCCTACATGTTTTTTGTTAACTCCAATATTAATACTTACCCAATATTACCGTAGAAATTCTATATAAAGTGAGACTAAATTTATCGATGAACGACATTAGTTTTGAAATTCAAGTACTCAATAAAGTGCGATGGTATTGATAGCTGCGAAACTTTTGTTTCTTCACAAGCATGAAAATTTGGACAATTTTGAAGCAGCGCAACTGATGACAGAAAATTTTATTTTTTTAAACATGGAAAATACTTTATCTCCTCAAAAAATCACTATAAGGCCCAATTCTTATAGGTTCAAGAAGCTTAACCCTTTAAGGAAGTCTTTTGTGAGCCAACCTCGAAGGCTCAAGTCCAAGATAGCTGGTGCTACCAGGAGATGTCGAAACCAAGCTTAAGGATGGACTTTCAACGAGGAACTTGTTCGATCGCTTGAATCAAAGACACTTGCATATTAGCCATACATATTTTCAACCGAGTCGACTAGGATCAAAAAAGACCACTTGATCAAAATGACCAAGGAAACCAGCTCGGTAAAAGTACTAGGTCAAACACATGCTGAACAGCCTCATCATTCCAACTAAGTACTATCACGGGAACAGAAACAAGACTTAGACCAATAAGGATAAAGTACGTTATAAGGAGACCAATTCGGTAAGTGATGCTGAACCGCTGTGACAGTAGAAGTAAATTCAGACTGTTACCAAGCCGAACAGAGAGTAATCAAGCTTATTATGAAAACGAGTTTGAAGAGGAAACTAGTATTATAAAGGAGGTGGAGTTATAAGAAGAGAAGAACTACAACGTCTTTAGGAAAGAATCCCTCAAATCACGCCAAGAGATCAAAATAACCCAAAATTATATAGTCTTGCCCAAATCAACCACAACACCAATAAGGTTAAGCACAAGGGATATGCCAAGAATATTCTCATAAGATCGATGCTATAAATAGGTGAGAAAATCACAATAGACAGAGGTTCACTTCATTACACATCATTACTACTTTTTGACCCAAGAACCATTTTTCAAAGACTACGTATTGAAGATCTAGGCTCCAATGTTTTCTATATTCAACCTCTATTCTTTCGACTTTTTTCTTACTGTTCCCTCAAAATTTCACCAAAACAACCTTTTTTGACTCACGTATCGGAGAGTCTTTGCTCGAACCCACTCTGACAAAGTCTTAATGACAGTTTTAAGTGTCTTGCAGGTGTTCTGCCATCATCAACAAAGAGAGAAATATCAAGATTTTAGCCTTCAAGCCTAGTAAGATAAATCCCAGCATGTTGATTCTCGTAACAAAATAAATTCAAAACTCGTTAGCCCAAAAAACTATTTTTTTCGATCAACGATTTTTGTGACCATCTGTGGAAATCGAGATGAAAAGCTTTGTTCAAAAGACATTTTCATCACCCTTGTACAATCAACATGGCAGAACAATCATTTACTAGTCGGAATCCAATCGCCAAAGAACGAGCTTTGAACCTGGACAAAAATTAAGGCTGTGAAAACTAGCCTTCCCATTAAATAGAGAGCTCATTACCAGCTGAAATCTAAGAAAAATTAAGGATGCTAAGAGAAGAGAATGAAGAATTAAGATAACTCATGGTTGAACTTATCAAAAATAGAGGAAGATTAAGAGAAGAAGTAAGGAACAGTAGTAGAAGAAAATCTCAAGCTATAGAGGTTCAAATTTAGGAGTGGCTGGAGCGAAGGGATAAGTCGAAAACCCCGCACGACCTGGTCAGGGTGACCAGACAAAATTGAGCACCTCTTGATAAAGAAGCATCACAGATTGGAGAGCCTGATTAGATGATGAAAAAGTAGCAGCTAACCGAACATAGAATAATATCAAACAGCCTCTAGAAGATAAGGTTCGTGATCTTGAGAAAAAGCTAAAAAGCATTTTAGAAGAGAATAAGAAAAAAGAACAACCTCATCTAAAAATGATAGAAAGAGAAAGGAGATCTCTATTGACAGACCAGCTGAGGGACATGGAGCTTCCAAGTTGGTTTTGACTTCTGAGCTTTCCAATCTACCGAGGAGTTATTGACCTCAACCATCATGTAGATGAGGTTACCAACCTACTATCAATTATATGGTTGATACAGCATCAGATGTGTAGGCCATTTCACATAAATTTGGAGGGACCAGCTCTCCTTGGGTGTAGGGATTTGAAGCAATACAGCATCTCATCTTACCACAACTGGCCGAAAAGTTGTCCCAACACTTTTGGGGCTCTTGTAAGTTAGCTAAGGACTTGAAACAGTTAAAGCAAGTTAAACAGGGTTAGAATAAGATCCTAAAAGATTTCGTTATAAGGTTTCATAAGGAGGTGATATTGTTGGGAGCTTTTAACCAACCCATCGCCTTAAAGGCTTTCAAGATAGGACTAAAGCTGAACAGGTTCTAGTATTACTTTTGCGAGAGCAACATTCTGAACTACGCAGCAACATAGGGCATCAAAGTATATTGCTATAAAAGAAGAAGATGAAGTAAAGAAAGACCTTCATCCCCTCTCTAAAAATACTAGAGATCAAATAATAAATATCGACCCCAACATAGGGAAAACTTCTCAAATCAGTGTAATACGCCTAATAATTAGAGAGGTAATGGGCCGAACAAGTCTAACCCATACAATTACCCTGAGTGACCCAAAAGCCCAAACATCACAGAGAATACCCTGTTGAAGAAAGATGGGTACCTCGAGTGGAAAATTTTCTCCATTTGGTAGTACTGCTAGATGATGTTTACGAAGCCATTAAAAATAAAGGCTTACTTAATAGAAATTTCAAGGGAAAAGAGGTATAACAGTGGACAAATCCAAAGGGCTAGTGTGATCTACACAAAAATACAGGCAATGCCATAGGAGAGTGTTTAGAGCTGAAAAAGTAAGTAGATGCTCTAATGAAGAATGGTTATCTAGGAAAATAATGAGCTGAGAGGTAGCATAATCTGCCTACTAACCAACCCAGTGGGTCAAATCCTAGTCCCACCATGATCATATCTGATGGACCCATGCTAGCAAAAAATTCCAACGGGCAGAGGAAGAACTACTCTAAGTACTCAATAGTGGCGAATTAAGCTATATGCAACATTCCTCTGGCTAAGAAATCATGATTATAACAGGAAGTGCCGATCATGTTTATCGAAAAGGATACACAAGAAATCGGTTATTCCCGTGATGATGCACTTATGATAGAAGTGTAGGTAGCTGGTGAGTGAATAAACCGAGTATTCATTGACCCTAGTAGCTTGGTCAAAATTATTTTCAAAGAAACTCTATATGAGCTAAAAATTAAGAACCTGCATATAGAGAAGACCTAGACACCACTACAATTGTTCGAAGAAAGTTGTGTGGTACCAGTTGGACAGTAGCCCTTCCCTAACCATAGGGCAGAAATCATATGAGAAAATGGTAATGATTAAGTTTGTGGTGGTCGACCAGCCCTTCCAATACATAATCCTCTTTAGGCGACCCTTTTATGAGAAATACAAATGCAACTCTATCCATCCATCATTTGATACTTAAGTTCCTAGCTAGATGAGGTATAGGGGTAGTGTCGAGAGATCAAAAAATGGCTAAAAGTTGTTACACAATGTCTGCAAAAAAGGCTTTTTGCATTTTCACTGTCGACCTAAGGAAAGAAGGCATCAGGTTACCAGAGCCAGTAGAAAAACTGTAGACAGTGTAGGTTAAGACTGGGAAATCAGAGAAGACTGTTAAAATCGGGTCCCAGTTAGAATAAGGGATTAGAGAGGGGCTGATCAAACTGGTTCAAGAGTTTTTGGACATCTTTGTCTAGTCTTATGAAGATATGCCTAAAATAGATCTCGCCTTACCTTTCATAAGTTAGCTATCAACCTCACGTTCTGTCCGATCAAATAGAAAAAGTATTCAATCAAAAGCGAAACGAGGCTATAAAGTAAAGGTGGAAAATTTGTTGATAACAAGATTAATTATAGAAGTCCACTATCTTGACTGGCTAGCAAATATGGAGATGGTGAAGAAGGCCAATGGAAAGTGGAGAATATCTATAGACGTTATCGATCTGAAGAAAGTATGCCTGAAGGACAGCTTCTTGCTTCCAAAGATCGACCAACTCATGGATGCTATATGAGGCACAAGCTGCTCAGTTTCATAGATGCTTTCTCTGGCTATAACCAGATCCCAATGTTTTCTCTAGACAAATAAAAAATATCTTTCATCACCCATCAGAGGACGTATTGTTACAACATAATGCCTTTTGGGTTAAAAGAACGCAGAGGTTACTTATTAGAGGTTGGTAAACAAATTCTTCAAGAACCGATAGAAATATAGAGGTGTATGTTGATGACATGATAGCCAAATCCATGAAAGCTGAGGACCATGGGCAAGACTTGAAAGAAGTCTTTGAAATATTAAGGAAGAACAGAATAAAGCTAAACCTAGAAAAATATGCTTCCGAGGTAAAATCAGGAAAATGTTTAAGTTTTATGGTCAGTAAAGGAAGGATAAAGACCAACCCAGACAAAGTACGAGCCATTTTAGAAATGAAGTCCCCGAGTACATTTAAGGAGATTCAACTATTTAGGAAGAATTACAGCTCTAAACAGATTCATCTCCCGAGCCACAAATAAATACTTCGAGTTCTTTCAAACAATAAATAGAAAGGATAAGAATCGATGGACTACAAAATGTAAGCAGGCCTTTTAGTAGATGAAGGCTTACCTTTTTGAACTGGTTCACCTCACTATTTTAGTCCAGAGTGATGAGCTAATGTTTTACTTTGGAGTTTCAAACTGAGGAGTAAGCTCAGTAATAGTCAAAGAAAAAGAAGAAGGGGTTCAATGACCAGTATACTATATCAGCAAAGCTTTCACTGATCCAGAGAGCCGATATCCACCCTCAGAAAAATTGGCTCTGGCCTTGATTATATTATAAAGAAAGCTACAGCCTTACTTCTAAGCCCACGCAATAATTATTTTAACCAACCAACTATTAAGGAAAAATTTTCACAAACCAAATTTATCTGGTCGGTCGATCAAGTAGGTCGTAGAACTGAGCAAGTTTGATGTGCAATGTAAGCCCCAAACAACAATTAAATGGCATGCCTTAGTCAATTTTGTAACTACATATACCCATGGTTCTATAGAAGTTGAAGAACCAGATCCACAAGCTCCAAACTAACAAACTCTAAACAAAGGAGTATCATGGTTGCTCTATATAATTGGGGCATCCAATCTTCAAGGAAGTAGAGTAGGGATTGTTCTTATTAGCCCAGAGGGAGATGAAGTCAGTTATGCTATTTGCTTCAGGTTTAAAGCTTCTAACAATGAAACAAAATATGAAGCTTTGCTAACAAGATTAAGAGTGACTTGGGCACTAGCAGCAAAGAAAATATTGGTAAGAAGTGACTCACAGTTGATAGTAGACCAAGTGAATGACAGTTTTGAAGCCAGAGAAGAAAAAATGATCACTTACTTAACTAAAGTAAAAAATTGGATCGGCCAATTTAATGAGGTGTTATGGTAGCTAAGCGCAAGCGTACGCTATCGTATCAAGTAATATAGGATTTTAAGTTTAAGTATCGATCCCACAGGGACTATGCGATCTAATTCTTTAAATCAAGTACTCAAATTATAACTATTTAACTTTTATTCAGAAAACTAAAATATGAAATTTAATTAACTAACCTAATTTTATCAATTAAACTAAAATTAAATAGCAAATAAATAAAGAGATAAATTCATCAAAATATAATAACCTCGGGTATAGACTCATCCCCTAATATTTCATTGGACTCACTGATATCTTAGTTAATTATTTAATATGAATTAATTAGTTAGACTCTAATCTTAACATAAGTTTCTGTCGATGATCGAGTGATTATATTATGCATTCTAACAATCACTTATATGTTTATAGTAATCAAATCAGAATGTAATTTATTAAGACCAAGACTAAATCATATCATACATGCCATCTAGGCATATGTTTATCCTAAATGGAACTCATAGTTGTTACCCTATGATCATGCATCAAACTATCTTAGGCTAAAAACATGAATTCATCCGTCGAGTTCATAATGGTTCATTAATCATTCATCATATTGATCAGGTATAATGAAAGTATTATAATAAAAAAAATGAATCTATTATACTGTATTAAATTTAATAACTAAAAATCCACAAAAACCAACTATATATTAAGTTCAATCATCTAACCTTAGATCAAGAAGTTTAGCTCATCACAAAATCAAGATTATCAAACCAATGAATAGAAAAACATGATTAACAAGATCATAATAATGAGAAAAGAATCAAAACTAATTAAGGGTTGCTCTGGGTCTCTTGTCTCTTTTCTTGGCTTGAAAGCTTGGTTCTTGATCATGAATCTTCAATTCTTGGCTTTGATCCCTTAATTTTGTGTGTGAATTTTTTCTCTGCATTTTTCCTTCGTAAAGTCTGTGTTTTAGCCTTCAAAATAGTATTTTTATAGGTAGTAGAAACCTTAGGGGTGAGGGAATTTAAATCCAAATCAAAATAGGACTCAAAAATGGAGTTTTAGGCTTAATCGCATAGTCGCTACGGCGCGGAGGGCTCAGCGGCGCAGCACTGAGACCTGACAAATGACCTATTGTGTTCTTCATTTAAGCACTGCAGTGCTGGAATTCTAGAGCTATGGCATTGTACTCTCAGCCAACGAGCACTGCAGTGCTCAGCCTCGGCACTGGAGCGCTCAGACCTGCGTTCTGACGCTTTTGTATTTTGAGCGCAACTTCTTCATTTTACTTTCGATTCGTCTCCCGTTTATTCCTATGCGTCACATTTTTCATTGTGCACCTATTTATGATCAAAAATAAAATTGAATAGCCAAATATTCATAATTTAGAACAAAATACAAAAGTTGGATACTGAATATACTAATGCATGTATACCCCTATCAAATATCCTCAAACTTAAGACTTTGCTCGTCCTCGAGCAAAACGAAAAAAAACATTCACAACTTAGACTTTACTCTAGAATAAAAAATTAAAAAAATAAAAACAAACTCCGGTTGATTAAACAACCATTATCATAGTCTCAAAGGCTGTCAAATGGAACAAGTTTTTCTAAAACGTAATAAACCACTTTCAATAAATCAACATACCATTCATCAAGATCCTTATTCTTCCCTATAAATAATCACTTGTATATGTGTAATAAGCAAGTAAATAGTTAAATGAAACTTAGATTTACTTAATAACTTAAAATAATATATAAAGATGATGTCTCGGAATATTTCAATTCATAACACTACCATAAGCTTGCTATTCAAACTTACTCTCTACTAATGTAGAAATACACACATCTAGGTATCTATTTAGGACTTTATTTAACTTATAATGTAAGGTTAAGGTCAAGGTGGGTTATAAAGATATAAATATGAAACTCAAATCACACCATGAACACTTAGACTTACTTAGAAACTTTTTGATTCCTTCTCTCTTTGATTCTTCATCTCCTCCCCCAAACCTATGTTATTATCATCTTTCTTTTAATCAAGCTTTTGCAAAGAATTTCTTCTTTTTCTTAAACTGAGGGTATTTATGTATTTAAAACTCTTTCTTTTTTTTTAAATGTACCCCTAAACATAGATTGATTTGTACTTACAAGGATTTTTGTTTTTTATTGCATTACCCTTTTTTTTCCACAAATATAACTTTTTTTCTTTTCAAAATATTTCTAAGTAAACTCAAGGTTTATGGTGCTACCAATAGATTTTAAGATAAATAAACTTAAAGTCTTAAGGCTTGTAATGTGGTTAAATCACAGAATGGGCAATTAGGCTCATATGGGTGATTAGGGATAAATATACAATTAAGATAGGATAAAAAAAATACTCAAACGATCCAAAGATAGCCATAATGTCATTTTTCTATTCATGTGATTTCTAGAATTTTGCCTCAAATAGTAATCAAGCAAATTCTAGAGTGTTGATCTTCGAGACTGTGGTGTACTACTTAAGCATAGAGTACTTCTAAGCAAAAACATTCAACTAATACATGTTTATTTCAATGTGCTACAAAATAAATGATTAAAAATAAAGTTGAAATCAGTTCAAAATTTATGATATAAGAATTATCTCAAGTATCTATTGTTTCTTAGAGACTTGTAAGAATAAATTCAATCAATATTTTAATTCTTATCATAGACTAATGATCATCTTCTTTACCAAAACTAAACATTAAAAAAAAGTTAACCCACAAGACAATCAATCAAATCATACAACAAAAATAAACACAAGTTATGTGTTTCCCACCCCTAAACTTAAATTAGACATTGTCCAATGTCTAAAAATAAATTTAAAGGTAAGAAAAACTCTCTTGGTAGATGACGTTGAAACCTTGTAGCGTTGTAGTCTATTGATGGGACAATGGTTTCCTTTGCTCCCAGCGCTTACAAAAGCTTATACTGCTTCTTTGAATGCTCTTCTTGTTGTTTTATTCCTAAAACAAAAAGAAACTAACATAACTAAAACTGAAAATAAACAAATAAAAAAAATTACTTAGATTGCCTCCTAAGAGGCGCTTAATTTAATTCCATCGGCTTGGCGAAATTTTCTTCCATTCTTATGGATGATCAAAGTAAATTGTGGAAGCATATTTGTATGTGAGCTTGTTAGGCTTCCTTTCTTTTAACTTCCACATCTTCTTAAGCAAATCTTGGGCAACAACTTTCACCTTATTCTCATTATGTTTCTCTGGAAAGACTTGAATCTTGAACCAATGAAATATGTCTTTTATGCCTTTTTCTTCAATTCTCTCATTGTATTGCTGCTCCTTCTTTCTTTTTCTCCTCATTCTATGCCTTAAAACCTTCTTTTTTTATATGAGATTTATCATCTTCATGTCTTTGAGCTCCTTAGCATTTAAATTCACCAAATCAATACTCCTACAGTAACAGGACCAGCCTCGAGATTCTCTACTATAGATTTCGGTGGACCTCGTCGGGCACCCCAACAGAAGCTCCTCAAAATCTAACTATTAAAATTGAAAATTTTCGTGAGGCGAGCCCTTTTTAACTCTTGCTATTACTACTAAATCTCAAAATACCAATAAATATATTTTTACCAAACTTTTATTAAAAAGACAGACAGAGTTTCCTCTGTTTTTTTAAAAATCCAAATACAAAACCTATAAGGAAATCACACTTCTATTTCAAACAGCTTCTCAACTTTCAAATAGAACCTCCGGTCCTTTTCAAAACCAAATCAAACTCAACCCAATAATTTTATTTAAATCACAAAATTAAAATACTAATAAAAAGAAAAACTATCACCATAATATCAAAACCTCTTCTTGTTTGTTCAAAGCATAGTTACAATATACACAAGTCTATAACTACTATGCAAAAATCAAAAGGTACTACTTAGCACATTTACATTTACGAAAATGATCGTCAGACTTGGCCCACTAATCAGTTATAGGAGAATTAGCAACTTGAGCACCGAGGCCTACACATAAAAAGGGTTTAGAAAACATAAAATACAAAACGGGTAATGTAAAAGAGCTCAGTGAGTGTATTTAAGATTTTCAGTAAAAATAAAATAAAATTTGAAATAAATATTAAATTCTAAAAATGCATAAAACATGCTTCTAAAACTATTATAAAATTGTAAAATAGTTTCTAACACCATGATAAAATCTTGCCGAGATGGTTTTATTTATCTCTTCCATAAATAATATCCAGAATCTGTAAAATATAATAACTAACATATTGCAGTAACCACTTATCCACAACCGGTAAGAATAAATATTTATATATATATATATAATATTCATATTTTATTTGTATATGGATAATGCTTAATTTATGTATTGTTATTAGTATTGTTTGTAGAGATTACGGACCTACTATTAGTATTGGGTTTATTTGCAAGACTTTACATTTATTTTAAGGACCAAATTGTAATACTTTAAAAGTTTTTGAAGTTAATTCGTAAATACTAAAAGTTGGCCTCTTAGTATAAAAATACATATTTTAAACTCTAATTTACTCATTTTTGCTCGAGCCACCTCTTTTAGAATAAGAAAAGAGAGAAAGAGATGGGAGAGAAAGAGCAAGAGGAAGAAGAAATTTAGAATGTTAAGCTTTAAGAAATATATTATAATCCTTTCTTAGTGTTAATTAAGTCAATTATTTTAAGTTTTAATTTCTGAAAATATGAAAAATTGGGGACTTGATGTGGATTTTGTAAGATATATTGAGAATTGATGATGATTATGTAGATAACTTGATAAATCATGATGAATTATAGAATTTCAACTTGATCCGAGAATTTTATAAATTGTTGTACTTTGATTCTGGTTTTTGCTTTTAATAATATGAAACTAGACATGTCTAAAATTATTTGAGACTTTAAATCGATTGAAAATTTCAGAAATTGAATTTTTAGTGAATTTACAAAAATGACCCTGAAATTTTAAAAATTTCCTATATTAACAATATACTACAGTGAGAAACAATTTTTGATATACTAAATGATTTTCAAAAATTATGAATTTCTAGAATATGATAAATTTATATGTCTAATATTATATACTCAAAATTAAGAATTTATATCAATGTGTTTAAATTTTTATAATTTTTTAAAGTATATCAGCTTACCGTACTGTTTGATGAACAGATTTTTAAGACTATGGAATAAAATAATTCTAAAATAATTTTGACAAGGATTTTAAAGTAAAAATTTATCATGAATTAAAATATATGTCAAGAGTAATTTTGTGATATTTTTATAATTTTTGAGTTAGTATATGATTTTATAAAATTGGGAGACTGAATGCTATTCAGTGAATATCTTGTTCCTGTCAGGATAATAGTTTGGATTTGATGGTGTTTATGAAATGGATCGTGTAAGAATTATGATATAATATTCATATATAAGAAGTATATATGAGTCAAGAATGATATATTTTGATTTTGGAGCAATTGAACATCAATCGATGTCAAAATATATTTTGTTAAGTGTGAGTGAACAAAATGACAGGTTTTGAGAAACCAAGTAATTATACCAATTCGATGTGATAAGTGCAATATGTGTAATTGTTTTAAGCTATTTAAAGTGTTTTGTGTGAATGGTGAGGCTTATGAAATGATTAATCTCCATTGATAGGTTAAGGAGAATTAAGTCTTGTACTCAAAAGTGTTAAGAGGTAAGTATACTAGACTTTTACTGAAATCACAATAAACATAGTAATTGTTTATGTATAATTTTGTAAATATGCTTAGAAATATATTTATGTTATGCCAAAGTATATTTGATATGAAATGTGAAAGACATATGTTTATGAATGTGAGCATTGACATTGAGCATGGATATACATGTGTTTATGAAAGTGAGCTTTCAAAATGAAATATGTTTAACAAAGAATGCTTTTAAAGTAAAAAATGTCCATGAGATACGTTTTGTATTTTAAGGATGCTTGAACTCACTATTTACTTAGTAGGCACCTTATGTGATTTTTGAAGCCTTTATGTGATATGTGTTCCATATGTAGAGAGGATCCTATTGGTACCTAAAGGAAGAGTAGTCATCACATTCGTGTGATGGCGTATTAGTGCATGTGAGAGGAATCACCGATGATTAGGGTGAGGGTTTGGCTCTTACCTTTGGGTATAGACATTATATATATGTAATTTAAACCTCACTTATGTTATTCCTCTCATACGGTATGTCATCGTTGGATGACATTTGGCTCATTATGTGATATGTGATATGAAATTTCTACTAAATAATGGTTAAGTGATGGTATTCATATTATATGTTTTGAAAGAATGTGTAAGCGCTTACTTGACATGTGATTTGATAAGATTATGATTTTGATTTATCACAGCAAATCATACATATGCATTGTGTATATATATGTATTTATTTTTATATATAAAAAACTAGTATGCTTACTGAGTTTTATACTTATTATAGTTTATAGTGATTTCAGGTAAATAATGTATATGTGTGCTTAATAGATGTGGCAAGTCTTCTGTTGTCCCTTGGGTTTTCTAAGTTGCTAAGTTGTTGAGTGTTTCATTTGTGGATAGGTGATTTAAGATATTTGATTTGTCCCTATTAAATAAATACTTATGTATTATTTTATTATGTGTGGTTGTATTTGGTTTATGTTTCATCAAGTATGGTCATAGGTGAAATTTTGTAGTGAACTTACTAGCAACTTGCTAAGAATTTCTATGTTGAATTTAAGTTTGAAATTTTATGTAATATTAATTATGAGTGCACATTATTGAATGAGTGTAAGTTATGTCGTGATTCAGATCTTTTGGGTCCAGGGTGTGACACATGTACACATATAATCACTTAATATGCATTCGGTAGCTCAAAAACTATTAAAACCCTCGCTCGGCCATTTTCTTTTTAAACTGCACTAGTAGTAACCCTAAAGCTTTGTACTTACGCAACGACTAAACTAGCACTGCACAACATGAGTAAGTCACAAGGCATAAACTAGCAACACCCATTGTGACATCTAAATATATCTCACTGGCTATACAGCAAAATCCTACATCGCCTACATATAGCGAGATAATACCTCATACATATAGAACGACTCACATGACTCGACAACCCAACTTTTCAGAGTTAGTGACTCACCCCCCAATACTTATCCATACATATGGGATATACCGGCTTGGTCTTAAACCATCACCACACTGAAATTTAAGGGTATTAATGTCCTTTGAAACTAATTTAATAATTTTAAAACTGTTTGTTAAATTGAATATATAAATGCATATTTATAATTGTATACCAAAATCGTAATTCGTGTTTATGCATTAAAAGCATATAAAACATACAATTTTAATATGCGGAAACACATTAAACGAAAAATAGATTATAACAGATTTTTCACTCACCAACCGCTCCAAACTCAATTCTTCTTCGAAAATTTTACTTCCTTTACCGCTCTCAGTTTTCTTCACCTACAAGCCATAAATGATATTTACACCCTTTACAAATGCTCAAAATTACACTTAAACTATTAAGTACCTTAATCGGCCTAACAAGCCCGGATGAATTTTACTTTTTATTTTTTATTTATGAAGTCATTCAATCTTATTTAATTTACCATCCGATGCCATAAAAATTGCTTAACACAATATAAATTTAGTTGGACATAATTGCCCTTCACCTTACCCAAAATGGACAATTATGTCCCATTTTCTTCATTTTTTATTTTCCATCAATCATATATATCCAATTCATACAAGGAATCATTTATACACAACAATATAATTAAATCACACCTCAAAGCTTAAAATTCCCTAAGTGGCCGAATGTACCATTCTCTACCCAATGCATTTCTTTTCTCAATTTCTTATTCCAATGGCATTCAATTCATGTTAATATGATGCTAATTCCCTAACAACATTCAATTGAAGTCTCTATATCAAAATCACAACAAACCCTAATTCATACCTTACTAATTCTTTTAATTTGGTGACTCCTTTGAGCTCTACACTTGAATTCAACTCAAATCTAAATCAATAATTCAAACAAATACATTAATTGAAGTAATATTGAAAAATCATATACCATCACCACTAAATAATATTTTTCTTACCTCTTTCCCTTAGGTTTTCACTAGTGCAAGCTTCAATTGATATTAGGATCTTGTATTTGGCTTGATTTTAGCTTGACCATGCATGAAAAATCATGAAAAAACTTGAATTTTGCTGCTGGAAATGGTTCCCCTCACTTGGCCGAATACTCTCCTCTTTTACTCTCACAAGTTTTGCTTTTTAATTTGCCAAATTTCTACACACTTTCACCTTTTATAGTGCTCATCCAAAAGTTCAATTTGCCCCTCAACTAAATCTAAATTTCTAAAATACCATTGGTTAAAAATTAGATTATTTAATTTGTTCCTTTCTAACTATTTGGTTAGAATAGTCAAAGGAACTAAACTAGGCTTCCAACTTGGCAATTCATGAGCTTGTCTCTAATTGGTCGATTTTCTAGCACATGGATTGTATTTCTTAACAAAGGCTTATTCCATGCATAACACTTATATGGAAATTCATGTGTTAAATTGAAATTTATTTTCCAAGCCAACAGAAAAAAATTTCAAAAATATTCCATAACCGTCCGACTCCCCAATCGACTATGAAATTACTAATTTAAGTGTAATACCTCTCACGTGCACTATTAAAAAAATTCTAATATGGTTGAAATCGGGTAATCCTATGGTTTCTTTATCACTTTATATCAAAATCTGGGTATCTACACTATTAATAGTAATTGGGTTTTACACACCGTCTTCACTTTCAAATAGCATCTTGATCTCCTTAAAGACTTTGAAAGTGACAGTGTCATCTTGCACCTTTATAGTCATCTCTCTTTTTTGAACATCAATGATCGTATGTCCTATGGCTAGGAAGGGTCTTCTAAGAATGATGGGGATCTCTTTGTCTTTTTTATGTCTAGAACAACAAAATCGATGGGAAAAATAAATTTGTCTACCTTTAGTATTACATTTTCTATAACTCTTTTTGGGTAGGTGAAAGAGCAATCAACTAGTTAAAGTATGATATTGATTAATTTCACTTCTCTCAAACCTAACTTGTTATAAACGGAGAAGGGAATGAGATTGATACTTGCTCCTAGATCGCATAAAGCTCTATCGAGATCATGATTGCCAATGAAACACGGTATGGTAAATCTTCAGGGATCTTTCAGCTTAAGAGATAGCTTTTTCTAAAAACTGGTGCTACACTCCTCTGTCACTGCTATAATCTCATAATCTGCTAATCTCCTCTTCTTAGATAAAATATCTTTCATAAACTTCACATAACTTGGCATTTATTCAAGAACATCCACAAAGGTATGTTAATGTGAAGTTTCTTAAAGATATCCAAAAACGTTAAGAATTGCTTGTCAAGTTTCTGTGCCTGTGGCCTCTAAGGAAATGGTAGAGTTGGATGAGGATGCTGCATAGGATGTTTTTTGCATATGTTTTTGGTATTTTCTACTAAATTTTTTCTTTTCTGCACTTGTACCCCAATTTCTACACTATTTTTGTTTTGTAGAATCTTCTACAATTGTATGTTGTCCATCTTTGGTTTCTATACTTACTAGAATACCTTGCTGTAATTTTTCAATTTTTGAACTTGTTTGACATCTTTGTAGCCTTTAGGAAAAAGAAATAGGCATTTAATATGATTATGAATCATTTTTCTATACTTCATTCTCCTTTATACTTAATGGTGGTGGCATAGATGTATTCTCTTATAAAATCTTACCACTCCTCAAGTTGATGGCTTTGCTCTACGTTGCCTCTTGGATTTGTCTTGGTATTGCTTAGTAGAATGCCTTACGGTTATTTGTTTATAGCTGCAGTAAGTTGTCCCATTTGAACCTCTAAATTTTTTAATGATTCTGTAAGATGACGTCGTTGAACTTCATATATATTGCATCAACATGTCTTCCAAAGCCAACTTTTTCTCTTGTAGTAGATGGAATCCTCAGAGATTTGTTTATAGCTGCAGTAAGTTGTCCCATTTGAACCTCTAAAGTTTTTAATGATTCTGTAAGATGATGTCGTTGGACTTCATATATATTGCATCAACATGTCTTCCAAAGCCAACTTTTTCTCTTGTAGTAGATGGAATCCTAAGAGATTCATTTGTCTAGATGAATCCTCTTGGTTGTACGCCAAGAGAAGTTAAGATGCTCTCTCCATCCTAGATTATAGAATTTTGATTATGAGTTAGGTTGTTGTCTATTAAGATCGCCCACATAATTTACCGACTCTATGCACCGCTCATTCAAGTGGTTATCACCACAAAATTCACAAATAACTTACTTGGGTTTGACAATTTTCAATACATCAATCTTCTTAGATAATATATTGATTTATGCTGCTAATGCATTGAATGTGTCAATCTCATGCACACCAGCGACTCTTCTTAGTATAACCCTTTCTGTTGGCTATTGGTAACTATTTGACGTCATGCCTTTCAATATATCGTAAGCCTCATTCACGGACTTATTCATCAACGCTCCTCTAGCAGTAGCATCTACAATGGTCTTTAAATAGACTATTAATCTATTGTGAAATATTTGGATAAATAGTTATTTAAAAACTCCATGGTGAGGACACTTCTGCAACATGTCCTTGAAGATCTCTCATGCCTCATACAATGACTTGTCATCAATCTAACTGAATGAGATGATGATATTCCTCATCTTTTCTATCTTTGCTGGTGGAAAAAACTTGGCTAAGAACTTCTGAGCTAAATCTTCCCACGTCGATATAGATTCTGTCGGCAATGACATCAACCAACTATTGGCTCTGTCCCTTAAGGAGAAATGGAATAGTCTCAATCTGATAGCATCATCAGAGATTCCGTTGTACTTGAAAGTATCACAAATTTCAAAAACATTTATGATATGCATGTTTGGATTGTCCGTGGTGACTCTATTGAACTGTACAGACTCTTTCAACATTTGAATCGTACTCGACTTGATCTCAAAGTTATTTGCATTAATGGTTGGTCGTCGAATACTAGACTGAACACCATTTATAGTTGGGATAGCGTACTCTGTTAAAGCTCTCGGTAGTATCATAGGCTTAAACACTTGATTATTAATGTGATCGTTGTTTCCCTCTATAATATGATCTGTTAAAACAAAATAAAAAGAAAATCCAAGTAAAAAGAAGAAAATAAAACAAAAAATAAAAATCTGAATTAAAAGTAAGTAATTTGGTATTAATATTGATCTAAGAATAGAAAAAAATAGTCTCCGGCAATGGTGGTAAAAACTTGATTAGTGCTATAGGAGCTAAACATAAACACACACTATCGTATCAAGTTATGTAAGATTTTAAGTCCAAGTATCGATCCCACAGGGACTATGCGATCAAATTCTTTAAATTAAGTACTAAAATTATAACTACTTAACTTTTATTCAGAAAACCAAAATATGAAATTTAATTAACTAACCTAATTTTATCAATTAAACTAAAACTAAATAGAAAATAAACAAAGAGATAAATTCACCAAAAGATAATAAGCTAGGGTATAGACTCATCCCCTAATATTTCATTGGACTCACTGATATCTTAGTTAATTATTTAATAATAATTGAATGGTTAAACTCTAATCTCATTACAAGCCTCTGTCAATAGCCGACTAACTATATTACGCATTCTAACAATCACCTATATATCTATGGTAATTAAATCAGAATATAATTCATTAAGACCAGGTCTAAATCATGTCATACATGCCATCTAGGTATATGTCTATCCTACATAGAACTCATAGTTGTTACCCTATGATCATGCATCAAAAAATCCTAAGTAAACACATGAATCTATTCGTCGAGTTCATCATGTTTCCTTAATCATTTATCATATTAATCAGGTAGAATAAAAGCATTAAACTCAGATAGAATGAATTAATTATACTGTATTAGATTTAATAACTAAGAATCCACAAAATCCAACTACATATTAAGTTTAATAATCTAACCCTAAATCAATAAGTTTAGCTCATCACAAAATCAAGAGTATCAAATCAATGAATAGAAAATATGATTAACAAGATCATAATGATAAGAAAAGAATAAAAACTAATCAAGGGTTACCTTGGGTGGCTTCTCTTTTTCTTGGTTTGAAAGCTTGATTCTTAATCATGAATCTTGAACTCTTAGTTTTGATCTCTCAATTTTGTATATGAATTATTTCTCTACGTTTTTTCTCCTTAAATTCTATGTTTTGGCCCTCAAAAAAATATTTTTATAGGTATTAAAAACCCTAGGGGTGAGGAGATTTAAATCCAAGTCAAAATAGGACTCAAAATGGGAGTTTTGAGCTTAATCGCATAGGCGTTGTGGCGTTGAGACCTGAAAATGGCCTACTATGTTCTTTATTTGAGTGCTATGGTGCTGGAATTTCAGCATTGTGGCACTGTACTCTTGGCCAATGGGCACTGGAGTGCTCAGACATCCGTTCTGACGCTCTCGTATTTTGAGCGCCACTTCTATATTGCATGTTTGATTCTCCTCCCATTTGTTCTTATGTCTCACATTTTTCATCGTGCACCTATTTATGATCAAAAACACAATGAAATTGCCAAATATTCATGATTTAGAGTAAAATATGAAAGTTGGGTACTAAATATACTAATGCATGTATACCTTTATCACTAATCTCGAAAATTAAGAACTATCAAGCAGATGTCATAGTACGAATGGCTTCATATAAAGAAGCTCGGTTTCCCCAAATAGTCTCTGTTGAATTTATTGTTGAACCCAGCATACAAGAAAAATACCAAGTTATGTAAATCAAATCGAGTCCTAATTGGATGGATCCAATCAGAGATTACATTCAGAACATGACAGTCCCTACTGTTAAAAAAGAAGTATACAGGATTAAATACCGAGCAGCCAGAAACTCGGTGATAAAATGAGTATTATACTAGCAAGGCTTCTCTCACCCTTATATAAGATGCTTGAAACTATAAGAGGCATATTAAGTTCTTAAAGAAATTCACGAAGGAATTTGTGGCAACCATTCGGGGACAGAAGCTCTGACTCATAAGGTGTTTAGAACTGGCTGAGATTGGCTAATTGCCCTTCAAAATGCTAGAAACCTGGTCAGACACTTTGATGATTGCCAAAGATTTTCTGACAAGATTCAAGCACCTGCCAAGGAACTAACCACAATGAGCGAACCCTGACCATTTGCTCAATGACGTCTTGATTTAATAGGGCCCTACCTCAAAAAAAGAGATCTTGCAAGTATGTAATCATAATGGTAGACTATTTTACTAAATTGATCGAAGCTGAACCAATGTCAAAAATAATTGAAAAGCGCATACAGAATTTCATTTGGAGAAATATAATGTATCGGTACAAAATTCCCCACACTATTATCATTGATTATGGGAAATAGTTTAACAACAGTAGCTACAAGAACTTTTGCAAATAGTTAGAAGTACAACTGTTGTTCACATCGCCGACTCAATTCAAGATAAACGGACAAATAGAATCTTCCAACAAAGTAGTCAAGAAGTTGCTTAAGAAGAAGTTGACCGAAAGAAATGGAGGATGGGTAAAAGAACTTCCAAAAGTACTCTAGGCATTACAGACGACCAACAAGACTGTAACCGGTAAAATAACACTTTCATTGGCTTTTGAATGTGAAGTAGTAATTCCCACTGAGGTCGAATCTTCAACGCACAGAGTACTGCACTTTTTTTAGATGACAAATAACAAGCTGATCAGGGGACAACTAGATTCAATCAAACAGTTGAAAGAAGGCCCAGATCCGAGTAGCTGTCTACCAGTAAAAGGTTGCTAGATACTACAACAAGAGATTCAAGGCAAGAGAATTTAGGGAAGGCGACATGGTGCTAAGAAGAGTTATGCTAAATACAAAAAACTTGATAAATAGAGTCTTCAGACCGACTTGGGAAGGCCCGTACAAGGTTATCAAATGCGTCAGAGGAGCCTATAAACTCAAAATAGCAGATGAACGAGTTGTGAGGAAATCGTGGAATGCCAAGCTACTAAAGAAATACTATTCTTGACTGCTTATCTTTTATGCAATACTTACTTGCTATATAAGGATATCATTTTTCATAAAATCGTTATTTCCTTGCATGTACCTCTATGTGAATGATTGCTCAAAATCTGAGACTAAATAATCGCAAACATCTACAAAATAAATAATGGAAAACTACCTCCAAATTTACACGCCATAGGGGGGCAGCGCTCATGAGATTACCCACAAACCACCGGATACGGTAAAGCTCAATAAGGTATACCCTATAGACTTGCAACGTATAGTTCATCGAGGGCGGCACTCATGAGATTACTCACAGACTATTAGACAGGGTAAGGCTCTATAAGGTGTACCCTATGAATATACAGCTTTGAAGACATACACCATAGAGGGGCGACACTCACAAGATTGCCCACAAACCACCGTACAGGGTAAGACTTAATGAGGTGTACCCTATGGACATGCAACTTATAATTCATAGGGGGTGACACTCATGAGATTACCCACAGACCACCAAACAGGGTAAGGCTCTATGAGGTGTACCCTACAAATATTAAGCTTTGAATACATTAAAAACACACACTATAGGGGGCAGCACTCACGAGATTACCCATAGATTGTAGGGGTGCAGCACTCATGAGATTACCCACAGACCACCGGATAGGGTAAGGGTCTATGAGGTGTACCCCACAAATATACAACTTTAAAGACACACACCATAGGGAGGCCGCACTCATGTGGTTATCTACAGACCGCGAACAATGTATGGCTTTATGATGTGTACGCTATGGACTTACGGTACCTGAAAATGGACTAATCAAGTAAAATGACCAAGTACCTATAACTATTTTAGAAAACAACCAAGTGTTGAAAAACGATATCTATTGATTGACTCAATAATAATCTCATCGGTATAGTTTCATATTAATGCTTATTAAAGTTCATTAACTCATACTTCAATTTTCTTTATGATTAGGAATCATCCTACACTGTTAGGATTTGATAAATCGACTAAGCATAAAAAGATTATTATTTAATCTTAACTAATATAATTTTCTCTTAAGTGTTGGATTATTGTAGGCTGTTTACCTATATTACATTCTTATGCCGAACAAGATATTACCCTATATTATGAATTATTATAGAAGAGCAGGTCTATGTCAATGTTCACCAAGGCAAATATAAAATAGCAGGTTTGTAAAAATATTTTAACATAAAGATATAAAGAAAAAGCTGCTTATATTCATTAATAGAAGAAATTAAAAAAATTTATACGAAAACAAGTAAGAGTACAAGAACAGAACAACAAAAAAGACACCAACTCATTGTGCTCAAGCTGTGTCAATTACAAAAGTTTACAACCCCAAGATTGACATCAACTGAAGAATGATTGATTGTGGTAGGAGGATCAGCCGAGGTAACATTAGCAACACTTACAGACTGAGCAGGAGCAGTAGTGGTAGCATCAGCTCCAGCAGCGGGGGTAGCATCAACTTCGGTAGCATCAACTTCAGTAGCATCAACCCTAATAACAGTAGCATCAGCCCCAGTAGCAGGGGCAGCATCGGCCCTAGCAGTAGGGACAGCAGTAACAATGGCAACTTCAGCCTCAACAGTAAGGGTAGCTTCAGCAGGAGCAGTATCACTAGCAGCAAGCTCAAACACCTCAACAACATCCCGAGCCCCAAAGGTCTCATCTTCATAGAATAACCCCCCAATGCCCAAATTCCACATCCACTGGAGGTCAATCTGAGAGTAGTTCTCCTCGAAGAGGGTAATTAACCTTTGAAAGCCCTTCATTGTCCATTGGCAGAAACTTTCCTCGTGACCAGCAGACTAAGAACTTCACTGATCTTCTAGTTGGGCCACCAGATTATTCCTGGTTTTCTCAATCAGCTCCTTCTCCCTTTAAGCTACCACAAGCTGCCTCTCAAGCTCATAATTTTGGCTTATTAGCTCAGTGGCATGGCTCTCTACCACTGCCAAAGAGTCGATCATCTCCTACTCAGCCAGCCTTTTCTAAAGCTCTAACTTCGAGACCCTACTCTCCGCTTCAACACAGCCAGTCTCCAACTCTTCCACACGAGCACCCATCTCATTCACCTTCTCTCATTCTTGGACGACCATCCTCCTAGCTTGTAAAACCTTAGCTTTCGACCATGTGAGGCTCTTCTCAATTGGTAGGTCCGAGCCATTATATCTAATATCTCAGTCTTGAACTGAGATAATAGATATACAGACTATACAACAAAAGAAGATGGTCAGAATGGGAAAATAAAGAAATAACTTAAAAATAGAAGAAAAGATAACTTACATCAAATACAAATCCCACTGCAGTAAGAAACCCCTTGATGGAGTCCAAAGATGAAACCTAACCCACCCAGGTTAAGGTAAGGTACCTCTCCATCTCCTGCATCACAGGTAATAGAAAGAGTCTTTACTTATAAGAGGTCTCTCTCGGCTCTTCGAACTAGACACTATCGTAGTCCGACCAGAAAAAGGTGTCAGCGCAGAAGACCGAATTAGTAAGCTTTGCCCCTTACTTTGCGCCTATAGAGATTGGGGACCTTACAGTTGAGGGGAGTGTTGAGTAGTTTGTCCCTTCCCTGAGAATAGCTTTGAACCTGCCCTCTCTCTTAGGCAGTAGAATTTGTCATTCTCCCTCCTTAGGGGCTCTGCTTGCTACTAGTTTGACTGGTCAGCCCCATCCACGAGAGGAATCCCTGATACAGCTCATCTCATCAAAATTAAATAGCATTCTTATTACATTATCAAGGTTAAGGAAATCCCGACCAACAGAGGACAAACCAGAGCTTTTTTTATGGCTCCTCACCCTCATCTCACCTCACCTCCTCTTTGTTTAGATATTCCTATACGGTATATACAAAGTGATCAGCAAATAAGTAAAGAATGGAAAATTAATTTTAAAGAGAATGAATGGCACTTAATATGAACACGAGGCTCATGTGGGACAAAAGTCACTAAGCTGAGCTGAATAAGGCTGGTTGGCGAAAGTAGATCCTGAACAAGATAAATATGCTCGAGGGCCACAGTGATCCGAGCAAATCTAGCCTCAAAAACTTTAACATCAATGGCCTAAATCACTACAATACAATAGGGATTTAGACAAATAGAAAAAGAAAAAATAAAACAAAAGAAAGCAAAATGAAAGAAAGGAAAACCTATACTCAAAGAGAAGTTTATGGGAATAACCCACTCTCTGCCGTTCCTCTTAAGGATTGTCTGACCCCATTCTTCCCCAACAAAAAACCATCCCCCCTTCCAATCCTTGATAGAAAATAGGCGACTAAGGATTAAATTTTGGAGGCCATGGAATGAGATATAGTAGAAGCCCCTCTGACTTCTAGTATTACTCTTAAAATGATATAGGTGGCACAGCTCTTGGAAGTATGGAGGGGACAGCCTTACCCTTGCCTAAAGGACATATAGACTAGCTAAAATCCTCTAATAATTGGTGTCTAGCTAGAGGAAGCTACTCCCAGACGACAACATTCTAGCGAAATACTATTGCATAAGAAGTTTGAGGCCCAACCTCAAGAATTCTACATTAATAGCCACCTCGCCCTCTATAGGGCTACTCGAAAAATCATCAGGGGATGACTGATAAGCGTAAATTCTATATATTATTTTCACTCCTTTAACTTAATTAATTGCTCATTTTAATAAAAATATTAGACTTTTTATATATTTTATTGTTATTTTGTAGGTTTGGACTCAATAGAGTAATTATAGATGAAAATCTAAGAAAAATAAGGCAAAACATCAAATTGTTACAGTGATTCGCTACAGTGCCATAAATAGTGGCTTTGCTACAGTTCTATCACCCCAGCAATAAACAGTATATCGCGCCAGTGAAATTTCCGCGCCCAAAGCCTCTCGCTCCAGCAGTGAACAGTTGCGCATAAACAGTAACCCGTAAATAGTTAGCAGAACTATACAATGAACAGTGCCCCGTGAACAGTTGTCGTGCTACAGTGAACCTAAATGAAGTACAACTCAAATACTCCAATCAATCCCTATATAAAGGCCTCTTATTTTAGACCTAAAAGAAAAAAACAGACAACTTAGGATTCTTAGAATCACAACACATAGAATAAGAATAATTTTAGAGAGAGAAGTAAGGACAATTCAAGGAAGCAAGATATTATTGGTGAATTTTTGGCATATCAACCAACTATTGTATCATATTTATTTTATTTTTCTATCATAATTCTCTTGTTATTATGAGCTAAATTTATTTTCTAGGGTTATTACTTGAACTTAATATGTGAGCTTAATTGTTGAATCTTTTTAAGAATTATTTGAACTCAATTCTTCATTATTCAAATTATTTATTCTTAATACTTCATTATATCTTATCAATATTATGATTGAGTTAATAATACTTTGATAAACTCGGAAGAGGCATCATTGTATTTAGACCTAGATAATTTGATGCATGATTATAGAGTAACATTCAATGTCGTATATGCAAGTTTCAAATTATGATAGAAATATACCTAATTGGCATGTATGGTCAATAAGACTTGTTCTTCATAAATCTTAATTATTACAAGTACCATAAGAATATAGGTACTTGGTGAATTAAAATATACTTTCATGACCTTAGAAGAGGCTTGTGAATACATTAGTGTTTTGACCAATAATACGCATTGAGTGATATAAATATTAAAATGATTAATCTTTAGAAAACATATTGAATGATAGTAATTAAGCCTAGGCTTTCTCTATATTGTTATTTTCTTAATTTATTTGAGTTGTGTCATTTATTTTCTGCACTTTTATTTTACTTAAATTTATTACAAAATTAAGATTTGATTTTTCTGAATAATTACAAGAAAGATATAATTTTAGTACTTGATACAAAATAAAAAATATCTCTGTGGGTTCGACATCCGACTTTGTAAGTCCCTTTATTACTTGTTACGATAGTGTATACTTGCACTTAATTTTAAGATATAGAAATATTGCATTAATCACAACCTAAGTGTAACCGACTCAGGGATATTGTAAATCGATCTAATGGACTCTAGGTCTGCCTCATTTAAACTGGACATATGATATCTCATATCCAGCTCAAACTCCGCAGCCTCTACATCTGGATCAAGATCTTTATGACCATTCCCTTAGTCATCCCTAATAGTAGAGACCAGCTTGGCCTTAGTAATAACAACCAAAGAGGAAAAAGACATGTCACCTAGTGAGGTGGGCACCCTTCCACTACCTTTAGCCCCACCAATCCTCCTGACCAATGGGACCTCTAGGCTTACTTCTTCTTCTTCCTCAGGCATATAAATGGTTGAAAAATCTAGATTTCTTCTAGACACCATTGGAATAAAAAAAAATTTCTTAAAGACTAAAGGTGACACAAATTGGCAAGGACAAGACAATCATACCCAAAAAAAAAAGCAACGATAAGCTCCTAGAATCCATATAAATACCCAAACAAACTAGAAACAGTAGCAAGAAAACCCAAGAAAAAGTAACAACAAAAGCATGCTCGTAAAGAAAACCAAATCAACAACAGAGTTTACACTAAAGATGCAAGAATAAAGAAAACCAAATTAAAAGATCAAGAAAAAGAATAATTTACCCGAAGAAAGCGTAGAAATTAAATCCACACAGCAAAAAACAGTAGCAACAATCACCAGAAAGAACACTCACATCAGAAAGAACACTTGCACCAAAAAGTTGAAATCAAAAAGAAACGAGATAAAAATGCAAAGTAAAGAAGAGAATGGGTATTAGAGAGCTAAATAATCACTGTCGTTCAGATCATATGAACATGAAAGATCAATAGAAGCTAAAGAGATAACTTCTCAAACAAAATGACGCAATCCCATAGGTTCCTAGAGCATTAAATGCACGTCTCTTTAGAGTTCTTTATCTGGATTATTGAAGTTTAAAATTTCAACGAACCAAATCATCTCGGTCACCCAAACGTCACTCAAAAATAGAAGAGATGTGACGTTCTAATTTTAGCTACGCCCAGCTATACGATTAAAAAAAGGGTCAAGGCCAAGGTCAGTTCCCGCATTTGAGATGTCTTTTCATATGGATCAAGGATAATATTTCAAATATCTTTATCATTATTACTTGATAAGATTGAAATACGAGGAATATTACCAACTGTAAAATCCTAAGAAAAACCTAAAAAGAAACTGTCAACTCGGTACTCTAGAAAACAGTTGCAATAGTAGAACTAAACCAAGCCACTTAATATAGTATCATTCACCAAGATCAGGATATAAAAAAAAAAAAAAAAACTTGTTCGGACCTGCTCGCTTAGATTGCTAGTATAAGCCGAAAATACACTCAGAAAAGAAGATTTTGAATAGGTATGAAGAGTGAATAACCGAGCAGGTATCAGAAGCAAAGAGCCGAGCAGGTATAACTAAAAATAGTTTCCAATTTTGAATAAATCAAAACTAGAAACTGGTGGACCCCGATTTCCCTAGAAAATCATCACAAGACCCAACCCTTACAGGCCCAAAAAGTTTAACCCTTCAAGGAAGTCTTTTATAGGCCAACCTCGAGAGCCCAAGCCCAAGATAATAGAGGCTACTAAGAGATGCCAGAACCAAGCCTAATGATGGACTTCCAGCGAAGAATCTGCTCGATCGCTTGAATCGGGTTTAGTCCAAGACACTTGCATATCAGCCCTGCATATTTTCGACCAAGCCGACTATGATAAAAAAAAGACCACCTTACCAAGATGAACAAGAAAATCGTCTCAATAGAAGTACCAAGTCAAACACATATAGAATAGCCTCTACAATTCGACTAGGTACTACCATAAGAACAGAAACAATACTTAAACTAGTAGGAATGAAGTACGTTATAATGGGACAAGGTCGGTAGGTGATGCCGAATTGCTGTGACAGCAGAAGTAAATTTAGAGTACTACCGAGCTGAACAGAGAGCAATCGGGCTTATTATAGAAATGAGTTTAAAGAGGAAACTAGTATTATAAAGGAAGTAGAATTATAGGAAGAGAAGAACTGCAATGTCTTTAAGAAAAAATCTCCCAAATCACGCCAAGAGATTAGGATAACTCAAAATTATCTAGACTTGCCCAAATCAACTATAACACTGGTGAGGATAAACATAAAGAATATGTCAAAAATATTCCCAGAAGACCAATGCTATAAATAGGTGAAAAAATCACAACATACGAGGGTTCACTTTACTACACATCACGACTACTTTTGACCCAAGAACCTTTTTTCAGAGACTACGTATTGAAGATCTAGGCTTCAACGTTTTCTGCATTCAACCTTTATTCTTTCGGCACTTTTGTTATTGCTCCTTCAAAATCTCACCAAAACAGCCTTTTTTGACTTAAACATCAGAGAGTTTACGCTGAAACCCACTCTGGCGAGGTCTTAATGATAATTTCAAGTATCTTGCAAGTATTCTACCATCATCAACATAGAAAAAAAGATCAAGATTTTAACCTTCAAGTTTAGTAAGACGAAGGCCAGCATCTGATTCTCACAACAAAATAAATTCAAAACTCGTTAATCAAAAAATTATTTTTTTTTTCCAATCAACAATACTCATAATCCTTAAAAGATTGAAAATATATATATATATATCAAGCACATTAAAATTGAACACTACTAGTTTAATTTTGGTTACAACTTATTAAATGTTTTCTTTGTCTTTTTCTTTACGGTTAACATATATCTTTTAAATAAAAAATTTTCATATTCAGAAAAAGAAATTTGTTATGAATTTTAGGCAGTTAAGAGAAGATAAATGGAAAACTACCTACTGAAAAATAAAAACATAAAAATAAATGGACTTTCGGAGTTCAGGATCGTTTGTTTATTTATTTATTTATTTTGAGAGGGGTCGTTTTTCCCTCAAGTGGTGACTATTCATTTTTTTTTTTGGATAACACTTTTTATTTGTTCTTTTAATTTTCAAATTATCATTAAAATTCTTTTCTTTTTGCAAAAATAGTGAAGCTTTCGATTTACCATGTGGCGAAGAGTCACCACTTAAGTGAAGCTTTCGATTTACCATGTGACGAAGAGTCACCAGTTACCGCCAAAAACCCAACCGCCACAAAGGGTTTTGAAACACCGCAACTTTTTGCCTGATTTTAAAGTCACGCAACTGCTGCTTGCAACATTCTTCGATTTTCCCTTTTGTTTCAGAAACATAGATTTACACCACCCTTGATCATGGCTGATAACATCAACATGTTCTGCAAGTTAACAAACGATTTAATCAGCATGATTATCTCATTCTTATCGTTTAAAGAAGCAGCAAGAACTAGCATCTTGTCAACACGATGGCCCCGCATTTGGCTTGCAACAAAGAATATTGAGTTTCTTGAGAGTTTTTTTGTCAAAGGTGATGAAAATGAAGAGAAAAAAGAATTACGCAGGAGGGAGTTTGTTGATTTTGTTCATCAATGGATTGAAAATTGTAATCAACCCATTATAAACACATTCTGCCTTGAGTTTTCAAAGCCAGGAAATTTTCTTGCAGATGTGCGCAAATGTATCACATTTGCCATTACTCACAATGTGAAGGAACTAACACTTGATTTTCATGATCCCATGTGGCAAGAAGATGATCTTGAAAATCATCCAGCAGTACTTGATTTGCCAATGCATGTTTATGGCCACAATGGTCTTGAATCTTTGAAATTGTTTTCCTGCAATTTTCTTGCCTCACAATTCAACAATTTCAGTGCATTAAAGCAATTATCTTTAGGCTGGATTCAATTAAGTATGCATTCTATCAGAGACTTCTTGTTGCAATGTCCATTGTTGGAGAGTTTGAGCTTGAAGAAATGTTGGAACATTGAGTTTCTTGAGATCAATAGGCCCAATCTAAGGCTTAAAAGATTGATTCTTGATAAATGCAATTTTATCCAACTTTGGTTTCAGATTGAGGCGCCCAATTTAAATTTCTTCAAGTATTGTGGGACAGAGGGCCGTTTTGTTTTTGGTCAACAAGATTCTTTGGTTGAGGCAGAACTTGACTTTGCACTAGAGTTGGAATTCGATGAAACTGGTGAACTTCTTTATGAGCTCTTAAGACAGCTTGATAATGTTAGAGTTCTGACAGTGTGTAGTTATTTGCTTCAGGTATCATATCTAATTTCCATGTTAATAATTTCTTTCATTAATCTTGACTAGTGTCGTTATCAATTCTCTCTCCATGATTTTTTAGTCCTAGATATACTGATTAATTCGTTCTTTTATATGCAATGGAAAATCCAGAAGCATTTCAAATATAGAGATGCCAAACAAGAGGAATTTGTATGATTGGACTTTGCTGATTGTACTTAAAATTATTTGCTGATTTTTAGGTTATTCCTCATGGAGATGAGCCATTGGGTATGACAATTCCTCTGAATGTAGAACATCTCATTCTGAATACAGCCATGCACCCGTATGAATATTTTGGAATCAACTTCATGCTCAAAAGTTGTCCCTCCCTAAAAACTCTTACAATCAACATGATCGATCCTGATAGAGTTTTTCCTGTAAGTAGAAGTTGATGGCCTAATTGGCTTAAAGAGTTTTTTAAATTTCTTCTCGCAAATCTGGAAACAATTTGACATTCTGTTTCTTTTTGGGTTACTCAAGGATTACACACCTCCATTCAAATTTAACCCTCAGGATTGCTGGATCAGTAACTTTGTAGTCTTCAAATGCGTCACCAGAAGTCTTAAAGTTGTTCATGTGAAAGGTTTTAAAGGCACAATAACTGAAGCAGCCTTTCTGAACTATCTGATATTCTTTGGACGATTCATGGAAGAATTGAATATACATCTTTCAGATGAAGTTGACACGAACGGTGGCAACAGAGATGCTTACCTGCGAAGAGCTCAAACTTTGCAACGGTTCAACAAGGCCTCTGATAATTTGCGCATATCAATCTACTAATAGGGTATAGTTTTTTTTTTTTTGGGTATGATGTTCCTTGATATGAATAATTGAATGAGTTTCTTGTAGTAGTAGTTTCTTCAAAGTTTCCATTATCCTCTTTTTTTTCTTTGTTAAGATGAATATCGAATGGTCACTTGCAGTTATGTGCGTGTCCAGTTGCATGGAATTGTACATGATTAATGAATTTGCAAACAAACCAACATAAAAGCGCATTTACTAGAAACAGTTTCTGGTTTTTGCCCCCGTCTTGAATTTTGGGGCTGCACTCAAATTAAAGGTTTGATCTTAAGGGTACATGCGTTAGCATGATCAAGCATGATCTTAAGGGTACATGCGTTAGCATGATCAATATTACTACATCTTTACGAGCTATTGGAAAAGTCAGTTTAAAGAAGATTTATCAGCACACCTCCAACATCCGAGATACTGAAAGCAATTCCTTGCTAGCACCTTGAACCATCAATTATTCATTTTTATCAGATTAGATGCTGCCATTCGCGAGCATCTTTCCTGTTCATTCCCTACATAAATATTTCTGCAAAATTTAGAATCATCACAAAGTTTATTTATTTTTATCAGATTCGATGCTGTCTTTCTTGAGCATCTTTCCTGCTCATTCCCTCCAAAAATATTGCTTTAAAATTTAGAATCACCACAAAGTTTGTTTCACCCATCAAACTGATCTTTAAGGATATGATTTTAGGTGGTGTTTAGTTTGAAGAATGGAAAGAAAAATGGGAAAGGAAAGAAAGAAGTAATGAAATGGAAAAAAAAAAAATAAGAATGAGAAATAGAAATGATTCCTTTATTTGACGATGTAATTGAAAATACATTCTCTAATATTATAAAAGCATTTAAATAAATATTATAAAAATAACTTTTAAAAAAAATAACTTAAATAAAGTGTAAATAAATATTATAAAAGAATTTTCTCTAACACTCATTTTATTTTTTAGATTTTTAGAAGGTTTTGTTGGGATAGGACCCCCTATTAGAGTCGGTCACCCCGTTATAAAAGTTTAAAATAAATATTATAAAAAAAAAATCTTAAAGAATTTTTCTTAATTTATTGAGTTTTATGAGAATTTGCGGGAGGGTCCATGCCCCCCTCTCTTATCTTTGTATTAGAGGTTTCGTGCCCTCCTAGGTCCTAGGTCTTGGCATCAAACTTTAAGTCTAAAATATCATGTTAGGATTTCGATGGGAGCAAAGAACCTCCAGGTCTCTGTGTAGGGTCATAGATCTTAACAACAATGTTAGTGAAAATATTTTAATTCTATCATCTATCTTAATTTTAATTTATAATTTTATATATTATTGAATAATAATATTAGATTGGAAAAATTATTCTTAACTCCTTAGGGAGGAGTTTTAATTCTCATTTTTAAAAAATGAAGGTTTTTAATGTCACCATCCATGTTTTTTTTTTTTTAAAGAGACGAGGTGTTATATAATAAATACTTGTTTTAATAACTTTGTTTTTACCTAAGATTGGCCATTAATACACAATCTATGCCATTATTACTTTCTATTCATTATAATCATTCTTTCTTATCATTAAGAAATCAAATGAATACTTGTTTTGATGGACTTTTTTTTCTACCCAAGATTGGCCATTAATATACAATCTATGTCATTTATTACTTTCTATTTATTATAATCCTTCTTTTATTACCATTAAGAAATCAAATGATTATAAATAGTTAAAAGAATCTGCTTTTAAGGCCGATTAAAACCTTTATGTAATTATTTTGATTTATCATAAAAAGTCGGTGGAATGTCAAATTAAATAATTCTCTATTATGTTGCCTTGAATACTATACTAATCCTTTGAATCTAATACCAATGGGTATTATCCCCTATAGAACGACATTCACTTTTAGGCCTTCCAACCAACTGATTCAACCTTGGAGAGTGAGTTTTACTAAAACTCCAGTAATTTCTTGAAAACTTACTTCAGATAAAAAATTTGAGTATTCAAAGATGCTCGCATTATTCACAATAAGGCAGCTTGATAATAGATGTCTTCTTCCATAGCACGCCCTATTCATTCTGCTCATGATAATCCAATCAATTCACCGGATATAAAAAATTAAACATATCATATTCTGAAACCAAGACCTTTGATGGCATTTGATGTACAATAACTTTTATATGCTTATTATGTATCTTCACCCACTAGAATCGATAAACCTTTTAGATCTTATTAACTAAAGAGATATGACTTTGCACTATGTTAGCGCAACACCAATCAAGAATCTTTAAGAAATTCTAAGAATTCTTGTTATATGCGTGTTCCAACCCTCAACCCACTTTTTTAGGTTTATCAATATTGAATCAATCGAATGCACTTCTACACTTACTCTACTTTTGGAAGACCTTGCATTATATTCCTCAATCTTGAGTTTTCATATATCTAATGTAACTAATGTATCCTCTTCATAAAGGTTTTCTTTATAATGCCTATAAACAGTTACTTCAAGAGTAGCCAAATAAGACTTAGGATCTTATTGTTACAAAGTCAACTTGAACAAATAAAATTTGACCTAATTTTATGTGGGGTCCATTGTTTGCTATACATATATTTTCACAAAGAAATTACTAAAGACTAATTATTTTGGACATTTCCTCACAATAATTATAATTATGATGGAAAAAAATACCAATTCAAATTAAATGGATTCCAAACAACATTACTATCTAAATTAGGATTATAAATTTCCCTATTTTCATCCATTAAATAATATTTAATTATTTAAAAAAACTGTTTTAAATTGTCAAGTTTCAAATATTTATTTTTTTTAGATTTAATTATGAGTTATTAAATAATAAAATAAATAAAAATTAGCAATTTGAATTTAAAGGACTGGTCCTAAGAGTCCTAGTGAATTCTTAATTGTAATTAAATAACCTTTTTGAATTGAAATTGCTTATTTTATCATATTATGATATTTTACATTATTGAAAGAACCCATTCGAAAATAATTAGATGATGACAAAATTATCAAAGATTGACATTTGACATTCCTTATTTCTATTCAACAACGAATGAATAATTCTTTGATTTTCGCTGAACAATTGTTCACCCCTTGCCTTAAAATAAATGAAATAAAACGGATTGATATTAGTGTGAGCTAAACCATTATCAAATATCGATCATAAACCTAATAGATCATTCATTTTTCTTATATACAAAATATAGGATTTCACCAAATCAATTCTTAAAAAATCTCAAACCAAATCATTTGTACTTACTTCAACACACAAACCTCTTCGAAAGAAGAACCTTTTTTGTCTTGGCTCCAATTCAACACTAAATAAGTTTGAACTAATTAAATACTTGTATCAGAAATTTTTCAAGTGGGTTTACCCTTTCTATAAAGAACATAATTAACAACTCGAAATTGCATATTATCCTTTTTTCTATAATAGATCATAGGGGAAAAGGGTTATTAAATTGTTACCATCTGTTATTTCATATGTGACTAAGTCGAATCAAAACAAAATAGTTTTTCTTGGCGAGTGCGATCCATTGAACATAGATTTATTTTTTCAATTTTTTTGTGGTTCCTTAGTTGATTTTTAATTTTTTTTTTTTTACCTTTTCTGGTGGTATCAAGATGCCATTATGCTAGGATATCTTATTTGTCTCTCTAAAAAAATAGATATCTCCACAAAATATTTTTAGTTCAATTCCCATTTCTTTCTTTTCATTCATACCAATCCCCTCACTCGGCTTCATATATTTAAAGTAATTTGTGTATCTACTCTATTGATACTATTATTATGTACCATTGCATAAAAAGATTCTGGTAAATATGCACTTCCTCAAGAATGAAAAAAAAAAGATCTATTTTCATTTGGTATTTTGGCATAATTTTTTTTAAGTCCACGATACTTAATTAAATCCTCTTTTTTAAAGATTGAATGCGCCCTTAGAGTCCCATTTTTAGTAATTCTAGAACTCTTTCTTCTATATCAAGGATTATCGAAATAGACAAGAATATTATTTCTACGAAAAATTATCTTTATGGGTATTTTAATTGAGATACTCAAATAGGGCATTAGCTCTTTCTCTTGTTCTTGAATTGATTGGAATGAAATGAGAAATTGATTTCTTCTTCTTTTTGCCAATAAATCAAAATTTTCATGAAAAATTATCGAATGTATGAGATTCTAATGACCTGTACTAAAATTTGAATTAAATCCCAAATAATCAAGAAGCTCAAGGATGCACATTCTCTTTTAGCAAAAAAAAAACCAAAATTAAATAATTTATGTCTCATTTGATTCTTATTTATCGAGAGAGAGAAGTTAAAAATATCTTTTCGTTGGACAGAAAAAGAATGAATATACTTAAAAGATTATTGAATCTCAAACTTAACCCAAAGAAACTACACATTGAAAAAATGTTTATCCAAATGGAGCGTTATCCTTTTATTTCTATAAGTTCTTTCTCTTTTTTAAAAAAAAATTTGTGAGCCTTTACTTTACAGTTAAATATTGAACATATAATATATATATATATAATTACTTCTAATAAAAATTATTCAGATTATAAATACAAAAATCGCCCTTATTTTTATAATTATTATTCCTTAATTTAATTTTGAATCTACTTATTAAAAACAATTCTTGAAATTTTCAAACCATGCATTATTTCTCAATGATTGACGTTGAAAAATCACCTCATCATCTAAATCGTTACTGTGGAGTCCGTGAATTATAACCCTCCGCCCCACAGAATGCAGTCACGTGCCTTACTTTCATTTTTTAATTTACCTTCAGTTTCAAAATCAGAGTTTATAATAGGCTCAATTACCACTCTTTGAGAAATTTCTTGTAAAACAATGTGAGCAAGCTTCTCTAGACTCCCCCATCCCCACCCCCTTTGGCACTTCTTTGAAGGGGTTTGTTTTAAGGGGTTTGCTTGAGCTTCCTTTCTTTCCAATCAAATATCGCCTTAGACTTGGCCATTTTAAGAACAATTACAATACATCCCTTTGATCTTCATTTTGAACTTTAGACCATTTACCTTGTGTCCCATGAGCCCATGCCAAGCTAACTCAATAGATTCTTGTTATACATACTTTAAATTTTCAAATGATCTAATCATATTAAGATTTTAAAATACATGTTAAAATTATTTTAAATAGTGACATTTTAAAATGGTTTAATTATATTTCAAATATTACAATACATGTCAAAAATCCTACTGAATAGTCACATAAAGACTGTCCCACGAAAATATCCGACAAAATAGTGACATTTGTTATAAACAAATAATAAAAATGATACCTCTCAAGTACTAGAACATTTCAAAAAAATTTAAAGGCACATTGAAAAGTATGTCTATATTATAGGAGAAGGTTACATATTTACTGGCGAGAAGGGGATGGAATCCACCAACATAACCCTCTCCCACAACTTCACAATACTTTCTTTTGAATTATATCACTTTTGTTGTATTTTACTTTTGTTGAGAACAACTCAATGGGATAAAATTTTAAACAAAATAAATACAATTTTATAAGGTCCAATATGATAGTGAACGTACTTAAAATTGTTTTATTAAAAATCTTCCCAACAAAATTTATTGAAATAAAACCTAATAGAAAAAAAAAATAATATACGTTTATAATTAATATAATTCTTCTATCGAAAGAATGTACCCCAGAATGTACCCCTCCTAATCAATTACAAGAAAATAACAATACAATAACAAGCATGCAAGAATTCTCGTCTAACACCTATGAGACTTAAAAGGCTGAGGGCAAATGTATTATTGGTAAAATGGAAAATATATATATATATATATATATTATATAAGTTTTAATATCAGGATGACTGTGGCAATCTTTCTATGTGACTAGGTTTTTTTATTAGATATGCCATATAGGTCCCCAATTTGAAGAGAAAAGTCTTACAATGTGCTGCCCCGCCACATCATCCATGAGACCATCCAATTATATCTCACTATTTAATAAATCAATCAATTATGGTTGTGCAAAGAAAATATGTCAGAGAAAATGTAGAATAGGTGGCATGATTTTATTGGATAGTCCTATGGAGGTAGCACCATAGACGACATTCGCCAATTTGAAACCTAGATATCCAATGCATACTCCTGGATTTTCTTCCATTGTATGATTATTTCACATTTCCCATGGTTTCTACTACATGGTTCACCATTTTAAGAACAAATATTACTTTTATTCGAATAAATGTATAGCCATTTAAAAATGGAATTGACATTGAACTTATATTTATAGTTTGATATCAAGATCCTAAACTCTTATCACATTTCCTTTTCTCTAGATCCTTTTTCTTTACCTATATAAGTTATTTCACATACTATAATTTAACAATTCACTACAGAATATTGAGCATTTCAGTATGTAAGTTCTATTCTTCAAATTTACTGCTAACAATCTACAGAAATGTTCATTTCTGACCTGCCAAGGAAGAGAACCCAAGTGGATGGAAAGGTAATGCAAGCTCCTCCCATATTCAAGAGAACCTGGGTAAAAATCATCTTCCCAGCTACTATTTTGGAAAACCATTTTCAACTGATGGACTCATCTTCAACTATTTTCTCAACTGGGTTATTCTCAGCCCAAACAGCAGCATCCAAATATCCAAGCTCAAAGAGCTTGTCAAGAATATGATCTTCTGCAGGCTCCAATGCCCAGTTGAAAAGCTGCAGCCATTGCAAGCAGAAAATTCAGCAGGCAATGCTTATAGAAAAGAAGCCATTCAGTGACAAAGCAATAAACCGTACCTCTCTAGGACTAGCCCTATTGTCAGGACTGCAATCTGGACTGATCCCAATTCCTTGAAGTCCCATTCGTCCAGCTGGGAAAGCACAAATGCGAACCTGCAAAGAACAACCGAAAAAGTCATACTATCTTCAGATATAACTTTGATATCACTGCTGGCAAACAAGTTTGCTTCCAAATGCATCAAACAAAAGGTTTTACAAAATAATTTTATGTGACCAAGAGAAATATGAATTCCAGAAATAAATCGTCACAAGCAATACCGTTTTAGAAGCAGATGTTGGTGGCATAAACAAGGTCAAACCACCATCAATGCAAAGTCGATTCCTAAACATTGTTGCTGGGCGTGGTGCAAGATACCTGCACTAGTACACTTTGTTAGTTTAACTTCAATAAGAATGATTATAATCAAAACTGTAAACACATATTTACCCCGGAATGAACGATGATGTAAAAACTGCATTAATTAAATCTTCCTTAGAATCAAACTGATCCACCAGTAAACCCCTAGGCCTCCAGAGAATCTGGGTTACAGCAACTGTCATAAGAGTTGCAATATAAGCAGCTATATCTAGAAGTCTAATCAAAATTTCAATTGCTCAAAGCTAAAGGTGGTCGCATGTTTAGCATTCTTTCATGATCTGAATATACATGTGCAAACTTATGTTAGAAAAAGATGAAACCAACATTGTGCTGCTCAGTCAAGATTCTCTTAACAACAAAGAATCTACATATGAACATACAAGTGAAGATTATAAGATGATTCTGCCTTTAGTAGGTATATTATTAGTGCACAATATTCCTTTTATAGGAGGAAATAGAAATATAAAATAATTAATCTCACCACGAACCCTTCCATTGGACCTAGTATGAACATCATCAGGCAGAAAATTCTGAAGAACATCTCGAAGAACAGCCTGTGCATAAAATGGATAAGTTAATACCAAAATTTCAGTTTAGCACAAGATTGATAGCCCAGTGTCGTGTTAACTTTCCTCTTCCATAATGCTATCCATTTGATAATGCAATATTTACCCTATGTAATTCTAGAACCCCTCAAGATAAAACTAAGGGCTGTTCATTAATAAAGAGACAATCCCTTTCTCAATTTTTAAATATCTTTTGGAAGTGATAAATAGAAAAAATTCATCAAAAATGCATTTATTAAGAGTGTCAAAAACTGATTTCAAATACACTCCTCAAAACTAGTTAAAAATTTAACCAAAGAAAGTGTTTATTGTTAATTTCCCTGAGATTGTACCAATTTGAATACAAAACTTCAAATTGTAAAATATTTTTGAACAATGTTTCTTGATCACACATATCAAATGCCCCTAAAATTCTCCACAGTTACTGCTAGGATATGAATTTTCAAGTAACAAACTAGCAGAATGTAAAATATTTCATGTACCTTTAAATTGATATAGGAAAACTTCTAATGAGATTTACCTAACACATAAATTATAAAGAAAGAGAGATAACTAAACCTAATAGAAATAAACAACAATAAACATTAAAAAAAAAAGAAGGAAATAAAAAAAGAAACCAAGATCATTCTCAGCAACCAAAAATTTCATGTAATCTTCTCGCAACTTGTTATCATGAAAACTGTGAATGAGATATAAGGGTAGATTACATCCTCTGGAAACACACACCTGCGTGCAATCTCATAAGCACACATAGATGATAAACAGAAAGATCAAAGCACTGTGCTCATAGGCTTCCAAAATATCCTGTGGAATTAAAATCTCCATCTTCTCGAGACAAAGGTTCATACTGATCTGCTTCCCACCCCTTCAACTAAAACTCTTTACAAAGATCTACTTACCTTAATGGCCTTCATTCATCTATAGCTCACCGACTAACCATAATGAAATATGCCACTTGAATCTGTATTAGAGTGCTAAAACTACTGCTTACATCCTCATCCTTATGAAAACAATCTCAAGTGAACCTTTTTCCTTAAGTTATGGAAGTGCCAAATACACAGTTTGATGCAGACCAAGAATTCTTAGTCAAATTGAATTTTATTAAGTTTAGGAAGGGCTTCAGTCTTATTTTTATTGGTTTCCTTTTTAGAGTATTATTAGTTTAGTCATTATTATTTTTGTCGTATTCCTACTTAGCTGAAAATTTTATTTTAGTTTTAGGATAATTAATTGTTAGTAAAATATACATCTTTTGCAACGTTAGAGTAGGCTTGTTATTTTGATATTCAGCTTTGGAATAAACTCTTGGTTTGAATTTTTCTAGTTATTTTTAAGTATTCGTTGAATCAATGAGACCTACCATTCTAATTTTGTGATATTTTGCTTTATCAACGGAAAATTTCAGTTTATTTTTTTATTGCTGGCATTCTTAGACTAAACGGGATATGGAATCTGTATCTTCACCTACTCATTCGCTCCATCACAGTTATAAGTGGAACCTGTTTACATATTATCTTTAGAAAAACCTACAAGCTACTCAAAAACAGGGCTCATAAGGTCTTTTGGGACTCTATTACGTAAAACAAACACCAAATGTAACTTCACATCTTGCTAGGAGCCTAAGAGAAACTTAATAATGCTTGTGGCAATCATCTCGGCAGCGTTAATAAAGAAAACTGCTTCATCCTCAGAGTACCGAATTTTACCACAAGAAGTGTGTTAAGGGTGAAAAATGGGTTAATTGTTCCCCTAACCAAAAATAAATGTTACTTTTCATGCAAAAATTACCTGAAACCTATACAAAAAATAAAGTTGCTCCTCAACAAAATCATTTTTCAAGTTGACAGCCAATATCTCCCCCAACCTAAAATTCATAATTGATTTACAATAAATAACACCAAACACTACCTTTGGTGCAGTTCATATCTTAAATTCTCAATTAGGCTTATTAATCATTGTCTACATCTAGACTTTTACATGGGCGTAGGAATACAACTCTGTTCTGCTACCAATTCACCGCTGCTATAAACCAATGAAAGTCGCATTTGGTAAAATATGGATGTCCGCATTAGAGAATATGGGTAGGTTCAGCAACCCCTCTTTTTATCACACAACTTTATGCACAACTTCTCAACCATCAGATCATAACCACTTCAACGGCCAAAATGAATGTCAATACAGATTTCTTGTTTAAAGAAAACGTTAATGAATAATGGACCTCACCACTTATTAATAATTCTTCTATTCTCTCCTCTTTCTTGTCTCTAATATTTTACATTTCATCTAGGCCATTAATAACTATATTTTGATGATTAAGAAATTGTGAATAAACATGTCTTGGAAAAGAAGGGGTTGTCAAACATGCCTTACAAGTATATGATCGTGATAGAAATAAGAATGATTTGTGTTTTACTAAAGTACAGAGAGAAAGAGAGGTATTATAGCCATTATAAAAGAGCGGAAAATCCAAATTCAAGAGTATTTCTTGATATGGTCCAAAACAATATATAGCATACGATCATGACAAAGGACTATCCCTAATACATAACATCCCCTCAAAATTCACAGTGGCAAAATAGAAGACAAATTGAGTTTGGAATGATTGATGTCCTAGTGTAAGGTGTTTTGATGTCAAGGAATGAAGATACAAATGTAACAGGGTATGATCTTCTGATTAGGTACTAAGATGCTCTAGTGACAAGTGTATCTATTCAAATATCCTGACAATGAAGATAATGAGATGTCATGGCAACAAAGACAATGGGAGCCTCAGCAACAAAGGTATTAAGGTGCCTTTGCAGTGGAGGAACAAGAGTAACCTACCAATGAAGGTACTAAGATGTTCCAACAATAGAGGTACAGAGATGACTCGTTGATATAGCTATTGAAACCTTGTGTTCTAATGTATTAAGTTCGATGTGATGCATTGAAATAAAGACCAATGAGAAAAAAAAAAAATTGAAGATGAATATGATGAAACTAATAAGGGGATAGTGATGACGCAACTCATGAATTGGGATGGTGAAGAATCATGTGGCACTTCCATCTACATCATTATAGATGGCACCACAAATACAATTTATGTATAAAGGTTACATCCATCCCTAGAGTGTCTATAGTAGAAAAATGATGAGCATTTTTATGATTGAGAATAAAAATTTGGATATAAGAACTTTCCTCATATGTTATCATGTGTATGCATATGTACACTTCTATATTTACACTTTTGTAGTGCCTATAGATAGGCTCTCACTCTCTTCGGATTTGAATAACAAGTTAATATAAATAATTCTCATTTTGTTCACATAAGATCAAAATCATACAAGCTTTAAAACAGGAAAAACCTTTATATATCCATCCCTGTCTACGACAGTATAAGCAGTGAGACACCTAATTCTACATCGCCTCAACTTACCATAATCAACAGAATTTCTATTGATATGCCCATAAACATATCTATTATGTCACAAACATATCTAGTAAATCACAAACCCAAGGTCTCACTACCCCCATCGCCAAACCTCTATTGCCAAGAGATCTTAGTGGCTTTATTGTCAAGAAATCTCAACTCCTCTGTCACTGACATCTCAGTACCTCCTGTTGTCTCAAGAACATCTTAACACCCCAGTCGCCAGAATGTCTCATCCAGGACATCAATACATCTTATGTGAAGACATCCATTATCTCACCTCAAGACATCAAAACCTCTCATGCTGGGAACTTAGAGATTTCAAACTCATGTTTCTCAAGTCTTAATGTACACATTAGTAGTTCGTAAGCAGTAAGCATGCTATTGGATTAAGTGTTAATAACACTGAAAGTATAACCAGTATTTGAAAATGAATGAACTATCAGAGGCATACCCCAAGCCGAAAAGCAGTTCCATTAAGCCGACAATTTTCAGCTAGGATTTTTGTAGCTTTTAGGGCATCTTGCATGCTGGCTCCAGAGGCGATAACTGCACAAACTATGGCACCAGCTGAGGAACCAGCCAGTGGTGTTGTTTCCTGCATCAAATATCAGGGAGAATATCAGAATCCTTAATTTCTACTGAAAATTAACATTCTTGGCAGAATTAAAGAAAAAAAATCACAAAAATGCCACATTTCAAATTAGGCCATCTCTTAACAAAATGATTTTCATTTAAGTTAAAGAAAGTGAAATTTACCCAAAACAGAATTCAAGAAACAAAAAAAAAAGTCAAATTTCTGAACGTATTAAGACCTCAAATCAACCATAATTTGAAAAACATAATCAATATATGAAAATCACAGCAGATTCCAAAAACAAAGGCAAGCAAAATTCAAATGTGTTATAAAGTTAAACATCACCCAAAACCAAAATGCAGAAATTTGAATAAACTATAGAAAATAAAAATAAACCAAAATCCAAGTAATTCAACAACTCCCAACCAGGGCAGTAAAATAAATTTAAGAAAAATGCAGTAACTCATTCAAAAGCATAAATTCAAATCTTTATAAAAAAACGAGTCAGAATTAATTACGCAAAACGAACACGATTTTTACATGACCCATCAAGGAATGAAGTATAAAACAGAAATTTAAACAACAATACACCTTAATGTAACCCTTTTCAATAAGAAACTGAGCAACCCCAAGATGATATGGAAACAAAAGGCCAGCAGCAGAGAAGCTAAACCCAGGACTGGTAACAACTCTCCTCTCTTTCTCAGCCTCAATATCCTTCACTCTCTGCTCCCAAACCACCTCCGGCTCAATCTCGTCCTCCATCACATTCCCAATTCTCTCATCGTAATCATCGCCACCCATCTTCTTTCTTCTCTCCATTAAAGGGATTGTTTCAAATTTTTCAGAGTAACCCCTGTTGCTCGTTTTCAACAATCTTGAGGCAATTCCCAAGAAAAGCTCGCCCGTTGCAACTGCAAAAGATCGTTTTTCCGAATTAGGCGGCATGTCCTCTTGAGGAGGTGGCGGCGGGGATATGAGGTTTTGCTTTTTGTGGTTTGAATTTGTGGAGAAGGAGAGAATACGGGGCCGTGAAAAGAGAGTCAGCCTGTGGTGGGTGAGATTAAGATTAGGATCGGGATTAGGCTTTGGAGAAGGGAAAGGATTGGCGGAGTTTGAGAGAAGGGAAGAAAGAGAGGGAGCCATGAAAGCAGAAGCATGTAGTGGTTTGGCTCCGTGGGAATTTCTGGTGAATAGCATTTTCAAAGTTCAATTTGATTTTTATTTTTATTTTTATTTTTTTAAGAATTTAAAAAAATAAATGACCTTTTGTTTGTTCCAACTGTTTTTGTTTATTATAAAAATTTTGAGATAATAACGTTAATATCCCTAATTGTTTGTAATTTTATACATTGAAGACATAGTTTTCTACTTGGTTCAAATGAGTTCCTACTCTCTTCGCCAAAATAGCCGAAATACTCTTTTCTTTATTTCTATTGTTCGTCCAAATTGAAAAGATTGAGAATAGTTTAGCCATTTGCAGAGGATATGTGGACTTGGATGAAGTAAATAGAAAAACTATATCCTAAATTGATAATATTTAATAATTCAGGTATTGAGGATGTTAATACTCTTTTATTTCTCTTAATTAAATTTTGCCGGGGAGCGATTGAAGGATGGCGGTTTGTGTTTTGTTTGGATATTGGCAGCCTAAAAGGCAGCCACGTGGTTAGTCAAACACAAATTAAAATTTGAGTGGTCGTTGAAAATGCCCGTGACTAGACGAGACTTGGCCGACCAAAAAGGTCACCATATAATGAAAAAATTTGTAAATTAAGAAATAAGTTCAAAATCCTCTCTTTCAAAAGATGGGACAATTTTTAAAATCTTTCCAAGAAATATAAAAAAAAATTAAAATATTAGAAGGGATTTTTTTTTAAATAATTTTAGGTATTATGACGATCACACCTAAAAAAAACTTTATGAAATTGCTTTAGAATTTAAAGTTACTTTTAATGATTTTCCTCCTTGATTCTAACTTCTCAAGATTCCCTTTTGAGCTATCCACCACCAAGCTTCGTCTTTTAGAAACTTCTCATAACAATACTTAGAACTTGGTTGCTGCTGCTAATGGTTTTGTCAACATATTTATTAGGTTCTTTGCAATGGGAATCTTCTCCATCCTTTATAACTTCCTTAGCAAACACACATGTAGACCTTGTTGAGCTCTGTTCCTTTCTTTCATAGAATCAAGTTATTAGCGAGCTAGTACTATTTAAGTATCTCACTACATTCCACTGCTTTATCCCTAAAAAATTTTTATGAATCTACTACTTTCAGCATTGAGCTCCTAAATTAAAGACTAGTGAGGAATTATTGTAACTTTTTAAAATAATCACTATTAAAAAAATAATCAATTGTGAAGCGAAGAGATTAAGTGTTTGATAAATTTCAAAAGTGTTAAGATTCAAAAGCAATTTCATATGTGCTTGGTATATTTTAATGTTGCAATGTTGTATGAATTGATACAACTGAAATAGACATTGAATATACATATATGATTATGTTAAAAGTTATATTTATTATTGTTATTGTTAAAATACTTTTGATTTTAGGAGTACACATTTTAATTAATGAAATTATTTTAAATTTTTATTTTTGTACGTGATTTCTACAAATCTATTAACATATGGTTTAAATTAACATATTATCTTTTAGATCACATGTTAATAATTTTTTAAAAAAATATCATTAATAAGTATTGAATCTAAATCACTCATTTAACTCATTAGAGTACTCATTTTTAAGCTAAACAAATTTTATTAATATAATATTAAAACACAAAATACAAAAACATGAAATGACAAAACTTAAAGCATCGTGTCTATCACCACTCACCATTGTTTACCTCTAGTTACCACTGCAGGTCATCGCTAATCACAAAATACAAAAACATTAAATGTCATTTTTCTTATAAAATATAAAAAAAATTAAAATTAAATAAATTCATACAAATACAAAAAAATAATATTTAATATATATGAAAACATTATTAACAAAAAAAAAATTCAAAAAAAAATTCTATGTTAAATGTTCACATTAAAAAATTAGAACAATATAATTAATAAATTTTTAAAAATAAAATAAAATGAGTGGGACCAAGTGCAATAATTAGTATAAAAATTAAATAATTATATAATTAAATATAAATAAACAATTAACAAATAGGGATCACTTCAATATACTTAATTAAATTATATAAAATTAAGTTATGAAGTGACCTCCCCCCACTTGAAAATGCCGCTCAGTTAATTGAGCATCGTCCAGTCAACGAGCTCCCGCAGTTCATTCGGCAACAGTAACCAACGTGCTGCGCGCGATGATTTGCTCTGCTAAACCGTCGTGCAAATCCAATCTTTTCTCTTTTTTTTAATCAAATATACATACCCACCAAATTTCACCAAAATCCAAATTTTTTTCATAAATCTTAATTATTTAATTTCACTCCTAATTTTTATAATAATTAAAAACTTACAAATTCAAACTCATCACGTACTTTTTTCTTCGAGTTGCAAAAATCAATCATGTCGTCGCCCACAGAAATATGAGATAAAATGGGTACGATAAGAATAGTGAAGCAAGAAACACGAGGGCACTTTGTCTTTGTTTTAATTATTTGGCTACAAATTTTATAAAATCACATATTTAGTTAAATTAAAAAATAACCCAAATTTTTTTATTATTTTCAAAAATTTCCCGAACAATACCGAGAGAAATCAATTGAGATCCAAATCCAGGAGTAAAGAGAGAGTCCAAATAAATATACTTTTCCGTGGGATTTGGTTGATGAATCATGCACCTTGCACGTTCAAAAAGGCTTTCTTTTCTTTTCTTTTTTAATATCATTCGTGAGGTTTCCAGGACTGAGAGATTGAAACAGGCAAATGATAGTAGTCTCAATTTTTGCACTCAATAAAGGCAGCCTTGCCATTAAAACTGAGACAGTTTCAGAAAACTTGATCGATAATATATCATTAATGATTTAGTAAAAATGTCTTTAATGGAGGTACATGACATTGGTGTGCTTACAAGCCAAGCATAACGAACTATCGTTTTGTGGGTATGATCCAAGCAAAGTCTTCACAAATGACAATGATATCAGCTCCGGGAAAAGTAGTGAGAAAAAAGAAAGAACAAAAAATCCCCAACCCTTTTTCATGCGAATCGAATATTTAAGTTGTTTATTTTTGGTTTTTTTTTCCTCTGGGCATTCATGCCTTTCAAACTATACACCATGCTTACTTCAAATTTACAAACTATACAACACAGCTCATCCGAAAGCATGGACTACAAAATTATAGGACAAGAAGTTCAAGAAAACAAACTCAAACAAAAGCAGAAAAATTATTTTCAGATTCCTAGACCACGTCCCTGGCCAATTGACTGAGTTCTTTCTAATTACGGAAATTCAAAAATCCATTGATATGTGCTCTCAACAATCCATTTTTGCAGAGGCTAGCGGCATCAGCTGGACGGGACTCTATAGGATGTGTCCACCATTTTCAAAATGAACAAGTTCTCTCTATTCCCTCTTGAAATTCTAAAGGAGACCACAAAGCTTCAGTTCAATGTTTCAAAAAATATGTTGCATGTATATCATCATGAAAATGATAACACCAATTATTCAACTAAGAAAAGTAAACGTTGTGAAAATTGTTGTCACAAGGCTTTTCCACTGCACCCTTTCAGATAAATTTTGATACAAAGAATATGGCTCTAATTTGGAATGCTTTTTGGAAGTTAAAATAACTTCTCTCATAACTATGGACTAGAACTGTATTGAGTAAAAACTCCCAAAGTTCTACTTCATAAGTTCATATACTTCATCAGTTTTGAGTTGTCCACAGAAACTGTATTGTAATGTCCAAAACTAACTTGCAAGTTCAAAAAACTGTGAAAGACACAATGACATGCATAATAGTTCAATACATAGATATTAGTTTAAAAAAATGTCCCTTCTAATATGCAACATTGATTTAGGCATTGATCATCGTTTTGGTAAAACTCTGGGATAGACTAAGAATTTCTGGAGTTGTTTGAGATTATTATTACCAATGTCTTAAGTGACAGAAAATTCAGAATGCTAGAAAAATGTAGTAGATCTTACACTACAAAAGAAGGCTATTGTTAATAGTTGGTTAGTAGGTTTAGTTCAGTGAAGGCTAATTTCCAGATCAAAAAAATAAAAACTTCATTTTCAAAATTACTAGTAAAGAGATTTAAATAGACAAAGAAAGCTCAAGCCTAAGGACCTTTGAAGTATGCATATTTGATATAGAAACTTCAGGATGCAGTAAAAATTGTTATTCCATGTTAAATGGCAAGTTTTCACTCATAATCTTGCAATTAACAGTTTTCTCCCTTTTCTTATTACAATGCAGCTCCATTTATTTTCATCAAATGAACAGCTAGGCATTTGTACTGTTTACCTTAACTCCTCATCCAAGAATGTGATTTCCAACTGACCGCGACCACTACCAGATGACTTAATTGGTATCTGCAGACAGTAGATAAAGGTTGTAAGACAATAAATTGTTAGGAACTCAGTAGGGAAAATTACAAAGGGCCCCTTGTGTTTGCTGACTCGTAACTCCTTGATTGTTGGTGGAAACGTTTTGCTCCATTTCAAAATATTTTTGGATCTCTAACTATCTATTTTTAGATGTTCTGGAAATTTAGATGTTTATGCCAACAACATTTATTACTCTCAAGAGTCTGAAAGTTATGGATGATCAAACTACTACTCTAAAGTAGTGCTAAACCACATCTCCCAGGTGAAAAGATAAGAAAGAGTACCCCTTTAGTTCTCTATCGATATTTTATTTTATTTCTTATCATTGAGATAGGAGTTAAAAGAAAATTTTAAACCTACATGATATCTCAATGAAGGATGCTTTGTCATGGGTGCAACCCTACTAGCCTAAAGTTGCATATGCATATCACAACTTTGTCATTTTCTTTCACATATACATCTTGCATATATTCCTACAAGTGCACTTCTCTGAGAAAATGCAAACACTTCAGCATAGTCTCATTATAGATATTTGTCCTTGCTTATGGTTGCTGCTAACATGCACAAAATATTAAGACCAAAATGAAAAAAGATCTGTTTATATACATCATATGTAAAACAAATTAGTTGAAATAGCAACATATTTCCTACCAGACCAGCAATTCTGAAATAGTCAAATTTAACAGCTACCCTTCTTGAATTTAGAGGCACCAAATTAGCAGTGGCCTGCAAAAAACAAATGCTGAAAGATTGATCTCAAAAATGAGCTTAAAGTTGAATAATATATGATCTTCTAATATATTGGAAAACATGTCTCAGATATGCAAGTAAGATAGTAATTATCATCACCAAAATCAGCATTTATGACAACAAACTTATAGTAATCAAACATTTATGAGTGCACCCACAATAACATATCAAATGCTCGTGTAACACTAAGAGACTAAAATCTTGAATGGAATGTCAACTCTGTATATCACTCAACTATATTTGAATATCAACTCTGAATCTTACTCAACTATATTCGAATATCATATTTGAGAATTTTCTGTAGTTTACGGACCTTAATATACTTGTTCATAAGGCCAGAATAGACACAATGGATGAAGGATATGCCAAGTAAAAAAGGAGACTTTGATTTGAGTAGATTTTACAAGTCAAATTAAGATACTTTCAAATTAATACTCATGTTAAATAACATTGGCATGATAACATATCCATTTCAGTTCATTTCTAGCACCATGTCTTTGCATGTGTCGACAACTTTGTTTAGCATCCCTATTTTTGCGTGTGATAAGCCTTCTTGAAGTTGTTTAGCTACTTCTCAACAGCATTCATAATTTTCATATTTGAATGTATATGTTTGTAGACTGGAGGTAAATTGAAAATAATATAAAGCAATATAGTAAATAAAAAAAATGAGCTATAATATTCTGGAGTTCTTATTCTAAACTTCCAAGTATTTCAAATTGTAGTTGAACAATGAATGAAACTGCAATATCAGTAAACCAGAAATTGACTAGAAGAATCACCTGGTTAAAGAATGGCCAAGTTTCCATATTTTGAGCCCTCAAAGTGTCTAGATTTATCGCCTGGTAGATTTTTCCATTTGGTCTCAATAATTTTGGCCTCTGTCATATGGAAGTGATAAAGAATCAGTAAGTGAAGTGGACTTCTATGTTATTCAAGAAACAGATGGTTATCATGTCTACTGCTACTTAAAATCAATACAAAGGAAACAGCAAGAAAAGTATATCAAATTAATCTAATTTTTCATGTCATGCTACAATATCAAATATAAATATAAAAATAATGGCTCATATGAAAATAGAATTTGAACATAGCAAACTTACATTTTTATAAAACCAACTTTCTTTTTTTTTTTCTCTGTCCTCTATGTCTAAGTTTTATGGACACCAAGAACATGGGAAGAATTGTTTGAAATTCTGTTATAAGAATTGAAAAACTTGCTGGAAAGGATATTTCTTTGTATTTCAAAATCAATTTAATAGTTGCTCTAACTTGGCTCAACAAACTCACAACCAACAGCTCAATATATAGAGCTACTACCAACAATCACATGCACTACAGAACTGCTACCAAAAGTTACATACATAGAAGTAGGACCACTACTACCACTAACTTTTAAAGCAAAGATAAAAGCCATAAGGCTAGTAAAGGACAAATCCTGGTCACATGCACTTATACAGCATAAAGGAAGACTACCATTGTTGTGGCCACCATTCTACAACCAGAGAGATGAGACTGGTGGGCTTGAGGCTTTGGTGTCCAGCCTTTCCAATTCCAATGTTTCAAGTATTTCAACATCCCCTCTCAAGCTTAATGTTCATGGACGAACATTAAGCTTGCTTCTCAGATGGTTGAATCTGTCAAAGCCGAGTGGTCTGGTTAAGATGTCAGCTAATTGGTTCAACCTAGGAACAAAGTTGATTTCCAATTCTCTATTGCTCACTTTATCTCTTTATCTTATGAAATGAATGTTGATTTCTACATGTTTGGTTTTCGCACTGTAAATTGGATTTGAGGCTAGTAAGGCTGCACTTGTGTTGTCTGTCCAAATTACTAGAGGTTTTTCTTGTTTTAGTTCTAACTCTCGAATCAGTGACATGATCCAAGTGAGTTTTGCAGTTGCATCTATCAATGCTTTATACTCTGATTCTACACTTGATCTAGCAACAACTTGTTGCTTCTTTGAACTTTAGGATATCAAGCTTTGTCCTAGGAATACAAGATAGCGTCCAACTGATCTTCTGTCATCAGTGTCACATCCCCAATCAGCATTAGAGAATGCGATTAGTTCTAATGCTTTTGGTTTCTTGAGCTCCAAGCATAATCCCTGTTTTCTTTGAGGTATCTTAGGAGTTTCTTGCAAGCAATCCAATGTGAATAAAGTGGATTGCTTATTAACTGACTTAATTTGTTGATTGCAAAGGCTGGTTCTGGTCTGGTTAGTGTGGCATGGTGCAAACTCCCAATGACACTTCTGTACAATGTTAGGTTGTTAAATTTCTTCCCATTCTCCTTTTTCATCTTGATGGCTGTGCTTAATGGTGTAGTATTGCCCTTGCAAGCTGACATATTTTTTTTATTCAAAAGATCACTAATATACTTAGCTCATGACAAGAAAATTGAGTTTTGTGATCCGGTTACTTTGATTCTAAGAAAGAAATGCAAATCTCTAAGGTCATTGAGGGCAAAATAGCTACTCAAATTGTCTATCAGTTCTTGTACTTTTTTGTCATTGCTTCTAGTGTCTATTATGTCATCAACATAGATCAGCAACAATGTCAAGTCCTCTTTATCCCTCTTGATAAATAGGGAGGTGACTAACTATATTCTCTTTAAGCCCCAACTTATAAGAGATTTCTTTAGTTTAATAAACCAAGCCCTTGGAGCTTGTTTTAATCCATAGAGTGCTTTTCTCAGCTTGTATACAAATTCTGGTTTCTTTACATTTTTATAGCCTTCAAGTTTATTCATATACACTTCCTCTGTCAAATCACCATAGAGGAATGAATTGTTTATGTCAATTTGTTTCAACTTTTAGTCAATCATGAGGGTTAAGGTCAAAACAATTCTAATTGTACATAGCTTCACTACAAGGCTACAGGTTTTATTTAAATCTAACCTAAGAATTTGATGGAAACCTTTGGCCACAAGTATGGCCTTGTATCTCTCTATTGTACCATCAGTTTTGTGCTTAATTTTAAAGATCCATTTGTTTTCCACTATTCTTATCTATGGTTTGTAAGGGACTAGGGTCCATGTTTGGTTTTTTATGAGAGCATTGTATTCTTCTTCAATTTTCATCTTGAAGTACTTCTTCAACTAACTATGAAGTGGATTGGGAATTAGATTCTATGCTAATGTATACTTTAGGTTTGGATATACCAGCCTTTGATCTTGTGCTCATAGGATGAGTGGACAAAGTGTTTTGGTTTTGTGATACTACTGGGATGTTTATCTCAGCTGAGTTTTTGTCTTGTGTGTTTAGTGGCTCAATGTTTTGGTTCTCATGGTGTTGTGGATAATGATCTTCACTGAGTTCTTCGTGTGGCAAGGACTCAAAGGTGCTGGTTGTTCCTGGTGCAATGCCTGTGAGGTGTTCATTTTCAACTGCACATAGTCTGACTTTATCTTATTCAAATGGTTTTTCTAAGTAGATGACCTGCTGACCTAAGACTCTGAGTTCAGTGAGAGTGTCTTGATTGGTCGTCTTAAAATCATGATTTGAATGGAAAAGAAAAGAAAAGATTCTTCATTGAATGTGAAGTGCCTTGCAATAATTTTTTTTTTTCAGATGGATATTGACACACATAACCTTTGTGCTTTAGATTGTACTCTCTAAAGACACATCTTGAGGTGTAAAGATTGAATTGGTTTTTGTTGTATGGTCTTAAGAAAGGTTAGCATTTACATCCAAAGATTTTGATTAGTGAGTAGTTAGGCGGATGTCCAAAGATTTTTTTTATATGGGGAAATGTTTCCCAATTTTCTGGATGGTAGCCTACTAATGGAATAGGTTGTAGTATGTACAGAAACCCACCAATATCTAAGAGGGATACTGGCTTGTGCCAACAATGTGAGTGTTGTTTCCGTTTAATGTCTTTTCTTTCTTTCTACTTTCCCATTTTGGTTGTGTGTATGAGACATAAATATCTTTGTGTGATTCCCTTAGGTTTTAAGTAGTTTTCAAAGACCCTAAACTCTCCTCTCAAGTATGAACTATTTTGATTTTATTATAAGTTAACTTCTCAACTTGGGTTTTATAGTGAATAAAGGTTTCTAGGGCTTTTAACTTGTTGGTCAAGGGATAAATCCATGTGAAACTTGTGTAATCAGCAATTATGGCCCTATAGTATTTGTATCCTATGGTAGATGGTACAGGAGCAAGTCCCCAAAGATCAATGTGAACAAGATTAAGAGGGTTCCTGGCCTTGGTTTTTGTCTCTTTGAACGGAAGTTTATGCAATTTACCATATTGGCATGCTTAGCAAAATGGAATTTCGAAAACAGCAATGTTTTCATTAATGTTAAGAGAATTTGTACATTTGGACAAAATTTGCTTGAGAGCCATTACATTTAGTTGTCCTAGTCTTCTATGTAAGATTTTTAATTCATGACTAGGTCTCAAGGTGTTGGTTTGCATATCTTTGTTTGACTCTGGACTCTGTGACTGACTCTCATCAAAGACTCCAAGACAAAAAGAAGATGTGGATTCTGGACTAGCAATTGTTGAAGCAATATTTGCTGAAAATTTTTCACTTAATAATAAACTTGACTGATTTGAAGACTTAGTTTGGCACTGCAACTGATATAAACCCCCTTTAGCCACTCATAGAAGCACCACATTCTCTTGTTTCTTGTCCTTCACAACACATTGGGACTTACTAAACAACAATGTCATTATCTTAAACTAATTTGGATATGTTGATGAGATTTTAGATATATTTGGCACAAGCAGAACTTCATTCAAGTGTAGGTGTTTAGGTGTTGAATGTGTTTGTTTGTAAGGCAAGTATACCCAATGTGTGTAAAGAGCAAGTTATGACCATTACTTACTGTGAGCTTCTAGTTATCTTGATATTGGTTACTGAGATTCAAGTTGTTTAGGTTGTTGGTGACATGATTGGTAGCCCTACTATCAAGATACTAGCTGGGGTCTTCTTCATTTCCAATTGTTGTTACATAGGCTTTCTTGGGTTAATAATTTGTAGTCATCCTTAGCACAAAATCTTTCTTTAATCTGTGCTAACATTCAGAAGTGGAATGCTTGGGCCTAAAGCAAATTTGACAAACAGCACTTAAGTCCTTGTTGGTAGCTTCTTGGACTTTTCCTTTTCCTTGAAAGTTTTTGTGTTTGAGTAGCCACCATATAAGTTGCTGGTTTGAGATTTAAAGCTTGAAAACTGCTTCCTTTCACTTTTCCCTCCTAGTTCTTCTTCTAATTCCAATTGGTTTGTGCAAAGTTGGCATTGAAGCTTGTTAGTGCTTCTTAGAGATCTTCAACTAAGTTTTGCTCCAATCTATACTCTTGATTGTACAACATGGCATATACTTCAGCTAGTGACAGTTTGTCAATCCTTGAGGTGACATTCACATAGATAGGGTCATATGCATTTCCTAGTCCCCCAAGAATGTAATCAACCAACTCATCATTAGTTACCGCACTACCTACACACCTAAGTGTCTTTGCTAACTCTTTCATCTTCATATAGTACTAAGTGATAGTTATGGATTCCTTTTCGATGGTACGAATCAGGTTTTTCAAGTGTATGATTCTGGCTTTTAAATGTGATGCAAAAAAGCTTTCAAGGGTAGTCCAAAATTGATAAGAGTTAGTGCATTCAATGACTGCACCTAACATTTTCCTCAGATAGAAATGAAAGTAGCCAGCTCATCAGATTTTGGTCATGTCTCGGCCAAATCTGATCTTTTGGATTTTCAGTGGTGATGATGGTGTTGTCGTCATCCACTGTGATATCCTGTTGCCTTGGACATTGTTTGCTTCCATCTATGAAGCTAATTAGGCCATTAGCCTTATACTAGGTATGACGTATGACTTGAGACTTCCATAGCAAATAGTTAGTATTTGTGATTTTGATAGGAGTTCAGAACATAAATAAATTCACAAGCATGCTACTTTGTTGGATTGTGGTGTTTGGTGATGTAATTTAAGTTGTTGAGCTTGATGCCATCTCAGCCTAACTCTAATACCAAGTTGACAAACTTGTTGGAAAGGATATTTCTTTGTATTTCAAAATCAATGTAACAGTTGCTCTAACTTGGCTTAGCAAACTTACAACCAATAATTCAATATATAGAGCTACTATCAAAAATTACATGGATAGAAGTAAGATCACTATTACCACTAACTTTTAAAGAAAAGACAAAAGCCAAAAGGCTACCAAAGGACAAATCCTAGTCACATGGACTGCTACAACATAAAGTGAGACTTCCATTATTGGGACCACATTCTGCAACTAAGGAGCTGATACTGGTAGGCTTGAGGCTTTGGTGTTCAGCCTTTCCAATTCTGATGTTTCACGTATTACAACAATAAGGGTGTTGATATGGCTGCCAGCTGGGCATAAGATGAGTTGTTTTTATGCCATATGGACTAGTTTGTGAAAGTTAGTTACAGCCCTATTTTGCTGTTGAATAAAGCTAGTTAACTGGGACTTTTGCACCCGGATTTCTCAGTTAAATCTAAGGGAACTTAGTGTCATTGTAATCTATGCAATCATACTTTTGCAATGCAATAAGGAATCACCATAAAGAAGCCTTTAGACAACTTTAGGAAGCTCATTCTTGAGCTCAAGAACATTAATGTGAAAATTGAAAACGAGGACCAAGCAATCATCTTATTGAATTCTTTGGCCGAATCCTATAACATTTTGTAGGCACATTGCTATATGGCATGGGATCTTTAACAATGGAGGATGTAAAGACAACTTTCAATTCTAAAGAGTTAAGGAAAAAGAATAAAGGAAATGATGCAAATTCTAGTGACGGACAAGAATCAAGGGAGATCTAAATTGAAGAAAAAGGAAAGATAAGTGCTATTTTTCTCATACAAAATGGCACCTCAGGGAAGATTGCCCAAAAAGAGAAGCAAAGATCAAAGGAAAGCAAGACAAAGATGGAGATACAGCCTTATGTCACGCCCCAAATATTCTCAAGCAATTACTCGAGTATTTGGCGCGCGACAAGGCCACCAAGAGGGGTTTTGGCCCATGATGTGTTACATGGGTTGAAGATTCTAGAAGGCCCAATGGATTTGGGTTAATGCCACATGTGTGTGGTAGGTGGGGGAGTTTTCTAGAAAAGGCATATTCCTTTGGATATACTTTTGGTAGTTGGCATCTTTGGAATATTCCTTAGCATATTCCTCACTTTAGATTTGGACCATTGGATTAGAGTTAATTCTAGCCGTCCATTGTATATAGCTTTAGCTATAAATAGGTGGAGTTCTCATTTGAGAAACCATCCTCCAAATTGTAGAAATACTCTTAGCTTGTAAGTGTATAGCTTTGTAATCTCTCTTTAGTAATAAAATACGAGAGCATTCTCTCAAACACTTGGTGTGCTCTTTCTTCATCTCTTTCTTTGGTTAATTGGGGTCTTGTAGGCTGCTTAACACTAGCAAGTGTCTAAGGCCGCACGGTTTCGAGAAATCGGGTCGTGACAAGTGGTATCAGAGCGGGTTCAAAGAAGATGGTGAAGGGAGTTGCTGGAACATCGGGGATTACTGAAGGGAAGGGTAGAGACCCCAAAGCTAGGAGACATGGGAGTATTTCGCCAGAAAAGTTCGTTGATCCGAACCATGATCTAGGGGACATGGTAATGAGGCTCGGTGGTGCTGTGAGCAAGGCAACAGATCGCCTTGGGGAGTTGGAGGAGCAAGTCCAGAATGTCGAGGTAGGCCTCGATACTCAAGGGGATGAGCTGCGCTCCCTCATCGAAAGCTCCATTGACGAGCATGCTGACAAGCAACGGGACTGGATCAAGGCTTTTCAGGAGAAGGTCTACAACACCATGGACAAAGTTCAAGCCCAAGTAGAAGAGCTACGAAAGGGGTTTGAAGGTGTCAAGGAGGATGTGGTGTTGTGCAAGCGAGCGGTCGCTAATGGCGTAGCTACTCAAACTGCGGTGGCTGCACCAAGGGTCGAGGCCCCTAAACCGAAGGAGTTTAGCGGCAGACGGGATGCCAAGGAGCTTGACAACTTCTTTTGGCAAATGGAGAGGTATTTCGGCGCTATGGGCGTGCGGGACGAACACAAGGTAAGTACCACAACTTTATACCTTTCCGATCATGCAATTCTGTGGTGGCGTAGGAAAAGCGAGGAGATTCGCAAGGGTACCTGCACCATAGACACATGGGAAGAATTGCAACGGGAGTTAAAACGCCAATTCTATCCGGAGAATGTGGCGCACGACGCTCGCAAGCGGTTGAAGGAGTTGAAACAAACAAAGTCCATTGGGGAGTACGTAGAGGAGTACTCTTTGTTGATGCTGCAAATCCGCAACATGACCGAGGAGGACTTGTTGTTCAATTTCCTGGATGGGTTACAATCCTGGGCAGCCAATGAGTTGAAGCGGCGTGGAGTGCAGAATATATCCGACGCCCTTACAATGGCGGAGACGCTCATGGATTACCGCAAGGGGGATTCGGGAAAGTCCAGAAATTCTAAACCCAATCACAGCAAGGGTGGGGAAGCCAAGGAGTTTCAGCCTCCGGAGAGCAAGGAGGAGAAAGGCAAACCGCCCAAGTGGAAGGAGCAGAAACGCAACGGCCATAGAGGTAATGGTCCAAAGTCTAACTGTTTTCTCTGCGATGGGGATCATTGGGTGAAGGACTGTCCGAAAAAGAAGGCTTTCAATGCAATGTATGAGGCACAATACGGGGGCGAACAGAGTCGTATGGGTTGCATGCAGCTGTTCAATTCCCTCAAAGCCAAGCGGCGTGTAGACGCGCCAACGGGGACAGCGCTCATGTACATTGAAGCCTATGTCAATTGCATCAAGACTCAAGTGTTAGTTGATACGGGGGCTACGCACAACTTCATTAGGCGTGCGGAAGCGGAACGCTTGGGCCTTTATGTAGAAGAGGGAGAAGGATACCTCAAGTCCGTGAATGCAAGAGCCAAGCCGCTAGATGAGGTGGTTCGTGGAGCTGAAATTCACATTGGCAAATGGCACGGTGAGGTAAATTTCTCAGTAGCACCTCTCGATGATTTTGATGTGGTGCTAGGTATGGACTTCTTACGGCAGTATAATGTGGTGTTACTTCCTCAACACAACTATATGTGTATTTTGGAAGGAGGGCCTCGAATGATACCGACGGTAGACATGCCCAAGGGTGGGCGATCCAAGCCAAACGCCAAGGTCCTTTCCGCAATGCAACTAAGGGTAGATGCTGGGCGCAAAGGAAGGTTACATTCAGCCTCAACAACGGGGGTGGATGATGCGGCAAATGGGGGCAAGGATGAAATACCGAAGGTTGTTGCAGAAGTGCTCGGGGAGCACAATGGGGCCAAGCCTATTGCCATACCGGAAGAACCGCCTTCAAGAGATGTAATTGAGGGCAAGTTGGAGCTTGAGATTACGCTTCCAACTATGGGGTCGACGCCTCCATCGGAGATGGGAGAGTTGCAGGGGCAGCTCGAGGAGTTGTTGGATGCGGGTGTCATCCAAAAGTCCAAGGTGTCACATGATGTGCAGTTTTCGCACAAGGAGCGGGTCGAAGACATGCAGCGGCGTGTCAAGCATAGTGCGGGGGACTTGGTGATGGAGACGATACTTCCACCACAACGCAAGTCAGCACGCCCACTTCACAAAGGCCTTGATCGTGGGGACGAGGGGCCAAGGTTGGTTGCCAAGAGAGTTGGCAACGTCTCGCATAAGGTGGAGTTACCTGCGAGACAGCGGCAGTGGCGACATCAGGTGCATTCCGCAAGCTGTTGGCAGCAGTACCGTGGAGGTACGGGAGGTGCAGAATTTGAGCCACACAACCGGGAACCTTTGGGGATTTCCACATGCCATGACAAAGGGGAGCAACTCAGGGCGAGGCTTGAGTACTTTGTCGAGTGGAAAGGGTTTCCGGATGGGAGAGCACGCTTGGGACACGAGAGCGCACAGCCAGAGTTTGCAGAACGCGGTGCGCAAGTTTCAGCGAAGACGCGACGAGGGCGTCGCGTGAATTTGGTGGGGGAGAATGTCACGCCCCAAATATTCTCAAGCAATTACTCGAGTATTTGGCGCGCGACAAGGCCACCAAGAGGGGTTTTGGCCCATGATGTGTTACATGGGTTGAAGATTCTAGAAGGCCCAATGGATTTGGGTTAATGCCACATGTGTGTGGTAGGTGGGGGAGTTTTCTAGAAAAGGCATATTCCTTTGGATATACTTTTGGTAGTTGGCATCTTTGGAATATTCCTTAGCATATTCCCCACTTTAGATTTGGACCATTGGATTAGAGTTAATCCTAGCCGTCCATTGTATATAGCTTTAGCTATAAATAGGTGGAGTTCTCATTTGAGAAACCATCCTCCAAATTGTAGAAATACTCTTAGCTTGTAAGTGTATAGCTTTGTAATCTCTCTTTAGTAATAAAATACGAGAGCATTCTCTCAAACACTTGGTGTGCTCCTTCTTCGTCTCTTTCTTTAGTTAATTGGGGTCTTGTAGGCTGCTTAGCACTAGCAAGTGTCTAAGGCCGCACGGTTTCGAGAAATCGGGTCGTGACACTTAGCTTCTGATGATGGCTTTGAAAGTGCTGAATTGCTGATTGCCTCAGATGATGGCAGTGAAACTAAACCAAAAATTATTTCAGTTGGAGTCTTATTATTCTTTGTGAAAATAGTGCTGGTTTTGCCTTTATCTATGATAGTAGTCAGTCTACTTGTTCAAGTCATATTAGCTAATTGTTTTCGACATGCATAATCCTTGTACCAGCAGTTCAGTTTTGACCAAGAGAGCTAATGGAATAATCAAAATCAGTTCCTGAAACAATTGTTTATGTACTTCTTCTATGAATTTATTTTCTTTTTTCCCGTTGATCATATAAGTGGTGTTAGACTTCAGAGGAATTGGACCTACAGAAACTAAATTTGCCGAGGGCAAAACTATAAACTAACGCTGAGAAAGAATTCAAGCAACATAATAACGAGAAAGGAAAAAATTCGGATACAACAAACCTTTGTTTGCAGAAGTGATTGAGAAGTTGTATATAAAAGCTCCCATTTTCCATTCAGCAACTCAGACTTAAGAGGCTCTTTTATATCATTCAACGCCTCAAGTTTGCGAGCAATCTATTCAAAAATAGAGAAGAGAAACAAGTTAAGTAAATGTTCAAAAATAGGAGATATTATATTCTAAAAAAATGAAAATTAACTCTAACCTGATCAACACGTTGTTGGTCTTCTGGAGAGGCCTCAGCGCCACGATCGAGAGGCTTTATCGCCTCATAGAGTTCCTCCTTGAGAGTTTCAACTCTTTTGGTCGAAAACCCTGTAAAGAATGAGACCCCAATTCTCCATTTTCCAGAGCCCGCAAAACCCACATCCACTTTCTTTTTGGGGGGAAATATGAAATGGGCACTCACAATATTTGGTTTTGGAGATGAAAAAACATTAAACGCCGGATTTGAAGAGAATAAAGTAGGCGAAGAAGAAGAAGAAGAAGGACGAGAGGTGGAGGGTTCAGTTGAAGATTGAAGAAAGATTGAATGCGAATTAGGAATCACAAAGGAAGAAGCCATTTTGATGTGGTGATGAATGTTTGTTATTGATGGTTAATAGAGAGAGTGTGAGTGACTGCGAGAAGAAATCCATTATTCGTTTAGCGTTAAGACACGTGTTCCTGGATGTCACCACCAGAAATTTTACCTACGTGTTTCCACATACTATAACCTCTTTTTTTTTTAAGAGGGATTACAACATTTTTAACATTTTCGCATCACCCAAAGAGAAGGGGGAGTTGAACCTAGATGGAGATGTGAGACTTTGGAAAGCTCAACCAACTTGGCTGAGCTCCCATGCTCTACATAGTGAGAAATTTTTATAAATAATAGTGGGAAATTTTTATAAATAAGTATTTAATTAATTTAATTATTTATGAATTTTTTTAATATTTTTAATCAATAATTTAATAAATTGATAAAAATATTTTTTCTTTATTTTAATAGTATCTACAATAATAAACAGTATTTATTATAGTAAACAGTATTATTACAATATTTATTCATTTATTTTATAATTAATTAATTTTTTATTTTATTTTATTATATATGACATAATTAATTTATGTCATTTATTTAAAATTAAATAAATACAATAAATAAAATATATATAATTTAAATAAAAAATATAAATTTAAGTTTAAACAAATATAAATATTTTTTAATAAATAATATAAACTAATTATACTATACATAATAAAATAAATATTAATTATAAATATAAATAAAATAACTAAAAAAATTTTAAAAATAAGGGAGCAATATCGCCCTCCTTAATCACACCCATATTGGGTGCGATATTTTTTTATCGCACCTCATATTAGGTGTAATATTTTTATCACGCCCAATTTATTTATATTGGGCGTGATATTTATTATCGCACATTTAATGTGAGTGTAATATTTTTTTTATCTGTTATTAATTTGAACACGATATTTTTTTACTGCACCTTTAATATGAGTGTGATATTTTTATATTGCGCCTTTAATGTAGGTGTAATTTTTTATTATATTAAGTTTGATTTTTATTTTCACGCCCTTACTATGGGGGCGATTTTTTTTATTACGCAATGAACTTGATATTTTTTTTTGTTGTGTTTCAATATTTTAATTTATTTTTATTATTTATAATTTTATTTTATTATGTATAGTATAATAAATTTATATTATTCATTTAATATAATATAAATGACAACCTTGTGAAAAAAGTCAAATAGCCTTCGGACTTTTTTCACAAGGTCGTGTCTCATTTGGTGCCACACTTTTCGATCTGCCTTTATCCACATCTTTTTTTATTTTCTTTTTTGCTAGCAATAGTCTTTGAATGTCATGTTCGTTCAAATTTTCGTCCTTTACTTCTTTAAGTTTCTCCTTATGCGTTCTAATATCACAACTTTTCAAAAGAGAACGAACTAGGGAAAAAAGAGTCTTCAACTTTAAAGTATGCTAATGCTCGGTCATCATATTCTTGATATAATCTTCTACTCTAAAGTCCGCTCTCTTGCACCTCAAGCGACACCTCCTCATGTATTCCTTTTCCTTGCTATTGGCATGTGTACCAAGTAAGAGCTCTGATTGCACCGATCAACAAGAGAGTTTTTTAAGGGTTTAATGGCCCCACTTGCCATATCAGTTTTTTTTTTCTTTGGATCTTGGCACTCTTTCAACCTGTGGCCATCCAATACTTTTGCTAACAAGTCTCTTGTCTCCCTCCTCTTCTTCCTCGCCTTCTTTAGTTCTTTTTCCAACTCTCTCCTCTAGGCGGGGATGGCCTGCAACTCATCTTGGTGCGCTGCATTCTCATCCACGATTGGGACTTACTTGGTTTTTTTTTTGCTAGTATTGGGTTTTTCTCATGGATGCAGTTAATCTTGGATCAAGTAATCATTTTCTTCATCTTTGAGAGATAAGCCTTTATGACCTTTTACATCGTTCCCACAGGCAGCATCAAGTTATTGACGGTAACATCTAAAAAATTTCTGGCCCACAAGCTAAATTTAGTTTCTCCTTTTGGAACAATGATCTTATCTCCCCAAGCCGAAATAAGTTTATCTCCCTCAACGCACATCAATCTCCAAGGCTATTCTTACACTCATAGAAAATAATTAGGTCATGTCAATAGTTGTTTCTAGTGATAACTTTCTAATGGTTAAATCGGGAATAGAATTCTAAGAAAAGAGAAAAGATAATTGAAAAATAAAAACAAAGGAAGTTAATAAAAAAATTAGATTGCTAAAATAGGATTTTTTTCATAAAAAGCTAATCCATTTTGAAATAGCATAGACTTCTTTTTATAGACTTATACATATTCAACTATCAAAGTCTTATAGGAATTATGATATGTCTCTAAATTCTTAGAATGAATTCTTTTCTAGAATGTAGGAATTAGATTCGTTTGAAATTTTTAGAGATACTTTAAAATTTTTAAAAAAAAATTTAATTAAAGTCTTAATATGATACATCGAACTCTAGGTTAGTTTTTTAAAGTTAAGAGGTCAGCATAGCAAGAGTTGATTATTTTTTAATATCAAAGACCTCTTGAGTGGGTATTGAAAACTCTCTTTTTTTAATAACAACCTTGAGTTTTTTGGACACCTATAGATTTAGGGCTTTAATGTCATAATATAAAGGTTCTATACTATAGGATTGGGGCTAAGCCGAAAGGTCATTTTGTTGATATGCCCTTATAATTTAGGGTCTTAGTGAGAAATGGATTGTTCCCTTGATAAACTAGAATTGGACTGAGATCTTAAGAGAACCAATTGTAATTATATCTTTTCCTTTATTATTATTGTTAAGAAAGTAAATAAAGTCCCACATTGAAAATAAATGGGAAAGATTATAGGTATATAAAGAGTGAACCATATCTCCATTAGTATGAGACCTTTTGGGTAAAGCCCAAGAGCAAAACCATGAAGACTTAGGCCCAGAGTGGACAATATCATACAAATATGGAGATATGTGTGGTTTTTGGACTCTTTACAAACTGGTATCAGAGCTAGGTTCTAAGCAGACATGACCACACCCAAATATGAGGTAGAGAAATTCAACGGTATGAATGACTTCAATCTATGGAAGATGAAGGTTAAAGCGTTGTTGGTGAGCCAAAGGCTTGGTTCGGCATTAAAGAAGACTGCAGCTCCATTTAGTGATGAAGAGAAGATGCCAAAGTCATCTAAAGATGAAGCAGAAAGAAAGAACATTCAAGAAAGAGCTCATAGCACAATCGTTCTGTCATTGAGTGATGAAGTACTAAAAGAAATAGTAGGTGAGATGACGGTAATAGGTCTTTGAAAGAAGTTTAACTCTCTTTATATGAGAAAATCGTTGGCCAACAGATTACATATAAAGTATCAGCTGTATCAACTGTCTATGTCAGAGGGGACGACGATGAAAAATCATATAGACGCCTTCAATAAGATTATCCTTGATCTTGAGTCTATCAACATCAAGATAGAAGATGAAGATAGAGCAATTATCCTGCTGAGTTCACTCCCCAAGAGTTATGAGAGTTTTGTTGATACGTTACTCTACGGCAGAGAGAGTTTAACGATGAATGATGTGAAATCATTATTAAACTTAAAGTTATTAAGGAAGTAAATTGATGGCAATACAGAAAACTTATCTGTAAGAGGAAAGCCCTCATATAGAGATGGGAAGAAAAAAGGCTTAAGATTGAAGTCTAGAACTCCTAGAAAGTGCTATTGCTACAAGAAAGATTAGCACTTCATAAAGGACTGTCCAGAGAAGAGAGCACAAGACAAGAAGAAAGCGGATGCTGCGCTTGCCTATGATGGTAGCTATAACAGCGCAGAGACACTCGTTGTTACTGATGGTAAGAATTCTGAATAATGGGTTCTTGATTCTGATTGCACTTTTCATATGTGCCCGCAAAAGTCTTGGTTTATAAATTTTTAGTCTATTAGTGGTGGTAAGGTCTTAATGGGTAATGACGTTGCATATCAGATGATGGGAATTGGTAATGTTAAACTTAGGCTACATAATGGGCGAGTGAGAGAGTTGACAGATGTTAGGTATGTTCCTGACTTGAAGAGAAACTTGATCTCACTAGGGACTCTAGACTAGAATGGGTGTTCCATCAGGATCGACGAAGGGATTTTAAGAGTTTTGAAGGGTTCCATGGTGGTGATGAGATGAGAAAAGCGCAAAGGTGTTTATGTGCTTAAAGGTGAAGTCGTAAGTGGCTCTACACTATTTTTTGTAGATGATGAAAGTATGCAAACTAAGTTGTGGCATCTTAGACTGGCACATCTAGGCAAGAGAAACCTAAATGAGTTATTTAATCAAAAGGCATTTGGTGAGGATAAGTTCCAACCCCTAAAGTTTTGTAAACATTGTGTGCTTAAGAAAGCACATAGGGTGAGGTTCAATACCTGCGAGCATAAGACTAAGGGGACTCTTGACTACATATACTCGGATCTTTGTGGACCAGCTCAGACAGCTACTCGTAGTGATGCCAGGTATTTTCTTAATTTAATTGATGACTATTCAATGAAGCTATGAGTCTATGTGTTGAAGATAAATGATCAAGCATTTGAAGTATTCAAGACTTGGAAGACTTTTGTTAAGAATCAAACTGGCAAAAGGGTGAAGAGGTTGAGAACTGACAACGGCCTCAAATATTGTAATAGAGAGTTTGATGGGTTTTGTGCCAAGCATGAAATTGCAAGGCATAGGACAATAAGATCAACACTACAGCAGAATGGCGTAGCTGAAAGAATGAATAAGACCCTACTTGAAAGGGTTAGATGCATGCTTACCAATGCAAAGATGTCCAAGACATTCTGGGGAGAAACTGTAATGACTGCAGCTTACTTGATTAATAGAAGTCCCTCATCAACAATTAACTTCAAAACGCTAGAAGAGAAATGGTCTGGTAATCCTCCAAAGTATGACCACCTCAGAATATTTGGTTGCTCTACCTTTATACATGTTAAGGAGGGAAATTTGAAACCTAAAGCTATCAAAGGGGTATTCATAGGATATTCCGAAGGAGTGAAAGGATACAATGTGTGGTGTAAAGACTTGACACTACCAAGGAATATCATAAGCCATGACGTGACGTTCGATGAGATGACGATACTGAAAACCTCCTAAGACGATGAAAAAGAAGAACTTGTGCCCAAAGAAGACTCAGTACCCAAGTCAATAGAAGTTGAAGTGGAGCCTGACAGTGGATCTGATATACCCCCAAATCAACACTTCAACGAGGAGATCCTTGAAGATGAACCAAGAACACCGACGAGTTCCTCCAAGTCCACCCAAAAAAAGACTAGAACTCCTGAAATGGAACTTAAAGAGTACCAATTAGCCAGAGACAGGCTAAGGAGAACGATTAACCCACCAGTCAGGTATGCACAAGCAAACTTAGTTGCTTATAATTTTAATTCTGCTTACACTCTTGAGTATGATAAGCCTAGGATATATGGTGAGACTATAAAGAGTGAAAATAAGAAAGAATGGCAGCAGGCTATGGAAGAAGAAATTAGTTCTCTTAGGAAGAATAATACCTGAAAATTAGTGGAGAGACCTCAAAAGAAGCTAGTCGAATGCAAGTGGGTGTATAAGGTAAAGGAGGGGATACCGAGGATTGAGCTTATAAGATTTAAGGCTAGGTTAGTAGCACAAGGTTTTACTCAGTGAGAGGGAGTCGATTTTCATGAGATATTCTCTCCAGTTGTCAAGCACACATCTATTAGGATTCTGTTAGTCATGTGTGCAAACCTTGATTTACATCTAGAGCAGATTGATATAAAGATAGCTTTTCTACATAGAGAGCTTAAAGAGACAATATACATAGTATAGCCGCAATGGTTCGAAGAGCCCAGAAAAGAAGATCATGCTTGTTTGCTAAAGAAGTCATTATACGTGTTAAAGCAATCACCTAGACAGTGGTACGGGAGATTTGATGAGTTTATAATGGCTTATGACTATAGTAGAAGCAAGTATGACAGATGCGTGTACTTCAAGAACATAAGTTGTGGGATGATGTATTTACTTCTATACGTTGATGATATGTTAATCGCATGTAAGAATATGGAAGAAATACAGAAGCTCAAAAAACAGTTGAGTGGCGAGTTTGAAATGAAGGATTTGGGAGCAACGAAGAAAATTTTGGGTATAAATATTATGAGGGAAAGAAGAGATGTTATCTTCTTATCCCAATAGCGATATATAGTCAAAATTCTGGAGAAGTTTGGTATATCTAATGCAAAGACTGTCTCTACTTATTTGGCCATGCATTTCAGACTTTGAGCACAGTCACCGACATCTGAAGAAGAGAAACTACAGATGAGTAAAGTACCGTATGTAAGCGCTGTGGGGAGCATCATGTATGCAATAGTTTGTACAAGACTAGACATAGCACAGGCTGTGAATGTGGTGAGTAGATACATGACAAATCTAAGTAAAGATCACTGGCTTGTAGTAAAGTGGATTCTGAGATATCTCAAATGGATGTTCAATCACGAGTTGATGTATAAGAGGGATGAGGACATCAATGAAATGGTAAGAGGGTACGTAGACTCAGATTATGCAGGTGATTTAGACAAGAGAAGATCGTTGTTAGGCTACGTATTCACAGTGTTTAGGTGTAGTGTATGTTGGAGATCAGTTCTACAATATGTGTTTGCACTCTCTACCACAGAGGCAGAGTACATAGCTGTTGGTGAAGCTATTAAGGAGGCCGTATGGTTAAAAGGCATATGTGCTGAGATATTGGCTAGTAAAGATGTGAACACCAATGTATATTATAACAGCCAGAGTGTCATACACCTAAATAATCATCAAATGTTCCACAATAAGAGGTTGAAACACATTAATGTGAGGCTCCATTACATTCGAAAGATTGTCCAAAGTGGTGAAGTTAGTCTAACAAAGATAGCGTCATCTAAAAATCCTGTTGATATGTTGACTAAGCCACTACCCTCGGTTAAGTTCGTCCTATGCAGGGACTTAACCGGAGTCACTACTTTATGAGGGTGACCAAAGATGCGAAAATAAGAGATCTAATTACTTTGTGGATAATTTTGAATCAATGAGGGAATATGTGAGAATATTGATTGAAAATCATCGGGATATGATTTAGAGAGCAAGCCAAGTGCTTTAAAGTATGCATAGATCAAAGACAGACGTGAAAGGAGGAGGAAAACGAATAGGGACGCACCAAGCGCGGGCTCTGCGGCGACCAGGCTCGGGCGACGCGGCACCAGGCATGGCCGCCGCAGGGCCCAATCCAGCACTTAAACGCCGCAGAGCTAAGAGACAAGCACCGTAGTGCTTAGACGGGCGCGCTAGCACCGCAGAGCTAAGAGAGGAGCGCCACGATACTGGAGACGGGAACAGTATCCCGAAATAAGGAAACTTCCTTATTTCGTCTCTCACATATTTCGGGACTCTCTAATATGACTCCCACATGTATAAGGTAAACTTAGGAAGTCCCGAAGCTTATATAAAGGCTATCAATTGGCCTGTAAACACAATCTTGGTGATAGGTTGAGAAATCTAAGTGATCATCAACAATCTTTATGGTTCTTTGTAAGAGAAAATTTCTAAAGTGAAAAAGAGACTTTTCTTTGTAATCTTTCTTATAAAAGGCATACTTTGTGAGTGCCTTGTGATTCATAATAAGAGAAGAGTGTGATCGTGATCCACCGTGGACGTAGGCAAGTTGCCAAACCATATAATTCTTTGTGTGTTCTTCTTCTACCATTTTTCTCTTTTTTTTCGTAATTACTTGTTCTGCATATATTGCTTGGGTGATTTTGCTTATTTGTATGCTTCCGCTTCAACAAACTAGTATCAGAGCCATGCCCCGAAGTTAGCAATGTGGAAGAAATCCTCAGTACTAAACGAGAATGTGGTGAGCTTGGTAAGCCTCGATTTGCAATAAAATTCGTAGTAAGCTCTATGGACAGGTGATGGTATGTTCCCGGGCATCACGTAAGGCGTGTCCTCTCAACGATGCAAGCTTCATGTAAGACGTGTCTTCCAATGCAGTGATACAGAGTTAACCTGATAGAGCGAGTTCTCGAGATAAGCAATACTTTAGGCTTCACGTAAGGCGTACTCCCACAACACAGTAAAGATAAGTAAAAGATGAGTACCAAAAAGAAAACGAGATATTCCTATGTGAAAGATAAGACGGATGAAATATTATTTGAGAGGAGGTTTCATAGTCTTTTGTTCGAGGAAAGAATTGTTAAGGAAGCAAACAAAGTCTCACATTAAAAACAAATAAGAAAGATTATAAGTATATAAAGAGTGAACCATATCTTCATTGGTATAAAGCTTTTTGAATAGAGTTCAAGAGTAAAATCATGAGGGTTTAAACTCAAAATAAATAATATCATATCAATATAAAAATATATATAATTTTTAGACTCCTTACAATTGTATTAACAAAAGAAAAACTACAACTATCAAATTTAATACAAACAATAATGCATTACTTTTTTACATGGACAATATTTATGTCGTTTTTTTAATTCCATTTTTAATTTACATTTTTTCTTTTTACTTTTATAAATTTTATTAGAATTTTATGCTTTGAGAAAGAATACATCTATTCTTTCTTTCTTTTTTTTTAAAAAAAATATTTTAGTTACATCTATTCTTTTTTATTATTATTTTCATATTAAAGAACACATATGTATGGCTCTTTATTTTTGTTTTTAAAGTTAAGTTTTTATTTTTTTATTTTATTTTTTTATATATTTTTAACATGTCCACTAATATCTAAAGGCAAATTAATAAAAATGCAAACAACAGTTTGGATTTAATAAAATCTTTATAATGATAGTGGAATTTTTTAATAACATAAAATATTAAAAACTTTGTGAGTAATATTAAATAGATATAGAGGGTCAAAAAGTTCTCCTATCCTAAATGAACAAAGAAAACTAAAAAAAAATCAGATTATCCAAATTAACCAATTTTCTATCTCTTATGGAAATAAATTTTCTGAACTCAACACATCCTTGATCTTTTTCTTATGGTATCTCCTCTCAATCTCAATACTCCGCACCCAACGTTAAATTTGCTTTGTTTTAAATACAAGAATTGGAGATGTCATCATTAACTTCTGTGGAACTTGAATATCTGCTATAAAATTCTTGTGGAGTAAGTAACATTTGGAGTTGGTTGCTTACCAGCATAAATATATCATAATATTTGATATTACAAATGCCATGATACTTTACAGTTAACCATCATCCATAGATAAGCTTCAAAGTTGACAAGAAGTAAATTAATTAAGGATACTCCTCTTATATCCCATCACTGCTCCTAATGCTAACACTAACAGAGCAAGAAATTCATCAAAGCAACGAAGATGGCAAATTATAAAACCAAGTCTATCTAAAGTAACATCAACATCCCAACCGAAACCATCCAAGCCATTTCTTATATCGCATTAATCTCACTCTTCTTCCTCTTCTATCTTTTTGGTAACCCTTTGATCTTCTTTCACATTCACACGAACATGCTTCAACCCAAGTGGAGCTCGCCTAAAAAATCACCATAGCCAATCATCTTTAATAAAAACCAGCCAAAACACTTATAAATGTACAATAAGGGAACAATATATATATATATATATATATATATGTTTTCATTACGAATTGCATCTTACCGGAGGGTTGTTATTAATTCTATTCTCATGTTGCCCTGTACTGACTGCTGGCAAACTTGATTTATGTTCAATTTTAGTGGCAGAAGAGCTTGACCTCGATGTGTTTCCTACTTCCATCTCTAGGCTCAACTGAATATGGAAATACAAAAAGTACTAATTAATTATATAGAGATCGCAATGAACTCAAAAAGTAAGTATATGCAATGTAAAAGACAGAGTGAAAGCATTGAATTCATGTTAATGGTACTTAATCAACCTCTAAAACACGATTCTCAAGCATGGTTAATCGCTCCATTAGCGTGCCTTTATGAATGACTTCCTCAAGGGCAGAGGATAGAGTCTTGCATTGTTCTTCTGTCTTCACTGTTAATTTTTTGGTCCTGGAACTTGAAGAATGCCTTGTTGACAACCACTGCCTCTCTTCTAACAACACTACCTGCATATAGAAATATACCCATCGATATCTTTTGCACTCAGCAAATTAAATGATATGTCTGATGAATTATAAGACTCAGCAAAGGAAAAATTCGTTACCAGACGATCAAGACGATCCAATCTTGAGATAACAGGCAAGGATGGAGAGAGTTGTTGTTCTTCTTGATGATCCATTACTTGAAAATGATTAGATGCCTTTCAAGAATGAATCCCTCTATATAAATCTGCAAAGTCTCCACACCAACAACAACTCTCGGGAAAAGAGATAGAAGTTTGGAAATATGGTGTGGCTTTAAAGCGATGATCAATGAGATGAGAAGTACACGCTTACAAATTTTAAAAGAATAGTGCCACACTCAAGATTCCTTTGTAGATGGCAAGATGTTGAAATGGCATTGATTGGTAACCAATTCCCCATACCTTGTTGTCACTATTCATACAGTTTTTTTCCTCCAAAGTTAATTTTATAATTATAGGCACGTCTTATCTTCTAAAGTCGTCGGTAGCATCACAACTTATTGTTATCCTTTGTGTTTATTTTTGTAAAATTCTGGAAGCATATGCTGTGAATAAATGTACAAGATATTGATCATTGACTTCTGTGGCAAATCGTCAATAATTTAGCCTGTATCATGTCCGCATGACTTGATATGTTGCCCAAGAAACACGCTTCTCTATTGGAAATAGTAATGGAATTAGGACTCATTCCAGAAAATACAAAACTCGGATCCAAATTTTAATCGTTTTATATATTGTATGGGTGATGTTATCTCCACTCTGATAACTTCTTGATAAATTTTATGATAGAATTGATTGGAATTTTTGGAAGAGATGCTTATTAAGTTGGGTTTTTGGGATAAATGGGTAAACTAATTATAAACTGTGTGACCAATGTCTCTTCTTCAGTTTTGATCGATGGGAAACCAAGGGCCTATATAACTCTCCAACAGGGTGTCTCATATTTGTTTATTTTGTATACTAAAGCTTTGTCTTTGCTACTTAAACAAGCTGAATCTTTAAAACTTATTATCTACGGAGTTAAATTTGGTCATCAAAGGCCATCTATTTGTCACTTTTTTTAGACGATAGTTATATTTTTGGAAGAGCAACTGTAGCTGAATGTGTAAAGCTCAAACAATTTTTTTTGAGTTGTATACTAAAACCTCTGGACAGCCAATCAATTTTGACAAATCATCCATACTATTCAGTCCTAATACTAACCAACAGTAAAAATGTGCTAATTTAATAAAGTGCATATATGTGAATGGTGTTATAACATATATGTATGTCATATATATAAATTGCGTAACAGAATAAAAATTTAATTTTTTATTTAACACACACTTAAAATTAAATTTTAATATATTAAAATTAAAATATATCCTTAAAATAATTTAGTATAGAATCAAATTTTGAATATTTCACCACGAAGCGAGCTTGTTGATCATTGTAGACTTCAACTCAAGTGAATTTGAAATACTAAAATAATAATTTTATTCTTTAAATTTCAACAAATCTTAGTATTAAACTCTTTAAACACTTTATTTTTGTTTCGTGAAAATAGAATTAGTGTTTTGAAGCAATTCTTTACTCAAATACTTAAAAACAATTTCTAATGAAAAAGTGTTTTGTACAATACTTGCCAAAACCACATTTTCTTCACCATCTCCATCTTAGCTTGGTCGGCCATTCTTAGAGAAAAAGAAAATAAGAAAATGAGCTTTTTTAAGACACAACTCTTGCTCTCATCAAATAATTCACTTCTCTCTTTTTTGTTTTCTTAATGGCCGAATCAACCCCCTTTTCTACAATGAAAACTCTTTTTCATTTTTATTCAATTTTCCTTTGTCAACACTTGGCCCCACATCCTATGCAAAACCAACCCTCCATGTTTTCTTTGTTTTTTTGAACTAAAATGGGCAAAACACAATTGAATGGCCTGCTATGTCTTTTGAAAAATGAAAAACATTTTTTTTAATTTTATAATCAAAAACAACTTTAAGATTTGATGGCTCCATTATCTCTATTGTTTTCAAATAATTAAAATAATATAAAAATAAATTTTTTTATATTTTAATATCATTACTTATCACATAAGTAATCTAATTATTTATTAATAATAAATTAAAGTAATTCTGTTATTTATCATCGTCTTATTAATTAATAATTTTTTAAATTAATTAAATAATATATTTAAGTTTTAAATTTTAATAAATGTATATCGCAACAAATCTTAAAATAAATTTTTGATTTGTTAAAATTTTTTAGATCGAACTGTTTAATTTAATTTATTACCCCAATACTCAATGAATATATTTCATATTGTGAGACTCCTTAAGTTTATGCTGATAAAACTCTTTCATAAGTCTGTGAATGATACCGCACACACACGTTATAAATATTACAAAACAGCGCATTGAACCATATAAGTTGAGATTATAACATATAAGTATAATCCTTCAATTATTTATATCCTACAATAGCAGAAATATAGATTATCATCGTCAAATCTCTATATGCTTGACCTTAAACTTTTCTCTAAATTTATATTTTCATAAACAATATCTGCAAATACTTTTACGATATTGTTTGCAGATATTGTTTAACCCTATGAAAAAATATTTTTCAAGGTTTATGTTTGTTGTTACAAAATTTCTTGAAACACAATTTCGGAGTACCAGAATATACAACTCACCCATATAAGTTGACGGATCTCATATCTATACACCAGACTTCATGAACATCAAATCATACTTAATGACACCCAAAGGTCAGACCATGAAAAGTCTCTGACATGTGTGAACTTTAAGTATGGTGGATCACTTACAAGCCCACTATTATGATCAAGTCAAAGGATCACAAATACTACTCAACTCAAGAAGACAATCCATTGACGACTTTATAAAATGTTTATTAGAGATCCTTATGAGTCTGTTCAAGTCTCAGTCCTTATTGAATACATGTATGCTTATACGAGCTTCCACTAAGCTCACGATCTGTTAAGACTAATCATTTAGATAATCTAGATATAGAACATACACCAATCTAGAAGGGTTCACCAATTGATGCTGTCATGCCCCAGACCCAAAAGATCCGACACACGATATCACTTACATTCATTCAATAATATTTAAACATTCATTTCATTTTTTTTTCCAGAATTATAATAATTGAATTATAACTGGGACAATTAGTAAACCGAAGATAGGCTGAGTTTTCTCAGAGATTAACACTCTATTACGTCACCAGTAGCAACTTTGTTACCGGAAGCCCAAAATATATTTATTGCAAATTCTTACTTAAAATCAACCAATAACTACGCTTAGTGAAACTTAAACCAAATCCAACCACACATAATAAAATAATACATAAGTATTTATTCAATAGGGATAAATCAAATATCGTATCCCACGTGTTCCCAAATGAAACACTCAGTAACTTAGCAATTTAGGGAACCCAAGGAACAACAGAAGCTTTGCCAAATCCGCTAAGCACACTTGTACCTTATTTACCTGAAATCACCATAAACTATAATGAGTATAAAACTCAGTAAGCATACTAGTTTTTCATATATCAAATACAAATACATATATGTACACAATGCATATGTATGATATGTTGTGATCAATCAAAATCATAATCTTATCAAATCACATGTCATATAAGTGTTTATACATTCTTTCAAAACATAAAATAGGAATATCATCACTCAACTACTACTTAGTAAGACTTACATATCGCATATCACATAATGAGCCAAATGTTACTCGTAGATGATATACCGTATGAGAGGAATAGTACAAGTGAGGTTTTTTAAATTACACATAATAATGCTCATGCCCGAAGGTAAAAGCCAAACCCTCACGCTGATCATCGGTGAGTCCTCTCACATGCACCAATACGCTACCACACGAATGTGATGGCTCACTCTTCCTTTAGGTACCAATAAGATCCTCCCTACATACGAAACATATAACATATACCAATCCCGAAGGAAATGCCACACATAAAGGTTCCATAAATCACATAAAATGCCTACTAATTAAATAGTGAGTTTAAGCATCCTCAAAACACAAAACGCATCTCATGAACATTTTCCACTTCAAAAGCTTTCTTTGTTAAACACATTTCATTTTAAAAGCTCACTTTCTTAAATACATGTATGTCCATGCTCAATGTCAATGCTCACATTTATAAACATATTTCTTTTATATTTCATATCAAATATACTTTGGCATAACATAAACATATTTCTAAGCACATTTTAAAAATCATACATAGACAATTACTATACTTATTGTGATTTCAGTAAAAGTCTAGTATACTTACCTTTTAGCATTTTCAGGTACAAGACTTAATTCTCCTTAACCTATCAATGGAGATTAATCCTTTCATAAGTCTCACAATTCACATAAAATACTTTAAATAGCTTACAAAATTATACATATTGCACTTATCACATCAAATTGGTCTAATTACTTATTTTCTCAAAATCTATCATTCTGACCACTTACACTTAATAAAATTTTCTTATATATCAAATGATGTCCAATTACTCCAAAATCAGAATATATCATTCTTAACTCATATATCCTTCTTATGTATAAATATTATATCATAATTCCTACACAATCCATTCCATAAACACCATCAAATTTAAACTATTATCCTGACAGGATCAAGATATTTACTGAACAGTATTTAATCTCCCCATTTTATAAAATCATATACTACCTCAAAAATTATAAACTAATATATAAATACTCTTGACACATATCGAAATCCATGATAAATATTTCACTTCAAAATCACTAACAAAAGTATTTTAAAACTATTTTATTCTATAGCCTTGAAAATCTGTTAATCAAATACTGCAAGGAGCTAACACTCTTTAGAAAATCATAACAATTTAACCACATTGATCTAAATTCTCAATTCTGAGTATATCATATTAGACATATAAAATTATCATATTCCATAAATTCGTAATTTTTAAAGATCATTAAGCAGATCGAAAATTATTTTTCACTATGTCATACTGTTCACATAGGAAATTTCCAGAATTTTAGGGTTATTTTGGTAAATTCACTAAACATTCAATTTTTGGAATTTTTAATCGATTCAAAGTCTCGGATAATTCTAAACATGTCTAATATCATATAATCAAAATTCAAAACCAGAATCAAATCACAACAATTTATAAAATTCCTGGATCAGGAGACTATCAAGTAGAAATTCTGCAATTCATCATGATTTATCAAGCTATCTACATAGATCATCATCAATTCTCATAATATCTTACGAAATACACATCAAATCCTCAATTATACATATTTTCAGAAATTAAAATTTAAAGGAATCAACTTAATTAACACCAATAAATTGAGAAATAGTTGAGATATACCTCTTAAAATCTAAAATTTCAATTTCTTCTTCTTTTTCTTCTTCTTCTTTTCTTTTTCTCCCCTCTATTTCTCTCTTTTCTCTCTCTAAAGGAGTAGCTCGACCCAAAATTGAGTAAATTAGGGTTTCAAAAGTGTATTTTTATACTAAGAGGCTACTTTTTTGTATTTATAAATTTGCCCCTAAAACTTTCAAAATATTACATTTTGGTCCCTAAAATAAATCTAAAGTCTTGCAAATAAACCCAATACTAATAGTATGTCTTTAACCTATACAAACACTACTAATAACAATACATAAATCAAGTATCACCCACATACAAATAAAATATATATATATATAAATACTTATTCTTATCGATTATGGATATTGGTTACTACAGACGCAAATCGATAAAAATAAATCAGGAATGAGATTTTTGAGAACATATCGCATAATGACATTTAGATCTGGAATAAGGTTTTTGAGAACATATTGCATAATGATATTTTATAATACCATTTATAACTCCTTGCAATTATGCCATTACTAATATATTCACATGCTGTTGTCTCATTTTAGACAAGGTTCTAACTTTTAAAATTTGCTAACTCTTATAACTACTAACTCTTAGTACTTATAATGCTTAGCATTGCTAACTCCTAGCGCTGATCTAAATGCCTTTAAATCATATTTAAATTCTTTTAGATCTACAATTTCTGATGCGTAACAAACGTCTTACCATATATTTAATATTAATGATTTTATTCGAATGTTGATTATATAAACATTAAACAATAAAAATCATATTATAATGAAATGACATATAAGCACTATCTTCAATAACTCCCACTTGCTCTAGTGTCATTTATGATGATATCTAACGTCTATCGACTCTACATATTTCTCCAACACCCTAAGAGTTAAGTCCTAAGAGGGTCTTCTACATTATATATTTTAGATATTATTACATCTCTAGTAGCTAAGATCTTTCTAATTCTCTGGTATTCAAAGTTCATATGATTAGATTTTTAGTGTGCCTATGGCTACTTGGCTTGAGCAATTGCCTCGTTATTGTTACAATATATTAGGATAGGATCCATTAAGCTTGAAACTATTCTAAGCTCTGCAACTGACTTGCATATTCACACAACTTCCTTTACAGGCTTCCAAAGTTGCATCATATTCTTCCTTCAAGGTACAATCAGCTATGAACATCTGAATTGCACTATTCTAACTAACTATGACACCGTTGAAGAGAAGCACATAACCAAATATAGACTTTCTATCATCTGGATTAAATTGAAAGCCTGAATTTATGTGTCCTTTCACTTTTAAGTAACTCTCTATGTAATTTTGAAACTTGTCATTTGTACCTCTTAGGTATAACTAGATATATTTTACAGTCATCCAATGGTCATTACTTGGATCAGACTAATATTGGCTCGTAACACTTACAACCATATTGATGTACATCTCGCATATAGCATGGTATACATCAAGCTACTTTTAGCTAGTATATATGATATGAGACATTCTAACTATTTTATCTTCTTCTCGATGACACCTCCTCATAGAAAGATGAATGTCATATCTAAAAGGTACATTAAATGTCTTACATTTATTAAAGTTGTACCTTTCTAAGACTAGTCTATGTACAAAAATTGAGAGAGTTCTATCAGTCTTATAAGTCTATCTCTAAAAAGCTTTATACATAGTATATAGAAAGCCTCTCTCATATCTTTCATGAAAAAGTTTTTACTTAGATAATTTTTGACTGACTTGTAACATGCTAACGTCGTTTCTGATAATGAGTATGTTATCCATGTAAAGAACAAGAAAGAAAATTATGCTCCCACTGTCTTTTCTAAACACACACATTTTCCTTCATTCTTGATGAAACTAAACCCTTTAATTACCTCATCAAAACGAAAATTTCAGCTTTGAGAAAACTGCTTAAGTCTATAGATAGACTTCTTTAGTCTGCACGCTAAATTACAAGTCAAGTTAAATGCAAAACTTTTAAACTGCTCCATTTTAGAATGTCATTTTTGCATCTATCTACTAGATCTCAATATCATAATATGCTACAGTAACCAACAAAAATTTGACTTGACTTTAACATAATTGCTAGTAAAACGGTTTCCTCATATTCGATCCCAGATCTATGAGTATAACCTTGTACTAGTAGTCAGGTTTTAAAGGCTTCTACCTTTTTATTAAGCCCACACTTCTGTTACGTAATCTCATTTACAACCAATAGGAATAATTCTTCTAGAAAGCTGAACCAAGTCTCAGATTTGATTGTCATGCATAAAGCCAATTTCAGTTTTCTCAAAGATTCTAGCTTCGAGAAAATTGCTTAAGTCTATAGATGAACTTTTTTAGTCTGCACGTTAAGTTAGAAGTCAAGTTGAATGCAAAACCTTCAGGCTGTTCCATTTAGAAACGCCGTCTTCACATCCATCTGCTAGATCTCAATATCATAATATGCTGTACTAACCAACAAAAATTCGAATTGACTTTAACATAACTGCTAGTGAAACGATTTCCTCATATTCAATCCCATATCTATGAGTATAACCTTGTGCTAGCAGTCAGGTTTTGAAGGTTTCTACCTTTCTATTGGGCTCACACTTTCGTTGTGTAAACTTATTTACAACCAATAGAAATAATTCTTCTAGGAAGTTGAACCAAGTCTCAGACTTGATTGTCATGCATAGAGTTAATTTCAGATTTTATGTCATCTTGCCGTTTTCTCGAATCGATGTCTAATATATCCTCTCTATAAGTCAAAGGATCATTTTTTTTCAATTAAGAAAGCATTAAGGGCACCTTTAGGTATAAAACTATACCTAACATATGGCCTTATCCTTTCTAACCTACTAGGAGGGGTGTGTTAAAGGTATCTCACTAAACTGAGCTTGAAGTTCCATTGTCAGTTCATACATTTTGATTGACTTTATCAAGTTCAATCTTTCTACAACCTCCACAACCCATGAAAAATTATTTCTCTAAGAAGTGGCATTACATGTAACAAGCACGTTTTGTTTCTCTGGATTATAGAACTAATATCCCACACATTGCTTGGGATACCGAATGAACCGATACTTATACCACTTGGACGCAAATTTATCTTGTTGCATAACCTTTACGTAAGCATGACAACCCCAAATATCAACATACTTAAGACTCGATTTGTTTTCAGTCCATATCTCATACAGAGTAGAAGGAACAGTTTTTGATGAAACTGTGTTCAATAAGTGAGTAGTAGTTTATAGAGTATAACCCCATGGATATTCTGAAAGATCGCCGAAGCTCATCATCGATTGGACCATATCTGATAATGTTTGATTCCTCATCTTCGAAACAATATTGTATTGAGGAGTACTTAAAGGACTATATTGAGCGAGAATTATATTCTCTTTTAAATAATCTGTGAATTTATTGCTCATGTATAAACCTTCCCGATCTGATCGAAGGTATTTAATATACATAATAGTTTGTTTCTTTACTTCAAGTCGAAACTCTTTGAACACTTCAAAAAGTTTTTTACTTATGTTTCACCAAAAGTACATGTCTGTATCGTAACAAATCACTAATAAAGAAAATAAAGTATTGAAATTCATCTATGGCAATATGTTTTATTAGACCATATACATCACTATGTACTAGTTCTAACAAATCGGTGGCCTAGTGTCCAACACCTACATAAGAAGATTTAGTTATCTTCCCTTGAATATAGGATCCATAAACTGAATAAGGTTCTATAGTCAAATTAGGTATCTAACTATCCTTAATCAGGTGGGATAGTCGTTTCACATCTACATAACTTAATCTCATATGCCACAATTTCTTATAATTAAAGTTTCTAAACTACTATTTGTTCTTTTCACCTATGCATTTAAGACATTTTCTGTTGTATTTAAGATATAATGGCCATAAATTTACTAACAATCAGTTCGTAAAATATCATCATTATCATATGAACATGAAGAACTATTTCTAATATATACATGATAACCCTTTCTGTAACAAAGAGAGTGATACATTTTGCCTGTTAGTGATTGGCACAAAATAATAATTATATAATATAATGCTTTTGCCAAAATGGATAAGTAAATTAAAAGTCCCAATAGCTACAACGTTTAAGAAACCTCCATTTTTACATGAAGTTGTGCTTCTTATTTCTGTAGCTTCCTAGTATTTCTCAAACTATACAACATATAGCAAATATGAAAATGACAATCTGTATCTTACACCCTTGTACTTCTAGCATCAAATGCTAATAAAATATCAATAATTGATAAATAGATATTTAAAGTGTCTATCTTTTTGAAGGTAAAGTGCCTTGAATAGGAACATTTACTATATCAAACCTCACCACAATCGAAACTCTTTTTATTATGACTATTCTCTATCTGTGATTTGGATATGTCAAACAATATTTTTAGATTGAGCATAATACAAATTGCACAACTCATGTGTACATGCTCTTACTGAAGATCATTAAATATCGAGCCCAGGATATATGATTTGACTCTCAAATCACCCTCAATCTATTTCTGATAAATTATCACCTCTTTCAAAGAAACATTATCAGAAACACTCTTATCATATTTTAATCAACGATATATCCAAGATTTTACAAATTTAGAACAATTCTCAAATTTATAAGCAAATCAAAATATTTTTCAGTACCCTATAGTTGGTGTGCCTAAATTAAGTGTACTAACAGATTGCTCGTAGTCATCTTATCTTAATAAGACACTTATCTTATCTCTATAAGAAAAAATATGAGATATTTAGTGGAACATTTTTAATTATTAATAAATAACGCTTTAGATAATGGGTATAACTATTGTACATTTTATAATCTAAAAATGCCCTTCCACTATTTTACATAATCCCTTTAATCTCTCAAACAGAAAAATAAAAATTTAAACATTTTAAACTATACGTGAGAAATTGACCCCTTTGGCATTTTACTTCAATCTCACGTTTTAGCAATATTGGCATATGTAAACTCAAAAGATAGACAACTCTTTTCAATTATATTTCATGCAACTCTTACCATTGATCCTAAATATACCTTATCCTCGCACTTTAGCAATATTGGGTAAGTGTATTTAAGGTTAACTTGTCAATGTTTAAATATATATTACTGATACTATCCTCACGCTTTAGCAATATTAGATAATACATTCATATATATACATTTGTCATATCTTATGTTTAGCTGGCATAGTTCAGATCAAATCAACCAATTCCTCATACTTTAATAACATTGAAAAGGATCGAGGTGACTTAGAAGGAGAAAAAAAGGTTACTTTCAAACTATTTTGAAGAGATTTTATGAGAAATTAAAGCAATATAGGCCCATTTATTCTCTAAAAAGGGAAAGAAGTTTAAATTAAATATGTTATTCAAGCTATTTCTATATATGCAATGAGTGTTTTCAAACTTCCAAATCAACCAATTCCTCATACTTTAACAACATTGAAAAGGATCGAGGTGACTTAGAAGGAGAAAAAAAGGTTACTTTCAAACTATTTTGAAGAGATTTTATGAGAAATTAAAGCAATATAGGCCCATTTATTCTCTAAAAAGGGAAAGAAGTTTAAATTAAATATGTTATTCAAGCTATTTCTATATATGCAATGAGTGTTTTCAAACTTCCAAATAATTTTTGTCAAGACAAAATGTATTGTAGGCCACTGGTGACAATCTTCTCCAAATAAGTGTTGGAAAATCCATTGGGATGCTTGGTGGAAATTACGTCACGCTAAAGAAAGAAGAGGATTGGGCTTTCGAGATTTTTCAACATTCAACCAAGCTTTGCTTGCTAGATGGTGTTGGATGTTGATCACACAACCAAATTTATTGGTTGCACAGGTACTTAAAGCAAAATACTATTGTGGTTGTGATATCATTAATTGTAAGCTTAGATCAAACCCTTCTATTATATAGCGTAGTTTAATGTGGAGAAAAAAGTTGATTGAGGTAGGATCACGGTGGAGGATATGACATGCATTCTATTTATATTTATACTAGTAATTTGTTGCCTATACCTTATTCCCTTAAGCTCATAACTTCTTTTTCATTAAGACAAGATTCAAAAGTGGTTATTCTAATTGACAATAATAGGACTCGGAATCAGGAAGTTATTAAGAGGCATTTTTTACCTGATGATACTAATCTTATTCTTAAAATTTCCATTCCACCTTACTTTATCCTTAATCAATTAACGTGGTATTTTAACAACAAAGGAAGTTATTCAATAAAGAGTGGGTATCATCTAGCAATGAAGTTACAAGCAAATGCTCAAGAGTCATGTTCCACAAATTATTCAAAATGATTAAAGTGTTTGTGGCATCTTGGTATACCTTCAAAAGTCAAGATTTTCTTCTAGTGTGTTATTAACAAGATACTTCCTACTACTTATAATTTGGAGGTTCATAAGATAACATCATGCACCAAGTGTTTGTTAGGCGAAATAGGCCTAGAATATTCTTACCATGGATTGGTTGATTGCTACTTTACAAAACAGGTTTTGAAATATTTTGGCTTTCATCATTTGTTGAAATTTTTGCCTAGTGGTCATTTTGATATCTTTATGGTTTCTTTGTACAACATGTTGAAGAAAGAAGAATTAGAGTTGTTTGTAATGGTTTTATAGTCCATTTTAACTTTTGAAAACTAATTTTACATAAGGCCTCTAATTTTGATTTTTACAAATTTCGAAGAGGGATTAAAATTTATTGGCTTCATATAAAGATGTTTTAATTTATTCTTCCTATAGTATTTTTTTAAGTGACCAAAGTGATGTTAGACATATAATGTTATTTATACCCTTAAAGCATGTGAAATAACATTTTATTTGATTAATAAAAGTTTATTCATACATATAATTGATGACCCATATTTATAAAGTATGTGATCTATGTATTAGGCATATGATGCTAATACAAAGGGTATAAATCACAAGTTCTTTATAAATTAAATGAAGTTCACAACTATTAATGAAAAAGGGCATTTCATTATGTAAGATTGTAGTTTTTCTGCTTCTTATAGTAGTGATTTGCCTTGATCATCGAAGTAGAGACTTCGAATAGAAAAACTAGTGTATATGTTACATTGAACAAAACTACTGTGAATTTTGATCTAGTTAACTAAATGTCGTAGATCTTAATTCATAAAATCTTTAATAAGCTTAATTGATCTTAATCCTGAGCAGGTAATGAACTTACATTCATGTATTGTATCTTTTGAGATATCACGGAGGAAAATCCAAATAAATGGTCAAAACTTCAATATCTTGGAGATATAATTTCATGGGTCATAGGAACATATATTTCCAAGATGAAATCTAATAATTAATTTTCACCTAAGCTGTTTACAGTACTTGATCATTAAAATCTATAGCCACAATTTATTCAATAAATTATTTATTGAATAATAATATTTATTTGTAAATTTATTTACAAATATAGATATATTAAAAATGATCATTAGAGCATTCAGTTACTTAGGGGTAAATAAGTAATTGAAAAGGCAAGATATTTTTTCAAGGCCTAACTTTAATTATGAACTTTAATTAAAGGGTCAATTAAGTGGTTATTATTGCTCTAAAAACCAAGTCCAATTTAATTGAAAGGAGTTTTAATTAAATGGGCTTTTATTTTATAACATGAGTTACTAGAGTACAGCTCTTGGCTTTTAGTGGAATAGCCTGGAGTTAACTTAAAAGAATTGATGTATTATGAGATAATAAGAATTAAGCCTTTTAAGTTGGAGCTAAAAAGCCCATGGGTCTTGCAGTCCCTCTACTAGCTCAAATCCTAATCAAACTCTAAATTCTTAATCTTATTTAAATTCTAAATACTCAAGGGAGATTCTTATATATATGAGAGGTATGGAGTAGAAAAGTATGACGACAACTATATAGAGAAAAATTCTTTTTACGTATTCTTATGTGGAAAAATATTTTAATTAATATCATTCTCTCAGACTTGGGTATTAGTGTTTTTAGAGATTAAAAAAGATCTACATGCCCACACGCGTTGAGTTTGAAGATTGAGGATAGTAGAGAAGATTGCAGCCAGTCAATTCAAGATCTGCCATAGCGAAAAATTAAAGTAATCTTCTATCCCTATACATGTAGTTATGAAAAAAACTATTTAACTTTCGCTGTGTTTATTTCTATAAACAGAAATTTTTTATTTACTATTTAACAAGTGGTAGACCAAGTTCAAGATCACTTCCTGCTATCAATCCTTTTAAATTAAATATTGATGCTGCAACAGATAAGAGTGGTAATTTTATGGGCTTGGTGCTATAACTCAAAATCATCATGTTGAAGTTATGGCCATCTATATGGAGAAGAAGACAATTCTTGGAGATGTTGAATTTGCTGAAGCCTCAGCTATCTTAGAAGGTTTGTCTACGACAACAGAGGATAATAGTTTGTGGCCTATTAAGGTTAGGTTTGATGCTGCAAATGTGGTGTCGTTAATTCAAAAGAAAACTTTTAGTAGAAAGGAAATCGATTGACAAATTCTATCTTGTTTTAATCCTTGTATTGTTAAACATATATCTCATTCTTATAATTCCCTAGCCCACAATTTGACTAAGAAACCTTTGGTTTTTGTAGAGCCTTCTAATCAATTAGAGGAGCTTTCGCTTATTGTTATTTATCCATTGTAATTTTTTGGTTGCAATGAATGATTCTGTTTTAAAAAAATGCTAACTTAATACTAACCAAAAGTAATACTTATTAATATTATTTCTAATTAGTAATATTTGAAAGCTAGTTATATTACATTTTGATGTAATTTATATGTAATTTTATTCTTATTTTTATAATAAATGCAAATAATCAATTTATCAAAAAGAACTTTTTCATAAATAAAATTCCCATAATAATTTTACATTTTCGGTTGTTTGAATTTATAAGCTTTGTATTTTTAGCATTAAAATCATTTTATTTCTTCTTATAAGAAAATATAAACTAAACTATAATTTGAAATTTTATTAAGAAAGAAGAAAGATGTACTAAGAGATGAGGAAGACCCTAGATATGAATAAAAGCCTACAAAAAAAAGTTTGTACTTGGAAAAATCCGAAACATCTTTATAATTAAAAACCCTCTTTAATAATATGAGGTGTAGAGTCACGCCAAGTATAGGAAGGACATAGCAAACTTAGGTTCACTGATAAATTAACAACAGAATTTCTCCCCTGATAAATATAATAACAATGAAAATGCGTTTTTGAAGTAATAATTTTTTTTTCTTCCATTTGATTCATAAACCTTATGACGGATTGTGGGAAGTATTTTTTTAATAGATAAAATAGTAGTAGGGAGTTGATCTTAGATTTTGGACTATCACGGATTAATGAGTTAAATTTATATTTTAAAGAAAAATAATATTTAGGTTTATTTTTGGGCTAACAACGCGTGATGGACAATGTACAGGAACCCTTGACACGCTATATTTGATTTAGCAATTAAAAAGATGCATGAATACATATGAAATAAAAGAATTATATCGATTTAACTCAATTAGAACTTTTATCTATTTTATCAAACTTTAGCCTACTTCTAATGTACTATTAAATAATATTTTTACAATTAATGTACAAGGTGATCTCTATAAGCTATAGGTTACAAAATCAATTGCTTTGTCATTGTAAGAGCCTTGAGGGTTGCTAAGGCTTCTAGACACTTTAATGGTGTTATTGAGTGGGTGTTAGGTCTTTATGAAAAAAATTTCAATTCTCGGGGAGTTCGAGAAACCTTGCCTCCTACTCTTTCTTCAGAGAAGTTAAAAAAAATTCCCCAACTCCCCTAAGGTCCAAAAGAAAGATCTCATCCCTAAGCGATGTTGATGGTTGAGTTTTTGTAAGGTTAGGGCAAGCTATCTTTTTTCTATTTACGACACGTTCCATGATTATAGAAAAAATTTCTTCTAAGAGTCTCGGGGTTCCAAATATTTTATAATTAAAGATATTTCAAGTCATTAAGGTGGCTAGGTAGTCCAACTCTGGTCCTCGGCTAGTAATAAATAAGTGCAAATAGATGTTCTTGCCTGCTTAGAGAAGAGAAGTGGTATACGTTGGAATTATCTACTTGGCGAATGTTGGTTATTGATGATGCCTAGTTCAGTATTGAAATGCTTTAATGTATGAATATTGTGATCATACTCTGAGGTCATCTCCTCATACAATCTTGGGGCCTTTTAGAGATGGTAAGTCATAGCCTCTATAATAATCTTCATGATGGGCTCGGCCATGGCCAAAAATCTTGGGGTATATGATCAGGGCTCATAGGCTAAGTTGAGCCCTTGAGAGAAATAGGCTTTGGGTCGAAATCTTAGGTGAAAAGAGGGGTCCATTAGTTTTAGTATTAACTTGTTGATACTAGAAACTTTATAATAGTTTTCAAAAAAAAAAAACTGCTCATCGAATTTAAATGAGGGTCCTCGGTGAAATACAACTGACGCATTTTTTATAGGCTTATGTGGTTATCAAATCATGCCACTGGTAAAATCGGACATTTAAAGTGGCGCCCAAAAAATTTTATTTAATATTTGGCAACTTTCGAGAGACATGCATTGACAGACGACAAGGTGAACAATTGTGTCTCTTTATATTATTGACGATGTAGTCGAATCTTAAGCTACTTATACTGATCAAATGACAGAGAAATGATCTCGAAAGGTCATGCTAGTTGAAAAAGATGTTCTACTCATGAGAGTAAATCAGCCCTTAATGTTGGAGCTGGTGCTTACGTACCATTCTAATATTGTATGAATATTAATTATTAATATCTATACAATAAACATTTTAAATATAATCATTAGTATTAAATACATATATATTACAATGCTTGTAATGTTACAAATATTGTATGATCTGAAAGAGTTTAGATTTGGTCTAAAGGAGTTTAGATCAATGTTAAGAGTTAATAACATTGGGAGTTATAAATGCTAAGAGTTAATAGGTTATAAGAGTCAAACATATCTAAGGAGTTAAAGTCTTGTCTGAAAAGGAATAAAAACCCGATGGTATACTAGTAATGACATAGTTGTAAAGAGTTGCAATTGGTGCTAGAAAATGTCAATATGCAAGTATGTTCTCAAACATTATATTCCATATTTATTTTCATCGATACAGGTCTGTCGGTGAATCCCCTTTATATAAATCATTGTATGTCTATAACTATAGAGTACAGATGGTTGTTCTTAGCTGTCCATGAGCTTAGAACTCATATAGGCATGCGAATATTTAGTAAGGACTGGATACTGAACACACTCATGAGGACGCCAATAAACATCCTATAAAGTCGTCTATGGTGAGTCCTCTCAAATTAAGTAGTATTCATGATTCTTTGACTTGAGCACCACGGTGGGCTTGGGAGTGATCTACCATACTTTGATTCTATGGATGTTAGAGACCTTTCATAGTCTAACCACTAAATGTTGCTAAGTATGGTCTGATGCTCATGGAGTCCGGTGTGTGTAGATATAGGATCCATCAACTCTCATAGAGAAGTTATATGTCCCGATGCTCCAAGAATTGTATTTCAGGAAGTCTATAAAATAATATTCACAAACTCATTTGTGATATTGTTTAACCCAACAAAAACTTCTTGTTCAGGAAGTCTTTTGGCCAAAAGCAAAAACCCTGAACAAGAATTTTTCGTTGGGTTAAACAATATCACAAAGAAGTTTGCGAATATTGTTTTATAGAAATATAAATTTAGAGATAAGTTCACAAATAAGCATATGGAGATTTGACTATGCTGATCTATATTCTTGCTCTTCAAAGATATAGTGACCAAAGAAATATACGTATACGCTATAACCTCAACTTCTATAGTTTAACGTGCTGATTTGTAATATTTGTGACATGTGCGTGGGGCATCAGTTAAAGATTAATGGAATAGTTCTATTTGACGAATCGGATATGGACCTAGAGAATCCCATAATATAAAGTGTACTCGTTGTGCATTGGAGTAGCGTACAGGATTGAATTGTTCAATCTAGTAAATTTCAGTAAAATTAAATACTTGTTTCAGGAACCCTAGGGATGCACACGTATCAAGACTTAAGTGTTAAGTATATTAATTAGTTAACAATTATTATTGACCAATTAAGTTGACTTAAGTATGTGATTAGGTGAAACTCACTTTGAATTGACTTGGTAACCTAATAATGATTGTTGAAAAATTTTTAATTGATTAATTGTTAAGTAACCAAATATAACTTAACCTTGATTAAAATGTTAACTAGGATTTAATTTATTTAATAAACAAATATTATATAGAGACTGAATGAAAGAAATTTTATAACTTAATAGGTAGTTAATAAAATATAATCACAAATTCTATTACAAAATTCAAAAGTGGTTTTGATTAAATAATAAACAATTCATTTCATGAGATGAAATGAATGTGGCCGGTAAATTTTGTTCATAAAAAAGGAAATGAAAAGTTCATTTTAAGTGAGTTAACATTTTGCTTTCAAAGAGTTACAAGTGGCTGGCATTGACCAAACATTTGAACAAAATTATTTTGATCAAATTGAAGTACAAAGAGATATTTCATTGCTTAATTGTTAAGCAAAAGAAATATAATAACAATTATTCTTTCGTTAAAAGTTATACCAAGTAAATGAATTAAAAAATTCATTTTCATGGGATGAAATGAATTTGGCCGGCCATCAAGGAAAATGGTCTTGATATATATATTGCAACCATGAAACAAAAACATGTCTTAAGGCCGACTATCAACATGTCTTAAGCCAAATGGGAAGAAATGGAGAGATTTTCATTTTATTTTCTAAGTATTAGTTATAAATTTTCATTTTGTAAGTTACAAAGTAAGTTTCTCTTCAAGTGTTAATAGAAATACTTTATTTTATTCATCTCTTCTAAATGGCCGACTATCAATAAAGATTTGGAGTTTGTTCATTTGAGTTTTTCAAGAGTTGAAAAATAATACAATTCTAATACATTAATAATTTACTTAAGTGTTAGGCAATAGATTAAGAGTTAATCTAAAATAGTTTAAGAGTTAAATCTGTATTGAAAAATTAAAGTTACTATTCTAGCAACTTAAGTCCACCCCGTTGGGTATTAGAATTACCAATGGGTCTATTTCGGGCCGTACTCTTGCTTATATCGTTTCAAAGGCTTGCGAGGTAATTATTCTCAATCTTGATAGTAATATGATTAATATGCTTTAATTTCATTAATGTAATGAAATGTAAAATTTATAATGTTCATCGTTTTAGGAAATTAGATTTTCAGATTCCACTGCGTATATATTGTATGAGATGCATGTATATATATTTATGAACAATAGACACGAGCACATGCATATAAGCACCCAATTTTTAGTTTTGTATCAAAATAATCGACACCCAATAAAATTGTATCAAAGCATTTTGTGGTGCTAATTAGGTGTTTTAGAGTGTTGATTGAGTTATTGATGAAGTCTCGGGGTTATGGTGGTGCATTTTAAGTGTTGAAAATGCTAAACCTGATAAGACAGCATTAGGACGCCGCAACCTTAAGTTTGGCGCTTAGGCCTTCTAGGCTCCAGCGTCGTAGCGCTCAAAGCTTGGCGTTGTACGCTGAGGGTTCTGTCCTCCAGCACTGTAGTGCAAAGGGCTGGTGTCTCAGTGCTGGGGGCTTTGGCTTCCAGCGCTGGTAGTCTAATGCTATGACGCTAACACTGGTGACTTTAAAAATTATTTTTAAATTGTTTAAAAATTAATTTATACATGTGGAGGTTTATAAGATGCAGTAATAAGACTTATTAGTCTGCATTATAAACCAAGATTATTTTTTCTGTGCTGGTATCCACAATGAGAGCCCTACTAGTAGGGATTAGTTGTGTTTGCACATAAATAAATGACTGATTGAGAATAACCTCCTCATGAGATGAGACCCAATTTTTAAAAATCTCTTGTAATGATCGACTTGAGTTTTTAGTTTGGGTGGTTGGAGTGACCGTCTTAAGTGGTTTGTCAAAATAATTTGTTTGATAAGATGTGTATCTATTTTATTTTAGGTGTTAAAACCATGTCTTTTTTTTAGGACTCCTATAATGTATCTAGTTATGAGCTCAACAGTATTGGTGGGGACTCAACTGTTGAGAGAACATCATTTGGTTATCTATTTTATTTGGTTTGTCATTTGGTTTGTCAAAATAATTTGTTTGATAAGATGTGTATCTATTTTATTTTAGGTGTTAAAACCATGTCTTTTTTTTAGGACTCCTATAATGTATCTAGTTATGAGCTCAACAGTATTGGTGGGGACTCAACTGTTGAGAGAACATCATTTGGTTATTAAAGGACTATCTCGATGAGGTGACGTTACAAAGTCGTTAGAGGTTCCTAGCAACTCCAAAAGGAACTCTAATGATATACTGTGAAGCAAGGTTCCTCAAGGGCTGGTTCAAGCTTTAAGTCAATCTAGTAGCCATAAGAAGAAAATTCTATTTTTGTAGCTTGATGAGGAGATTCTGTTTGAATCAAACTATCATCCCAATCATCTTTCATGCGTGCAGAAATGGCACCTTGTTGTATTAATGGAAAGATTTAGGATACTGACTACTTTTATTCTTAGGGTTCCTTGAAAAGATGAGTATGCAAGTGCTCCACCTATTGAGGAGTTGACTTTCAATCTTGCCTTTTTCGATTTAAGGCTGAGGCTTTCTCTTTAGCCTTTCTTTGTCTATACGCTTGCACATTTAAATTTAACACTATGTCAACTAGGTTTAAATGCATTAAGGATACTAGTTAGCTTAATGGTGATGTGGATAAAGGCTACGTATAATGAGCTCACTTCTTTGAGTATCAACAACTATATTAGTGTAGGGCGAATACTGATCAATAAAAGAGATTATACTACTTCTCTACTTATGATGGCAAGATGATATATTTCTTCTATTCAAGACTTGTCCTCAAGTAACCATCATTGGAAATACTTCTGGGTTTTTATTTTGTAGAGAGTGAGGTTAAGAGTACTTAAGAGTGCTCGATTGTATACTTTCTTTTTAGGTCTTCTCTAGATTAAGTCATTGCCCCTTTCATAATGTTCATGTTATGCCTTTTATGTTCATTTTACAAAATAATTTGTAACTTGGCCATTCTCACTGCAGCGATAACTTGAACTTTAAAGCTCAAGCTTACTTGAGAGAAGAAAAATCAGATCAATCAATCTATAAAAAACAATAAACTTATAAGAAGCTTCTCTTTCAAGATAATTTAGAGAGTGCACGCTTAGTTGGCAAGTTATTCAAGTTGCAAAAAAAAAAGGAGAAAAAATAATCTTCATATATCATTGATATTTTTATTACTTTAACTATTCTTGATCTTTACCTTGTCTTTTTTTTTTCTTTTGGTAGAAATAGATGGTAGTGAAAGTAGCCAAAAACATCCTTAGTCCTCTAAGATCTTGGTGATGAGTAAAAAGACTTGGTGTCTTCTTTCATTTCTTGGCATGAATGAGGAAGGTGGCTCAAATTGCAAGGCCGTAGGAGAAAATGGCTTAAGGAGCTATTAAACTGATAAGAGGAGAAGATCCATTAAGGCCCCATTAGATCTTTTGAGGGTATACGCCTCCCCCCTCACTCCTTAGTAAATAAAGGGGGACATCATAGCAGTTGAGGTAATAACTTCAATCCCCTCAACCTTTAGCCATATTATCTCAAGCTTGAGCAATTCGCAGGTAAAATGGAAGTGCCCATCCTTCAAATTATTCAATGTCCTTTTTATGTAACAAGATAGTTATGGGAACGTTGTGCCCTTGGTAAGTTAGGTTAAGTAGGCAATCACAATTGCTTGTGTTGATGACTTGTCCAAATATAATGCCTTCAAGTTCCTAACACATGGCATATGGTGCTTGCTTGAAGTACATGTTTTCTTATGATCTTATTTTTTTTAAAACTAAACTAGCTTGCTTCATTATTAACTATAACAAGTTGAGACCAATGTGGCCAGACTAAATGACGCCTTGTTAGAGGCCAATAAAAAGTTTGATGAGGAGAGCCAAAAGCACATATGTTTAGCTGCCAAAGTGGAAGAGATTGAGATCAAGGCAACCATTATGGATAGAAATGTTTTGGCACTTCAATCAAACGTTCGCCATCTCAATGAGGTAGCCACAAAAACTCAAGCTCTGATTTCTTTGGGAGAAGAATACTACTTTTGAGAATAGAAAGGAATAGCTCATCAGGGAACTTGAAGCTACTCAAGCCAGTCCTTCGATAAAGGTTAAGGGTCGCTTTGTTAATAGAGTGAACATGGGTTTTGAGAGATGTGTCTAAGTCTTCAAAGTTCACTATCTCAACTTGGACTTCTCCTGGCATAAAGAAGTTATAGCAGCTCAGGCGAGGGTCGAAGAGGATAAAGTCGAGCACCCTTCTTAAATTGAAGCAGCTCCTCAAATTGATCAGGTTATCCCAATTGAAGATATTTTTTCCCTTTCTATTGTCGATGATCCACCTCCTGTCTTTTAGGATTTTATCTTTTTCTCTTTCCAAATTTTTGTAACTTTTTCATTTATTTAATGAAAAAAATTAGCATTATTTTGTTTTCTTCTACGTGAATGTTATCTTGCTTGTACTTTGTCTAGTGTTTGATATATTCTATGAACTTGCATGTCTTACTCCAACATTGTCTTGTTTGTACTTTATTCAATATTTGATATATTTTAATGAACTTGCATGTCTTACTAAACTTCCTTAGACAATGATTTTATATTAAGAGCAAATATAAGCTTATGACTTTAACTTTAAAATTTTGGCCAAGAATTACTTAGCATCTTAGCCAAGAGGTCAAGAGCAAATATAAGCTTATGACTTCAACTTTAAAATTTTAGTCAAAATGGTTATAATCTCCACCAAGAAGGTCTTTAGTGACTTTGCCCTTCATCCTCTTAGGTCTTAGAAGTTTATCAAAATATTACTTAGATTTTCAATAAGTGTTTAGGTAAAGGTTTAAGAAGTTTATTGGAGCTTTGTTTTGTTTTTCTTTAACTTTAGAGGCATTAGATCGAGAAGGTCATTGGAGACCTTTTCTTGTATCCTCTTGGTTTTTATAACCAATCAAGGGAGTTGCAGAAGCCTTTACCCTGTACCCCTTCGCCTAGGCTATTGGAGCGATCGAGAGGGTCGTAAGAGCCTTTGTTTCATATTCCTTCGCCTCAGTTTTTTTCATTGATTGAGAAGGTTGTAGGGAACTTTATCTTGTATCCCTTTGCCTTGACTCTTCGACTGACTATGGTTATAAGAGTCTTTGCTTTGTATTCTTTTACCTTAATTCTTTTCGTTGATCGAGAGGGGTTGCAAGAGCCTTTGCCTTTTATCCCTTTGTCTCAACCTTCCATCGACTAAGGGGGTTACTAAAGCTTTTGCCCCATATTCCCTCGCCTCGCTCTTCCCTCCAATCAAGGCCATGCAAATAACAATATACTACTTATGACTTAACTGCATTTTTTGTTTTATTGCATAATATATATATATTATTTTAACAAAATGGGACAGTCATTCAATTTCTTATTTATTCTTTTCTTTCAAGGAAAATCTAATCACAAATATAATCTTTGCAAGGTCTGCTTTTCGAAATATGTTTGAATTTTAAAAACCCATTTAAATCTGTTTGACGGAGTTGTTCGGGAAAAGAAAAAATCGCTTTCTAAAAATGGTCATAACATATATTTTTTTCCCGGTGTTTACAAAAACAAAAACCAAATGCCCATTAGTTAGTAAAAAATATACAGTACTGACATCCTTAATAAAATTATTACAAACATCAAATAAAATTAAATTTAAAACAAATTTGTTGTTTACAGCATAAAAAGTCCGAGTCTTCAGATTAACAGCGAAAATCTCCATCTCATAATTTGCAGGAATTTTTTTATAGCGTTGTAGATTAACCGTGAAATTCGGATTATTATACTTCCCTCCTCCTTAGATGTTACAAAACTCCATAAAAAAAACATAATTAAAATGACTTGAATTTATTTTTTTATATATAGGGATATTATCATCAATATCCTTGAAGCATGGCCTAATTACACCAATATTTATATGTTTAAAACATTAATGTTATTATCTAATTATTTTATAAAATATGCACAAATATTCGATCGTTAAGAATATTTCGTTAAATTAAATATATTTCATATCAATCAGTGTCAGTGTCAAATGACCAAATTATCCCTTACACATTAAACGAAATTGACATACTAATGACTTACACTAATTTTAAAATTTTGACTTTTAAAAATAAAATAATAATAATAATAACCTTTTAAGAAATAATAAAAAATAAAACTAACATTTTTAAATACTTTAAATAATAATAATAATAAATAAAACTTTAGAGAATAATAATAAATAAAACTTTTAAAAATTAAAAAGTGTAAGCGGCCAAAATGATCACTCCATCAGCTGCCACTTTGGCCGCTGCTTGTAGTGACCAAAATGGCCACTAATCCAGCAGCTTATGTGGTTGTCGATCCAACAGCCATTATGATCGTTGATTCATGGTCAGTTGTTTATATTTATATTTTTTAATTTTATTATTATTTTTTTGCAAGACATTAAATGTTTAAAGTGTAAAAAGACTTGATATCATTAGATCTATTAACTTTGATGATAAATCGTTGACGATTGGACATTCATGCATATTTTACAAAAATAAAATTGGATATTGTTGAAGCGGAAGCACACAAATAAGCTAAACAATTCACCCAAGTAATATAATAATGCAGAACAAGTTATTAAGAAATAAAAGAGAGAAAGGGTAGAATAAGAACACACAAAGAATTATGTGGTTCGGCAACTTGCCTACATCCACGGCGGATCAAGATCACACTCTTCTCTTATTATGAATCACAAGGCAACCACAAAGTATGCCTATTACAAGAAAGATCACAAAGAAAACTCTCTATTTCTCTCTAGGGATTTTCTCTCACAAAGAACCACTAAGAATAATCACTAAGATTATTGTTGATCACCAAGATCTCTCTAAGATCACAAAGATCTCACTAACTTGATCACAAAGGTTGTCAAGATCACTAAGTTGTATTTACAAGCCAATTGATAGCCTTTATATAGGCCTTGGGACGTCCTAAGTATTCCCTATACGTGTGGGAGTCGTATTAGGAAGTCCTAGAGCAAGTGGGAGACGAAATTAGGAAGTTTCCTAATTTCGGGATACTGTTCCCGCATCCAGCACTGCAGCGCTGGGATCTCGTCGCTCCAGCGCTGCCTTCCTGGCGCTGCGGCGCTGAGTGTTCTGTTCTGGCGCCACGGCGCCCACTCCTGGTCGCCGCGGCGCTGGTCGCATGGTGCGTCTTCTCATTTTTCGCCTCCTTTCGCATCCGTCTTCGATCCGTGTGCACCCTACACACTTGGCTTGATCCCCATATCATATTCCAATAATTTTTAATTAATATTCTCACAGATATTAATGTCAATTTTTTTAAACTTGTAAGTATTGATAGAGGGTAATGATGATAGTATCCCTATATATATTGTTCTTTTCATGAAATCCATAGTTTGCATAGAATTAGAGATGGCAAAACTCAAATTTGGATCAAAGTTTTTATTGTATAAATTCAAATTTTGGGTTACCCAAGTCTGGGCTAAATCTAGGTTTAAAACTCAGGCTAGATGTAAGTAATTTTGCTTGGATTTAAACTCGATTTTTTTAAAGGTTTTTTTTTTATTTTCTTTATTTTATTAGGTTAAATTTAAACTTTTGAGATATTTGTTTTATAAAATAATTGTTAAATTTATATATATTAAATATTAAAAAATTTAGAAATTAATTTAAGACTTTTCTTTTAAAAAAAAGACAAAACTTGGATTCTGAGCTAGGTTTTTTGGATTTTGTAAAATTTGAATCTTGCACAAATCCAGATTATCCAAAAATAATCTCAAATTTAAAAAAAAAAACCACAAATTTTTTAAGTTTTTTTTTTAAATTCGAGTTTTTTTTTTTTAGTTATTGGATATTTTCTATATTCAAGCTAAATTGTAATCCTTATTGAGAATAATTATATATAGGTGGAGCCTAATTTTATTTTTGATCTATAAAAACCATCTTTTGCAGACACAGTAAAAGTCATAATACAACTGCATAGTATAGAGCTCATTTGAAACTACTGTTAGGGAGGTTAAAAATAATTTTGAAAAGTTAAAAGTTAGATGAGGTGCTTGAAAAATAATTTTAAAATTACTTTTGGTAAAATCACCTTGTAAATTTTGTAAAGAGTTTTCTAAATTTTGATTTTGAGAATTAGTTTTATCTTTAAATATCATTCTAATTTTACCCCCCTACAAATAAAAAAGATACTTTAGCTCAACCTAAATTGAACTTTATTTTATATCTCATCCTGTTTCTTTTCTAATAATAATAACAACAACAATAATAACATATCCTAAATTATTATTATTATTATTATGCATTCAAACTTCTCCTTATTATTATTATTGCTACTAATACTCCTCCTCTCTATATCAACATCTACAACATTATAATAGTCAAATTTACTAAACATATATAAATTGCTTTTGAATCTAACAAAACTTTTAAAAACATAGATTACCAAACAAGTAATTGTTTCTCTTCATAACTAAGTATTGCTCCAATACAACTAATAATAATTGTTTTAAAAGTTACAACAATCACAAACTAGCACGTAGACAAGAAAGAAAGCAAATCAATAATTGCCTTATACCGTACTAGAGTCATGTGAATTATATTATGAATCTGGGACGATGTTACATTTTTTTAAGAATTTTACGAAGGACTTGGATGTTATTCAATTAATCCATCATATCAACTATAATATTTAGCACTACGATTAGATTTTATAGCTTTTTATTCGTATTAAGTTAATTTTTAATTTTAATTTTAAAAATTTTAAATAAATCTAGAAATTAAGATTTATCATTAATCAAGTAAAGGTATTTATAACAAAAATAATTATCAATGAACGTAATAAAATATTATTGATCATTTTAAAAAATAGTAAAAAATGGTTTACAAATATCAGTATGTATTAATTCTAAAACGTTAGAGTTCCTGTTATACCTAATTTTTTATTTTATGTTTATTTTCTCTTAATACACTTAGCACGGATATTAAAATCTGTTAAATTAAGAGAATCAAGAATCTCATCTAACATAGGTATTTCAATTCTCTATTTAAAGATATTTTAAACGCTTGTGTTATAACATAGCCAAAATTCCTTCAATTAACTTTCACTTTGTACCATAGTTATTAACTTACAATGATTCATTTATAAAAATTATCATCAAACAATTAGTATCAGCAAGATTTAAAATTTGATAAAAAACTAAATTTATTATTTTTGAGTGAAAAGAATATTTAGATTTGTCCAACCTAGAAAAAAAAATTAAATTTCATCTAAATAACAGTATATAATAAGTTTTATTTAAATTCAAATAACAGTTGATCTCTAATTGTAATCTGAACAATCATATGACCTCTACAAGACCTATGTTGCCATTCCCACATAGATGAATCTTTCAATATAATTAGCTATCGACTCCTTAGTCAGCTTTGTATAAATGCATTTACGTGAGTAGTTGCACTTATATCTATTCACTTAGTGTATTTGAGAATAAAAATTAAATTAACTTCGAAACAAATGAAGTTGAGAGAAATTACTGTACAATGAGAACTATAAACCTAATGGTTTCCTCAACAAAACCATGTAAAATTAACAAAATTCATACATATAATATCTATTCCTTAACAAGCTATATAGAAAAAGACATTCAAACACGAATATATATATATATATATATGTGAATAATTCTTAATAATTTAAAATAATTTCTATCTTGATACCACTTGTTAGATATAATTATAAATCAGGATTGATACCCATAAAATACAACTCTTTTGATCTATCATGTTAAATTATTATGATATATATTAAGAAAAGTTTATCTAAGGAATCAATAGTAACTAGAACATGAAGGTTAACATTTTCAATGAGAACATGATAATATAATAATTTTCTACAATTAAATATGTATAACGTTCAATAGAGTTCTCTCTTTGTGATAAAAAGAGGAGAAGGGTTTTACAAATTATGATTTGATTTGGGGATTACAACTATAAAAGAGAATTTTATACACTATGTTAACTATTATCCATCAATCATAATTTAACTAGTATTAGGTCATTATAAATAATAAGTTCATACTCAATAAATATTTTTAGAGTTTAATAAGAGATAGTTTAAAAAAATCACTTAAATTGACTATAATTTTAAAATAATCTATAATATATAATTATTATTAATATATAAATTTACATCAAATATAATAAAAATTAATATTAATTATTTTTCTCCGTAATTAATTATTTTTCCATCATAACTAAACAATTATTTTAAAAGCTATAACTCTCCCAAACTGACCCGTAGACATGAAAGCAAGAGAATAATTATTGCCCGTCATGTGAACTGTAAATAATACATATATATATATATAAATAAATATAGTATTAACGGTTAGCAAGGTTCAAACCACCACCTGTTTTGAACAAACTAACACGTGCTCTTAAATACATTCTTTGCTTCTGTGACTACTATAATTTACACATTTTCTTTTTACCTCCATTTAAGTTCGCATGTTTTGGAATATTCACCTCTTTCGGTTTTAGAATCAACTATATTTGTAATTTACGATTCAAAAATATTCAGAAATGTAACATCATTTTTTGTAATGACACAGCAACTATTTTAAAAAATAATACTCACACTTAGTAATTTGATATTTGTATGGACTTATGAGAATGAGAGAGGGAAAACTCTTCATCATCTATTCCTAATTGTTTATAAGGGAACTTAACCGCTGCTTTCTTTTTTCTCAAAGTATAATTTATTCAACCAAATACAACATTACCACATTGATACAATAACAATAACATATCCCATGAAAATTAGGATTGGATGGTATTCAAATTTCTATCTTAACGTTAATGAGAGGTGTAATTACCACTATATTTAAGACTACAAAATCAATAATATTATTAAAAAGTAAGTTTTAGTGCTTTTTAAACAAATATGGTGAAATTAGATAAACAAGGAAAAAAAAAAAGTAACTTGTAAAGTAATCATAAATGATTTTTTTGTCTTATATTTTGGGATACTATCATTAATATTATTGAGGTATGACCTAATTACAATAATACTTACAAATTTAAAATTTTAACGTTAGTATTTAATTTTTTTATAAAATATGTACGAATATTTAATCGTCAGTGTTTTGTCGTTAAAGTTAATAAATTTAAGGATAATAACCTTTTTTTACACTTTAAATATTTAAAATTTACAAATAAAAAATATAATATAATATATTAAAAAAAATAGCTAGCCAAATGGCTGGTTGCATTCAGGCAGCCATTTGGCCTCTAAAACCTTTTTTTTTTAATTTTTTATTATTTTTTAAATTTATTTTCAAAGAACTTTAATATTTTTATTTTTTTATTATTTTATAAATATTTTTTTATTATTTAATTTTATTTATTATTATAATATTTTTTAATTATATTTAAAAGTTAAAAATTTGAAATTTGTACAAGTGTCAAGTTATTTCAATCTCGTTTAAAGTGTAAAGGACAAAATGATCTTTTTATACGAATTAACATGAAATTTGTTTAACTTAATAAAATATTCTTAACGTTTAGTTATTTGTGCCTATTTTAGCAAAAAATGGATAATCATATCAAATTTTTAAACTTGTGGGTATTATTATAATTAAGTTATACTTAAAAGATATTAATGATAATATCTCTTGTATTTTTTATAGAGGAAAAAAAGACATTTGAACCCTTAACATTTTAGAAAAGGGATATACATATTCTAATAGTTTCAAAAATTTCATCGACTTTGTTAGATAACGGTTTTCGTTTATTTTAACGGAAAAAAATTATCTGCACATCTCTTTTCCTAAAACTTTAGGGGTCCATATGTCTTTTTGTTTTGTTAATATATATAGAAATCGTTACCTAACAAGAGTGTTGATGAAAATTTTAAAAATATTGGTATCTATATCTTCTTTTTCTAAGATATTAAAAGTCTAAATATCTTTTTTCATTTTTTAAGTCTCGCATTTTTCTTCCAAATAACTGAAGTTGTGGCTCTAGTAGGGATGACAATGGTATGAGACAAAGGCAGAGAGGACTTTCTCATACCTTATTCTATTTTCTATTTTAAGCCCTGTTCCCAATCTTATTCTCCAAAAAATCTAACAAGCGAGATTGGGAATCCCTGAAATATCTTTCTCATCCTTGTTCTATTTCCTATTTTTATATTTATTAATATAAATTTATATTTATGAATTTTAACAATGTAAAAAATTAATCTAAATTATGAAATTAAAAGAAAAGCATTAAACTAACAATTTGGGATAATATAAAAATATCTTTTCAATAATGTGAATAGTAAATAAAACAAATAAGAATTTAAATAATATTTTAATACCTCACATCAATGATTTTTCTATTAATTGCTTTATATTCTCATTGAAATCAATAGATGCCCAATTCAAAAACAAAAATCTTTTCATTTTTTATAATAAAAAAGTAGATTTTAAGAATTTTTTATTATATATATTTTTATTAATAAAATATATTATTAAAGTATGTTTAAGATAAATATAAATTATAATAAGTTGATAAATTTTTTAATATATAAATATATATATAAAAATTACATTTAATGTATTCACAGAAAATGAGGCATAAATGAGATTAGAGGTTTAATCCCATCTCTAATTTATTAATAATTTAGAAGATAAATTTTCTCCGGCCTAATTTTATTTTTATAAAAATTACTCTATTTTTACTCCATTCAAGGCAAAAAGCCTATGGTTTGCCCTACGAATCACTATTTTTACAGGATATTTTACCATTCCTAAGCCGTATTGGTTAGTAACTTATCAAGTAATTATATATTATATTTTTGTTTAATATTTCCTTTCTAGTCTCAAAATTTTCTTATAGATAAAAGGTTTCCCCTTCAGTCGTTCTCTACAAGAGCAATATCATTGCTACTGGATAAAGGGGTCTTTGGCCTCTTCTTTAGTGGCATTTCACCCCATTTTCTTTCTTTCCTCTCTTCCCCTCATTCTCTTTCTTGGGTCTTTTTTTCCTTTGGTTTTCTTTTTTCTCTACCATTTTTCATTCTTCATCTGTGTAGATGATATTCGGTCTAGACTGCAAGCTGTGTTGTTGTCCTCTGTCAAAATCCTCCAATATCCGTTGAGCCATCGCCGATCCTTGCAATGAATGATCTTTGCCAATCGGTTATAGTTCCATTGGTATCATGTGCGACATATGTGGGGCTTCATCGGCTAGTCGTATATTACATGAATTTGCTGCCCTCGTCGGCTTCATCGATACACCTTCAATTTATCCAATCAAATTGTCCTCTGCATTTCCTTTGATGAGTCTTGCTGGTTTTTAGGTCACCATTATTTAACTAACCATTGCAGAGATCTTTGGACTTGGTGTTGCACCGCCATACTATTGTGTCATTGCTGGCAATGGATCCACCAAATTCCGCCATAGGTCCCATTCCATACAACGACCATGTTTTAGTTAGATTTTTTTTAACTTAACTATCTATTGACGAATTTGAGTCAGAATCTAAAGAGACTCTTCTAAATGTGATGCCACCCTTTCATTTTGTTATTGTGTAATAAGAAAAAGATGTAATTAGAGTTTTCTTTTTAATTTTTTAAAATAAAATAATTCTAATTATGATCAAATAATTATTTCTTTTTAAAAATTTGTATCTCTCCTTATAAGTATATATTTCATTTTTTGAAAAGGTATGACATTTCCCTTTTTTAAAAGGGTACGAATTCTATTTTTTTATGGTCATCTTTAAGTATGCAGTACGATTTTTACTCTTCGTAAGAGTTTAGATTCATGTATGGATCAGTGTACTGAAATTTTTGACTTGATAATTCTTTAATTGTAGCATTAGAGATCCTTTAATGTAATATTTTGACGTTCATCGATAAATATATTATGTTTATTAAAAAAAAAATTTCTCCTAAATAACTAAAGTTGAGGCGGTAGTCTCATATTCTTTTTCTTAAATAACCATGCATATGAGGTATAAATGAAGTTCGGTCCCTGTCCCGCCTCCAAGCTTTCACAAAAAAAAATAAAAATGATGCCACTATTAATGATTATTATTACTTTTATTATTAGTATTTTTTAATTTTTTCTGTTCATTCTTTTGATGTTATCTTTTTTACACTGAGCAGCATGATGCCGTGTATTTGTAAAGCGCCTATGCCGTGGCCCACTTTCTGCTTTGAGTTTGTCCTTACTCCTTAGCCATCGACTTTGGCTTGGCAAATATTACAGATCACTCTGACTTGCGTAGCTCAACTTCCTTTCTAAAATCTCAAACATGAAGTTCTTCAATCTTGAATCTTCAGAACCCAAGTAACCAATAAAGTCCGTGAAGATGGTCTCTCAACTTTCAGCTGCCCACTTGAACCCATCACCAGCTCCTTTCTCAAATTCTTTTTCTTCGACCCATAAAGAGTTGTGTAGGTTAGGATGTTTTCCGAGAAATTCATCTTCAGAACACAGGTTAAGGTTTAAGGTTGTGGGTCGGTCACTTGGGGACAGATGGAAGCTTAATGAGATTGACACCAGTTAGTTCTTTTGTCCTTCTGTTAACATAATTTTTGCTTTTGAGAAGTGATTTAGTCTTCTTTTTCCTTATTTATGCTACTCATTATTATTTCTGTTTTTTTTTTTTGCCTGGAATTGTACAGAATGTATTCTTAATCTGAAAAAAATTCTTTCTGAAGGCGCTTCTCCAATAAGTGACTTTTTTTTTTCTTGGAGGCACTTAATTGGTTTTTTTGTGGAAAACAATTTTGAGGTCATAAAAGCAACTTCTTTTGGAAGAAGCACTTGATAAATGCTTTTTTTTTAGGGAAATATTTTAAGTGTTTTTTTAATTCACATAGTAGTGTTGCTCAATAGCGCTTTCTAAGAAAGCACTTATAATTACACCCTAACTTTATAATTCTAAATGAGTTCATCAGGTAAATATTCAGTAAACTAAACTTTTGGGGTTTATGGTTCTACCTGTGTGTTTGTTTTTTCTGTTTCGACAGGTGCTGTGCAAGAAAGATTGAACTCATGGCTCTCAAAGACCCAAAATTTTTTCAACGAGGCACTTGTGAAAACTGGTCACAGTGGGAAGGCTGATCCTGGAAATGCATTTGATGCTCAAGATATGGAGGACATATTCATGGCAGAACAGACCATTGATAGTAGAACACCCAATGGGATTCTCTCTCCAGCAGCTATTGTGTCTATCGAGCAATTTAGCAGGTGAAAATGTGTCTCACTTGCCTTATTTATGTGAGATATTTATTCGTTAATGATATCTTGTATACGGACTTTTGAGATTACAAGGAGATGCATCAAATTTACCTATACAAATCGACTATAAAGTCATCTTGGGCATTCATTTCCTCTTAGCCAAAAATAGCCTCCTTAGTTGTGGAAATGAGATTCCAGTAGGGCCTACTACAATATTGTTCATTAAACTCATTTTTGTTGGTGAGTAATGGATATAGATACAAGTTATTGTCAGTTGAAAACTTTTTATATCCATAATTCCTTCTGCTAAAATTACTTTTTATATTTTACAAGAATTCTTCTCGTAATTTAGTGCTACATGCTACATTCTAGGTGTGAAGCTATGTTTTGTTTAGAATCAAGACAGAATAGCAGTTTCATTTCTTCCAATTTATAGTTTTATAATCACAGGTTAATTTGCTTGAGTATGTTATGTCAGTGCAATTTTTCTAGAGAATGCATTATATCTTACTGTATGATTTAGTGGGGAGGATATGTTGATACTTGAGATATTGACCTCATAAGTACTTTTCTTGAGATCTTGATGCAATTAGCAATTCCATCTATCATATAGTGTTTGTGAGTGTGTGCATGTGCTTGTAATTTATTAGCATTTATAAGGAAGTTCCGTTTGGTACTCTCAGCATGAATAATAGCATTCTCAACTGTGTTTTCTCTGCTTATTAGACTAATACTGGAATATAATATGATCTTTGGAATTAAGATATGTAGGATGAATGGCTTAACCGGACAGAAGATGCAGAAGATATTTAAAGCACTTGTTCCTGAACCTTTGTACAACGATGCCCGTAATTTGGTGGAATATTGCTGCTTTAGGTTTTTGTCAAGGGATAACTCAGACGTTCATCCGTGCCTGAAGGTTTGAGGACTTAGTATGAGTGAACTTTATTTTTATCATTCCTTTTATCCTTGAATCAGTTTAGATAGGTTCATCTTATTTATTTGGCCAAGCTTAAGAAAACCAGCTAATAAATAAATGTTAGTGGTGGGATGGAATTGACATTTCATTTACTTCTAAAGATTTCTTGAAGCAGCTGTAGAGGAGTTCTAATTGAATGCATTTTAGTATAATTGCTTCTTTTATTTCCTCGCTTTGTCTCTGTTAATATTTGTCCTGTCCAAGAATGCTTATCCTTGCGTTTTGATAGTCATGTGTTTTTCTAAATTCTCTAGTTTCAATTTCAAGCATTTATGATGGTTTAGATTAGAAGTTATGCAGGAATGCAGCTGTTACAGCATTGTCAGATTTTGAGACTTGTAATTCTGCTTTTGGTTCTTTAATTTAAGAATATGTTTATCAGTTGAGTTATGTTGTACTTGAGCATCTTATCCTTGTTTCTTACTGTTTTTCAATAATTTATCAGTATTATGACCAATAGAATTATTTTTTGGGGATGATATATTTTGCAGGAACCTGCATTTCAGAGATTAATTTTTATCACAATGCTTGCATGGGAGAATCCTTATTGTGGAGAAAATAATTGCACTGAAAATCTTCCAGAGAAAGCTTTCTTTCAGGTTTATTTTCTGAGATCCTTTGTTGATATTATAATTGTCATCGCCGGTGATGACAATGATGATTACTAATGACAAATTTTAATAAAACAATCAAAAGAGGGCTACCTTGAAGATGAACCAGCAGTTCAGCATTTTTATTTTTAAACAAAAAGCGAAAGAGAAAAGTACATATTTAACCTTCTCCAAAAGCATAGAATTCAGAAATATTTGACTCTAAAGCGCATCCCACTTTTTGTGAACAACGAACAAAGAAGCCTTCTGAAATTCCTTTGAAACCAAAGCCTAACACCTTGATGATAATAATGGCATCAACAGTAAGATGAATAGTAAATTTTACAGGCCTGTCAATCATTTAAGTTACTCACTTCTGATTATGTCATGTCCATCACTACAACAATTATAATGGGCATATAAAATGTAGCATTTAGTTGATTCACTCCTGGTATGTCGTGTCCACCATTACAGCAATTACAAAGTCTTGTATAAAATGTGGCATGTTCATTAAGATTGATTTGTTGTCTTTAATTTGAAATTACCGATGGCTCATTGTCATAGATTGATATTTTCTTTATAACTTGTTATCAACTTAAGCTCTATTTATGATTTAAAAGAATGACTTGTTTTGGTATCATTGAAGGGGAAGCTTGTAGGAGAAGAGGCTTTTGTTCATATTACTCCAACTATTTCTGGTCTGGCTGACCGAGCTACAGTGCATAACCTTTACAGGGCTCTCGCTGGTGATCAAGAGGGCATTTCTCTAAGCATGTGGTTAACTTATATTGAAGAACTTCTCAAGTGAGCTTCAGATATCCTTTCATGTGATAATTCTCATTATCTATTTCATGTGATGTCCTAGTCCTAGGATGAGTGTGAAAGAAAGCTAAACAATTAGTTGAGGCTCAATGGCTGTTGTGGTCTTGGTTGTTTGTGAAGAGTTCACTTTTGAGTGACTAAGAAAGATGAAGAAGAATTGCTTTTAGTCTATTATGTTGAAACTGTCTCCTCCGTGGTTTGCAAATATTTTGCCTTCACCTCCACTTACATAACATGAAGAACTGATTGTAATCTGAGCTTTATCATTACCAACTTTTTGTTTTAATTTTTCGGAAGTAATTTAGATTTGTTTCTTAGAATTTTTATATGGCATTGGAATTGATCCGCATTGCTCACCAACATCTTGATCCAACCATCCTTTTCTTCCCCATTTGCTACATTATTACTCAATTGTTTTCTGTCTTGTGAGTGCTTGAAGATGATTAAAACATGGGTATCTCTAGTATGAGGGTTATATGGTTTGCCCTTCCACCCTTTTTTTTTTACTAATCTGTCAGGCATTTACCAGTTAATAATGCACTCCCTTTTGTGTTCTGCAAAGTCAAGGGACTCAATCAAGTAGTTTTCATAATCTAAGAGAATTTGAGATTAATCAAATTTCTTCCGAGATGTTAAGGGTGATTGGCTCTCACATTATAAACACTTGAATACCTTCCAAAGATGCTGCCGTTCTTCACTGCATGTGATCTTGTTTTGGTATATGTGCTGCATGATGTCAGATTACTCATTTATTTATATTGTTAGTCAGTGGGCTTGGTTCACTGGTGGTCTTGCTCGTCAATATGCAAGGACAACCCTGACTTAATAAGATGAGTTTTGTACTTTTATTATTCGCTATGGTTAAAGTTAAATCCGGATGTACTCAATTTGGCCCTTTAAGATATTCTTACCACGATGAAATGGTAAATTTTTTGTTGCTTTAACCTGCTCTTTTGCCAGAAGTTGTGAACAGAGGTTGTGCCTGAACCCTCGCTCGTATCATCACAGTACTGGAGTTCATTTCTAGGCTTTCTTGATGAATTTTCTTCTTTCCCAGTTTAAAACAGTTTCAGATTCTGGCTCTTTAATTGCAAGAGATCTCTTTGCTTCAAAAGTTGTTGCCAACATAAAGGCAACCTTGCTTCTAGCACGATGGATTAATACAAACTAGCTCTTCTCTATAGGGATGGAGTTTCTTTAATTAGCATACCTACTAGCCACATTAAGGGTTTTTTGGTTTCTACCTATATTACAAACCACACAGACTTGTGGTTTCTTAAAGAGATGGATTGCCAATTGTAGCTCAAATCATCATGTCTATAAAGTCCAGACAGGATTCATATTCCTTGTGAAGAAATAGAAAGAGATGAATTCTTGTATATTTGTTATTACAAGTATTTATAGAAAGAAGGAAGTCATTTAATTTATACTCTACAACTACTATCTATTACTTGACAACTACCAACTACTTTTACAACTAATTAATGTACTTCAACATTCTCCCTCAAGTTGGAACATATAAATCATATGCGTCAAACTTGTTACAAATAAAATCAATTCGAGGGCCCCAGAGAGATTTAGTAAGGATGTTTGCTAGTTGATTGTTTGAGCTGACATAACTGGTGGAGATATTGCCAGATAAAATCTTCTCTCGGACAAAATGAGAATCAATCTTTATATGTTTTGTTCTTTCATGAAACACTGGGTTGGATGAAATCTAAAGGGCAGCTTGATTATCACAAAGAAATTTCATCTGTGAGATATCTGCAAATTTTAGTTCTTGGATTAACTATTTTAACTATATAAGTTCACATGTTGCTAAAGCCATTGCACGATATTCTACTTTTGCACTGGACCTAGCAACAACAGCTTGCTTCTTACTTTTCTAAGATACAAGATTTCCTCTAATAAGAACACAATATATAGTGGTAGAACATCTATCTGATGAAGGATCAGCCCAATCAGCGTTTGAGTATCCAACATGTGTACGACCCGTATTTTCATATAGCAAACCTTTACTTGGTGCACCCTTGCTATATCGTAAGGATTCGAAATAACCGCATCTCGATGAGTGTCACATAAAGACTATAAAAATTGACTGACAACACTAACCGAAAAAGAAATATCAGGCCATGTGATGGTGAGATAATTAATTTGACCAACTAGTCTCTGATATCTCCTAGGGTCTACAAGAGGCTCCCTCTATCCAGGTAGAAGTTTAATGTTAGGATCCATTGGAGAGTCTATGAGTTGGCAGTCCATCATCCCTGTTTCTTGGAGAATATCCAAAGTATACTTTCTTTGAGAAATAACAATCTCAGAGCTAGACTAATCAATACCAAGTAAGTATCTGAGTAATCCTAAATCTTTGGTCTGAAAATGATCAAACAAGTATTTTTTAATTGCTTAATACCATCTTGACATTTCTAGTAATAACAATATCATCAATGTAGACTACCAGATATATGCATTGTCTTTGTGGTATATGCTTATAGAAAATAGAGTGATCTAACTGATTTCGAATCATGCCAAACTCATGGATGATAGTGCTGAAACAATCAAACCAGCCACGAGGAGATTGTTTTTAGACCATACAATGAGCGACGAAGTTTACATACCAAACTAGGCTTCTCATGAGCAACAAAACTAGGTGGTTGCTCCATATAGATTTCTTCCTGAAGTTCACCATGGAGAAAGACATTTTTGATGTCGAGCTGGTGCAACGGCCATTGGCAAATAGCAACTATAGATAAGAACAATCGAATAGATGCATTTTAGCCACAGGAGAGAAGGTGTCAAAATAATCCAGGCCATAAGTTTGGTGTACCCCTTGGTAACCAACCATGCTTTCAACCTATCAACCTAACCATTGGGTCCAATCTTGACAGTATATACCCAACAACAATAGTGGAGTGGCCAGGGGTAATTGGACTAATTCCCATGTATCATTATTGTGCAAAGCAGTCATTTCTTTAACTATTGCTTGACACCACCCGGTATGTGAAAGAGCCTCACGGAGGGTGGTAGGGATAGAGATAGAAGATAAAGTAGACATAAAAGCATTATACGGTGAAGACAGTTGATGATAATTAAGAAAATTGTAAATAGGATGAGGGTTCTAAGTAGAGCGTTCACCTTTACGGACAACAATGAAAAATTTGTTAGCAGGTGGTAGGACCTCAGTAGTAGAGTAATCGGGAGTAGGAAGTGAGTTAACAGTAACCCCACATGCCTCAGAAGCGGTATCACTGTCACCACTTGTTGGCATAAAAGGAGCAAGACTTTCACGAGTCGGAGAGGGAGAATCCTTAGTGGGAGGATTATATTGTAGGACAGGAATAGATGCTGTGTTTGACTCGAGAGGAGGAGCCATGAGATAAGGAATGGGAAGAACCTCTGTGATGTAGTAGTATTTAAAGCAGAGAAAGAAAAGAAAGAGGAAGACTAAAAAAATGGGACATCAGCAAAAATGAAATAACGTTTGGTGTTAGGAGAATAACACTTATATCCTTTTTGAAAACGTGAGTAACCAAGAAAAAGACATTTAATAGACCGGACGGATAATTTGTCTTCACCAGGAGAGAAGACATGTGCAACCAAAGACATGTAGCAGAAGAGAAAATAATGACTAATTAGGATACAAAACAGAATGAAGAACCTGATGTTGCAACACGGAGGAAGGCGTTCGATTTATTAGAAAACAAGTAGTAAGAACAACATCAATCCAAAAATAGAGAGAAACATTATTGTGTATAAGTAGAGTACAGGCAGTCTCAATGAGATGTCTGTTCTTATGCTCAACAATTCCATTTTGTTGTGGAGTATAGACATAGGAACACTGATGTAAAATGCCCTGAGAAGACATAAATTTAGTAAACGAAGTAGAAAAATATTCATGTGCATTATCACTACGCAATACACCAATAGTAGTAGAGAATTGTGTCTTAATTTCAGCACAAAAGGATTCAAAGATAGAAAATAATCCAGAACGATCTTTCATTAAAAATAATCACTAATAAACGTAACAAAGTATTTAAAACCTAAAACAGACGAAACTCCGCTAGGTCCTCAGACATCTGAATGAACTAATTCAAAAGGGGACGTAATTCGATTATTGACACGCTTTGGAAACGATCCACAAGAGTGTTTTTCAAGTTGACAAGACTTACAATTGAAAGACGACAAACTAGAGAGATTTGAAACCATTTTTCAAAGTTTTAACAGATTTGGATGTCCTAGACGATTATGGAGACGTGCTGGTGATTCAGTGACAATGCATGTAACAGATGGTTGAGGAATACTCAGATGATACAACTCTTGTGACTCACGACCTGTGCTAATCATTTATTCTGTACTGCAATCCTATATAATAACAGAGTCATTAACAAAGGTGATTGCATAGTTTAAAGAGCGAGTGAATTTACTGACAAAGATAAGATTAAAAGGACATTGTGGAATATAGAGAACAAATTCTAAAGGTAATGAAGGCAGAGGGTGTGCTCGACCAATTGCTTTTGTAATGGTTTTGGACCCATTAGCTAAAGTTATAGAAAGTAATGATCTAGACTCGGAAATACAAGATAGTAACGAAGGTTACCGAAAATAAGATTTGAGGCACCAAAATCAAGGACCCACGATCCTAGAGAGGAAGATTGAGTAAGGCAAGCAACAAAATTACCAGGAATGATAGTGGAAGCAACGAAGGAGGTAGATTGCTTACCTGTTTGATATTTAAAATAGTCCTCATAATCGGCACTAGTAATAGTCAAGGATGGAGAATAGTTGTTTGGGGTGTTGGATTGATTAGTTTGAGCAAGATTAGTAGCTTGAGGAGGTCGTCCATGCAACTTGTAACATTTTTCTCGAGTATGGCCCCAATGATAACAATAACTACACTTGAGGCGATTCTTGCTGCGATTGCCTTGGTCTTATTTGAAAGAACTCTGTGACTGAGATTGAGAGGCCAAGACTGAGGAGTCAGTTGTATATGGTCCAGGAACATAACCTGGAGTAGAAACACGAAGAAGCTAAGCAAACATCTCATCCATGGAGGGACTAGTTACACTGGCAAGGATCTGATCTCGAATTAGTGAAAGCTCAGAACTAATAGAAGCCAGGGTCAGAACCATAAAAAATTTGTCCCTCTATGCAAGGTTTTCGGCAATAGTCTTACCAGTTGGCAGGAGTGAATTGAATTTAGTCTTGAGGGATGACATCTGTCCAAGGAATTTTGACATGTCCATATCTTGTTGTTTCAGATTGACAAGATTTGAGACAACAGAATACAGTCTTTGACTGTCATTAGTATATAACAATTTAGCCAGATTTCAACTACCTTATAAATGGGATACAGTTGATGGTTTGCCATAATTGGTTACACAGTAAGGCATCGATCTTTTTCCATTCAGCTGTATCTTTATCTTGTAAATCTATAACCCTAGTAGTTAAATGGTCCTCTAATCCATATCCCATATACCATAATTCAATAGATGCGGCTCAAGAGGTATAATTACTGTTTCCTATCAGTTTTTCCAAAGAAATTACAGGAAATGAACTAAAGGAAAAGGTAGAACTTGTTTGAGATGTTCAAAAGTCATTTTGAATCACCAACCAGAGAGAGACTGACGGACAATGCAAAAGTGGTTTTTCGGCGGCGGTTTTCCGGCAACAGTGACAGTGATAAGTTGAAGGTTTGGCTTGTCGTCGACTTCTGAAGATTGGAACACCGACGGTAAGGCTGCATGCGTGCTAGAAAGACGTAGATCGGCGATTGAAGTTTGCTGGAGAGTGGGCTGTCACCGGCGCGTCCGTTGGTCAGTGGGGATCGGGCTTCGGCAGAATTGGTTGCCGGCGTCTTCTAAGATTAGTGGAGATGGTCGGAGTTTGGTACGGTCGCCGAAAAGTTGTACTGCCGCCGGAAAGTGATTTTGTTTCCGGTGCGTGGAGGCGCGTTCGGTGATGCTTCGATGACGACTTTTGGGTTTTGCCAACGAGATCCTTCTACGGTCACCTTCACCGAAAAAGAGGGGCACGACCACCGGAAAAGGAAGCACAGTGGCCGGAAATGACATGTAGTATTGCTAGAAGTGACAGGCAGTATTGCCGGAAGGAAGACAACTCAGAAGCCAAGAGTTGGCTTTGATACCTTGTGAAGAAATAGAAAGAGAGAAGAATTCTTGTGAATTTGTTATTAGAAGTATAGATGTTACAAGTATTTATAGAAAGAAGTCATTTAATTTCTACTCTACAACCACTATCTATTACTTGACAACTACCAACTACTTTTACAACTAATTAATGTACTTCGACATTCCTCATTCCTTTGGTTAAGATCCATGGAAAAATATGGAAGTCGGTGCAACATGGTTGCTTCTTGGTAGAAATGAAAAGCTTTCATTAAATTGGGGTGATTGGCAACTAAGTTAGTATCTCATTGGTATATAACTGTAAGTTAGACTGGTTGCTTCTTGTCTAGTTGGTAAAAGACCTCCTATCTTGTGGTCCGGGATGTTTAGTAAAAGAGAGTTCAACTTTCAGGGCAATCTTATGGGCCCATTGCATGTGTGACTGCTTCCAGCTTTGTGCTTATGCTTTATCTTACAGGCACTTTGTAATCAACCAGAGCATGAAACTCCATTATCTATTCTCAAACCAAGTTAGTTCTCTTTTGAGAAAAATCATTGTTAAAATGGGAACAGGCTCATAACGTTTACCCTGAAGAATATTTACTCTTCTAACTTGTTCTGTTCTATGTGCTCTTTGGTTTTTAGATGTTCCTATGGATTGTTCCTCTATATTTCTGTGTAGCCTTCTCAAGGCAAACTTGATGTTGCTAGGAAGCCAATTAATGGATGTGGGGCAATCAAATAGAGCCATCATTTTCAATTTCCGGAAAAGTCAGTGACTTCTGGATGTACTTCATGTTACATAATTACTGGTGCTATAACAAAAAATTTCCTTAGCCTTGCTCTCTTGGCCACTTGTATTGTGTGTTTTACTGGATTTATCATACTGAACAACGGAATAATTCATTCTTAAGAAGAGGAGGCAAAACTCTAGATCACAAGTCTTTAGGTTGACAATATAGCTCAAGATGAGAATGACTGCTATCATTTTTTAGAGTCTTAATTTAAAAGAATGGACCAGAATATCAAAAGATTGCTAACTTTGTTTGGTTGTTTCTTGTACAATATGTTTCTGCAGCTTGGTAATATGCATTTGTTTGGTATGTTGAATAATCTTTTCTTGTGTGCTCATTTCTGCTGGTTTTACTGTAGAGTGCATGAAGGACGAAATTCATACCAGATTCGTGAATATCCTCAGTTTTCTAAGGAGAGAATCTTATGCATTGGTTCTAGCAGGAAGCGGCCTGTTATAAAGTGGGAGAAGAACATTGCATGGCCTGGAAAACTGACTTTAACTGATGAAGCACTCTACTTTGAGGTATTCCTTTAACCTACCTTGGCTAGTGACTAATGTTGGGGCATACAATTCTTTCTCATGGGAAATGTCTGATGAATAGTAAGAATCCATATATTTCATTTAAATTCAACTATTTATACAAACAAGTTTAAGATTATTATTTTATTTTGAATCTTTTTCCCCATATAAATACAAATATAGAACCAAATCCTTCCCTACCTAATGTGAGCAGGAATTGAATCCCTTGTACTAGCCAAAGAGACTTTACCAGTTTAACTAAATGGAACCATAAGAAAATAGTAGGTTATAAATATGTAGTTAAGAAAAACAAATTTTGATGCTGGATAGTTTTTTCTTCATCACTTTATGTGAAGAGTTGGTATTAAGAAGTATGGAATAAAATATCACTGATGTGAAATATGAAACAGAATTTAAGATGGTGCTTTCAAATAATATTTATATAAATTTTTCTTATCAAATTTTGACATGTAGTAAACTGGTATCATGCTCTTGAAAAGTTTAGGCTTCTTTGGTTACTGTTACGTTGGGAAGGATGACTTTGGACCTGGTCAATCTTTTCCTTTTTATACTCTTTCAAAATGCTGATTACATTCAAGTCAAATTGGCTCACACATGGCTTAAAAATGTATTGTCTTGCTTATAAATCTAATAGGGTTTTTTTTATTTTGCTGTACATATTTTGTTGAGGATACTTTTATCCTGATAATTTATCTTATCTCAATTCTCAACTATGTCATAGGCAGTTGGGCTTCTCAGGCAGAAAGATGCTATGAGGTTTGATCTTACAAGATATGGTTTGCGGGTGGAGAAAGCAAAAGTTGGACCTTTGGGGTCTGTTCTTTTTGACTCTGCTGTCTCTGTTTCATCTGGCCAGTGAGTAAGCTTCCTCAAACTTTCCACTGTGAAATTGCTTAATTGACTAACGGTTTCTAAAGAACTAAGGCACATACAGTGCAAGCAATGAAAATTAATGCAGAGTAGTTTCTATGTATCTCTTAGAAATGTGGTTGCCTTGCAATCCAAGACATGGATGCTGGGCTGTCTGTCAGGGCCTGCATTTTGTTTAATAATATTAGTTGAACACGCAGGAACATGAGGACACAGTATTTTCATTGGGTGGCTTTAATATTTTTGTTGCTTCCTTAAGTTCTTTGACCAATCATTAAATAAGCAATGATGCTTTTACAATGATAGGCATTCACAAGCAAAAAGGTGGTCAATAATAAAATAATTGGATCCAAAGCCTTTTCTTCTTCTTCTATTTCATAGTGGTTACAGCCTAAGTGCTGTGTCTGATGCAAGTTTGTTGGAATTGATACTTTGCTGAGTTGGGTGGAGTATTAAATTAGAGGTTTTCAACAAGATGAATTTCCCATATGATATCACCTGATTTTATTTCTGATTGCTTCTGAATTTGAAATTGGTAAATCAAATATTTTGAGATACCTGTATGATCATCCTGTACTTTATCACCAGCTTGCTTCACACCTCTTGCACTCTTGACATTTACATCTCAACTTTGAACAATTTTTTCAGGTCAGAAACATGGTTTCTGGAATTTGTTGACTTGGGAGGTGAATTAAGAAGAGATGTGTGGCATGCATTCATAAGTGAAGTTATTGCTTCACACAAATTTATAAGAGAGTATGGACCCAGGGATGGTGATCAATCAATATTTCATGTATATGGTGCCCACAAAGGGAAGGAAAGGGCTTTGACGAGTGCCATCAACAGTATTGCTAGACTACAGGCCCTACAGTATATGCGCAAGTTGTTGGATGATCCTATAAAACTTGTTCAGTTCTCCTATTTGCAAAATGCACCCCATGGTGATGTTGTTTGCCAAACTCTAGCTGTAAATTACTGGTGTGGACCATTAGTTACTAGATTTACGGATGCAGGGAAACCACCAGCTGAAGTACCTAAGCCTATGGATGAGACATATGAAAGTAGTAGTAATCATGTGTTTGACATAGATGGAAGTGTTTACTTGCAGAAGTGGATGAGATCTCCATCTTGGGCTTCCACTGCTTCCATTACATTCTGGAAGAACTCTTCAACAAGACAAGGAGTCGTATTAAGTAAAAATCTTGTTGTGGCTGGTCTGACTCTTGTGGAAAGGGCAGCAAAAACCTGCAAAGAGAAGTCCCAGGCTGTTGAAAAAACTCAAGCCACAATTGATGCTGCAATGATTAAAGGGATACCCAGTAACATTGACCTTTTCAAGGTGTGGCTACACTTATCCTTTTTTCCCCTCAAATTTTTTTAAATTTTAATGTTTTTTTCTTCTTTGTTTGCTATCATATTTTAAACTTTTTCTTTCTTTTTATAATGCTAGTAGCTTTTCAATTTTCTTGTTTATAACTGCTCAGACTAAATGTTTGGCGTTAATGCACCTTGTCAAAGCCTGCTATCTTATACTTTAATTCTCATCTGATTATTGAAGTGCCGCTGGAATAGATGGTCAACTTTTTCTTTCATTTTATAATGTGTGGAGCTTTTCTATTGCTTGTTCATAACTGCTCAGACTAAATGTTTGGTGTTGATGCACCTTGTAAAAGCCTGATATCTTATACTTCAATTCTCCTCTGGATATTGAAGTTCTGGAGAAATAGAAGGTCAACTTTTTCTTTCTTTTTATAATGTGAGCAGCTTTGCTATTTGCTTGTTTATAATTGCTTAGGCTAAATGTTTGGTGTTTATTCCCCTTGTCAAAGCCTGGTATCTTATACTTCAATCTTCTAGTTACTGAAGCTCTGCTGAAATAGATGGTCTGGAAATTTATTTTATGATAATTGATACAGATTGGCATTCCTTGGACTACTTCTTCTCTTGCAAATTTCTGTCTGCTGTTAGTTCAACTCAAAAGTTTTACTCTTTTTCATAAAGAAAAGAAAAAAAAGAAACAAAAGTTACTCAAATTTTTATCCATACCCATTCAACAATGACCAAAGTTCAGCAAGAGTATTTGATAGACCTTGTAGATTAGATGCTAGGTAGTATATAATTATAGTTTATTTCCTGCATTTTTATAGATTAGATGCTAGCCACCATCATCTCATTGCCATGCATGCTTCAGCTTGATGAAGTCTTTATCTGGTCTCACAAACAAAGCATCTTTTCAGTAGAAGGTGTTAGTTTGAGGTGAAATAGATATATTAGTCAATACTTTTACAGTATTAGTCTCACAGGTAACTACATTGTGTGATTTTAACTTTCTACAGACAAATGCAGATGCACGTGGTAGTCATCAATGAACAATAAATTCTTATTATCTTTCTATATTTTTTCTTCTTCTGGCAATATGTGCTTTCAAAAACTATGGCATAGACACCTTAGTCAATATATATGATTATGATACTAGTTGTGGAAACTTAATGCATGGCTATTAGAGATTCTTTCTGCTTGCTCTTATATTAAAATTTCTCAGTGTATGTAGCTTTTTTCTGTGGTGCTTATATTGCCTGTTCTCTGAGATGCTTAGATAATATAATTGAAAAAATGAAAGAGGAGAAGTTTACGAGCAAAAGTTTTTGAACTTTTTATTTGTGGCAGTTCTCAAGGTTTCTTATAAAACCTTATGTATGCAGTTTATTTATATGAACATCAAGCTATATTGCTGCAGCATAAATGATGTTTTTGATCTATGTTTTCAGGAAATAATGAACTTAAACATTGAACTTACTGTACATATTGTATTTAACAGTGTCAAGTTCCACATATATACTGTTCACGTAGGTTGTAATTGCAGTTATCCTCATTGTGAACCATCAATTGTCATTGTTAGTTGAAAGGGTTTGTGTATTGCCTCATTGCAGGAACTTATGCTTCCACTTGCTGTGACTGCCAAGAATTTCGAAAAACTTAGACGCTGGGAAGAGCCACATCTGACAGTCTCCTTTCTTCTATTTGCATATACTATTATTTTCAGGTAGATACACTACTTGTAAGACTTAATTACCTTGGAATAAATTCTTCACACAACTTAAACACAGAAGTCCATATTTTTGTTTGTCAAGATTTTCACGTCTTCTAGAGGTTTTTCGTTGTGTTCTTGTTGAAAGGATGATTAGCTTTTGTTTTTCATTTTCTTCATTACAAAATTGATTTCAGTGATTGTAACTCTTGATTGATTCTGTTGCTTAAATACTTGTTAAGTTATTATAGTTTTGCAAACTTGTGAAGCATTTGACTATAAAGTGCTTCTTACCATAGCATTCCTTGCTACAAAATTATATATTTCAAAATAGCTTTCTTTGCTGAAGCATATGCATTATATTAACAAAATCTTGAAAAGTTTTTATGGTATACAGAAGCATATGCATCTTAGGTTTTTTCTTTCTATAGCATTCCTTGCTAAATTTACAAAATTGTTTTTCCTTTAACATTGCTCCAGGTGGATTAGGTTGTTATGTAAGATATAAAAAATCATAATTTCTGTGCCCAAAGATAATTCTGGAGCTGGATTGGCTTTATAGGACTTGTCTTTGATTACATTCTCAATATCATTATCTTCTTCAATATATTTTGAATCAAAGCTGATCATTTGATTTCTCATTTCAGAAATATGCTGTCATATGTATTTCCCATGTCGTTGATGGTTTTGGCAGCTGTGATGCTAACACTGAAAGGGCTCAAGGAGCAAGGTCGCTTGGGAAGATCTTTTGGAAAAGTTACCATCCGTGATCAGCCTCCTTCAAATACTATTCAAAAGATTATAGCTTTAAAAGATGCCATGCGTGATGTGGAGAATTATCTCCAGAATCTGAATGTTACACTTCTGAAAATACGCAAAATATTTCTTTCAGGTCAGCCTCAGGTATGTTCCCATGACTATCAGAGGACAGTGTTAGTGAAAATAAAATACCAAGAAATGTTATTGATGTTTTCAGGAGCTCCCAAGCCTGTAAATTTGTGTGGGTGTTTGTCTGTTTTATTCTTGATTGTGATTTAAACTTGCTTAGTTTTTTAATTTATTTTTGCAGTTTTGCTCTGAAAACAGAAGTGGTTCTTATTATATTTCTACTTTATGACCATTGTTAACGATTAAAATTTTAATTTATTTGAACTTCTTGTCAGGTAACAACTGAAGTAGCACTAGTATTGCTATCTTCTGCAACTATTCTCTTAATTGTTCCTTTCAAGTACATTCTTGCCTTCCTTCTCATTGAGCTATTCACCCAAGAGCTCGAGTTTCGGAGGGAAATGGTTAAGAGATTCAAAACTTTCTTAAAGGAACGATGGGACACAGTTCCAGCAGCCCCAGTAGTTGTATTACCATTTGAGAGTGAAGACTTGAAAGCGGCAGATCAAAGAGTGGGAACAGCTGAACAAGCAACCAGAAAGAAATTAGAGCAGTGGCAAGAGTAGACAGATTGTGAACCTTTCTGACAATGCAGTTTTGTGATAAAGAAACTTGATACTACTGCAGTTGAAAAATAAAAAATAGTTTTTTTTTTATAGAAAATTTAGTATATTAGTACATCATGGCAATTCATTTCTTTATGGCTGTAAAAGTTTTTCTTCTCTAGTATTGGATTAACATCCCATTTAAGGGCATAATTGACGTGTGCTTGAATCCAAACGTGTTAAGGTCTTATTTAGGGGATACAATTGTGTGCTGACCTTTGTTCTATCCATAAGATAGCATGTGAACCATCGAAAGGTTCTGCTTGGCTAAATGTGCCCTGCGATTTGAAGCTGTTGAAGGTAAAACCCTTAGTGGAGTTTCACCTATTCCCCTTTCCCAACGTGGTTTCAAGCTAGCTGACTTTCGTTCTTCCTAATAACTCTCTGTTCTTTTTTTCCAGTCTAGTGCCTCAAGTATTTTACATGGTTATTTGTGGCAACTTCTCGCCGTTAACTCGTTCAGTGTATATCAATGACAATTACTGCTTGTAGTTGGGAGCAATAGGAATTTCTGTGCCCTGTATGATGAAATGATTCGTTTGGTACTTTAGTGCTTGATGCCTGTCTATGCCAGGTATAGTTCTTAAAGAATAGTTAAGAGGAGATGTAGCAAGCCTTTGGGGTGAAGGATAGCTTGACGAGATTGAGCTGAGCACGTTATTTAGCAATTCCATGAAATGGATAAAGATCAGGTATATTTGTTGGCCGCTGATGTCATGAAGGAATGAAGCTGATCCTGTTTGTTACGGTCGACTTAAATTATTTGCAGCCTTCATAGATTGAAATTTGCCTTGTAAGCTGCTTCTCATTGATATTCCTTTCGTTCTACTAATTAAATAAAAGATGAATGTTCCTGCCTTTTTCATTTTCAAAGTAGCTTCGTTTTAGAATGTCCTGGAAGGGAAGAATGGTATTTTAAATATTGAAGTTAAAAGATTCTGTCTTGCTTCTTATCTATGAAGCATTCTGCAGTATATTGATCAAGCATGATATGAGATCCAATGATGACAATACATTATTGGATTCGTCTAATAAACTCTTGAGAAGTTGGAAAAAAAATGATATGCAGAAACAGAAGCAAGTCATCTTTAGATTTCAAAAAGAACATCAAACAAGATTTTCACACATATAAAAATTTCAAGATGACAATCTCTATACCGGGTTTGCTAAAATAAAGCTTGTGCATTTAATGTAGGTGGTAGCATGAGCATCAGAAGGAGTAGCCACCAGCTTTGAGTGAATACTTTCGATCCTCTTGATTCATTACAGAAAAGCTTGTTGTCATGGTAAGAGCACACATCTTGATTCCTGCATTAACAAAAATTGAGAATTTTGTACGTTATCTGTGCATGAAGCTTAAGAAACATAATTCTCAGTTTTCAGAAATGCAGCTAACCTTGATGCACAGAAGGCGACAATATATTCAGTCGCTGAACATGTTATAATGCTTGCACGGTTATCCAATGCATAGCTAGAGGCAGCTGGACAAACTTGCTTGAAACTATTGGAATAATTGGAAGGCAAGCATGAGGAAAGATCTCCATATGCTCCTCTGCAGCAATACTGATCGGTGTTAAACACATCGCACGCACTACGACAGCCAATCACATTTTCATTGGCTTTGACAGCCAGCTCAGAGGGGCAGTTTTGCCTCAAATCTCCATCACAGCCAGCATAGCTACAATTCCCTTTACCATTAATAGGTTTAACCATCACAGGCACATTGAACCCATCAACAAGGCTGACATCGTAATAATCTACATCAGCACCAAGTGTAAATTCCGCAATTGTGACTGGCAAGCTGCCTGGACCTGTACAATTTACGGAAGGGCCACAGCTGCCTGTTTGGCAAGTGCTGGTGCTATTGTTAAAATTGCAGCCAGTTCTTGCCCAGATGCGGCCGCTCCAGCCATCAGGGGCATAATAGGCAGTAGATTTGCCTGGGTTCAATGTAAATCCGTCACCATGGTATTTGTCACCATGAGTTATTATTCCAGGCCAAACTGTCTCTTTGCAGACATTCACAATGGTAATGTTTTTGGCACTTGCATAATTTTTGTCCTCTGCCCAAGAAATATGTGAGTGGTAAATAGAAAACTTTATATTATATTGTAAAACTTAGTGTAAATGACAATGATTGAACATCAGTTAGCTAGTTGAAAGTTCTCTTTCATTCCATTTTCTCAGCAACAAAACACGAAGATGTTTTAAGAAGATGGATAAGAAGAGAAAGTGATTTACCTGACGCCACAATAATGAAGATGGATAAGAATTTGAGAAGTGTACTGAAATGATGAGCCATCTCAAGACACATTCAATTTTCTGACTTGAGAACTGACAGATTGGAGGAGATACATTTTATACCCAAGTAAAGATGAAGCTGAAAAAACAATAGAGAGAATGCTTGAAGCAGAGAGTGAATCTGCACCAAAGTGACAGAATAACCTGGGTTCCTTGCTTGCTTACTAAGCCAATTGATGATACCTTGCCCAAAATCAATTTTTTACTTATATTTTAGCTGATTTTCCCCCTCCTTTTTTACAGCTTTATTAAAGTCTTTTTCTGTTCCCATCAGGGCGAAAAAGTTTCTTCGTATGATCCAATCCAATTCAATGGGTTTGCCACAAGATAATGACTTGTCCAACTATTTTTGTGAATGCTTTCACCAAATAATTGTTCAGCAAAATTTTCAAGTTTCCTGGACTATAATCTGATCTATTTTCAATCGTCATATTTAATGAGATTCTGTTTTCTGAATATAATGTATAAGATGGGAAAAGTAACAAGAAACTCTGAATCTGTGACAAAATATCTGGAAAACGTTAATCAAGGGAAAAGTTGTTCTGTAAACAGTTGGTATATTCAACTTCTGAAGCGAATGATTGTACATGAAGCAAAATCAAATTCTGTGCCCAACTTACATTAAAATGGACTCGTTGGTGGAACCCAGTAATCCACTTCCCATTATTTCGAACAAAAGGTCATTGGGCAGTATTTATATAAGACAAAGACATCGACACTGTAATGTTCAATATACAACTACATCTCTATGATTTTAATAAATTATTAGTGCAAAATAAAAATCAGCTTCCAATAGAAAGAATTACCTGAATAGAAATATCAAATTACTTGTGAAAGGATAAAGAGGGAGAATATATATATATATATATGTATAAAATCAAAAGTATATGGTTCGAGTGAATAAATCAAAGAAAAACGACATTTTTTTCTATTTATATTTCTAATTAAAGGGCATTATAATAAATTGATAAAGTATTTATTATAAATAGTATCCCATCGCCACTTGTGGATTGGTATCGGTGGATATTATTTTGTCAGCAGACGATCATTATCTATATGAACAGTACCATATATGAATAGTCCGAGTATTTTTTAGGACTATTGATGGTGAACAGTATCTGTCGCGACAATATTATTCACGCATGATACTGTTAATATGAATAGTACATCTCAAACTATTTAATAAAATTTTGTCAAAAATTGTCACTACTTTCCTTACAGCAACGACTTTCGCCTATGAGGTCTTTCTACAATAGGTGGGCTGGTTGCGATTGCGTCACGACAAAGAACTTACGTAAGTATAGCCCGCGAAGGCCGTTCAAAGCTTTTTTTTTCATCCCCACCCGTGGCATTCTCTGTGCCCGTTGTGGATCGAATTCGAGTGCTCTAAGTTGTGGAAACTGCGGATTCAAGCATTGAAACAGTGAACTTTGGCCAAAAATTTGATGCGTGAATCAATGGCTTCATTAAATAATACACATTGGTATTGTTTATATAAACAATACCATATGGGAACAGTATTGCTGCAGCAGATATTGTTCACCATCAATAGTTCAAAAAAAATATAAATACTATTCACATAAAATACTCGTTCATGTGAACAGTGATCGTTCGCCGACCAAACAATATCCACTAGTGACCAGTTTCAGTCCACAAGCAGCGGCGAGATATTATTTATAATGGACACTTTATCAATTTACTATAATAATCTTTAAATAAGGGTGTATATTAATATTATTAAAATCATGAGGGTGTAATTGAGTAATAGACAATACCTTAAAGGTGTGGATAATTTTTGTCTTATTTATGTATCATAACATTTTCTTTTTATTGTTTCTTTAAAAAAAATGCTATGTTGGAAAGAGAAATGGACATTTTAATCTTTGAGTTTTTCGTGAATTATTCATGTTGTACTTAACTTTTTAATATTATCTCGATTAGTCTCTGTCGTTCAAAAATTATTGTTAAGTTACAATTATTGAGGGTATTAATATCAAATGGCGTTTTAATTTTTAATTCATAAATATAAAAGGGACAAGTCTAATTAAAAATCAAATCAACACTGGAGTAGGTTAGTCTAGATTGGTGCCGATTTCTAAAGTGATAAAAATATCTCTTCGTCTACCCAAAAGACTCCATCTCTGAAAAGAAAAATTGTTAAACCAATCATTCTCTATGGTAAAAATAAATTAAGCTATAAAGATTTTTGCCGAACTGGTTTGAAGCAAGAACACTAGCCATGATTTAAGCAAGAATCAACTCCATCAAAGAAGGTGAGCAATATTTATTATTTTCCTAAGGGTTGTATGGGTGGTTCAAATCGAGTATAGTTATAAAATGAAAGCTTTTCAATTTTTGAAGGGTTTAATCCAAAAATAAACAAATAGTCCTCAATTGTGATGATTTGTTACTGGAAAAAGGAGTGAGACATGGATATGCAGGTAAAATGGGTTTTAATGTTTACTAGAATAGGGGAGTGAAAAGGGTATTAATGTGGTTTTAAAATGAGTTAGATGAGATTAATTGAGTGCGAAAATTGACTTAACAGGGGTTTACAAGAGTTTCATTGTAATTTCAAAATGGGTGAAGTGGGTTTATATGAATATGAATATTGTGAGAACAAGGATGGAAATTGGTGCATTTTGATTTTTAAGGGGATAAAAATTAGGTAATTGGTTGATATAAAGAAAGTGTTAATAAAGTTCATAAAATGATGGTAGTGTTGGTATGGGTAAAAATCTGTTATTTGGTTGATTATTGTAGTATGAAATTGCATATGAAATGGGTTATTTTGGTTTGAAAACTATATGAAACTGGTTGTTTTCTAGATGCTGAGTATGTACTTGCTTGGTATGAAATTAAGTTTATTTTTTATTAATATTTTATGTTATATGTTTGGCACAGATGGAAGAATTGCATATTGAAGTTAATTTGTGTGGGATGACAGTGGATATTTATAACTGTGATATCGATTATATTAGTTGGGTAGGGTTGATTAACGATGTGATGAAGACAACATTTAAAATAACCAAGTTTAATGATAAGATATTTAATCTCACTAAATTTGTGCCATGGTTTGGTGCAAAGGTTGAGATTTATTCAAGCATCAAATTACTGAATTTTGTTACAATAATATTTGATAAAGGGGAGAAAGTGGTAAAATTTAAAATAAAACTCATTCTATTATCAATAGAAACAATAGAAACAAACCCTAAAAAATAAAGAGCAGCCCCAATCATTAGAAGCACTTTAAATATCCCTAAGCAACACCACTAATAGAATCAACCCTAGTCACCAGAAGCAGCATAACCATACTCAAACACCACCAGCAGCAAAATAGGGGCTTAAAAATAAAACTAGCTCCAGTCACTGGAAGTAACATAACCATCCCCAAACACCACCACTAGAAGAATAAGGGCATGAAAATAGAACTATCATTAATCACCAGAAGTAGACAAATCTGTCAAGTGATGTTGCTGCAAACATGTCTAATGATGATGCTTTTAATGAAGATTCTTATCAAGTAGACAGATAATGACATTGGAGATGTGATCAACAGTGATAGTGAGATTGATGGAGACATTGAAATTGACCTTAGTGATGGCTCGGATGGTATGGAAGATAATTAGTTGTTTGACTGTAAAAGTGATGATGATGCACCAATATTTAACAGTGATGAAGAAAAGAAAACATATGGCAGATAAGTTGGCTAAAGAGATTAGGGACAAAAATTTATAGGAGAGGCCATGATGAGGAGGTTTATTTTGAGTGTGCCTAGGTGTTTATGAATATAAGAAATTTTAGGAATATATCAAAAGATCATGCAATCTAGGAAGGTGTAGTTCTATATAGAATAAAAAATGATAAAGTTAGAGTTACTGTAAAGTGTGCATAAAAAATTGTGAATAAAAAATTCATGCTTTCTTAATGGACAAGACAAGTTTCATGATAAAAACCTTGAAAAATGAATATACTTGTTTGAAAGTGTATAAGTGTCGGGGATCTAATATACGTGGATGTATGTATGTGTAATTATATCTGTTACCTAAAATACGTATCATGTACATATTAAACGCGGCGGAAGCATTTAAACATGCAATAAACACAATAAATAAAATAATTAATCATATTAATATATTAATAGTATTGAGAACTCACCTGAACGTATAACGTTATACACGTATTTTCTCAGAGTTTGCATGAAGACTAACTCGTAGGCAGTTCTAGTCACCAACTCGGTAGGCTTGGTGAGCTAGAATAACAGTCCTATAGCTAGCACTGAGTTTAACTCTTAAACCCCTAAATGGCTGGTGGTGTGTAATTTTTCCTTTTCTCTAAAAGGATGAGAAATAGAAATTGAAGCAATTCACAATTGCTTCATTTGGCATCATAAAAAAAAATGAAACAATTTTATTTTTTCTATTTTTTTCCTTCTTTTCTCAGCACCATTTCTTTTCTTTCTCGGCCACAAAACACATACTTGCCTTTGCACTTTCAATTTCACACACATCTCTTATGTGTATGTGTGTGTATATATATATATATAATATTAAAATAATAATATAATATATTATATAATATTAATAATAATAAAATATAATATAATAGATGCCAATTATTTGGCACTCAAATAAAATAATATAAAATAATATAATATAATAATATAAATTAATAAGATATTATTGATTATTTAACAATTAAATAATTAATGTGTGAAATGACCATTTTGGCTCTCATAAATGGTTATCAAGTCTACCCTTAGTAGGTCTCACCAAATTTCACATTTGGATAACCTCAACCGAGGATCTACAATGTGTTATGTGTCATTATACAATTAGTAAATAATAATTATTAACTAATTATTGTATTTAACACTTAAATACAGATATGCATGCATTTCCGTAGTAGTGCTGAATATTATTGAATTAAACAATTTAATCTGGCACGCTGCTCTAGTGCACAATGAGTATACTCCATATTGCGGGACTCCTTAGGTCCACGCCCGATTCGTCAAATAGAACTATTCTATGAGTTCGTGAACATTGCTCCACGCACATGTCACGGATATACAAATCAGTGCGTTGAACCATGCAAACTGAGGTTACAACGCATATGTATAGTCCTTCCGTTATAATATCTTGGATGTACTGGGAATATAGATTATCACCGTCAAATTCTCATGTGCTCATCCATATCTTATCTTCAGACTTGTATCTCACTTAACATTATGTGTAAACTCCTTTGCCATATTGTTTTATCCTGAAAGAAACTCTATCCCGAGGTAAATGCTTGTGGCCACAAGACTTTCCAAGAAACAGTCTCGAAGCATCTGGATATCTAACTCCCTATGCGAGCTAACGAATTTCATATTTGTACACACCAGACTCTATAAGCATCGGACCATACCTAGTGACACCCAACAGTCACACCATGAAAGGTTTATGATATGCATGGAACCAAAGTATGGTAGATCACTTACAAGCACACCGTAGCACTCAGGTCAAAGAACCACGTATACTACTCAACTCGAGAGAACCCTCCGTTGACATCTTATATAGGGTATCTATCAGAGGCCCTTGTGAGTCTATCCCATATCCAGTCCTAACTGGATACCTATATGTCAATACAAACTCTAAGCTCACGGTCGGCTAGGAACAACTATCTATACCCTATAGGTATGACATATGCTAATCTATGAGTACAGGTATCTATCGATAGATCCGCATCGGTAGAAATAGATTAGGAACAATATTTGAGAACATACTTGCGTAATTGGTATTTTTTGGCACTCGATTGTAACTCTTGCAACTATGCAGTTACTAGTATATTCTCAGGTTTATATCCCATTACAGACAAAGCTCAAACTCTTGGATCTTCATTGAGTATTATAACTACTAACCTTTAGCTGCGCTAATATTTAACATTTATATGTCTCAGCGTGGCTAACTATGAGCCCTTATCTAAACTCCTTTAGATTTGATTTGAACTTTTTCAGATCATACAATGTCTGTAATGTTACATTGCATAGTACCATATTAATGGGTATTAGCAATTTAATGAGAATGTACACTTATATTAATACACAAGTATATGTACATTCAGGGATAACACGTAAGCACTGACCTTAACAATCTCCTACTTGTTTCAGTGCCATTCTTAATAGTATCTCATACACATTGACTCCATATGTTTCATAAATACTATTGGAGTTATGGCATTAGAAAGTGGGTTCGCTAAATTATTTATAGAACGTTTCTACAAATAATCTCATCTTCCTAGGCCCTCTAGTTATGTGAGACTCCTCTTAATATGATTAGAGTACTGATGTTCTCTTGGCACCTCGTTCTGTATAACGGCCTAGTTTTGTCGCAAATCTATGGGATAGGATCTATCTGTCTTGAAACTCTTCCAAGTCGAGCCATTCTTGATGGTATCTCATACATATTGACTCCATATGTTTCATAAATACTATTAGAGTCATGGCATTAGAAAGTGGGTCCGCTAAATTATTTATAGAACGTTTCTACAAATAATCACATCTTCCTAGGCCAAGATCCCTCTAGTTATGTGAGACTCCTCTTAATATGATTAGAGTACTGATGTTCTCTTGGCACCTCATCCTGTATAACGGCCTAGTTTTGTCGCAAATCTATGGGATAGGATCTATCTGTCTTGAAACTCTTCCAAACTGAGTGATAAACCTACGAATTCTCACTGCCTGTTCTGCTGTGTCAATATAAATTAGCAGTGAATCTCAAATCATCTAGTACTAATAAGAATGAGCACATTCGCGGATATAGACTCTCTATCATCTAGGTCAAACTAAAAGTTTGACTCTGTGCGTCTTCTCATTTGTAAGTCACTTTCTCTATATTTGAGAAACTTATCCTTTGTACTCTTACGGTACCTCAGGATATGTTTGACTATCATCAAATGGTAGACACTTGAATCAGACTGGAATCGACTCGTAACTCTTACAGCCAAATTAATATTAGGTTTCAAATACATTATAGTATACATCAAGCTCTAAAGAGCTGATGTATTTGGTGTATTAGACACTTTAACTATCTCATTTTCCATCTGAAGAGACATTCTCCTCGAAAAATAAACACCAGGTTCAAAAGATACATTAACTAACTGATAGTTAATAAATTGTACCTTTCTCGACGCTATTGATGTGAAATAATTTAGAAAAGTCCTATCAGTTTCCTAACTCTATCTCTATAAAGCTTTATACCTAGTATAAAGGAAACCTTTCCCAAAACCTTCATAAAAACATTCTTATGAGTTACTTTGACTGACTATAGCATACTGACATCATTCTCAATGACCAGTATGTCATCAACATGGAGCATTAAGAAGACTATCATGCTCATACTAACATTTCATGCACATAACCTTTCTCATTGTTTTTGATGAAACCAGACAATTTGATTTTCTCATCAAAACAGTGGTTCCAGTTTCAGAAGGCTAAATTAAGCCTATAAATGGACTTCTTGAGCCTGTACACTAGACTAGAAGTCTGGCTGGACGTAAAATCTTCAGGTTATTTCATGAATATCTCTTACTCGAGATATCCATTCATGAATGTCATCCTTACATCCATCTGCCAAACCTCGAAGTCATAATATGTTGCAAGAGCCAATAATATTCTAGTTGACTTTAACATTAATATTGGTCTAAAGGTTTCCTCTTAGTTAATTTTAGATCACTGAGGATTACCTTTCTAGAACCAATATAGGGCCTAGAAGGTCTTTACCTTCCTTTTGGCTTCCACTACCTTTTGTAAACCCTTTACAACCAATGAGAACAATTCCCACGAGTAGCTTTATCAAGTCCCAAACTTGATTCTGATGCAAAGAGTCAATTTTTATTTTTATGACTTCTTCCAGCCTCCCGAATTAATGACTGACATAGTCTCTTTATAGGTCAAAGGATTATTTTCTTCTACTAAGAAAACTCCAAGTTCACCTTTAGGCATCAACCATACCTCAAAGGTAACCTAGAAATCCTTTTCGACCCATTAGGAAGTGTGCTAAAAGGTCACTACTTGATTGAGCCTGAGTTCCTATCCTTGGTTCATTGAATTCTAGATTGACTTCACCAAGCTCAATTTTTCTATGATTCCTATGGTCCATGAGAAACTCTTCCTCTAAAATAGTAGTCTATCGAAAAACGAGCACACTTCGTTTCTTTGAATCATATAATTATTATCCTATTAAATTCACATGATACTTAATGAACCTATACTTGTACCACTCGAGTGTTGTTTATCTTGCTAAGTAACTCTTACAAAACAAGATACCCTACTGCATAACTCTTACGTAAGTAGGATAACCCTAAGTCTTAACTTATTTAAGATACAACTTCCTTCCTTTTTGTATCACATACAGAATGGAAGGAACAACTTCTGATGGAACTCTGCTTAATAAACAATTATCTTTGGAGCAAATTCTTACAGATATAGATCAGTAACACTCATTATCAATCGAACCATATCTAATAAAGTTCGATTCCTTATCACCGAAACATCATCATGTTGTAGAGTACTCGAAGAATTATAATGAGTGAGAATCTCATTCTTCCTTAAATAAATGAAAAACTTGCTATTAATGTACAGATTATCTCTATCTAATTGAAGGGATATGATGTAAATTTTGGTATATTTGGTCATTTTTGTGAATACATTATCATAAACTGATTAAGTTTATATGGTCAGATTAGGAATCCAACCATCCTTAACCAGACGGATAAACGTCGCATGCCTATATGACCAAAACTTATATACCACAGCTTCGTATGATTTAAAGATTTCGATCTACAGACATTTCTAATTGTATATAATGTCCATTTATTAACTGAAATTTAGTTAATAAAATATCATTCACATCACTGAACACAAGAAACTATTCCTAATAATCATATAATATTCTTCACTGACAAGTACATGAAGGGACATAATATGTCAAATGATGCTGTGGATATTATATTAATTATACAATACAACCATTGTATTGTATATGAGAAGTAAGTCAAGCTGCCCAACAACTTGAACCTGTAAGAAATCACCATTTTCTACTCTCAACATTACTTCTACAAGCTATTGCATTCTTGTATCTCTCAATTCTTATAACATTTTACAGATATGAGAGGGACTTGCAGTATTTTATACCCAGCTAAAAACTGACATCAAATGCCTTAGAAATGTCTATGTTTGTCTAGCACAAACTTGTGGTCTTCTTGATAATAATAAAGCTTGTAGGGTAAAGGAATTTTCAATACCCAACCTTACTGTAGTGGAAACACATTCTATCTATATTGCTTTCTTGTTGATCTTTGGATAAATATTGCCTCTGATGACATATCCTGGGTTTCTGCTTCATCTTCTTCTCTTCACTTATCTGGTCTCAACAGATATACTTAGAGTACAAGATGAAGCACGCTGAATAAAGAGGGTCTCGCCCCCCTCTATTCAATCCTTTAGAGAGGTGTTATCAGAAATACCTTACGGCAGACTCTGATCAATAATAAATCTAAGATTTTTTGAATCCAGAACATTTCTGAGATTCATCCGCGGGTCAGAGTAATTCCTAGTACCTTTAAGTTGGACTGTATCAACTATGCACATCAACTAGTTCGTAATGGCCATTTTACTTGACAGGCCAAACTAATGGGAGATGTAAGCGGAATGGTCATTAAATCACTAATAGAACATTTTAAATCATGGGTATACTAATTATACTTTTTTAATTTAAAAAGCCCTTCCACTGCTTTACATAATCCCGGTAATCTCTTGAACGGGAAGACGATAGTTTAAACTCTTTTAAACGATACAGTGAAAAGTAGATCCCATCAAAATTTACTCGGGCCTCGCGCTGTAGCAATATTTTCCTTTGTAAACCCAACAGGTAGACAATATTTATCAATTGCATCTCGAAACTCTTACCACTTGATCTTAAATACACCTTATTTTCACGCTATAGCAATATTGAGTAAGTGTATTCTAGATTAACTTGTCAATAATCAAATATATGCTATTGATACTACCCTCATGCTATAGTAATATCGGACAATACTTTCGCATATATTTATCTCATCTCATGTTTAACCAGTATAGTCCAAGCCTAACTGACCAAGTCTCTCACGCTGTAGCAATATTGAGAAAAGACCGATGTGACTTATCTAGCACCGTATTGACAAGACGAATCAGAATAAAACATTATCTCATAATGTAATATTCTTCAATCTGATTAAGAGAGATTTTTTTATAACCTAGGTCTCCATCTAATGAGGAGGGTAATTATCAATTAATTAATTTTTCTATGCAAGCACAACTAACCCCCACCAATAGGGCTCCCATTGTGGTTGCCAACACAGAAAAATTAATCATGATTTATAATGCAGACTAATAACTCTTTATCACTGTATCTCATAAACTCCGATTTATAATGTAGATTAATAACTTTTATTACTACATCTCATAAATCTACACATGCAAAACTAATTTTGAAACATTGTTAAAAAAATATTGTTCATTTGCTACTGTTTAAGTGAATAGTACCCCCAGCGCTGGTTTACATCACTGAAGCGTTAGGAGGTCGAACCCCCAGCACCGCGGCACTCATGCTTCATAGCTAGGGCGCGAATTCCAAAAGCTTTAACGCCCCAGTGCAGATTTGCCAGCGTCTGTGGCACTAGCCCTCTAGCTCTGTAATGCCCAATGTACCCCCTTTGGCATACCCATTTCAACACTTAAAATGCGCCATTTACATTAGGCCTTTTGTATCCATTCACTCAAACAACACCCAAATATATCCTAAATGGCTCTGATACCATTTTTTTCGGGAATCTAATATATGTGGGTGTATGAATGCGCAATTGTGTTATTGCCTAAAATATATATCATATACATATTAAACGCAACAGAAGTATTTAAACATGTAATAAACACAATAAATAAAATACATTAATAGTGTCGAGAACTCACGTGAACGTGTAATGTTATACATGTATTTTCTTAGAGTCTACATGTAGACCAACTCGTGGGCAGTTTTAGTTACCAACTCGGTAGGCTTGGTGAACTAAAATAGTAACCCTATAGCTAGTACTAGGTTTAACTCTTAAACCCATAAATGGATGGTGTAAGTATTCTTCATTTTCTCTAAAAGGATGAGAAATAAAACTTAAAGCAATTCACAATTGCCTCATTTTGCACTACAGAGAAAAATAAAACAATTTTATTTTTTCTATTTTTTTTTCTTTTCTTAGCACCATTTCTTTTCTTTCTCGGCCACAAAACACACACTCATCCTTGCACTTTCAATTTCACACACATCTCCTATATATATATATAATATTAAAATAATAATATAATATATTATATAATATTGATAATATTAAAATATAATATAATGGATGCCAATTATTTGGCACCCAAATAAAATAATATTCAATAATATAATATAATATAATAATATATGATAATATAAAATAATGAGATATTATTAATTATTTAACAATTAAATAATTAACGTGTGGAATGACTATTTTGCCCCTCATAAATAGTTACCAAGTCTACACTTAATGGATCCCACCCAATTTCACACTTAGATAAACTCAACCGAGGGTCCACAATGCACCACGTGTCATTATACAATTAGTAAATAACAATTATTGACTAATTATTGTATTTAACACTTAAATACAGACACACGTATTTTTGTAATAGTGCTGAATATTGCTGGATTAAACAATTTAATCTGGCATGCTGCCCCAGTGCACAACGAGTACACTCCATATTGCGGAACTCCTTAGGTCCATACTCGATTCGTCAAATGAAATTATTCCATGAGTCTATGAACATTTCCTATGTACACGTCACGGATATACAAATCAATGCGTTGAACCATGCAAGCTGAGGTTACAACGCATATATATAGTCATTCCGTCATGATATCCTGGATGTGCTAGGTATATAGATTATTACCATCAAATCCCCATGTGCTCATCCATATCTTATCTTTAGATTTGTATCTCACTGAACAATATGTATAAACTCATTTGCCATATTGTTCTACCCTGATAAAAACTCTTTCTCGAGGTAAATGCATATGGCCACAAGAATTTTTGAGATAAGTCTTGAAGTATCTAGATATCTAACTCCCTATATGAGCTGATGGATCCCATATTTGTACACACCAAAATTCGTAAGTATCGGACCATACCCAGCGGTCACACTATAAATGGTCTATGACATACGTAGAACCGAAGTATGGTGAAGCACTTACAAGCTCACCGTAGCACTCAGGTCAAAGGAACATGTATACTTCTCAACTCGAGAGGACCCTTCATTGATGGCTTACATGGGGTGTCTATCGGAGGCCCTCGTGAGTCTGTCCTATATACAGTCCTAATTGGATACCCATATGTCAATACGAGCTCCAATCTCACGGTCGGCTAGAAATGACCATATATACCCTATAGGTACGACATATGCTTATCTATATGTAAAGGTATTCACTGACAGACCCGCATCGGTAGAAATAAATCAAGGACAATATTTGAGAACATACTTGCGTAACTGGCATTTCCTGGCTCCCGATTACAGCTTTTACAACTATACAGTTACTAGTATTTTCCAGGTCCATGTCCCATTACAGACAAGGCTCCAACTCTTGGATTTTCACTAAGTATTATAATTAGCTAACACTTAACTGTGCTAATATTTAACATTTATATGTCGCAGCGTTACTAACTATGAGCCCTTATCTAAACTCTTTTAGATCTGAATTGAACTACTTCAAATCATACAATGTCTGTAATGTTATATTACATAGTATTATATTAATGGGTATTAGCAATTTAATGAGAATGTACATTTATATTAATACACAAGTATATGTATATTCAGTGATGACATGTAAGCACCGACCCTAACAATAAGCACCTGAAGTTACCAACAAATGGGTGTCAATATAATTTTGATCACAAATAGTGAGGCTATAGTGAAGATTATAGAAGATTTGGATGGTGATGGAGGATATTATTTCAAAAGAATATTCATTAGTTTTAAAACTCAACAATAGAGTTATTAGAGAGGATGTAAGAGAGTTATTAAACTTGATGGATGCCAATTGAAAGGAGCATTTAGAGGCATTTTACTCCCTATTGTGTCCATGGATGCCAATAATGGTATTTTCCCTTTGGTTGTCTATATTCGTGAGCAAGAAAAAAAAAATAGTTGGACTTAGTTTTTGGAATTATTTAAATAGTAGATAACATTCAGAATCATATAGCCATTACTTTTATGTTGGATAGACAAAAGTGAATAATTAATGTTATGGGTAAGATATTTTATAGAGTTACTATTAGATTTTATTGTAGGCATGTTTATGCAAATTTAATAAGAAAGTTCCTTAGTGAGGTACTGAAAAAGTACTTTTGAAAGGCGGCTAGAGTAACAAATAAGTATGACTTCAATATTGCCATCAAGGTTATACACTAGATAGACGAATCTACTCGTAAATGGCTACTGAATAGTGATCCCAACACATGAGCCTGCCATTACCTTGATTCATTCTACAAGGCAGACATAGTGACTAACAATATATGTGAATCGTGGAATGAGTTTCTAAACGACCATAGAAAGCTACTTGTTTGTGACCTGCTTGAGTTTATTTGGATGTAAATTATGAAAAGAATGATTCGAAGAAGAGAAAAAGCAGAAGCTTAGGATTTATACTTACATCTAAAGGTTCAAAAACAATGAAAGTAGGAAAAGTAGCAAGACATGTAAAGGTCATGAAAGCCAACAAAATAAAGTTTGAGGTGCTAGAAGTTGTCTTTGAAACTAAAAGACATTATGTTGTGGATTTAAGCAAGCATAAATATGATTATAGGGCTTGACAAATTAGTGGGTTGCAATGCAAGCATGGTCTAGCTTGCATAGTCCACTATTGTTAAGATCTAATTAACTATGTAGTTAAAGTATGACCAAAGACTCTTACATTCAAACTTATTCAGAGACTCTTTATCCAATTCTAGATAGAACAACCTGACCTAAGGTGGATAGACTTGAGCTATTAGCTCCAGTTAAACTGGTTCATTCAAGAATACCTAAGATCAAGAGAAGAATGGAGCCTAACGAAACACCCAGTGCAGTTCAACTGCTAAGAGAAAATATTTGATTAAATGTGGTCTCTACAAAAAAATGGGGCATAACAAAAAAAACAAGTTAGAAGCAGGTGATTGCTTATTTTAGTAACCATATCAAATTTGTTTTATGTTTTATTTGTAATCGTAATTGCAATTGCTAATTCTCATATTGGATTTTTTTTTTCTTGTAGAAAATACAAGGACAATCTAGCTTTGATAATATGACGTCACAAGGTTAATTCTTCTTCTAATGTTAATTATGTTAAATAAAATGCTAATGTCTTTAATTTTTCACCATAAGCAGGTTCTTACTGGTGGAGGATCTAATAACGTGGGTGTATGTATATGCAATTGTGTCTATTGCCTAAATACATATCAAATACATATTTAAGTCTAACAGAAGCGTGAAACATGAAATAAACACAATAAATAAATATATTAATCACATTAATATATTATCAGTGATTGAGAATTTATCTCAACGTGTAACGTTATACACGTAATTTTCTAGAGTCTGCATGGAGACTAACACATGTGCAGTTCTAATCACTAATTCGGTGGGCTTGGTGAGCTAGAACAGCAGCCCAATTTTTAGTATGGGATTAACTCTTAATCCTTAAAATAGCCGGGTGTGTGTTTATATCATTTTTTCCAAATGGATAAAAAATGAAGAATTTGAAATAATCTACTATTACTTCAAATTGAAGCATTCTCTTCCATTTTTAATTTTTCTTTTCTTTCTTCTTCTTCTTCTCTTCTTCCTCTCTATTTCTCTCGGCCAAATTTTGGCCCTCACTTCACACACCTCTCATCTCTCTTTCTTTCTTTATATATATATATATATATTATAATATTATAATATTAATATAATATAAATAATAATAATAATAATAATAATATAATAATAATATATTATATAATATAAAAAGAGAGATATTTTAATTATTTAACTATTAAATAATCAAAATAAGAAATGACCATTTTGCCCTTCATCAATAGTTACCAAGTTTACCCCCTAGTGGGTCCCACCAAATCCTATGCTTGGGTAAACTCAACTGAGGGTCCACAATACACTACGTGTCCTTATAAAATTAGTAAATAATAATTATTGACTAATTTTTGTGTTTAACATTTAAATACAGCTACGCACACATTCTCGTAAAAGTACTGAATATTACTGGATTAAACAATTTAATCCGGCACGCTACCCCAGTGCACAACGAGTATACTCTATATCGCGAGACTCTCTAGGTCCTACGTCCGATTCGTCAAATAAAATTATTTCATAAGTCCATGAGCAATGCCCTACGCACACGTCACGGATATACAAATCAACGCATTGAACCATGCAAGTTGAGGTTACAACGCATACGTATAGTCCTTCCGTCATGATATCTTAGATGTGCGGGGATATATATTATCAATGTCAAATCCTCTTGTGCTCATCCATGTCCTATCTCCAGACCAGTATCTCACTGAACAATATGCTCAAACTCTTTTATCATATTGTTCCACTCTGGCGGAACTCTTTTTCGGAATGATTGCTTGTGGCCATAAGACTTTCCGAGATAGAGTCTCGAAGCATCTAGATATCTAACTCCATATGGGAGCTGATGGATCCAATATCTGTACACACCAAACTCCATAAGCATCGGACCATGCCCAGCGACACCCAGCAGTCACACCATGAAAGGTCTGTAATATATGTGGAACCAAAGTATGGTGGATCACTTACAAGCCCATTGTGGCACTCAGGTCAAAGGACCACGTATACTACTCAACTCGAGAGGATCCTCCGTTGACGGCTTACATTAGGTGTCTATCGGAGGCCCTTGTGAGTCTGTCTCTGATAAGGGCAAATTTGTCATATATTTTCTCATATTTTTTGTTTGATATTTTATTATTTTATAGAATAGATGGCTATTTATATGCTTTATTATTATTTATAAGGACTTGAACGAAATTTAAAGAAAAACGTATGAGTCCAGCGCCACGAGGATTATAGCTCCAGCACTGGAACAGTGATCGAGATAAGAAAAACAACCTGTTTAAGTCACATCTGGCGCCCTCGTGCCAAACAATCACCGCGCCAGCGATATGCCAGTGCTAACATCTCACCGCTCCAGCGGTGAAGTCTTTTTCATGTGTCGCCCCAGCGATAACTGCGTAGAGCCCCAGCGGTAGCGCGAGTCCTAGTCTGACGAGAATTGAGATTTTGAAGTTCATATCAATCTCTATAAAAAGCCACTCGTTTCCAACACTTCAAGAATCAACCTAGAGCACCCAAGACACATTCAAGAACACCAAGAGTACAGAGCACTAGTCTTGGAGAGTAATAGGAGTTTAATTGAAGCAACTTTACAGAGAGATTCAAGGCGTTCTTTGGCATCAAGAGTATCTTAGGCAGCGCAATTAAGAGCAATTCGACGTCTATATTAGTTTGCTATTGATTGTATCATGATTTATTATTATTTTTTTTACTGTTGTTCTCTTGTATCCATGAATTAAATTTATTTTTTAGAGTTAATACTTGAACTCAATATGTGTGCTTAATTGCCATATCTTTTGAATATGTAATAAACTTAGTTCTTTGATATTCAAATTACTTAATCTTAATGCTTCAATATATCTAATTAATATATGGTAAATGAGTTGGTAATATTATTGATAAACTCAGAAGAGGAATCATAATATTTAGACCTAAGTAATTTGATGCATGATTGTAGAGTAACATTCAATGTTGCATATGCAAGTTTCAATTTAGGATAGGAATATACCTAATTAGCATGTATGATCAATAAGACATAATCTTAATGAATCTTAATTTATTACAAGTACCATAGGAATATAGATATTTGGTAAATTAAGGTATACTTGCATGACCTTGGAAGAGGCATGTGATTACATTAGTGCCTTGATCAATAACAAAGACTAAGGGAGTTAAATATTAGAAGATTAATCATTAGAAAGCATATTGAGGGATATTATTAATCCTAGGTTTTCTCTATATTGCTATCACCTAAATCTCTTTGCATTGTGTTTTTATTTTTATATTCTCTACATTCATTCTTAGATTTTTATTTTTTTCTGAATAATTATTAGGAAGACATAATTTTAGTAATTGGTTAAAAAGAAGAAATTATCCCAGTGGGTTCGACATCCGACTTATTTAGTCCCTTTATTACTTGCATACGATAGTGTATACTTGCACTTAATTATAAGATATAGAAATATCTCATCAGTCTCATATCCAGTTCTTACTAGATACCTATATGTCAATACAAACTCTAAGCTCATAGTCGGCTAGGAACGACCATCTATACCCTATAGGTATGACATATGCTGATCTATATATAAAGGTATCCATCGACAGACCCGCATCGGCAGAAATAGATCAAGGACAATTATTTGAGAACATATTTGCACAACTAGCATTTACTGGCACCCGATTGCAGCTCTTGTAACTATGCAATTATGAAGATTCTTAGGTCTATGTTCCATTACAAGCAAGGCTCAAACTCTTGGATCTGCTAAGTATTATAACCAACTAATACTTAACTGTGCTAATATTTAGTAATTATATCTCTCAGCGTGGCTAACTATGAGTCCTTATCTAAACTCCTTTAGATTTGATCCAAACTCCTTCAGATCTATAATTTTTGTAACGTTATATGCATAATACTATATAAATGGGTATTAGCGATTTAATAAGAATGTACACTTATATAAATACACAAGTATATATATATATTCAAAAATAACACGTAAGCACTGACCTAACAGTTCTTTTGTTATTAGTTTTGGTTAGCAACAAACCTCACACTAATCTTCAATTCAACCTAGTGTTACAGTTATAAGTTCTTCTCAACCTATTTTAAATAAGCAGAAATTTTTTTCTTCAAAATCAAACTTTTACCCAACCTTTGCATTCTCAATTGTGACAATGAGGTATTTTTTTCATAATCAAGTCTGCTCTTAGGTTTGGCAGCCAATTACAATAATACTTTTTTTTTGTAAAGTAGTTCTTTTGTGTAATTATGTGTGCATGCTATTTGTGTTTAACTCAAATATAGTAGTTTGACATAATGGATATACAATACAAACTCATATGTTTTGATAAGTTCCTATCTTCTTTTTTTTGGATTATTTGTTGAAGTAGAATCTTTCTATTGGCTATAACATCATTGACAATGTTCATTCATATTATGAATTTCATATTTTTTTTTTGTTGTAGAATTTAAATGTTCATTCTAGTACATTTCATTTTTTTATAATAAGTACTGTACAAATAATTAAAAGTACTATTGCAAATGTTAACAACTTCTTGATAATTATTACGATTGTATAAATATTGCTTAAGAACTTAGACTATTCATTTTTTCTTTGCATGTCTGGCCTTTTTAATATGCACACGTTTGATTTGCCATTGGTTGAAGACTTTATACATTCATTTTCTCTCATTGGTAGCCTTAACTTTGAGTTTTATGGATTCCAAAATGTAAAATAACTACATCGTTGTTCTTGTTGTAGTAAAAATATAATTTGTTATGTATCTGTTTAGACTCTGATATTCCACTTTAGCCTTTTGCCCACATCTGCATTTTTACGGTCTTTCATGCTCGGGAAAATGAACAGTTGTACTTTTCTGTCATATTTGATATATTAAAAAACTATCCTCTTTGCATACGCTCGTTCCTTATGAAATTTGATCATTTCTCCATTAATTTGCTTCATATATCCTACACTTGTTGAAGATGTGTCCATTTTCCTCTTTGATATGAAAGATAAATGTTTTAGTTGATAGAGCCACTCTCTTTCTAAGATAATATCGTTGAAATAAGTTTGAACTTTGATGTTGATACTAGGCTTGTATGCTCACTGGATATATTGCAATGTTAGGAAAACATGTAGTCCTTTTTTATATTAGGCTTGGATGTGTTGCAGTATTGGGAAAAGGATATTTTTCTCTTTGAGCCGGTTCTGCTGGTATGCAAATTAATAAGGTACAATATTAGGATGTTTTGAAAATGAATGGTTGATGTAGTGTTGCAATTATTTACTTTAAAGATTATCATTATATAGGGGAATTTTTGCCCATCAGAGGCATAACTATTAGAAACAATGCCATTGATCCACGTGCATTTATCTTGTTTGCTTAAATATTTTTAGGGTATTTTAGTAATTCAATCTACTTTTTAAAGTCATTTTGGGTATTAAATTTTGTTCAAAAGGGTATTATTGTAATTTAACTCATTATTTTGTATATCAATGTCATTTTAATTCTTATATTAGTGTCAAATTTTTACTTAGTTGTCACATTAAGGGTAGATTAGTAAAAGACCCTCAATAATTATAATTTAACGGTGATTTTTAGACGGCAGAGACTAATTGAAGTAATATAAAAAATTTAAGAATGACATGGGTAATTCATGAAAAATATAGACTAAAATATCTTTTTTTTTTGTTTTTGGTTGGAAATGGAAACTACATTTAATATCAAATTACTTGTTTTCTTTTCTTCTGTGGACTAGGCTAGGATTGTGAAAAAAAAAAAGGCCGAAGTTCAAAATGAAGCGAAGCCGAACCATGAGGTTTAAGTTGGGTTCATAACTTCTGTGAATTAGGGCCAGCTTTTTCAACCCATATAACTCAACCCAATGTGTATATATATGAGGACAATAAATGGTAAGAGTGAATATTTCTAAAATGGCATCAATGCATAAAAGGGGTGAAGTAAGAAAAATTTTAAAATCGACAATAATTTTTGTTATTTTACTTCTTAGAATATATATTTTTATATTTCGACTTTTGTAAATTTTTATTTTTGACACTAAAACGTCTATATAATTAAAGTTTAATTCTATAATATAAAGACTCTCGACATTTTAGCCTTCCCTATTTTAATTTTTAGACTTTCCCCTACATGAATGCTAACCAATGAAAGTCTTTTTCAGGAATCTCTACTATCTTACTGCAGGTTCTAAATAATGAACTTACATTGAATTTTATTTTTGAAGTGTCACAAAATTAAATGATTGTTCAAGTTGTAGCCACAAGAGCAAAATATGATGAGCAATTGAAGCAGACCATAATCAAGAAAAGCAACCAATTATCAGAAAGACCAATAGATTGGAGGCAAGATTAATTTTATCAATAAACAAAAATTCAATGTAACTTCATTAATATGTTGAACATACTCTGTATTCCTTTAAAAAAAAGAGAGAGAAATAGTAGAGATTCCTATAAAATGAAATATGCATGCATGCAAAGTGTGCAAAAATAATGGAAGAGAAAGTGGCACCGAGAAATAGTAGAGATCCCCCTGACAGAGGCATCACACATGCAAGCAATTGGCAAGACAATCCCATGTGGAAGCAAAGCCAAGAAAGCTCCTTTTCAGTGAAGTCACGTAGAGTTTCAATGACTTAGTCTCAACCATGTAGTTTCAATGATAGAGCTTTAATAATAAAACTCAAGGTTACTTCTTCTACAAACGATTATGAGTTTGTAGTCAAGCATTAAATTATTTTTTTCCTATAAATTTTTCTGTTAAGAAAATGTTATTTTAGTATTTAATTTTATAAATATATACTAACTTAGTTTTTATTTCTTTAAAGTCGAAATTGATAATAAAAAGTTATTGAAAACGTTGTTACAAAAATTAACCTAATATATATTAAAAAAATAAAGATTAAGTTAGTATATATTTATAAAATTAAATATCAAAATAATATTTTTTTTAAAAACAAAAAATTGCATTAAAACAAGCGAGGTACTAAGAGGACTATCCTTCAAAACAATAGAAATCAGCAATTGACTTGAGTTCGCGCGCCTTCTTTATCGTGTTAATGGCCTTTTTATTATTATTATTATATATTTTTAATTTTTTTATGTTATTTTATTTAAAAATAATAAATAAATATTATTAAATTATAAAAAATTAAAAAATATAATTTAATCAATAAGAAAATATTTTTTTCTTTTCTTTTTTTAATGAAATTTTTGTTTTCTTTTTTATTATAAATAAATGGATAATAAAATAAAAAAGTATAAATAAATAATTAATAAAATAAAAAAGTATAAATAAATAATTTATTTATAATAAAATATATACTATAATTAAAGTATAAATAACTTTAATTTGAAATATTATTTAAATAATAACAACTAATTAAATAATTTATTAAAAATAATAAATATTTATCGATTAATATTTATGAATATTAACTATAATGCATTAATATAATATTAATTAAATATTTATTATTAATATAATATGTGGGTATTCATATGTAAGAATTTGTAAATAGATGAAAAAAAAAAAAACGAAAGAGAGCCATTTTATCGTTTATGCGGTAGATCTGGTGTTTCCGGCGACCCGCGATGGTCAATCTGAAAGCTATGACGGCGTAGAGCTCGAGTTGTGGCGCACAAAATTATTTTTAGCGTTTATGTGGTAGTTCTGGTGCTTGAATGGCAGCTGTTGAAGGCTAGGGTTTGCTGGCCGACACTTGAGGAGCCAGTTCGTATGGTAGGTTGGTTTTAAAAAGCGTCGGTGGTGGCAAATCACACGACTGAGTGTGCGGATCATGTGGCTGCATGCCCTTGGCAATTTGAGGCGACGAGGACCAGCAGGATTTGATGGTCGAAGACAATGACAACTTGGCACGACGGCGGTACGTGGTTCACGATGGTGCTGTGCTTTGTCTTCATTTTTCACGATATATTTTTTTTTACTTTTTAAGATGGACCAGATTAAGAAGATTGTGGTGTTGGTGAGTGATAACTTAGGAAGTTACTTTTGCTTGGCAAAGAGTTAGGTATTGATACCAATTGACCTAACCTAGAAGTGATATTAAATATTGTTTCCGTATTTGTCTCAAATTTACGAGAAAATATAACTTCATAAATACACAAATATTGAATTCACCAAAGGAAAAAAAGAAATATTATTGATAAATTATTCGTACAGACATCATTAAAACGATGTTGTTTTAAGTTTATTGTGCTCAAGGATATCATTTTGCTTAAAAGAATGTCTTGATATGAGCCATCACATCTAATATTCTTTGCATTTTATTGAAGTTACTTGTTATTTCATCCAAAAAATAAAATAAAAAAGGTTATTGTTTGCTTATTTGTTTAAAAAGCCGTGAATTAAGAGTCGTTGGACGTGACATCTTCTACATCATTTGTGAGCCATTAGATTAGTAATCTACTTAAGAGTTAGATTAAATGAGATTATTGACATGGATTATATATAATAATTATATAATGTGTTTTGTCTTTCTTTTTCCTTAACTTCTCTCCAATTTTTCTCTCATTTTTCCTACCTTTTCTCTCATAAGTCAAGTGATTTTTTTTTCTTTTTTCTTTTGACCTATAAACGTGAATTCTTATAATAATCTAAATCATAATTTTTTTTTTGTTTGTTTTTATACTTATCTAACAATTATAATAATAAAAATTTAAATAAATGAAGTAGTGTGTCAAATACATACCTAATCTTCAGAAGGTTATAGTTTGGCTATAAGTATCAAAATCACATTTATAATATATTATTTTACATTGTTGAAGGAAAACACCATTCTCCTTGTGAGATTATATTAAATGAAATTATAACTAAGATTAACTTTGAATCTTAATATCTTTGTACAGCAGAATAATGTAATGGCAAGTAAAAATAGCAAGAATATAAAGTAGATAATAAAGAGTACAATACAATCACTTATGTGGTTTGACCAATTGCCTATGTCTATGATGGATTTAAGGATCCTAATCTCTTTTATTAACTCCTTAGAGAGTTTATAAAAAAAAAACATGAAGAACATTCAAAAGGATCTAATGAATATTGTACCTTTATTCTCCCAAGAACAATGAACACTTAAACAATAGTTGTACTCTAGTGCATACAAGCACTTAGTGTCTACTTAATTCTTCTTTCTATTAGAGTTTCTCTTAATGCTTGATATTTAATCTAAAGTAAAGGTTTATATAGGAGTTATTTCGTATCTACTAACTCTAAACCTAATTAGAATAAGACTCCACACTTCTAAGAGTCTACGCCCCCCAAAACTTAGAAATTCAAAACAAACTCACATTTCTCGCGTCTGGCACCGCAACGCTGTGTCTTGCTACAGCTAGTGCCACGGTGTTGCCTTTTCTGTCTTAGGCACTGCGGTGCTCAGCCCTGGACAACAGTCCCGCACTTTTCTCGCCTCATTTCACGTCTCTAAGTCTCATTTCGCTTCTCCCTTGTGTGTTCTACGCGTTCTAGATTTCTTGTGACTCACCTCTTTGATATTCTTCACAATTCTTACCTATACAAAATTGTTGAATCATCAAATTCCAATATATACCATTTGGATGGAGTTCAAATGTTTTTGTTTAAACCTTAAAAATATAGGGTTAAACTTTGTTTAACTCATTTTTCTATTTTCTAACTGATTTTATGAATTTTATCTTTTTCTAAGAACTCATATTAAGTTGTCATTTCTTTTTGTTATTTTTTTTTCTTAGTAGCATATTTACTATATTTAAATCATATTATTTAACGTAGGTATAAGAGGGAAACGTGAACCTTAGTTTGTTATTTTTTATAATTATTCAATTAGTCCATTTCTCTCGAGAACATGTGTTCTTTAATTCAATTTTCTTTTTTTGTTTATGAGGAGAAGAAGAAACAAGAGGAGAGGAGAGGAGAAAGGGGGTATGATTGATCCAAGGGCTAATCATGGAGACAAAAAATTACGAACTTGGGGATAATAATGAATGATAAAATAATGGTGGAATTTATAAAGATATCAAGGTTAACAATTTTTGTTTACCGGTATTATTTGGCGTTAGTTTGCACTCAAATATTTTCTACAATTGGTTAGGATGGGTAGAGAGTTATTTTGAATTGGTGGTAGATTTGCTAAAAGATAGGAAGGTTAAATTGGTGTTCATGAAATTAGAGAGAGAAGCCTTGGCATGGTGGATTCAAGTTATGAATAAATAGTAGATTAAAGATAAAAATACCAATTCATCCATGGGAGAATATGAAAGAGAAGCTAAAGGTGTAATATGTCTTGTCGGATGATGAGCAAAACTTATATATATATATAATAAGCTTTTGTTGCGGATATCAAACTATATTCTTCAGTTTGACACTCCTATGACATCAACTAAGTCGCAGCCTTGATATCATTTTATGCGTGTGCAGAAGCCATAACTCACAAATAAGTAAGACCATATACGATTAACACACCAATAAAGATAAAGAAAATAAACCAATCAACAAAACACAATATATACGTGGTTAAGCCTAAAATACCTATGTCTACGGAGAATCTATGATCTAACCTCTTTCATTAATATAGATCACTAAGTATCTTCTTACATCATCAGTGATCCCACAAGACCTCTTAGTATCTCCCATAGAGACCTCTAAGTATCTACTATTGATTACTATGACCTTCAAGACCTCTTAATATTTCCTCATAAGAGATTTCTATAAGGAATACAAGAATAGCCTTAGCCTTTAAGCCAAAAGGATCTGTGGTGTCTCTTTATTCACTTAAAATAATTTTCACCCAAAAAATGGTTCCACCCTAGTGCAGAGCTCATCGTACTTCATGTCTACTTGGCTTATTTATTAATTTTATGGTTACATTTTGAAAGTTTAGATGCTTGACTTTCTTTTGTGTTTGGTAAGGTTTATATAGTGAATAAAACACCATTAGAAACCATAAACATAGTTGGAATAACAGTCTTGACTTGTAAGAGTTCTAATCTCACTTAAAGAAGTCAATTAGACTAAAACAAGAAATACTCATAAGTTGTCGTGTGAACAGTAACCTCATGAACAATACATAATGGACGGTACTCACTGTGAACAGTTCCCCCTAGTATGAATAGTATCACAGTGTAAATAGTACCATTCTTCTAGATTTTCGTTTTGCTCTTCTTTTGTACACCTAATGCGTACTTAATTTCATAATGACTCTTCTTTTTATATTCTTTACAATTTTTATCTATACAAAATTATTAAATCACTAATTTCTAATAGCTTCAAAATTGTTGCCAAGGAAATAGGATGACAAGCAAATATACTAAGGAGTTGATCAAGTTGACTGCCCAAAGTACATTGAAAGAGCATGGGCACAATAGATGGCTAGCTTTGTTATTGGATTGAGAAACAAGTTAAAGGAAAAGATGGAGATGATGACATTCTAACATGCTAATGAAACAATAAGCAAAGGCAAGAAGTTATAACTTGGGGTGAAACATAGGCCTTATGTGAAGGTGCAATGTGCTTTGCAACAATATATACCAACAAAGTAGAACCAGTTTGATAGAATAAGGGAGTTGGGTAAAAATGCCAATGCAGAGAATAACAGTAAACTAAGGTGGGATAACAATAATTAGAAACAATCGCAGTATATATAGTTCTAGGTATTATAAGCGGGAAAAGGCTGCAATTTTAGTTGAGGTGATGGAAATAGGTCAAAGAACTTTAGTAATGAAGATGATTATTCGAAGATTGATAGCTGCAGCAATAAGAGTGTATAAAGCTATTGTGAATAGTGGTAGTAGTGAAAATGTAGTGTCAAAAGCTTTAGTTTAGAGTTTAGATTTGAAAATATAGAGAAAGGTCCGTTGATTTTCCTTTTTTTTTTTTTTTTAAATGATAGGAAACTTTTATAAGTTTGAAGTTTTTTTGTGATGGATTAGTAATGGATGTTTACCATATTTTGGTAAGCAAGTCTTAATAGTATGATATAGATGCAACTCACAAGGGTAAACAAAATGTACATGAGTTTTTGATGTAGGACCATTTAGAAAATTTTAATTATTAGGCTATCTTATTTTTGTTGGACTTTACTGATTTAATTTTTTTTTTATTTTAGTTAAATTAGGATTTGAGTTTTTATCTTATTTGAGAATATTATAATTAATTCTTATTAATAAGTTTATAATCTCTATTATTTTTTTGGCTTTCAATAATACTTCTTTATTTCCTTGCATAATTAACTAGTAGCATCTAATTTAAAAGTATATTTGAAAATTGTTTATAACAAGTCATTTTGGGTCTAGAATGCATTTACTTGTTTGTAGAACAATAACTACTCTTTTGTTTTTCAATTAGTGGAACTAAATGTTTCCCATTAGAAATTAGACTGACTATAGACTTAGGCTCATCTCCAAAATTAGTCCAAGTTCTCTCTTAAGGGCCAGCCCAAACTAATTACACTATTGGCCCTTCAATTCGTTCAAGTTATCTATTACTAGACGATCAAAGCTAGATCAAACTTGGGGACAACCTGTACACATTCCTCAGGCTAGTAGGAGCCTTAATAATCAAATATCCCTAACTAGTTCTAAACCTTAAGCAATGCAAGCTAAATCCAGAACTATCATTATCCCTTATTTAAGAAATAATCCTAAGGATCAAGGGAAAACTTCAATAATGTAATTTTTTTCATAAAGTAAGTGGCCACGATTTTCAGAGCACATCACTTATAAGGCAAGTGGCCTTAATTTCGAGATTCTAATGACTACGAGTACATTGATAATCAAGAAAAAATGGTCTGATCTTTCGCTCACCAATTTTAGGGTTTACATAAATAAGATTCAACTATAAAATGGGTACTCAAAGCAATAGTAAAGAGTAGTGACATTCTCTCCCAACTAAATTACCTTTAATAAACATCACTTTTAAAAGATCACTAACTTAAGTATTGGAGGATCATCGCCGAAACCAACAAACAGTGGGATCATAATGAGCTTTCTTTTCTTGTGAGAATAAGCTCGAGTAGCCAAGTTTTATATCTTTCAATGCAACCCAATTTAATAGGCCCACACTTGTTCTCTCAAATACAAATTCAAAATTCATTGGCCTAGAAAATCAAATTTTGTTGTCAACAAATAATTGCAACTTATAGTTTCATATGCTTATTTATATATTTGTTGATCTTCTTGCAATCTTTTAAAAATTAAATAACTTATCAATCAAGTAGCCACAAATACATGGTTTTAGAAGATTTATGTTTTTCTCTTCAAATCTTTAACCAATAGATGGAAGTTGTAGATTTAAGAAATAGCATCCTTTTCGTCAAACATTTTAAAATCCAAAAAATTGCAAATAATATACTTTTTAGATACTAATGTCTTCTATGATATATTTATTCTTCAACTGAACCCAAATCTCATGTGCACCTTTATAGATAAAATAAACATGATAGCTTTGGTTCTTCTCCCTTTAGTAATTCTTTTCCTTAATTCAGATGTGAATAATTTCATCTTTCAGTTTCATATGTTTTGTGTTATATTTGTTACTCTTTTTGTAGTCTTTCTAAAAATCAAACAACTTGTTAACTAATTACTCTTTTTGTAATCTTTCTAAAAATCAAACAACTTGTTAACTAATCAACTAACAATAAATGTTAAAGGAAGATTTCTCTTCATTCTTCAAATTGTTGAGATGGAAGTCATAGATTTAAGAAGCAACTTCCTTTTCTTTAGATATTTTACAAAAAAAAAACTTATTTTAGGCATAAATGTCTTTTATGATATATATTTTTTTAAGTCGTGTGCAAATCTCATGTGTATTTTTATAAGTATAATAAACATCATAGACTCATTTAACAATATTTTTAAAATAGTATTGTCACCTACCTTATTGACTTAACCCACTTCTAGAACAAATTTTGAAAATGCAGTGTCAAATTTGCTTAGCAATTGTGTAAGATATTCTACAAGGTTTATGACATTTAATGTATCAATAAGTGATTATGCCATCGCTTGAAATGTTTTTCATGAAATGGTGGTATCTTCATTGCCTCTAAAAGAAATTTTGTAACTGCCAATAATGAAGCATATGATATTGTATCTGTTGATTAGTCTTAAGATTATTATAGAAATTAATTGCGCACAACAACAAATGTACTTCTTAATCACAAATAATGAGAGTCGGAACATTTTAGGCATAGTTCTTGTTGTACTGCACTTAAGTGTAAGTGCACACTATCGTAAACAAAAAATAAAGAGTGAGTAAAGTATTATTTCTATGAGGAATTATTATTATTATTATGATGCTAAGTACTAAAATTGTATCTTCTTAATTTTATTCAGATAAATAAAACTTAAAAAATAAGTAATCTAATCTAAATAAATAGAAAACTAATAAGATAGAAAAAAAATTAAAAATAACAAGATAGAAGCACCAATAATAAATAAAACCTAAAATTAGAATAATCTTTGGATATTTTACTTGAACCAATTAATCTTTTTTTTAAAAAGTTAATCTCTCAATATAAATTGTTAACTAGATCCCTAATATCAATATAAGCCTCGATCAATTATCAAGTGACTATAAATTACTCTAATAATTATCTATATGTCTATAGTAACCAGATGAGAATAAAATTCATTAAGAACTCATTTATTCATACCATATATGCCATGTTGGTATATGTCTATTCCACATAAAACTCATAATGTTACGTTATGATCATATATCAAATTATATAAGGCCAACACATAAATTTGTTTGTCAAGTTCATTAAGGTTCTACAACAATCTAATTAGCGATCAAGTAACTATAAATTATTACATATAAAATAATTCAACAATTCTACTATCGAGTTCATAAAAATAAGAAAATAATTTGAATTTAATCACATGTTAAGTTTAAAGTTGTAACCCTAGATATAAAACTTAGTTTATAATGAAAATTATATTTTTAGAACATAAATTGATAAACATAATGAAGAAGAACAAAAGATAAAATTTAGAGAAGAAGAAAACATATATAAATATCTTGATTCAGTGATTCTTTTCTCAAACTTACTGTTAAATCCTTTATTTAATCTTTAAATCATAATCTAAACTCCTTAAAACGTATTCTCTTTTATGCTTTTCCTTCTTGTCTCTCTTTTTGACTTCAAAATGCTCTTATTTATATGTTTTTGTAGGCTCAAAGTAGGGTTTCTTTGAGTCCAAGTTTGATTGAATCTTCTATAATTTTTCTTTTTAATCGTACGAGCATTGCAACGTTAAGTCTTAGGTGTCGTGACATTAGACTCTCTGACTTCAGTGCTACGACATTAAGACCTAGAAATGTGTTCTTCTGGGCTTCGATCGAGGGCTACGACATGAATGCTAAGCATTGCGATGTTGGAGTCTCTGACTTGAGTGCTATATCATTAGATTTAGAGCATCGCAACTTTTGCCCTTTTTTTGACTTCTTTATTTTTGTTCGAATTCTAGTACTTTTGTGTGAAATTTTTAAAAACCTATAAATCTACAATAAATTACATAAATAGCTAAATACTCTCAATTAGACGGAAAAAATATTAAGCTTGGGAGACAAAAATATTAAGCCTACTTAACCCTTATCAACCTTTAAGGCTATTTTCAACTCGTATGAAATACATTGTAGTGCTTGAATACTAATCTCTATCTCAGGCCTCCGTCTTGGGCCTCTGTCTTAGACTTTTATCTCAGATTTATATATTAGACATCTATCTTGGGCCTCTTGTGTGTATTTTTTAAAGCACAAATCTAAGCGCAAGTATACGTTATTATAGCAAGTTTAAGTTGGATGTCAAACCCATAGGGATAAATATTATTTTCAACCAAGTACTAAAATTGTATCTTGTATCTTTCAAGTAAATATCTAGAAAATCAAATCTTTAAATTGCAAATAAACTAAATAAAGTGCAAAAAAAATGACACAACTCAAATAAAACAAAAAGATAACAATATAAAGAAAGCCTAGGATTAATTACTATCCTTCAATGTGTTTTATAAAGATAATCTCTTAATATTTATATCCTCAATTCGTATTATTTATCAAGATATTAATGTATTCACAAGTCTCTTTCAAGGTCAAGTAAGTTTATCCCAATTTACCAAATACCTATATCTCTATGGTAATTACAATAAATCGAGATTCAAATAAGAATAAGTCTTATTGATCATATGCCAAATAGGTATATCTCTATCTTAAGTTGAAACTTGTGAATTTCTCGACAATCATGTATCAAATTATTAAAGTCTAAATACAATGATGCCTCTCTCAAGTTTAACAAAGTATTTCCAATTCAATCATAATATTGATTAGATATAATGAAGTATTAAGAACAAATAATTTGAATAATAAAGAATTGAATTTAAATAAATATTAAAAGATCCAACAGTTAAGCATAAATATTGAGTTTAAGTAATAACCATAGAAAAGAAATTAGTTCATGATAATAAGAGAATTATGGCCGAAAAATAAAATAAACATGATACAACAAAAAACAAACCAATATAGACGTCAATTTGCAATTGGTTGATACGCTAAAAATTCGCTAATAATCTCTTGCTTCTCTTGATATTCTTCCTCTAAATTGTTCTAATTATGTTCTAATTGCTCTATTAGCTCTAAAGAGCCTTAAGTTGCGTGTTCTTTAGGTCAAAATGAGTAGCCTTTATATAGGAATTGATTAGAGTCTTGGAGTTTTATTTTTTTTCAGTTTAGAAAAATTGCACCGCTGCAGCGAAATACGGTTCACAATGGCATTATTCATTGCTGCACCACATACTGTTTATCATAAAGGAAAAATTTACTGTAGCACAATCACTGTTTGTAGTTATTGTTCATTATCATTGTACTGTAGCACTTGATATTTTGACTTATTTTCTTTAGATTGTCATCCTCATTTGCTTCATTGACTCAAAACCTACAAAATAACAAAAAAACACATAAAAAGCCAAATAATATTAATTACAACGAACAAATATAAAGTTTAGAATATAGAAATATAATACCTAATTAACTCTTATCACCTGTGTCTCGAATCTCTTTCTTTATCTTTTTTTTTGGGTTTTTCTCTTGGACCTCAGTCTTTTAATATATTGGTTCGTAATCAATTTGAGGCTATGAATCCTCTTTTGATTTAACCTTTATATTATTCCTAAGAGGGGTTTAGGGCTTTAACTTTACCTCAAGATGAGATCCCTCTATCTTACTCTGAAATTTTCTTAACTTATTTACTTCTTACATGGTCATTCTTTGAGTAGTCATCAATCAAGGATATAAATTTCTCCTTTTCACCACATGTTGCTATATTTGTTGTCCTCTCCTGTTTAATATGGATGTATTCTAAAACTTCACATGCCTTGTAATTGCTGGTGCTAATGTAAACCTTGGGATATTTTTCCTTCCCAATGCAACATTACTTTCCTAAATACTGTAAGTTTGATTTCCCAGCGTAGCCTAACCTCTTATGCAAAATTTAGTCTTATTGCATCCTATATGAGCAATAACCATATATCTAGTAATCGTGCTCCCTTATAAAATATATAGACCAGCTCACCTGTTTTCTTTTACCGTAAGCATAAAACTCATGTTTATCCTTAGTTGTCTATCTTTAATTTTACAAGTATATCTTGATTACCTTACCAATATTTGTCAATTCTATATAAATCCTCTTGAATTCATCAAGATTCTCCTCGAAATCTTTTGAGGAATCCATCCGAAAGTAAAAATAGCCTTTCTTTTAGAATGATCTTACTAGATAAAGATTTAAAAAAATATATGCTTTCAAACTTACCCTAAAGTTCCTTTGCTGTGGTCTTTTTATTAACTTGCCGCAAGTATGGTGCAGAATGGGATTTCATCCATCTCCTCATCACTTACTGAAGATCCTCTTTCCTTTGGCTTCAATAAGGTTTTAACAACCCGTTACTACACCAGCAAGACCTTTATATTTTTCTACCATAGAGTAAAATCTCATTATCCGTTGAACTTCTCCACCTCAAACTTGGTGGTCGTCATTTTTGATAATTTATCTTTGAGTCCTCTTTTAATCCCTCAAATCTTTGGCTTTAATACCACTGTTAGAAATTCATAGTCTAAATTAAGACTCAAATAATAAAATATTTAAAATCAACAGGTAGATAATAAAAACGAGAAAGAATACTAAAATTTATAGTAGTTTGATTTTCATAAACATATGTCCACTTTTCAATTCATTCACCCATTTTCTCTCTCTAGATAGTTTCTTTCTCTAGAGTTTTTCTCTTTATAGAAAAACCTACCTTTTTTTTCTCTCTTTATGCCTCTCTTCTTTCACTCTCTCTTGAAGTCTCTACTAGTGCTGAAAAAGAGAAGATAATTAATACTTTCTCTCTCTCTTTTACTTCGAGAAAATGGAGAGAAGATTGATAATTAATGACCTTAAATTTGAGCCCTTTATATAAGTTTTTATTTTGGTCATCCAACTTTGAGTTGAATTTAAATTTGACTTATAAAAAAAGATTTTACTATGTTTTCAACAAGAAAGAAAAAAAATATTTGATCTTTATTTAGGAAACTTCCTAAATTATTTTTTGACCAATATTTTAAAAACTTTAAATTTTTTAAAATACTTTCTAGCTAAAAATACTTTACATATATAATGGTTTCCCTTTTTAATTATCTAATTATATATAGAAAGTTGTGTTTGTTCTTTAAGCGTCTTTTTCATTAATAAAATTATTATTCTTGTTACGGATTTATTCTATCTTACATTCGACGATCGTATTTTTTTTTTGCATTTCTATGTATTCAATGACTAACAAATAATATTAACATAGAACGTGAGATTAATGAGCAGATTACGGTTGAAAAGCAACGAAAGTACTTGAATTACATATAGATGAGAAAATTTGAATAAGACAACTAATAACATTCATCTTTGTGCACATTGTTTTTTTTTTTTTTTTGCAAACTCGATAATGTGAGAATTGTATTAATGAAATTATAAAAAAGAGTTAAAAAAAAGCTAAAAATACTTTCTCATTGATAAAAAAAAGCACGTAAAAAATACAGAATAGACCAATAGAAAAATAAGGAAAAATTCTTACTTAAAAATAATATATTAATAAAATTTATAAGTAAGTATTTCATTTGCATACTTAAAGGATATAAAAATAATATTTATAGGAGATTATAATCACTATGTAAAATCGTCAAATGTAATCCAAAATTCGTTATAATCATTGTGCACAGTATATACACTATGGCTTTAATAATACCAATTTTATGTCGTATGTTATCAAATTTAATACCCAATAAGTATTTGTGACAGCTCAAACACTACTTTCTTTATTCCCTACACCAGTTTCATTATTCTCCAGCATTACTGATCACGCGAAGAATCATAAATTATCAACAAACCCTAATGTTGACAGCCAACAGAAGCAATGAAGTGTAGCCTTACCTGTCAAATTTTGCAGCGTAAAAATTGTTCAGTAGATCTTTAAACCATTAAAGAAAAACCTGCAGCTACTCCTGACTGTAGTATTAAACAACATTTAATTTTTCTGTTGACAAATTCAAACATTATTTTTTCTCTTGAACAATGAAAACATTATTACTTTCATTTATTGGCTCTCTATATTTGATGTAGGAAATATATATATATATATATATATATATATACGCATTTCAGCAAATAGAAGATTACATATATACTTAATTTGGTCATAATGACGCAATTAAGGTTATTAGGTGATGAAGCCAGGATAGGACAAAGTTTTGTTATTCGATATAATAGGAGTATAAAAAGATGTTAACATCACTGCAACGACAAAAATAGAATATTTTCTGCACATGTTTTACTTCACTAGCTAGGATGGAATAAATATAATTAGATTTTGAAATATTTTTTTAGCACAATAATTTTATGTTGTCTTTGTAATGAAAAATATTTTTAATTTAATTAAAAATCATATAATCAGTAAAGATTCATCCAATAAGAAAATCAAACAATCTATAAAAGAATTATAAAATATATAATCATTTTAGTTAAACAAATACGTTTCAAAAGTTTTCTTTAAGTATATCAAATCATGTAATGATAAAAAGGAAAAAGGATAGGATTTATGGAACCATATTGTTTTGCACAATATTTTATACAATTTTTAATTTTAAAAACGTTAGATAATACATATTTAATGGCTCAGATATAATTAGATATGTAATTAATATAATGAATTTAATGCACAATTTAAAATCTAATTTAAACCATTTATTATGCATTAATCTAACGATAAAAAAATTGTGTAAGATCTTGTGTCAAAAATAGTGTCATAGATCTTAATCACTACAAGAAAATATGTAAAGTTTAGAGAGATCAGAGATAGATGCTTGAAATTCAGAAGTTGAGCATCTAAATTGTGAATCAAAATTTTATTTTACTATTATAAACTTGAATTTTAAATTTCAAGAAAGATAGTTAAAAAAGATTTTAAAGATAGCTAGAGAAATATATATAACTCAGTGATCGAAAATTGTCTGGATTCTCTTAGAAGGCGAGCTGAAAAAAAAATTTACAATAAATTATTATTTTTTAAAGATTTAGAGGGACACATAAATAAAAGACTAAAGCTCATTAAAAAAATATATATAAAAGAATTAGCTAATTTATTTAATAATTTAAACAACTAAGAGTTAATATTAACTATACTAATTATTTATTTTCTCAGAATATATAGAGAATACTTGCTATGCCGATGCCGTGATCGATATAGATTTCTACAAACAAAATTTGTGTTTAAATTTAAGACCTCCAATCTTATTTAAAAAATTATTAAATATAAATTTAGCTTAATATAAATGAAAGTAAGAAGCTTTAAATACATTACAAATTTTATTAAAATTGATACAAGAAGATAAGATATTTTATTTATTGGCTGAAATGACAAACTTCGAGCGTGGAAGGAGATGTTATTTAATTATACAGGGAATTGACAATTTAGTTTTTATTTTTTTTAAAATTATTTATTAGATTTTAAGCTTTTTAAAATATCCACTTTAGTTGTTATTACAAAGAAAATAATGTTTGAAGGCCTTTTTTTTAACCTTGTTTGAAGTGCGTTTTTCAAAAGTGATAAAATAAATTGACAATTTATCATTATTAAAAATATCAATTTACCTTACTGTTCATGAAATATGCACTTCAGATATTATTTTTTCAACAATAGAATGAAATTGGGCATTTCAAAAACTTTATAGATTTAATAAATAATTCAAAATAAATAGAAGAACTAAATTGACAACTTCCTTATTTATATTCAGTATAACATAATAATAATAATAATAATAATAATAATAATAAAAATTTCCGTAGTCACCTTTAAACTTAGGTGGAATTGTTGATTTAGTAAAATTACGATATTTGAAAGAATTAAGATTCTTTTTTAAGCTAAGTTTAATTAAGCATTTAAGAATTTTTTTTAACGCCTATTAATACTTAAATATAAATGATCAAGATCTATTTTTTTTAATTTTATTTATATCAATAATCAATCACATGTTTATATTTATATATTTAAGTAAAAATTTAAGTAGAAGATGATCCTGTTCGAGTTGAAAATGACCAAATTTAGTCGGTGCCTACATCACAGAAGTTACGGCTGAGACATCAATTTTCATGGCAGAAGTTCAGAAATGTAGCTGGTAGAGTGTGATTAATCGCCATTAATGGAGGCTGTAATAGTACGGAGGTGATATAAATGGTGGAGGGAAAAATGAAGAGAGAATTAAATGTGGCCATACAAACCTTACATCAGAGAAATTTTGTTTACACAATTTTATTACTGATTAATCATTACGAGTAAATTGACGATCACCAAGGTTTACGAGTCTCTCAATGTTTTCAGTAATTTTAGTAGAAAGATCATTTATTGCAGAAATCAATTATATTTGCCTTCGATGAAGAGGGATGTGGTAGAATTATATTTTCAAGAATTCTTGCCAAGCTATGAGGTTTCAAATTATTTCAGTAAAGAAAATTATTGTAGAAATAGAAACTTATAACTTTCCATGAAATCAAAATAGTCATATATATTTTATTATGAAGTTAGTTTTGCTTTGAAGATCATTTCATGGAAAGAAGTTAAGCATTACTTTCATGGATCTCTTTCCTATGTAGGTTTTCAATTAGTTCAAGTGAAAGAATGATTGCAGAAATCGACACTTATCCACGAAATAAATAGGTATAAAACACCTCTTAAAAATTAGGGTTAGCTTTTTTTTTTCTTAAAAAAAAAAATTATGGGGAGATTCGAATATAGAACTTCCACATTAGTAAAGAAGTGCAGTTATCATTAACCTACTTCTATGATCATTAAACGTAATAATCATATTAGAGAAAAAAAAAACTTGTTTTATTTCATGAATTTTGTCTAGGGCTCTATTTAAGTCACATCTGCTATGGAGTGAAAACACTAACTGTCAAGTAAAAAGAATTGAATGTTGATAAATATTTTAATTGTTATGGTTTTACAAATAAAGAAAAAAAAAATTAAAATACAATAATACCAAACAAATCCTACGATTTTTAATAATTTAAGTAGAAAGAGTTTTGGATAAATTTACACCTTATTACTTTTTATTTCGAGAAATTGACAGTTTAATTTATGAATTTTTAAAAAAATTATTTATAAATTATATTTTTTTTAAAAATACCCAAATTAATTCTTGTAAAAAGGTAATCAAACATTTTTTAGAATGAAAATAATAACAAAAAGAATGCAATTAAATATTTAAAAAATCTTAATAATCTAATAAATAATTAAAAAGAATTAAGAGATTAAACTATCAATTTCCCGTTTCTACATATAACTATCTATCATCTTTGAAAAAGTTTTGTGAATTAATCTCCTTATAATAACGTGATCAGAACCGTTTTATTAGATCTTTATTTTTCTTGTGATGCACCACGTAGTATCCATATCATATTCAGAAGTTAATCGATAACAAAATAATATATCAGTTATTTACGATCAGCGTTATCAATACAATGTTGCACATAACATGTTGAAGATAAATTATCAGAATAATAACTCAAATACTCAATCTATGGCAGAAAAAGAAGAAAGACCTTTGAAAGCGAAACAATAGTTTCATATATTATTACAAATATATCATCAAAAATACAAACTTTTGTTGAGTGAATGTGTGACTGACGAAATTTTTAATGACTATAACATGACAACAAGGACATTACAATTTCTTAATGAATCTTGACCAAACAAACAACAATAGCAAAGGCTACGAGCTAAACCCAGACATTAATTCAGGCCCGCCTCAATCTCGTACGGACATTTAATACCAAAGACGAGACTACCATATAGACTTGGTATGGTGGAGGTCTGCAACAATTTCGTCGCATTTCACAGGTTTTCGCTATAAATCCAAATTTTCTATTACATTTTTCATTTTATGCGTCATGTTTTTTTAAAAAAAATTTGATGAATTGTAATAAAAGTTTTTGGGATATTAACGAAAAACTTAAGAAAAGTAACGAAAATAGAGGGCTATATATAGATACCCTTCTTAGTGGCATGACTCTAAGATCGAGCCTTCAAAGTTTAGGTTGAGTTCTTTTTTTTTTCAAACTATCGAAATTGTTAAACCAAAACAAAGTAGGAAAAGCCAAACTTATTAAGTGAACGTGAAACCAGAACACAAAGAGAAGAAGAAAGACCCTGGTATTTATACCGCCTTACTTTTGTTACCTTTTTTCGGAGAATAATTTTTGACGTGGAAATCGACGAACAAATACAAAAGCGTAATGATGAAAACTGCTGAGAAGCAACAACCTTTGATGCCAGAACAGCCTGAAGTGGTGAAATGATAGCCGAAAATCAAGCTGAAAATCACAAAGCTGCTTAAAAATTGCAGAATTTGGCAGTCTGTGACAAGTCTTTTCCACTTTGGCCGAAACCCCAATGCACACAATAAGTAGTAAAAGTACATAAAAACATGCACTAAGCAATTAGTAACCATCACCAATGGCAACGAAGACTGAGAAGTGTGCAACCCTATATAACACATGATCACAACCGTGGCGTGGTGGTACACGTGGAGAAATGAGAGCCGGTTGAAGGAGCTGTTGAGTATGATCAAAAGGGTATCGATGTATTCATAAATCTTGGAGAGATAGAAGACATAGGCCCAAAAGAAGATAGGTCCTTTTGGTTGAGTGTTTTTTGGGAAACAAATGATGTAGTGTAGGTCTGGGGCATGGGAGAAAATAGAGAGGGTGCAACCGACGGCCATGATGAGGGAGAGGATGATGAGGAAGAGGTTATGAAGGGCTGTGATTCGCCGGCGGAGGTGGGGCTCGAGAGAGAATAGAGGGTTTTGAGTGAGGAAGAAAGTGAGAAAGAGATAAGAGAGGACAGTGAAAGTGAGGAATTGAGGAGAGGAGCCTAGGGTTTGGCCTTCAATCCATGAAAAATGAAGGATTTTTGGGTGGTTCACTAACCATTGTTGGAGAGTTGATATGAGCTTTATGGCGCAATCCATTGGCAGCACGGTGGCGGTGGCAGCGACAGTGGCAGTGGCAGCTGCAGCGGCCATTGAGATGGTGAGAGAGAGAGTGAAAGTTTTTGTGAGGATAATAACGCATGAGACTATGGAATAGGAAGTGTGGTATGGTTTTTAAGCTTTGGGAATAGTTTAGCACGCATTGGCGCACATCGTGCCGGTAAATTTGTCCCTTTCTATTTATTTCCACGAACCATTGTAACTTCCATTTTTGCATTGATGCTATTTACAATTGGTTTATATCATTTACCTCCCTGATAAAATGAAGTGATATTCATTTAAAAATTTGTATATGTTAGACTCCAAATTTTAAGAAATTTCAGATTAACTAGTTAAATTTATTTATTTTTAAAAATAACAAATAAACTTCTCAAAAGATTGAATTAAAATGATCACCTATTGATATTTATTGGGCTTTTTGATCGAGATTGATTAATAAAGAAACAATTTTAAAAATAGCCCCAAAATTTTATAAATATATTTTTTTAACCATCTTTCACTTGCCTATTTTTTAGTAGCTAAATAAATTATAGATAGACATATTTGCCCTTGTATGCATAATATAATGTTAAACAAAATATTTGAACCAAAATCTAACAAATTCAAACTTAGATTTGAGTTGATCCATCTCTAAAAATACATTTCAATATTCAGAATTTGAAATAAGTAGATAAAAAGTGGTTGTATAGCCAAAACAAAATAGAAAATAAGGTGACGAAAAAAATTGAAAAGAAGTGGTTGTATAGCCTTGTCGAGATGCCATGGTCGAGATGCGTTAGACCTAGACGGTGGCCAACCGTTGCTTCAGTTGATAAATAACCCCAAATAAGTCATTTTTTTTTGTCAAATTTAAAAGTTTTTTTTCATCATTTTAACTCATTTTCACATTTAATTCATCTATATCACATATTTCTAACTCAAAATGCAATTTCTAACTCATTTTTAACAAATACCTAACTTTTTAAATTTGAAAATAAGTTACTAAGAATCGATCAATTTTAGAGTTTGCAATAAAAAATATATTGAGAAAGATTTGATCTACACAATGATAACTTTTAAATTTTTGATCTAACTGAATTTTGAATTGAGAGAGAGAATTTCGGGTAGAGAGTGTTTTTTTTTTGTTTGAAGGCATAAGAGACCAAATTTTATATTTTTGGCTACTAAAGAATATCAAATTCAAATATGGATAAAATAGTATATTTATAAAATTTTGGGGGTTTTTATTAAAATTTTCCATTAATAAAGCATACAATCACATGAAAAGGCGAAATTATAGTAGTTTGGTTCGATATAAACCTACATCTACTTCATCAAACTTGTTCAGCTCACTTAAATGCACTATTAAAATATATTTATATTGCCAGATTACAAAGAATCAATATGGTTACATATATGATCTCTAATAATGGAGCCTTAAGAGTTTTAATAGAACATTATGGATTTTAATGGAGCTTTACAAGTTTTCATAGAGCATTTAGGGGATGTAATAGAGTCGTAAAGGATTTAATAGAGCCTTCAAGGGTTGTAATAAAGCCTTCAAGGGTTGTAATAAAGCCTTCCAAGGACGTAATAAAGTCTTGAAGGATGTAATAAAGCCTTATTGCATATATGTGACTTTTATGATGTGTAAGCCTTCCAAGGACGTAATCAATGTTTATCCTTTTTTTTATAGGCGTAGATTGTAGAGTCCTCTTAGAACTAAATATTGTAGAGTCCTAAAACTAAATGTTATAGAGTTCATTTTAGAATTGAGACTTCTTTAACTATAGGGGTCCTCAAAGATAAGTATAGTGTGAGTCCTTAGTCAATGGTAGATAAGCACATTCTCGTCTGCCTTTAGGGGCTAGTTAGCCTTAAAAGCTTATATGGTTAGCTTTTTAGAGGAATTTTAAGACCAAAGACATTTTCTTGTGGGTCATGAGGCCTGTGTAATGGGTATTCTATTAGGTTATAGTAAGTCTTCTAGGAGATTGAGCTTGGGCTAGAATCTTAGGTAGGAATAGCCCAAGTTTTTAGTGTTGAATTGTCAATAATAGAAATTAATAGTAGTTCTTAATCTTAGTGACTTTATGGAGTTCTCGGGCTAAATGTTAGGTCATGGGTAAGATTAAAATATTAGTTATATGCTCATCTTCAGAGGATTATAGACCCATATGATGTAGCCATCTTGCTTTATTATCTTGTCATGGTGGTGATTAGGACTAGTGTTTAAAATTAACGTTAGAAGTGCATTTAATGTTGAGTGACCATTTAAGAAACGTGCGCTGATAGATGGCTAAGTGAATAGTTACACTTGTTTTGAATTTCTATCGATATGGTTACATTTGGAATTGTTGGCACCAGTTATATGGTTGACGGCATGTCAGATGATGAGACCTTTCGCTTATGTGATCATCTCACCCCTCATATTTTGAATCAACAATTGAGATTGCTCTAAGGACTTCGTATATATAGACGTAATCCCTTTATTTCTTAACTTTTTGCTTTATTTGGTAAATTGAATGTTAGATCTTATCTTTAAACTATTAATCTTTATGGTTTTTTTTGTCTTATTTCACACAGACAATGCCAAAATATTAACTAAAAAATTTGGACGATTCCAAAATCAACAAGTTAGATTTGTTAGTTCTCCAGAACAAAGATTGAGATTAATAAAAAAAATCATAAAAAATATAGTAGAACACTAAATTATAGTAGTTCAACTTAACGTGAGCTTACATCTATTTTACTGAGTTTGATCGACCTATTAATATAGTATTATTGAATAATATTGTTACAATGAAGTTACAAGAAATTATAGGCATTACAAGGAAATGAATGAAAGGAGAAGAAGCAAAAGAATATCATACAAAGATTGTAGAAAAGAAAAAATTGGACACCCTTCTTCATTGTTTAGCCTTAATTTTTATAAATGTTGTTATGCTTGGTTATAAAGTCTTTTTAGGATTGAAATACTTCAATATTTTCTTTAATAGGTTTTATCCTAAGATTTTAGAGTTGAGATTCTATTTTAGGATTAGGATTGCCTTTAGAATATTACCATTTTTCAAAATTCAAAGGAGAACAGAGATTTTTCAATTTTCAGTATCGACTTGTTGATGCTGAAAACTTGACTATAATTTAGGTTGGCAAATCTATCTTCAGATTAATCTATCTCAAAGAGCTTGGGTATAATGATTCTTTTGTGTGCTATGACCTCATGCTTAGATCAAGCTTAGTTTAATTTGTTTTGTGTGGCCAAGAACTTAGCTGGAAGGATACCTTGGGGCCATAGCCTCCACTTGACTATTTAAGCCATTATTAAGGAGGTATCTGCTATCTACATGATTGGCTTCGAGAAGGGCTTAGGTGGTCTTGGTGAGCGCTTACGCAATTTTGGTATAGGCTCAATAAAGGTTTACGTAGCCTCAATGAGGGCTTACATAGCCTCAATAAAGGCTTATAACAGTCTAAATAAGGGCTTAGACGGCCTCTATGATGGCTTACATGGCCTTGATCCTCGACTCCTCTATCTCGATCCTTACTCTCAGTTCTCGAATCATCAATACCATGTCTCTTCGGCCCCTTGGGTCTTGTTCTTGACTCCTTGAATTTGTAGAGTACCAAAATTTTATTTGGGTTCTATTTGAAAAATGTTCAAAATATTCTTGCAAAAACTAAATTTTTTAAAAATAAAAAGGGGTTGAGTGAGAAAGGCCAAATGATGCTTTAGTTTCATCTTTTTCGCTTTCTCGCACCATGCAACCTTTTCTCTTTTACCCAACCTTCAAGCTATCGTCGGCTGATCTGAATGGCAATATTTGTTGCGGGCTCTAAAAAGTGTGATGGCAACTTTGGGTGGCAATGATGGTGGTCTAAACAGTGAACTTCCATCTCTTTATATTTATTGTTTGCTTTTTCTTATTATTATAAGCTAGTTACTTTGGTGGTTCTTTTGCTAAACTTGCTTCAAATGTTTTATCGAGGATCCTAGGATCGATCATTGGCAGTAGCTTCTCTTTTTTCTCTCTCTCCCACTTTCTCTTTTAATTTTGAGTAGAAAAAACTCATATTATTCTATCATAAAATCAATTCAAAAGAATTCAAAAGATTAGCATTAAAGAATATAATTATAAAATCAATGATACACTAACAGTTGAAAGCATAAAAATTAATGATTTAAAATTAATGATTTAATTAAGGATAGAACTTAATTTTAAACTGTTAATCTCCATGGCTTTTGTATTATTTCCCATAGATAACACTAAACTATTGATCTCAAAATTTAGGTGATTTTAGAGCCAGTGAGTTAGATTTGTTGGTTCTTGGGAACTAAGTTTGAGATTAATACAAAGAATCATAAAACAATGTAGTAAAACACTAAATTATATTGGTTAACTTAACATGAGCTTACATCTGCTTTATCGAATTTGATCAGCTTACTTATATGACCCTATTAAATATTGTTATAATAGGGTATAAGAAATTGTATTTATCATAGAGAAAAGAATGAAAGAAGAGAAGAAAATTAATATCACACAGAGGCTATAGATGAGAAAATTGAATTCCCTACTTCATTATTTAGCTTCCATTTTATAGGATTTTTATACTTGGTTGTAGATTCTTTTTAAGATTGGATTACGTAAATATTTTCATGGTTAGGTTTATCCTATAATTTTAGAGATGGGATTCCCTTTAAGGATTAGGATTTCCTTTAGGGTATTATTATTTTTCCTAGAATCCAAGGGAAACAGGGGTTCTTTATTTTTTAGTATCAACTTGTTGATGCTAGAAACTTCATTGTAGTTTAGTCTAAAAGATCAACAATTGGACCGATTTATCTCAAAATGCTCAGGCATGGTGAGTCCTTGGTTTACTCGAATCAAGCTTGGTTTAATTTATTTTGTGTACTTAAAAATATAGCTAGGAGGATCACTTATGTTATGCCATCTACTTCTTGGCTCTTAAGACCATTAACTGAAGAGATCTCTGGTGTCTATATAATTGGCCTCGATAAGCGATTATGTGGTCTCAATCCTCGGCACCTCAATCTTCAATCTTGGTTCTTAGCTTTTTAGTCCCTTAGCTCCTCGACCATTTGTTCTCAACCTTGGCTCTTTGAATTTGTAAATGGCAAATATTCTATCTGGGGTCTATTTGTAAAATTTTGAAAATATTTTGGCAAAAATTAAATTTTTTAAAACTAGCTTGGGGTTGAGTAAGAAAAGCCAAATGATGCCCTAGTTTCATATTTTTCTCTTATATCCTATATTCTAGCCATTGTCAGTCTATCATTATAATGACTTGAATAGTGATGTTTGTTGTAGGCCATGAGGAGTATGATGGCAGCTTTGGTAGTGTTAATAGTGGTCAAAATGGTGAGCATAAAAGAGCGACGACCAAATGGTAGGTAGCCTCGATCTGGGTTTTTCTAGTGATGGCAGATAACAGTGTTACTTGGTGTTGTAAAATCAACACTCAGAGTAAGAAAATAAACAAGATACAATACCAAATCCAGATCATAATAAAGATCGACACCAAGAAATTAAGTGGTTCGATTTCAACATAAAACCTACATTCACTGAGCTCAGAACAGAGAATAATCCACTATAAGACGAATGTTACAACCTAAGAGTGATTTCTCACTCTCACAATCTAAATATTACAAGAAGATAGCCGATTAAAGCAACTACTAGAAAACCTTAATGCTAGAACGAGAGAGAGAGAACTTGAATGAAATGAAAACCAAAAGGAAAAATGAACGAAAAACTATGTCTAGGGTCAACAAGCATACATATATATACTAATACAAAACAATTACGTTTAGCTTCAGCTTTAAGCCATATTTCAATCAGGTCCTTGGCAATCTCCTTTATTCACCTTGGTTACAACAGTGAATATCTATTCATTTTGATAATGAATTCTTTCTCTATTCATCTAAGCTCACTTACCTAATGGATATTTATCCATTTTTCAGATCAAGAATGTCCAAAATATATCTTAATTTACTTACTGGTGACACTTTTGTACCCATATCTGTTGGGTTTTCTTTGGTTGGAATTTTCTTAAGCTAAATCTGCCCTTTGAATATTAAATCTCAGATAAAATGATACTTCACCTCAACATGATTAGTTCTCTTATGAAATACTAGATTTTTATTGAGGTGAATGGTACTTTGATTATTTGTAAACACAGTCACAAGTTCTGTTAGTAAACCAATTTCATTTAACAAGTTTTGTAACCAAATACCATCTTTTACTGCCTCAGTAATAGCCATATATTCAGCTTCAATACTGGATAAAGAAACTAAAGATTGCAATTGAGCTTTCCAGTTGATGCAATTCCCACATAGCGTAAATATATAAGCTGTAGTTGATCTCCTTCTATCACTATCACTTGCAAAATTAGAGTCAACATATCCAACAAGATTCAAACTATTCTCATGTCTTCCATATACTAATCCATACTCCCTTGTACCATTTAGGTATCTGAGCAACCATTTTATCCTTGTCCAATGTTCTTTTCCAGGGTTAGACATATACTTGCTTAAAACACTTATTGAAAAAGCAAGATCAGGTCTACTATATATCATAGCATACATAATAGAACCAACTGCATTTGAGTATGGTATTTTAGATATTTCATCATTTTCAACTTTTGTAACAGGACATTGATCTTTAGAAAATTTAAAATGAGCAGTTGGAGGTATGTTAATGGATTTTGAATCATCCATGGCAAACCTGGTTAACACCTTTCTTATATACTGTTCCTGAGACAGTATTAATTTATTTTTGGAACTAATTCTAAAAATATTTATTCCTAATATTTTCTTAGCCTCCACTAGATCTTTCATGTCAAATTCTCCTTTAAGAAGGATTTTTAATTTCTCGATTTCATGTTTACTAGGACCAATTAATAACATGTCATTAACATATAATAAAAGAAATATTTGTGATTCATTGCCTAAATCTTTAAAATAAAAACAAGAATCATAACTACTTCTTTTAAAACCAGATTCAATTATAAAGGTATCAAACCTTTATACCATTGTCTAGGGGACTGTTTAAGTCCATAAAGAGATTTTTTTCAAAAGACAAACCAAGTCATCTTTACTTTTATCCTCAAAGCCCTCAAGTTGTTTCATATAAATTGTTTCCTCAAGATCACCGTGCAAAAATGCAGTTTTTACATCTAACTGTTCAAGTTCCCAATTAAAATATACTGTTAAAGATAAAACAATTCTAATCATTGTATATTTCACAACTAGGAAAAATATTTCTATAAAGTCAATTCCCTCTTTTTGAGAGAACCCTCTAGCAACTAATCTTACTTTAAAAGTGATAGGGTCAAGAGGGGTTAATCCATCTTTAATCTTAAAATTTCATTTATTGTCTACTACCCTTTTATTTATGGGTTTCTATACTAATGTCTAGGTATTATTCTTTTGTAAGGACTTAAGTTCTTCATTCATAGCATCTTTCTAGTCTTTAGCATATTTACTATTTATGGCCTAAGTATAGTTTAATGGTTCAAATTCACCAATTTCTTGAGCAGAAAATAAAGCAAAGGCAATTAAATCATATGAAGAGAATTTAGATGGTAACTTTACCTCCTCCTTACTCTGTCTCTGACAAGTTTGTAATTTTTCAAGGACTGTTCAGAGTTATTTATTTGATTCTCTTCATCTGTGTGTTCCATTTCTTGTTTTGAATCACCATTATTTGACCCATTTTGGTCATCTTGTCCATCTGGTTTAGGTGACTTCACGTCAATTTGAAATTTCTCTGAAGTAGTGCTCAAAGTATTTTGTTTCTGACTTGTTATACCTACACTTTCTTGATTCTTTTTCAAACAAGGCATATCAGTTCACTAAACGTAACATCCTTGCTAATTATTACTTTAACACCACTAACTTCTTTATTCCATAACCTATAACCCTTTACCCCTTCAGGATAATCAAGAAATACACATTTAATTGACCTGGGTTCTAATTTATCACTTTTATAATATGCATAAGTAGCACACTCAAATATTTTCAAATTGGAATAGTTAACAATTCTACTAGTCCATATTTCTTCAGGGACTTTAAAATTTATGCTACTAGAAGAGCTTATGTTAATCACATAATAGGCTATAGTAATAGCCTCTCCCTAAAAATGTTTAGATAGACCAAAACTAATTAAAAGGCATATTACTTTTTCTAATAGTATTCTATTCATTCTTTCCGCTACTCCATTCTGTTGAGGTGAAAAAGTTATAGTTCTATGTCTTAATATGCCATGTGATTTACAGAAGTTGTCAAATTCTTGATTACAGAATTAAAGTCCATTGTCTGTTCTTAATACCTTTATCTTTTTGTTTGTTTGATTCTCAACAAGTATTTTCTATTGTTTGAATTTATTAAAAGTTTCATTTTTAGTTTTCAACAAATAAATTCAAACTTTTCTAGAGAAATCATCAATTAGAGAGAGGAAATACCTATTTCCACCATGAGTAGGTATATTTGTAGGTCCTCACAGATTAGCATGCACATAGTCTAATAAGTTTTCAGACTTGTATATTCCAGTTTTAAAACTAATTCTATGTTGTTTTTCATAACACATAATTCACAAAAGTCAAGTTTATTTATCTTTCCAGTAACTATTAAACTCTGTTTATTCAATTCAAGAAAACTTTGGACACTAATATGTCCTAATCTTCTATACCATAGTTCAGAATTATCTAGGCCTGAACTAATTACAATGGCAATGACATCAGTATTAGTATGACCCATCAAGATGTATAAACCCTTCTGTTTTACTCCGTTCATAATCCTAAGGCTTCTTTCATTATTTTTAGAATTTCATTTTCAACCTGATATGTATACCCATTATCATCAAGAGTTCCAAGTGATATTAGATTTCTTTTAAGGTCAGGTATAAATCTAAAATCAGTCAAGGTCCTATACAAACTATTATGCAATTTCAAGGAAATAGTCCCAATTCCTAATACCCTGCATTCTTGGTTATTACCCATAAAGAATACCACCATTAAATTCTTTGAACTCTTTAAACCATTCTTTCTTGGGACACATATGCTATGAACACCCTGAGTCTAATACCCATTCATTTAGATTTTCATCAATAGATACTGTCAAAGCTTCTGAATTTTCAAAGTCATTTCTAGCAATAACAACCCAACTATTTTCTCCTTCATTACCTTTTTCTTTTATTTTCTTAAGTCTCTTATAGCAGTTTCTTCTTAAGTGACCTTCTTTTCCACAGTAATAGCATTTTCTACAACCTGTTCTGCATTTAGACCTTGATTTATTTCTATTTTCATTCTTATTAGTGTCTTTCTTTTCAATTCTACCTCTAACATACAAAGAATCACCATTTCCAGAAATTAATTTTTTTGATCTTAACTCTAAGTCCCTAGCCCTTAAGGCTTTAATATAGTCATCAAGAGTTAATGTCTCTCTACTGTATTTTATAGCCATCTTAACATCTTTGTACATATGAGGTGATAAGTTTAGCAATATTACGACCTCATTTTTATCTCCTATCTTTTTCCTAGCATTTGCAAGGTCAAGACACAGTTTCTTGAAATCATCTAGATTCTCCTCTAATGTCTTATTATTGTCCATTTTATACCTAAATAGTCTTTCTTTCATATAGATTTTACTAGAAAAAGACTTAGTAAGATAAAGGGATTGAATTTTTACCCAGAGGCCGGCCGCAGTTGTTTCTTCATTTACTTGTCGAAGAATATTGTCGGCTAAATTAAGAATCATCATGTGAAATGCTAATTCATTCATTTCCATTCTTTGGTCAGCATTCAATATTGGTGGAAGTGTTTCTGGATCAGTAAGAGCTTGAGAAACGTTCTATGTTTAAGGAGAGCCTTTAACTTATTTTTCCATAAACTGAAATCTCCACTTTCATCGAATTTGTCCATCTCTGATCTTGTAGAACCCATTGTGATTATACAGAAATTTCAAGAAATTTTTATTTCCCCCAAATTCTAGTCTATGACCGAGAAACCCTAACCTTAATAGAATTTCTAAAGAATTTCACTCTGATACCACTATTGTAAAATCAACACTTAGACAAAGAAAATAAATAAGATATAATACCAATTTTATATCACAATAAAGATCGACACCAAGAAATTAAGTGGTTCAGTTTTAACATGAAATCTACATCCACTAAGTAGAATAGAGAATAATCTACTATAAGACGAATGTTACAGCCTAAGAGTGATTGCTCACTCTCACAATCTAAATATTACAAGAAGACAGCTAATTAAAGCAACTATCAGAAAAACCTAATGCTAGAACGAGAGAGAGAGAGAGAGAGAACTTGAACGAAATGAAAACCAAAAGGAAAAATAAATGAAAAACTATGTTTAGGGTTAACAAGCATATATATATATACTAATGCAAAACGATTGCGTTTAGCTTCCGCTTTAAGCCATATTTCAATCAAGTCCTTGGTAATCTCCTTTATTCACTTTGGAACCATCATACTTTCAACACTTGGGTTGAGGTTGCTATAAGTTTCTGAGTTGATTAGAGGGTTCATTCGCTATAAATAGCAAAAAAAGCAATGGTGGTGGATGGTGGCAGCAACGGCCTGTGTGACTAGGGTACTATCTCTTTATATTTATAGTTTGCTTTTCTTGTCATCATAAGTTGGTTGCTATGGTGCTTCCTCTGCCACACATTGCTTCGAATTTCTCACCGAGGATCCCAAACTCGATCCTTGATAGCAGCTTTTCCTTTCCTTTTTTTTTCTTCTAAAAATACAATGTGTAGCAAAAGATGATCGAACTCGCATTGTTCTATAACAAGATCAATTCAAAGAAGTTAGAAGATTAGCATCCGAACATATAATTATAAAATCAAAGATTCACTAACAAATGAAAGCATAAACATTAACGATTTAAAAAATATTAATTTAATCAAGTTTATAACTTATATTCAAATTGTTAATCTTCATGACTTTTTGTATCATTTCCCATAAATGACACCAAACTATTATCCTCAAAATATGGGTGATTTTGAAGCTAACAAGTTAAGTTTGTTAGTTCTTGGGAATAGAACTATTGAATGATATAGTTACAGTAGGGGTACAAACATTTGTAGCCATTTAAAAGAAAACGAATAGAAGGAAAAGATGCGAAAGAATATTACACAAAGATTATAGAAGAGAAAAAATGAATGCCTTTCTTAATTGCTTAGCCTTGCTTTTTATAGGTGTTGTTATGGTTAGTTGTAGAGTCTTTTTAGGTTTATCCCTAGATTTTAGGGATGGGATTCCTTTTTAGGATTAGATTTTCCTTTGAGATATTATCACTTTTTTAAATTTAGGAGGAAACATGGGTCCCTCAGATTTTAGTATCGACTTGCAAATGCTTAAAACATTGGTACAGTTAGGCTGAAAGATCTACCTTTAGATTGATCTGTCTTAGAGTGCTTAAGCATGATGAGTCCTTGGTCTATTTTAACCTCATACTCAGATCAAGCATTGTTTAATTTATTTTGTGTGCATAGGAACTTAGCTTGGAGGATCACTTATGGTCGTGCCCTTTACTTCTTGACTCTTTAGGATGTGAATCAAGGAATTCTTTGGTGGCTACGTGATTAACCTCGGGGAGGGCTTAGGTGTTCTCAGTAAGGGCTTATGTGGCCTTAGGAAGGGATTACGTGGCATTGGTGTGGCCTCGATAAGGGGTTACATTGCCTCAATCACGTCTTATATAGCATTGATAGAGGCTTACATGGCCTCAGTGTAAGCTTACATGAACCCATTAAGGGTTTACTTGGCCTTTGTGTGGCTTTAAATGGCCTTGGTCTCGACACCTCGATCCTCAAACCCTCAGTCTCAGTTCTTGACTCCTTAGCTTATTGTCTTCCATATCCTTTAATTCTCGATCTAGGTTCCTCCAATTTGTAAAACCAAATATTTTGTCCAAAGTCTATTTGCAAAATGGTGAAAACATTTTGGCCAAAACTGAATTTTTTAAAACTAGAAGGTTGTTGAGTGAGAAAATCTAAATAATGTTTTAATTTCATTTTTTTTCTTATGTTGTGCAATCGTTTCTCTTCTACCTAAACTTTCAGCCACCATCAGTTAATTTAAATAGTGATATTTGTTGCGGGCTCTAAGGAGTACGATGGCTACTTTGGGCGATAATGATAGTGGCTGAAACGATGAGCATAAAAGATGGTGACTGATTGGCGGGTGCCTCAATTTAGGTTTTTTCAACTATAACAGGTGGCTGTGTTGCTTGGGTTGAGGTTGCCAAAAATTTGAGTTGATTGAAGGGTTTATTGGCGGCAAATGACGATTGATGTGCAAACGTAAGCGGTGGCAGTGATGACAGGCTTTGGCTTCCATCTTTTTATATTTATTATTTATGTTTTCTTTTCATATAAGCTGGCTGCCTTGGTTCCTCCACTGCAAATAAGTTCGAATTTCTCACCAAGGATCCCAGGCTCGATTCTTGGCAGCAATTTATCTTTTTTTATAAAAAAAATTTAGGCAACAAAAGATAATCAAACTCATATTATTCCATCTCAAAATTAATTCAAAAATATTCTTAAGATTAGCATCAAAGCATATAATTATAAAATCAAATATCCACTAATAGTCGAAAGCATAAAAATTATCTATTTAATCAAGGTTAGAACTTATCTTTAAATTTTAATCTACATGGCTTTTCTTGTCTTTTCCAATAGATAACGCCAAATTATTGACCCTAAAATATAGGCAATCTAGAGCCAACGAGTTAGATTTGATGGTTCTTAGGAATAAAAATTAAGATTAACACAAAGAATCATAAAAAAATGTAGCAAAACATCGAATTGTAGTAGTTCAACATAATATGAGCTTACATCATCTTTATCAACCTTGATCAGCTCACTCACATGGGACTATTAAATGATATTGTTACAATAGGGATACCAGAAATTTTAGCCTTTTACAGAAAAAATAAATGAAAAAAAAAGTATAAGAATATCACGCAGAGGCTGTAGCTGAGAAAATTTGAATGCCCTTTTTCATTTGCTAGCCCCTATTTTTATAGGTGTTGTTATGTTTAGTTGTAGATTCTTTTTAAGACTGATATTTTTTATTAGGTTTTATCTCGAGATTTTAGTGATGGGAGTTCTTGTAAGGATTAGGATTTCCTTTAGGATATTATCACTTTTCTAAATCCAGTGGGGAACAGATGTCCCTTAGTTTTCAGTATTGACTATCGATGTTGGAAGATTTATTGTAGTTTAGATTGAATGATCTACTCTTGGACTAATCTATCTTAGAGTGCTCAAGCATAGTGAGTCTATGGTTTGCTTTGACCTCATGCTCGAATTAATTTATTTTGTGAACTCGGGAACTTAGCTAGAGGATCATTTTTGTTGTAGCCTCTACTTTCTTGATTTTAAGCCGTTAATAGAGGGAGTCTCTGGTGTCTACATGATTGGCCTCGAAAAAGGCTTAAGTGGCCTTAGTGAGGCCTTACACGGTCTTGATGAGAGCTTGCATGCCTCAATAAGGTTTTATATGGTCTAATTAATGGCTTACAGTGCCTCGGTCCTCGCATCTTGATCCTCGACTCTTGATCTCGGTACGTAGCCTTAATTATCGGCTTCTCAAACCCTTGACTCATTAATCCTTGGTTCTTGGCCTTGAACCTTCAAATTTGTAGAAAGAAATATCCTGTCTAGGGTTTAATTATAAAATAATGAAAACATTTAGGCTAAAATATAATTTCTCAAAACTAGAAGGCCACTAAGTGAGAAAAATCAAATGATGCCCTAGTTTAATCTTTTTCCCTTTCTTGTGCAGTGTAACCTTTTGTCTTCTGCCTAACCTTCCAGCTACCATTGGCTACTTTGAATGGCGACCTAAATAGTGATGTTTGTTGTAGGCGATGATGATGGTGGCTAAAATTGTAAGCACAAAAGAGCGGTCACCAAACAGTGAGCAACCTTAATCTAGTTTTTTCCAGTGATGGTAGGCAGTGTTACTTGGTTTAAGATTGCCAAAATTTTTTGAGTTGATTGGAGGATTCATCAATGCTAAATGATGACCAGCGAGGCAGTGGTGAGGGATGGCAGAGCAGCCTATGATGACTAAGGTTACTTCCATCACTTTAAATTTATTATTTAAGTTTCTTTGTCAATATATACTAGTTGCCCTAGTGGTTTCTCTGCCACACATTGGTTTGAATTTCTTATTAGGATCGGTGCTTACGTGCCATCCTTGAATGTACATATACTTGTGTATTTATATAAGTATACATTCTCATTAATCGCTAATACCAATTTATATGGTACTATGCAATGTAACGTTATAGACATTGTAGATCTGAAGGAGTTCAGATCAGATATAAAAGAGTTTAGATAAGGGCTTATAGTTATCCACGCTGAGAGATATAAATGCTAAATATTAGCACAGCTAAGTGTTAGCTGGTTATAATACTTAGCAGATCTAAGAGTTAGAGCCTTGTCTGTAATGAGACATAGACCTGAGAATATACTAGTAACTGTATAGTTGCAAGAGTTACCATCGGGTGTCAAGAAATGCTAGTTACACAAGTATGTTCTCGAATAATTGTCCCTTATCTATTTATGCCGATGCGGGTCTGTCGATGGATACTTTAATATAGATCAGCATATGTCATACCTGTAGGGTATAGATGGTCATTCCTAATCGACCGTGAGCTTGGAGTTCGTATTGACATATGGGTATCCAGTTAGAACTGGATATGGGACAGACTCACAAGGGCCTTCGATAGACACCCTATGTAAGCCATCAATGGGGGGCCCTCTCGAGTTGACTAGTATACGTGGTCCTTTGACCTGAGTGTCACGGTAGGCTTGTAAGTGTTCCACTATACTTTGGTTCTACGCATGTCACAGACCTTTCATGGTGTGACTGTTGGGTGTCGCTGGGTATGGTCCAATGCTTATTAAGTCCGGCGTGTACAGATATAGGATTCGTCAACTCGCATAGGGAGTTTGATATCTAAATGTTTCGAGACTATATCTCAGAAAGTCTTGTAAGTAATCATCTCGGGAAAGAGTTTCGCCAGGGTGAAACAATATGATAAAGGAGTTTGCGCATATTGTTCAGTGAGATACAAATCTGGAGATAAGATATGGATGAGCATAAGGGGATTTGACGGTGATAATCTATATCCTCGGACATCCAGGATATCATGACGGAAGGACTATACGTATGTGTTGTAACCTCAGCTTGCATGGTTCAATGCGATGATTTATATATCCGTGATGTGTGCGTGGGGCATTGTTCACGAACTCATGAAATAGTTACATTTGACGAATCAGGCGTAGGACCTAAAAAGTCCCGCGATATGGACTGTACACATTGTGCACTGAGGTAGCATATCGGATTAAATTGTTTAATCCAACAATATTCACCATTACCACGGAAATGCGTGCATGTCTATATTTAAGTATTAAATACAACAATTAGTCAATAATTGTTATTTATTAATTGTATAATGACACGTGGTGCATTGTGGACCATCGGTTAAGTTTACCCAAGTGTGAATTTGGTGAGACCCACTAGGGGTAGACTTGGCAACTATTCATGAGGGGCAAAATAGTGATTTCATACTTTAATTATTTAATTGTTAAATAATCAAAATATCTCTCTTATTATATTATATAATATACTTTTATTTTATTTTATTTTATTATATGATATTATATATATAATAATATTATATTTTGGGTGTCAAATAGTTGGCACCCATTAGTATTATTTTATTATTATTATTATTATATAGTATATTATATTAATGTTTTATTATTATTATTATTATTATTATAATTATATATAAAGAGAGAGAGAGAGAGATTGAAATTGTGAAAAAGTGTGTTATGTGTTTTTGTCGAGAAAAATGAGAAGCAAAATGAAATGGAGGAAAAGAGAGAAAGAAGAACCGAGGAGGAGGAAGAAAAACAAAAAGGAAAAAATGAAATTGTTTCATTTTTTCTTATGCTTCCAGATGAAGTAAAGGTGGATTGCTTCAAGTTCTCTATTTCTTATCCTTTTGGAGAAAATGATAAAAATACACACTGACCATTTTGGAGTTTAAGAGTTAAACCCAGTGCTGCGTAGAGGACTGCTATTCTAGCTCACCAAGCCCACCGTGTTGTTGACTAAAACTACCCGCAAGTTGGTCTTTATGCGAACTCGAAGGAAATACGTGTATAACGTTACACGTTGATGTGAGTTCTCTATCCTATAAATATGTTAATGCGATTAATATATTTTATTTATTGTGTTTATTGCAAGTTTTGCGCTTCCGTCAGACTTAAATATGTATTTGATATGTATTTAGGCAATAGACACAATAGCACATGCATACACCCACGTGTCTTAGATCTCCGACAACAATGGTATCAGAGCCATTTAGGATATATTTGGGTGTTGTTTGAGTGAATGGATGCAAAAAATCCAATGTAAATGACGCGTTTCAAGTATTGAAATGGGTATGCCTATGTGTGTGTACTGGGCGCTGCAGCGCTAGGGTACTAGCACCGCGGCACTAGGGGTTTGACCTCACAGTGCTGTAGCAATGACATTTGGTGCCGTGAGGGTACTGTTCACTTGAGGTTGTATAAGGAAAAGAAGCAGAGAATATCATGCAGAGGCTGTAGAAGAGAAAAATTAGATGCCTTTTGTTTACTGCTTAGCCCTCATTTTTATAGGTGCTGTTATACTTGGTTATAGAGTCTTTTTTAGGATTGGAATACTTCAATATTTCCTGGTTAGGTTTTATCTTGAGATTGTAAGGATGAGATTCATTTTTAAGATTAGGATTGCTTTTAGGATATTATTAATTTTCTAAATTTAGGAGGGAACTAATATTCCTTAGTTTTTAGTATCGAATTATCGATCCTGAAAACTTTATTGTAGTTTGGGTTTAGGAGATCTACCCTTAGAATAATCTATCTCAAAGTGCTAGGGCATATTTAGTCCTCTGTTTGCTCTGACGTCATGCTTAAATCAAGCTCAGTTTAATTTATTTTGTATGCTCAAAAATTAGTTGGAATGACCACTTAGGGTTATGGCCTCTACTTATCAGCCTTTCTGGCTATTAATCGAATGAGTTTTTGGTGTCTACATTATTTGCCTTGATGAAGGCTTACACAGCCTTGAGGATAGCTTATGTAGCCTCGATGAATTACACGACCTTAGTGAAGGCTTATGATGGCATTATTAAGGGCTTATGTGGCCTTACTAAAGGCTTACATGAGATTGCGACCCAAACTGAATTTTCTCAGAGGGCATGACCTATAGGCCCAAGCCCAAGCATGCCAAAGACACTTCACCCAAGGCCCATGTTTAACCTTAGTAAAGCCCATTATGTAGACATCACGGGATCTAGCCCACCACCACTAAAAGTTTTATTACTGTATAATGGAACATCTTCGTGACACATTTGTGTACCTTAACCTTAAACAACAATACAAGTGAACACTCCTCGTTGCCAACAAGTATGCCTTAATAATTGACTTGATCGAGCATATTATATAAGCTCTCTACTCGTGGCTAATGACCTTTTTCTCTAAACAAGCATAGTGTTCATTTGCTATTTATTAAGGACCAATGACCTATAAACAACTACCCGAAGACTCAGATTACCTTTAATGTCGAAGATCTCAAAGTTGCAAGCTTGCTTTATATAAATTCTCTTATAATCACAGGATGTGGCCTAAATAAAAAAGACTCCTATAAACTCCAAATGTGGCTAGAATATAAAGGTAAAAACTTACCTTAAGTTTACAAGGATTCAATTATCATAGATAGCAAGGCCTATAAAAGGAAGCAAGGATACAAAAAATGAGACCTTATGAGAAAGGTTTTTCCTCTCAAGATGTGGCTACTAGGAAAAAGGTTTTTTTTTTACTCTTCTTCTTCTCTCAGCTTTGTTGTCAATAACTTTTAATGGCTATTTAAAACCCTTAAGATATACAAGAAAATATATTTTATGATTATGTTTAATCATGATAGAGGGTGTGTCTACTTTTACCTTCATTGTAAAAACCCATTATTCAATAGTCCATCTAAAGTGAGCTAAGGCTTGATGAAGTGGACGTAGGCTTCTATACAATTGAATTCTATACTTCTATCTTGTCTTATATATGTTAAGATTTTTTTTTATTTCTTGGTTGAATCTAAGGCTTTAAAGAGTCCAAAAATGCCTTAAGCCCAATAAGAACTAATATATGGTCATTTCGGCCCAGCCTATTGATGAGCCCAATTATTATTCCTGCTGAAACACAATACTAACGTATTGGGCTAGGATAACCTAAAATTTGGGGTTAATAGTTTAGCATTGTCCATGACTGCATATGTTGATGAACACTAGTGGTTGACTGAAAGCATGATCGTGGCTAATTGGGTTGTCTAGCATCTTAACTTAAAAAGACAAGAAATGATAAGGACAACATGTTGCAAAACACCTAAAGAAATCCCATATTTTAGCCAAAAAGGTTTTTATACGATGCTCGATAGTCCCAATATATGAGCTCGTGCACATAGAGGTAAGAATCTAAAAGCCTCGAAGACACTAAGAACATCAAATAATACTTTAAATTCACTATCTAATAACTTTCCTTATAATTCATTTACGTCTCATATTATTATGATCACATATGAGCACTCAAAGTTTCATTATCAGAACATATATGACCATTATTTCTCTTTTAGACATTTCAACATCTTGAAACAAATACTACTCGAATGAGGCCTATCGTAGAGTTAAGGGGATACGGCACAAGGCCTTAATGACCCACTTGGTTATATTAATTGAACAATTGATGGGATATAGAGCAATGCCCTAAAGAACCCCGTTCCCGTTAGATTAATTGAAGGATTGAGGGGATACGAGACAAGACCCTAATGACTCCCTCAGTCAAATTAATTAAAGAACCGATGGGATATAGGGCAAGGTCCCAGCTACCCCCTTCAATCATATTGATTGAAGACCTAAGAGGATAGAAAGTTTAGCTCTATATTCATTTGCTTTTTCAATCAATCTAATCGAGGGATTCGTTTAGCTCTAATAACCCCTTCGGTCAGATTGATGGAAGAACCAAAAAGATACCAGGTAAGGCCCTAACGAATCCCTCGATCAAATTGATTGAAAAACCAAATGAATATAGGGAAAGGCCTTAACAGCCCCCTCAGTTAAATTAATTAAACAAATCTAGAAGATATGAGGCAAAGGCCTAACGACAACTGTGGTCAGATTAATTGAAGTACTAATACAATACGAGGCAAGGCCAAAACAACATATTCAATTAGTTGATTGAAGAACCGAGAGGATATAGGGTAAGGTGTTAACAACCCCCTCAGTTAGTTTGATTAAAGAATTGAGGGGATACGAGGTAAAGCCTTAACGAACCCCTTGGTCAGGTTGATTGAGAATCAATAAGATATAGAGCAGGGTCCTCATGAAACCTTGGCTCAGTTGATTAAAGAATATAATGAATAAAGGGCAAAACCCTAATAACCTTTCGTCAGATTGATTAAAGAATCAAGTGGATACAGGCACGACCTTAATGACTCCATAAGTATGATTAATTGAAGGATTGAGGAGGGTACGAGGTAAGACCCTAATAACTCGCTCAATGAATTGATTAAAGACCTGAAAGGGTATTGGGCAAGGTTTTAATAGATCGCTTGGTTGGTTGATTAAAGATCTGAAGGGATACGGGGTAAGGCCACAACGACCCCTTCTGTTAGATTTATTAAGGAATCTAAGGGATGCAGGGCAAGTGATAAGTGTAATTATGATTATTATTTTATCTCTATAGACTTAGTATTTGTTCATTTAAATACAAATATTTGGCTTTTTATTCATTTTATTATTTTTTAAGTTTAAAGACATTTGGCTTAAAACAGATTAAATTCAGATGAAAAATAGCCAAACGATCAAAATAAAAGTTAAGGCTACAACACCTTAAATCAACGTTACAACATTAAAAAAACAAAAAGTTAGCACCGTGCTGTTAGCATGATAATGTCGTGTCACTGAAATGATAGAAGACCTCCCCAAAGTCAAAACATGAGCGTTAAGGTGCACAAGATCCATTGCCCGTGTAACCCAAAGACAACTAAAGAAGCATAAGCTAAGCACAACAACACTATAAAGGTAGTGCCACAGGGGTGAAATAGAATCAAGCCAGCATTGCAACGTTGGGTTTAAAAATTTGAAAACCTAACTTGCCTTAAACACATAGATCACCATAATTTTGAGCCGTAAATCTATAAATAGAAATTTTTTAGCTAATATCAAGGGATATCAAGAGAGAGCAAAAGAGAAGCAAGTTTTTATCAAATTTTAGGGATTGAAGAAAAGAGTTCAAAGGTAGGGAGGAGATTAAAGACCAAGATTTTAGGACACTTTTCTTTTCATCTATGTCTTCTTCTATTATAAATTATTTATTCTCTTCAATGTTGAGTAATTCGTGCTCTGGAACTCTATTTGCCATCTTGAATTAATTTTTCCATTCTAAGATTACAATTTGAAATAGATAAGTAATTTGAATTTATTTTCTTTTCTTCTTTTATGAAATCATCATTGACTTGTTCAATTTACTAGTGTTTAATGCTTTCTAATTTATAATCAATAATTATAATGTTTTAAGAAACATAATAAACTTGGAAAAGTGATTTATGTGTTGTGTCTTAGATAAAATGATATATGATTATAATGAAACAGCTATGAGTTTTATATGAGATAGGTATAGTATATATGATTTTATAAAGCCTATCCTTAATAAATCTTGTCTTTATCTAATTACCACAGAAATATAGGTAATTTTTAGGATAATTTATATTCCTTTAACCAACGAAAAAGGCTAGTGAAGATATTAGGGCTCTTAATCAATAATTTATAATGATGAAATAAATTAAGAAATGATCTTTTAATTCAAGTGAACTATTGATGGATAATTATAATCCTAAGTTATTCGTTATTGGTGATTTATTAATTTGCAATGTTAGTCCATATCTGTATTGTTTTATTTTTAATTAGGTTTTTGAGTTTAGTTTATTTCTATTATTAATTGTTTAGATAAGTGTAGAATGACACAATTTTTGTACTTAACAAATAGATAGTAAAGATTTCTCGCAGGAACGATTCCGTAGTCTGATATATTACTTGTTTATGATAGTGCGTAAATGTATTTATAAATTATGCAATAACAAGCCCCACCAACCCCCCTTGATAACTTGATTGAGGAACTGAGGAGGTACAGGGCATGACCTTAATGACCCATTGGTCAGACTGATTAAAGAACCAATGGGATACGAGGCAAGTCCCTAATGACCCCATCGATCAAATTGATTGAAAGATCAATTAGATACAAGGTAAGGCCCTAACAAGCTGCTTAATCAATTGACTGAAGAATCGATTAGATATAGAGCAAGGCCCTAATGACTTTCTCAGTTAGATTGATTAAATGACCAAAGGGATATGAGAAATGGTTATAACGACATCCTCAATCAAATTTATTGAAGAACTGAAGGGATACGGAGCAAGGCCCTACTAACCCCCTTCAATTAATTGATTAAAAAATTAAAAAGATATGGAGCAAGGCCCAAACGACCCTTTTAGTCATATTAATTGAAGGATTGACACAATACGGGGCAAGGTTGTAACAACCCCTGTCAGTCAATTGATTAAAGAACTAAGGGAATATGGAGAAAGGCCTTAATGACCCACTTGGTTAGATTGATTGAAGAATCAATGGGATATGAGGCAAGGTTCTAAAGACCACCTCAGTCATATTGATTAAAGAACAGAGAAGATATGGTTCAAGGCTCTCATGACCCCTTCGGTTAGTTGATTGAAGATCCAAGGGGATACAAGGCAATATCCTAACAACCCTCTTCGTTAATTTGATTAAAACATTAAAAGGATACAAGGTAAGGCTATAACCATTTCCTTGATTAGATTGATTGAAGGATAAGGGATTACAAGATAATGCTCTAACGAACCACTTAGTTAATTGATTGAAGAATTAAGGGGATGTAAGGCAAGGCTCTAAATCCATTTGGTTAGGTTGATTAAAGGACCAAAGGGATACGAGGCAAGACTTTAACTACCCTCTCAATACAATTTATTAAAGAACCAATGGGATATCGGGCAATGACCTAATGCCCACGGTCAGTTGGTTGAAAAGCCAAGAAGATACAAGCCAATGCCCTACTGCCCCCTCCATCAAATTAATTGAAGAAGTATAGAGATATGGGGCATGGTCTTATCGACCCCTCAACTAATCAATAGAAGAATCAAGGAGATACAATGCAAGGCCTTAATAACCATTTTAATCAATTATCAAAGTACGTCTTAGATGCCTGAGTAATTTTTGGAGATATTTTAGAAAAACTAGGAAGGCAGGGGTAATGACCACTAAAAAATCCCCTCAGTCAAAGTTTTTAAACAAGCTTTGGGCAAACATGCCTTGGGCAGATGCCAAAAAATTCCTAACTTAAGTTCCTGAATTGTTCTTAGATGTATATTTAAAAAAAAATCAAAGACTTATATATTTTACCCGTAAAGCCTAAATGACATTTACAAATTCATCGCTCAAAGTGAACATATACAAGTTCATTGAAATGTAATAAACAAGTATGATAGTGCTCATATCAGTAAAAACACATGTAAAAGTAAAAGAAATCTTCATTCATTAACGAAAAAAGTACACAATGAGGGCTAGCCCATATTACAAAAATTCATAATAAGAAAAATAAACCCTAGCCTAAGAGGTAGAGAGTTGATCTTTATCAACAGGAAAGGTAAATAGGTCCTCAGGCTAAATTATTTTACTAATCTAAGGAATCGTTTCGCCAAATTGAAGGGGGCCATCATCTTCATCTACCCTAGCCCTTACCTGAGCTGCGATCGCTTTCTCTAGCCAAGTGAGGTCCAGGTCAGGATATGTTCCTTGAACACTTCAACACACCAATCAAAGCCAAGTTCACCTCTTTAGTAAATTAATCCTTGGACCTCATCGAAGCATTAGTTCGAGCAACTCTGAGCTCTTTAGTTAGCTTTTTAATTCTCTTCAAGAGAGATATTTTTTCCTCTCGAAGAGTTCTAATCAAAGCTTAAAACTCACCAACTACCTTCTTAAGCTGGTGAACTTTTGACTAAAGAGACAAATCCTTGCTTTTAATAGCTACAGTCTTGCTCTTCGCCGTAACAGCCTTGACCTCGGTCTACTCCACTTAAGTAGCCAGACTTTTATACTTTTGGCTCTCCTCTTGAACTTTTTCATTAGCCTCTAACAATGCCTCATTAAGTTTACCCATCTTAGCCCCTACTTATTGCAACTTCTACTTATCCTTGACAACGCTAAAGAGCTACCTCAAAAGTAAAGATTTACCTCAAACACGCATCAATGCAATATGTTAAAGACGTGGATGCATCATATTTTGACACTTCATCAGCACGAGTAGTCATGACTACTTGCTTAGCCTTCTTTATTAAAGTTATAATATGCATACATCTATCCTATTTTGCAATAGAAATATCAGACACCTAAAAGGATGAATGCCCTAACCTTGCTTGCAATCTGTTTGGGTTAGAGATAGTATGGCTCGGGGTCAAAGCATCTACCACTAGACTACCCTTACTTAGTTATTATGGAGGAGGTGGTGTACTTATTGATGGATGAGGTAACGGAGGCTTATCTCATGAATCCACAATGACCTCAAAGGTCTTTTCCCTTTGTCGACTAAAGTGCTCCTAGAGCCTGTCTCTCTCCACCACTTGTGCTTATGCTTTTGCTCCTCTTACATAGCCTGAGTAGAGAAAAAGCCCCAAGAATAGTCTTGCTCAATCCCCCCAACCTAGGGGTTGAGGAAAAGTGAGAACAGTTTTAATTACTATCACCGTTGTCCATTTCTACCAAAAAAAAAGAAAAAATCGAGGTACAAACTAAAATAAATAAGAGAAGTTCCTTAATGGGTCCCCTTTATCTTTGAGATTGGGTGATTGAGCAACTCAGATGGTTTGCCAACCAGGCATATACTCTTGAAATTGTATTAGAAGAGAAGTTCCTTAATGAGTCCTTTTTATCTTTGAGATTGGGTGACTTAATTCTTCTATTCTCAAGTAAGCTTGGGTTTTGGTGCCCAAGCCATGGTTGCAATAATAAAAACAACTAGGTCATAAACCATCCAAAAAAAATATATTAATAAGCATAAAACATAGACGTTAAAATTAAAACATAAATTTGATCTAGAAAAGACTTGAAGACAACAAACATGGCGAAGTAGTCTTACGTGCTCTTAGCCCTACTCTCCATCAACAAAAAATTGCAATTGTTTCAAATTATGATTGCTAGAAGGTAGATATTAGATGGGAGCAAATTTCTTCTCCCCTTCATAAGCAGAGAAGTAATAATACGTTTTCTTAGTTAGCATTCGCCTTACACTGATATAACTGTTGAAATTCAAGGATGGTAGGCTCACTATAGCATACTTTTAGTCACATAACACGTAAATCGACTAATATTATCTATGAGTTTAAACTTAACTAGCATGATGCTACGTTTAAATGAGCAAATATGTAAATGAAAGTAAGGCTAAAAAGGAAACCTTAACCTAAATAAAAAGGGCGAGATTGAATGCCACCTCCTTAGTATAATAATGATCGGCATTATAAATTTTTCCCTCAACTTCTTAAGTTACTCCTCTTGCACGCTAGAAGGATGATAAGATAGGCAAACCAATTTAAAATGGATCTCTTTATTGGACCCGGAGATAAATTCTATTTTTCTCTTATTCTTGTGCCTACTTGGCTAACCAAAATTTTGCACCTGAGTTTGGGGAAATCTAATAGGCAACATCACTAACTGTTCTCTCTAAGTCATTGTGACCCTTGGACAACTCTGCAACATCCCCTCCTCGAGTAGGCCCTTTAACAATCAACTCGGGCTATCTACTTCTCAGGCTGAGCTACTTCTAGTAGCTAAGCCCTCTTCAGAGTCACTAAGCTTACGACCAGATATATTTTTGGAGTCAACGACTAATGACATAGTTCTAATACCTAAACAAGGAAAACATATGACCTATCAATAATCTATTATATCGGGCACTCAAGCCGAGCATTAAAACTTTAAAAAATGTAAAATCAAAGACTTACAAAATGCATAAAATACTAAACATACTTGAAGCAACAAAAGGAAAAATATCAGAAGTAGTGATTGGTAGTAAATACTACTTACTTGTTTGAAGATCTTTTCAAAATGAAGCTGAAGAAGTGCGATTGAACCAAGTCTCCTTCTCTCTCTCTCTCTCTCTTCAAAAATCACAAATTCTCTCTGTCTTAAACTTGTCAAATGAAGTAAAAATAGAGAACTAAGGAGATTACTCTCAATTATCGAGAGCATTTAGTGCAATCACAACTATTAATTTAGGATTTAAGGGTTGGGGTGTTCTTACGAGTAAAACATCCCCTTAGCTAGCATGATCCTTCAAGATCATTGCTCGATTGTCCAATTGGCATCAATGGTTAAAGATTTGACCATGTCATCAAGAATACGTAAAGACACAACTGTTCACCTAACTGCCTTTCAACGCATATTTCTCAAAGGGTCCCATCACATTAAATTTACTTTTTGGTGCCAAATTTTCAAATTTCAACACTTGTGTGACTGGACAATCATATGTACAGCCACGTCATAAGGGCGTATAATCACTCAACTTAGAAGCACTTCATTTTTATTGATGGACCAATATCTAACCCCGAGGCCTACATCGAGCTGTTAGACTAAAGACTACTATAAAGTTTTCAGTATCAATAAGTTAATATTAAAAATAATGGATCCTTGTTCCTCCTAGAATTCTAGCCCAAATCTAATTTTCCTAGAAGGTACGGTCCACAAGCCTTGTGCTCAGATATCTTGACCATGCTTCATCTGAGGCCCCTATCTGACCTTAGCAAAGCCCGTCATGTGACATCCCATGCTTCAACCCACCACCATTAAGAAGTTTAACTATTGTACAATAGAACATCTTCAGGACACATTTGCAGACCTCGACCTTAAACATCAATATCGGTAAACACTCCTCATTGCCAATGGGTAGGCCTCAGACATTAATATTGATCAAGCAAACCACATGAGCCTTTTGTGTGAGGCCTACTTTCTCTTCCCCTAAATAAGCATAGTGTTTATTTGCTATTGATCGAAGATCGAGGACCTATAAACAACATACCTAAAGACTCATATTACCTTTAGTTCTCGAAGATCACAGAATCATAAAATTTCTAGTACAAATTCTCCTATAATCACAGGATGTGGCCAAAGTGGAAAAGTCTGCTACAATATTGTAAGTCAACTAACATAAGAAGGTAACATTTTGCTATATTTCTACATGGTAACAAATGGCCTTTCCTCTCAGGAAGTGGCTATAAGGAAAAATGGTTTTCTTTTAACTTTTCTTCTACTTCTTCTTTTTCTTCTCTTGGCTTCATTGGCAATAACCTCGAATGGCTCTTTAAAATCCTCAAAATCTTCAAGATAATATATTTTGGGATTATATTTATTTACAATAGAGGTCATGTCTCCTTATAATTTTATTGTAAAAGTTCATTATTCAATAGTGCATCTAAAGTGAGTTAAGGCTCAATAAAATGAACGCAAGCTTCCATGAAGCTGAACTACTATATTCTATTATGTATATGTATGTCATGATTTTTTTTTTTCTTGGTTGAATTCAAAACTCTAAAGAGCCCAACACATGCCTCAGGCCAATAAGTACTAATGGATTGTCATTACAACCCAACCTAGTAACAAGCTCAATTGTTGTTCTCGCTAAAATACAAATTTAACTCGTTGAGTTAGAATAGCTCAAAATCTAAATTAACAACTACACATCACATCTTATTATCTATTTTTTTTAATCTCAAGTAATGTATCACTCATTCACTAAATGATTGAATAATACAATTTATTTTTTTAAGAATTATAAATACTTTTTATTCAATATTTTATTGACATATTACTTAAAATAAAAAAAAATTAAATGTGTGGCATTACTTGCGACTTTATACATGCAATAATAGGACTATATATGATAAATATGTTTTAAAAAAAATGATATATACTAAATTTTGATTCAATCATTAGAATTGTAATTGTATCATAAATAGAATGAACGTATTCTTATTTTTGAAAGAATTTTGATACAAAATTGAAATGTATTTATTTGCATTATGAGAACCAATTGAAAAGTCGAAATGGGAGATGTCTTATTCGGCATCACTGTGCATCGTTGTCTACAGTTAAAACTCAACGGTCAACTTAAATATGTTTTGTCTCCGACACAACCATATATTTTTAATACGTTCACATTTATATGTCTTTTATTTTTTGGGCAAATTTTAATGAAAATTATGCTACGTACCTGTCACTGTTTCATAATTATTAGGATCATTTAATATCTATACTTACCACCACCTCACCGCTATTATCTTATCATCAAGATTAGCGATTTTCCCCTAAACGCTAGATGAATCAAATCATCACTCTTTCTCCTCATTGTATGGAAAAATTTTAGAAATCACAAAATTTTAGGATTATTATCTTCATTAATCCTAAATGAAATTGTTAATTTTTAATAGCTAAAAATTTAAAAAATGGACAAGTTTACCCTCATCATTATTTTTTCTCTTTTGAATAAAACTCTTCCAACTCTCAACTCTCAACTTTTGAATAAATAAATATAAAAAATTTAAAAAAAAAACCCAAATTGCGGGCATTTAGAAACTGGCGACATGAATAATAATTGGTATATTTTTTTAATTTAAAAAATAGTACAATAATGATAGATTTTTGCCATAAATATATGAAAAATGATAAAATATAAATAGATTGTATAAAAAGTATTAAAAAAAATTAATTTGTGAAAAATGCCGATCTTTGGCTAGATTTGCTAAAAAAAGGGGTAAAAAATTATGGCGAAATGGATGTGAGCTATGCATGACACTTGTAGTTCGGCAAACTTGGGCTAACGCATTTGAGTGTATTGCGCAACGCCCTAACTATGCCCTGCACCCTATTCTTTAATTAATTTAATTATCAATTAAAGAATATTGTTTAATTTAGTTTATTAATTTATATTTGTTTAGTTAGTTACTGTATTTAATTTAGAAAAATTATTTTTTATCCAAGTTATTTATTGAACAAATAATTACTAATTAAATTAATATTTTTAATTTTAATTTAGTTTATTAATTTATATTTATTTATTTATTTGGTATATTTAATTTATTATTATGTTTAATAATTGATTTATTTTTACAATAAGCATAATGTGTCCAATAGAATATAAAATTTCAGCCAATGCGATTTTTCAAGCATCAATTATAACATACTCAAAGAAATGAGCATTAGATCTCATAAGACATAAGTTGATGCCAACTCAAACGAAATTATTCAAGACGACATGTATGGGCAGATTTTTAGATATGCAACATATTTTATTTTCAAAAATTTTGGTACATGACTTTTTATTACAACAAGTTTAAACTAAAAATTTGTATGAAGATATGTGATTTTTTATATCCAATAAACGTATTTGGTTCTCTTGAAAGGAATTTATATTAATAACAAGGCTGAAGATGAAAGATTATTTGCCTATTTAAAACTTAACACGAAAATTGGATAATCAATTATGAAAAAAATATATTTGACTACTAGAAAGACGTTGATATACAAATTAGTTTTGTATTAACTCTTATATCGACTCAACTATGGTTATCGTAGAAAGAGATTGAATATCTTTTACAACAACATTAATGCTCTCTATAATATTAGTGGCCATAATGTTATATCTTTTGAATGCTGTAACTGATCAAGCCTATTAGAAAAATCAACATCCTTCTTCAAATACTGTTACCTCAAGTTTCATTTCTTGGATCTTGTTAATTTGCTCTCAAAAGTCAGATTGGCAATATGCCTTACAGCAATAAAATAAGAAATTAGGAATCCTTTTTTTTTTGTGATATCTTATATTTAGTAACCAATTTTTCTTTCAAGTGGTACATGCAAAACTCATGATAGACATTAAGAAACACCTCTTAAATGGCTTTTTTAATACTAACGTATTGATTAGATACAAAATATAAGATCCTCAATATCATAAAAAACTTCTCGTAGTTTGTCATAAAGTTTATAACCCTTTTGCTCATAGGTATGCATTGGTAAGAGCGGCAGGATGATGATGAGTATATAAATCAATAAAAACTAAAAAGAAGAAATGGCATGAGAAATTTGACATCAATGGAGGAAATAAGGATGTGAAAAATAGGGCAAGGATTCTCTACAAAGACACCATAGACCAATTGAAATAGATATAGCGCAGTTTAGTAGCGCCTTTTTTTTTGTACAAAATGTCACAGGTTCCAATTCTCTCATCCTTACCAACCCCTCATTACTGTCCAGAGGATAAGTAATTGGTACCCTTATTAGCATATGGAAGGATATTCTGATTTAAACTCTAAACAAAAGCTCATTCTTTTCTCTATTGAACCCTTATTAGCATCTCCTTATGCTGATTCAATAGTAGTTGGATTGTGAACCATGCCTAAGAAGCAACGTTTGTTGGGATTTGTGCTTACGTGCCATTTCATTATGTATGAATATTTGTTTAATATTTATACTAGTGTTATTATTTCAATAAATCGCTAATTATATTTATATATGGTAAGATGCTTGTAACATTTCAGACATTGTACGATCTGAAAGAGTTCAGATCTGGTCTAAATGAGTTTAGATCAGTGCTAAGAATTAGCAATACTGAGAGTTATAAATATTAAGAGTTGGCACTGATAAGAGTTACCAAGTTATAAGAGTCAGTAATATCTAAAGAGTTAGAGTCTTGTCTGAAATGGGACAAAGACCTAAGAATATATTATAATTGTAAAGAGTTACAAATAGTGCTAGAAAATGTCATTATGCAAATATGTTCTCAAATATTATGTTTCTGATTTATCTTCACTGATGCAGGGTCTGTCAGTGAATACCTTAACAAATATATAGATTAGTATATGTCTAAATCTGGATGGTCCAGATGGTTATTCTTAGCAAACCATGAGTTTAGTGGAAGCTTGTATAGAGATACAGGTATTTAGTAAGGACTGAATAATGAACAGACTCACAAAGATCTCCAATAGACATCCCATAAAGCCATCAATGGAGGATCTTTCGAGTTAAGTAGTATTCATGGTCATTTGACCTGAGTGCCACGGTGGGCTTGTGAGTGATCCACCATACTTTGGTTCCACACATGTCAGAAACATTTCATGGTCTGACCGCTAGGTGTCACTGGGTATGGTCCGATGCTCATGGAGTCCAGTGTGCATATATATAGGATCCATCAGCTCATTTGGGTGAGTATTATATCCTAATACTCTATAGATTGTATTTCATAAAGTCTTATGGCCATAAGCAATAATTCCCGGGAAAAGAGTTTAACCCTAGGGATAAATAATATTACAAAAGTGTTTGAGAATATTATTTATTGAAATACAATTCAAGAGATAAGCTTTCAGTCGGGCATATAGAGATTTGACGGTGTTGATCTATATCTCTAATCTACTCGGATATAAATGATAGAGGGATTATATGAATATGTTATAACCTCAACTTGTATGGTCTAACGCGCCGCTTTGTAATATCCATAACGTGTGTGGAGGGCATCATTCACGGACGTATGGAGGAGTTCTATATGACAATTCAGGCGTGGACCTAGAGAGTCTCACAATATGAAGTGTACTCGTTGTGCACTGGGGCAGCATAATGGATTGAACAGTTCCATCCTAGAAATTCCAGCAAACCGAAAATATGTTTCGTGGTTCCTCAAGTTGTGCACTTGTTTAAATTTAAATGTTAAGTATATTATTTAATTAGTTGAAAAGAGTTATTAACTAATTAAATATTAACAAGTGGTATAATTTTATTGTATGAATTGTTTTACCATGAATTCAACCATTTACCATGTTAGTAAAATCAAATAAGGTAAATATTAATTATTCAAATAGTTTTTGAATAATTAAATAAATATTATTTAAATAAATAAAATATGATTTTATTTATTTGTTATTTTATTCCTAAATGGAAGACATACCAAATTTGAGAAATATAAACTAAATTTAGTGGAGCATCATTTTATGATTAATGGTTAAATTTATTAGACCATTAAAATGACCACTAAAAATTATTTTGGTAGTTGGCCACTTAATTTAATTTTGGTGGAGCACTTGTGAAATTGTTGTAACCACTAAAAATGGTTGAATTTCAAGTGTGTTAACAAGAGAGTGAATGAAAATTCGTGCAAGTGTTGAGAGGAAAAAGAAGAATTGGTTTTGAGAGAGTTTTTCAAAGAACAAAGACTTGTGAGAAAAACCAAAGGAGAAAGAAAAATAAATCCTTTATATTTTTCTTTCTAGTAATCAAAACCTTGTTGTTGGAGATCATACTACTGCTATTCTAGCTTCACAATCTCACTGAATTGTTGTGAACTAGAATTAGACAAGAGTGCACTTCAAGGTGAGCTCAAAGTTGGAGCAAGGATATCCGAAATTGAAAATCTTCATCGGAGGTCTTCAAAGGTATATTTTCTGTATTCTTAAGTTGTTAAGAATTGAACTACATGTGTATATGTTGATTACTTGATAAATTTCGCTGTCAAATTCATGTATATGATGCATATTTTTAATTTTTCAATATGTACACAATCACATGCATACACCCTAAAATATGTTAACAACGTTTTTAGAACCAGTGTTCCTCATTCTAATGGAAAAATTTTATTATTTTCATATTTGCATACGACCATAAATATTATACCCAGTTATACATCTTTAAAAAATTACAATTATCATTCAAATGGATGACTAAAACCCTTAATATAGTTCTAACCTATAAAAGTAAATAAAGTGCTTGCTATTATCAATTTTCAAATGCATTATCGTATTAAGTCTTTTTTGTTCTAGCCTATAACAGTATATGGGGAGTAATTTAAATGAATTCTCTGGAGTACCAGCCATCAACTTGCATGCATAATTCTTAGCTTGCCAAGTAGTAGAATATGTTAACTCCATACCAAAATCTTTATGTATGTCAACTTGAATCTCTTTTGATTTGTAAATTCTACTAACTAATGCAAACTTTTTTTTAATTAATTTACCTATAATCAAACTAAATTTGTTGATGACTATTACGCAATTAATGTAGCTGATATGTGTGATCTATATCTATTTTATGCACAATAAAATATTTTTTTGTATCGCCGTCACTACATGTAATCGCCATTTGCATCTTTTATCATTATATTTTTCCTTAAAATGATCTTTTGTAGATCTTAAAACTTTAATGTTCCATTTACCTTTAAGTGCCAACAAGTTAATAACCTAATAAAGTTCATTTTTACTATCATACAACTTCTCTACAAACACATTCCTAATTCTAAACCATGATAACCTATCCGATATGACTAAATCAGATGGTGGAATTAAAGGAAGAAAGTGAAAAAGATTTTTTACTTCAACTTTATCTCTTCTTTTATGTATATGAGCCTCATTAAGAGAACTATTAGAAACATAACATTGTCCATCTTCTCATAAATCATCCAATCCATTTGCTTCTTCAACATTATCGGTATTTTTATTACCATTAATATCCTTATCTATCTAACTACCATAGTGCATTTAAGTTGAATCTTTATAAACACTATAGGAGAATAATGATAGTCAATCATAGTATTGTGAGAAGCACAATAGTTGGTATTGTTAGTGCTCAGCTACTTATTTAGTTGTTATTGCTTGTCGACATAAAGTGATTATGATAGGGTCGTTGGCTTTCAATAGGCATCTATACATCCTCTTCATATATAGGAGCTCTAAAGATCTATTTTACATAAAGGACATAATGATTTTTTATTTGTCCCTATAAATACCAAACATCATTATATTTCTAATCTCAATTAGTCTCAACTTAAATCTTATCGCAACAACAAAAAAATTTAGAGACACTTTATTCTGCACATTATCAACTCTAATTGCACGACATATAATATTTAAAAATTCTTCATATTTCACATCCTTCAAATTCGAATTACTCAAGTTTTTATACCTAACATATCACTCATCACGGTCACTTGAGCTCTCTTATCTTTCTCCGAAATATATAATTAGTGACTCATACTTCATGGCACCTATAACAAAAAAATTAATTTAAATCATTTAAATTAATAAATAAATAAGGTTTGAAAAAATCTTACGACGATATGTGAATCCTTTTACTTGTACGCTTCTCTGAGCACACAAATGAGACGTGAATAGATTTGCGCCTTAATCACGTGCATACCTATGCAAAATGCATGCCTCTTTGTTTGTGCGAATGAGGTACGAATAGATTTGCACCTTAATCACGTTCAAGGATAAGTGTGCATTTCACGTAGCTGCTTTGCAGTTGTATCTCACGTGCATGCAAACTCGCGACCAACCAAAAATTTTCTTGTTCTTTTCTAGATTTATAGTTTTCTCTCCCTTATTCACTCTATGTTTTCTCCACTACATCACATTATAATATGCCTATATTTTGTTGCTCATTCATTTAATAAATAAACACAAAAAAAATTCAAAAATACATTGTAACTCAAATTTAGTCAAATTTAAATTTACAAACATATACAAAACAAATACATTGCATAATAATAGAAGTTTTATTTATCATCATATTTTATAAATAAGAGCAATTGAGTCCTTTTGTCCTAGTTTTAGCTAGTAAGAATAGACCATTAGTTTGTGGCTAAGAAAGATAATTGTCTAAAATTTTGGGCTATTTCTAAAAAGTTCCCTCATAGTATTTGATTTTATGTTTTTTCCTCTTCAATGTTCTTCACTTTTTCTTTGGGACGGATAGGTTTCCGCATGCTCTAAAACCAAACAATTTGGTCCTTATCAAATTCTTCCTCATATGGTTTAAAACTCCCACTTCTTGTACTATCATAATTTTAGATATAATTCTTATTGAGGAAGAAAATGATTCTCTTATGAAATAGTTAAATTAAACAAAACTTATTTAAGAAAGACCTAAATTACCTTATTTAAGTTGGTTTAGGAGATTCTTAGATTAATATAATGTTTTTGTAGAATTTACCTTATTATGGTAGAGACCAAGTTGTACAAAGATTAAGAATACAAGTTCAATAATGAATTAAATATCATTCATTATGTAAAAGAGGATAAAGGATCGATGAAAAAAATAATGAGAGAAAAATTATGTGAGAGGTTATATAAAAAATAATTAGAGTACTCTTGTATTTTATATTATAAGATTATACTATATTATTTTCTTATTTGTGAATGTAGCCCAAATTAAGGTGAATCACGTCAAAATTTTTGGTATTCTTAATTTGATTTTAATGTTTGATGTGTTTCTACTATATTTTTTAAACAAGGTATAATCAAAGTTAAAATACCAATAGCAATCTATCCACCTTCTCATGGTTACTGTTGGAAATTGGTGATTCAACAATTTTGTATGGGCAAGAATTGAGATGAATATCAAGAGAAGAGTTATTACGAAGTCAAGTATGCATTAGGTGTATAAGGGATGAGCAAAACGGAAGAAACAAAGATGAGTACTATTTATGTGGTGACACTGTTCATGGCGACCACTGTTGCGCAGCGGTGGGGTACTATTCACGTGTGGGTACTGTTCACGTGGTTACTATTTACGCGGCAACTTGAGAATATTTCCTGTTTTGGCTCAATTAACTTCTGTAAGTGAGATTAGGACTTCTACAATTAAGGACTTTTATTCTAACTAGGTTTAGGCTTTCTAAGGGTGTTTTATTCATTATATAAACCCTTCTAAACACAAGGTTCAGATTAAGCATCTAAGGTTTCAAGATGTAATTATAAGAGAGAATAGATGAGCTAGGTAGGCACTAAGTGCGTGGTGCACTAAGGTGTAACCTTTGGGGAGTATTTTGTCTTTAGGTTCTTTGAGTGAATAAAAGAGAAACACCATAGATCCTTTTGGTTTAGATACTTAGACTATTCTTATGTTCCTTGTAAAAATCTCTTATGAGAAGATACTAAGAGGTTTTAGGAAGTCATGATGATCAAAGGTAGATACTTAGAGGTCTCTATGGGAGATACTAAGGGGTCTTGTGAGATCATTGATGATGTAAGAAGATACTTAGGGATCTATTTCAATTATAAGAAGCTGGATCATGGATCCTCCGTGGACGTAGACAATTTTGAGCCGAACCACGTATATCTTGTGTCTTATTGATTGGTTTGTTTTCTTTATCTTTATTGGTGTATTAATCTTATGTGTTCTTACTTATAGTGTGAGTTATAGTTTTCCGCTGCATATAGAATAAAAGGGGTATTAAGATTGTGGCTTAGTTGATGCCATAGGGGTGTCAAATTAAAGTGCATGACTTAATATCCATAACAGTTTCCTATCAGCAACTGGTGATTCTTCCTTAGTTCCATTAGGTAAGAACATTATTGTTCTTTCTTCGCTCAATATTCCATCTAGTCCTGCTTCTATTGATCCTTTTTTAGGCTTTTTATTCTGTTACTCCTATTGTTTCATTTATCACTCCTGACACATCTCTTCTTGTATCTCCCACACCAATCTCTTGTCTATCACAAAAAGCTAATAAGCTTTTTTTAAACATCTATTTTGTGTTGCCTCCTTCCCTGAGCAAAATCCTTAGCTTCTAAATCTATGATCACTTTCTGTGTTCATCTTTTTTTATGTGGAAGCAAGCCATGCTCCCTATCATTCCTCTATTCTGTATTACCATGTCTCTTAATTTTTGATTCTCTTTCTTCGTCTCTGATTACTTGAAGACCAAAGCTAGCATCTGAGTGATTGGAGCTGGCATTTATACGCCATTCAAATCCTTAACGCTTAATATGATCTAATTATTTGGTTGAGTCTTATTTAGTTTGACTATTTTTACTGACTAAATTCCTCTAAAAATTAAAATTAATCAATTAAATAACAAGAAAAGAGTTTTTTTTCAGATCAAAATTTTGACAAACAAAACCATTGAAAGATCGCAACCTCTTATAATGAGGAAATGTTGATTTGTTTTCCTTCTCCCTCCCACTTTGTTCGTTTCATCTCTCCAAATTCATGTGAAATCTTTGAAGGTACCTGTAAACAACTCTGTAGTGGTTAAGTAATCAAAGAAAACTAGCGAAAAAAGTTAGAGATATGTAAGCTCTAGTGAGTTATTTAATTCAGTCTGAATGAATAAAAAATTGAAGGAGACTCACTTTTATAAGAGTAATTTGGCAGGAACTAACTAACTTTCTCCAAAATTCTCTCGGACATTGAACCATTCTTGTGGTCTATGTTCATTGATTATTAATTATATGTTGTTTCCTTATCTTTGTTAATTAACTTTCCTCCAAAAAATTTTATGAGACATTAAACCATTCTTGTAGTCTATGTTCATTGTCTATTAATTAAATGTTGTTTTCTTATCTTTGTTGACTAACTTTCCCCCAAAATTCTTTGAGACATTGAACCATTCTTGTAGTCTATGTTCATTGTCTATTAATTAAATGTTGTTTCGTTATATTTGTTGACTAGTCTGCTCTTGGACAAGAGAAAAATTGTAATTGGTCAAGTTATAACAAATTTTGCATTTGTGCGATGTTAATATCAAGTTTGTCTTAAAATAATAATAAAAAATAACTAATTACATACATAATTTATTATTTGTATTAAACATAGAGTTAGTATTAGTGTTAAAAAAATGTTTGATAGAATGTTATGTTTACATAGTTAGTATAAAACTTGTATCGTAATTGACTCAACATTTAATATATTCGTTAATGTTGGCATTATATAATTACATAAAAAGATAAAAAAAAATTAACAATTATCTAATAAGTAATGTTCATTAATTTGTAACACACAAAATGTGTTAATTAATTTATAACAACTTTGTATCTTAATTGTATAAATGTAATACTATCGCAAAATTTTATGAGATTTGACATACTACGTGACTTGTAAGTTGGGATCAACTAAATAATACATGACAAGTATTGTTAATTAATTTTCAACTACATTTTGAAATAGAACCGTTGCTTCGTTATACCACATCACCTAGATGTGTTGAGACAAGTTAATTAACATAAAATAAGTGTTAACAATCAACTACACTTGATCAGTAGTGGCTCAACCCCCATGTAATTTAGGCACTTGTCCAGAGCCCCGCCTAAAAATTAGGCTTCATCTTGATTCCGTTAAAATTTTATCATCTTAAAATTAAGCCTTTATCTTCATTTTCCTAAAATTTTATCACCCTACAATTGATGCCATATCTATAACTATCACCTTATTAAAATTTTATTATGCGGTAAAAATCGAATATTTCTTTATTTGTAATAATAACTTTCTCAAATTAAACATTTATTAAGATTTAGTTAATTATTTATTTCATTATTTAAAAGTCAAGTTTCCATATTAATAACTTCACTTCATAACATCTTCTACAATTTTTATTTTTTTTAACTTTGAAAATCGTTTCTTTCTTCCGATCAAGTTATCTCTTAAGTGTAATTCTTTAAATTATATTTGAGTTTAACCAAGAAGAAAAATGTAAAGAAACGTTAATTTAGAAAGAAAAAATAATCTTCCAATTTTATGTTGATCAAACCTTACCTAAAAAATAGTAGAAAAAGTTTTAAAATATATATATAAAGAAAATATTTAAATGCACAAATCCAATTAATATTTTACATCTGAAAAAAGAAATAAATTTAAAATAAAATATTTATTATGAAATTTTCAACTAATTTTAAAAGGTTAATACTAATAAGCTTACTTTTTAATTTTATCTAAAGCCCACAATTGTTGAGAGTCGGCACTGCACTTAATCTGTATGAATTGACTAGTCTATTCACATCAATAAATGATGCGGTACAATCGATCTTACGTTAGACTTCTCCGGCAGATGTACTACATTTTAAATTTTACGAAATTGAAGACCCTACTTAATATGCAATCTCTCTTTACTTTCAGTCATTTCAGGAGAATTATTAAGGGTGCTAATTACATTATGTTTGCTTTCGTTGTTTATTGCATTTTCTTTTAATATTTTAACATTCTATTGATATTGATAATCTAAAATCTATAATAATAATAATATTTATATAATAATGATATTTGTTTTGTTACAACGGAACTTGTAAAAACAACTCTAAAAAAATTAAATATACATTATTAAAATTAAAAAACTCTATTTTTACATATTGTCACATTTTACATTAAATAAATTTTTACATATCGTTATATTTTATATTAAATAAAAATTAAATAAATCTTATATATATATATAGACAGGTAAGTAATATTATTTAACAAGATAATCTTTTAGATTAATGATAAATTTCCAACCAATGATAAATAGTATTATAGTAGAATTGAGTTCTCATTTGCATAAGGCCCCAAAATCACTTAATAGAGATTGTTATGTGTGATGTAAGTCTTCTATACCTCAAAGGAATGGATAATATAGGCTAAATTGACTTAAAAAATTTTGTGTTTTGAATCTTAATAGAAATTATTACGTAAATGGTGGGTACCAAGATTCTAAATGATGAACAATATGAGTCAAGTTGACCTTTGAGATTAAACATAAATCAAACCGTGATGTGGGCATCACTTAATTGAGAAATCACCACATGAGTGGTAAATCTCATAATTCAAGAAGATTGATAATATAAGTCAGTTAGTCCTTAAAGTTAAAGTTAGATTAAACCATAACGAAAACTTCATGTGATTAGATGATAGAAAATATCACATTTCACAATAAATAAAAATTATGTGAACTTTAAATATATATAAATGAATTAATATACAATGTTGTTTAATAAATAATTTTTTTAAATCAATAATATACATTTGGCACGTGGAACCGTACATGAATATAGCGCTCATTTTTAAGGATGGGTCATTGCAACCATGCTTTTACTTTTATACTTTTTTTTTTTTTTTGAGAAGATTAATGAAATTATTTATATCATCTGCCGACCAATCACGTCAATAATAGCCAAACAGTTCATACAAATCCCATAAACTTTCATTTCTTATAATAAATTAAGTCAAATGCATGCATGGCTCATTGCTAGCTCATCCCCATTAATTAATGCTCCTTTCCACTTCAGCTACAAAAATAATGCAACACAATGACACTCTGTTCCGACGGTGACCTCAAATGGTTACCAACCCATAAATTAACAACTAAATAATACCAAAGTATTTCTAGATAACGTTATCAGGCTAGTTTGTGAACCGTTAGATAACAAATCAACGGTTCACGTCACTCATAAATAACTTTAAAAAAAAAAAAAAAGGAATAACCCTCTGAAGCCAGGAGGAATATGGCATATTATAGAACCTGGCTGGGGACCGATGTGGACTCAACTTAATAATGCAGCTAAGTTATGGCCGAAATGAAGACGACTCTTGGTTTCTTCAGGCAACAAGTGGGAGAGTGGACCAAGCCATATTCATTTTTGGGGTACGATATGTTAATTTCTCTTGAACCGTTTGTCGGAAGGCAGAAACACATAAAATAAAATAAAAAAAAGTTTTAAAATTTTGTGATGCGTCGATAGCTGGAATTGAGTCACAAGTTGACTACACGCGTGGTGGAGGTATTTTCGTCTTTTCGTTTAAGTAAAGGAGTCTTTTCAATTAAGTAAAATGAGTGACAATAAAATGAAAACTCAAGCCGTCGTCAAAGTATAATTTCTGTCAATGACAATGTTAATATCCCCGCATAAGCGAGAGTTTTGATCAAATAAAAATAGAAGTTTTAGGGGTTTGAATAAAAATAATAGAAGCCTGGAGGCTTTAGTAAAATACAAATAGGAGCTTATATCAATTGCTTTCTAATTTAACTCAAATGCCGATAAGGCAAGAAGTATATAATCTTTCTCAAGATAGGCATGTAAGAAAATATTAAATTAGTTCAAACAAATTATAATAATTGTTGATAAGATGGTAAAAGGTTTATGGATTAAAGAAAATTTTCAGTTACTTTTATGTGGTTTTTTTATATTTACTACTTATATATATTTTTTTATAAATGTTAATTATCCTTTTACTTAGGGATGGACACAGTCCGATTTGGTTTAGTTTTTTTTTAAATCAAATCGGTCCTGTTTGGTTTTTTAAATAAATAAATCGAAATTAATTTTTTTTTAAAAAGTTGATATTGATTTTTTTAAGAAAAAAAATCTAACTGAACCGAATCGGTTTTTTCCGATACAATCCGATGTTTTTTGACTTTTTGTTTTTTTATTTTAAATTGTGGGTTTTTAAAATTTATTTGTCCAAATAATTTAATAGATCATTTTAATTCTTTTTTTTATTTTTTCATTACACGTTACATAAATCACTAAATGTGTTCTTATATATTATATAAGTCTTTAAAAATTAAGTTGACTAAATTAATATATATTACACATTACATTATACGTTATATATTATATAATAAAAAAATTTTATTACACATTACATAAACCACTAAATTTATTCTTATATATTATATAAATCTTTAAAAATTAAGTTGACTAAATTATTATTTATTATATGTTACATTACACGTTATATATTATATAATTAAAAAATATTTCATTACACGTTATATATGCCACTAAATTTATTCTTATTTATTATATAAGTCTTTAAAAAAATAAGTTGACTAAATTAATATATATTACACGTTATATATTATATAATAAAAAAAAAATCATTACATATTACATAAACCATTAAATTTGTTTTTATAAATTATACAATTCTTTAAACATTTGAGCTATTTTTTGAGTTCTTTTTTATATTTTTATTTTAAATTGTAAACTTTTTTAATTCATTTGTCTAAATAATTTAATAAATCATTTTTTGACCTAATTTTTGGGTCTATTTTATATTAAATTAATTACAATTTATTTAATTTGAGATAAATTTAAACTTTTTATTAACATAATTACAAAAAAAAAAAAAACCAGTTAAACCCATTCGATTATTTTTTGAAAAAATCGAACTGATTTTTTTGGAAAAAAATAAGATTGAACCAATCGATTCGGTTCGATTTTTCAATTACTAATTTATTTTTTTTTTGCCCATCCTTACTTTGCTATTAAAAAAAATATATTTATTTTTATAGGTACCTATGAGATATAACTTAAAATCAAGAGTATTCCTTATTTATTCATATTCTTCTTAAATTAGTGGTACCTAATTTTATGCTATTCTTTAAGTGCACCATTAAAATAACTAAAAAAAGTCTATTAAAAGACTACTTTTTAATTTTTTTTTACTGTATTGTCCCCAATATAATAAGTGGGTGTAAAAATTAATGTGTATATTGTCTTTGCTATGTATGTAAAAGTTATTGATTGCAAAGGTATTTAATTTATACAATAAGTAAAATTAATATTTAATAATAAAATGTTTCTCTAACATAATTATATTTTTTACTTAACAATTATAATTTTGGTCACTTTTTTAATATTTATATTTTTTGAAGAACATATTGTGTTTACCTCAAGAAAAAAAATTATTTGGTACCTTTAGAAAGTAGACGCATATAATTAGTATTTCAATAATTATTGTTGATAAAATTACGTTATCTTCTAACTTTTTTTTTTTTACAGCTTAAAAAAAAAAGGAAAATGTCAAAATCTTTTACTTTAGTAATATTTTGTTATCTTAAAATTTTTTATATGATATGAAAATTTTATCATAATGAAATCTTTCGTTTCTTCTTTTTATGCCAAAAACTCGCAATAATTTTATGATCTTTTAACTTTTTTCCCTTAAGCAATAATCTATGATCTTCTAACTTTCTACCTTTCTGTCATTAATAAAATTCCACTACTTTTTAACTTTTACATGCTTGATGGCTTTACCTATGATAAACGTTTTACTGTAATATGAAATGGAACTAAGGAGATTTAAACTTTTACCCTTAAAACAAATGGTAGCTAAACCACCCTAACTCATTCAATTTTTATGAATTATTAGTAAACGCATATATATATATATATATATATATATATTTGAAAAATTATTAGACATAAATTCAATAAATATTGCCTTGGTACCCAAAAAGATTATTAAGTCTGAATTTTTTTTTCCTACAACAAAAATCTTAATATTTGATTTTTATACACTTTTATGGATAAGAATTATTTTATAATTTTTTAAACTAATTTTAAACTAAATGTTGAGGAAGGAAACATCTTTCTCCCTCTCGAGGTTATGTTGAAGCAAAGAACCTAATATTTAACTTAAAAATCTAACCTCCTTGCGCAGCGGAATAACTTATCAATCAAGAAAAACACAACAAGAATCCAAAGCAGAAAATAAAAGAGCACAACACAATCTTAAGTGGTTCGGCCAATTGCCTACGTCCACAGTGGATCTAAGGATCCTAGCCTCTCTTATTATAACTCCCTAGAGATTTTACAAGGAAAACCCAAATGAAGAACCCTCAAAGGACCTAAACGTTTAGTGAACCCTTACTCTACCACAAACAATGATCAACCAAACAACGGTTCCACTCTAGCGCACACAAGCACTTAGTATCTACCCAGTTCTTCCCTTTTCTTAGAGTCTCTCTCAATACTTAATCTAAAATCAAGGGTTTACAAGTGTTTATAAAGGGTGTATTTCATGCCTACTAACCCTATTCCTTGTTAGAGTAAGAGTCCACTTGTTTTGGAAGTCCAAAACTTTTCAAAACTAGAAATCTCGAACCAAAATAAACTTTTCCACGTGTTCTGGCACTGCGGCGCTGGCCAAAATCACGCCCAGTGCTGCAGCGCTGGGTTGCTGTCCTGGGCGCCACAACGCTGAGCACTGTATACCTATCCGCGTTTTCTTGCTTCCTTCACGTCTTTGAGTCCCGTTTCGCTTCCCCTTTACATCCTAGACTTCTCCATACACGTCTCACACATTTTAGACTTCTTGTAACTCTTCACTTTGGTATTCATCTCAATTCTTGTCCAATCAAGATTTTTGAATCACCAATTTTCCAACAAACCCTTCCTTGATTCAAAATCTTCCAAATAAGAAGGCTTCGGGATCTAATCCATACCAAAACTCTATCACCTACAGTTGAGTCCAGTTAAGTCTCTACCAAGACTTAACTTTCTCCGGGCTAGTGACTTCGATCTCCAAAGGCATTCGTGCACCTTGCATAGGGTATGGATGCGCTGCACTCCTTTCCGACCCTCATCACCTCGGTGAGCACGGTTTGGATGTCACCTAGTGGGTCTGTATTGCCTCAACACCTCGCGTTGGGCCATTCATGGCCATCCCAGTAAGCACATAGATCCTCTCATTGTGCTTCTCACCCTTAAACCCTATAGGTTCTTTCTCTATCCTTAGTTTTCCTTTTTCTACTCTAACCAAATACTCTTCCTCATCGAACTTGTCTAGGGATATCAAGTTCCTCCTCAATTTAGGAACATGCTTTACACCATGTAAATCTCTAGTTTCTCCACCTTGCATCCTCAGCCTTATGTCACCAACTCCCATGATCTCACAAGTTATGTCATTTCCTATTAGAGCTTTACCTCTCTTGGCTTTATAGTTGGTAAACATCAATCTGTCAGGACACATATGGACGCTGCACCCCGAATCTAGTATCCATTTGCCAGCGTACTTTCCCCTTAAGGCTACCAATGTGTCTACAACTTCGATATCTTCCTCAGTACCGATTGCAGCCCACCCTCCTTGGCCTTTTGATTTCGGACAATCCTTCACAAAGTGCCCTTCCTTATTACAAAGGAAACATCTCTTAGATCTCCTCCTTGATTGGTTGTTCTTCCTTCCTTGTGCAAATAATGTTGCTCCACTCTCGGACTCAGATCTCTTTGCCAATTCTTTTGAGTTCAATAATGCCTTGACGTCATTCATCATTAAAGACTCCTTTTCATATAGCAGCGTATCCACAAAACTCTTATAGCTCTTTGGCAACAAACTTAACAGGATAATGGCCTTGTCTTCATCCTCAGTCTTGATGCCCAGTTGCTCAAGACTTATAATGATCTTGTTAAACTCGTCAATGTGAGCTCTCAATGAAGTTCCCTCGTGTATTGTCAGGTCATGTAATCTCTTTTTCACAAGAAGTCTATTTGCAAGAGACTTCTTCATGTACAATGCCTCGAGTCTCTTTCATAGCCCAAAAGCGGTTTTTTCATCACCAACTTCCCTTAATACTTCTTCGCTTAACGCTAAGAATAAGGTGCTGTGAGCCTTTTTCTAAATCGTATTCCAATCTTTTTGTCTGGACTTTGAGGTTGTCGCCTCATTGCTAGTTGAGTAGTTGGCTTCTTCCAAAGCTGAGTTTAGCCATTCCTTCACTAGTAGGGCCCTAACCTTCTTCCTCCAAAAATTGACGTCATTCATCCCATTGAACGTCTCTATTTCTTGCTTGATTGTAGTCATGGTTTAAATACCACAGGTGTGTATCATCAAACCTGTAGCTCTGATACCAGTTTATTGAGGGAGAAAACGCCCTTCTCCCTCTTGAAGTTATGTTAAAGCGAAGAACCCAAGATTCAACCTAGAACCCTAACCTCCTTGCGCAACAGAATAACCTATCAATCAAGCAAAACACAACAAGAATCCAAAGCTACATCTAGTACGAGTATTTATCATCTTAAAAAATACCATGACCTTCAAACCAAATTAGTATCCCTAGCTAGAAAAGTCAAAACTTTGAAATAAAAAAAAGTGATCAAATAAAATATGTTCAAGAAATTATGTGTCACATATGTGAAATTCATGATCACTCTACCAATGATTTCTCAACTTTGCCTGCATTTAGGGAATGTCTCTATGAACAAGCCAATGTTCCGAACACGTTCAAGCGGTCAAACAATAATTCATATTCATAAAACTACAATCCTGGTTGAAGAAATCACCCGAATTTTAGTTAGAGGAATGACACGCAAGCACAAGCTTTATAACCACATTTCCAACCACACCCAAAATTTTAAAACCATCAAGGTTGTGCACCATATATCCTACCTCTTAAGAAAAATCTTGAAGAAACTTTGTATGCATTCATTAAAAAGTAAGAGTTTATTAATTCTCAAAATGCTCAAACATTTACTGATTTGAAAGATACTGTTACTAAATTTGCATCCGCACTGAACATTCATGAGAAAGAAAAATTTTCTTCTCAACCATAACCAAACCCAAAAGGACAACATATTGTTAAAAAATGCATGTAGTTCAGAAAGTCAACACATGGATCAAGTTAAAGCGGTTATCACTCTTCAAAACGATAAGATTGTTAAAAAAAAACACATTCCTAAATCCAATGAGAATGATGAATCAACCTCTAAGGGTAAGGAAAGTATTGAACCTATACTTCGTAAAGATACATCAAACCCTCACATTCACCCTTATTTTCTCATGCATTACGTAATGTTAAGAAGATGAATCACAATCTTGAAATTTTTGAAATCTTCAAATAAGTACAAATTAATATTCCTTTATTGGATGCTATTAAACAAGTTCCCTCTTATGCAAAATTTTTGAAAAATCATGCACAGTAAAAAAAAGGAATATGAAAAAGAAAGCATTTTTAACTGAACAAGTAAGTGTCATTCTTCAGAACAATAATGCTTTGAAATATAAAGACCCTGATTGTCCTACAATTTTATGTATTATTAAAAGTTATAAAATTGAACAAGCATTACTTGATCTTGGTGCTAGTGTGAATTTACTACCATATTTAGTTTATCAACAGCTCAATCTTAATGAGTTAAAACTAACTTCTATAACTCTTTTACTTACCGATAGTTTAATAAAAGTGTCAAGAAGGATAGTGAAAGACGTTTTAGTTTAAGTTGATAAATTAATATTTCATGTGAATTTTATTGTCTTGGACACAGAACCTATTAAATGATATAATTTGATACATGTTATTTTAGATCGTCCATTTTTAGCAACTTCTAACACTTTGATTGATTGCAGGAATGGAGTAATGAAGCTTTCATTTGAAAATATGACACTTAACATCAATGTTTTCAATATGTGTAAGTAACCACATGAGGAAGATGATAAAAGTAAAGAAGTCAACATAGTTGAAACGATTGTGAAGGATCATATTTAAAAAAAAAGTTTTACCAATCCATTAGAAATATATCTAATGAATTCATTTGAGTCAAATATACAATTAGATCCTGAAATCTTTGACATTTATTCTTTACTTAACTGTGCATAGGTGATTGAAAATAAAGGATGGAAATCAAAGTTTCAAGAATTAAGAGAAAATAAGAATAAGCAAAACGAAATTCTAAAGTTGGAGTTGAAACCTCTACCTGAATGACTGAAATATGCATTTCTTAGAGAGAAATAAACTTATCTGGTAGTAATCTCTACTACACTCACAAGCGAACAAGAAGTTAAGTTAATTGAAGTGTTAAAAATGCATAAGAATGCAATTGAGTGGACTTTAAAAGATATAAAAGACATTAATCCTTTAATTTGCACACATAGAATACACCTAAAGGATAATGCTAAAACTTTCTAACAACCTCAAAGGATATTAAATCCATATATGAAAGAGGTAGTGAAAGCCGAAGTTCTTAAATTACTTAAAGTATCCTATCTCAGATAATAAGTGGGTAAATCTTACTCAAGTATTACGGAAAAAAATCTGGAATCACAATTATTAAAAATGGCAAAGGTAAGTTAATACCAACTCGAGTCTCATCTAGTTTGAGGATGTGCATAGATTATAAGAGTTAAACTCTGCCACTGGAAAAAACTTTTTTTCTTTACCATTCTTTGACCAAATTTTAGAAAGAGTAGCAAGACATCCCTACTATTACTTTCTAGATGGTTATTCTGGCTATCATCAAATTTCAATAGCACTAGAGGACTAAAAACATATTACCTTCACATGCCCTTTTAGGACCTTTGCTTTTAAAAGAATGTCATTTGGACTTTGTAATGTCCCAACAACATTTCAAATATGTATGTTAAGCATTTTTAGTGACATGGTTGACCATTATTTAGAATTTTTCATGGTTGATTTAATCGGGTTTGAAAATTCTTTTGATAATTGTCTTGAAAACTTAGAAAACTGTGAGAAAAAATGTCTTGTGTTGAATTGGGAAAAATATCATTACATGATTACTTCTAAAATTATTTTGGGACATATAGTATCTTCTAAAGGCATTGAAGTGGATAAAGTAAAAGTCGAACTCATTGCTCATTTGCCCCAATAAAAAATAGTCAAAGAATTCCGATCCTTTTTAAGACATGTTGGATTTTATAGGAGGTTCATAAAAAAATTTAGTGCTATATCTAGACCTCTTTGTAACCTCTTAGCAAAAGATGTATCATTTAAGTGGACTCAAGAGTGTTAAATTTTGTTTGAAAAATTAATTGATCTCTTAACATCTGCTCCTATCATACAATCTCTTGACTGGTCTTTACCTTTTGAGCTCATGTATGATGCCAATGACTATGTTATTTATGTTATATTGGGACAAAGAAAGGAAGGTAAACCCTATGTAATTTATTACGCAAGTAGAGCTTTAGACAGTGCACAAATGAATTATACAACAACTGTAAAAGAACTATTTGCTATAATATTTGTATTAGACAAATTTCATTCTTACTTAATTGGTTCTTCAACTATTGTATTTACTGGTCATGCTGCTGTAAGGTACTTAATGTCAAAACATGATGCAAAACCAAGATTGATTCGATGGATTCTATTGCTTCAAGAATTTAATATCACTATCAAGGATAAGAAGAGAGTTGAGAATGTTATTTCAAATCACTTATCAAGACTCGCACCAGATTCATCAACAGAAATAATACCCATTAATGATTCTTTTTTCGATAAATTTTTATTTTCCACTGTTACAATGCTTAGTATGATTAAAAAATTCAAAGAAAGACATTTAATGTTGGTCAGAAGGTTTTGTTTTATAATTTTCAACTTCACATATTCCCTGAAAAATTAAGAACAAGATGGAGTGTCCCTTTTATTGTGAAACATGTGTACTCTTATAGAACAATTGACATTAAAAATCTTAGAAATGGTAATGTGTTTAAAGTAAATGGATAAATACTCAAGCCATTTCTAAAAAATTAACATTTTCATGTAGAACTTGTGTCCCTGTCTGACCCTTGTTACGAGATCAATTAATCTTTATTTATATATTTACATATTTATATATATTTATTCTTCTTCTAACTTTTTTTTTTCATACTTGCAGGTTAATTTAGTATTTTTGTTAAAGTTTTATTTTGCACCCCGTTTAAGTGGCGGATAATGGTACTCCGTGACATTTCAAGTCAGTTTTGTTAGTTTTTCATAATTACTGATACCTTCTCTTATTCTCATTTCTAAAAAAAATGGATGACAATCTAATGAATTTGAAAAAATATTTTTCTTCATTGCCTCAAAATGCTTTAAAAAAAATTTAGAGGTAGGCAACTTCGGGTTTGTGTCAGGTTCAAAAATTCTCAACCCCTACCTGAACCCGATCGGGATGCCAAAATATGTCCCAATCGAGACACATTTTGGGTTGGGACGGGTCAGGTCAGGAAATCCCAATCTTTTTTTTAAAAAAAATTATTTTGAAATGACATAATTTTTATTAGGGTTCGGTTGGGGCCGGGTCGGGATAATTCAGGATGGTACGGGACAGTTTAGGTTAGGTTTGGGAAGATTCGAGATGGGTTCAAGACAATTCAAAAATATTCAGGATGGCTCAAGTCAGGTTCAGGACGGGTAGAGAATTCCCGTTCGGGTTCAAAAATTTCCCGAACCTGACCCATCCCAAACGAGTCCGAACCCATTTCCATTCCCAACCCAACCTGAAATTTTGGGACGGGTCTGGTCGAGACGGGGCGGGTTCGGGAATAATGTCCACCTCTAGAAAATTTACCAAGCAAGATGTGAAAGATTAAGGTTATTAATGATTATGAATTTATCTGCTGATATACGTTGGTTAATTGAAGTCAAAGTTCAATTGGCAGGCAAATTTTCAGACTCATTAATTTTTTACATGCCTGACTTAGGTAAAAGCTCGTATGCCAAAATGCGAAGAGCAAAACTGTTACATGTTTGTCATAAATGTGCTCGATAAAATTATAACTAGAGTTGTTATTTTTTAGGATTTGTATCTAGAAATTGAGAAGACAAAATTCAATTCATTAAGGATGGAATAAGTAAGGAGTCTTTGGATGATATCCTAGTGACTCTTGAGACGCATCCTTGTGGGCTCGTACAATGTGAACTTCTCAATTTATGGAACAAATTCAAAATTGAACATGAGCGGTATAGTCTTAAGAATCTGACTTTAAAAGACCATGTTTGCCAATTTATAAGAAAATTGGATGAGAAGCCTATCTTCTACCCATAGAGGACGATTAAGCCATTTTTAGACGTAAAACCAGAGGAAGATGTAAGCCACAATCACAACTACTTTTATATATTTACCATTGCTATTGTCATTTTGTGTGGCTTGTTTTATTTTGTTGCAAGTTTTATTTCTAATAAAAAATATTTCAGGTGATATCTTTTATACTCTACTCATTCTATATTTTGACATTGAGGATAATGTCTCAATTTGATTTAGGGGAGGGTAGTTAATATATAATGTTAGTGTTAATTTTTTTTTTTTTTTTTTGCTATCACTTTGTTCTCTAAAAACAAATTCATCATGAATAGCGTGAGTAAAATGTTCATTTATGCATTCTTGAGACATATTCTAGTTCTACAATGACGGAGTAAATAGTGTACACTACTGAACTTTTGAAACATATTCTAATTTGTTTATTTTTAATGCATTTTATGTCTATTTATTTGTTGCTTAAGTTTTTTGTAACTCTTGCATAAATAAGTTTGTTTTACTATCGAGGTATGATCTCAAAATTGTGTAGTTTAAATCACTTTTTCTATCTAGGTTACTAAAGAATAACTTTCAAAATTATTCTTGTACAATACTAAGCTTTGTGGTAAGATGGAAGATTTAATATATATAGCCAAGAGAATTTCTATGTTTAAGTATAGATATTCTTTTCTAAACTCACAAATCTTTGTGAATGAGTTGAAAGGTTTGAGATAACAGCTTACAAACTTTCATTGGTCTTTTGAAATTGTTAATTTTTATTTAGAATGATATTATTTGGGATGAGGAATGATTTGGTTGCTTAACTGAAGGATGATAAAAAAAATTAGAAAAGTAATATAGTAAGAAATTGCTCTTATTTTGTAATGATTCCTTATGTTTTTCAAAAAATAATAACTTTTGGAAAATCAGAAAGACTAAAAGATTTAAGACTGTAGAAAAATTAATTTTATCTCTTCAACTCTTATCTTTCTAATTTTTTATAATTTTCATGATGTTATTCTTGATAAGCTCTAGAACTCTTTATTTCACCTGAATTTTTATTTCTAGGGTTATACTTTTGAACCAGTATGTAGTTAGATTTTATTGACTTTCTTAGTTTATAAACTTAATAAATTAAATTGATTCATTGTATCTTGTGTTTATTACTTTCATTATATCTGGACAAAATTTTGAATGATCGATGAATTATAATGAACTTAACAAAGAGATTTATGTGTTTAGCTTAGGATAGTTTGATGCATGATTATAAGGTAACAACTATGAGTTCTATATAAAATAGAAATATACCAAGATGGCATGTATGGTTTGATTTATACATGCTCTTAATGAATTACATTCTATTCTTATTACTATAAACAAATAAATAATTATTAGCATGCATAATAGAGTCACTCGACTATCGATAGAGGCTTATGATACGATTAAAATCTAAGCCATCAATTTGTAAAAATAAAAAGCAAAAAAAAGTTAATTCTATTCAATAAAGTCTTACTCTCTTTCTAAGTTAGATAAAAAAAATGAAGAATCTTGAATAAAGACTTTGTTCTACACTAACTTTAAGAAATATCCATTTGATGCATATAAAGAAAGGAAGTTAGAGATAGGCAAGTTTTTTATATAATACAATTTAGTGGATATAATATAAGGACAACAAGTCAGCCAGTAAGTGAGTTTAATTTTAGAATATAAAAGTTATTAGAAAGTAATTTTATCACCGGACTCTTTATTCGTAAGATTTGCATAAAATAATTAAGGTTCTAATGCTAGCATGTGGCAAAAATGGTTTGATTTTAAACAATTGGTTTTCTTATCTTTGGATCAATGTTAATTTGTCTGTCCATCCTTAAATTTAACATTTTCTTGAGCGATTATCTGTTTTATAACTCCATGAGTGAAATTCTAACCCGTTAAACAATTATTCACCTATGAGGATATGGAGTTGAGGTTTTTACTTAAAGAAATTTTTCAAGGCTATATATGTTGTGGTTTGTGGTAAGAAGACTTCGGCTTAATTCACACACACGCAATTTTGAAAGTTATGATTGAAATAACCTTAATAGCAATTGTGGTCTTGAACTGACTTTTTGTTTGAAATACTTAAAGTACTGTTCAAATTTTATTTATACTTAAATTGTTTGGGACTAGTAATAAGCTAATTGGAGGTGTAATGAACACTTTAAATTACACATTTAATAAGGGTTTTACATCATTTTTTATTACTAGTGTCTTTAACCCCCCTCCCCCACTTAAGTATATTTACAATATTATACCTAATTAGCATTTAATAAGGGTTTTACATCATTTTTTTTTATTACTAGTGTCTTTAACATCCCCCCCCCCCCCCCCCCCCCCCCACTTAAGTATATTTATAATATTATACCTAATTAGCTTTTAACTGTTTTGTGGTAGGTTCGGTAAAATGGGCATAACTTTTTACCTTGGAATGATTCTTAATCCTGTGAAAATTTGACTTAATGGGCTAACATATTGTATAAGCATTTGAAATTAAAGCATTTAGAGGGTGAAAATAGCCTAGAAAAGAACTAATCTGTAGCAGTACAGGCTTAGTCTGAACAATCATTAGTACTTGGCCTATAAGTATAGAAATATATATCTAATACGTATAAGATAACTCAGTTTTGAAAGATAAAAGACTTATTTACAATTTCAATTTTTTTTAATAAAGCTAATTTGGGCCATATCAATTCCAAATTAGACAATCAAGTTGATGCATTAATGATAATCAATGCAAATTAGTCGCCACTCTTCTTGACTTTTATCATCCAAGTGGTTTTCTCTTCATTTTTTTTAATTTATCCATATTTTTTTATAAATAGGTGGCATGTTTATACCCAAAGCATATAATTAGAGAGCTAGATTTTAGTTCAAAATACTTGTCTTTTGTATTATCTCTTTGTAATATTATTTCTCTTGTTTACTATTCTAAAGCCATGTTATCTCTTCTTCCATCTCTTTAATTTTTCTTTAGTTTTATTATGTCCAAGTAATTTTCTTTTTCTAAGGTGAAAGGGTAAAACTCTTGGTAAGGTAATAAGATATACTTAGCTCTTATTTATAAATTTAATGTTTCATTCTTAAGTTATGCAAATTTATATATAATGTATTTATTTTGTTTGCAATATTAATGCCTTGTCATGTAAAGTGATGTATCTTAATTTATTATAAACAATTTTATAATTGGTACAATAAATTCTTGAAACCATTTACAAGATTTGGCGTAAATACCCTTTCTTGTAAAGTGGGAGTCTTGATTTATTATAGACAAATATAAATATTGGCATAATAAATACTTGAACCCATTTATAAGATTTGGTGTATAATAATTGAAAGAAATAAATATAAGTTAATATATAAATGGTGATGAATTTTAATTGTTATATCTTTCGATTGGAACCGTTTTTGTGTAAGGATTCCAATTAAGTTATAAAAAGAGTTGAATATATTCTTATTTCATATATCAAGTATGGATCCTCCTTAACCTTAGCTTTTATTTTAATTAGTTAATTGAATTATTATTTGTAAACATCTTATACTACTTTAAATTTTTTAAAAGTATTTATAGTTTGTAATTTTAATTTCACTTTCCTATGGATCGATCCCGTTCTCATCGGGTTATATATTACTTCGATAATCCTATACTTGAAAATAAACTCCTATATTTTGGGCATGTCACTTGTTGGAACTTAAAGTCTAAAGTTGCAATACACAAAGTCTAAAAATACAACTAATATTGCAAATTCAAACCTAATCTACATTAACTCAACACATCAAGCTCTAAAGTCTTGTATTGACAACAAAAGTCTTCAATTCCCACTGGCTGTCAAGATTTGATTCACCTTTTGACTGCCTAACCTTCCTTTGATTATTTGACTTTAACTTTCTCTAAAAAACTTAGAATCATGTTATGTAAAATGTATACAACTAATATTCTAAATTCAAACTTAATCTGTACTAACTCAACACATCAAGCTCTTAAGTCTTGTATTGACAACAAAAGTCTTCAATTCCTACTGGCTATCAAGATTTGATTTACCTTTTGACTACCTGACCTTTCTTTGATTATTTGACTTTAACTTTCTCTAAAAAACTTATAATCATGTTATGTAAAATGTTTTAGAAAGTAGACACATACAGATTCCAGAAGCATAAAGATTGCCTTGTAATTCCTTCTAAAATAGTACCAAATTAATTCTAACATTACCCTTTGAAATTGTAATCTTATCTTGAGCTTTAATTATGAATATTACCTTTAGTTCTTTAAGTTCTATCTCCAAATCCATGCTACTAGACACTCTTGTGTCAAATAAATTTCTTTATTTCTTTATGGGCTTCTCATCACATAAGCTAGTTTAGGTAATTTGGATTGGTCTTAAGTTCATTTTACAATTTCATGGCCTAATTGTGATGTCTCTCATCACTATTGTGTCACAATGCATTGGTCTAATCATGATGTCCCCCGTCACAATCATGGTCCAATCTGATAGCTAAAGTAGGCACAAAGAGTATGTTTAAGACTATATAAGGCATGACAAAGTCTGTACACCTTGTTAAAAGGATATAAATAACTAGGATGAGGTTTCATATAGATTTCTTCAATGAGATCACCATTGAGAAATGCATTCTTTAGATCCATTTGAAATAATTTCCAAAACAAATAGCAAAAACAACCAATAAAGTGCAAACAAAAGTAAGGCGATTAATTAGATCAAAGTTTACTTCATAATTAATGACATACTCTTGAGTAAATTTCTTTACTACAAGATGGGTTTTATACCTCTCAAGTGACCCATCTGACTTAGTCTTCATTTTATATACACATTTACAGCCAATAATAATCTTATGTGGCAAGATCTTAATTATATGACTTTTCACGGGCCTACAATTCATCCATTATAGCTTGCTACAAAACAAGGTTAGAATTAGCCTCAGAGTAAGATTGAGGCTCATACAAGGAGAGAGGTTGGAAAAATAATGGTAATCTCAAAGTTTAACAAGAAGTTGTCTTACTCAAGTAAAAAGACAAAGAGAGTTAGATTAAAAGACAAAAAGATACTTGAGTTGTTTAAGGTAGATCCATCAGGCGAAGTGGGACACTCAAGAGTGATCACCATTATTGTGAATTTTCTAATGCAAGTACACGTAACAAGTAATATAATGATGAATATGAGTATCGTTCCCACAAAAACTTGTTATTATATTTTGCTAAGTACTAAGCTTTCTTAGTTCACAATTTATTTAAATGTTTGATTGATGGGTGCAAAATTTAAATAAGTAAGAATAAAATTAAAATTAAAAAGAAATAAAATTAACAAGAGTTTGAGCATTAGAATTTGTAAACTCACTAATAAATATAAATCTAGGATTTCAATATTCACTTTATACTTTGCCTAAATTACTAATTCTCATATTCGAAACAATTACTCTATTGAAATTACCAACCAAGAATCCTAACTTTCGTACAAGTCTCTCTTGATGGTTAAATAAGAATATCCTTTTTAATTAACTTACTATATTCCTATATGAATTAAATTAAAAAAAGATTCATTAAGTTTAGCTTCTCTTTAATGATCATACATGTCATGCAAGTATATTTCTATCTTACATGAACTCATCATAAAGTAATCAATGATCATATGTTATTCTATCTATGGCCAAACCCTAAAATTCCTTTTCCAAGTTCATAAAGGTTACCTAATCAATTTAGAAGGTAATCAAGCGTCTAAAAGACATTAAATATAAGATAGAACAAATAATTTATTCATTGAATAATCAAATCAAAGAGAAAATTAGAATTTAAACTAAATGTTGAGATCTAATTGTAATCTTAGAAAAGAAATTTAGTTCATGATGGAATTAATAAATTAATAGCATATCAAGTTCAACATCATGAAGAAAAGACAAAACTAATAAGAGATTAAGATAAAAGAAATAAAACTATGTCTCTTCCACGCTTCAATCTTCAGTCTCCTCTTCTTCTCAACTCTCTTTAATGTTTCTCCTTTTTTTGGACTTTCCAAAACCTATTCTCCCTTGAAATAGGCTTTTGCCTTCTATTTATAGGTTTTTCCCACAACTTAAGGTTAATTTTTTATCTTAAAAATGACAAATTTATAAGTCAAATTTCAATGGCCAGTGCTGCAACCCTGTTGTTGCAAAGCTAGCCCAATGAATTTCCACCACCGACTCTACTCACTCAGTAATGCAGCTCTGAGCTTCTGACTTAAGTTGATTTTCTAGCCCATTCCAACATTGCAGCTTCATTTCCTTACATTGCAGTTGATAGAGATTAATTAGGTCTAATATGTTTACCTTTCAAAATTAATATTTGTTTGTTTAAATTAAGATTATTTAGGTTTTTTACGTATTTTATTGTTATTTTATAGATTTTGAGTCAATGGTGCAAATAAGGCAAGACAAAAAAATATCAAAATTACTATAATATATTGCTATAGGATATTGAACAGTAATTTTGCAATAGTGCTAGTGTTGTGACACCCAAATCTAAGTCTCTGGCCTTATAATGCTCAAATCTAGTGTCTCGATGGTTAACCAGTATATCAAAAGAAGGACTTCTCAATTCTCAGCGTCGCAACATTCACATCCAGCATTGCGACGCCAATGTGACTAAAGAGATTCCTAACTCGCATTGGACACAAATTTGCCCTAATTTTCACTCATTAATCATATAAATAAGAGACTTTTGAAGTTAAAAATATAGACAACAAATGAAAGCATAAAGTAAAATAAGTTTTAGAGACTTTAGATCAAAATTTGAAGATTGAAGAAGGATTCAACTGAAAGTTAAAGAGAAAGTGCTTAATCAAGACATTGATCTGAGTTTTCTTCTTCTCTTACTTATATCTTTTGTTCTTCTTTTTTATGTTTATTAATTTATGTTTTAAAACTCGGTATTTCATCATGAGCTAAGTTTTAAACTCGATATGTGATTAAATTCAAGTTCTTCTCTTATTTTTATGAACTCAATAATAGAATTATTCAATTATTATATACTTAATACTTTCTAATTACTTAATTACTAATTAGATTACTGTGGAAACCTAATGAACTTAACGAAGAAATTTTTGTGTTAGCCTTAAATAATTTAATATATGATCATAGGGTAACAATTATAAATTTCATATATGATAGAAATATACCTATATGGCATATATGGTAGGAATAAATTAGTTCTTAATAAATCTTATTCTATTCTGATTACCAAAGACATTAGGTAATTTTTAGGTAAGATATAGCACTCAACCATCAACAGAGGCTTGTGATAATATTAGGAATCTAGCCAATAATTCATATTGATGAACTAATCTAAGAAAAGATTAATTGGTTCAAGTAATATACTAAGGGATAGTTATAATTCTAGGTTTTATCTGTTATTGGTGCCTCTATCTTATTATCTTTAGTTTTATATATCTTGTTAGTTTTTTGTTAGTTAGTTTCGATTACTATCTCTTAATTTTTATTCGTCTGAATAAAAGTAAAAAGATGTAATCTTAGTACTTAGCATAATTATAACAACAATTACTCGTAAAAACAATACTTAGACTCAAACCGTATATTACTTATTACGATATCGTGTACTTGTACTTAACTAGAAATTGCACACCAACAACACTCTGCCTTCATTTCATCTTGATATTTTTGTCTTGGTTTCTTGAAATTTCAACTCAATAGCATTGTTAAGCTTCACACCTATAAAATAATAATAAAACACGTAAAAATCCTAATAATAATGCTAAGAATTTTTAAAAGTTATACCTAAGGAAACTAAAATAATTAGTGTAAAATACACTTATCAATTATAGCGTTAGGTTCACCTATATGAAACTTAAAAGAAGAATCAATATGTAAATGTGAGGTATTAGGAAACATATCAGCATATCCATCATGTAAGGATGGAGTCACACAGTGAAACTTAGATATAGATGAAAATATATGATGTTCTAGAAATATTACATAAAGAAACTTCTTGCGAAAGCAGTTAAAGAATGGGTTCCAATGCTTATAATTTTTATGTTCTATCCCATTATCCAAAAATATAAAGGTATGGTCCATATTATAATTAGGGTATGTGGCTCAAGTTTTGTCTATTCATGTGATTAGAGAAGAATAAAACATACACATTCAAACACTTTCAACATATTATAGTTATGTAGGGTCCAATAAATTCGCTCGTAAAAAGACTAATTATTTGTGATTAGAGAAGATATTTGGTTAATGTTGAGGACAATAGTTACTGCTACTTTGTCTCAGATTGCTTACAATAAGAGGTAAAGTTAAGAAGAATATGAACAATGTCTAATTTACATATCAGTTTTTTGTTCGACTCTCCCATTTTATTTAGATGTACATAACATTTGTAAAAACTTAAAATCTTTGTATTCTATGACATTGTCAATATGAAAAATTGAGAGGATAAGAGAATTATATTTTAACTATGTAAGCAAAGTTACGATAAATCTTAAAAACTTAAATCTTTACTTTATGGAAAATATCTAAGTGCAACAAGAGTAATAATCAACAAAAATCACAAAAATACTTAAAAACTTTCATAGTAACAATAGAATAAGTTCCCCAAGTATTAAAATGAACAAGATCAAAGATGAATGAGAAATAAAGTCATTATTAAAACATTTATGAACTTCTCATGGTAACAAATGTGTTTGCTAATGAACAAGACAAACAATCAATTTTATCATCCTGAACAGTTGTGAAAGACCACTAGAAATGAAAAAGGGAAAAAAAAACATACGTGACTAACAGATACATGATGCAATAATGAATGCCAAAGACTTAAAAGATGATGAAAATAAGGTAAAGGTAACAAACATTGACCTGTCGAGTGAATTTATAGAAGGATATATGTAATGGAAGTTAAATATTTATAAGTTCGTATAGACATCCAATTTTACGACCAATCTTAAGAATATGCCTAGTATAGAGATTTACACATGATAACCAAATAAAGTGAAAAGAACTTCAAGATAGAGTCATATAATTGGCCAATAAAAAAGAAGATTTAGGATGAAATAAGCATCTAAGTAATAACAAGTGTATATGTAAAAAAAAACTTGACTTATACAACTAATATTCATAAACGAGCCATTATCAGTTTGAATTTTTGTAAGTGAGAATCGAAAAATATAGATGAGAAAATGCTAGCATTAGAGGTCATATGATTACAATAAACATAATTAAAATATCAAAAAAAAATTACCTGAATTTTCAAATAAAGCAGCCATTAAAGAATTATCAGGTTATTTGAGAAATATTTATTGAAGAATAGATGTAAAGTGATGAAAAGAAAATAAAGCAAAAGAAAGAATATAGGTTTGAGATAGAGTGATTATTACTAGTATTGGTAGAGAACTGAAATTGTTTCTCGGGCCTAATAGTTAGGACAATCTTTCAAGTAGTGTCCACATTTGATCTTGCAACGATACTAGCATTTTTGCCTTTGACAATTCAAAAAATTATTTCATGGTTGATGATAATATGCGTACAAGTTGGATTCTAAAGACTTAATTCTAACCCTTAAGCTTTAGAGAATTATAATCTGACCTCCAAACTTTAGGAAATTTTAATTTAATCTCAAACATTAGAAAATTTTAACCTAACATCAAAATTTAGGAAATCGTTATCTAACCCAAACTTTAGAATATTTCAATATGCCCCAGACTTTAAAGAATTGCAATCTAACTCGAACTTTCGGAATGTTTGCAAAACTACCCTTCTGAAAAGAAAAAAAAAAAACTTGGATGTAATCGTAGAATCGGCAATTGACGACGATGACAATTGAGTTGGTCGGCGGTGTCTGAATCATGCAAAGGCCACTATGTGGCCTAAAAAGGTTGTGAGTTAACTAAAAGTACTGATGATTGGCCCCAAAAAAAAAAAAAGTTATTAGAAATTGCAGCCATTCTTAATTCTTTAGATGATGAAACTCGCTAATTGCTCCAGCTTGTCGAGCCTTGTTATCGAAAAAGCCCAATTAGTTTGAACCCAATAAAACTTTACAATGATTGGGCTTCACAGCTCTTCTTTTTCAAGCCCATTTTTATCATCGGATCTGTTTTTTTGTTTTTTGTTTTTGGCAAGTACTTTCTTGGTCCAAACTATTATTTTATTTTTAAACAATCATAAATACAAACTCAATCTCTCTTATTGTTCTTAATAAATAAGTGTTTACAGAAACAATAATATATAAGAAAAAAAAAACAGTTATTTTAAGAAAATGTCAAGCTGATATTCATTTCTGTATAGGTCATAATTTAAGCTGGAAGTTCACTATTATCGAAATCAAATTTCAAATTTTGTAATAGAATTTTTAAATTTTCTATTAAAATGTTTTGACTCTTACGTAGGAGCTTTTAAGTTCATAATCTTACAAATTAAAATATTAAATTTAATAATAATTACATATTTCAACTAATGTTATCGTTTTTTATTTTATTTATTTAATAATTAATTTATATATAAAATTTAACTTTTTTAAAAATAGAAAAAAAAATAAGAGAAAAAAATGATATATAAATTCCAATTATTATAAAAATGACAGTCTTATTCAATACCAATTTTCATATATAAAACATCAAAATTTTAAGAAAAGAACATAAAGATTTCTTTACTAAAATTTATTAAAATCGTCATATTCTAAGATATGAGATTTAATATCAATTTTTAAGATATATTATCATTAATATATTTGAGATATGGTTTAATTACAACAATACTTATAGATTTAAAATATCAATGTTTATATCTAATTTTTTTTAGTAAAATATATATAAATATTCAATTGTTAAGAATTCACCATTAAACTTAACAGATCCAGAAGTATTCATGTCTTTTTTATATTTTAAACATTTAAATAAAATAATAAAATATAAAAAAAATTCAACCGACCATTTTGGCAGACTATATCAGCAACCAAATGACCACATGGAACAGCGGCCTCTGTTCCAAGCAATCATTTAGCTGCTTTTGATCGCCTTTAAATTTTAAAAAAATTTATTATTTTTTAAAATTATTTATTTAAAATATAATTTATTTTTAGCTGCTTATAAATTTTAAATATAATATATTTTTTAAATATTTTTAAAACCTCTTCGATAAGTAACATCTCCTCCGCTAGGCAATCAGAGTATTGCTATTATATTATTTCACTAGGGCCTCTGTAGCCACTTCACTACGCAGCTACTTGATCACTCGTTGAGCTTGAACTATGTCTCCCAAATTTTATTTTTATTTTATTTTATTATTATATTTAAAAGTTAAAACATTAAAATTTGTGTAAATTATTATCATGTCAACTCTTTTAAATTTGTAAGAAATAAAATAATTTTTTAATATTAATTAGTATAAAATTTGTTTAATTTAATAAAATATTTTTAACGATCAAATATTTATGTATATTTTATTAAAAAAAATTTAATATTAATATTAATTTTTAAAATTTTTAAGTATTATTATGATTAAGTCATACTTTTGTTTTTTTTAAATAAAACATTTTTAAAAAATGTGAAAGGCAACAAGTCAAAGCAGTCAAATAAATAGATTTCAATTGCAACAAATCAATATCACAACCGTTCAAAAACAAGAACCAGAAGGAGAAAAGATCACAGCCGTTTATTCTTAACCTTATCTTGATTCTTCTTGGCATAGCTCTTGGAATGGAAGTCAACAAAGAGGGCCAAAAGCGAAAGATTAAAAAGGGCGTTGAAGCACCAACCCCAGATCCCGGAGCACCCTAATCCCGTAAAATGATAATACAGCATCAAAACCGAAACCGCGAAGCTAAAAACAAACTGAACAATCTGGCAATCCGTGACCAATCTCTTCCACCTGGGTCGGATCCCCATCGCGCACAGTAGATAGTAGCAGTACATGATCACATGCACGCTCGCGTTGGTCACGAGGGCAATGGGGAAAAGGGACTGCCTGGTTTGCAACCAGAGGTAGCACATGAGGACGACGGTGGCGTGGTGGTAGACGTGGAGGAACGTGAGCCGTTGGACGGAGTTGGAGAGGATGATTAAAAGGGTGTCTACGAATTCGAGGATCTTCGAGAGGTAGAAGATGTAGGCCCAGAAGAAGAGGGGGCCGGCAGGTGGGGTTTCGAGCGGGAAGCAGAAGATGATGGCGTGATGTTGGTGAGGTCGGGCATGGAGAGCGATGATGGAGAGCGTGCAGCCGACGGCCATGAGGAGGGAGAGGAGGAGGAGGGTGAGGCTGTGGGCGGCCGTGATGGGTTTGAGGATGCGGGGTCCAAGAGATAATGACAACGATGATGATGAACGGTAGAGGAGGAAGGTGATAGAGAGATAAGAGAGGATAGAGAGGATGAGGAAATGGGGAGATGAGGCTAGGGTTTGGCCTTGTGCCCATGTGAAGTTTTGGATATTTGGGTGATTGACAAGCCAGTATTGGAGTGTTGATGTTATTGAATTGGCAGCCATGGCCATGGCTGACTTTCAGTGAGTTGTTGGCTATGGAGAATGGAGAATGATAATTTTGAATTGAAGCCTTATCTTTGTCCTTTTTATGCCTGGCCCTGGCCCTACTCCGCTCAAGCCACTTTTTTTTTAAAATTTTAAAAATCAAACTGCTACCGTCGAAATTTTGGTTTGAGTTGATCAAAGTTGATTGAGGTGATTATTTACACCATTGATCTCATAATCGTCTGATCTGAATTCTGATCTACTACTGCATAAAAGTTCTTTTTTTATATATATATATTTCTAGTTGATTTACCATGGTATAAATAATATTGTTTACTTGGTGGTCAAACTTCCATTACAGAGAGTTTAAGATGGGAGTATCCTGTATTCAGATAATAGCCTCAACAATTAAAGAAACAATTTTGACCAGGATATATTTCATATTACAGTATATTTCAATGGCCAATATAATATAATAATTAAAACAAGATTGACAAATAATCAATAATATTACACTTTTGAAATATGCCAATGAAATGTTGTTGAAGTCCAAAGAGGAACCTTTTTGTGCACTGAAGTTGCTATTCAAAGCAATCCACATTAATAACTCTCGCGTACAATGGTTAATCGAGTTCGGGGGGGAATAACTCTGCCGCTCTTTCTTTGACTCTCCACCATTTTCGAACTTTCTTCATGGTACTGTAATAGAAGATCTAGATGGGAATTTATTTCCATTGTGAAGGGAAAAAGCAATAAAAAATAAGAAAATGAGAAAAATCATCTTTCACCGGAGAGAGAACTCAAAAGTTGCTTTGCTTTCTCCGACGAAAACAGAGCAAATACGTGAAGACTTTATTAATTCTAGAGAGAGTGCATGATGTTGTATTTGGTCTAAAAAAAGGAAAGAAGTTGGTCTATTTTGGATCTTCCATTGTATTGATTACTTGTAATATTGTTAAGAAAGATTTATAATTACATATTATTGTTTCAATGTCTTTATCATATCAAGAACATGTAAAATAATAATATAATGATAAATAATGCTTGAATTAGTAGTAATAATATGTCAAGGTATCAAAATATCGACGATTCTTAATACAACTCTATAAAGATTTCATAATATAAAATAATTATAAAACATCAATAATTTATTAAATAAACTTTGAACATAAATGTCGAAAATATTCTACGAGTGCTTATAGAGGGTTAAAAATTCTTTACATGAGCTTCAATGATAAGAGTTCAACAATAACAGGGTTCTAGTTGTGAGAAGGCATCTTATAAGTGATATCTTTCAAAGACTCAAAGTTGGTCTCTTTAGATTTTGCGGAATAGGGTATTAACACTGTGAGGTTTATATAAATTATATTTTAATGACAACTTTAATTTTAACTATTTTATTATTTTCTCTATTTAATTTAAAGAATAAAAATATTCTTATCATAATTTTTTTTTGTCATATAAATAATTAAAATATTCACACTTTTTTAAATGTTCTAATAATAAAAGACTTACAGTACATTTTTTTTAACTAAAATGGTACCTTAAATAAATAAAAAATGATTAAAATGTCCTTAAAAAATTACATGTATTTTCTTTCTTCAAATTAAATAAAAAGTGATAGTATAATTATGACTAAAGCCGCCATAAAAGTATAATTTGTGTAAACCTGAAGGGGAGACAGTTCTATTTGTAATGTGTAAGATTGATCTTTATTACTTACAGAATTAGTCAGAATCAATTAGACACTGAAGATAAGAAAGCGTGTGTGTCTGAGAAATCAGATAACTGTATGAGATATCCGCAATGTACTTGAAAATACTTGAACCGAGTCTGGGAGCTAATTCCAAGCAACATGCTATTACTTTTATTATTCAAAAAACAATTCATAGCTAGATCAAATTAACTTATCTAATTTACTAGAATCAATTCAAGACGAAGAAGTGGAATATACCACTTCGCCACATATAGTATTTTGACATCAAAATGAACAATGAGTAAAAGAATTTGAGAACTCTCCCGCAAAAATAATCTTCCACATCATAGTGTTACACTGGTGCAATTTGTTAATCCCTCTGCTGGTGACCCATACTTGCCCGGAATAACAATGAATGGCAACTCCTACTTGCGCTCTATTCTCAAGTGTTTGATGATGACTTGCGTGTTGTCTCTTTGTCAGGCGGCAAAATTGGAAAATAAACATATCAATACTCGCAGATTTATGCTGAACTTGCAGATACCTTCTTCCGGACTATCCTCTTCCTCCGTGCTTTCGGAGCCTGTTTTTCCCCATCAACAGAGTCAGCATTCCCTTGTTTGATGCCAAGGAGCCCAAGGCCAGAAACAAAGGCATTCTTTGATATAAACCACTTTGAAAAAGAGCCAGCAACTTCCTGTGATGGCCTGTTGTAAGCCTTCAAAAGGTCATCTGACTGAAGCAGCGGATCTGCTTCTACTCCTAACCAAGCAAGCCTTGATCTTTCTCCTACTTGGACATTCAAAACCCTACATAGAACATGTATAAGAAGTTGAAGATTTTAAACAGTATCATAATTTTGCATGGCAAGAATAGTTAATTAATCTAATCAATACAAACAGATATAGATAGAGTAAGCCCAAAAGACAAAGTGATTAGAGAAAGAGAGATATACCTCAAAGCTGTGCTTAAGAACAGACCTAGTCCAATAACATCAAAATGGTTGGTCACTGCTCTATCAAATCCACACAACAGTTGATACCTCAAGTTTGCATAAAGTCCAAGGAAAGCTCCATAACCAAGCGCATTGGTACTCACAGATGGGATTGTCACAGATAACCTGTCAGAGATGTCAAAGGTTTGCCCAAATTTAACAAAGGTTGATTGGTTTAGACATTACTCCTCATTTATATAAAAAAAAATGAAAAATTAATAAAGGGATGAAAAGGACTCTGCTTTTCCTCATTGCTTTACCTATCTTCCTTTTTACTGGCCAAAAAGTTTGACAAAGAACCTTGCACTGCTCCTGCAGTTAATCCCATCATACACAACTCTGCAGACTTGTAGAACAGAGAGTGAATTCTCTTTTGCAAATCAAATTCTCTAAGTGGGTAACTCCTTTCAAATATATTGTTTGGGAGCTTCTGCAATGTATTTTCTAGATCAAACCGGAAAGTGTTTCCATATGAACGACAAGGAGCAAGTGACCAAACAACAAAAGCATTGCATGCTGTTACTGTAAGCACATTTATAAGGGCAAGATCCCATTCCTTCTTTATCCTATCATTACAGAGAAGCAATTTATCAATACAATATATAAAATGAAAACCTGAGAGAAATGGTTTGTTCAATTGTTATAAAAGAAACAAAGAAGCACCTATCCTTGCGATTCTCCAACTCCCACCAAACAGAGCACCCAATTGTGGCAACCTGCTCCAAGAGAAGCTTATATAAAAATGCAGGATCCGCAATCATCCTGCGGCAACAATTGTACATCACATTAGAAATCTGACAATAAATCCAACAATTTATAGTTAATTGAACAGTCACTGAACAACTGGAAAACATATCAAATTGCATTTCATAGCATTGGTCTTTGGGAGAAAACCTCTCCAGATGTACAGATCATTGATGCAATGAACTGTAATTACAATGATACCTGAAATATATTTTAAGACATTCAGCTAAAAGTACAGTGCATATTTTCAGAACAGTTTCAGTAAAGATAACAACATGGAGTTATGTCCTCGGTTAATATAAAACGTGACTAAAAAATGAAGAGCTAATCCTGGACAATAACATCCACATAATAATGCTTGCCTATATATAAAGAAATAAGTGTTCCTAGAACATAGCAAATTTCCATGTACTTGGCTGAGTAGAAGACAACCAATAACATGACAGAAATCCACTCATTGCAAGCTTGCACAAAAGAAATTAATTTTCTTCTACTAGAACAAGTTTGAACCTTTTCAAATTTGAACTTTTCTGTCCTACTACTGATCCAAAAGCAGCCAAGATTATCAAGTGACAAATGAATACCAAGAGAACGAGTGGGAATAATCTTGAAGGTACTACACATGAATAACTTGCTTGATTCAAGGGCAGAAAATTCAATAAATTGTTAATACAACTCACAGAGCAATCAAAAGGCCAAACCATGAAAATGATAAACTAATAACTCTAGAACACAAGCCCAAATAATTCCAGGGGACGCCAAGAAAATTACCTGCCAATGAATGCCCTAGATATTCCCTGTGGAAGTGCTCGCGTAATGAACCTTGTAGTTGTTGGTCTAGCATTAATTGCTAAGAATCTTACCATTTGAGCTGAACTGACTAATCCCTAAAGGCAATAATATTTCAGTGAGTATCTAGCCAGAAGTCAATAGACAAGAAGTAAATGATAAAGTGGGCAATTGTACCATTTCATAAGCTTGTCGGAACCCAGCAGGTAAATCCATCATAGTCTTCTGCCACTCGTTCAAGACCGCATCTACAAATTTTCGATCAAAAAGCTGGCAGAAAAGTACAAAAATAGTTACGCATAGAATTTTAAAACTAAAAGAAGTTGAGAAGGAGAATATAAATGAAATCAACAAATGTTTATAAAGTATGTATCTGAGAATATATAAATTCCAACCTCTTCAATAAATTTCCGCCTCCTGAAAAGTCCACCTTCATCTCCCTCATCACCATCATCAAAATCATCAAAGTAGTCGTCATCATCGCCATCATCATCACCTCCATCACCGCCACCATGATTGATTTTCTTTCCAATATCTCCACCACCTCCACCAACTGCAAGCTGTAATTTCAAATGAATTAGCCACCTTGCCCAAATTTCTGAACAGAACATAAATGGAACTACTCAACTGGAAGATTAAAATGTTTAGTTTAGAATGTTAAATAAAAGCAAAACCTTGAACCTCAGCGCAGCACCTTTATCAGTACCTAACTCACAAGTTAATACATTCCAAGAATGCATAAACAAGGGATTTTAACATTTTATGGATAATGAGCAAGTTAACAAATTATTTGCATGGTATAAATGATAAGCAAAAACCTTGATACCATGAACACTATATATGGTCATGGCAAGCAGTAGTTATGCATGGTATAAATGCTCAAGTCAATTCATGTGAAACAAACTCAATGCAACTTTTCCAATGCCATTCAACATCAATAAACTGGCACATTTCTACTAAAAATATTTATCACAATACCTTTCACAAAGCCAAACAACTTTTGAATCAATCAAATTATCACTAGACATGAAAATAAGTGAATCCCAAAAAACTAACCAACTCTCAATATGGTCGCTAAGCTACAGAAATTGTCATGCTCCAATTTCATCTTACAAATTTACTCAACAATAAACAATTAAAAAAAAACTGAGAAAATGATTAAAAAAAAAAATCATCGAATTTACAAAATTCACAAACGAACAACTGACCTCAGGGGTAGACTCAGATTGCTGCTGCGACATGTCGAGTTTCCCTTTCTCCAATGTAACCGTGCCGAACGCACCGTACTGCCCCTTCATAACCGGACCAAACTCGGCAGTCGAACCGGACGGCAAAGCACTGGGAGCACTGAGACACCTCTCCAACACAGCCCTAGAATGCTCTTCGCCGTCAATTAACGACGAAGGCAAAGACGTCATCATCAAGAAATTCTTTCTCCGAAACCTAACGGCCGCTGCCGGCTGACTCGGACAAAGCCGAGGAACCGGCAGCGATAAGGTTTTGGCGGTGGTGGGGACGGGAGTGGTTTGGAACATTATGTGAAACATTATGATGAATCGCGTTTGGATGGCGAGAAAGTTTTTGATTCTTTTAATTTCTTTTCCCGGAAATATTTAGAGACACAATTTTGTTTTTTTGCTTTTCTGTTTTTTTTTTTCGCTTTTTCGGCTTTCGTTTCTCTCTCGAGGTTTAGAGAGAGGAAATGAAAAAAAAAAAAAACAGAGAGAGAGAGAGATTGGAGGGCATTGAAGGATTGTTAAGAGTTTTTACTAAAAGACAAAAAACGCTATCGGATAGTGCATAGTTTTGACAGGTGAGTTGACTCGACCGGCCCGGTGAGTTGGCGTTTTCTAACACTCGGGTGCTAGCCAGTAGTTACTCACCGGCTGGTCGTTGCTTTCACGGGGTATTAACAGTCACCCCCTAAGGTTAGTACGAATTACATTTTTATAGTGCTTTAGTTTTAATTACAGTATTATCTTTTTATTTAATTGATATAATGAAAAAATATATATAGTTATAATTAAAATAATTTTTTATAATTAACCATTTTTTTATTAAGTAAAGGGGTTATAGTATAATTAAAAACAATGTCACCATGAAAGTATAATTAATTTTAACCTCAGGGAGTCACAATGTTAATATCCCTTACATTCACCAATTGGTCTTACATAGCTATGTATGGAAATCTACAATCCAGTCCCAAATGTTATTAGAATTACAAATGATACCCTATTTTATTTTCTTTTAAAAAGATATTACAAATAAGGGGAAACTCTAACATGGATTTTAACCATTAGATATTTTAATTTTTGTTAATTATACCTATTTCAGAGATGTGAAATTATATATCTATATTGTAATAATATTATTTTTATATAATTAAAATACAAATTTTGTATCTCTATTTATATGACATTTTATTTTACTAATATCAATTAAGATTGTATAACTATCACATTAATAATAATTAAAATAATAATAATTATCTGACATGTTATAGGCAATAATTATGACACATCAATTGAAATACAAAGTTTATATCTCAATTTTGTAAATTTAGCATTACTAATATGACATGAAATGACAACTCCAAAAAAACTAGTAAAAAAGCAAGTATATAATTAGATATAAAAATACAAATAATTATTAGAAATAACCCCTAATGAGTAATAAATTTATGTAACAATTAAATTGAAAATTACATTTAATAAATTTAATAAAGAAGTAATGTTATTTAACACTCTCTACAAATTATTTTGTATGCCTTATAATAATTATTATTAAAACTGGGGATTAAGCATTGTAGAACAGATTTTTTTACTGAGTAAATATATTTTGAGTAGGCTTATGTCACAGGTTCTTGGTTGGTAAAAAAAAAGAGTAATTGTTAATTAGGTATCTTATTGTACTAATCTAAAAAAAAAGGTCCCTCGCATAAACATCTAATTATTTCTCAACTAAATCCTTTTAAAGTTTTAATATATGATTATCCAATGCTTTTGAAATCTCAATGCTTCATATTTCTATTTTTTAATTAATAAATAGTGCTATTATTGTTTGAAAATTTTGAGAGATTTTGAACCCACAAGTTAAATTTATAACTTTTATAAAATGAGATGAGCATGACTATTCTTTGTGTAGATCTATGAAATTATATGTTACAAAATAAAAATCAATTATAATTTGGTTGGTAGATATATTGACAAAAATCCTCCAAAACTTAAATCAACTTATCATAGAAAATATTAAAAACCAATGAAGAATCTCTATTTTGTTATAAAGCCTCTCTTTTTTATAGGCCTTGTAGTAGGTTCTTTTTAAGTAAGTAATTAATCTCCATGATTTCAAAGGATATTTTAAGTAATTAATCCTCATAATTTTAAGAGATATTAACTCTCCATTAATTCTATAAGGAATCATAATTCCCAATTAATTTCATAATTTTAAGGGTAATAATTTCCTTATTTATTTTCTTGATTGGATTGGATTTCCTTAAATGGATGAGGACATTTTTAAGATTAGGGTTTGACCCTGAAATTTAATGGTGAATGGGGTCCTTCGGTTTTTAATATCAACTTATTGATATTGAAAATTTTATTGTAATTTGGGCTAAAAGTTTACTCTTAGATTTCAAGTCTTTCTTAAGGTATTGCATAGTGTCTTTGGTCTGTTCCAATCTTATACTCAAATCAACCTCTGTTTATTTTATTTTATATGCTCAAGTTAGTTTGTTTCTTAGTCCTATGAGTGTTTTAGTAATCGTCGGTCAGGGTGAAGGCTTTTACAAGGATATGGCTTCATAACTCTTTAGGCAATTTAATCTAAGAGGTATGTTCGAAAACTTAACTTTGAGGATCATATGGACAGTTTATCTGAGGAGGTCTCTGATGTCTACATGACTGACCTTGAGAAGGGCTTTAAACAGCCTTTGGTGAAGGCTTATGAAGCCTCAATGAAAGCTTATATTGCCTTGAAGAGCTCTTATGTAGCTTCGATGAAGGCTTATGGCAGCTTTCATGAGGACTTATGAAACTTCTATAGGAAGCTTAGGTATTTTGAGGGTGAGCACCCTTATTAGCTCCCAGGGGCTTGGGGTTTCTATATTGAGCACCCCCATTAGTGCCTAGGGGTCTAAGTCTTTATTGTCATACCTCCTAGCTCTAGGCAGAATCATCCCAAGCTATTAATGTGGCTGCTAAGTTATTTCTTTGGAAAGCTACTATTAAGATGAGAAATTCTCCGATAAAGCTGCTAGTACCAGGTAAACTCATATTGGCCAAAGTAAAAAAGAAGAAAATGGTAAAGAAATTTGGCATAGTGCTTACTAAACCTCCGTAATATCTAACAAGTCGAGTCTTATGTCAGTCATATAGAACACCAACATATTAAGCATCTTTATTAGTCTTCTGTAGCCTTGATCTTTATTGACGAATATATTGACCCTCGGTAGGTTTAAGTTTTAATGTCAAGCAACCTTTATTAGTTCCCATGGGCCTAGGTCTTTATTAACGAACATCTTGGTTCTAAACAGCTCACATTTTTTTTATGTCGAGCACCTCTATTAATCCCCAAAGGTTTGAGACTTTATTATCGAACATCATAATTCTAGACAAGCTCGGCTTTTGATGTTGAGCATCTTTATTAATCCTCAGGGGCCTGGGTCAGCATTGTTAAACATCCCGACTTTGGGCAAGCTTAGGTTTTTTATGTCGAGCACCCCTTTTGTTCCTTAAGAGCTTAGGTCTTCATTGTCAAACATTCTAACCTTGGGTAACTTAGAGTTTTAATGTCAAGCACCTTTATTAGTCCTCAAAGGCTTAAGTGTTCATTGTCAATGTCGCACCCCTATTATTCCTTAAGGACCTGGGTCATCATTGTCAATGTTGTACTCTATTAGTCCATTGGGGCTTGGGTCTTTATTATTGATGTCACACTCTATTAGTTCCCAAAGGCTTAAGTCTTTGTTGTTGATGCCTCATCCTTATTAGTCCCTAAGGGCCGAGGGCCTAGGTCTTCATTGTCGATGTCGTAACTCTATTAAACCTTTATTAGTCCCCAGGGGCCTAAATCTTTATTTTTGATATTGAACCCTTATTAGTCCGTAGGGGCCTAGGTCTTTATTGTCAATGTTCCATCCTTATTAGTTTATGGGGGCCTAGGTCTTAGTGCAAAGTAATTGTATTGGCATCGACAATAACACATGTAAAAATAAATAAATAATCAATACAATACGAAATAGCAAAGCAATCACTTTTAATTGATTGTATAAAGAAATTGTCAGTTTGTATAAGGTGTGTTTTATTATCAAAATAAAACACAAACTTTACAGTAGATTCCCATGGTTGTTATGAGCATCAAATAAGGTTGAAGTATATGCATGAAATGCTCAGGTTCCATTCCCTTTACTCTTATTAATGATGAAAAATCCTTCATCTTATTTATGAATGCTATGAACATTCTCCAATTCAATTTTAACAGCAGTTTCTACAACTTGAATAAGCTTATTAAAAGAAATGGGCTCAGCTTTTTTGAGCCCTCGAGTTAGTTTTGGGCATGACTTAGGTGCTTAGGTTCGGTGAGAGCTAAAGTGGTCCGCTATGAGGCGAACTTTTGTGGTCGATCTTAAAGCGAACTTATGTGCTTAGGTTGTTAATTCTCGTGTCCTTAGTCCATAAAAGGCCATCATAAATTGTGCATACTATAAGGGTTCGTTTGTAAAAACTTTAAAATAATCTTAGTTAGAATTGAATTTCCAAAAACTATAAGGGTTCAGTGAGAACAGTGAAAAAAGCATTGTGCTAGGGGTCCATTTGCAAAATTTTAAAAAATTTATAACTAATATCAAATTTCCAAAAACTCAGAAGGACTTAGTGATAAAAGCCAAGTAATAGTCTTATTTGCAAAATTACAAAACTTTTTACTGTACTGGCCCATTTGTAAGCTATGAAAATTATGCTAACCCAAACAAAATTTTCAAAGATTGGGAAGGGTTGAGCGATAAAGGAACCCTAGCTTTCGTCTTCTCTTTTATCATACCGATGGCCTACTTTTTTAAGTTTTATCCAGCCATATGGCCACTATTGATTGCCATGTAAAGGCTTCTAGCTACCTAAAAGACATCGACTACCTCATTGTTAGTTCGCGCCACCCTTAATTGCTACTAACCATAGGCCCGTTGATGCTCTAATGAGTCGTTAACGTGCATGACATGCTACCCTACCTCATGCTTACTACTTCCTATCACCGGAGATCATGGTGCTTACTTGTCAAAGCTAATGGAAGTTGCTTGGATCTCGCATATCTGCCATGCATCTTTATAAGCTATCATGTGCCGCCTCTAATTTTGTGAAACATGGTCTCCTTCATCGAAAAGCAGTCGATCTTCATTTTTTTTTATTTAAAATTGTCCTATTTAACTATTTTTTGGTCGAAAATATTTTTTCAAAATTTTTAATCTTTGTAAACCAAACATATGCTATGTGGACTATTTTGCGCTCAATTGTAATTTTGTTTTTTTAATTTAATTTAATTTTAATTTCCTTTTTTACTAAAAAAATTTAATTATTTATTATTTTATTTTATTTTATGTGTAGTGTGCAACTGGGCATCAACTTTGTCTTTACGAAACTCATGCGCACGCAACAAAGCGTTGACGTGCGATCTTCAAAGCATTGATGCACACACATCAACATTAAATTTATTTTTTTATAAAATATAATAATTTTTATTAAAAAAATTTATTAATTAAAAATAAATAAATAATATTTTTATAATTATTTAATAAATTAATTTTATTTTTTATTTATTGTTTTCTTTTTTAGTTATAAATTAATTAAAAAATAAAATATAATTTAGAATAAATAATAAATAATTAAATTTTTTAATTAAAAAAATTAAAGTAAATTAATTAAAAAATAAGTAATAAAATTACAATTAAGAACAAAATGATTCACATAATATATACTTGGTTAACAAAAATTAAAGAATTTGAGTTCGGTCAAAAAATATATTTCTAGCCAAAATAGTGGTCAAATAGGATAATTTTTCCTTTTTTTTGTCCCCATATTTGCGTGCAGCGTGCCTATGCACTATGGATCAAGAGGACATGGTAGTCAAGTTTTTCTATCTTCTCCCTCTTGATGGAAAAAATTGTTCCATCACATAATCAATTCTAAAGAAAAATTAAAAAAATTAGTAACATGAGTTAATTTCACACAAAAGATATTATTATAAGATGAAAATTAAGGTTGGGCATGATTAGATTTTGTCTATTTTTATCGAAATCGAATAGAATCAGTTCGGTTCAATTTTTAAAAAAAATAAAATTGAATTCAATTTTTTAAGGACAAAAACAGAACCGGTTTTTTTCAACTCAATTTGGTTCTCTTTTTTTCAGCTTTTAGTGTTAGTTTAAAATAAAAAATAAAAAATGACCAAGATAGGAATTGTCCTATTTGACTATTATTTTGGTTGAAAATATTCTTTCAAAATTTTTAATTTTTGTTAACTAAACATATGCTATGTGGACTATTTTGCGCTCAATTGTAATTTTTTTTTTATAATTTTATTTTATTTTAATTTCTTTTTTTATTAAAAAATCTTATTATTTATTATTTAATTTAATTTTATGCGTAGTGTGCAACTGGGCATCAATTTTGTCTTTGCAAAACTAATGCGCACGCAACAAAGCGTTGACGTGCGATCTTCAAAGCACTGATGCACACACATCAACATTAAATTTATTTTTTTATAAAATATAATAATATTTATTAAAAAATTTATTAATTAAAAATAAATAAATAATATTTTTATAATTATTTAATAAATTAATTTTATTTTTTATTTATTGTTTTCTTTTTTAGTTATAACTTAATTAAAAAATAAAATACAATTTAAAATAAATAATAAATAATTAAATTTTTTAATTAAAAAAATTAAAGTAAATTAATTAAAAAATAATTGATAGAATTACAATTAAGAGCAAAATGGTTCACATAGTATATACTTGGTTAACAAAAATTAAAGAATTTGAGTTCGGTCAAAAATATATTTCTAGCCAAAATAGTGGTTAAATAGGATAATTTTTCCTTTTTTTTGTCCCCAAATTTGCGTGCAGCATGCCCATGCACTATGGATCAAGAGGACATGGTAGTCAAGTTTTTCTATCTTCTCCCTCTTGATGGAAAAAATTGTTCCATCACATAATCAATTCTAAAGAAAAATTAAAAAAATTAGTAACATGAGTTAATTTCACGCAAAAGATATTATTATAAGAAGAAAATTAAGGTTGGGCACGGTTCGATTTTATCTATTTTTGTCGAAACTAAATAGAATCAGTTCGGTTCAATTTTTTTAAAAAATAAAATTGAATTCAATTTTTTAAGGATAAAAATCGAACCGATTTTTTCCAACTCAATTCGATTCCCTTTTTTTCGGCTTTTAGTATTAGTTTAAAAAAAAATAAAAAATGACCAAGATAGGAATCAAACTCACTTACCAACTAACTACTAAGTATCACTTACTAATTTAGTGTCACGTCTCACATCGAATAAAAATTGGATGGGTCTTAGGTATATAAGGGTGGGTATGCAGCATTACTTAATAGGCTAGTTTTTTGGGTCAATGGCAACCGCCCGGCCCGTGACAAGTGGTATCAGAGTAAACCCAAATTCTCATTCGTATGTGGGCTCCCAAAATTACCCCAATAAATATTGCTACATGGGATATGGGTCTCCTATACCGCTAGGAGATGGGCAATACAGGTCAAGTGGGCCCTAAAATTTTTGCGTCTTGAGCCTCAATAGAGATTGTCACGTAGGTAGTGGGTCCCCTATCCTTGGGGGGAATGGGCAATACCGGCTAGGTTGGTCCTTGAGTTTAGGCCACACCGTGATGAGGGCATCACGTGATTAGGTTGGGGAGAATGTCACGTCCCACATCGAATAAAAATTGAGTGGGTCTTGGATATATAAGGGTGGGTATGCAGCATTACCTAACAGGCTAGTCTTTTGGGTCAATAACAAACGTCCAGCCGTGACATTAGGCACAACTACTTTTAATCTTAGATGCAATCAATTATTTTATATTACCACTTTCATATATTAACAATTAAAAAAAATTCACAACACATGCGAGAAGGGAAATCGAACCAATACCCTCAAATAATTAATTTAGGTGCCTTACCACCTGAGCCAAGGTGGCTTTTGCACTTAATTGCAATAAGTATTTAATATTCTTTCCTTAAAATTTTAAAAAACAAATTCCAACAACACACAAGTGAGAGATCGAACTTTTACATAAATAAATAAAACATTAACTTTACCAACTGAGCCAAAGATGAATATTGAACCCAATGCATTTAACTTTATTTTATACAACTTTAAAAATATTAATAATTTTAAAAAGACAGCTTTGGATTCGAACCATGGATGCACAAAAGATATAAACACGCTTTATCAGTTGAGCAGCAACCAATTTTGACATTTAAATATAATTTTTTATTTTATACTTTAATTATTACATATTAATATTTAAAAATCAGTTTTTCGGTCTGGTTTTGATTTTTACCAAAACCCAACCAAATACAAACCGATTTTTTGATTTTTTATATTTAAAAACTGACCAATTTTTTTTTGAATAAAAAATCAAACCAAACTTGTTGGTTCGGTTTGGTCCGATTTTTCTATTCTCGATTGTTTTTTGCCCACTCTTAATGAAAACAAACTATTATAAAATCAAATATTGACACAATTTAATGTTAATCAATATCAAGAATTAAATTTTGGATCTTTCTCTCCATTGTTAATTTTTATAACTTTTTGTACAATTTTTCATAGATGACGTTAAACTATTAATTTAAAATTTTAAAAAACCTTTGATCCGCGAGTTAAATTTATAATTTTAAAGGAAACAAGACAAACTATGGATATTTTTCGCATGGATCCATGAAACTGTGTGCTAAAAAGTAAATTTTGATTATGGCTTGGCCCGTGGAGATACCGATGAAAATCCTTTAATGCTTAAATCAATCGACCATAAAAAATTTTAAATTTGAAATAAGACTAAGAAAGAAGAAAGATGAACCTCCCTTCTGTTATAGATCCTTTCTTTTTTTATAAGTCTTATAGTAGAGTCATTTTTAGGAAAATAATTAATTCTCATAATTTCAATGGATATTCTAAACAAATAATTAATCTTCATGGCTTTAATGAATATTAACTTCTATTAAATTCTATTATTTTGGGATTATAATTTGCCATTATTTCCATAATTTTAAGGGTATTAATCCTCTTATCTAATTTTCAATTGAATTTGATTACCTTCAAAGAATTAGCGTTATCGTTAGAATTAAAGTTTGACCCTCAAATCTATGAAACAACTATTTTTACATGCTTTATATTTTTACTATGACATAACTTTCATCGATAAGTGCAATGTAATTGACACATTATAATAATGCAACTAAAAATTTAATAAATATTAAAATTTAATAAGGATGCAAATGATGTTAGTCAAGTATCCATATTTATTAGAGTAGAGGGTGCTAGTCGAATTGACAGCCCCTCTTATCATGCTCACTTAAGTCAGAAGTTCAAATTCGCATATTACAATTTATAAGTGTGTGTTGTACACTCAGAAAAAGAGTATTATTATTTATTAATTAATTAATTATTTAATTTTCTTAGTGTTCATTACTTGTGGGCTAAGTCAGAATCTATATGTTAAGTCATTGAATATTATTTCAAGACTGTTTGTTAGGGTTGTGAACCCAACTTTATTTCTTCAATTCAATGTTATTATTTATTTTAAACTAATGTTATATTTTTTAAATAATATCATAAATTTTATATTTTAAATTAAAATATTAAATAATTATTAAATAATACAATAATATAAATTTTATATTATTTTATTATTTAATAATTATTTAACATATTATTTAAAATATCATTTTAAAAATATAATATTATTCATTTCAAATATGTATGCAACATTTCTCAATCATCCTATCCTTTCACGAAAGCAAAGAAAACAACCACTTAATCAGGAAAAACAAAAGCTGCCGCAAAAACCAAATAAAAACTTCAAATGAAAGCAAAGAATCACTTCCTGCACCTCCAAAAGCTATTCTTTGCTCCCTCTCCATGCAACAACCCTATGTATTTATATATATACACCTCCATTTCCTTCTTCTTCAACTCAATCACATCGTCATTCAAACAAAAACCAATCTCAAATCCAACAATTTCAAGATAAAAAATATCATGTCATTGGCTCATCATCCTCGAGTTATTGTCAACGGAGTTCGAAGAACCAGAACTTTTCATTACTTCTGGTGCCAATATTGCCAACGAACCACAAGGTTCCGCCTCGCTGACCCTTCAGAACTCTTCTGCCCACATTGCTCTAATGAACTTCATCTCGAGCTTGATATCTCAAGGCCAAGGCTCATCACTGATCTCACCGGCATCGAGCCCTCCAGGTCACGGGCTTCTTGGTTACTCGACTCATTGGCTCTCGTTCTCGATCCGGTAGCACCAACACGGCGGCCACAGAGAAGTAATACAAACTCTCACAGAAGAAGTGTTTCGTGGGAACAGATGCAAACTTATGATGACCATCATCATCAAAATGAGCAAAATCTTCATTCTTGGATAGCCTTCCATTTTGATGAACCGATAAGGCCTGCTATCATGCCCCAATGCCAGCAGCATGATTCCCCTCTTGAAAACCCAATGAATGAGTTCAATAGGATTGAAGATATTGTTACGCCAAGAAGCGTTCAAACAACAATTAGCATTATTACCAATTGTTATGCGGACAATCAATAATGCTAGTTATACCATAACGAGGCAACCAAACATCCAACAATATGCAAAAAGGAAAGAACACCAAGTTTAACGAGGTTCGGTAATGTTACCTACGTCCTCGGGCGCCGCTAGAACAAATCCACTATCTTCAAGAGAAGTTACAAAGTTTTTGGGCCACAATACAAATTTTCTAACTATTGGGTCAAACTGCAAATACCCAAATAGTAGGGCTAATACTGTAATTACCCAAACAATAGGGTATTACTACAAATGCCCAAAAATAAAGGGAAAAATTGAATTCTTACAACTTTCAAAGATTTAAATGTAAAATCCTTGAACTATGAGGTTCTCATAAAGAGATCCTACAAATAGAGGGGAGAAGAGAAATATTCTCAAAAGTATATTAAATCTCAAGGAGAGCCTTGCCTTATATAGGCCTACCAAAGCACCTCCATGCCATCTCCCACCAATGTGGGATTGGCTCAATTTGGCATATAAGCCAATTTTCAACAAATCTCCACCTTGGCGAATATGCCAATCCTCCACAAAGCTTCATTTTTCCAAAAAATTCTCTATCCAAAAGCAGCGCCTCTAAATTTGCGCCCAATGGCGCTATCAAACTCGAACTATATTGATCAAGTCCAAACAATGATTGAACTTGATCGCTGTCACCACTTTAGTCAACATATCTGCAGGATTCTCGGCAGTCCCAATCTTCTGAAGTAAGATTCTTCCTTCACTAATGATCTCCCGCACGAAATGATGCCGAACATCAATATGCTTCGTTCGAACATGGTATACTGGATTCTTCGCTAAATGAATAGCACTTTGACTGTCAGAATAAACATTAATTTTCTTCTGACCAATTCCCAATTCATCCAGCAATCCCTGTAACCAAATAGCTTCCTTCACAGCCTCTGTAACTGCCATGTACTCTGCCTCTGTAGTAGACAAAGCAACTGTAGACTGTAAAGTAGACTTCCAACTCACAGGTGCTCTCGCAAGAGTAAACACATAACCGGTTGTTGATCGACGTTTATCCAAATCACCAGCATAATCAGAATCAACAAAACCAACAGCATAGTGATCACATGTTTCATCTCTCTCAAAGACTAAGCCAACACCTACGGTTTTCAATAAATACCGCATAATCCATTTCACAGCTTGCCAATGACCTTTACCGGGATTATGCATGTATCTGCTCACTACTCCAACTGCATGTGAAATATCAGGTCTCGTACACACCATAGCATACATTAGGCTACCAACTGCATTAGCATATGGAACTCGAGACATATACTCTCGTTCCTCATTTGAACTAGGAGATAAAGATGCACTGATCTTCATATGAGCAGCAAGTGGGGTACTTACAGGTTTTGATTCCTCTGAAATGCCAAAACGCTGTAATACCTTCTTCAGATATTGCTTTTGAGTCAAACAAATTTTGCCTCTTTCTCTGTCCCTGCTAATCTCCATGCCTAGTATCTTTCTAGCTTCACCCAAATCTTTCATCTCAAACTCTCTATTCAATTGAATCTTCAATTTTTCAATTTCTTCGACATTCGTTGAAGCTATCAACATGTCATCGACATACAAGAGTAGATAAATGAAAGAACCATCATGTAGCCTCTGAAAATACACACAATGGTCAAATTTGCTTCTTGTGTACCTCTGACCCATCATAAACCGATCAAATCGCTTATACCACTGCCTCGGCGATTGTTTCAAATCATAAAGCGATCTTTTCAGTTTGCAAACCAATTTTTCCTTACCAGCAACTTTGAATCCCTCTGGCTGAGTCATATAGATTTCCTCTTCCAAGTCACCATGTAAAAATGCAGTTTTTACATCGAGTTGAACTAGTTCCATATTTAACTGAGCTACTAAGGCCAATAAAATTCTAATGGAAGAATGTTTCACAACTGGAGAAAATACCTCATTGTAGTCAATTCCTTCCTTCTGTGCATAGCCTTTAGCCACCAACCTTGCCTTGTAGCGAATATCTTTCTTATCAGGAAATCCATCTTTCTTTGCATATACCCATTTGCACCCAATTGCCTTCTTACCCTTTGGTAGTTAAGCTAGCTCCCAAGTTTCATTTTTCTGAAGAGACTGCATCTCTTCCTTCATAGCTGTCTTCCACTGATCAACTTCAGAATAGCTGACTGCCTCTCTATAAGTGGAAGGAACATCATCATCTACAACTGGAAGTGCGTAGGCCACCATATCAACAAATCGAGCAGGTCTCCGAATCTCACGTCTTGGCCTATTTACTGCAATAGTTTCTTGTTGCTGTTGAGGTTCATGAGTAGAACCTTCTCCATCATCTCCCAAAATCACCTCTGTCATAGGAGTATCATTATCTGTCTCTACAGATCTAACCGGGTTCAATGTAGTTGTTTCCAACTCCACCTGCTGCTGAGTACGCTCCACCTGTTGCGGAGTACTATTCACTGTTGTCTGGTTTTCTGATTTCTTCAACATAGAAGACTCATCAAATGTTACATCTCTACTTGATACAATCTTCCTCGAACTCGGACACCAAAGACGATATCCTTTTACACCTGAAGAAAATCCCAAGAAAATTGCTTTCTTGGCTCTGGAATCTAGCTTTGATTCTTTCACATGATAATATGCAATGGAACCAAATACATGTAAAGAATCATAATCAGAAACAGGTTTTCCAGACCAAACCTCCAATGGAGTTCTATCACCAATAGCAGCTGACGGTAGACGATTAATGAGATGACACGCATAAATCACAGCCTCAGCCCAAAACTCTTTACCCAATTCTGCATTGGACAACATACACCGAACTTTCTCCAGCAATGTCCGGTTCATGCGTTCTGCCACCCCATTCTGCTGCGGTGTACCTCTTACAGTAAAATGACGTACAATACCCTCATCTTGACACAATTTCAAGAACTGATCACTGCAATACTCACCACCATTGTCTGTTCTGAGATGCCTGATTTTCCTGCCTGTTTGTGTCTCAACCATCTTTTTCCATTTAAGGAAAGCACTAAGTACATCATCTTTGGATTTCAAAACGTACACCCAAGTTCTTCTGGAAAAGTCATCAACAAAAATAACATAGTAGCGCAAACCTCCCATAGATGTAGTCTGAGAAGGTCCCCATACATCTGAGTGAACATAATCAAGAATACCCTCGGTATTATGAATAGCGGTGCCAAACTTCACTCTCTTCTGCTTTCCCAGAACACAATGCTCACAAAATTCTAGCTTGCAAGTCTTCGCACCTTTCAATAAGCCTCTTTTCACTAAACTGAATAAGGCTTTCTCACCTGCATGCCCCAGCCGCATATGCCATAATCTAATGATCTCTGAATCTGCATCATTATCAGAAACCATAGCCGCTGATCCAATCACTGTACTACCATTGTAATAATACAAGTTGTTCCTCCTAGTGCCTTTCAATGTCACAAGAGCACCTGAAGTAACCCTCAGAATTCCATTTCGTATAGATACAGTACAGCCTTTAGATTCCAAGGCTCCCAATGAGATGAGATTCTTCCTCAACTTCGGTATATACCGAACGTCTGTCAGAACTCTAGTTGATCCATCATCATTTTTCAACCGGATTGAACCTATCCCAGCAGTATGACAACTATCATTATTGCCCATATACACAACTCCACCATTAAGCTCTTCAAAATTAAAGAACCATTCCCGATGTGGACACATATGATAAGTACAACCCGAATCCATAATCCATTCATCAGAACGAGACGTGGATGAATGACCACTTAAACAAAAATCTGACAAACTATCATCGCTTACGCTCTCAACAACACATGCATCAGAAATAGACATATCTTTTTCTTTCTTTTTCAACTTTGGACAATCTTTCTTCCAATGCCCTTTCTCCCGACAAAAGGCACACTCATCTTTTCCTACTCTACCCCTCGACTTAGATTTTCCCCTTTTTCCCGGTTTTCTACTCTGGCTACGCCCTCTCACTGTCAATGCTTCTACTGACTCATCTCTATGTTCTCTCTGATCCTTTCTACGGATTTCATAGTTTGTCAAAGAAGAACAAACTTCTTCAAATGACAATTTATCCTTTCCATGAATGAGAGTAATACATAAATGATCTAATTCATCCGGAAGAGAACCAATCAACAGCATAGCCTTTATTTCATCTTTGAAGGTTTCCTCTAAATTTAATAAATCAGCAATTAACTTATTAAATTCATCAATATGAGAACTGATACTCGTACCTTGTCTCAACTGAAGACGAAACAATCTTTTCAATAGATACAACCGGTTCTCATTACTTTTCTTCATATATTTGTTCTCCAGCGCCTTCCATAATGCATTGGCAGACTTTTCTCTGATGAACGGATACTTCTGCTCTCTACACAGACAAGAACGAATCAACCCACAAGCTTTTATATTAAGCCTGTCCCAGTCTATCTCCTTGATATCTTCTGGTTTTGTTTCTTCCAGAACTATATCTAAGTCTTGTTGACACAATCCATCCAACACCTCACTCTGCCATAAGCCGAAATTATTCCGACCATCAAATTTTTCCACATCTATTTTTGCACTAGACACTGTCACTGTCCTCATCGATGTAGATGATGATGATGCCATAGCCACCTCGCATAAATGAGCTCGATATACAATATCACAAATAACCAAGCTCCACCAAATAATTATATCCAACAACTAGCAATTCAAAAATTCACCAACCCAGAATAGTAGTAAATGCTAAAAAAAATAGCCACTCACTGTCCTAAACCTGGGGCTCTGATACCACTTGTTACGCCAAGAAGCGTTCAAACAACAATTAGCATTATTACCAATTGTTATGCGGACAATCAATAATGCTAGTTATACCATAACGAGGCAACCAAACATCCAACAATATGCAAAAAGGAAAGAACACCAAGTTTAACGAGGTTCGGTAATGTTACCTACGTCCTCGGGCGCCGCTAGAACAAATCCACTATCTTCAAGAGAAGTTACAAAGTTTTTGGGCCACAATACAAATTTTCTAACTATTGGGTCAAACTGCAAATACCCAAATAGTAGGGCTAATACTGTAATTACCCAAACAATAGGGTATTACTACAAATGCCCAAAAATAAAGGGAAAAATTGAATTCTTACAACTTTCAAAGATTTAAATGTAAAATCCTTGAACTATGAGGTTCTCATAAAGAGATCCTACAAATAGAGGGGAGAAGAGAAATATTCTCAAAAGTATATTAAATCTCAAGGAGAGCCTTGCCTTATATAGGCCTACCAAAGCACCTCCATGCCATCTCCCACCAATGTGGGATTGGCTCAATTTGGCATATAAGCCAATTTTCAACAGATATGACACAAAACGATCAGCCAGGGCCCCCGCCGGCGCCGGTTTCAGCCATTGAAGCGCTGCCGAGAGTGAAAATCTCTCAAACCCATTTGATGAACGAGGTGCAATATTGTCCCATTTGCAAGGAAGAGTTCAAGCGTGAAGAAGATGAAGAAGTGAGAGAGTTGCCATGCAAGCATCTATATCATTCTGATTGCATAGTTACATGGCTGAGGATTCACAATACTTGCCCCGTGTGTCGCTTTGAGTTGAAAGACATTGATGGTGGGAATGATGATGATGATCGTTGGATTCGGGAGGAAAATGGTGAGAATAATAATAATAATAATTACGGTTTTGAAGAAGAGCAGGCTAATAATTTAGAATGGTGGTGGGATCAGTTGATCGGTTTAAGACCATTTCGTGCTTTATCAGAATGGACTCAGAGATCTTTTGAGCTCATTGACAGCAGGATTAGTGCTTCTACTAGTGGAGGTCAGATTCAATTCATTTCTTGCGATTTAGTTCGATCCATTTATTCTCCCTCTAGTTTCATGTCATCATGATATCACTTATGTTATCATGCATTTACGGGAATAGCGGGTAGCTTAGTGGTAATCACACACCAAAAAAACAAAATTGAAATATTCTCAGGGTATGGCACTTTTTTATCAAATGCAAGTCATACATATTAACCAAACAATCATAAAAATTCAATACAATCATAACAAGCCTTTAATGAAAAGAGAGCATACTTTAAAGAGTACCTAAGACGCTTTCCCCAACTAATATCAAAATCCTAAATTCAAATATCACTAATTGAAATGTCAAGGATAAAATTAAGTTTAACAGTAGCATTATATTCAATCTAACAAGTCTCTTTGTGTGAAACGTGTTGATGTTTTTGATCAGCTTCTAGCTCATGGTGGCGCTCTTGGTTCATTCTTTAACTCTAATTTGTTTATGTTAACAATCATGGTGAAATTAAGATTGGAGAAGGTGTAAGTTGCAGGCTTTTATATATGTTGTTTCTAAGATTGGCAGGTATGTATTTATATCTCGTATGTCCATTTCAAGATAGCATCGTATGAAGATTCAGGACTCCCACTTTGTCATAATATATATATGTGTGTGTATGTGTGTGAAAATAGTGATTTAAAATTACGATGAAAATAATTTGGAGTCGAGTCAATAAAAAAAGGACATGCAATGAAAGTAGGAAGATGCATAGTGTCGAAAAGGAAAGCACAATGCATAATTAAAGGTTGTAGCGTAGAATGGTTGAAGTTGTGGCACCCAAAACAGTATGTGGGCATATACTACCCCAATGGTGCACAATTGGCACCATGATGCCACCACCTAGAGAACGAGTGCCACGGCGCAGAGAAGTTCGGCCATAGCGCCAATATAACTTATCTTAATTTTAGAAGACTTCTAAGATGTGTTAAACACCATATCTTGTTTCAAATTGAATTAGGGTTAGCTTAAGACATATGTAGGGTATATAAAGCTTTATTTTATCTTGTAATCAACATCACTAACTAAAAAATTGAGAAATCAATTGTAATCCCTGTGAAAGAGCGAGTTCATGGAAATGTTGTGAGTTCTTGTTGATTTAATAAAAGAAGCGTGGATCTTGATCTGCTATAGACATAGGCAATTGCCAAACTACGTAAATCTTTATATAGTTTTCTTCTTCTAGCTTTCTTATCTTCTCTTATTTTCTTTTGGTGCCATAGTTATCATACTTGTAAAGCATTTTCATCAATAAACTAGCATCAGAGCAAGGTTTTGAAATCATGGTCATACACAAATGTAAAGTAAAGAAATTCAATGGTGAGAATGACTTCAATCTATGAAAGGTTAAAGTTATGGCTTTGCTGGTAAGTCAATGGTTAGATTTTGCCTTTGAGTGTAGTTCATCCATATATGAAGTAGATAGAGATTCCATTCAAAAGAAGGCATATAACATAATCATTATGCCATAGAGCAATAAGGTTTTAAAGGAAGTTGCTATAGAGAAGATAGTTATTGTTCTTTAGAGATTGTTTGATGATCTTTATATGATGAAGTCACTGAAAAATTACCTGCATATAACGAAGAAGTTTTATCAATTGTCAATATCAAAAGGGATACAAATTAAAGACCATGTAAATGTTTTCAATAAAATCATCATCGATTTGAAAACTATTAATGTGAAGATCGAGGATGAAGACTAGGTGATCATCCTGTTAAGTTTCCTACCCTTGAGTTATAAGCACTTCATTGACACACTTCTCTATAATGGAAAAAGTTAAATAATGGCGGATGTTAAATCGTTATTAAACTCTAAAGAATTGAAAAGGAAAGTAAAGACTAGTAATATAGAAAGATCAGTTACAAGAAGAAGATCCGAGAATAAAGATGGATATTTTAATAAATACTTAAGTTCGAAGTCAATGGGCAAACCTAAAAAGTACCATTACTGTAAGAAAGAATGTCATTTTATTAAGGATTGTCTAGAGAAGAAAGTAATGATGAAGGAAAAAAAGAGGGATGGAGATGCTGCAATAGCCAATGAGATAGCTATGATAGTGTAGAGACCCTAATCACTTCTAATGGGAGAAGTTTTGGTGATTGGATACTAGATCTAGTTGTACTTTTCATATATGTCCAAACAAAGCTTTGTTTACTAATTTTTAACCCAATAAGGGGGGGAAAGGTATTAATAGGGAATGGTACAGCTTGTCAAGTAATAGCGATTAGAAGTATTAGGCTAGAATTACATAATGGGAAGGTGTGAGAGTTGCTAGAAGTTAGATATGTTCTTGACCTCAAAGGAACTTAATTTTTCTTGAAATGTTAGACTAGAATGAGTGTTCAATCAAAGCTGAGAATGGGATTTCAAAGGTATTAAATGGTTTTACAGTAGTCATGAAATATGATAGGCACAATGGAGTACATGTGATACTTAGAGAGGGAGTGAGTGGTTCTGCATCAATTTCTATGAATAATGAGAATATGCAGACCAAGCTATGACATTTAAAGTTAGCTCACCTATGTGAAAGAAACCTAAAGAGTTTTATAACTAAGAGGCGTTTGGTAAGGATAAGTTCTAACTAATAAAGTTTTGTGAACATTTTGTATTTGAGGCATATATGGTTAACTTTAGTACTAAAGAACACAAAGACTAAGAGGACTCTTGATTACATACATTCGGATCTTTAAGGTCTAGCATAAATAGTTACAGATAGTGAAGCTAAATGCTTTCTGACATTTATAAACATTCTAATAAGTTATAGGTATATGTGTTGAAGAGTAAAGAGAAAGTCTTTGAGACATTAAAAACATGAAAAGCTTTTATATAGAATTAAACTGGGAAGAAGATCAAGAGACTAAAGTCTGATAATGAACTTAAGTTTTGGAACAATGAGTTTTATAGCTTTTGTGCCAAGCATTAAATTGTAAAGCACAAAAATATAAGGTCAATACCACAATATAATGGTTTTGTAGAAATGATGAATAACGACTTACTTGAGAGAGTGAGATGCATGCAGATCAATGTAGGAGTGTTTAAGGCATTTTGGGGTGGGGTTGTAGTCACAACAGCCTACTTGATTAATAGAAGTTTCTCCTCAATGATAGACTTCAAGACACCATAAGAGAAATATTCAGAGAGCCCTCCCTAGTATAATAACGTAAAGATATTTAGTTGTTCAACATTCGTACACGTGAATCAAGATAAGTTAAAACTTAGAGCCATAAATGGGATATTCATAGGGTGTCTAGAATGTGTGAAAAGATACATGGTGTGGTGCATAGAGTTGAAACCACAAAGGAGTATCATTAGTAGAGATGTCATGTTTAATGAGACAACAATACTAAAAATTAAACAAGAAAAAATGAAGAAATTGTCACGCCCCAGACCCAAAAGATCTGACACACGACATCACTTATATTCATTCAATAATACTTAAACATTCATTTTAATTTCTTTCAGAATTATAGCAATTGAATTATGACTGGGACAATTAGTAAACCGGAGATACGCAGAGTTTTCTCAGAGATTAACACTCTACTACGTCACCAGTAGCAACTTTGTTACCGGAAGCCCAGAATATATTCATTGTAAATTCTTACTTAAAATCAATCCATTACTACTCTTGGTGAAACTTAAACTAAGTCCAACCACACACAATAAAATAATACATAGGTATTTATTCACTAGAGACAAATCAAATATCTTATCCCACGTGTCCCCAAATGAAACACTTAGCAACCTAACAACTTAGGGAACCCAAGGAACAGCAAAAGCCTTGCCAAATCCGCTAAGCACACATGTACCTTATTTACCTGAAATCACCATAAACTATAATGAGTATAAAACTCAGTAAGCATACTAGTTTTTCATATATCAAATACAAATACATATATGTACACAATGCATATATATGATATGCTGTGATCAATCAAAATCATAATCTTATCAAATCACATATCATGTAAGCGCTTACACATTCTTTCAAAACATATTACAGGAATACCATCACTCAACTACTACTTAGTAGGACTTACACATCACATATCACATAATGAGCCAAATGTCACTCGTAGGTGACATACCGTATGAGAGGAATAGTACAAGTGAGGTCTTGAATAATACATATATAATGCTCATGCCCGAAGGTAAAAGCCAAACCCTCACCCTGATCATCGGTGAGTCCTCTCACATGCACCAATACGCCACCACACGAATGTGATAACTCACTCTTCCTTTAGGTACCAATAGGATCCTCCCTACATACGGAACACATAACATATACCTATCCCGAATGAAAGGCCACACATAAAGGCTCCACAAATCACATAAGATGCCTACTAAGTTAACAGTGAGTTCAAGTACCCTCAAAACACAAAATATTTCTCATGGACATATTACACTTCAAAAGCTTTCTTTGTTAAACATATCTTATTTTGAAAGCTCACTTTCAAAAAACACATGTATGTCCATGCTCAATGTCAATGCTCACATTCATAAACATATATTCACATTTCATATCAAAATATACTTTGACATAACATAAACATATTCTTAACCACATTTACAAAATCATTCATAACACTTACTATGTTTATTGCGATTCCAGTAAAAAGTCTAGTATACTTACCTCTTAACACTTTCAGCTACAAGGCTTAAATCTCCTTAACCTATCAATGGAGATCAATTCTTTCATAAGCCTCACAATTCACACAAAATACTTTAAATAGCTTACACAATTATACACAATGTATTTATCACATCAAATTGGTCTAAATACTTGGTTTCTCAAAACTTGTCATTCTGATCACTTACACTTAACAAATTTTTTAATACATCAAATGATGTTCAATTACTCCAAAATCAGAATATACCATTCTTGACTCATATATCCTTCTTATATATGAATATTATATCAAAATTTCTACACAATCCATTCCATACACACCATCGAATCCAAACTACTAACCTGATAGGATCAAGATACTTACTAAACAGTATTCAATCTCCTAATTTTATAAATTCATATACTAACTCAAAAATTGTAAAACTACCACAGAAATACTCTTGACACATATCCCAATCCATGATAAATATTTTACTTCAAAATAACTTCCAAAAGTATTTTAAAACTATTTTATTCTATAGCTTTAAAAATCTATTAATCAAATACTGCAATGAGCTTATACACTTTAGAAAATCATAACACTTCAACCACATTGATCTAAATTCTCAATTCCGAGTATATCACATTAGACATATAAACTTATCATATTTCATAAATTCGTAATTTTTAAATATCATTCAGTAGGTCAAAAATTATTTTCCACTGTATTATACTGTTTACACAGGAAATTTCCAGAATTTCAGGGTCATTTTGGTAAATTCACAACAAATTCAATTTCCAGAATTTTGAGTCGATTCAAAGTCTCAGATGATCCTAAACTTGTCTAATTTCATATAATCAAAATTCAAAATCATAATCAAATTACAAAAATTTATAAAATTCCTGGATCAAGAGACTATCAAGCAGAAATTCCACAATTCATCATGATTTATCAAGCTATCTTTTAGATCATCATCAATTCTCACAATATCAAACGAAATACACATCAAATCCTCAATTATACATATTTTCAGAAATCAAAACTTAAATAAATTAACTTAATTAACACCAATAAATTGATAATTAGTTGTGATATACCTCTAAAGATCCAAAATTCTAATTTCTTCTTCTTTTTCTTCTTCTTCTTCTCTTTCTCTCTCCTCTATTTCTCTCTTCTCTCTCTTAAAATGGGTAGCTCGACCTAAAAATGATAAATTAGGGTTCAAAAGTGTATTTTTATACTAAGAGGCTAATTTTTGGTATTTACGAATTTACCCCCAAAACTTTCAAAGTATAACAATTTAGTCCCTAAAATAAATCTAAAGTCTTGCAATTAAACCCAATGTTAATAGTATGACCTTAACCTATACAAACACTACTAATAACAATATATAAATCAAATATCCCCCACATACAAATAAAATACGTATATTTATACATATATAAATATTTATTATTACCGGTTGTAGATACTGGTTACTACAGAAATAGTATGTGCCTAAGGGACTTTTAGCACCAGAAACAATTGAAATTGAAGTAGAATATGAGAGTAGATCTGAAATGGTCCCAAATCAACATTTCAACAAGTCATCTCTTAAAGATATATAGAAAACATCAGTTAGTTTCTCAAAGTCCACAAAAAATAAATCAGGACTCCAGAAATGAAACTCGAAGAATACCAATTAGCCAAAGATAGGTTGAAAAGAATGACAGAAGGTTATGAAGGATGAGATTAGTTCTCTCCTAAAGAATAAAACTTGGGAATTGGTGGAGAGACCTCAAAATAAGAAACTAGTTGAGTGCAAATGAGTGTATAAGATTAAAGAAGAGATGCTAGGGATAAACCATATAAGATTTAAGGTTAGATTAGTGGCATAAAGTTTGACTCAGTGTGGGGGATTGATTTTCATGAAGTATTCTCACATGTAGTCAAGCACATATCTATTAAGATTTTATTAGCCATATATGTAAACCTTAATTTACATCTAAAGCAAATGAATGTAAAGACCACTTTCCTCCATAGAGATCTTGAAAAGAACATATACATGTCACAACCATAAGGGTTTGAAGAACTCGTTAAAGAGAATCATGCTTGTTTATTGAAGAATTATTGTATAGGTTAAAACAATCTCCAAGGTAGTGGTATAGGATATTTGATAACTTTATGTTATTTTGTGGTTTCAATAAAAGCAAGTATGATGAGTGTGTATATTTTAAGACCTTAAGTAAAAGATTATATATGTATTTACTTTTATATGTGGATGATATGCTGATTGCATGTAAAGATATAAAATAGATACATAAGTTAAAAAAAAGTTAAGTGCTGAATTTGAGATGAAGGATTTAGGAACATCTAAGAGAGTCTTGAGTATAAATATCATAAGGGAAAGATTAGAGTTTATTTTCTTATCCCAGTAGAGATATATACTAAAGATACTTAAGAGATTCAGTATATCTAATGCAAAAATTATTTCCACTCTTTTAACCATGCATTTCAAACTATCAATAACACAGTCGCTAGAAATGAAAGAAGAAAAATTACAGATGCTTAAAGTATTATATACCAACATTGTTTAGAGCATTATGTATGCGATAGTTTGTATAAGACCGAACATAGCTCAAGTCGTGTGCATTGTAAGTAGGTATATGAAAAATCGTAAGAGGATATTGAGATATTTGAAAGGAATGTCAAAACATAGATTAATTTATAAGAGTGGCATTTGTTGAATTCGGTTCGGTTCGATTCGGTTCAGTTTGAGTCGGGTTTGATTATACATTTTGGTTTTTCTTTTTTCAAATTTTGGCTAGTGTTTGGACTTTTAGATTTGGGCTACTTAAGCTTAAATATGAAATTTTAAATTTTAAATTATTTTGGGGCCATAACTAATATTTTGGGTGCCTAAATTAGAGAATTTAATGTATTTTGTAATTTGTGATTTTGTAAATTAGAAATTATAATCTTGAATTAAATTAAATAAATTCAATTGTATTTTTTAGTTGATTTATATTCATTGATAATATTAATTATCCAATTGAGTAGATTAAATCAATTAATTTGTATCATTCATAGGATAAATCGATTAATTATAATTGTACTTTCACACTTAGCTATATTTAATAACTATTTTTTAATTTTTGAATAAGAAAAACTAATTAAATTACACAAAGTTAAATATAAGTAGCTAAAAATACATATATATATATATATATATACATATATGAACAACTAATGATCGTTACGTCCTTAATTGTCATTATCATTAATTATTACAATTTTCAAGTCAATATATATATATATTATGTATATATATATATATTTGTCGTTCAATCTATTTAAGAAGAATTTGACATGCATCACCGTATACTTACAGTATGGATTTATGGATTATTGGACAAACTACAAAAAATGAGGCAGATAGAGAATGAGAATTTGGAATAAAGCACTTATGTAGAAATTACTTAGAATTAAAAAAAATAATACCATCCCTATGATTAGATTATAGCAGAATTAAGCAATAAAGTTTAAGAATAGAAGCATTTTGATCGAGGTTTATATGTAGAAGCTAGTAGCAGTTTGAAGAAATTAAAGTTAGGGAAGGGAATATAGATCTTATAAAGCCGATTAATATATTTAGTATGGTAGAATTCACTAATCATATATAAGCAATAATTAATCATATTAATTAATTTGTACAATCTATTAATTTTACAAGGATTCAAATTCAACTAATTTATAATTATGGTATCAAAAATTGAATTTAGTAAATTTTTTATTTGTCACCTAAATAAAAAATTTGGCAGAATTTTTTTTAAAATATGAACATTCTCATATTTATTAAAGTTGCAAAATAATTAGACATTTTCAATTTCAATTTAAAAATCAACTCCATCATTCACAATTCAATTTGACAATTTCAACAACACGTTATAATTAATAATAAGTACAAAACATAAAGAATAAATTTATCTAAAAATTTATCATTCTCAAAAATATTACAAAAATAAATTATCAAATTCACATTAAAAATTTATGATGAGTCTATCAAGTCATCAAGTCAAACTTGAAATGTCCAAGTCTACCAATAAACTTATAAAGTAGCTGTGAATAAAACAATGCAAAAAAAAAAATTCAAATGTCTTTTAAATTATAAATTATTATAATATAAATTATGAATATTATTTAAAATATAAAAAAATTCAATTCAAATATTTGTACTATAACTACTTTGGATAGAGGCAACACTCTTCAATCTTTATATTAACTTGAGTGGCCCAATAGTTATTTGTGATACTCTACATAATAATTTACAAAAATATTAAATGAAATTAGAAAGTATATTTAAAAAATAAATGTAAAAACATAAAATTTACCCATTTATTACTCTTCAAGTTTGTCATAATATGCTACTTCAAGCATCATAATTTCAATATTTTTAACTTTATCCACAATAAGTGATGACTGTATCCAATTTTGTGTGCATATTAAGGTTTCTATTATGGTAGGAGTCAATGAACTCTAAAATGTATTTAGCATACGTCATTCGATACTGAACACGGACTCAGATGCCAAAGTAAAAATCGATATTGCAAGTACATCTCGAGCTATATATACCAAAATTAAATACTTGGTTGAAGTCATTTTTCATCAAAGTAAGATTTTAAATTGAGAGTTGCAAACTTTCTCACATTTGTCTATCAAATATCTGTCCATCTCACTTACAACCTCTGACTTAACATCATCACTAAAAAGCATGTATCTTGCCCAAATGTCAACTTATGGAACACTTTTTTTCTTTGTCCGTCCTACCATATCAAACAAAGTTAGTTGACCATTTTCACTAGATTGTTAAGTAGTCATACTGCTAGCGGCACTAACACTGTTCCTTTCTTCTTCAACCGATTTTTCATATCACCAATTATTCTCCTTGTACACCCTACATAACAAATATTTGGTAACTCCTTTTATTTCATCCACCTTTGCATCATCCTCCTCGAACAACATCTTAAAAACATAAGCCTATAAAATTCATTTTGCATCATATGTTAAGTATGGTAGCTAGAATCAACATCTTGTTTATTTTCTCAACGGATTCTCAATACTTATCATATTTTAACTTATATGTCATGCTATGTCACCTAACAAAGGATCATTATTAGTTGTTGTAAGGGCTAAAGTAGAATTGACGTTACAAATCTCATTAAAAATAATGTTCGATATCACACTTAGAGATGCACTGAATTTATTGGTTGCATCATTAAAAAGTCTCTAAGAAGTTAACAAATCTCTTTATATTATCCCAATCATCACTGAGGGATGGCCCTAACCTCTTCTTCTCATTTTTCTCATCCAAATAATGTCTTATAACCATCATCTTTATAAAACATGCGGTCTAAAGCTTTTTGAAACTTTAAAACAGCTATTAACATTAAATAAGTAGAATTTCACCTCTTTGTCACATCTAAGATCATGCTACTTTTAGACTCAATCTTTTCTTGTTGGACACACTTCTTGAAAATCTGCAATCGATAAACTAAACACCTCACATACTTTATAGTATTCTAAATTTTGATTATACTCGTTTAATTTCTTTAGCCCATTACCCACAATCAAATTCAAAATATATGTATAACAACGCACATGTAAGAACTCGCCATCTAACACTAAGGCATCTGTCTTCCAACCCCTCATCTTCCACTTCAAATATTTAATAACAATTTCGTTTGCACTAGCATTGTCACTGTAATAGTGAACACTCTCTCAATCTCCTAATCAATTAAATATGACTCCAAAATCCTTTCAATTGTATCCCTTTTATGATTAGGCATCGGACTAAAACTCAAAATTCTTCTATGTAATTTTCATTCACCATCTATAAAATGGCTAGTGAAAATTATATAACTAGTGTTCTAAATGTTAGTAGTCAAACAAGCTCTCTGACTATTCCCACTAAAGATATTCTTTAAAATTGTCTTCTCATCAAAATATATCTGAAAGACATCCCTTGTAATCATTTTAAGGGGACATCAAATCTAAGGACCGCTACAGTACAAATATGACGAAAGCAACTCATCCACAATTATCATTTTCACAACTGCCTTCTACAAACCTCCTAATCAAAACTCATTCCTCTCATCACAAGACTAGCATCTCCCCCTTCAACTTGACTACGTTCTCTAGCCACAATATTTTGATTTTCATCTTCAGCTATTATGGCCTTCAAGTACTTATCACACTTCTTCTTGTGTGTATTCATATTACTTGTCCCATGATTTGCGGAACTACTTTGATATACTTTTTCACAGTGCTTCCACTCCACTTTATTTGGATTATCAACACATTTAACAAATACCATCCAAACTTTAGATCTTAATCTTGATGTTCTTGTTGTTGATGATGAAATTTTGGTATTTTTGTGTACTTGTAAAGGAGGTGGCATCATACTTTATGCATTTCTTTAGTTCTTCCACTTATTGAATAAAAATGTAGCACTTTTCCCTTCTTAACTATTAATGATGGGATATGTGGTAGTTGCATTTCTTCCAATTCGAATTCATTAGATTTAGGTGAATTCTTTAAACTCGAATCTTCACTTATTTAAAAATAAATATAAAAACAATCATTCAAAAGAAACAAATTTAAAATGAGAAAGCAAAATTTATTATTTATGTTTAATTTTTTTAGTTTGTATAAAGTAGAAAGTTTAGTTTAGGACTAAGCAAATTAATATTAGAATCAACTAATATTAGAATTTGGAACTTTAGTATTAATTAATAATCACAATTATTAATTATTTTATGAATAATGAGACTACTAAGAATTATTTTTGTGAATAATATCAAACTTTAGTATCACAAATCATACTATAAATTTGTATGTCCTAATGTCCTAATCTTAACACAACACATAATTGGCAAAAATCATGGATAGACATAACAAATTACAATTATTAAAATTATTTTCATTTTCAATTACCCTAATATATTATGGATAGACAAAATCTCAAAATTGGAATATTCATTATCTCATATTTTAATCAAATAAATAAATATAATACAAGTATACAAATACAACAATGCATTATGCATTTGTAAATTAAATTACCAAATTAAATCAGCATATATTATAAACAAAAATAAGATAACAAAAAATAATAAAATTACAAAACTATTTTGTTTTAGGCAGGCTAAAAATGAAACAAACAAATCTACAAAATTAGCTTTGGACCTTTGCTGCGGTAGATGGATAGTAGCAACAGGGGCAACACAGCAGGCTGCCACTGTAACAGCGGTAGACGGACGTAGGCGGTAGGCGAACATGGACAACAGCGAACGTCGGTGATAAACATGGCAACAGCTCGAGCTCAGTTTGGAATCGTTGGACGTGGGTAGCAGCTAATCACATGAGAACTGAGAAGTTCTGGGCGATCGCCTGTCAACAAACGGCAACAGCTGACGACAAGAAAAGGAGAGTAATGGTGGTAGATAGTGTCGGTGGTGACTGGCGAGAGAAAAAAAGAACTGATTTTCATTTTTTCAGTTCAATTGAGAAGTGAATACGAAATAGTCCCCCAACCTCAAATTCCCATTTTCTTTTTTTAATTTCTTTAAAAGTATTTTTTAGCCAAAATGCTGCGTGTTGCAAATTTCAAAGTCCCCCTAGTTAAATTTTGGTTTCGGTTTGGGATGGTTTATATGTCTAATAACGATCGGTTCAAACAAATTTGAACCAATCGGTATTATGTCTAATAACTGAACTAAATCAGAAGGTTCAGTTCAGTGGGTTAACCAATTCACCCGAATCAATGCTTAGTCCTATTAATGTATAGAAGGGCAAAAAAAAATGATGAAATGGTGAAAGAATATATAGACTCAGATTATGTAGATGATCTCGATAAAAAAAAATTATTAATTAAATTCATATTTACAGTGTTTAGACGTAATGATGTAGTGTATGATATAGGTAAGTTCTAAAGTATGTAGTGGTACTATCAACCACAAAAGTAGAATATATAATTGTGGGTGAAACTATGAAAAATATTGTATAGTTAAAAAGAATTTGCGCAAAGATATAAATTGTTGAAGATATAAACACTAATGTATATTATGATAGCTAAAGAGCTTTATATCTAAACAAGCATCAAATGTTTTATGAAAAGTCAAAACATGTTGATGTGAGATTGTATTTTATTTGAGAGATCGTACAAAGTGGCAAGATTTGTTTAACGAAGATTTTGTTGTCTTAAAATCTTGCAGATATATTGACTAAACCACTGCTCTCAGTTAAGTTCATCCTATGTAAGGACTTAACCAAAGTCACCGTTATGCGAGAAAAAAGATAATGCAGAAATAAAATATTTATGAAAGCTTCTTACATGATTTTGAATCAAAAGAGGGAAATTATAAAAATGGTGATTAAAATTATGATGAAGAGGATTTGGAGTCGAGCCAATGAGAAAATGACATATGATGAAGGTGCGAAGACGCATAAAGTGCCAGAAAGGAAAACACAAGGCAGAATCTAAAGGCTACAGAGCAAAATGTTCGAAGTTGTGCCAAAACAGTATATGGGCATCGTGACACAATTGGATGGCGTTGCAACGCCACATATATGGCCCTAAGGGGTCATAATTAGCATCGCGGCACCAAAGAGGAAGCACTGCAGCGCTAATACCACATATCCTAATTTTAGAAGACTCTTAAGATATGTTAAAAACTCTATCTTGTTCCAAATAGAATTAGGGTTAGCTTAGGATATATGTAGACTATATAAGAGCCTTATTTTAGCTTGTATTCACCATTACCAATATTAGAAAATTGAGAGATCGGTTGTAATCCTTGTAAGAGAGAGTTCTTTGTGTTTTATGTGAAAGTGCTCTTTATGAGTTCTTGTTGATTCAATAAAAAAAGTATGGATCTTGATCCACCGTAGATGTAAATAATTACCAAACCACTTAAATCTTTGTATGATTTTCTTTTTTCTTACTTTTCTTATCTTTTCTCTTTTTTTGGTGTACAATTATTATATTTGTAAAGCATTTTCGTCAACAATATATATATATATATATAAGTATTCATAATATGTAGAGCTTAGAGGTCGGCTTCTCCTCGATAGCTGCCTTTTGCCAATTCCTAAAATTTCTTTACTGGTGCTATTTCGTAATTTCATTTTTTTTTTTGTAATGACTACACGCAACCTTGCTTGGTTGCTACAATGGCAATGAAAGCCCACTTTTTTGTTTTTTTCTTTGTGTTCTATTTTAAATACAACTTTTTTTTATAATTTCATTTTATGAATTAATTTTTATGATTAGGATGATTTATTTTTGGATGATTTGGTACATAATGCTCAAGATGAATAATGTTGAGATGACGTTGGTGGTGCTAACAATGAAAATGATGTTGGTGACAATTAAAATTTTGAGATGATGTTGACAATTTTTTTTCTCTTTAATTTGAATATAATTTTTGCTTTGTATTCTCAAACCCGGGGATGATTCAATTAACTTCTTCAACTGCTAAGAAGAATAGCTTTGTGAATGATTTGTGTTAATTTAATTTCTAATATTTTTTAGAGATAAAAAATAAAGTGTTAAAAAGGTTGTTGATGTCAGCCCAAAAAGTGTCAAGTGGGCTTTTTTATTTTAAGATTTTGGGTCCAATTGTATGTTGTAACCTATTTAAAAATTTGTATATAATATGAAGTTATATTATATTAGAACTCTTTTTCTTGTAAAAATAAATTTTGTATAAGGTTTTATAGCTTATAAATAGGCTTAATTTCTCATTGTAATGATCATTAGCAATTCAATACACATAATTTACACAAACTTCTTAACTTTTATCCTTTCTTTTATTTTTAACGTTCAACCTATGACTCTGCGTCTTTACTTGTTGAAAAACCCTGTAACCATGTTGTTAAGAGTTTTGCTTGTCCTTCTCAGAGAAGACCCAAGTTTTGTGACACACTTGCTGCACCACAGGCCAAGTTTAGTGTTAGATCTTGCTTGCTGAAATTTCAGTCTTGTTTAGCCGGACACAGAGCATACACAGACCCGAACATTTTTTTTTTGCAACATCTTTTTGGCACATCTATTGGGACAATATTCTTTTATGCCGGTAACAATTAGATAAATGGCAAAGAACAGAATTGGAATAACGCTACTAAAGGCTCCATGGTTATACCCCTACCATCAATTAAAAACCTAGTTAATTCTAATCAAGACGGGCGAGTTTGGTCCATGAAGAAGAGGATTTGCTGAATTAGGAACTATGAGAGATTCACTATAATACTCTTCCATATCCCATGTCATTTTTTACGGTCAATGTTCAAGGGTTGATCTCTTAAATCACTTAAAAAAACTAGCAGCTTAGCACAATGTTAACCAACTAGATGGTCACTGTGTTTCGGCCTTTAATTGAATATAATCAGAACATCACCCGAAGCATACTTAAGAATCTTAAGGTGATGAGGCAGAACCAAACAAAGCTAACCACTTATCTTCAGAGTCCACCAAACCCTAAGTTATAAAAGCCTCGCCAGTGGCAAAATTACTAGGCCGACCTGCAATATGGTTCAGTCAATATCTTGTGGCAACCAGAGAGAGTTGAGTCTTCGAATTCTCAAGTCCACCAAAGCCAACCAAGGAAAATTTTAGTTATGACCAGGCTGGTAATTTGATTAATTTTGGGAGTTTGTGTCAATCATTTCCCAAAACTAAGAATAGGGCACCCAAACCCCACTTTGGTTGATATAATTCGCGTCAATGGAACATATATAATCTGATAGTGGTTCTGAGTGACCTAAGATAGGTGACAATATATTAGTGGAAGCATGGCAGAATGTGGGGGTTGCTTTAAGGCCTATGGCATGCCCATTTTACAGAAGTCATACCCTCATAGCATCGACATGCTTTTCTTTTTTTCGAAGAGATACAAAATCCCTGAATTTCTTCTATTTTCGAGCGTAAAAAATGTCACCACCTTCGAGCATATCTCCAGATTCACAGTACAGTGTAGTGATGCCAATTCGTCTACTTTCTGGAAGCTAAGACTATTCAGCAACTCTCTGGCCAATATGGCTTTTACATGGTGCACTAATCTGGTACCCGAGTCGATTCTAATTAAGAGCAAATAGATGAGAAGTTCCATGTCGAATTCTTTAAGCTACCTCAAGAGATAACTTTGGCTGACCTAGCCAGAGTCACCCAAATGCAAAGAGAATTAGATTTCAAATATATTAGCCGATTTAAAAACCTTTGAACACGCTGCCAAACACAAATCTCTAAACCCGACGTAGTTTTAATGGTGATCAGAGGTATATCTTTCGCCATGAGGGAGCACTTCAAAGGACACCAATTTAAGAATTTGTATGAATTGGCCACCAGTGCGATCAATTATGAAATGGTCTTAAGGGAAATAGACTAGTATAAGGTGTCCTCCAAATAGACGTATTACAAGAATCAGCTGGAGGTTGCTATAGTCTACGCTAATTCAAAAAGTGATTTGGGCGAGTCAAATTTTGATAAGAAAATCTGTCTGGTAAAAGTGATGAACAAAGGGCTGTATGAGTGCCCAGTCCTGAAGAAGGCGACCCTCGATAGAGACAAGAAGAAGTTCAACAAGAACACCCAAATCGCCAAGGAATATTCATTCAATTCATGGAAAACTGATCATATTTTTTATTGGGTTTTGAAGGATCAACCAAATAAAGTTGTCTAAAGGTCACACCATCTCTCTGGTAGATTAGCATGCAAGGAAAGACTACTACAAGTGGCACAACTCTTGGTAACACAGTACAAACAACTGTGTTATTTTTAGAAATAAAATTCAGTAGTTGATCGACAAGGGCCAACTTCTTTTTGGTTCCAATGGAAAGACTCCTCTTATGGAGATCAACCCATTACCAGCAGCAGAGGTTAATGTTGTTATATCCTCTACACAGAAGAATTTATTGGGTAAAGGTCGTCAACAGAAGCTTGGACCTCAAGAAAGCCGAGAATAAAAATTCAAGTGGGTGACTCAGCTTTGGAAATGACCTAAAAAAAGGTAGTCACAATAGAGCCGACTTCAAATGATCGATCGACCTCTAAGAAGACTTGTCTGGTTTGCCCTTAGTGCCATACCACCTTTGAGAAAGTTTAGGGCGATTCTGATAAGAGGTTAACTTTCCACTATCATGTAAGGACTTTTAAGCCTAAAGCAAGCAAGGTTGTCCAATGGGAGAATAATAAGCAGAGATGTAATGTATTTAATTGGCTAGCAAAACAAAATCTATATCCTAGGCCGACCAGGACACAAAAAAGAAGAAAGCAGAGATGCAAACAGCTAAGGCATCTCGAGTACACCGTCCAGAATCAAGTTAAAGGATAAGAAATTGAGGCATATTTGACTAAGATTGATAGCCTCAATAAAAAGCTCTATGGAAATAGAGCAACAGAGTCCTCATAGTCATCCAGTAGAGGAAAGTTCGATTACCAGTGAATAAGAACAAGAGAGACAATGGCTCACTTGCCCAAGGTAGCCAGAGCGACCTAAACGATCGGGCTCAGTATGAATCACATAGTTATGAGGTTAACTAGGGGGCACTATAAGAGGAAAGCACTTCAAAGGAGGCCGTGATCATATGATTAAGGTATGCAGTACCACAAGCGATAGACCCCCAGATCGAGCATAGACTAGAGAACGTAAAATCAACCTCATCAGAATTGAATAACAAAAATCCTCAACATAGCCGATTTTTTAGAGATCAATTTAAGAAAAATGAGCTTAGGCCAATTTACATCAAATGCACGCATAGATCCAAATTGAAAAGGCCCATTTAAAGCTACCAAAATTATAGGCTATAGGGCATATCTGCCAGTTCATTTAGGGCCATTTAGGCATTAAAAATGATCAAATGTTGATCATGGACAACTTCAAGAGTAAAATAATGAATCTCTAAATCCCGAGCGATTCTTTTCCTCATGAGAGATCTATAGGTAATTTTTAGGCAATGGCAATCCCCAAAAGACCCATGGTGATTTTTGACTAAGGAACTTGTGAAAACTTCAACGTGGACGACCAGGATAATCGTAACCGATATCTACAAAGTGATGCCAAATGGGCAATTTTAATAAATAAAGGGATGCTCGACGATTATTATAGAATAGGTCATTATGGACTTAAAGATCAGGCAATCAAAAAAGACAAGTGACACAACGGACGACCTTGAATTATGTGAGGACGATTTTTCAAAAATAGTCAAGACGAGTCTTGAACATATATGACCAAAACATGCAAAATTGTCCACAAAAAAAAAAATCGCTTGAAGATGGTGGAATTGGCCATAACGAGGGAAGTGGGAAATCGCCCCCTTTGTTAAAAAAAAAAAAGAGTACAAATCAGCCTTTTGCATAGCAATGAATGACAATTGAGTGATAAAATCAACTTTTGAAAATATAATTGCATTGCAAGGCATCGAAATCGCCCTTTTTAAGCAAAAGCCAATAATGATCGGCCATTATGAGAAGCTAATGATGGCCATATATAATTAAAAAGCTTATTTGAAAGATTAAAGCAAAAGTCGGCCTTGTTAAGATTAATATGTCGGCCATGTTAAGAAAAAATTTCAAATCATCAAAATCAAAATCATTTGGCCATGATAAATAAACAATTCGGCTATTATAAGTTGTCCATAAAAATGTATATATTATCGGCCATGATAAGTGGAAGAAAGCAAAAATCGCCCACCATGAAGTTGGCTACCTAATTGCATAAAAATCGCCCATTGTAGAATGATATAAATAGCTAATTTCATGTCAAAGAAACAAAAGAAATCGGCCTAGGCAAGACCACCCACTTTAAGGGCAAATTGCCCACGGTAGCATGAGAATACAAGCCGATTTCATGCTAAAGAAAAGAAATTGAACTTAGTAGCCTGGGCAAAAGTCAAAATAGCCCACTTTAATGACAAACCGCACTTACCCTTGAGTCGATTTCATGGCTTGCCAAACTACAGTTGTACTTTTGAGCACCACAACCAACAACAATTTACTCGTACTGGAGTGCGCTAGAAGCAATCCTAAGGCAAAAATTAGGGGTCGAAATGTCAGTTTTTTCACCTCTCTTTTGCATCAACATGCTGCTGGGTCTCACTTCACACTTATCTCTTCTTCTAATAACGCCGTTGTCGAGCTCTCATGCGTGTTACCATACGCACAAGACTTTTGATTAATCATATTTCTTTAATTTCAAGTACGATTTTTAAAAAGACCTCACACTTTCTCAGGAAAAATATCTTAGGACCTGAAAATGGATTCCCTTGGTTCGATTTTTTCTACCAACACAAGTAGTGTAACATGTGTTATGGGGTTTCATATGGCGTGTTTACTGTTGAGGGAGTTTTACTTGAAAGATATTTAAAAAATGAATGACAAGAAAAAATATAAGCCGATGGGAGGACTGCAAGTATTAGTATTTTTCAGATTGTTTGTGGTAACAGCTAAGCACTGGGGTTGTCAACATCTTAAGGAAAGAAGGAAAAAAAGCCGATTGTTTATGAAATTGATAACTCTGATAGTTAAATTTGCTTTGTTTGAGTAAATATATGAGATCGGCATTAGTTTTCTTTTTGAGAATGGGCCATGATGAATGTATGAAAATTCGGCGGAAATAAGTCAATTATCAACTAAAGTTGGCCTTTCAAAATGGAAAAATTGTCAATAATTTTATATTAGATCATATCTGAAAGGTATTACTAATAATTTTTCATTAATTTTTTTTTCATCAATATGTTTTTTATTAGTTTATTAGTATATTGTGTATGACGATTATTCTTTTTTGTCACAGTTTCCCAATTCAAGTTAGAGGCTCTGTGTTTTGCTTATTTACTTTTAAGTGGCTGAATCAATTTGATTTTTTTTAAAAAAAAGAAATAAAGGAACAAAATAATATAATAATTGTATTTCTATTTTAGAATTATGCTTTTTTTTCTATTTGACCTTTTTTTTGTTTATTTTAAATATGATTATCCATGAGATAATATGTTATTAGAAATTATAATATGCTTTGTTTTTATTCATTTTGTTGTTTTATCATATCATAAGTCTAATTTATATTCAATGAGAAAATTGAAATAACAAATGAGTTCATTTTCAATTTCATTTTGTACAAAAGAACATATTTTGCATTATTAAAATGTATTTAAATTGCATTATGTATATACCCAAATTTTGGGTGAATTTTTTTCTTAAACTTAAATTAGCATACAAATTTTTATCTATTAACTTGAGTGCAATTAAGAATTTGTATTACAATTTTAAGTCATTTTATAAAAAATATTTATTTAATGAAATATAATTATCAATAAATTATATTTATAATCACAATTATAATTAAAAAAATTAAGTTAAATGTCCTACCTCTCAAACTTTTCCATCCCAATTTTTTTCCTCTTATTTTTTTTCTTTAAAAGAAAATTACTATTATATTTTTAATAAAATTTTTGCAATGTATCTTAATTTAGAAAATTATATTATTTGTTATGTCATTTTTATTGTATACAATATTATACACGATAATCGTATTTTAATATCATAACTTCAAATGAAAAATTTGGGATTTGATAAGATTAGTGCGTTGGAAAATTTTTTTATGGGTTAATATTAATTGATTTTTTTATTTTATAAAAATAGATTAATTGGTAATTTATTAATTAATCAATTCAATAAATTGATGATTATTTTTAAATTAGATTATAGTAACTTTTGTATAAAAACTCAATTGAGTAGTAAGTGTAACTTTGAGTTTCATAGACACCCATTATGAGAGGATTCATTAAAAAACTCTTATTTTACATATAAATGTTAGTCCCCTCTCTAATCTAAACTATTTTTTTTTAAATCATACATTCTTTCTCACTAAGAGTAGGGGTGAAAAAATTCAGATTCGAATCAGATTTTGCTTAACCCAGATTTAGATTTAAATTTTTTTCATGAACCCACTTAAGTTTTTTTTTTTAATTTTCTTTTATTCAAGTTTTAACCCAGGCTGAATCCAAGTAATCTGGATCTGAATTTAAACTCGAATATTTTTATTTTTTATGTTAAATATGAACTTTTGAGATATTTATTTTGTAAATCAATCATTATATTCATATTTATTAAAGATTAGGAATTAATTTAGGACTTTTAAAAAAATTAAAAATATAAATAAAATTCGAATGCTGGCTGGAGTTTTGAGTTTCGCAAAAAATTAGAATCGAAAACAAATTCAAATTTTTCGAGTCAGATTCTAGATCCAAATTCAAGTTTGAGTCTAGATTTTTTTGAATCCGGGTAAAATTATCATCCCTAATTAAGAACCACCAAAATTGTCAATCTAAATCATCATAGAAAAAAAGACTAGCTATACAATCAATCAACAACAATAACTCAAACGAATATGTTTTTAGTAACCTATTCTTTAATTGTTATGTTCTTTTATTTATATATTTTATAAAATTATGGATTTGTATAAAAACTCAATTGAGTAATAAGTATAACTTTGAGTTTCATTGACACCCGTTATGGGAGGATTCATTGGAAAACTCTTATTTTACATATAAATGTTAGTCCCCTCTCTAATCTAAACTAATTTTTTTTTTTTAGAACAATACATTCTTCCTCATTGAGAATAGGGGTGAAAAAATTCGGATTCGAATCAGATTTTGTTTAACTCAGATTTAAACTTTTTTTATGAACCCACCTAGGTTTTTTTTGAATTTTTTTTATTCGAGTTTTAACCCCAGCTGAATCCAAGTAATTTGGATTCAGATTTAAACTTGAATTTTTTATTTTTTAGGTTAAATATAACCTTTTGGGATATTTAATTTGTAAATTAATCATTATATTCATATTTATTAAAGATTATAAATTAATTTAAGACTTTAAAAAAAAAATTAAAAAATAAATAAAATTCGGATGCCTGGAGTTTCGAGTTTCGCAAAAAATTGAATTCGAAAAAAAATTCAAAATTTTCAAGTTAGATTCTAGATCCGAATTTGGATTCGATTCCGGGTCTATATTTTTTTGAATCCGGATAAAATTATCATCCCTAATTAAGAGCTACCAAAATTATTAATCTAAATCATCATAAAAAAAAAAAGACTAGCTATACAATCAATCAATATAGCAATAGTTCAAATGAATATGCTTTTAATAACTTATTCTTTAATTGTTGTGTCTTTTTATTTATATATTTTATAAAATTATGGATATTGGTTGGATTATTTTTAAGTATTTTTCGTATTTTTTTTAATATTAGATTTATTCAAAATCTTAGATAAAGAGATAAAATAAATTTTTATAAAATTTATAAATATTTATAGAGAAAATAAATAAATAGATAAATAAAAAAAGGGCCAGACAAAATGGTTTGGCCGTTTGGTTTTGTCGGTGTTTCTAGGCAATGCATAACAGCGTTTGGTTGTTAAAGAAGGAAAAAAAAAATGGGATCATCATCATCGGGAAGAGCATTTACTCATCATCATCATGAGCCGTTCGATTGGTTGCCCCGAAGTCTGATAACGACATCAATGACGGCGGCCACCACGTGTCTATCTCTCCGCCTTTCTCGTCTCCTCGACCACCGCCTTCATCTTCAGTTCGTTCTTCATTCCTCCGTCAAGGTAACCCTTGTGCCCCTCTTTTCCCTCTTTAACTTTTCTGTTTGTTTCCCGCGAAAATCGGAAATGGTTTTCTTTTCATATTGCTTGTTAAGTTGAGGCGTTGAATTGATAACAGTTGGAATATAACAGCTTTACTGTTTCCACCATCAAGGATTGAAAATCATATTGCTGTTTGTGTATGACTCACACCACTTAAACAACCTGAAAGCACCTTGATAGCAAAATTACAAAAGTACCCGTGATTGTGAACTATAATTAATGTTGTTAGACATGCCTATATCGTAATCTGAATCTTTGCAGAATCTGAAATCGATGGTATTGTAAGGAAATTGTAATTGCTCATGGATTTGAACTACATGATGGCTGAACCTTTTAACCATGGGTGTGAATGTAATCAGAATTGTCATTGCATGTCGACTTTGGTAGCTCTATGTAGTTATGTCTGTATATCTCTTCATGTGTATTCAAAACATTGTTTCATTTCATTACACGTAATTTTTTATCAACAGAGATGAAAATATAGGTTCATTTTGATGATTTTCATGTTCATAGAATTTAAAATATGTAAGTTGTTTGGCAAGCAATTGCAGTTTAAAATCAAATTTATCTATAATGGCAAAATACCAGCCGTTTTTTAATTGAAGAGCATGTGATAGATCAAAGTGACATGTATAGTTGACATGAAAGGGTTAAGTTTTTTCCATTGCAACATGTAACATGGTGGCACAATTCTCTATGTACATTTGTTCTTTGAATTTAAAATTTTCTCTCTGCTACCTGACATCTCCTGCTGAGCAGAAATTCTCTCAACTCTGTCACATCTCCAGATTGAAGGACCTATGGTGCCAAAGAGCCTTAAATTTGAATGGAATCAATATTTTCAAATTCTCAAATGATGCATATGTATCCTCATTATGTTTCTTCAATGGGGGAGATACTGGAAGGAAATCTGGAAATAAGGGGGGATCACATTTGGAGACATCCAGGAGAAATTTGTTTTATGGAAGGCAATGGACCAATATCCTGCTTGCGGTTAATGTTTTGTGAGTATCACCCTACTTTTTGTTTGAAATATTGTAGTAATTGTTCACCAATGTGTATATTCATACATAGACAATGCCCCAAATTCTATTCTATTTTCAATATGACCTGTTTTCCCTATTTTTGTTGGTCTTGTTATTCATTTCACAATTTTCTTAGATAGACTGCAAGGTAGGGTAAAAGATTTCTTTCATCTTGCTTTTCCAGAATATATATTGCACAATTAGCAACAAAGGGCAAACTACTTCACTGGGGAGCTAAGGTCAGATGCTTAGTCCATTTAGGAAACACATCTTCTGTTTGACATTTGAGATTTCCTTTCTTTTTTTCTTCACCTTCTATATTAATTTATAAAGTATGCAGATTAATAGTCTAATTGACAAAGGTCAGTTCTGGAGACTAGCCACGTGCTCCTTTTTGCACGCAAATATTGCACACCTCATGGTCTGTTTCAAAGCTCGTAGCTTGAAATATCTGCTATTATTCCTGTCCGTTTTATGCTGGTGTCTGAAAAGAATGGTATCTTGTGTAGGTTAATTGTTATTCTTTGAATTCCATTGGTCCTACTATGGAGAAAATCTGTGGTCCAAGGAGATATCTTGCAGTTTACTTCTCCTCAGCAATTGCAAGTAACATATTATTAGCTCAATACCAAAAGTGATGAAATTCTTTACCCATTATTATTCTGACTCAGTTGTTTGAGGAAATTAGGTTCGGCGATGAGTTATCGATTTTGTAAGCCCCCTGCAGTCGGTGCATCAGGAGCAATCTTCGGCTTGGTATGCCATTTGAACTCATTTTTAGCAATCTGAGTCTTCTTTGTGGTGCGCTTACTATGTTACAACCTTGAAGAGCTAATAGTCAATAAGGTTCAACACCATACATTTTTCAAGATCTTCCTGAGATTTCACCCTTCTATTAACCTGGAAAGTAGAAAGATGTAGAGCCCTAAATTCAAATTGTTCTTATTTTTACTGCCATATTTTATATCCCTGTATTTTTACTTGTTACATATATCAACTGTGTAGTTTAATCTTTGATTTTTTATCTTGCTTACTTTGGCTATAAACTGTAGATGGATTTTACTGATTTGAAAATCTATAATTCTTTACAGTCTTAGTTCATAAATTGTGAATTTCATATATGTGATAATTTAATCTTTGATTGATGAGCTTACTTATGCATCGTTAACAATATATGAATGAACTCTGTGTTATAGTGGAACTGACCTTATCCTTTCTGAAACCCACAAGAACAAGAAAAGGGATTGCAGAAACTATTCGGCCTTAAAATGAAATATACATACATAAGAGTTTTGACCAGTGAATATAAGTCTCTAATCTTTAAAATTGTTACGTTGTTAATTGAATGAAATTTCATTGAAAGCAATTGTTTCCTTAGTGATGTCTGTACTTGAATTTGTGGTATAGGTTGGATCTTTTGCTGTATTTGTTATGAGGCATAGAAACATTCTTGGAGGTGGCAAAGAAGATCTACAGCATATAGCACAAGTGATTGTCCTTAATATGGTATGTTTTATAGCTTTGCAACATTGTCAGAAAGGAGGCATACAGTGACTTGGTTAAAAAAATTAATTACTCAATCCTTCCAAATCAACCAGATAATTTGTTAGATTTTTTTCCCCTTCTTTTGCATGTCTGACCACATGTACCTATATCACTCAGTGGTAATGAACATTTGCAATGCAGGCTATTGGACTTCTAACCAAAGGCATTGATAATTGGGGACATGTAAGTTCATGAATATCTCTCTCTCTCTAATTGGCGACATGTAGGTTAAGGAGGCATACAGTGACTTTGATAAGGAATTTAATTGAGAAGCGCCTTTTTTGAAGTCTGTTTGAGTATCTACTTTGAATGTAGGGTAAGGAGTATTGATTTTTGCATTTCTTTTTTCCAAAACTTTCTGCAATAGTTTAGCCATTACGGATATTGAGGTATATAGACTGAGTTATGCCAATGTGGCACAAATAGTTGATAAACTTTCTGAATGGTTCTTTAACATTTGTAGATCTAGGCCTTGAATGTTAGTGATAGATTCTGATTAAATTATCTTGTTTATGCGCGATTGTGCATTTGCTATTTCAAATTTTTGTTGAAAAGTAATTTGACGCGGTCCCTAGAGAGATTTCAGTTGGCTATCTCAGAGAATATCGTAGAATAGGACCCCGGGGTTTTTATAGTGTTTCAAAAAGTCTCCCTACCAATAGGAATATAGGAAATTTTATCAACAAACGGCTGATATGTGTACATCATTTATGTGTCAGTGACTGACAGAGTTATAACCAAAGAAAGAATGACGTTTATGCACAGATTTATTCTGACCAATAAATGGCTTACACATGTAAATGACATTTCAGCTTAACCTGTTTCATTATAGCATATGCCTGGAAAAGTAGTGCCTGTATAATATTAGGGAAGCACCCATCTTTCCCAGCATAATATTGAGTCCACCAAACCAAGACCTTCAAAGGCAGGTATACAATCAAGAAGTTCTCCCTATGCCCTGCTGAGAAGGGAGACCTCTGTCATTGAGTTTCTAAGTGATGTATAAGGTTGCTTCATTGACAATGTTGAATATAAATGTGTGCATAGAAATTGGTCTAATAAATCATATGCGATATCCTAGTGCCACGTGAAGCCATTAAGATATTGATGCATGGCATGACTAGGTGCCACTTATAACTAGCTGTGAAGTAAATAAATTTGGTTAAATCCCTACTCATCATTTCTTCTCGTATGCTCATCTTTTATTATATTCTATTGATATCAATTGATATATTTATGTGTGTACACCAGCAAATTTGACATCTTTAATTTCAGATGGGGGGCTTTCTTGGTGGGGCTGCTATTTCATGGCTTGTTGGACCTGCTTGGAAGTATGAATATACGTCCAATGATGGTCATAGAATTTTCTCTGACAAGGCACCAATATTCTACCTCTTCAACAGACCCAGCCAGTTCAATTGAAGAGTTGATTTTGTGGCCAACCTCTCATCCAAAATAACAACATGCTAACTAGCACGAAATGGGAAAGGCTTCCGTTTAAATCACTCACTTGGAAAATGCATATTCTGTGCACCATGCTGGTTATATGATAAAATTCTACATTTTGATTTTAAGTGAACAAATGTACAAATGTTATGTACGATAGTTTTGAATTTGGGTACCATCAAATATTGCTTACAGAAAGTTTATCCCTCTAAAGTGGGCGATGGAGATTTTATATCACAGCCGTAGCACATGAATTTGCAATTGCCGAGTTTTGTAGAGCGCACCGCCCTCCTGTCTCTCTCTTCATGATATGCAAGATAAATTCTCTGCACAAATTATAGAGCTCAATTTGTCATGGGTAAAATCTGGTAACCGTATAATTTACTTTGCTTTGCACCTTGATGAACTTATTCGATTCATCGGGCTGCTGAAAAAGCTATAATAAATTCATATAGTGAATTTATATATACAAGTATTTATCTTTCAATTAGTAATTTATAATACTATATTTTATCTCATTTCTGCACGACCTCTTTTGCTTTGCACTACATTGCAGATGCTCAAAAAGAACCTGTGTATATTACACTTAGATGGCTAAAGTGGTTTCTCTTGAAGCAACAAGTAATTTTTGCGCTTCTGGACTTGCAACACTTCATCAATTGGAGTTGTTGCCCTTCGGACAAACACCCTGCTTGCTCTCTTCCGACATCGCAAACATTCAAGTGAGATGAGCGGCCTGCCACTTTTTTGGCTTGGACCTCCTTCTATTCATTAACAAATAAGCTGCTTCCTGAAGGAGAAAAGGAGAAAAGAAAACAAAAGAAAAATGAAAAAGAACTGGTGAACTTTTCACTGGAGCTTCTACCATCGCAACAGGACAAAATGCAGTATTTGACATGATTCCTCGGTGGTGCTGTGAATGCCTCAAAAACTCTTTAGGATAGTTTGATGAGAACGAACTATCAATATGACCAACAAATGAGATGAAAGATGAGTCCCAAAATCCCCAATAGCCAGAACTTGTAAAACAGACTAACTGCTGCAGCTGCAAAAAGAAGCAGACATCCAGGTGAACGAAATTTGGGTAAATTAGCTGTATTAGCAATAATGGAACATGTTTGAGCAATGGATGTACAAACATGTAACAAGTTAAAAAGCTTGCCGAACCAAAAGATATCAACATGAATACATCATGAATCAAGTTACACACAGTGAAACCAACCCATAAATACAAAGATTCATACATAAACTCAGTAGTACTTACATGAAGTAGATGGTGCAAGTGATGGAGAAACAGGAGCTGTTGCACTTCCCTTGTCATGACTTGCTCTACTGCTGTAGGATACTTGAGGTAAGGGTGATAGATTTGGAGCCAACTTTGGGTGACCAATAGAAGGTGGGTGAGTTGGGTTAGGATTAGATGTCGGTGAAGGACTAGGTGGAACTGTACGACGACGGTATGGCCAAGGAAGGGGAGCAGTTGCAGAAGAAGGTGCTGGAGAGGGACCGATTTGAGGGGCTGGTGCATGTGGCTTATTATGGTAAGAGGGGGAAGAAGTTTCAGAGTTAACACAAGGTGGGGGGTGATGAATGTAAGGTGAGGGTGCTGGAGAGTGGGGAGAAGGGGCAGGGAATGGGGAAATTGATGGTTCTGGGGATGGAGCTGGTGAAGGAGTTGGGGGGGTTGCATGAAGTGTACCCTTTAGATAAGAAGATAAAACAACACTCTTAACTTTACCAAAGACCGAGTTGTCAAGACCAAGATTCTTTGCTGGAGAGTCGAAGATTGTCTGAGCCAACTGTTTCAATCTCTGAGGCAGAAGGCTCCCCATATCTGATGTGACTGAAGCTTCAACTATGACGGGTGGAGATATCGTGGAGCCATCCTTGTTTGTTACTTGTACGTACACATTCTACACAACAGCAGAGAAGAATATAAGTTAAAACCTGGTTCATATTTAACTCATACATGAAGGCATCAAGATATCGTGGAGCCATCCTTGTTTGTTACTTGTACGTACACATTCTACACAACAGCAGAGAAGAATATAAGTTAAAACCTGGTTCATAATTAACTCATACATGAAGGCATCAATCAGTATAATATACCCTTGTGTTCTAAGAACAGAACAACAGCAGCTTGTTTAACTGCAAAACTCATAAACCATTGGTACCCATTGGGGTAATTGTAAAAATACTAGAGAAAAACACATAAAAGCTGCACCTACTAACCAGTTTCTCCAGCATTTGCTACACTGTTGCAGGTTTTAGAGTACTGTTCAGTCCAGAAACATTAGTTCTTTTCCCAAAAATTAAATGTATACTATTTACAACTATTTACCATTTTTCTATTTACTAAACTCATGATATCGTATAAGTCAGTCCATGATTTTCCCTGGTTGGACCTCTTAAATCTGATCATCTCTCATTTGGTTCCATGTCTGGGATATGTTTCCAGAACATGACGTATAAATGTTTACAAAGATTAAATAAAGACTCATGAACAGCAACTGTTCACCAGAAAGAGGACAGAGATCTAAATCTATGGCTCAGTATTAAATTATATATAGGCTACTATTATCTTTTCCATTCACCTATATCTAATTAAAGACAAGGTTAAGTTATTAGCTCCTGTAAGGTCTACTTTTTTCTGGAATTTCTTCCATTAATATTAATCCTACTTCAAAACGTCAATGGTAATTAGACCAGTTTTACAGAAAAATATAAGAGTCTAATAGTATGAACATATCCCAAATCCAACCGGTTACACCCAAAGAAACGTGTGCTCGAAAGTTAAAAGAACCAGGCATTTACCTCAGAAGGCATCAGATGCAACCCAAACGTCAGCTGATCCCTCAACTCAATGAAGTTTGCCTCTATCTCAGATATAGAATTATTGAGAGTAAAATTAAACAGAATTTCGGGCATCTGCCAAATAGAAGCAATCTGTAGAGGAATTACAGTGATCCCCCCTGGAAACTTTAAAACCTCAAACATAGAAGTCTGCCCAAAAATTGTTGTTGTCAAAGTTAGATTTGACAGCTGAAGGAATAGCTCAATTAAAGATGACTTCAGCACACTTAGGGATACTGGATTTATAGGAACATTAATTGGATCAGACAGGACACCAAATACTACATCAGTCCAGTTAGAAGCATTCGATTGGTGCATGGATAGGATAGCCACCTGCAGAGAGTAAGCAGCTTTAGATCAATCCTCTACATTGTTTAGCAATTAATTTTACATCACAAAAACAGAAGCTTGAAGGGAAACCTTTGCATCAGGGACACCTATTTCCCCATAGATGTCATACTCTAACCTTCCAATATGTGGAAGAAGCTCTGAAACTGGCTTCTGCAGTCTGAAGGAGGCCTGAACTGAGGCTGTAAAGAAGAATAAAATACATATAAGCAACAGGCAAAGTTACCCAGATTATTTAATGAATATATCAAATGTATATATAAGCACCAAGGGCAAAGCAGATCAAGCAACAAGCAAAGTTACTGATGACAGTACATGAACAAGTCAAATGTCAAAGTTGTAAAGAGGGGTAATAAAAGATCCAGTGTAATTGTTTATAAGATCCGAAAAACAAAAGCAATATGTAAAATATATAACTTTTCATTTTCCAAATGCTCCACTTCTCTTCAATTTTTTTGCTGAAGGGAAATGCTGTTCCAGCACAGAAGGATAGATTAAGATAAACAATGCAGAAATCGTTTAAGAACCAAGATTACTGGGTTTGGTAGCATGAAATATGAGATAGTTTAAAATCACAACATCCTATGACTGCATGAAAAACATTGTTCTTTTACCAGGTTCTTCACTTATTCTGCAACCACAATCCACATTTAAAGATTACTACTCATAATAGGATTTACTGTTCACTTCTAACCATTCTGCCCAAGTTTTAATACACCAGCTGCTACAATGAAATTTATGTCAGCCATAGCATCTACCCAACAAACGAGCAACAAATCACTTGGTGATATCAGTATTCAAATTATCAGAAATCCAGAATTACTAAACAACAAATTGAAATGATACACACCTACAATGTCAAGAATTTAAATTACCATGTAAAAACAATATATACCCATTAACCTGAAAATCCCAAACAATATTAACTACCTGGTAACAAACTGCTAAGACTATCAATTAATTACAAAACAAGGGGGTGAAGTCCCTAATACTCATTAGCTCTAAACATTAATGCACCCTAATTACACACAAAAAAAGAAGAAAAATACCAAATATCCATTTCAATATAGCACTTTAAAAACCTGATTAAACAACAAACCCATAGAAACCAAAATACTTATTTGCTCTAAGCACCACAGAAGCCTAATCTGACAACAAAGGCAAAAAATAGCTCATACTCATTTGTTCAAATCATCAGAAGATCCTAATTACACAACAAAATTAAATTAAATTAAAATTGACAACAAACCCATTTGCTCACAACAACACAGAAACCCTAATTATACTAAAAAAAACTCAAATTCACAAATACAACTGTCACAATTGATCAAAACCCTAAATAGAAAGGGAAAAAAAAAGGTATAAGATTGCGTACCACTGAGCTTAATTGCCTCTTTAGCATCAAACCCAGATTTAATTTTGTGCAAAGGAAGGATCCAAAAGATTCCAGAGAGCAAACCAGCTAAACCAAAGAACAAAAAGAGAACACATTTGAGACTCAACTCCTTTGAAATCGCAGACAGTACCATCGAACATCTCTCGCAGAAGGAGCATCTAGAAGAAGAAGAAGAAGAACCCGGATTTGGACTCTGATTGCTCTGCTGTTGCTGCAGATTTTGCTCATTTTTCCCCATTGAAAGAGCATCTGGTTCGCTTTTTCCTCTCTCTCAAAACTCAGCTCTTCTTTTATTATTAATAATATGTATTATTCTCCTTTCAACAAAAAAATAATATTTATTATTCTCTCAACCGAAGAAGATACAAAGAAGATGGACAGGGAGATGAGAGACAAGTATTAATGGTGGGCATACGCCACAAACAAATACCCATAACCCAAATACAAATTTCTTTGTAAAATGTTTTACTAATTTATTTTATCAATTTTTTTTTTTAACACTCGTAGTTTCTAATTGGTTTCAACTTTTCTTGTTCTTGCTAAAAAGTGAAATCCCACTGCCGTCTTTGGCTTCGCTGGCTCACTTTATACTCTTACTCTCCCCATGGAATTTTTCTTTTTCTTTTTTCTTTTTTTCATTTATTAGTTGGTTTTTAGGTTACCGAACGTTGAGGAGGAGGCAAAGGGGAAAAAGTATACACTGAAAGAGTGATGGGTCCTTTGCCTTTTTCTTGTGATCAAATAAATTTTAAGGATGAATTTTTTATCATTAAAAATGGAAAATTTTCTAAGCAAATAATAATATGATAAAAATTTAACCAATTCCTGCATATGTCATCAAGTAATATGACTGAGTTTATATGGGCGATATTAAAATTGATGGTGAAGAGATCAAATATTAAAATTAAAAATTTTATTAAATTAAAATTTTATTATGGATTTTGAAATTTTAATGGGTTAAATTATAAAATATCTATTTTAAAAGGGTAAAAATTATAAAAAATTATTGTTAAATTTTTTTAATTAAAAAAATTGAGGCTTGGGGGGCATGGCCCCCTAAACCCATAAGGAGATCCGCCCATGTGAATTTATATAATTTGGTTTATACATATATTGTTATTAAAATAAAATATATAGTTTTTAAATATATAAATTTGCAATATAATTTTTAAAAAAAGTTTTTAAAAATATCCTTCACAAAGTTTGCCTCTTTATTTTGTGTCTATTAATTTTTATTCTTTCATCAAATTTGTCACGTGATAGATCCCACACATATTATAAATTATTTTATAAATATGTTTGAAAGTCATAATAAAGAGTTTTCAGTGCATCTTACTCCATTGATGTGTAGTCTTAAAATTTAAATCTTCGCTTTTTCATATATAAAAAATGTGCTTAAAAGAAAATTCAATCACCACCAAACAATTTGTATTTTAACTAATCTTAGAGAAGGTCCACAAAATATGTTGCCGATAAGAATTAAACTAATAAATGAAGTTGTATTTTAATCAAAAATACTAGAAAGAACTATGAAGTTATCACAATAAAATAATCACTAAGAATAGTAGGGGGGACAAAGTTTTATTTTGCTTGTGAGTTGTGACAAAAAAAATAAATGAAAGTCTAATGTGGGTAAACACCTTGGTCACTTACTTGCATGCTACTTCTAATATTTTTTCTTTTTATTATTATTTTTTTAATATAAAAAATTAAATTCAAGACTTTTATTAAAATAAATTAAAAATACACTGACAATCATTTACTACTAAATTGTTAACACAAGTATTTTAATAATTAATAAATGTAAAAATGTACTATCAATTTTTTTTACAAGTACCTTCTTATTATTATTATTATTATTATGTTTTGGAAAGCTTATATTTATTTATTTGAATCCATCTCATGAATCACTATCATAATATTACTAGTGCTTTGAGTGTTACGCAATGTGGAGATGAGAATGAAAGGGGGTTGACAATTGACAAATATGGCGACATGCACGTGGGCAAATAATGTCAAGGATTTGTGTGATAATGAGATGCTTTGCCTTTGATTGAGTATGTGCATGCATTGCACCATCACTTGGATGTTTCATCTTTCATGTGCTATGATGCCCTAATAATCTCAAGCTTCTACATCATTATTAACTAACTTGGGCTATACACATATATAAGATGAGAGATCCGAACTCAGAAAATTTTCAATAAAGTGAAGGTAAATATACCATTAATTTTTTACTATTGAATTATTAACATAAGTATAGACTAACTTAATTATATATATATATATACTATTAATTATTTATTATTGAGTTGTTAATATAAGTATAGACAAACTTAATTTTATATATGAGCACGAGGCCCAATCGAGTTGGCTAAGATCCTCAACTCACCCACTCCGTCTAGGAGTCGAATCCCCCCTCCTCCAAGTGTGTGTTTGTATAAAAAAAAATTAATTATATATATATATATGTTAATGTAATTTTGAGTGTATGCATGTAATTATGTACATGTTGGAAATTTTAAATATATGTCTCACATATACGATTTGTAACGGAATTAAATATATAATCAACATGTATACATATAAACTAAATTATAAACAAGTTAAGATTGCAGAAATATATCTTTGAGGAACTTCGGTGAAAATTACAAAATTTAAAGCTCAGTTTGAAGTTTACCTTTAAACAATTCTAATCCACAACAATCTAGTGGGATTGTAGAGTTAGAATGATAACTTTGATTAATTTCCAACAATATGTGTTTAAACTTTTTTAACGCATACATATTTATTTTCAAGAAAATAGATTGTTTATGCAACTTTTGTATAGCATCTTTAAAATTATTTTTCATATTAAAGCATATTTTTATCCAAAAATATTTTTTGCTTCTCAATTCTCTTGTTTTTCTTTTGCATGTCCGGATAATGAAATTGGGAGAGAATTGATCAAATCAATTCACCTCCATTTTAGTGGTTGAACCACTTTCATTTTATTTTTTATTTTGTTTTTTATCAAAAAATAATAAATGGCCTACCTTTTAATTTTGTTGGCCATAAATATTTTTTTATCTCTTTACTAATACTTATCCATTGAATAAATTTACAACACTATTAATTACACACAAATAAAAATAAAAATGACATCTTTATTTTATTTTATTATTGTGCTAGTGTAATTTAATTACCCACTTAATAAAATTAAAATATTTTTAATTTTTATAAGTTTTGTAAATTTTGTAAATTTTACTTCAATAGTATTCCATCATTCATAATATCATGTCATTATTAATAAGTCATAATAATAATTGTTTGTACCCACATTAACATTTATAATAATAATTATTATATATAATATTTAATTAATTATTTAAAATAATTTTGAATAATTATTTTACCTCACTTATTTTTACTAGCAAGGTTAATAGGTCAATTTAAGGTAAAAATAATTTATAAACCAAATTATGTCACTTGTCAATATCCCATTAGTTAACAACTTATGTCAACTAATTATATGATGTACTTAACAATTAAATCTTGACAAATGCACATCCCAATAGATCTTTAAACGAATATCTAGTTTACTAAAATTTCCTGGATCAAACTATTGAATTCAATCTGCTACTATAGTGCTCAACGAATACACTTCATATTGCGAGACTTTTTAGGTCCAAGCCCGATTTGTCATATGGAACTCCTCCATATGTCCGTGAACGATGCCTCACACACACATTACAAATAATCCATCCGTCATTGATATCCTGGAAGAGTAAAGATATAGATCATCACCATCAAATCTCTATTTGCCCAACCTTGAATTTATCTCGAGATTTGTATTTCCATAAATAATATCCGCAAACACTTTTGCGATATTGTTTAGCCTTATAAAAACTATTCTCAGGGTTTATACTTGTGGTCATAAGATTTTCTAAAATACAATCTCAGAGCATTAGGATATACAACTCACTCATATGAGCCGACGGATCCCATATCTACGCGCACCAGACTCTATGAGCATCAAACCATACCGACACCCACCAGTCAGACCATAAAAGGTTTTTGACATGTGTGGAACCAAAATATGATAAATCACTCACAAATCCCACTGTGGTGCTCATGTCAAAGGACCACGAATACTACTAAACTCGGAAGACCTTCCATTAATAGCCTTATGAGATGTTTATTAGAGATCTTCGTGAGTCTGTTCAGTACCTAATCCTTACTGAATACTTATATCTCTATACGAGCTTCTACTAAGCTTATGGTTTGCTAAGACTAACCATTTATACCATACAAATATAGACATATACTAATCTATATTATTGAATTTCATCAATAGACCCGCATTAATGAAATTAGATCAGGAACATAGTATTTGAGAACATACTTGCATAATAACATTTTGTAGCACCATCTGTAACTCTTTATAGCTACGTCATTATTAATATCTTCTCAGGTTTTTGTCCCATTTCAGATAAGGTTCTAACTCCTTAGATTTCGATAGCTCTTATAATCTGCTAATTCTTAATACTTATAATATTTAACATTGCTAACTCTTAACACTGATCTAAACTCCTTTAGATCAGATCTAAAATCCTTCAGATCATACAATATTTAAAACGTTACAAGCATCTTACCATTTAATAATTAATAATATTAACGATTTTATTAAAAATGTTAATTTTATAATTATTATAGTAAAATATTTATACACAATGGGATGGCACATAAGCACAAACTCTAACAATATATATATGCACACACATAAGATGAGAGATTTAAACTTGAGAATTTCATTAGTGTGGAGGTATATATATTATTAATTTTTTAATATTGAATTATTAACACAAGTACAGAATAACTTACATTTTAATCATCATACTTCTGTATTAAAAAAAATTTAGAGATCCTAGTATATTTTTTATAGACACAAACTAATTACAAATTTCAAGAAATTAATAATAAAAGTGTTTTTATCACTCAATGTAATATTATTAATACAAATATTTTCATATTTCGTTTTTCATTATTGGTTTTTTAGAAGGTGTTTTTATTTTTTGTCGAGGACAAAGATTAATACATTAAGAAATTAATAGTAGAGGCGTTCGAGTTATTATGCATATGATCTGTTGAGACGAGCGAGGAGTTGAAATATGATATATTTGAATGTAAAACTATGTCATTGATACTCAAGAAAATGTGAGGTCTTAGGTGAAAATTATAAATGAGATATTAAATAAAATAAGAAATTAGTAATTTTTATGATATAAATATAACTTTTAGATATGTTCTTTGTTTTTTTATAAATATAAAATTAGTAGTTAAATTTTCATATATTTTAAAAAAATATGACAATCAAACGTTATCGTATTTGTATAATTACTATTTATATTTTACAATTAATACGTTATATTTTATTTTCTAATTATCTTTTTTTATTTATGTTAATTTAAAATAAGGCTGGCAATGGAGTGAGTTGGGTTGGGGATGACAATCCTCATCCCTATATTCAAATGGGATGAAAATTTTCATATTTGAATTAAATAGTTTGAGTTTGGGGATGGAGATCCTCAGAATGGGGATGGGTCCTCGCAAGTACCCAATATCCGAATTTATTTATTTTTATATTTTTAAAAATTATAATAATACGTTTTAATTTTTTTAAAAATTTAAAAATTAATTTTGGGCCGAGTTCAAGGGTCATAACCAATTCCTATACCTGCCCCGAATATATCTCGGGGATGATAATTCATCAGCCTCCTCTCCTTAAATTTATTCTCCATTTGAGTCAGAGCCCTACGTGGCCCCGACAGCATGGAGAATTTTACTATGCCTAACCTAAAATTTATATAAAGACTTATTATGTAACAATTAAAATAGAATATAATATAGTAAAAATGTAGTCTTTACAGTTTTTTAGTTTTCTACTGCCTTTATATTTTCTCACATGGTATCAGAGCTTCGCCAACTCTTGCCAATTTTTTGTTTTAAAAACTCATTGGAAGTTCATTAGAGTTTCGCCGGAAAGCCACCCGAAGTTCGCTAGAGTTTGCCATGATCAACACCGTCTAACCTAAGATGTTTAGAAACTAATGATTATTTAAACCTCACTAAAATTGCTTCGATCAGATGTCGAAACAATGCACACACCCCGATCAAACCTCTCTGTCGCTATTACCTTCCAACTTAGATCCCCACCATTTTTTAGCGAGTGAACATGCACCGCCTAGCTCATCGTACTCAGAATTGACTAGTTTTTTTATCGACACCTGTATTACATCGATTCATCACCGAACATGCCTACTTTTACCGCTCAACCACACTACCATCCACCGGCCCAGCTATTTTTTGGTGCATTTTCTCTTACCTCCGGCACTATTTGATTCATAATCAATCTACAATGCTTTTTTAAAATTTTGGTGATCCAATTTGCAATAAGGGTCTTTTTGCAAATGTCTCCAAGTTGTTCTAAGGTCAGTTTGCAAAGTTTTCAAAATTCTAAGGCCATTTTGCAATTATCTGTTTCTTTTGAGGTCATTTTAAATTTTATTTAAAGTTTTGAAGTCTTTCTATAATTTGATAAAATTTTAGGTTATTATATATTTTAAAGAAGTTTAAGAGTCATTATGTGATTTATAGGAGTTTTGGGGATCATTATATGGTTTATAGGAGTTTTTAGGGTTATTTTGTTGTTTATATAAGTTTAGAGTTATTTTTTAATTTTTACTTTTTAAAGGTACTTCTGCCTTTGTTTTTATGAGGTATTTCTGCAATTTTTTTTGTCACATTTAGATAGTAGTTGTTTATCAACCCACTTGTACTCGCAACGATTATTTTTTATTTTTCTATCAATACGTTTGCACTCATTGTGGTTGACCTTCTCAACGTACTTGTCACTCGCCAACAACATTGTCAATCTCCAATATTTCTTCTATTCTACAATGGTTGTCTCACACCAACAATAGTTGCCCCACTCTAATAATAATTGCTTCTTTCCAATAATAATTGTCATTTGCCAATAGTGGTTGTATGTTAACATACACCATCATAGCTAGAAATTTTCCTTTTCAAACTCAAGCTTATGCAATCTTGAGTTTGAGGAGGATTTTAAAGAAATATGACAATCAAATCCTACCATAATTGTATAATTATCATTTATATTTTACAATTAATACATTATATTTTATTTTTTTAGTATCTTTTATTTTCTTGTTTATGTCAACCTAAAGCATATATAAAAGTTTATTATGTAATAGTTGAAATAGAATGTAATATAGTAAATTATTAAAAATATTTATCTCCTTATTTCTTTTTTTTTCAAAATTTATTTACTCATTAACCATTGATTATTTTTTGCAAATTATTCCTTTTTTTTTAGTATTGTTAATTATTAAAAAATTATTTATTTTGCTTATACTTATTTATATTGTGAGAAAAGCTAAAGGTAGCAAAATGTTAAGACTTGTTTTAATATTAATATTGGGTCTTCACCTATTAGTTTAAAACTTTTAGGTTGAGTGGTAAGATAATATGGTATTAGAGTTAAAGTCTTGAGTTTGAGCCCCCATGTCTTTATTTTCAGTTAATTTCTTGATTTATCTCTTTGTTTCTGTCTACCGGGGATCCACTCTGAATTAAACCTAGTTGAATCCACATTTCAAATGAGGAGGACTATTAAGATTTATCTTTAATATTAATATTGGGTCTTCACCTTCTATATTCGTATAATTATTATTTATATTTTACAATTAATACGTTATATTTATTTCTATTGACTTTCTAGTCATACATATTGATGTTTTGATAATAACAAATCTCGTGTTGGTTGTAATTAGGCATTGAAATAATTAAACACATAAATGAGGTAAAATATGAGCAAATAAAATAGAAGGACAAATTAAAAATTATACTAGTATTGTATGAGATAGAAAATATACACAAACTTATTGATAATAGAAAGATAATTATCTTAACTTTTTAAAGAATTTACAGAAGTAAATTTGGAGTTGTATATAGAAAGTTATTGTCAAATCATTCAAGTATACTGAAGTTAGACTAAAGTGCAAAGTTTTGAAAGTTTTAAAACAATGAACTAAAATGCAAAAGATCAAGACTTTGTGAAAATCACTGTAGCAACAGTTACAATACTGTAGCAATAGTTACGACACTGTAGTGGGCACTATAGCAACAGTTACAATACTGTAGCAACGGAAGAATTACTGTAACGGTCAAGTACCGTGCATCAGTATAGTAACGGTTAAGTTACTGTGGTACGAGAATATTACTGTGGCAACAGCTATTTCTCACTCCTTATAAATACCTCACTCATTTGAAGTTTAAAAAATAAGAGAAGAAGAGAAAAACGTCATATATTGAAATTGATAGCTTCATTGTTCTTACAACTTCATATTTATTCATTTTGGAGTTTAAATTATTTTATTTATCAATTTTTGTATTGATTTTATTTAAGTGTTTGTGAGAAATACTTTGAGAGAAAAGATGTTACTCTTTAATTGTAAAGGTGATCAACACTTGAAATTACACATTTAATAAGAGTTTTACATCATTGTTTTGTATTACTAGTGTATTTAATTTTCTTAACTTAAGTATGTTTACAATATTGTACCTAATTATCTTTTAACTATTTTGTGGTAGGTTCAGTAAAATGAGCATAACTTTCTACCGAAAGATTCAATTAGAGTGATCTTGACCCTGTGAAGAGCTGACTCAATGGGATAAAATATTATATTTCACAAAGCATTTGAAATTCGAGTGTTTAGAGGGTAAAAATGGCCTAAAACAGAATTGATATGTAGTTCAGGCCCAGTTTGAACAGTCATCGGTATTTGGCCCATAACTATAGAAATACGTATCTAATACATATGAGACAACTTAATTTAGAAATATAAGAGACTTATCTACAACTTTGATGTTGATAGCTAATTCGGATCACATCAATTTCAAATTAAATAATCAAGTGGGTACCTTAGTGATAATTAATGCAAATTATTTTGCCACCATTCTTGACCTTCATCATCTAAGTGGTTCCCTCCTAATTTGTCTTGATTTATCCATGTTTTTATATAAATAAGTGGCTTGTTTATGCCTAAAACATGTAATTAGAAAGTTAGAATTTAGTTCAAAACACTTGTCCTTTGTATTATCTCTTTATAATATTATTTCTCTTATTTACTATTAAGTCATGTTATTTCTTCTTCTATTTCTTTTCTTTTTCTTTAGTTTTATTATGTCCAAATAATTTTCTTTATGTTAAGGTGAAAGGGTGAAACTCTTAGTAAGATAATAAAATATGCTTAACACTTATTCATGAATTTAATGCTTCATTCTTAAGTTATGAAAATTTATATATGATGTATTTATTTTATTTATAAAATTAATACCCTAACTTCTAAAGTGGTGATTCTTGATTTATTATTGACAAACTTTATATTTGGCACAATAAATTCTTGAAACCATTTACAAGATTTGATGTATATCCCATTTCTTATAAAGTGTGAGTCTTAATTTATTGTAGACAAATATAAAGATTAGCATAATAAATACTTGAACTCATTTATAAGATTTGGTGTAATGAAATAAATATTAAGCAATATATAAATGATGATGAACTTTAATTATTATATTTTTCGATTGAAATCTCCTTTGTGTGAGGATTCCAATTGAGTTATAAAAAGAGTTAAATATATTCTTACTTCTTATGCCAAGAGTGGATCCCCCTAACCTTAACTTTTATTTGAATTGATTAATTAAATTAATATTTGAAACATCTTATACTACATTAATTGTCTTTAAAGTTATTATAGTTTATAATTTAAATTTTACGTTTCTGTGGATCGACCCCGTTCTCATCAGGTTATTTATTACTTTGACAATCTTGCACTTAGGAATAAACTCCTATATTCTGAACGTGTCAAGTTTTTTGCGCCGTTACTGAGGAAGTAAAATTAACATTATTTTTGTTGTTGTTTGTTTGTTTATTTTATTTTCATGGAAGGCTGAGCCTTCTAACGTGCTTTATTGTATTTATTATTCGCTTTTTATTTTTGTGGAAGGCTAAGCCTCCTAACGTGCTTTACTTTATTTATTATTCACTTTTTATTTTTGTTTTTTTTTATTTTTATAGAATGCTAAGCCTCCTAACTTATTTTAGTTTATTTATTATTTTTGCTTCTTTTTTTCATGGAAGGCTAGCCTCCTAACTTGCTTTACTTTATTTATTATTCTGTTTATATTTTTATGAAAGGCTGAGCCTCTTATTCTTTATTTATTAACTTTTTATTATATAATCTAACTTCTAATTATTTATCTTTATTTTACTTTTAGTTTTACCTATTTTATTTACCTGTGTTTAATATTTTTTTCTCTTATTTGTATTATTTATTGTTATTGTATTTTGTTTTAATTTTTTTTATGAGCGGTTAGTTTCGAGATCCTAATTCTCATCGTTTGGTGAAAGGTAATTTCAGAACTTCCTTTGATACTTTGTTAGATTTTTCTTCATCTTCTCATTCTTCACCAATTAATACCATGACCGAAAATCAAATTGAGGGACTCATAGACCCAGGGGACAATCAGTCCCAATATAATGACCATAACCGACCTAGGACACTTAGAGACTATATGAACCCTTTACGAACCGATGCACCATCTTACTTAATTTTTCCTCCGGATGCAACGCATTTTAATTTTAAGCCATGCATTATCCAATTTTTATCCACTTTTTATGGCTTAGATGCAGAGAACCCTTATCTACATCTGAGAGAATTTGAAGAAGTGTGTAACACGTATAATGATTAAAATTATAGCATGAACACAATTTGACTTAAGCTTTCCCCTTTTTCTTTAAAAGATAAAGCTAAAACATAGCTACAAAACCTTATGCTAGGATCCATTTCTTTATGGGATGAGATGCAACAACAATTCTTGAAAAAGTTTTTTCCTTCCTATAGAACAAATTCTTTCAAAAGACAAATCACCATTTTTGTCCAAAAACCAGGAGAGACTCTTTACTAATGTTGGAAAAGATAAAAAGAATTACTTAATACCTGCCCTCATCATGGCTTTGAAACATGGAGACTAGTCTCAAATTTTTATGAGGGCTTAACATTCCAAGTTAGGCAAATGGTAAAAATGATGTGTAATGGAACATTTGAGGACAAAAACCCAGAATAGGCAATGAACTATCTTGACTTACTAGCAAAAAATGCTCAAAATTGGAACACTGCTAGTACTTGTGAGCCACCTAGCAAAAAGTAAACTACTACATCTAGTAGGGGTATTTATCATCTTAGGGAAGATCATAAACTTCAAGCCAAATTAGCATCATTTGTTAGAAAAGTCAAAACCTTAGAAATGAAAAAGAGTGGTCAAATAAAATCTGTTCAAGAAATTGTGTGTCACATTTATGAAACCCATGACCACTCTACCAATGATTGCCCAACTTTGCTTGCATTTAAGGAATATCTCCATGAACAAACCAATGTTCTAAATACGTTCAAGTGGTCAAACAATAACCCATATTCACAAAATTATAATCCTGAATGGCAAAATCACTTGAATTTTAGTTGGAGGAATGACACTCAAGCATAGGCTTCACAACCACCTTTCCAACCATACTAATTTTCAAAATCATCAAGGTTATGCACCATATGTCTCACCTCCTAAGAAAAATCTTGAAGAAACTTTGCATACATTCATTAAAAAACAAGAGTCTGTTAATTCTCAAAATGCTCAAACATTTGCTGATTTGAAAGATACTCTTGCTAAATTTACATCTGCACTAAACATTTATGAGAAAGGAAAATTTCTTTCTCAACCATAGCCAAACCCCAAAGGACAACATAACTCAAATGCATGTAGTTCAGGAAGCTAACACATGGATCAAGTTAAAGCGGTTATCACTCTTCGAAGTGGTAAAATTGTTGAAAAAGACATTTTTGAACCTCATGAGAGCGATGAATCAATCTCTAAGGGTAAGAAAAGTGTTGAACCTTCTAATAAAGAAACACCAAACCCTCACCTCCACCCCAATTTCCTTATGCATTACATAATACTAAGAAGATGAATCACAATCCTAAAATTTTTGAAATCTTCAAACAAGTAAAAGTTAATATTTATTTACTGGATGCTATTAAACAGGTTCCCTTTTATGCAAAATTTTTGAAGGATTTATATATAGTATAAAGAAAACTAAATGTGAAACAGAAAGCATTTTTAGCTGAACAAGTAAGTGTCATTCTTCAGAACAATAATACTTTGAAATATAAAGACCCTGGTTGTCCTACAATTTCATGTATTATTGAAAGTCATAAAATTGAACAAACCTTACTTGATCTTGGTGCTAGTGTGAATTTACTGCCGTTTTCAGTTTATCAGCAACTCAATCTCGGTGAGTTAAAATTAACTTCTGTAACCCTTTTATTTGTCGATAGATCAATAAAAGTACCAAGAGGGATAGTGGAAGATGTTTTAGTTCAAGTTGATAAATTCATATATCTTGTGAATTTTATTGTCTTGGACACAGAACCTGTTAAATGATGTAATTCGATACCTGTTATTTTAGGTCGTCTATTTTTAGCAACGTCTAACGCTTTGATTAATTGCAGGAATTGAGTAATGAAGCTTTTATTTGAAAACATGACACTTAAACTCAATGTTTTCAATATGTGTAAGCAACCATATGAAGGGGAGGATGAAAGTAAAGAATGTGATATGATTGAAATGATTGTGGAGGATCATATTCAAAAAAAGAGTTCTACCGATCCCTTAGAAATGTGTTTAATAAATTTATTTGAGTCAAATATACAATTAGATCCTGAAATCTCTGACATATGTTATTTACTTGACTATGCACAGGTGATTGAAAATAAAGGATGGAAACTAAAGTTTGAAGAATTTGGAAAAAATGAGGATAAACATAACGAAATTTTAAAGTTGGAGTTAAAACCTCTACCTGAAGGACTGAAATATGCATTTTTTGGAGAGAAATAAACTTACCCGGTGGTAATCTCTTCTACGCTCACAAGCGAACAAGAAGGTAAGTTGATTGAATTATTAAAAATACATAAAAATACAATTGGGTGAACTTTAAAAGACATAAATGGTATTAATCCTTTGATTTGCACACATAGAATACACCTAGATGATAATGCCAAAACTTTTCAACAATCTCAAAGGAGATTAAATCAACATATGAAAGAGGTAGTAAGAGCTGAAGTTTTCAAATTACTTGAAGTAGGAATCATATATCCTATCTCAAATAGTAAATGGGTAAGTCCTACTCAGGTAGTACCAAAAAAATCTAGAATCACAGTCATTGAAAATGAAAAATGTGAGTTAATACCAACTCGAGTCTCATCTAGTTTGAGGATGTGCATAAATTATAGAAAGTTGAACTCGACCACTAGAAAAAACTATTTTTCTTTACCATTCATTGATCAAATTATAGAAAGAATAGCAGGACATCCCTACTATTACTTTCTAGATAATTATTCTGGCTATTATCAAATTTTCATAGCATTAGAGGACCAAGAAAAGTCTACATTCACATGCTCCTTTGGAACCTTTGCTTTTAGAAGAATTCCCTTTGGACTTTGTAATGCCCCAGCAACATTTTAGAGATATATGTTAAGCATTTTTAGTGAAATGATTGAGCATTATTTAGAAGTTTTCATGGATGATTTAACTGTGTTTGAAAAGTCTTTTGATAATTATCTTGAAAACTTAGAAAATATCTTTAAAAGATATGAAGAAAAGAGCCTTGTATTGAATTGGAAAAAATTTCATTACATGGTTACTTCTGAAATTATTTTGGGACATGTAGTGTCTTCTAAAGGAATTGAAGTGGATAAGGCAAAAGTTAAACTCATTACACATTTGCCTCCACAAAAAACAGTCAGAATTTCGATCCTTTTTAGGGCATATTGGATTCTATAGGAGGTTCATAAAAAACTTTAGTGCTATATCTAAACCTCTTTGTAACCTCTTAGCAAAAGATGTATCATTTAAGTGGACTCAAGAGTGTCAAAATTCGTTTGAAAAATTAATTGGCCTCTTAACATCTGCTCCTATCATACAATCTCCTGATTAGTCTTTACCTTTTGAGCTCATGTGTGATGCTAGTGACTACGTTGTTGGTGTTGTATTTGGACAAACAAAGAAAGGTAAATCCTATGTAATTTATTATGCAAGTAGAGCTTTAAACAATGCACAAATGAATTACACAACAACTGAAAAAGAACTACTTGCTGTAATATTTGTATTAGACAAATTTCGTTCTTACTTAATTGGTTCTTCAACTGTTGTATTTACTAACCATGCTGCTGTAAGGTACTTAATGTCAAACAGGATGCAAACCAAGACTGATTCGATGGATTCTATTGCTTTAAGAATTTATTATCAATATCAAGGATAAGAAGGGAGCTGAAAAATGTTGTTGCATATCACTTATCAAGACTCGCACCAGATTCATCAACAGAAATAACACCTATAAATGATTCTTTTCTCGATGAATTTTTATTTTCTACTGTTACAATGTCTTAGTATGCTAATATTGTTAATTTGTTTGTAACAGAAGAAATGCCACCTTAATGGAATGCTCAAGACAAAGGAAAATTTTTAACTGAGGTAAGAAAGTTTTATTGGGATGATCCTTATCTCTTCAAATATTGTCGTGATCAAATATTTTAAAGATGCATACCCGATAATAAGGTAAGTAAAGTTATTGAATTTTGTCATTTTGAAACATGTGGGGGACATTTCTCATCAAAGAAAATAGCTGCAAAAATCTTGCAGTGTGGATTTTATTGGCCCACTTTATTTAAAGATACACATGCATTTTGTATAACGTGTGAAAATTGTTAAAAGTTGTGATCAATTTTAAAATGAAACATGATGCATTTGAACCTCATTCTTGTTATTGAAATCTTTGATTGTTGGGGGATAGATTGTTGGGAGTTGTCCATTCTAGGGTGTATACATGTGGGTCTTGTGTTTAATCACAATTTATACATATCTCATACATATATTGAAGCAGCGGAAGCTTAAAACATTGCAGTAAACACAATTAAAAATATATTAATGGAATTAATAGAAACGAAATTGAGGAATAATCCTTGAAGCCTTTGGATGGAGATTGTTGAAGTCCACCAAAATGTTGTCTTTGATCAATTCTAGTAATCAACAATGGTGGGTTTGATTATCTAGAATGACAGCCTTTGATTCAGCAGATGTTTAACTACTTAAACTTGTGTTCTTGATTTTTTCTTTTAATTAACACTTAATCAATTAATCAAAAACCTATTTTGCTAAATTGATTTTATGCCTTAAAAGAAAATAATGAATTCAACTATTGAATCCATTAATTAGAAGACAATTTCTCTTTTCTCTCTTTGTAAAATGGCTAACCTAATTTTTGCAAAATCAAATTAACAAAACTTTTTCAATTTAATTTACATTTGTCTTATTTATACAAATGAATTTAATTTTATTTCATAACACTTAATTTCAATTTGAATTTAATCTAACCTAATCATAGTTAACTCTTAACTTTAGTTAGGTTAAACTAACATTTAAATATTCTAACTATAGTTAACACTTAACTCTAGTTCATTAAAAGAATATTTAAATATTTTAACCATAGTTAACTAGCTTAACCATGGTTAGGTTAACTATACTTAACATAACTTTTACTTAACCATTAAGTATAGTTAATCTAATTTAACTAAATGGTTAACTCTTAACCTTAGTTAAACTTAAATTATTTATTAAACAATTAAATAAATAAATATTTATTTGAATTATTTAACAATTAAATAATTATCAAATGAAATTATAATTATGTCCTTACTCGGTTACCAAGTTAATCTAAAATGGGTCCCACCATCTGACCATATACTTTAGTTAACGTAACCTTAGTAAATTGCTGGATTTTACTGTATTGAACTATTTAATACGGTACGCTGCCTAAGTGCTCAAAGAGTACATTTCATATTGGGACTCCCTAGGTCCACGTCCGATTCGTCAAATGAAACTATTCCACAAGTCCGTGAACGATGCCCCACGCACACGTTACGGATATTAAAAATTAGCGCATTAGACCATACATGTTGAGGTTACTCCATATTCGTATAATCCTTCCGTCATTATTGTAGTAACCAGTATCCACGACTGGTAAGAATAAGTATTTATATATGTACAAATATACGTATTTTATTTATATGTTGGTGATACTTGATTTATATATTGTTATTAGTAGTGTTTGTATAGGTTAAGGTCATACTATTAGCATTGAGTTTAATTGCAAGACTTTAGATTTATTTTAGGGACCAAATTGTAATACTTTCAAAGTTTTGGGGGTAAATTCATAAATACTAAAAATTGGCCACTTAGTATAAAAATACACTTTTAAAACGCTAATTATCTCATTTTGGTCGAGCTACCTCTTTTAGAGAGAGAGAAGAGAGAAAAAGAGGGGAGAGAAAGAGAAGAAGGAGAAGAAAAAGAAGAAGAAATTAGAATTTTGGATTTTAAGAGGTATATCACAACTATTTCTCAATTTATTGGTGTTAATTATGTTAATTTCCTTAAGTTTTGATTTCTAGAAATATGTATAATTGAGGATTTGATGTGTATTTCGTATGATATTTTGAGAATTGATGATGATCTATAAGATAGTTTGATAAATTATGATGGATTGTAGAATTTCTGCTTGATAGTCTCTTGATCCAAGAATTTTATAAATTGTTGTGATTCGATTCTGGTTTTAAATTTTGATTATATGAAATTAGACATGTTTATGATCATCTAAGACTTTGAATCGATTCAAAATTCCAGAAATTTAATTTGTTGTGAATTTACCAAAATAACCCTGAAATTCTAGAAATTTCCTATATGAACAGTATGATACAGTGACGAACAATTTTTGTCCTACTGAATGATCTTCAAAAATTACGAATTTGTGAAATATGATAATTTTATATGTCTAATATGATATACTCAGAATTGAGAATTTAGATCAATGTGGTTGAAATGTTATGATTTTCTAAAGTGTATCAGCTCATTGCAGTATTTGATTAACAGATTTTTAAAGCTATGGAATAAAATAGTTTTAAAATACTTTTGGCAGTGATTTGGAAGTGAAATATTTATCATGGACTGAGATATGTGTCAAGAGTAATTATGTGGTAGTTTTATAATTTTTGAGTTAGTATATGATTTTATAAAATTAGGAGATTGAATACTATTCAGTACGTATCTTGATCCTGCCAGGTTAGTAGTTTGGATTCGATGGTGTGTATGGAATGAATTGTGTAGGACTTTTGATATAATATTCATATATAAGATGGATATATGAGTCAATAATGGTATATTCTGATTTTGGAGTAATTAGACATCATTTGATGTATTAGAAAATTTTGTTAAGTGTAAGTGGTCAGAATGACAAGTTTTGAGAAACCAAGTATTTAGAATAATTTGATGTGATAAATGCATTGTGTATAATTTTGTAAGCTATTTAAAGTATTTTGTGTGAATTGTGAGGCTTATGAAAGGACTAATCTCCATTAATAGGTTAAGGAGATTTAAGCCTTGTAGCTGAAAGTGTTAAGAGGTAAGTATACTAGACTTTTTACTGAAATCACAATAAACATAGTAATTGTTTTGTATGATTTTGCAAATGGGGTTAAGAATATGTTTATGTTATGTCAAAGTATATTTTTGATATGAAATGTGAATATATATTTATGAATGTGAGCATTGACATTGAGCATGGACATACATGTGTTTTTTGAAAGTGAGCTTTCAAAATAAGATGTGTTTAATAAAGAAAGCTTTTGAAGTGTAATATGTCCATGAGAAATATTTTGTGTTTTGAGGGTACTTGAACTCACTGTTAACTTAGTAGGTATTTTATGTGATTTTTGGAGCCTTTATGTGTGGCCGTTCCTTCGGGATTGGTATATGTTATGTGTTCCGTATGTAGGGAGGATCCTATTGGTACCTAAAGGAAGAGTGAGTCATCACATTCGTGTGGTGGCGTATTGGTACATGTGAGAGGACTCACCGATGATCAGAGTGAGGGTTTGGCTTTTATCTTCGGGCATGAGCATTATATATGTGTAATTTAAAGGCCTCACTTGTACTATTCCTCTCATACGGTATGTCACCTACGAGTGACATTTGGCTCATTATTTGATATGTAAGTCCTACTAAGTAGTAGTTGAGTGATGGTATTCCTATTATGTGTTTTGAAAGAATGTGTAAGCGCTTACATGATATGTGATTTGATAAGATTATGATTTTGATTGATCACAGCATATCATACATATGCATTGTGTATATATATGTATTTGTATTTGATATATGAAAAACTAGTATGCTTACTGAGTTTTATACTCATTATAGTTTATGGTGATTTCAGGTAAATAAGGTACATGTGTGCTTAGCGGATTTGGCAAGGCTTCTGCTGTTCCTTGGGTTCCCTAAGTTGTTAGGTTGCTAAGTGTTTCATTTGGGGACACGTGGGATAAGATATTTGATTTGTCCCTATTGAATAAATACTTATGTATTATTTTATTGTGTGTGGTTGGATTTAGTTTAAGTTTCACCAAGTGTAGAAATGGATTGATTTTAAGTAAGAATTTGCAATGAATATATTCTGGGCTTCCGGTAACAAAGTTGCTACTGGTGACGTAGTAGAGTGTTAATCTCTGAGAAAACTCTGCGTATCTCCGGTTTACTAATTATCCCAGTCATAATTCAATTGCTATAATTCTGAAAGAAATTTAAAATGAATGTGCTTAGAAATATTATTGAATGAATTTAAGTGATGTCGTGTGTCAGATCTTTTTGGTCTGGGGCGTAACAATTATATCCAGGATGAACGGGATGTAGATCATTACCGTCAAATCCCGATAATTTCATCCATTACTTTATTATCTTCAGATTCGTATCTTTATGAACAATTTACGCAAACACTTTTGCTATAATGTTCGAACCTGCAGGAAACTCTTTTCCCAGGTTGATTGCTTACGGCCATAAGACTTTACAAGATACAATCTCGAAGTTCGGATATACAACCCATCTATGTGAGCTGGTGGATCCCATATCTACGCACACTGAACTCCATGAGCATCAGACCATACCCAGCGACACGTAACGGTCAGACCATGAAAGGTCTCTGACATATGTGGAACCAAAGTATGATGGATCTCCCACAAGTTCACCGTGGCGCTCAGGTCGAAGGACCAAAAATACTACTCAACTCGAGAGGAACTTCCTTTGACGGTTTCATAGGATGTCTATTGGGGTCCTCTTGAGTCTGTTCAGTATCCAGTCTTAACTGAATACCTGTATGTCTATATGAACTTCAACCAAGCTCATGGTTAACTAAGAATAACCATCTGTACAATACAGATATAGACATGCACTAATATATGTGTATCACCGATAGACCCTCATTGGTGAACTTAGATCAGGAACTCTTTATTTGAGAAGATACTTCCATAATGACATTTCTTAGTCTCTATTGCAACTCTTTGCAACTATATCATTACTAGTAGATTCTTAGGTCTTTGTGACACTATTGATTAAGTTCTAACTCTTTAGATCTCGCTGGCTTTTATAACCTGCTAACTCTTAGCATTTATAATTATCAGGTTTGCTAACTCTTAGCGCTGGTCTAAAATTCTTTAAACCAGATATGAACTTATTCAGATCATATCATGTCTATAATGTTACAAGCTTAATTACCATTTAATAAAAGTTATTAGCAATTTAATAAAATATGCATTGTATAAATATTACAAACTAAATATTCATACAAACTGGGATGGCGCGTAAGCACATACCCTAACATAGATTTCATGGGACCACTTTCGTTATCATTTAGATTTACGTATATCTTAGTTGCAGTAGGTTATGTCTCATAATGGATTGAGGCTATCCCATATCGAAATAATAACCATAAACCAGTCATGAAATTTTTGAAAGAAAATATCTTAAGTCAATTTGGAATCCCTCTAGCCATTATAAGTGATGAGGGTAAGCATTTTTGTAATAGACCATTTGAAATATTAATAAAAAAATATGATATTACTTATAAAGTTGCCACCCCTTATCATCCTCAGACAAGTAGATAAGTTGAATTAGCAAATAGGGAGATAAAACAAATTTTAGAAAAAAACTGTAAACCCAAATCGCAAAGATTAATCTTTAAGACTAAATGATGCACTGTGGGCTTATAGAACTGCTTTTAAAACTTCATTGGGTATGTCTCCTTATATAATAGTTTATGAAAAACCTTGTTACGTACATGTGGAACTTAAGCATAAAGCCTACTGGGCCATTAAAACTTTCAATGCAAATCTTGATTCTGCTGGACACATACGTAAATTACATATAAATAAACTTGAAGAATTGAAAAATGATGCATATGAGAATTCGAAAATTCATAAAGCTAAAATCAAAGTTTTCCATGATAAAAAAATTCAGTGAAAAATATTTGACACTGGTTAGAAGGTTTTGATTTAAACTTCTCGACTTCATATATTCCCTGGAAAATTAAGATCAAGATGGAGTAGCCCTTTTATTGTGAAACATGTGTACCCTTATAGAACAATTGACATTAAAAATTCTAGAAATGGGAATGTGTTTAAGGTAAATGGGCAAAAACTCAAGCCATTTCTAGAAAACTAAACTTTTCATGAAAAATTTACGTCCTTGTCGGACCTTTGTTACGAGACCAATTAATCTTCGTTTTACATATATATATATATATTTATTTATTTATTTATTTTTCTTCTAACTTTATATTTATTTTTTTACTTGCAGGTTCATTTAGTATTTTTGTTAAAGCTTTATTTTGCACCCCGGTTAAGTGGCGGATAACTATTTCAAGTTGGTTTTGTCAGTTTCCCATAATTACTGATATCTTCTCTTCTTCCCTCTTTTCTAAAAAAAAAATGAATGACATTCTAAAAAATTTAAAATAATATTTTTCATCATTGCCTCAAAATTTCTTGAAAAAAATTTACCAAGCAAGATGTGAAAGATTAAGGTTATTAATGATTATGAATATACCTGTTGATTTACGTTGGTTAATTGAAGTCAAGGTTCGATTGACAAATGAATTTTTAGACTCATTAATTTTCTACATGCCTGGCTTAGGTAAAAGCTCTTTCACAAAAAAAAGAAACGAAGAGCAAAATGATTAAACGTTTGTTACAAGTGTACACGCATGACTTGCAACACACGTTGCCGCACTTTAGGATGGTGTCTGTAAATCGCAAAGATAAAATTAGGTTCATTAAGGATGGCCTGATTAAAGAGTCTTTAGATGATATCTTATCGACTCTTAAGACGCATCCTAGTGGATATGTGCATATTGTAATTTGTGAATTATGGGACATAGTTCTAAAAGAACATGAGCGGTACAGTCTCAGAAATCTAACTTTAAATGACCTTGTTTGTCAATTTATAAGAAAATTGGATGGGAAGCCTATCCCTGACCCATAGAGGGTGTTTAAGCCATTACTGGACGTAAAACTAGAGGAATGTGTGAGCCACAATCACAACTACTTGTATATATTTACTATAGCTGTTATTTTTAAATGTTTCATTTCAAACTCTCTTTTCAATAACCAACCATCTATAGTCCTTTTTGAAAATTTTGCATTTTAAGTCGACAACCCATGTGACTTTTTCAGCCAAAAAATTAAAAATTGGTAAAAAGGTGTTAAAAATTTTGTATTTTAAGCCAACAACCCATGTGACTTAACTTTGTAACACCTTTTGGCTCTATAAATACATTGCATTGTTTATGCATCTTTATACAAACTTAAAATCATTCAAGAGAGAGAGTGAGTGTAATCATGGAAGGATCATCAACTCGTAAATTCACAAAAATTTATGTCTTTTGTAGATCCAACTCTAGAAAAACTAGTGAGTTTGTAGAAGTAGCAAAAACCCTTGGTAAGGTGTTAGCTGGGCACAATTGCAAATCCATAAAAAAAAAATCCATTGGTTTGTTAAATATTGGTGGTTTTTATAATGGGTTGTTATCTTTTCTTAACTATGCGGTGGAAAAATAATTCGTCTCATCTGCAGTACGACAGATCCTCATTTTTGCTTCAACTGTTGATCAGTTACTCGATGAACTACAAGCTTTTACACCTTTATCTAATCCAACAATGAGTTAGATAAATTGGTATACTGATAACAATGAAACAAAATGGAAGATAAATTTGATACTTCGTCTGTAGCCTATCTACTTCTATGTATTTTTAAGCATTTTATGTGGCTTGTTTTATTTTGTTGTAGGTTTAATTTCCAATAAAAGATGTTTCAGATGATATCTTCTATACTTTACTCTTTCTATATTTTGACATTAAGGACAATGTCTCAATCTGGTTAAAGGGGAGGGAGGATAGTTGATATATAATATCAGTGTTTTTTTTTTTTTTCTGTTATCACTTTGTTCTTTAAAAAAATTCATTATGAATGGCGTGAGTAAAAGGTTTATTTATGCAATCTTGAGACGCATTCTAGTTCTAGAATAACAAAGTAAAGAGTACATTACTGAACTTTTGAAACACTTTCTAATTGGTTTATTTTTAATGTATTTTATGTTTGTTGCTTAAGTTTTTGGCAACTCTTGTCTAAATAAATTTACTTTGTTATCGATGTATAATTTAAAAATTGTTTAGTTTAAATCACTTTTTCTATCTAGGTTACTAAAGAATAACTTCTGAAATTATTTCTTGAGAACAATACTAAACATTGTGGTAAGATGGATGATTCAATATATATAGCCAAGAGAATTTTTATGTTTAAGTATACATATTCTTTTCTAAACTCACATATCTTTTGTGAGTGAGTGGAGAAGCAAACTTTCATTGATCTTTTAAAATGGTTAATTTGTGTTTGGAATAACATTAGTTGGGATGAGGAATGATTTGGTTGCTTAGCTGAAGGATGAAAAAAAAAATTATGGTGATAAAATGCTCTTATTTTGTAATGATTCCTTATGTCTTTCAAAAAAATAAAAATAAAAAGAAGTAAAAAAAAGAGAGAAAAAAAGTCAATTCAGTTCAATAAAGTCTTCATTCAATTTTAGAATACTAAAGTCATTAGGAAGCAATCTTATCACCGAACTTTGTATTCGTAAGTGTAGTAACCAGTATCTACAACCGGTAATAATAAATATTTATATATGTATAAATATACGTATTTTATTTGTATGTGGGGGATATTTTATTTATATATTGTTATTAGTAGTGTTTGTATAGGTTAAGGTCATACTATTAACATTGGGTTTAATTGCAAGACTTTAGATTTATTTTAGGGACCAAATTGTAATACTTTGAAAGTTTTAGGGGTAAATTCGTAAATACCAAAAATTAACCACTTAGTATAAAAATACACTTTTAAAAACCCTAATTCTCTCATTTTGGTCGAGCTACCCATTTTTAGAGAGAGAAGAGAGAAATAAAGGAGAGAGAAAGAGAAGAAGAAGAAGAAAAAGAAGAAGAAATTGGAATTTTGGATCTTTAGAGGTATATCACAACTAATTATCAATTTATTGGTGTTAATTTCTTTAAGTTTTGATTTCTGGAAATATGTATAATTAAGGATTTGATACGTATTTCGTTTGATGTTGTGAGAATTGATGATGATCTATAAGATAGCTTGATAAATTATGATGAATTGTGGAATTTCTGCTTGATAGTCTCTTGATCCAGGAATTTTATAAATTTTTGTAATTCGATTCTAGTTTTAAATTTTGAGTATATGAAATTATACATGTTTAGGATCATCTGAGACTTTGAATCGATTCAAAATTCCAGAAATTGAATTTGTTGTGAATTTACCAAAATGACCCTGAAATTCTAGAAATTCCTGTGTAAACAGTATAGTACAGTGAAAAATAATTTTTGTCCTACTGAATGATCTTCAAAAATTATGAATTTGTGGAATATGATAAGTTTATATGTATAATATGATATACTCGGAATTGAGAATTTAGATCAATGTGGTTGAAGTGTTATGAATTTCTAAAGTGTATCAGCTCATTGTAATATTTGATTAACAGATTTTTAAAGTTATAGAATAAAATAGTTTTAAAATACTTTTGGCAGTGATTTGGAAGTAAAATATTTATCATGGACTGAGATATGTGTTAAGAGTAATTATATGGTAGTTTTATAATTTTTGAGTTAGTATGTGATTTTATAAAATTAGGAGATTGAATATTGTTCAGTAAGTATCTTGATCCTGTCAGGTTTGTAGTTTGGATTCGATGGTGTGTATGGAATGGATTGTGTAGGAATTTTGATATAATATTCATATATAAGAAGGATATATGAGTCAAGAATGGTACATTCTGATTTTGGAGTAATTGGACATCATTTGATGTATTAGAAAAGTTTGTTAAGTCTAAGTGGTCAGAATGACAAGTTTTGAGAAATCAAGTATTTAGACCAATTTGATGTGTTAAATGCATTGTGTATAATTTTGTAAGCTATTTAAGTATTTGTGTGAATTGTGAGGCTTATGAAAGGATTGATCTCCATTGATAGGTTAAGGAGATTTAAGCCTTGTAACTGTAAGTGCTAAGAGGTAAGTATACTAGACTTACTACTGGAATCACAATAAACATAATAATTATTTTGTATGATTTTGTAAATGGGGTTAAGAATATGTTTATGATATGTCAAAGTATATTTTGATATGAAATGTGAATATATGTTTATGAATGTGAGCATTGACATTGAGCATGGACATACATGTGTTTTTTGAAAGTGAGCTTTCAAAATAAGATATGTTTAACAAAGAAAGCTTTTGAAGTGTAATATGTCCATGAGAAATATTTTGTGATTTGAGGGTACTTGAACTCACTGTTAACTTAGTAGGCATTTTATGTGATTTGTGGAGCCTGTATGTGTGGCCTTTCCTTCGGGATTGGTATATGTTATGTGTTCCGTATGTAGGGAGGATCCTATTGGTACCTAAAGGAAGTGTGAGTCATCACATTCGTGTGGTGGCGTATTGGTACATGTGAGAGGACTCACCGATGATCAGGGTGAGGGTTTGGCTTTTACCTTCGGGCATAAGCGTTATATATGTGTGATTTAAAGACCTCACTTGTACTATTCCTCTCATACGGTATGTCACCTACGAGTGACATTTGGCTCATTATGTGATATGTGATATGTAAGTCCTACTAAGTAGTAGTTGAGTGATGGTATTCCTATTATGTGTTTTGAAAGAATGTGTAAACGCTTACATGATATGTGATTTGATAAGATTATGATTTTGATTGATCACAGCATACCATACATTTGCATTGTGTACATATATGTATTTGTATTTGATATATGAAAAACTAGTATGCTTACTGAGTTTTATACTCATTATAGTTTATGGTGATTTCAGGTAAATAAGGTACATGTGTGCTTAGCGGATTTGGCAAGGCTTCTGCTGTTCCTTGGGTTCCCTAAGTTGTTAGGTTGCTAAGTGTTTCATTTGGGGACACGTGGTATAAGATATTTGATTTGTCCCTAGTGAATAAATACTTATGTATTATTTTATTGTGTGTGGTTGGATTTAGTTTAAGTTTCACCAAGTGTAGTAATGGATTGATTTTAAGTAAGAATTTGCAATGAATATATTCTGGGCTTCCGGTAATAAAGTTGCTACTGGTGACGTAGTAGAGTGTTAATCTCTGAGAAAACTCTGCGTATCTCCGGTTTACTAATTGTCCCAGTCATAATTCAATTACTATAATTCTAAAAGAAATTAAAATGAATGTTTAAGTATTATTGAATGAATGTAAGTGATGTCGTGTGTAAGATCTTTTGGGTCTGGGGCGTGACAGTAAGATTCACATAAAATAATTAAAGTCTTGAAATTAGCATGTAACAATAATGTTTTGACTTTAAATATTTGATTTTTCTATCTTTGGATCAATGTTAGTTTGTCTGTTTATTCCTAAATATAACTTTTTCTTGAGCGATTATTTGTTTCCAACTCCATGAGTGAATTCTAAGCCATTAAACAAGTTATTCACCTTTGAGGATATAGAGTTGAGGCTTTTATTTGGAAAAAACTTTTAAGGTTATATATGTTGTGATTTGTGGTAAGAAGGTTTTGGCTTAATTCACACACATAAAAAATTTTGGAAGTTATAATTGAAATAACCTTTATAGCGATTATGATCTTAAACTGACGTTTTGTTTGAAATACTTAGGTAGTGTTCAAATTTTATTTATGCTCGAATTGCTAAGGACTAGCAATAAACTAGTTTAGGGGTGTGATGAACACTTAAAATTACACATTTAATAAGATTTTTACATCATTGTTTTGTATTACTAGTGTATTTAATTTTCTTAACTTAAGTATATTTATAATATTGTACCTAATTATATTTTAACTATTTTGTGGTAGGTTCAGTAAAATGGGCATAACTTTTTACCTAAAGATTCAATTAGAGTGATTCTTAATCCTGTGAAGAGCTGATTCAATGGAATAACATATTATATTTCATAAAGCATTTGAAGTTCGAGTGTTTAGAGGGTGAAAATGGCCTAAAACAGAACTAATCTGCAGTACATGCCTAATTTGAACAGTCATCAGTATTTGATCGATAACTATAGAAATATGTATCTAATACATATGAGACAATGTAATTTAGAAATATAAGAGACTTATCTACAACTTTGATGTTGATAGCTAATTCGGATCACATCAATTCCAAATTGGATAATCAAGTGGGTGCCTTAGTGATAATCAATGTAAATTATTTTGCCACCATTCTTGACCTTCATCATTCAAGTGGTTCCCTCCTAATTTGTCTTGATTTATCCATGTTTTTATATAAATAGGTGGCTTGTTTATGCCTAAAACATGTAATTAGAAAGTTAGAATTTAGTTCAAAACACTTGTCCTTTGTATTATCTCTTTATAATATTATTTCTCTTATTTACTATTAAGTTATGTTATTTCTTCTTCTATTTCTTTTCTTTTTCTTTAGTTTTATTATGTCCAAATAATTTTCTTTATGTTAAGGTGAAAGGGTGAAACTCTTAGCAAGATAATAAAATATGCTTAACACTTATTCATGAATTTAATGCTTCATTCTTAAGTTATGAAAATTTATATATGATGTATTTATTTTATTTATAAAATTAATACCCTAACTTCTAAAGTGGTGATTCTTGATTTATTATTGACAAACTTTATATTTGGCACAATAAATTCTTGAAACCATTTACAAGATTTGGTGTATATCCCCTTTCTTATAAAGTGTGAGTCTTAATTTATTGTAGACAAATATAAAGATTGGCATAATAAATACTTGAACCCATTTATAAGATTTAGTGTAATGAAATAAATATTAAGCAATATATAAATGATGATGAACTTTAATTATTATATTTTTCGATTGAAATCTCCTTTGTGTGAGGATTCCAATTGAGTTATAAAAATAGTTAAATATGTTCTTACTTCTTATGCCAAGAGTGGATCCCCCTAACCTTAACTTTTATTTGAATTGATTAATTGAATTAATATTTGCAACATCTTATACTACATTAATTATCTTTAAAGTTATTATAGTTTGTAATTTTAATTCTACTTTCCTGTGGATCGACCCCGTTCTCATCGGATCATTTATTACTTCGACAATCCTGCATTTGGGAATAAACTCCTATATTCTTGACGTGTCAAAAGGATTTAATTGGTATCTTAGAAACCAATTTGTTGTAAATGTTTTTTTATACCTTAGAAGTCAAGTGTATTGATTCTTGGCCTTAGTTTAAGGCAAGCTAGTGGAATCCTCAAGATGAATTGTTTGGGGCGTGGACATAGGCCGTGTAGAGTGTCAAATCACGTAAACATTCGAGTGTCAATCTCTTTATCTCTTACTCTATTATTTATTATAATTATTCGTTAAATTTGTTTATATTTTAATAATTGCATAAATTATTTATATAGTACATTAATTTTTAAATACTTAATTCACCTCATTCTTGAGTTACTTATCTAGAATTTTCAATTTTCTTATTATTATTATTTTTTATTTATGTCCACCTAAAGCCTGTATAAAAACTTATTATATAACAATTGAAATAGAACATAATATAATAAAAAACAAATAAAGGAAAGAAAGCAATTATGATTATTATCTTTAACTAAAAAAATTAATTTTGTTAGTTAAACTCCTTAAACAACACTGGGATTTTATATTTAAATAATTTTGTGTTAGAAGTTAGGTGGTTGTCATCAACTTAAAAGGTTATCCTAATAAATGATATTGCATAACCTCCTTTATATATTTAAAACCTAACAACTTTTTACAATATAGCATTCTTTCCTACTTAATTATGTAACACATTTTCTTATACTTAACCCACCCTTAACAGGCTAACTTTGTCATATTATCCATTCTTGCTATCCTTCGAGGACAATATCTCATATGGTAATCTTTTATTGAATTTCAAGACACAAAATTTTAAGAATTCACATATAGATAAGAAATTAGGTCTAATTTAACACTACTTTATCATAGGTAAGGCACTTGCTATCAAACATCTACTTGGCCTTATAAATTTAAAATCCATCTAATTTCTATATAACATAGGACGTGACAATAGAAAACCCGCCTAAGTTATTTATGGGTTAAGCTGGCTATGACCCCAACCAAAATATTCTTATGTTTGTCCAAGTTCAACAATTAAGTCCATTATTGTTAGAAATAAGTTTTGCCATCTCAATTAAAAAAAAACCAATTAATGGTGGATGTCAAATTTGTGTTATTTTCGAGCCTATAACATACTTTAGGGATGGAAAAAATTAGGTAAGGTCAAGTTCGAATTGACTTGACCAAATTCTTGATCGGGACAGATTTCAAGTCCTATCCTGACTCGATTTTGGGTCGGGATGGAACCCAATTTTAGAAATTTCTTAGGCCTCTAAAAGCACTTTAACTCTTTATTTTTGTCGCCATTATTCTTTATCATTATCATCTAGTCAATGACCTTAAGGATCCAACAACAAGAAAGCTAGATAAGTTTGTAACTAATGATTAAGGCATGAAGTGCACCCCATGCTCTCAAAGCCCTTTTCCTCCTCTGCCATCATCGCCATGCCCACCACCTCCAATGTTGCCCCCACTTGTACACTGGCACCAAAAAAGCCATCGACCCAATGCTGTCCTCCAACACCATCATTAATTTATATTAATGGTCCACTGGAAACTTTGTTCCTTATTGACAATAATTTCAATGGTGCTACTAGCAGCAGTAAAATCCTAGCAAGTTTGCCAAATTTTGATTGCTTGTGGAGTTTTAGATCTCTTAACTTTCTGATGAGCTTTATATCTACATATATATACATATATATAGGCCATTTGATTAATCTTCATCATCTGCATATAATGAAAATATTGATAGTAAGCTCAAGATTTGACTAAATTTGTTATTTCAAGTTCGAGACAATCTCATGTTAGGTCAAAAAATTCTCAAACTCGCTTAGGTCTTTTGGATCCTTTAGAAAAAAGCCTCAAAAGGTCTCGAATTTCTAACCTGATCTTGTCCTGCCATGAAATTTTTGAGTCGAGAACATCAGATCGGGTCAAGTTAAAAAAAAATGCCCACCCCTAACATACTTGGCTCGCTTTCACACTTACACATTTTCTGTTAGGCTTATGTTTTAAAACTCGCAAGTATAATAAGTAGTAACATTGGGCCCACTAAATAAAATATGCCCACATAAAATGACTGATAAATTATATTTATTGTTAAGAAATTAACTATTTTTTCAATAAGGATTTATATTCTTAATTGAGGAGGTTTCATAGGTTACTTCTTTTTTTAGTTGTTTCTTTATTAGGTTCACCTTATTTTAGGTATTGTTAATATCTATAAGGAAAAAAAAAATATTATTCCTCCTTTATTTAAGGTGAAGTTCAATTTGTACACAAGAGAAAAACTATTTCTAGAAGAAATAGGTTATTATTTACCATAAATAAGGAAATTGAGTTCACATGTTTTAAAATGTGGAGTGCATTATTAACTCTAGAGTAGATAGTTTTTAGGGTAAGAGAAATGGTAAGGTATAATGAGATTAGGTGTACTTGTAGTTTGTGTATAAGAAGAAAAAAAACTCTTAAGTGTAGTTATAATAATTTTTCTACATGGTGAATTTTTCCTCTCCTCGTCCCTGGGGATGTAATTTTTCTTCAACTTAAAAGTTTTCCAAGTAAATCTTGTATTGTGTGACCGACGCTCTTCTTCATTTTTATTATCTGCCTATTATTTGTTTGATATATTGCTTGTACAGATTTTGGATGAGACCAAAAATCCCAACATTTATTGTCAATTTTTTTATCATAATTAAAATTAAACATTTCAGATGATTTAGTTTTTTTAATAATAACAATAGTAATTGTAAAGAAATAATTGATTTTTAAAAAATAAGTTTTATTACATTTAGAACGAACAAAAAAGAGATGAAAAAATTCTTTCCCTGCGCACACTACGAACATACGCTCCCCCCTCACTGTCCCGTTGGAGGTCTGAGCGCCCTCAATGCTTGCTTGTCGAGGAGCTTGCTGATTTGAGAACACCCACTATACTAAAGTTATCAAAACACTATTCACCTCGACTGATAGAGCAATCTGACTAGATCTCCATCTACGACAGACACCCACTCTCAACCTTTCGTTTAAGGCTACCATCAGCGTAAGGTTCTTCGGCACCATAGGCGAGGGCTTCATTAGATCGATACATCAAGCCCGTCCTGTTTGAATTGGGGATTTAGTCTATTCAAGTCCTCGTCTTTTGTAATGGGGTGGAATTTGGAATAATGTTCATAAAAAAACAAAAATTGGGATAGGGTTGGGAATTGAACTCATTTCTTATTTTAATTATTTTTTTAAAAATATAATTTAAAGAATTATAAAAAATTAAAAAGTTTCCATTTAAAATTTAATTAAACTATGCACTCATTTGTTCAAATAATGAACGACATAATCATGAGTTAAATTTTTTTAACAATTAAATTCCATTTTAAAAATAAAATAAAATAATTTTCAAGACCTTTTAATTCTTAAAAGTGGAGGAAAGTAAAATTAAAGCTTTTTAATGCACCATGTTAGAAATAATGCAAGTCAAGTTCTTTTAATCACTAAAATTTTATTTTAAAAATAAACTAAAAATAAGGGGATAAAGGTCCTTGATCAATCTCCGCTTTGTCTGTTATTGATTGCAACACATGAGTGTAAGTGCATGTTATTGTGAATAAGTAATAGAGTGATGAGTAGAGCATCGATTCCATGAAAAATTTGTGCCTATTCTTAATTAAATACTAAAATTGTGTCTCTTTGCCTTTATCCAAACAAATGTTAATTAGATTTGTTTATACTAAAACGAAATATTATAATGTTAATCAACCCTAATTGTGTAAATAATAAAATACAATCACTATATGAAAAGTATTTAAAATTATAGTTATCCCTCAATATGATTTTATTATCCCAATTTGTAATCCTTCGGTTCAATTATTACCCACAACACGAATCTCATTGTAAGTCTCTTTCTATGATCGAGTGATTATACTTTAATCTATCAAATTTTTATATTCTTAAAGTAATTCGAATAAATCAAGATTCATTGCGAACAAGTTATATTAACCATGCATATCATATGAGTATATTCATATCTTATATCGAAACTCGCAAATATCCACAATCATGCATTAATTTGTCTAGGTCTAAACACTAGGATGTCTTTTCTAAGTTTATCTAAGTGTTCCTTAATCATCCAATCACTATTTCTAGCATATTGAAAGCATTTATAATAAACAAATTGAATAATAAATTGAGTTCATAATAATGAGATTAAACAATTTAAGTATACATATTAAGTTCAAGTCTATAACCTTGGATAATAAAATTACATCAACATAATAAAAGTTTAATGATTAAATAACAATAATAAAACATGATACAACCAATCTAAACCGAATTTATGAAGACAAAATAGCTTCCAATCAATCATTGAACTTGGTTGAATCCTATAATAATTAGTCAAAATATTCTTGATTATGTAATCTCTCTCTAAAATAGTTTTAAATATTATTTTTTCACAATATAATGATGATTTTTGGATTAGAGAAGTGTTAGGATTGAAAAAATTGAGTTTGCATTAGGTTAAAGGCAAAACTCTCCATTTGGAGACGAAACAAAACATTTATATAATCAGCCCAATGCTAAAGCGTTCACTATGCAATGTTGGGGCGTTCATCATTGTAGCAAATCACTGTTTATAGTTACTGTAATAATTTATATTTTTACTTTAATTCTTTCATTTTTCATCTTATTATGATAAAATCCTGTAAAAATAATATTTAAAGTATAAGTAATTTTGAAAGTATTTAAAAATGAACAATTTTTAAAATAATACGAGGTTTAAATATATGTCTAATTTACACTTATCACTATCCATAAAAAGAAATTATGCTTACTCAAACAACATCGAGGTGTGAATGTAAGGAGCTTTAACATCTAGGCTATCTTAACTTTTACCCAAAAATTATTTTAGGATATTTGATATTATATTCTTTATATATATTTAATATAACATAATTTTTTTTGTTAAAGAACAAATACATAATTCATTTAACAATAATTTAAAAAAATAATTTAAAAAAAGTAACATTGATAAAAAAAATAGCGAGGACCTCAAAAAGATCAATTTATAAATCAATATATAATATATTACAATAAACAAATGGATTCACTTTGAAAGCATATTGACGAATAAAAAAATTTGAGCAAAGGAAGTTAAAAGATTGTTTGGTATCAATTTTAAAGTAGAATTTTTAAGAGAAAAAAACAATTCATCGTTTAATTGTTACTCATAGCTTTTAAGAAAAATTTATGTATTTACTTTAACAAACAAGTTTTTTTTAAGTTATGTTTTAAGAGAATTGAAGTAAAATTTATAAAATTAAATAAGAGCATTTTAGATATTTCAACACTTAAAATTTTTTCAAAATTTGAATTTTGTATAATAGAGACAAAATAATTTTTTTTCAATAAAAAGAACACTTTCTAATTTGCAATCAAAACCCCTGCAAAAATATTTTAATAGAGCTTTTAACATTAAAAAGAGTTCAAAAAGTCATACTAAACCGGCTTCAAGATGAAAACTTATGTTAAAAAAAAAAAAAAAAACTCCTTAGCTCTTTCAACTTCATCCCACCGTCAAAGATTTGATTAAACAATTTCATCTAAATCTAGAATTAAAGAAAAAAAAAATAGAGAACAAAGATTAGTGTTTCGTGCCTGAGATTTTTCATCTCATCCAAACTTTTTAACAAACGAAAATGAACAAACCTTTTAACAAATTGTGATGAGAATGTTCACAAAGAATACAAACAAACGAACAAGAAGGTGAGTTTATTATAGATAAATCTAACATATCATTATCTTGTAACAAGTCTCCTAAAGTATATTTTTATTAGTTCTCAAGATTTACCCAATTTAAATAAAATACAAGATGATAAAGGTTTGTGTGTTTTTGCCTTTAAGTGACTTTACTTGTTTCTAGTATTGTTGAAAAGGTGTTAGGTGATTGGATAGAATAAAAGAAAAAGGGAATAGTTGAAAGAATTAGATGTAAAAATAAAGCTAACCTAGAGGGAGAAACATATTGAGAATTGATTCTAGGGTTCAAGATAAAGCTTTTTTTGTGTGTCTATGAGCAAAGGAATCACCACACAATGGAATTCTCATACTCTCTTTTAACTCCACTTGTGAATTTTAATCATTTTCCAATCACTTTTGATTAAAAGTATTGTTACAATTTGTGAATAATATTCAAATACAAACAATTTCTCGGTGGAAAAGAATTTTAATAAAACTCTTCTCACAATTTTATCATGACTAAAAAATTGAGTCTAACAAAAATTGAACTATTAAATTAAAAGTGGATTATCACATTTTTAACCTTCATTTTCATTGCGCCAACTATTTTGTAGTTCAATAGTTAATATCGAAGATGTTAAGTTGAGTCGGACTTAAATCCCTTCAATTAAGGGTTATTTCTTTTTCTCTTATTTATGGAGAATTTATTGTTTTTTTCTTTAATTATGAAGGGTTGATATTATACTGATTTATAATATTATAATATTAAATTTTGAGATATATAATACTTATATTTTTTTAAAAAAAAATTATTTTTATTTGTTTTTGTCTACTTCAAATATGTTATATTTATACCTTCTCATATGAGTAGTTTTTAATTCTTATTTAAATGGGTTTGCGATGAGGAAAAATATACCGTCTTTTTTAATTTTAAAAGAGATTTAAAATGATTTTGTTAACTTTTAAAAATATATTGTATTTATATTAATAATTTAATAATAAAAAATTGACAATATCAACGAGTTTCAAATCTTTCTCGTTACACTTCAAAAAACATTTAAAAATAGTTTTTGAATACTAATTTTTTTAATCATTTTTTTCATGCGTGACTGAGACTGACTGAAAAAGATATCAACTGCATGTGAGTCAGTAATTGCCAGCTCGTTCAAAAAAGTAATAATTCTGTATAACTGCTCACACCTCTTTCTCTAATCACATCACAATCAACCCCGCAGCCAACGGTTGATGTTTACTTTGGACTCATCAATAAACCATTCAACACATGCATCCTCTCAACACGGCAACAATAAAATAATGTGATTGTAATTTTAAGGTCTTATCATTTAGACCCTTGCTTTTCGAGGTTTTATTAAATTAGAGCATAATCTTATCACATTTTTTAAATAAATCCATATGATAAATATTTCATTCATTATTAATCGTCAATGGGCATAATTAGGGGTGGGCAAAGGGAAAAAAAATGATTGAATAGAATCAGTCAGTTTTTAGTTGGTTTAGTTTGAAAATCGATTTTTTGGTCAATTTTATATATTTAAAATTGATCGATTAAGTTTCAAATCGGTTTAATTAAACTCAAAACACACAAAAAAAAAAAATCAAATTGTATAACTAGTTTAATTTAGTTTAATTCGATTTATGAAGTTTAAATTGATCAGTTCTACTTTTATAAAATTAATCAGTTCAATTTTCGATTCAATTCGATTTAGAACTAAACTAAATTAAATCGAAAACTAAATTGAAACTGAATTTATTCACCCTTAAGTAAAATTGAAAGTTTACAACTTAAGATTTAATTTTTTTTTTAAAAAAAATTATTATACGCCCTCTTATTATTCTCAATTGAACTCTACTTTTTACCTTAACAATTTTCTCCCTCAACAGTATGAAGTCTTTTTCAAATTAAACTCTTCTTTTTTTTTTTTCCCTCTCTTCAACCATGTTTCCCTTATAACTAAACCATAGATTATTTTTCTCTTAAATTTTGATATTTTTGTGATAAAATTCAATTTTCAATCATTTCTAACGACTCAAGTACCAATATTTTCTCTTTGGTGGTCAGCTCAATGTTCATGAATGTCTTCCATGTTGCCTTAATTTTCTTTTCTACATAATTTTTTTTAATAACTAATTAATCTAATAAGTGTAATTTCATTTAAGTGGTTATAGAAAATAGTATGTTTTTAAATGAACAAAACATTTCATTGTGTTTGCTACAACCAAACTCAATAAATATTTTTTTTTTTGTTTCCTTTAAATTTCTTTATAATTTGGGCACTTTTGGATGCTTCTCATTCTATAGTCACATTAAATTTTGTTTTTCTTTATTATCAATAATTTTACCTTTCGTGGTTTTACTAATTAATAAAAGAGTATTGACAAAAAAAATTAATTACAAAATAAATCACCTAACATCAAGCATCAACAATTAGGAGTTAACCCAGCCCCAAACACACACACACACACACAAAGTTAAAACATATTTACTAAAATACAAACAAATTATGTCTTTATTTAATAAAAATTAACATTATACCCATGGAGTTGGCGACAAAATATATATAATTACAATATAAAGTTTATACACTAATTAACGAGATACTAATTCACAAGTGTTATATATTAATAAATTATTTATTATTATATTATTTTATTAAAATATTAGTCGAATTTTAACTATCAACGAGTGTCATATTATAGATAGGATATTAACATTATCAACCCTTGAGGTTTACACAAATTATATTTTAATAGTGATTTTTATTTTAATTACACTGTCATTCTCTCTATTTAATTTAAAGAATGAAAATGACCTCAAAGTTGTATTTTTTTTATCACATAAATAGTTAAAATATTTTCAAAGATTAAGAATATTTTCATCTTTTAAATTAAGTATAGCAGGTGATAATATAATTAAAACTAAAATATCATCAAAATTATAATTTGTACAAACTTTAGGGGGTAACAGTTTTAATAACCTAATATAGATATATTAATTAATAATTATAATATAATTCACATGTACAATATTCTTGACAAAATTGGAAACAATAGGGGGTCTAAATGATAAAAGCCAAGTTGAGCAGACAAGGGAGGAACGGTAAGAAAATTCAAAAATTTGAAAATGAAGCGGGCCAAGGCCATTTTTTTTTTTGCATGTGGAGGTCTGAATTCTGATGGCCGTTAAGGCGTTTAACTAAAACTTTTTCAAATTTTGAAAAAAATCCCCCAACCCCCCTCTCCTTCTTTCGACGCCGCGCTCCCATCCATTGCCTTGAAAATTTAAGTTATAAAACACACAAAAACACACGCACACAAGTCGCAGATTCTCTCTGGATATTTCTGATTTCTATATAAACCCGTCTCTTTCAAATCGAAAATTTATGTTATTTATAAATACTGGCCTCGCTTCCCCTAACTGAAGACTTTGGCTTCAAAGTTGAAAAATATCCGTGACGGCGAGGCCAAAGCTTAGATTAGATCTGTTGGCAATCTCGCCCTCGTGCTTCCTTCAACTACTACTTTACAATTGTAACTGTAAGCTCTCTATTCTTTCTCTTGGGTGGGAATTTCACGTTTGAAAGAAGATCGATAAAACTTACTAGTCAGCAAACAGATGGAAATACATATATGAAACTTCTCGTATCACAAATTTTTATTTTGTTTTCTTCTTTTTTTTGCTGTATGAATGTGTTAATTGTTTGAAGATTGATGCAAATTGTACATTTACATTTGAAGCTTTCCTTTAACATAAATTTATAAGAATGGGTTTTTGGTTAATTGCTCCATTTAGGCTGACCTGTATACATGCAATGAATCTCTTATTGTTCCGCTCTCTTGCGTTTCTTTGTATTCGTTTGTTAAATTCCATCTGGGTTTAACTTAAAATGTTTATATCTCATCTGGGTTTTTCAAATTTGGAATGTCATATTTTTAATTTATTAGCAAATTTATGCCTTTTCTTTTTTTTATATTTGATTTCTTTCGTCTTGTGCTAAAATTTCAAAATTTTGTACGATCTTGAAGAATGTGATAAATTGATAATTTATCTAAACCATTTTCTGTTTCAACATCTGAAAATGGATATCTGAAATGGGCGCATAGTCAGTTGTACGATACTTCATTGTGTAAAATGTTCCCTTTCTATGTCCTTGATATTGGAAAGTCTCGGATAGAGCTTCTTTTAGTTGATTAACGTATTTTAATGGTAGCAAGTTCAATACCTTTTTGATGTTTTTAGATTAATTATAATTTCTTCTGCAATATTGATTATTGACCATAAACTGTTTGATTGCTGTCCTCCCAGAATGGACTCACTCCCAGATGCAATTGTTCAATACATTTTATCCCATATGAATAATGCAAGGGACGTTGCACTTTGTAACTGTGTGTCCAAGCGATGGAAGGAATCAATTCCTTACCTTAAAAGCCTGTACTTTCCTCGAAACTCTTTCGATAACCACAATTGTAGTGAAAGTCCTGATAACATTGTGTCAAAGATGATATCGTCTATTGTTTGTTTAGAGGAGCTTGTTGTGTACACCCCATTCTCTAGGGCAGGCCTTGCCTCGTGGCTAATGCTTTCAGGTTCCACGCTCAAGCATCTTGAGCTTCGAATGGATAATCTTGCTGATTATCAGGCATGTCTGGAGAGCCCCTCGAAATTGGATTGTATTAGCAGTGCAAAGAATTTGGAGTCCCTCAAGCTTTGGGGAGTGCTAATGGCTAGTTCCCCCAAGTGGGATGTTTTCCATAACCTTCGGAACCTTGAAATTGTTGGTGCGAGATTGGAGGATCCCGCGTTGTCCACTGCACTTAGGGCGTGCCCTAATTTGACCAACTTGTTGCTGCTTGGCTGCGAAGGGGTTAGGTCAGTTTCGATTGAGTTGCCCCATTTGGAGCAGTGCAAGCTGGACTTTTATGGGTTGGGTAACTGCTCACTCTCTCTCTCTTGTCCGAAAATCCAATTCCTTGAAGTACAAGGCTGTAGTTGGATTAGGGCTCGGGAGACAAATTGCTTGAGGAATCTCTCAATTTCCAATAATGCAGGTAATTTTCTTAATTAGGAGTTACTAATTGCAAACTTTGATATTGTTCTTTAATACTGTCCAGTTTTTCCTTAGTTCATACTATAGATGCAAAGTTTATATTCAAATTATAAATGTAACTGATTATATGTCCGTGCAAGTGCTTCAGGGAGAGTCTACATGGTTGACTTTGGGAAGCTTGTGGCTCTTGAGTCCTTGACCTTAAGAGGGGTTCAATGGTGTTGGGATGCAATAAGCAAAATGCTTCAATGGGCAAGTGAGGTGAAGCATCTATACATGAAGGTAGAATTCACTGGGGACTTTGATACCCTTCAACCCTTTCCGGAGGTCGACTTTGTTGATTTCTTTAATAACCATCCTAAGCTGCAAAAGTTTGATATCCATGGAGCCATGTTTGCTGCTCTCTGCCAGAAGAACAGCCTGAAAAATGTGAGTTGATGACCTTGTGCTGTTGTCAAATATCATCTTAGGTCAACTAATGGAGATACGTTCTTTCTTTTTTGCAGGTAGAGTTGGGTTTTGTGATTCCATGTCTGGAGGAGGTGGTGATCTCAGTGAGATCACCATTAAATGCTGAACAGAAAATGAGCACACTTGAGTCACTGTTGAAGTATGGGAAAAATTTGAAGTCAATGGTAATAAGAATTCTTCAGATGAAGAGTAACCACAGCAGTTCAGATGATTTCTTCGATGAGATTTGCAGGTTCAGATGCATGAACCGCAGGATAGTTCGAATTGAATAAGCCTATATCAGGCAATTCCCTTCGCATTTATCCAATTTCAGTTTAACACTATTTCCTGATTAACAGTTTTGACTGGTGATTTAATTAGAACTTTAATCATTCTTTAATGATTGGTTTCATAACAGCAATTTCTCTCTGTTGTTTACTTTCTGTTGCAACCAATGTTGTATTTAACATTCTGAATCCAATAGACATCTGATATTTTCTTTTTATGTTCATCTGGTATTTGCATAACTAGCAGATACAGTTGCACTGCTCTATTTTAAGTTAGAGTAGGCTTAATGCATAATCAGATTATGGTTTTCATACAATATTGCTATAATTAGAACTAATGTATGTGCTGCAAAAGATATTGCCGAAGAATTTTTATTTTTTGGCCCTGTTTAGAACTCAATTTAATGCTGTGATGGCCATCTTTATCTGCAATAGTTGCATAAAGTATTTGCTTCCTCAAAAAAAGGTCTGAAGTAGATGGAGATGAAAAAAAGGAAAACTGGGGCAGACATATCATTCTGCAAAACAAGACAAATAGGAGGAACTTCATACATTCTTGCTTTTTCCAAACAGTGAAGAGCAAGCTTCGAAAGACAATAAGCAACTTTATTTGCATCTCCAGGGCTAAAAATAACATTAGTAATGCGGTCTGAAGATTAAAAAAAGGCATTGTTTTTCGAAGCACAATAAAGCCAATGAACAATTCTGAAGCTTTCTTGTAACCACCGAATCAGAATCTGGAATGGTTAGAGCCAACCTGCAAAGTTACGCTGAAACCACACCCTTATGCATAGCCATGGATTCAGCAACCTCTATGGAGGAGAGGAGCCCAGAAAGAAAATCAACACCTGAAGCCATGACAAGGCCATGCGCATTCTTCATAACCCATCCTAAGCCAATACTGCAAGACTTGACATCAATGCAGGCATCCGAATTAATCTCAAAGAAACGTGGGTCGGTCCAAATACAAGGAAACATGTTTAGGTGACAGCACAGGGCACTCGCTGATGAAATTCATCAAGAAGTTGAAAGGCCCAATTGACAACACCAGAAACATCTATACAAAGAACTACTGAGATGGAACTTCCTGTTACGCCATAGCAAAACAGCGGAGGCTTCAAACCCCTGCAATACTCAGCGAATCCTCGCATTCACGTGATAAGAGAAAGTCTTTGAAATCAATATGGGCAAGGGCAACAAAAGCAAATGTTGTTGACCCTACAAAACTTCACTATCTCGATTTGTTTACGCAGCATATGCAAAGGAAAAGAAGATGTTTCCATAATTTTCCTCCCCTCAGACAATGTTTCACAAGCGTTTTAAAGGAGATGAGGCATCTCATTTTTTGCCAGCCATTGAAAGTTCAGACTCACTTGCATGTTTGAAATAGATAATTGACTCAATTCTTTCTTGAAGCGATTCCATCACTACTGAATTTTGACGACTTCCAACCCAATAACAAACCAAAACATTTCTGGTAAATCAAATTGTTGTTACCCAAATGAATAAATAGCCTTTAAAATATATCCACAACTATGGCAACAGTTCATGATTAGTGAACTGACTGATTATGCAACTACAAGCCATAATTTAACATATTGCCCTTCAGATCATAATGAGAAGCTCTCCCAGAAATAAATAAATAACAAATTGCTATATTGTTATTCCTTTGGTTTGGCAAATGATAATTGCAAACCATTGTGGCATTGGTCCCGCACACTCGGACTACTAATATTATTACTACTAATATTATTAACAAGACAGAAATTTTCAGACCATTAGCACCACAAAATGCAACACCCATCCCCCATATAGACAATAGAACCCATTTCTCAACATGTTAAAAGGGCCAAGAAATCACCATGAATAGCTCAAGTCAATATTGTCGAAGGGGTCAGTATCAACATAAATACAACACATCAAGTGACAAGTATCTTATAGCTCATGCTGGTTTAGAAATGAAGAATTGAATTTCTCTGTATCATATCAAAAGTTGGATGCTTAAATGTATCAAAATTTCCTGGTACAGTATTTGTTTCTTCGAAAAAGGGAAAAAATGTTCTGAACTTTGCCGTTTTACCAATAAACATGATGTGAGTAGTAAATCTAAATAAGCTTCTTCTTTTGAAAGTATCGCGTCAAGTGCCACAGCTGCAGAGCTGAAACCACAATGCAGACTCCCAAGGACATGATACTGTACCATGCCACTCTGGCATTTGTTTTTTCACTCACTTCCCTCATCTCTGCTTCCCTGTGCAGATATCCCATGGTAGGTGTTAACTTAATATAGAAACAGAAAACTTAGAATCACTTTTGACTACAATAATAAAGCTTACTTGCTCTTGAGATAGAGTAGATTCTCATGGATGGCCTCTACTGCTCCTTCAAGTTTCCTCAATTCAAGCTCCACACCCTATTTGTTAGCAATGAAAGACAAAATCTAACTTGGTCAAGGGTAATAAACAAAACAAAAGCATAAGGAGTTACAAGTATGTGCTAAACAAACTAGCACCAATCATATGAAAATTAGTTCTTTAATCAAAATTTCTTCCAAAATTGTTGTTGACCAAGTTAAAGCGCCATTAATAATCAAATTTGAAAACTGATGCCAAACAATCCTGGACACAGTGAACAACTGAAGTTACCAAAAGAATGTGACAAGCTTCATATTTATACAATTGGCATTTTTCTCAGAAACACCATAAGCTTGTTCTGGGCAGTAAAAAGTATAGATTACGATTATCATGATACTGCCCCTTCGTTACCAAAACCTGATGAGAATAAGTTGTGGAAAAATATGAAGAATGCCAAGGTGAATGTCCTGCAGACATCTTGGCATTATTTAATCACCGCTTGTTCAAAGGGAAATGGATGGGATAAAGCGATACAGTGCTGTCTGTAAAGCCTACTAGTCATTGTTATGTTTGCTCAGCAATCAATTCTAGGGCTTTTAGTGCTATGCCACCTTCTGGGTTATTCATTTCATGGTGCAGCTTTCAGCAAAGGGTATGAAAATTACATTAAAAGGCAGTGGCAGAGCAATCTGTGGCTAAATAATAGTGCTGTGCTCTTTTTATGTCAAATATTTCATAAAAATTATAATCTCAGACAATTAAACTTGACAAAAAAAAATAATAATCTGGTTACTCTAAGAAAACCAAAGAAATGCTAAAATTACTCACTTCAATTTTCTCTTTTCTTGCAACTGAATCCCAATCCTTGGCTGCAATTCCAGTTTTCCAATCGATGTTTACACTTACATCTCCACCGGACGGATTATGGCCATCCACCCAAAAACATGCCAGGTAGTTTCCAGCTTCATGAGTAGTAAATGCAAACTGACCATATGTTATATTCTCTTTGAGATGAAGATTGTTTCCATAGGGTGATGTCACCTATTGTAGAACACAAACCACTTTTACAAAATGCAAGCAAGTAAAGAAGAAAAAGGTTGACCATTTATCTCCTTGCACAATTTCAACTAAACGAGACGTTTCATCTGAAAACGTTAAATTCATACTTCATTCACATATGAAAGAAAAACTACAACTTTTTTGTAACCTAAAAAAAAACACATTCCGAATGTCATTTCCCATGACCAAATTCAAATTTCATAAAAAGCACGTTCTTCATTCTGTGTTAAGCCCCAATGCCAATGCTTTCTAAGACAGCAACTATCAAGTGCACCACCTTCTTAAAATTCATTTTCTGAAACGTTATATATCTAGCGATTCTTCAAATAGTACTACACTGGCTTCCAAGAAGCAGTTTTATCTATTATTACTCATCACTAAAAGATGAAGGCGAAACTGCTTCTATCTATTCAGATTAATGACAAGAGCAAATTTGCCGAATTAACTAACCAACCAACTAACTAATTAAACACCCAAAACATATCTTTAACAACTACTGTATAATATATTCACTGCATATCTTCAATATGTTAATTACTAAATTAATTCAGCTACATGACTCTTCCCCAATTAATTGGCCACAAAATTCAATGTTTATAATATTTGCAACACTAAATTCAACGCGTTTGATGCAAAATTTTCCTAACTGTACAGAAAGCACAAACCTAACCGCACCTAATGAACAAAATCAAAAGTCAAACCTCCTAAATTTCTAGTCTAATCTCAATTGATCCAAAAGCAATAGGACCAAATCGTAAATAAGGATTTTTTTTTTTTACCTTGACAGAAATAGTGGGGATGTGAGAGTGATCTTCGGAAACGACGACGTAGTCGGCCAAAACGACGACGTTGTTCTGGATTTCCTCGGAGACGCATTTGGTTCCGGTCGCTGGCAGATTCAACCAGATGGCGTTGCTAGCGAGAATGTTAATCGTTAAACAGAGGGCGAAGAGGGGAAAGGAAATCTCTCTGCGCACGTTAACAGCAGTCTTCGCCATGGCTGTTACGGATTTCTCTCTCTTTAGAATTTGTCTCGCTGGCTTTTGAGTAAGAATTACGATGATGATTGTGTTTTTGGTTTGCCTTCGAGTTTTGAAAAAATTAAGACACCTTCCACTTGGATCTGTTTACGTGCAGCAATTGATTTTCTTTCTTAAATTTTAACGAACGTAATTACATCTGAGTCCCTTATTTGTTAGTCTTTTCTACATAAGAGTATACCTTCTTCATTTATAGTAAAAAGATCCCCGATCTTGTTGAAATGATCAACGAGGGTTTGTCATTCGATGGATTTGAGCAATAATCTATTTGATTCATCATTAAGCTAATTACTGATTTCTCAATTCAATCTATCAAAATATAAAATTTAATTTGATTCAATCCATTAAAAAAGTTTCAAATCTAAGCCAATCAAAAGTTAAAATACGGTAATTTGATTATGTTCAAAATTATTAAATAAATTCAACCGCTTGAATTTAAAATAAATTAAGTCCATTACACTATAACTTGATTATTATGTGTTATGTGTTGGGAAAATTGGACTATAGTTTTAGGCTTACTAATCCTACTTAAAAGACTCAAGAAAATAACTGAGTTCAAAAATAACTTAAATTCAAATATAAATAATAAGTTTATTTTATTAATTAATGACATTTTTTTTTTGAATTTGAATTTTGAGGTGATAGAAATAATGAGATAATGATAATTTTTAAAAATTATTTTATTTATATTAGGATATATTTTTTTTCTATTGGATTGGATTGGATTTCTCAAAGTAAGCACGAGTCAATCATTAAGAACAAATTTTAAAATTTATAATTCAGATCCATCAATCTATCAAATTTGATAAAAAATATATATATATATTGGTTTAGTTAGATTAAACAAATTAAATGGATTTAATTGAATTCTAAACACTCTTAGACCAAAGTACCCTTATTAGATTGAATTTTAACCTACAATGTAGCAACAACAACTTAATACCAAAGATTATTTCAGTCATTTTAATAGGTGTCAGGAGCCTACTACACCCACTAGCTAGAGAGAGTTAAGTTATTTATGGAGCCGCCCTTATATGGCCATTTAATCAAAGTGTGCCAACTAGATTAAACTTTTTTTCTCATTTGTCTAATCAATACTACAATTAGTTTATTTTAAAGTAAACATATATTTAATGAATGGTCTCCTTTCATATTAAATTTAAGAGAAGGCAAGAAAGTAGTTAAGTTAAAAGGGAGTTAGGAAATTCTGAATTTAGATTCTCGAATTATGCCATAATAATTTTAATTAGTGTAGATGTCATAGTCTCCTCGTATAAAGTTGGTGTTTAAGAAAGCAAAAAATGTGTTACGGACCTTTTAAATGAAAAACAAATAATAAAAATGGTGATTTTTGGTTCGGAGAATGGAAAGGAAATAGAAAAAGAGCGAGGGATTGAAATAATTTCATTACTTAGTTAGTGTAAAAATATTGATTAAAAATTATTAGGATATAATTTAAAGAGCAATCTAAGTGCGTAGGGGACGGAAAGATCGAAGACGGATATAAAAGAAGGCAAAAAACAAAGATACAGTGCCCAAGTGTGAGCACCGCGGTGATTGGGTGCTGGGCGTTGTGATGCCCAAAATAGAACCTAAGCGTTGTGGCGCCGGGTGATCAGTACTATGGCGACCAGGCAAGCACACCAGCGTCACGATGATGAGAGCTAAGTGTCGCGGCGTTAAGCGCAATGATAGGTTTCCCGCTTTAGTTCAACTTGTTTCATCTCTCACTTGCTTCGAGACTCTTTAATACGACTCCTACACGTTTATGGTAAATCTAAGACGTTCTAAAGTCTATATAAAAGTTTTTTATTAGCTTGTAAATATATCTTTATGAGAACCTAAGAGATCTTAATGATCATTGGATAAATCTTTGTGATTAAGCATTCTTTGTGAGAAAAAATTCCTAAATTGCAAGAGAGAGTGTTCTTTGTGAGTCTTTCTTGTAAAATGTGTACTTTGTGAGTGCCTTTGAGATTCAATAATAGAAAGAGTGATCTCGATCCACCGTGGACTTAGGCAAATTGCTGAACCACGTAAATTTTCTGTGTGTTCTTTTTCTACATTTCTCTCTCTTTGATTCCTTAATTACTTGTTCAACACTATTTGCTTGGGTGATATTACTTGTTTGTGTGCTTCTGCTTCAACAAACTGGTATCAGAGGTTAGTTCTAAGCAGACATGACCACACCCAAGTATGAGGTGGAGAAATTCAACGATACGAATGACTTCAATCTGTGGAAGATGAAGGTAAAGGCGTTATTGGTGAGCCAAAGGCTAGGCTCAGCATTAGAGGAGACTATAACTCCATCTAGTAAAGAAGAAAAGACGTTATAGTCATCTAAGGCTGAAGCAGAAAGAAGGGACATTCAAGAAAGAGCTCACAGTACAATCATTCTATTATTGAACGATGATGTACTAAGGGAAGTAGCAAGTGAGACAACGATGATTGGTCTTTGGAAGAAGCTTGACTCCCTTTATATGCGGATATCGTTGGCCAACAGATTGCATATAAATAAGAAACTGTATCAGCTGTCCATGTCAAAGGGGATGCCGATGAAAGATCATATAAACGCCTTCAATAAGATCATCTTTGATCTTGAGTCTATCAACATCAAGATAGAAGATGAAGATAGAGCAATTATCCTGCTGAGTTTACTCCCCAAGAGTTATGAGAGCTTTGTTGATACGCTACTCTACGGTAGAGAGAGTTTAATGATGAGCAATGTGAAATTATCATTAAACTTAAAGTTTTTAGGGAAGCAGATTAAAGGTAATACAAAAAGTCTATCTGTAAGAGAAAAGCCCTCATATAGAGATGGAAGGAAAAATGGCTCAAGGTCAAAGTCCAAGGCTCCTAGGAAGTGTTATTGCTGCAAGAAAGAATGGTACTTCATAAAGGATTGTCCAGAGAAGAAATCATAAAACAAAAAGAAAGCGGATGCTGCACTAGCCAATGATAACAACTATGATAGCACAGAGACACTCGTCGCTACTGGTGGTAAGAATACTGAACAATAAGTTCTTAATTTTGGTTATACTTTTCACATGTGCCCACACAAGTCTTAGTTTGTAAATTTCCAGCTCATTAGTGGTGGTAAAGTGTTAATAGGTAATGATATTGCATGTCAGATGATGGAAATTGGTAGTGTTAAACTTAGGTTGCATGATAGCCGACTGAGAAAGTTGACAGATGTTAAGTATGTTTCTGACCTCAAAAGGAACTTAATCTCACTAGGGACTTTAGACTATAATGGGTGTTCCATCAGGATCGATGGAGAAATTTTGAAAGTGTTGAAGGGTTCCATGATGGTAATGAGAGGAGAAAAGCACAAAGGTGTTTATGTGCTTAAGGGTGAAGTTGTGAGTGATTTTGCATTATTCTCTGTAGATGATGAGAGTATGCAAACCAAGTTATGGCATCTTAAACTAGCACACCTAAGCAAAAGAAACCTGAATGAATTATTTAGTCAAAAAATGTTTGGTGAGGATAAGTTCCAGCCCTTGGAGTTTTGTGAGTATTGTGTGATTGGGAAAGTACATAAGGTGAGGTTTAGTACCGGCAGGTACAAGACTAAGGGGACTCTTGACTACATACACTCGAACATTTAGGGACTAGCTCAGACAGCTACTAGTAGTGGTGTCAGGTATTTTCAAGGCTTAATTGATGCCTATTCAAGGAAGCTGTAGGTCTATGTGTTGAAGAGTAAGGATCAAGCATTTGATGTATTCAAGACTTGGAAAGCTCTTGTTGAAAATTAGACTGACAAAATAGTGAAGAGGTTGAGAACTGATAATGGCCTCGAGTTTTACAATAGAGAATTTGATCAATTTTATGCCAAGCATGGGATAGCGAGGCATAGAACGATGAGATCAACACCACAATAATAATGGTGTAGCTGAAATGATGAATAAGACCCTGCTTGAAAGGGTTAGATGCATATTTACCAATACAAAGATGTCCAAGGCATTTTGGAGAGAAGCGGTAGTGACTGCAGCTTATTTGATTAATAGAAATCCCTCATCAATAATTGACTTCAAGATGCCAGAAGAGAAATGGTCTGGCAATCCTCCTAAGTATGACCACCTCAGAATATTTGATTGTCCTACCTTTGTACATGTTAAAGAGGGAAAATTGAAACCTAGAGCCATCAAATGAGTATTTATAGGATATCTTGAATGAGTGAAATTATACAAGGTATGGTGTAAATATTTGACACCGCCAAGGAGTATCATAAGCCGTGATGTGACATTTGATGAGACGGCCATACTGAAAGCCTCACAAGAAGATGAGAAAGAAGAACCTGTGCCCAATGAAGACTCAACACCCGAGTTAAAAGAAGTTGAAGTGGAGACTGAGAGTATATCTAATATGCCTCCATATCAGTACTTCAACAAGGAGATCCTTGAAGAAGAACCAAGAACACCGACGAGTTCCTCCAAGTCCACCCAAAGAAAGATTATGACTTCTAAGATGAAACTGGAAGAGTACCAGCTAACTAGAGACATGCTAAGGAGAACAATTAACTCACCAATCAGGTATGCACAAGTAGATTTAGTAGCTCATACTTTTAATTCTGCTTACACTCTTGAGTATGATGAGTCTAGAACATATGGTGAAGCTATGAAGAGTGAAAACAAAAAAGAATAGCAGTAGGCCATAGAAGAATAGATTAGTTCTGTTAGGAAGAACAATACCTGTAGGTTAGTGGAGAAACCTCAAAGAAACTAGTTGGGTGCAAGTGAGTATATAAAGTGAAAGAGGAGATACCAAGGATAGAGCCTACAAGATTCAAGACTAGGTTAGTTGCATAAGGTTTTACTCAGAGAGAGGGAGTTGACTTTTATGAGATTTTTTCTTTAGTCGTCAAGCACACATCCATTAGGATTTTATTAGCCATATGTGTAAATCTTAATCTACATCTAGAGCAAATAGATGTAAAGACAACTTTTCTGCATGGAGAGTTTGAAGAGGCGATATACATGGCATAGTCAGAAGGGTTCGAGGAGCCTGAAAAAGAAGATCATGTTTGTTTGCTAAAGAAGTCATTATATAGGTTAAAGCAATCACCTAAACAGTGGTATAAGAGATTTGATGAGTTTATGATGGCTTGTGACTTTAGTAGGAGCAAGTATGACTGATGCATATTCTTTAAGAACATAAGATGTAGGATGATATATTTGCTTTTATACGTCGATGATATATTTATCGCATATAAAAATATGGAAGAAATACAGAAGCTCAAAAAGCAGTTGAGTGGCGAGTTTGAAATGAAGGATTTAGGAGCAGCAAAGAGAATATTGGGTATGGATATTGTGAGGGAAAGAAGAGATGTTATCTTCTTGTCCCACCAGCGATATATACTAAAAATTCTAGGTAAGTTTGGTATATCCAATACAAAGGTTGTCTCTACTCTTTTGGCCATGCAATTCAGACTTTTAGCAGCATAGTCGTTGATATCTGAAGAGAAGAAACTAAAGATAAGTAAAATACTGTATACAACCGCTGTGGGGAGCATTATGTATGCAATGGTTTGCACAAGACTAGATATAGCACAAGCTGTGCATATGGTGAGTAGATACATGATAAATCTGGGTAAGGATCACTGGCTTGTAGTGAAGTAGATTTTAAAATATCTCAAGGAGACGTCGAATCACGGGTTGATATATAAGAAGGATGAGGAAAGCAGTGAAATGATAAGAGGATACGTAGACTCAGATTATACAGGTGATCTAGACAAAAGAAGATCGTTGATGGGCTACGTATTCACAGTGTCTGGGTGTAGTGTGTGTTGAAGATCAGTTCTACAACAAGTGGTTGCACTATCTACCATAGAGGCAGAGTATATAGTTATTGGTGAAGCTATTAAAGAGGTCGTGTGATTGAAAGGCATATGCGTGAAGGTATTGACTAGTGAATATGTGAACACCAATGTATAATGTGATAGCCAGAGTGCCATACACCTAAGTAAGCATCAAGTGTTCCACGAGAGGTCGACATATATTGATATGCGACTCCATTTCATTCGAGAGATTGTCTAAGGTGGTGAAGTTAGTTTAACGAAGATAGCATCATCTAAAAACTCTGCTGACATGTAAACTAAGCCACTACTGTCGGTTAAGTTCATCCTATGCAATGACTTAATTGGAGTCACTACTTCATGAGGGTAACCGAAGATGCGGAGATGAGAGATCGAATTACTTTGTGGATGATTTTGAATCAGTGAGAAGATTTGTGAGGATATTGATTGAAAATCATTGGGATATGATTTGGAGAGCAAGCCAAATACATAGGGTACACGAGAATCGAAGACGAACGTGAAAGGAGGCGAAAGACGAATGTGTGGTGCCCAGGTGATGGGCGCCGCGACGCCTAGAACAGAACCTGAGTGTTGCAACACCAGGTAACCAGTGCCATGGTGCCCAAGTAAACGCACCAGCGCCATAGTGCCCAAGTAAACGCACTAGCGCCATGGCACCCAGGTGAACGCACTAGCGCCGCGGCGATGAGGGCTGAGCTTAATAACAGGTTTCTCATTTTAGTTCGACTTGTTTCATCTCTCACTTACTTCAGAACTCTCTAATACGACTCCCACACGTTTAGGGTAAACCTATGAAGTCCTAAAGACTATATAAAAGTTTTCTATTGGCTTATAAACAAATCTTTGTGAGAAACTAAGAGATCTTAGTGATCATTGGAGAAATCTTTATGATCAGGCCTTCTTTGTGATTTTTTATTAAAGAAAATCCCTAAATTATAAAAGAGAGTGTTCTTTGTGAGTCTTTCTTGTAAAAGGCGTGTTTTGTGAGTGCCTTTGAGATTCAATAATAAAAAGAGCGATTTTGATCCATCGTGGACAAAGCAAGTTGCTGAACCACGTAAATTTTTTGTATGTTCTTATTCTACCTTTCTTTCTCTTTGATTTCTTAATTATTTATTTTTTATTATTTACTTGGATGATATTACTTGTTTGTATGCTCCCGTTTCAATAGTTAGAATATAGAATCATTTGTGAAAAGAAATGAATAATATTTTATTTAAAAGAAAAAAAAACTTTTAACTTTAATTTTTGTACTTAATTTTAGTAAGAATTTTAATTAACATTAAATTATGTTTAATATAAGTTAGTTAATTGAAATAACCCTATTTATTTTTTTGGTTTAATGGTGAATATGGTTTAATTTTATTATTTAGCATTTAAATTTGTTAAAGCTAAATATGGTTTAATTTTATTTATTTATCCATTAAGCTTGTTTATTTTATAATTTAATAGGAGCTTTAAGTTAATTTTGACTTAATTAAAAAAGTAAATTTTTTTTATTTTTTAGCTGAATATAAAAGTTTAAATTATTTAATTAATTTTCTTCTTTAAAATATTCATACTTATATGATATATTTACATTCATATTCATATAAAATCATTTCTTTCTTATATGTCTATTACATACGTTCTTTATCGTTTTTGGTAAAATTGTAAATCAATTGTTTGAAACATATAACTAATATTTTTTTTAACTTTTATTATTTTGATGAATTTTATGTTAATATTTTTTAATATATATTGTAGAAAATTCCTCCCCCTCCTTTTCTTTTATTTTGTTATAAATTATAACTACAAAGTTGTGTTACAACTTTTTTAAAAAAAAAACATATGTTTTAAAAAATTGCAATGACATATTTAACTTTACATTGTTTTAATACTAATTTACATAGAAAAATATTATTTATTCATACATTTATATTTTTTATTATTAGTTTAACATTGAAAGTTTATAAAGGTATAAATATAAAAGTATTATTTTTTAGTTATTTTTTAATTAATAAATAAATAATTTAATACTTATATTCAAATATTAAACAAACAAAAATAAGTTATTAAAATTCAGTCATTCAACTGTATTCAACTTTATTCAGCATTCAACTAAAAAAATAAACGCTACTTTAGTGTTTGGCAATAAATTATAAAATACTTTAGAGTACTTTTTATATTTTGTACAATAATTGATTGTGTAATTGAAAAATACTTTTTGTATTACAAAGATATTTAAATAAATATAGTACAAAAACTTAAATAAATACAACATAAAAATATTTTTTATTAGAACTATAAGTTAGAGGGTCGAGTCTTAAAGTCATGTTCTATGTATAAGGAGTCATCTTGAATTCTCAAGGCTAGTCAGAGTTCATGGGGGGCGGGAATACAAGGTCCCAGAGTCATGGTGTTAGATTTTAGGTTTTAACATTGGATCCTAAGAGCTCATTTAGTTGAACTTTTCAAATAGAACTTTTGAAAGTATAACATTTTAAATTATAGTTTTTAAGAAAAATACATTGATCGTTTGGTTGTCAATTAAAAAAACTCTTTTAAAGTACGAAATCGTTTAGTTATATATTGTTAAAAGTGTTTATGTTGGGGGGGGGGGGGGGGTCAAGTCTTAAAGTCATGTTCCATGTATAAGGAGTCATCTTGAATTCTTAAGGCTAGTCAGAGTTCAAGGGGGTGGGAATACAAGGCCCTAGAGTCATAGTGTTAGATTTCAGATTTTAACATTGGATCCTAAGAGCTCATTTGGTTGAGTTTTTCAAATAGAACATTTGAAAGTAAAGCTTTTTAAAGTATAGTTTTTTAAAATAAGACATTGATCGTTTGGTTGTCAATTAAAAAAAGTCTTTTAAAGTACTAGATCATTTGGTTATACATTGTTAAAAGTGTTTATGTGTTGTTAAATTATTGAAAATGACACTTAATAAAATTTATATTCAAATTTTAAACAATCTAATTTTCTTTTATATATAAGTTTAAATTTATTATGTATTTTCTAAAATTTAATTTTTTTAAACACAAGAATCAATTAAAATTAATATATAGTAATCAACAAATTAATATAAATTATTATCTTTGGTACAAAAATTGAAAATAAAATAATACTTTTTTATTTTAAAAAATAAAATAATCAACAAAAAAATTTGGTAAATTTTTATAAAAATATGATAGTTGTAGAAATAAGGAGAATTAGAGATATGATGACTTTTAAGAAAATATGTTAAAAATATGTTAGTTGAATAAGGTTTGTTTTTATCAAGGGTATACTATGAAAATAAGAAAATATTATTATGGATATATGTGACATTACAAAAATATTTTAAAAGCTTAAAAAGTGCTACTCCCAAAAGTGCAAAATTTAAGTTTTTACAAGTAAATGCAAAATAACTTTTTTAATCTTCAAAAGCTCTTTTCTAATTGTAACTAAACACCGTAAAAAATTTTGAAAAGAGCTTTTAACATTAAAAAAGCTCTTTTGGTCAATAGAAAAACCTAACTAAACGGACACTAAATTTAAGATATCAAGTTCTAAGTTGTTAAGGTCAGAGCGAGATTTAGTGGGCAAGGCTCCATAAGTTTCAGGGTCAAGGTTTAAGGTATAATATGAATTTTATGTCTAAGAGATCATGTTAAAATTCAAAGGGGGTCAAGACCCCCTAGGTACCAATGTTGGAATCATTGATCCTAGCATTAGTATTAGTAAAAGAATAATGCTACACATCTCAAATTTGTATCCTAAGTTATATATCAAATAATGATGTGTCAAGTAATCATTTGGTATAATAGGTAATTTTTGTATTTACATCATTTCACTATTCAATGATTGCTCGAGACATTATTATTTAAAATATAATTTGGGATACAAGTTTAGATATGTAATATTACACAATAGTAAAAAGTAATTTAATTTTTTTTCTCTCTTAACTTTAATTTATATTTTTTATTAATTAAATAATACTATTTAGTTAATTAATATTTGTATCTATCAAATACTAATTTATTTATTTTCTTTTTCAACTCTTATTTTATTTATTTCTTTTATAAAAAATTCACATATTTGTTTAAATTTGTTACTCTCTTTTAAAATAAAAATAAAAAGAGGAAAAATTTAATAATTTAATGAAATGAGTAGAATAAAATAAGGATTCCCATTCTTTCGAAGAGGAACTCCTCCTTTTAAAAAAATGCCAATTCTTTAAAAAATAATTTATTCTTTACTAAAGTTTTTTTTTCTTTTAAAAGGAATTTCTTTTGTGATGGATGAAATTGATGTTAAAAGAAGATATAAAATTCTAGGTAAGCAATAATATTGAGCCTAAGGTTAGAAGGGAAAATCACCTTACTAAAATCTCATAATCCACCTGTAAATTAGTCAAAATGTTTCATAAATTTTCAACATAGCTAAAAGCCACGTTATTTTTCAGATTGTGTTAGGTGGGCTGGTAAGGCTTTGGGCTGGGCTATGTCTAGTGGATTAGATAAAGTTGGGCCCGTTTGTAAGAAAATAAAAAATAGGCATATCTTGCATAATATTTGAATTTTAAATAGTTACGAAATTGAATTTAGGTTTGAACATTTTAGTCTGCCAATTCGATTATAAGTCGTTATTATTTATTTATTGAATTGGATGAATTTAAATAAGTTACAAATTCGTTTAAAATTCATGTAAAATTTAATTTTTTAAAAAAATAATGTATTAGTTTTATAACAATTAAAATATAGAATTGTAAATAATTAACATTTACAAATTACAAAATAAAAAAAAATAAAATAGCGATTACGAAACAAAACCTAAAGTTTTAAAACATGTTATCACTTATCAACCCTATTAATATAAATAATACACTTAAAAAAGACCAAAGTATGAGCATTCTTATCTCAAATCTCTCAAGCCCTCATTGCTATTACCTCTTTAGCTTGATCGGTGGAAGCTGACTTAATTTTTAACATCGTTGTAAAATTTGTGATTCAGCTTATTTTATTATTTGAGTATAAATCAATTACAAATTTATTATATCATACTTAAATTGGTATAAATTGGATTCGTTTATTCTTTTTTTTCTTAAAACCTTATATAGTACTATTTATGTACGAGTGGTAGAATTTCTCACAGGTTGAGTTTCATGGAGATCTCCCTCAAATAAAAAGTAATTCAAGTTGTATTTTAGACATTTTTTTGAATAAAAACAAGTTTGGATACAATAATCTAAACCTAAATTAAATTCGCGTTGAGTTTGAAAATAAGTTGATTTCTCAAAATCTTCCCCAAATATTCAATTTAAAAATAAAATAAAAAATTATATTGTGAGAAAAATTTATTTATTTATATAAATCAGAGTTGATTACGTACTAAATCTGAAGATATAAAATTTACTTATATTATATTTTTAAATTTTTTTATTTTTATTCATATATATATTTTTAAATTATATTTAATATTAGACACTTACATCCAAATTAGAGTGAACTCATTTGCTGAGAAAGAAAAAAAATAAAGAGTAACAAACAAAAGAGATAAATTATTTTAATACTATTCTTAGTTTTTTAGTTAGCACTTATCTAACTCAAAATTTCTCTCACTTATCTAATTCAATTTTTTTTTTTACTTTATGTTATAGATTTATAAGGAATTTTAATAAAGACTTGATATTTAGATTACAAATAAAGTATGATGATTTACATAACAAAGTTCAAAAAGAGCATTAATTTTTTGTGATTTTTTAAATTTTAATTCATGTTATTGATTTTTAAAAATTAAAAGTTGAAGACTCGATGTAGTTTATATTTTTATGTTATGTTTATAATTATTTTTAAGTATATTATGATTCTACAGAATAAAAAACTATTTTATAAAATTAAATCAGTATAAATAAAATAGTATTTAAGAAATTTTAAAAAAAAACTGGCTATGGGATATTATAGAATCCTCTATTTAAAACTAAAATTACATTTATCAGATATGAAGTGAGTATAGAAATTCTCATATTATTTGAGTACGGGTATAAAGTGAATATATAAATTCTCACACCATTCGAGTATAAAGATCCTAATTCTCATTTGGAGATCCTTCTCTCTATATTTATGACATATTATATTGTATCTTGTTACATGAAGCTAAAATTTGAATTTTATTTACTAAAATTATCATAATAAGTCTTCTTGACGGAGCAAGAAGAATATGCTTGCACTCTTAGATAGAAGGCATAAGCAAAAAAGCTCGTGAAAATAAGGTGGTTAATCGGTCCATAAAATGATTTGGGAAATATTAAAAAATTGATTTGTTTTAATTATTCAATCCTAAATTATTTAAGAAGTTACATAAGTAATAAGTAAATTATTTGAGTCACCAATTATTTAACATAAGCACATCATAAAATTAGCTAATTTAAATCAGCCTAAGATGACATGACTATTAAATAGGTAATTTAGATACAACATAGTTAATAATTGTATTTTTATTAATGGTTAGAATATTTATATCATATTGATTTATTTATGTCTAATATAATTATTTGACATAATACTAACACGACATTTCAAGTTCTAACTGACTTAACACTCCTAATTTTAGGTCGTTTTATTTTTAATTTAATTAAAGATTGATTTAAAATAGATATCATTATGAGTATTGTCATGACTGAATTACTATTACATAATATTTTATTTATATTATATATATATTTTCGACATAAATGAGGAGGAATTTGAACTCGAAATATACTATCATCTCTTTATTTATTATATAAGGTTGTTAATACAGATACTGTTTTGAATATTATATATTAATTTTTATACAATTGTAAGTGCTCACCTAAAAATATTAATAATTAACAAAGCCTCTTTCAATTCGTAATGAAATTCAAAATAGAGAAAAAAGATTTGAGTTTAACAATTTCAAATGTGGATTGGTCCGACTGAGATTCCCATTGCTATGAATTAGATAAGAAAGTCCATCCACTTGTATACAAAAAGATTCTTCCTTTTCAATAATTCATCAAAAGAATTTTTTTTCTTTTTTTTTTTAAAAAAAAACTCCAACGGTCCGATTAACACATAGTCGAATTTATAATTTATAATTTATAATAAAATTAAATTATATAAATTTTTTATTATATGATGACTATATTCTTCTTCCACCCACTTACTACTTTTGTTTCGTCATCTTCAAGATTCTAAGCTTTAACCTAGATCTACAAACTTCAATAATATTCTCTCCTAAAACCAACATGGAAGCCCTAATTTCCCAGTTCACTTTGCTCTCAAACCAAGCTTGCCAAGACAAGAACTTCGACCCTTACGCCATCGAAGACCTCATGAAGCTCTTCGAGATCGAGGCATACAAGTCATGGGCAGCCATGGAACTTGAGCAGGAACAAGAGGTTCAACAAGCCGAAACCGCCATGCAAGAAGCTGAGGACTATCTTGATTCCGTCATGGGAAACGCCATGGACGAGTTCAGGAGGTTTGAGGAGGAAATGGAGAGCATGGCCAAGTGTGAATATGAAGGCCTTGTTCAGACTGCTGATAAAGCCAGGAACATGGGCAAGTTGATGGAGAAAGCAGCTACTTTTGCTTCCAACAAGTACATCGAAGCTGCCATGAATTCTGCTTCTGCTTCCTTGAAATCTGCCTTCAAGGGAATTTCATCAAATAGGGTTCATCCTTCTTGATCATCATCATCATTTGGGAAAGTTTGTTTAATCTTAATTACCTTATTAACTATTAAAATTGTGTAGTGGTGTATGAAAATCATCATGATCGTATCTACATCCTCTATGAAAATAATTGTTTCTCTTATTTTATTTGAGGGTTTTTTTTTGGGTTAATTTATATTTTACATAATTTCTTGATCTAAATTCAAGGCTTTGAGCATGAGGAAACATATTTTATCAAGTGCTTTTATTTTTTCCTGGGTGGGAGGTGGTTAGATTTGGCCCAAAAGACAATGTTAGATTGAATAAGTCAATCAGCACATGGACTGTGTTACTTTATATGTATGTGTTTGTAGGGATGCCCAACACTCTCGGCCGGGTGGGTAGTTTTGACTTGAGGTTCAATTTCTCTTTTATATATATAGATAAGAGTAAATTTCTTCGATTTTTAATAAAATAAATTTGATATTTTTTTGTTTTATATTTACGAATTGTCTCAATGAATATTATTATTATATGTTCAATAATATTTTGATAGATTTTTAATTATAAAACTTTTAATTATAAATATCAATATATTATTGTAATATTTAAAAAAAAAAGATATTTGTAGGACAATTTCAATTTTATGAAGCGTTGCAACCACATAGGTCTAATTAATAGTTAAGGTGACAGTATTGTAGGTCTATACATTAATAATATTTATTGTGTTTTAATGGGTATCATTATTGTGTATTTCGATGATATTTTGATAGACTTCTAAATCATTATTGTATGTCAATGATATTTTGATAGACTTTTAATTATAAATATTAATAGATTAATGTAATATTAAAAAAATTGTAGGAACAATTTCGATTTCATGAAGCATAGCAACCATGTAGGGCCAAATAATAGATTAGGTGACAATATCGTAGTGGGTAAAATAAATTTGTATAGTATTAGTACAAACCTTAAAAATTTAAATATAAACATTTCACATATGCTTATGTATATATTTATGAATTTATAATTTGTTTATAGTTACATTAAATATAATTTCAATGTAAAATATGGGTTTTATTATAATATGGCAAAATTTGGGGGTGTCTTTGTTAATTTAGTGAATGCACAAACTTTCTCAATTTTTTCCAAAAGAATTTAAAAGGGGTTTGATTGTCTCAAATTGAGGTAAGTTGATTGTTATATTAGATTATTAGAAGATAAAGGCATCATAGTTGGTATGTTTTATTATTATTTACTTTTACTAAAAGAATGAGAAAGATTGGGTTTTTGACTAAATAAATGAGACAACTCCAATTTTAATTGTATCATATTATTTAAGACAATGAAACATGGTTAAATATCAAATTTGTGATTTTGATTTTCACATGTATAAAGTATATCACAAAATAAAATTTAAAATTTCAACTACCAATTAAATTAGATTAAAAGAAAGTGAAATCAACATAAATCAACTCACGGCTTAATTTGACATTTGAAATATATTTGCAAACAATGACATGATAAGATTAATTCATTTTTGTCTTAATTTGTGAAGCAAGACTCCAGTGAAATAATTATAAAAAAGAAAGTTAATAGTTTAGTTTCTGTGTTTTATTAAATTACTTGATTTTTAATATTTTAAAAATTATTAATGACGTTGTTTTAGCAACATTTTGCTATTATTTTTATCTTGAATTATATATTTTTATTATTTTTTTATTTTTGACATATGATCAATTTCGTCCTTAAGAGATGCACCTAGTGATTTTTGAAATATTAAATAACCTAATGAGAAATTTAATAAAAATATAAAGACTAAAGTGGTAATTTCTCTAAAACCCTAACCCGGCCGCACGTATGAGCCCAGCTGCACGCCCTCATCTTCCCACTAGAGAGGGGCATTTCGGCCTCTCTTCGGTGGATCCTTATCTCCACTGCCCATTTCCTTAGTTGTAGCTTATTTTTCCTTGGTTTCTCTCTGTGCTTCTAATTTTTCTTCTGTTTTGATGTATTTTGTATTGCTTTTCTTACATGATTTTTACGATCGGTGAGTGGTGGCTTCTCTATCTAGAAGTGTTCTATTTCACCGATGGGTTTCTTGGTCAACACCGAGCTTCTCGGCCTGTGATAATCTTCCTTGGCTCGGCAAAACTCTCTAACCAGCCACCACTCTTTTTGACCTTTTTTTATCTAGACTTCGTCGGATTAGCTTCACCGGACGCCTTTATGGCTCCTGCCAACCCAACAGTCTCTGATCTACTTTATTCCAGCCACCACCAGAGCCTACCGTATACCTCCAACCACTTAGCACTTTCACGTCAACAATCATTGCTATTTGAAGTCGGGCTCTCGTCTGCCCGATGCGAAGCAAGTTCCACCAACATTCAAACTTTCTGTCACTACCATAAACAATAACCTATTGTTTATGGTTTTATTATCTTATTGTTCTTTTGTGGATGTAATTTGGTGAAGTTTGGTGTTTGAAACAATTTTGGATTTGTTTGTATGGAAGACGTATGTTCATAGTGAATTGTGTGTAATCCTATTTTTAAGGTTTTTTTAAAAATAAAATTATCCTTATGCGTGAGATAGACACTCTTTATAGTGAAGTAAAATTCCCTCTATGTGAGGTAGAATATCTATATCCTCAATAGGGGTAGAAAATACATCACTGGATGGTTCTTAATCATGGAGTTTATTTTATTCCTTTTATAGGGAGAGCATTAAGTCCGAGCGATCGTCAGTATATTTGTATTTATGTTGTCTTTGTAATTCTCTACTTAATAGTAGTAGATCCTGTAATATTCTTAATTTATTAATGATATTAAAATTACTTCAAAAAAAAGTGGTAATTTCTCTTATAATAATAATAATAAAAGGACAAGTAATTTTTTAATGATAGAGAATAAAATATGTATTTTGAAAGGATTTGAGAGCATCTTTTTTTTTCTTTTAAAATTGATTTGAGAATATTTTTAAAAATTAATAAATAAGATTGAAATTTTAGTAGAATCCAAGTATTAAACAAAAAATAATAAAATAGGAAAAATGACATTTTTATTCCTAAATTTGATCCATTACTTAATTTAGTCCCTGTTGTTTTAAATTACCTAAATTTGTCATTCTCCATTAATCAGTTGTCATTAAGTTTGATAGAAATGTAATTATTTTGGTATAATGTCTGTTTTGCCTTTGATGGTTATACGCATATGCTGTGATGTTTAAAGTGGCTGACACATCATAAAAAAATAATTTAAGTATTAATACTGTTTACACGTGTCAATAAATGATTGATTATTGATAAAAAAAATAGATAAGTGACATATTTGGATAGGTTTAGTTTTAATAATAATTTTAATTTTTTAAAAATTTATTTTTAATAATAAATTATTAAAAGAAGACAGAACCCTTCGTTGACACAGATATCCAGCGGCAGCTTGCCATCGCCAGCCACCGGACTCCAACGATAAAAATGATCAAAATATATATCATTAGACTCTATTTTTCGTGATCTACACTATGATGTAATATTTTTTTTGACAAAAAAGATCAAAAAATGGCCAAATATGCAATGGGAGCTATAGAGGTAGTGGCCACTGGCGATGCACGTCAAATGGAGTAACAGTGACGTGCATCGCCAATATTGTTAGATAGATCGACCACCTCTATTTGATGTGCACTGCCATGGCTGCCGCCCTCCTCCACGGAAACGGTGGTGCATGTTAAATGGGGTGGCGGTGATATACACCATCGACATTGTTAGATAGATCGACTGGATAAAAATTTAAAATTATCCAACAAGAATTTGTTAATTCTAATTTTTCATAAAAAGTAAAACCATTAAAGATTAACCTAAATTAAACTTTGTTTTACTTCTCATCTTATTTTTTTCTCTTCTTTCCTACTTCTTTACAAAGTACTCTCCTACACAATTGATAACATAATGGTATAGATGAGTGAGAGGTCCCCATTTTCCCATGTCTATTTTACCAGTAATAACAAAAATCATAATAAAATTAAAAATAAGCCCATTTGAGGGAGCTATACTTCCGAAAACTAAAAAAATAAGTTGATGTTAAATGTATACCCCTTACTTCTTATTCATTGTGTTTAAATATAACAAAATTATAACAACTTATTCCTAAAAGAGAGACACGTGCCAACAAAATAGTTAAGATCTTAACTAACTCACAATTAGTACTGACTTACTCAATTAATAAAATAAACTAACAAAATAATTAAACTAAAATAAATAAAATAAAAATACATAACAACTCTCACCCCCTTAAATTTCAGCCTTGTCCTAAAGACTAATATTAGGGAATTAATTCTTAGAAAATTCACCATATTCCCAAGTTGCATTTGTTGGTGATAATCTTTGCCAATAAATCAATACTTCATGCTTCTTCTCACTCTACGATCTAGAACAGTTTGTAGAATTAGAATCATTTTTCTCCAGAAAAAGTCGAGGATGGGTAATTGAGGCCATACCTTCTAATTTTCAACATTTTTCTTAAGAAGTGAGATGTGAAAAATAGGATGGATTCTTAAAGATCTTGGCAACTCCAACTTATATGCTAAATGGCCAATTAGCTGCAGAATTTCAAAAGGCCCAAAGGACTTGGCAGAAAGCTTTTTCATGTTCTTCCTCATAGCCACAAATAATTGCCTATAAGGTTATAGCTTAAGTACACCATTTCTCTAACTGAAAACTCCATTTGTTGATGCTTAGAATCATAAATTTGCTTTATTCTTGACTGAGCTTCACTGATTCTACTCCTTGCTTTCTTTACAATCTTATCTCTATGCTAAAATTCTTCATCAACAATTGCAACCTTAGTTATTTTAGGAACATAAGACAAGAGTATAGGAAGAGGTTGTCTATATACCACTTTAAAAGGTGATCATTTCATCGTTGAGTGCTAGCTTATGTTGCCGCAATATTCAGCCCAAATGAGCTACTTTGTCTAGTCCTTAGGCTAAGAGCTCGTGAAACATCCGAGGTACATCTCTAGAGTTCAATTCACCACTTCACTTTATCCATTAATTTGAAGATGATAGCTGGAACTAAGGTTGAAGGTTGTTTTATAGTAGAAATAGTGCTTGTCAAAATAAACTCGTAAAGGTAGAGTCACTGTCACACACGATTGAACAAGGCATTCCATGTAGTTTGAAGATATGATCAAAAAGTTCTAGCCACTCACATAACAGTATAGGAATGTGAGATTGAATAATATGGGTATATTTGGACAACCTATCGACAATAACAAAAATAGTTAATTTACCATAGAAAGGAGGCAGTCTATTGATGAAGCCCATAGAAATATCTTGCCACATTTGTTGTGCTATGAAAAGAGGTTGAAGAAGGCCAATTGGTACAAGAAGCTCCACTTTGTGATGTGGCAAACATCACAATTCTTAATGAAATTCCTAATTCTTTATCGTATTCTTGTCAAGTAGAAATTAGATCGAATTCACTACAAGGTTTTGATGAATTCTTCGCGTGTGCTTTTCATGGGATTGTTCCATGATGGTATAGATAAGAGAGGAATCTGCTGCAAGGTAGATCTTGTCTTTGAAGGATAGAATGTTGTTTCAGAGCTTCCAAGGATCTAACGCCCCTCCATCTTTGACTAATTGTGCCAATTTCCATAGCATTATATTTGAATGGACCTTTTCTCTTATTGCTTCAATTTAATTGGGTAATGGCTGACAGAGTGCATAAATTCCACTAGCTTTTTCTTTTTTATGCCTTCTTGACAATGCATCAGCCAAGTTATTCTTTCTTCCACTATTCTATTCTACTATAAAATCAAAGCCCATTAACTTGTACAACCATTTTTGTTGTGCAAGCATTGTGATTTTTTGATTCCATAAATGCTTTATGCTTTGATGATCAAATTGCATCGAAAAATGGCTTCCTAATAAGTAAAGATGCCATTTTTAGACCGTCAAACTAGAGCCAAAATCTCACTTTCATAGGTAAAAAATAAAATATGCTTCTCTTAAGGGCGTGACTGTAAAAAGCAATAAGCTTATTTTGCATTAAAACAATACTAATTCTTGATCTCGATGAGTCTTACTTAATAATTGAGGATTTTGACAAATTGAGCAGAGCCAAAACAGGGGCACTAGTAATCACTTCCTTTAGTTTTGCAAAGGTTGCCATAATTGGTTCACTTAAATAAAACTCTATTCAATAACTTTGTAAGAGGAGCTTATATTTTACTATAATTTTGGATTAACTTATGATAATACCTGGTTAATTCCAAGAATCTATAAAGAGCTTTCAGAGTTTAAGGCTGTGGATAGTTGAGCATTACCTCTATTTTTTCAAGATCAATAGCAACACTTGCACTTGTGATTAAATGGTCCAAGTACTTGACTTCCTTTTGGCCGAATTCGCACTTCTTTAATTTTACTTGCAACTTGTGGAGTTGTAAAGTTGTAAAATTAAAAATTCAACATCTAAATGTTTCATGTGTTCAAACCATGATTTACTATAAATCAAGATGTTATCAAAGAAAACTAAGACAAATTTTCTCAAGAATGGTATAAATACCTCATTTATAAAAGCTTGAAAGGTGGAAAGAGCATTGATGAGATCGAATGGCATTACTAACAATTTGTAATGGCCATGATGGGTTCTAAAAGCAGTCTTCTCTACATCTTGCGAGCTCTTACAGATCTAATGATAACCAAAATAGGAGATCCAGCTTAAAAAACACATGAGCATTATATAGCTTGTCAAGCAGTTCAACAATTACTGGAATCAAAAACTTATCTTTGAAAGTGATTTGATTTAAGGCTTTAAAATTGATGCACAATCTCCACGAACCATGATTTTTCTTTACTAAGATGATTGGAGATGAGTAAGGGCTATGACTTGGACAAAAAATTCCAGACACTAACATGTTAGAAACCATCTTCTCTATCTCTACCTTCTAAAAGTGAGGATAATGATAAGGCTTAACCGAGATTGGTCTATTCCCTGATTATAATGAAATCTTGTGATCATAGAGTCCGCTTAGAGGTAAGCTCTTTGGTTCCACCAACACATCTTTAAATCTTCGGAGGAGCTATTGTATTTGTGGGTGAGCATATGGTTGAATATAGGGCGAGTCTCTAGCTGGAACTATTTCTAGTAAACCATTTTCTTTTTGGTTGTATGTTGAAATTCATGGCTATCAATAACCCAATTTTTTTCACTTGATAAACCTCGCAAGGTAATCATCTTCCCACCTAGTTCAAACTCTAAAATTAACTTTGAAAAATCCCACTCAATGGGTCCTAATGAGCTTAACCATTGAGTACCAATATGACATTATACCCTTTAATTAGTAGTAAATAAAAATCTACCCAAATTGGATAACCTTGTAAGTTAAGTTGAGTTTGAACACACTTACCAAGGCTTACCAACCTTTCACGTAACGCCACAATTACCTCCAAATGTCCATCAGAAACAAGCTGAAGCCTTGGCTTCTTTGCTATCTACTAGCTAACAAAATTATTTAAACTACCTAAATTGATAAGCACAGTGATAACTGTTAGAGCTGGTGCTCACGTGCCATTCCAATATTGTATGAATATTAATTGTTAATATTTATACAATAAACATTTCGAATAAAGATTGTTAATATCATATTAATATGGTAGAATGCTTGTAACATTGCAGACATTGTTTGATCTGAAAGAGTTCAGATCTGATCTAAAGGAGTTTAGATCAGAACTAATAGTTATCAAAGCTGAGAGTTATAAATGCTAAGAATTAGTACTGTTAATAGTTATCAGTTTATAAGAGTCAGCGATGTCTAAATAGTTAGAACCTTGTCTATAATGGGACAAAGACCTGAAAGTATACTTGTAATGATATAGTTGCAAAGAGTTGCAATAGGAGCTAAGAAATATCATTATGTAAGTATGTCTCAAATATAATTTTCCTGATCTATGATCACCAATGCGGGTCTATCGGTGAATTCATAATATATAGATTAGTGTATGTCTATATCTGACTAGTTCAGATGGTTGTTCTTAGTTGACCATGAGCTTAGAGCTTGTATAGACATGCGGGTATCCAGTCAGGACTGGATACTGAACAGACTCATGAAGACCCCAATAGATATCCTATGAAACCGTCAAAGGAAGGTCCTCTCGAGTTGAGTAGTAATCGTGGTCCTTTGACCTGAGCGCCACGGTGGTTTTGTGAGTGATCCATCATGCTTTGGTTCCACATATGTCAGAGACCTTTCATGGTCTGACCGCTATGTGTCGCTGGGTATGGTCCGATGCTCATGGAGTCCGGTGTGCGTAGATACGGGATCCATCAGCTTACGTAGGTAAGTTGTATATCCGATGCTCCGAGATTGTATTTCATAAAGTCTTGTGGCCACAAGCATAAACCCGGGAAAAGAGTTTCTCAAAGGGTTAAACAATATAGCAAAAATGTTTGTGTATATTGTTTATTGAGATACGAATATGGAGATAAGATTATTGGATGAGCAAATGGGGATTTGATAGTGCTGATCTATATCCCCGTACATCCAGGGTATAAATGATGGAAGGATTATACGTATACGTTATGACCTCAACTTGTATGGTCTGACACGCTGATTTGTAATATTCGTAACGTGTGCGTGGGGCATCGATTATGGGTTAATAGAATAGTTCCATTTGACAAATCGGGTGTAGACCTAGAGAGTCCCAATATGAAATGTACTCTTTGAGCACTTGGGCAGTGTACCGTATTGAATTGTTCAATACAGTATAATTCAGCAATTACTAAGATTACGTTAACTAAAGTATATGGTTAAATGGTGGGACCCACTTAGGTTAACTTGGTAACCAAGTAAGGATATAATAGTAATTTCACTTTATGATTATTTAATTGTTAAATAATTAAAATAAATATTTATTTGTTTAATTGTTAAATAAATGATTTAACTTAACTAAGGTTAAAGGTTAACCATAAGGTTAAGTTAGTTAACTTTACTTAATAGTTAAGTAAAGGTTAACCTAATCATGGTTAAGTTAGTTAACTATGGTTAAATTAATTAAATATTTATTAACTTAAAGGTTAAGTTAAAATAATCTAACTAAGGTTAAATGTTAACTAAGGTTAGGTTAAGCCAAATGAAATGCAAATGAAATTCAAATTAGTTTGAAATTAATGCATTTGTATATAAAGTGAAATGAAATTGAAAATAAAAAAATGTTTTAGATTTTAGGTTTTGCATTTTGGGAGCCAATTCAATTTGAGAAATTGAAATTGTTTGTTTTGTGTTTTAAGTGTTAGAACAACAAAACAAACTAGATAAATGGTTACTAAATGTAATAACTAAAAATAAGATTTGTTTTATTTATTCAAGAGTTGAATAAAAGGAAAAACAAATTTGATTAAGTTAAATTGTTTAACTTTGAAAAATGTTTAAGAGTTAAACATATATGCTGGATTAAAATGCTGCCATTCTAGACAATCAAACCCACCCTTGTTGATTGCTAGGATTGATCAAAGATTCATTTCATGGTGGGCTTCAAAGAAAATTAATCCAAAGGCTTCATTGGTGATATTTCTCAATTTCGAATTTTCAGTTAATCAAATGTTATTTTCTGTGTTCATTGTATATAATCTTCTGCTGTGCACATGTATGTATGAGATATGTATATTGTTTGTATGATGAACACAACTCACATGCAAGCACCCTAGTTTTAATGTACCACATAACCCAACAATAACTTTGTGTACGAGAGTACCTAATACTCACATCATTTTAGGTGTGCGTAGACTAGCTATTGCATGCAAAGAGATTTTTGGCTTCTCAAGTACTGTTAACCTCATTTTTCATATTGTCGTCACTGTCTTTCAAGGTTTCTTGTATTAAAAATAACTTCTTAGAAACGCTCCTTAGGTTAAATTTTCTATTGCATTTGAAACGCAAACCCTTTTGCCTTCTTTCATTGAGTTCCTTTGTGGTCATCCTTTTTATTGGCATGGTGTTGGAAGATGTACAAGCTGGCAGTGCAATGATTGATGCTATACTAGTTAAGCGCAAGCGCACACTATCGCTAAGTAATATAAAATTTTAAATCTAGATATCAATCCCACAGAGATTATGTGATCTAATTCTATAAATCAAGTACTAAAATTGTACCTACTTAACTTTTATTCAGAAAATCATAATTTAAAATTTAATTAACTAATCTAACTCTATCAATTAAACTAAATAAAAACAAATGGTAGAATTCACAAAGATAATTTAGGGTTTTGACTCGTCCTCTAATATTTCATTGGATTTATTAACCTCTTAGTTAATTAATTCATACCAATTGATTGACTTAGACACTAATCTCATCACAAGCTTCTGTCGATGGTCAAATGACTATATTACTCATTCTAGCAATCACCTATATGTCTATGGTAATCAAATCAGAATGTAATTCATTAATATCAAGTCTAAATTATACCATACATACCACTTAAGTATATGTCTATCTTAGATGGAACTCTTAATTGTTACCTTATGATTATGCATCAAACTATCCTAAGCTAAACACATAAATCCCTCTGTCGAGTTCATCATAGTTCCTCAATCATTTTAAATATTGATTAGGTATAATAAAAGCATTAAAACACAAGATAGAATGAATCAATTGAATGTATTAAGTTCATAAACTAAAAATTAACATAATCCAAATCCATACTAGGTTCACATAGTCTAACTCTAGATGAACAATTCAGCCCATCACAAAATTAAAAGTATCTAACAAATTCATAAAAATCAACAAGAAAAAGAGCATAATGATAAAGAAAGAGAAGAAAAACTAATCAATGTGACTCATTGATGTGTTTCTCGCTCAATCTTGACTTGAATCTTGAATCTTAAATCTTGATCTTGGTTCTTCAATCTTTGATTTTGATATTTGATTTTGTGTTGTGAATTCTTTCTTTAAGTTTTTGCCTCTTTTCTTTTTTCTTTCCTCTCATTTAATTAGGATTTTTGGCATTCTATTTATAAGTTTATGTCTTCAAATTAAGTTTAAACATCAAATCCAAGTCAAAGTATAATTACTATTTACGAGCGGTATTATTCACCGCCACTATTTGCACACCACAGTGTTGAATCCTCGGTGCTGAAATACCATTTTGGGCACCACGGCGCTATTACTGTAGCAGATTATTGTATCGAAATATTGCAGCTTGTTACTGTAGCAAATCAATGTAGCTTGTACTATAGCAATTGATGTTTTTGGCTTATTTTTATTAAAGTTTCGACCCTATTTACTCCATTGACTCGAAACCTACAAAAATAATAATAAAATACATCAAAAGCCAAATAATTTTAATTTCTATGAAAAAATATTAAGTTTGAAAAATAAAAATATTAAACTTAATTAACCCCTATCATGTAACACGAGGAATCACTGGATTAATCTTTCAGTGATAGAGATCCCTGGCTTCATACAAAAGTGCAAGACCAATTATTAATGACAACGTTCGAGGTTTATTAGCCCTAACATTCATGTGAATAGATTCTCGTAAATTACTAACAAAATAGCTAGCTTGCCTTGCTTTTTCCAAAGGCCTAGCCTTAGCCAACAACTTCTCAACTCTGTCATAATATTCTTGTACTAAGTTTGTTTGTTGCAACCTTATAAGTTCTCCAAATAAGTCTAGGTAATGATTTGGTCTATACCTTGAATTCAGTCTCTCTTTGAAGTCATCCCAAGAAACATCCTTCAACTCTTGTTTCAGTAACTAGTACTACAGATAGGCATCCACTTCCAAATAGAAAGAAGCAAATGCAACATGATCACTTATAGAAATTTTATGCAATTGGTAAATTTGTTCTGCCTTGAATAACCAAATACTTGGATCAGTCTTGCCATCATAGCAAGGAAAACCATATTTTTATAGTCTTGAGCATAAAAGAATTATCATTTAAGTTGGATACACCTTCATTGACATTTGGTCGAGCATGTGGTGTGCTGTCTCTTATGAATGAATCCTCAACATGGTTTGAAGAATCATTGGTGGCTTCATTGGTTCGAGTAGGTAGTTTCTTCTACAAGTGTAATGAGTTTATTGATCATCTTAGCCAAATGCTATAAAAGATCACTTTGACCAGCGTTGCTCTTCTTTAAATTTTCTATTATCTCATTTATAGCCAGGCTTTGATACCACTTTGGTACATATGACTGCAAGGTCACCTGCTTTCCTTTGCCTATTTTAGAAGTAATAACAAAAATCACAATAAATTTGAAAATAAGTTCGTTTGAGAGAGCTTTACCTTCGAAAACTAAAAGAATAAATTAATGCTAAAAGTCTATCCTTTGTTTCTTATCCATTGCGTTTAAATACAATAAAATAGTAACCACTTATTGATAGTTCTAAATATAATCTAATCATGCTTGATAACCTTATAAGCAATTAAATTAATGTGGAATAAAAATAAAACTAAAATGGACATACCTCCAGCCATTGCTAACTCTATTAACTCGGAAACTAATTTGAATATATTTAGAAGTTTCTAAGCCTGAATCAATCTCTATATAATAGTGTATAATACTAAAATGAGATTGAATGATTTATGGACATATACTACAATTAATATATTTAATTTTCTAAAGTGTATATACTCTCCCATTAAGAGTGCACTTTGTTAATAATAGGTGTATTTCTTATCATAAACGGATTATGATTATGCGAATTGTCCTTATCCTATTAAGAGATAGATATGGATCACTTTTATTTAAATCAAAATACTTAAGTGATTGAATGTGTAGATTCTATATTTTATGTCATCAATCTAAAATAAAATTCTAACATTCTCCCATTTTGTCCATATATTCTATCTTTCACTATAGTAAAAAGCAAATGCATGAATAATGGTAATAGGTCTTATAAAAATGAGCATTATCTTCCATTTATTATGATGCATTAATCTCTTAACAAAAGCCCATATTACTTAATGAATATATTTATTGTAGGTCTAAACTTAATAATATTTCTCAAATGAATGAATGTGTATACAATTAATAATTAAATATAAAAAATATCATAACATAAATAGAGTTTCATAACATATGACCCAATGAAAAAAATTACATAGAGAAACAAAGTCCCATTTTATCCACATGATCCTTGAATTTCAATGTTGGCATCCTTTTAGTCAAAGGATCGACTATCATCAATTTAGTGCTAATGTATTCAATGACCATTGTTTTCTCTTTAACACATTCCCTTATTACTAAATACTTAATGTCCATATGTTTACTTTGACAACCACACTTGTAGTTTTTAGCCATAAAACTGTGGTTGAACTGATACAATATATTTGTAATAACTTAAGGATTGAATCCATAATTCTAAATTCAGATATGAAACTCTTTATTTATACACCATACAAGATAGTCTCAAAACATAAAACATACATACATAAATATGTGATCTTTGGTCCCTTAAAGGTATCTCATCATTTTCTTTACAGTTCTCTAGTGGTCTATTCTTATATTACTTTGATATTTTTTTAACATTTTTTTTCAAGTTTATTTCTTGGGCACTGGTTTAAATTGAACATGTCATCTTTCACAATGAGAACTATACTTAATGAACAATTTTTTTATCTGAAATCTCTCTAAAATTTTATTGATATGGGTTTCTTGAGACATGCCTAATATACATCACCTATATCCTCTATATCAAAGATTTCAAAGAGAAATTATTTCGTGTCATATAGCAAATTTTTATCATTGGTTGTAAGTAAAATATCATCCACATATAAAATAAGGAAACAAATTTTGCTCTCACTGATTTTTTGGTATATGTATTAATCTATAATGTTCTTTATAAATTCAAATGAAGAGATAATATTATGAAATTTCAAATACTACTAATAAAGAATTGTTTTAATTCATATAGATTTCACGAGTTTGCATATTAAATGCTTACCATTACTAGAGAAAAATATTTTTGGTTATTTTTTTTGTAAATCTCTTCTTCTGGTTCTCCATTGAGAAAATTTGTTTTTACATCTATTTGTTATATCTCTAAGTTAAAATGAGCAACTAGTGCTATCAAGATACGAAAAGAATCATTTTTGGATATAGGAGAGAAAGTATTCTTATAGTCACTTACTTTTTTTAGTGAATTATTTAGTTATGAGTTTTGCTTTATATCTTTCGATATTGCTAAAGAGTTTTTTTTTTACTTTAAAGACTTATTTACATTTAATGATTTTTTCACCATTAAGCAACTCAACAAGATCTCAAAATTCTGTTAGATATTATAGAATTCATCTTTTTTTCATGTCAACATACCATAAATTTGATGTAAATAGAATCAATAACATAAAAGACTTCTATAATTACTTATAAAGAATAAGACTATACATTTTAAATTGTATTTTAAATAATAAAATGTCAAATAATTATTAAATAATGAAAAAGTATAATAAATAATTTTAAATTTATATTATTTTTTTATTTAATAATTATTTAATATATTATTATTAAAAATACAACTTAAAATATGTAACTATACATAAAGTTGAAATCTTAGTTAGACGGTGAGAGATGACTTCACATCACATTAGCATTACTTGTAAGAAACGACGCCGTGCAGGTACTTGGCACCATCTCATTGAATCAAAACCTCTAAAACAAAAGGCCAAAATATATTATTTTCTCTTACAAAAACGGGACTCCATACTGCGTTCTGAAGTCATCCTCTAAATTCTAATCTTGCCGTACGTATATATGCGTTCATTTAACTGTTTGAAGGGTCAAAAATCGTCGTCACTTCCAAAAATTTCCGGTACATAAATGATATTCACTTTCTCTGTCTCTCCGATATTCTTATACATTAATTTCCTTTAGCTATTAATCTGTTAATTTAGGGTTCTGATTTGACGAATTTTTCTCTGCTTCATTTTTAAGGTTTTAAATCCATTCCATGCAAAGCTCAGCAAAGTTGAGATCGTACAGGTCAGGGTTTAATAACTTTTGTTTGTTTCCCGAGAAAGTTAAAGAAACGACAGTCTTTTTTTTTTCTTATGTGTTCATGTTCGTAAGTGAAAATTACATTATAAGGTCCAAAATTTTAATAAGCTTACATCTATGCATTGATTATATTGAATCGATTAAGCTTAAGTACGAACTTTTGATATTTTTTTATGTCCATAATTGAAATTTATTCTAAAAAACTATTGCTATTAATCACTTAAAATCTTAAATGATCAATGTGATATAGGCACAATTTGTTTATCATTTTTCTTCCATTTTCTCGGCCAAAAAAAAAAAAAAAATGGAACTTGATTGATTTTGAATTTTGTACGATGAAAATCTTGAAACGTCTCTTGCTGCTTTCTGTTGTTTTTGCTGTGGTTATCAGTGTGAAAATCTTGGTTATTGTATATTGGATTGATCTGCTTTATGTCACTATTGAAACACTGTTTTTCTTTATCATTGCTGCATAATGAATGTTCGGTCATAGGTGATTGAGTAATTTTAGTGGTAATCGAGACAGGCTGAGTTGCTGTTCGGTGCCCTTTTTTCAGGTTTTTCTTAGAAAATGATGTAAAACATATTCAATAAATTGATTGAGCATGTCTTTGCAAATACCAAAATTATTTGTTTGAAACTTAAGAAGGATTTTCTCGGTTTTCTGAAAATGATTTCTAATCTTTAAACTACTAACTCCCATCCATCTCTCTTTTCTTATCACTCAATCGCAGTATTTCCCAGCAGTCATACACTGAAAAACTTGTAGAGCTCTCCTCTCTGTCAATTCATGTGATCTCTTCTTTTGTTCTCTTCTGCAATTCTAAGCATGGACTGAACTGTTAAGAACACTTCCCTTCTTATTTCTACTTATACTTATATATTAGAAAGAATATGGAGGAAATGAGCTCTCCCACAACCATGGCTTTTGTTTGTTGAAAGAAATGAACAAGGTTACCTTAAAGAGAACCGTAAGATCACTCAAGGAGAGATTCTGCTCTCTTTGAAAAGTCTTAACAGTTTGATAAGTCTAAATGGTGCGTTACTTTTTCCATAAGACATGTGGGGTTTTCAAGAGGATCAGACCCACACAAGGTGTTTGATAAGTAAAATGGCATACTTCAAAATTATTATGATTTTCTTTTCTGTATGATAGCTAAGTGGAGTTATTAGTATACTTAATTATTAGCTAGCTAATGGAACATTTTAAAGAATTTTACAGTGAATTTTTTTTTCAAATAAATTACATTAATTTGATTAAAATATTTCTTTTGTTAATGGGCGTGAATTCTAAAGGAAAGGAGAAAAGAATTCAATCTTGCACAACATATAGTTATATAGTTACTCTTTGTAGAAATTAATTTTTCAAATTATTATTTATACATATTCACTGTTGTATTCATTCTCAAATTAACTACTAGACAAGCTTTTACTGTCTTTATTTTCATAATACTTCTCTTTACATCACTTTTACCAGATGAGTATTCAAATACTGAAAACACCAACTTGTTTGCAAAATTTTATTTGACAAACGATGCATCATGTAACCTGAGATTTCTCTCTATAATTCTTTTCTAGCAACTAAATGGAATTCATTATTAATGTGTTTATTTGGTTTTATTTTTGGGGTAAGTGTTTTCCTTTTTTTATTGACTGGTTAATTGATATGTAGCGAATTTTGTACAAGTTTACGGTTGAGGTGAAAGAGAATTTTAAATAATTGAATATCTTATTTGAAAATCACTCTTTGCTTTTCATATCCAGAAATATATGAATGTCTGGTTGAAAAAGAAATATAAAATTCATTTTCTACAATCTATTGTTGGACTGAAAAGATGACTTCCTCTTATTAATGCTCTTTTGAGAAAATTAAAAAGATTTGTAAAGCATGAAAAAGTTTTCTAATTCTTTTGTAATGCTAGTTTAAGATACATTTTCATTGTTTTTGTTCTCAAAAACTAGTATTCAGCATTAAGTGTGTGGCGCGTTCTAATATATTGAAATTCTAGTATTCAATTTTTCATTTTCATTAAAAAATGGTTTGTCAACCACAATTTTCCAAAACTATAATCAACAGGCCCTTTCTGTTCTGTGGGTTTTATTTATTTATTTACTTGTATTTTTCATGACAACCATTTGTACTTTCTGGTTGACCTGTTGATCAATATCAAACTTCTAGTAAACCATTCTCCTTTTGATTGTTGAGTACGTTTAATTAGGATGAGCTTCTTGCTTTTCAATTGAGAAAATTTTGTTAGCATTTGTTAATTATTTTTAATCTGCTCATATAAGCATACAAGTTGTCAATTACTTCCTGCTTATCCTGCAATGCAGTGTATCGCTAATGATCAAACCAGTGCATTACGTGTTTCTTCTGTGCTGCTTAATTTCCAGAATTCAGTTATATATTCTTCAATCGTCTTCTTCTTTTTTTTTCTAACTACACGAATATAAAAAAACCTCTCCCCTATCATAATGTTAGGGGGGGTTTGAACTACAGACCTCTTGTACAACCCTAGAGGCTTTAAAATTTTCATTTTTTTTACTAGCAATTAAGTTCAATATTTCTTATACCAACCAAAAAAAGACAGACGATTGTAATTGCCAAGTGTAGTGTTATCAATTGCTTTGTTGATTCATTTTTATTTCCACAGGGAAACAAGTGAATTTTTATGAAACTAAGATTTGTTATAAGCTTGAGTTGATAAGAAATGCCAAGGGACTTGTCACGCTCACCGTCATATAGGCGGAGACATTCACCATCACCTAGGTATAGCAGGAGGAGCCGAAGAGACAAAAGCCAATCACCATATTCTTATAGCAGGTGATCCCGTTTATATTCTCACTCTTTTACATTAATGTGATTAGTTATCAAGCAATTGTAACAAAGATTGGGGACTCACATATCTCTCCTGCGGATTGGAAATACAATATATTGGAGTTGCTCTGTACGCATCTTATCGTTCTCTGTTGATCCTTTGCTGCTGTTCTACTCGTCTCTCAAGTAAAAGCCATGAATTTTCTCTAAATGATTGTATGATATTATCAGAACATCAAAGACGATAAATATAAAAGATTTGAAATTCTTGAGAGCCAAGAATTTGGTAGAAGTGGTGGTTTGATAAATTTGCTGCCAAATTGTAGTACTGGTGCAATTCATACTTTGTAATGTGGAAGCTTATTTTTTGGTGACACATTATATATTATAATTCATATCCACGTTTCTTTGAAGTTGGTATATTCAATAGTTTCATCCTGCAGAGTGTTGTTTTGCATCAGGCTTTTAAGTGGCAAATTGATAATTGCTCATTCTACAGGCATCTTTGTTTTTTGTGTTCAAATGTATGCAATGGATTTTTTTTTTCAATATTTCTTTAATTAAAAAAAAACATTTGGTATGCCTTTGATGTTTCTTTCAAGTAATTTTTTCTTTTCATTTGTTTCTGGAATACATTCATGATGTATAACCTTCCATGTAATGACTGTCATGCTGATGTTTTAGTATTGCTGATTTTTTGGAACAACATTTGATGACGGTGTTGCTTCACTTATATGTCTTCATCAGTACCTCTATGGCATCTGACCTTTTTGTGAACTGACTTTTTGCATGGAAAACGTGAAAAGATTTTAAACATAAATATCTAGAGCTTAATAAATAGAAGCCTTTAACAGTCAGATAGGATGCATGTACTCTATAATAAAAAATTCAAAAACTCAGCTTCTTCCCATCATATGGGATGGGAAGTGAGCAGGTGATCGGTGCATGTGCTCTATCATAAAATTCAAAAACTCAGTTTCTTCCCATCATATGGGATGGGAAGTGAGCAGGTGATGGGTGCATGTACTCTATAATAAAATTCAAAAACTAGTTTCTTCCCATCATATGGGATGGGAAGTGAGCAGGTGATGGGTGCCGATGGGTGTCCTTTTGTTTCGACATTAGCTTCTTCATGTGATAAAAAGATGGAGCACACAATGGTTATTCTTAACAATGTTTGAGGTAACTGTACATGCTTTTATATTTATTGCAGCAGATGGTTGGCCTGGTTGGTACTTTTGTTTCATTCTGTAATGCCCAAAGTATTGCTGTTGCTCAATAATTTTCATTGTACTACACAGACGAAAAAGTCGCTCAATTTCCCCAAGACGGCGTAAAGGTCGTTCTCCTTCTCCAAGACGTCGTAAAAGCCGTTCTCCAACTCCCAAGCGTTATAAGAGGCAAAGAAGTAGGAGTTCTTCATTGTCTCCTACTCATAAATCTTCAAGTCCAAGTCGTGGGTCATTGGAGCAGAGAAATGCAAGTGAAAAATTGAGAAAAGAAGAGGAAGAGAAGAAAAGGTTTATTTCAAAGATTTCACTGCTCTAATCGGTTTACTGCTGTTTTATTTTTTTTCCTTATTTTGAGTTTTGCCATCATAGAATTACATTTGATTTTAACTTTTGGCTAACTCTGATGGATCATATATGCTGTTCTTTCACTTAATTGTGTGGAAAATATTACTGCTGTGTTCAGTCTACTTTTATCTGCTTTTATCAATTTTTAGGGATGGGCGTACCTAATTGATATGTTGCTTTTTACTGGCTCTCTGTGTTATTGCTAGCCCTTTGATCATGTATTCTGAATTTAATAAACATAACTTATTCTTGAACATTATATGGTATTATACCTGCATAGTATTTGTTAAGTTGATTGTATGTGGGGACAATGAGTGTAGTGGAGAAGAACCACAATGATGGATATCCATGACTCCGGCTGCTTACACAAGTTTAAAAGTATATACATTTACCCAATCAGTCGTGTGGCAGCCTTGATACCTTCTGGGTGAGAGGTTGGAAGCTTGTGCTCTTGATTGTATTCAAAGAAAGAAAGATGATGTCTTTGTAACCTTGGTGTGTGGTGATAAAGAGCTTCAGTTATGTCGGCTCTCTCCCCTTTTATTGACCCTGTATCTGTACTTGTTACCTTCGTCTTTAATTTTTCCTTTTTCTATTGTGTCTTTCACATGGCTAACTTTTGCCTTATCATATCAAGAGCATGTAATCACATGTTGCGCAAGAAGGTCCAATTTGACTAGAAAATTTTGTAATTTCCAATCTGGAGAATTATGTTACCATATTTCCTATCATCTGTTATAATTTTTGGAATGATTGTGGTTTTAACTAGTGGTGAATGGATAAAGGTTGTTTAGGATGCCTAATAGTGGTGAATGGATTGGAGACACTAGGTATCTGAAGCATGTGCTGGTTAGTGGCACATGGTCTAGTTTTTTTATGGTGTGATGCATTTTGGGGGCTTCACTAGAAGCACAGATAGGGTGAAATGATGTTTTCCAGTGTGCTTACCTGTTTACCATTGTCTATCTTTGAATTTGGATGGATTGCAAATTGGGGTTGGCCTGAAGTTTATGTTTATTTATCACAAAAATGGGATTTATATACCTCTTGCCAATTTTCTAATGTATAGCATACCTTTTTGTTGTTTCCTTTCTCTTTCTTTTCCTTCTAGCATGAAAATTTACAAGGTAGCTCCTCAACTTAAATGCCTTCATTCCAGAATACAAAATCTGATGAATATGCTTCTTTCCCACAATAACCTGATTTGTTTATTTCTAGAATTTTGGGGTTTTATTATATATTATTTTCCATGCATTATGGTCTAGATATATGTTTTGTTCTTCAGTATATTGTTGTCATTCGTTGATCCTAATTCCTTTACATGTTATATTTGGGGTTTAGGATACCCAAATTTATAACAAAGGGTGGCATCTTCTGATCCCCCTCCATGAACAGTGAGTGATGACCTGACGGACATAACATTTGGATTAGAATAATGATTTAAAAGAAGAGATTCATAATTCAGTGTATAATCAGTATATGACTTTCACTTGGGTAATTTATCTTTCTATCATAATCATATTAAGAACTCACCATGGCGTATAACCTTCCAAACTTAATCAGTCTCAATTTGGGTCATCCTAACTCAGTCTGGGTTTCCAGGGTTTAAAGGGTATAGTTAATAAGCTCTGTGCTGACTGTTATACAGACTGCTAATCCCTTCAAATTGAGCTTGAATAAGCACTGAGCTTGATTAAGTTTGCCTTAATTGTGGCTTCAGTTCTTTGTTTGTCTTTGCAGTGCTTTCTTTGTCTTCTGAAAGTACTGGACATAGCATCTCAAATAGATGACATTTTTGTGTGGATGAATTGTTACTTTCAACATATAAATGCACGAAAAAAAATCCACATTTTTCTCGTCAAAGAAATATCTTTAATGCAAAGGGTTGATATATTTTGGTAATTAACTTTAAAAATGCAGCAGGTTACTTGACATTTTCTCCACAGGCTTTTCTGACGGAAGATACTGCTGTAATTCAACTTGTTATATTTGATGATCATTGGGTGCTTCGTTTATCTACTATTCACCAGTTATGAAATTGATTTGTTTGGATCAGGATTCAGTTAGAGGTATGCTTAAAAGCATGAGCATAATTTTTAGTGCCTTTATCGTCATGAAGGTTAGTTTGTCATTTATTGTAGTTAAATAGCAAGCATTGACAGAGGGAAAAGAAAGGAGAAAATAATATTTCAAAAAACGAAATTCATGATTTGTGTATTGCTGTTTCAGTTGTAGTTTTTGTTTGGATTTGGAGACGTCTGGAATAGGAAGTGTGGCATAATCTACTAAGTTAGGAACAGTCATTTTCCCAGTTAACTTTATTCTCTTCCACTTCCAGGCGTCAACAAGAAGCAGAACTGAAACTGATAGAAGAAGAAACTGCAAGGAGGGTGGAAGAAGCAATTAGGAAGAAAGTCGAGGAGAGCTTGAATACCAAGGAGATGCAGCTGGAACTACAAAGGCGACTGGAGGAAGGGAGGAAGAGACTTTTTGATGAAGTTGCAGCTCAACTTGAGAAGGAAAAGGAAAATGTTCTAATTGAGGCTAGGAGAAAAGAGGCAAGTACTTATGACAAAATCCTCCTGCAGATGACTCGCTGCATTTTCTCATTTCTTCCCAATATGGAGGGGCATGTTGATTATTACTATCATGATGGAGTGACTTTATTTTAGCTGCTTGTGGCAAAAAGTTATCTGCAATTTTTTTTTTCTCTTTTTCCTTTTCCCCATAGTCGCAATTACCAATCATCCAGTTACATTTTAGGTGCATTTAGGGGTAAATGAAACTGTTTTTTAAAGTTAAACAATGGCATGAATTCTCATTGCAAGAATTTAAAGGGGAAATTTGTATTGTAAAACTATATTGATAGAAATGAGTTGAGGGATCAAAGAATCAGAATCATCAAGGTCTATACTTTTTCTGTGTGGAGGGGAGTTGCTAGGTTCTGATGGACCTCTTTGTTTTCTTTTCCACTACTTCATTAGTATATCACTATTTTAAAGGGATACAGTCACGGCTCAGCCATTTTTTGAGATGATCTTGTTCAAAAAGAATTAAATAAAAAGATAAAATAGGCCCATAATTTCTTGGGTTTTGCATAAGTAAAAACTTGGAGCAGCTGATTTAACCTTGTGGAATACTCGTATTTGTATCAATCCTATATACTTAATTTTGTGTTCACTGCAGGAACAAGCTCGAAAAGAGAAGGAAGAATTGGAAAAAATGCTTGAAGAGAACCAGAGGAGAGTAGAAGAAGCTCAAAGAAAGGAAGCGGAGGAGCAGCAAAGAAGAGAAGAGGAACGTTATCGTGAACTGGAACGCATACAATGGGAGAAAGAAGAGGCCATGCGTAGGAAGAAGCAACAAGAGGACGAAGAACGCATAAACCAGATAAAGTTGTTGGGTAAGAACAAATCCCGCCCAAAATTCTCATTTGCACTTGGCTCTAAATGAACTGTGGAGAAATATAGTTTGTAGTTTAGTTTTTGATAGATGTTTGTGCTTGACAAATTTAGATGTTTGTGTTTTTCATTTAAATGATCGATACAGTTTTTATCATAATTGTCTTGGCCATTCTGAGCTTTTGCTTGAATTATTGTTCTTCTTTCTCTTTGCTGTGGCTGAGGCTCAACAATCTAAAGTGATTAAGTTACTTAGATTGGACAGGCAAAATTTGCACACCTAGCTAAGGATAGGAAGTGAAAGTAAGAATTTAGTTTTGTGTCTATTGAGATTTGAAAATGCATTTAATAGTGTTCTTTTGGAATTTGTTTTTTGAGAATGAAATATTAATAATGCTTGAGACATGAGAAAGACTTAGGTTGAATCGACACATTACATTATCCGTGTGCTTATTAAATAGAATTTTCTCACACATTCATTTTGAAATGGTTCAATCACGGAAAGTGTTGAAACACAGTATTAAAATTTTATTGAATAGGTTTAGGGCCTATTTGATATGGCTTTTTAAGTAGAGTTTCTTCAAGTAGACATTACACTAGTTGAGTTTTCATAGGTAGAGTTTTTAAGAAAAAAAAACTATTAGTTGATTGATTGTCATTAATAACTTTTAATAAAAATTGTGTAATTTACTTTGATAGACAACTTTTAAATAAAATAAAGGGCATTTTAAATAATGGGTAGTGTTACACTTACAAAGTTGAAATACAAAGTTTGTATCTCAATAAATGTGTCGCCAATCAATGACTACCACTTGTTTAGATAATTGTTACTTTTTTTTAATTTTTATTAATGTGGTAGTTATACACTAATCAATAATGGACAATGCCACGACAGTTGGGATACAAACTTTGTATCCCATGTAAGCATAGCATTATCCTTAGATAATTCAACACTTTAAAAATGCTTTTTAACATTTACTCTTGAAAGCTCAAAATTTGAGCTTCTTCCAGTAGAGGCAAAATAGCTTTTTTAATTCAAAAAGCTCTCTTTTAATTTGTAACCAAATGCCTTTAAAGAGAAATTAGAACTGTACATTGTTTAAACCAACACAACTAAGAAATCAATATAATAGCTAAGTCAATATTAAGAGAAGAACGAGCCCTAAATTCTCTTTCAATTTTTTCTAATTTGCTCTTTTTGTTCTACCTCTTCAAGCCAAAGGCTTGCTTTTTATAGGCTTTCAATCTTAATTGCATATGGCTCCTGCTTTCGTAAATTGTAATCAGATTTGAACAAGGACTTATAAAAATGTATTCCTACCGAAATAGGTTGAACAATCTTTTGATTTTAACACAACTCTTATTCTGGAATCTTAATTTGGACGAAAACCAGGAAAGCCTTATCTGATTAGTAGTCCTTAACTGAGTAGGATTTTAACTTTTATTACAATTTTTTTAGAATTCAGAATCATTTTTAACTATTCTCCACCTTAATTCTAACTTCTCAAGATTCTCTTCTGAGCTATCTACCATCAAGTCTTCTTTTTCTTACAAGTCTCCAACACCAATTAAGCTCAAGCAATATATGAACTTAGTTACTGCTAGTGATTTCATTAACATGTCTGCTAGGTCATCTTCAGTGTGGATCTCCTCTATCTGAATAGACCTCTTTGTGACTTCTTCTTTGATTAAGTGAAGCCTGACATCTATCTGCTTAGTTCTCTTGGAATATATTAGGTTTTTAGTCAAGTGAATAGCTGATTGGTTATCACAGAACAAAGTAACAAATCTCTGCTCTAATCCCACATCAGTTGTGTTTCCCTATTAACCACAATGCTTCTTTAACTGCATCAGTAGCTGTTAGAATTCTACCTCAGTTGTTGAGAAAGCTACAATTGATTGTAGTATTGAATCCAATGAACACATCCATAGAGAGTAAATAAATTACTTGTCAGTGATCTTCTTTTATTAATGTCCTCATCAAAATCTGAATCAACAAAACCTGTAACCTTTGTTGAGCTTTGCTCATCTCTGTCATAAATCAAGCCAGTGCTGCTAGTGCCATTTTCGTACCATATGATCTATTTCATTGTTAACCAATGATCTTCCTGGATTGCTTACAAAACTTAGTGCCCGAGTTAAATCTGATTTTGAGCTTACTATTGCATACATTAGGGAACCTACTACACTTGTATATGGTATTTTCTTCATCTGACTCAGCTCAATCTTCTGTCTTAAGTGACTGAGCACTTACCAGTTTGAAGAGAGCTGCCAGGGGAGTTTGTATAACTTTTATAGCATTCATGCCAAAGCTTTCAAGTATCCTTTTTAAATAGCTTTCCTGAGTTAAAAACAGTAAACTATCCTCTCTTTTCCTGATTATTTCCATTCCTAAAATCTTTCGTGCATAGCCCAGCTTCTTCATTTTGAACTCACTTTTTAATTGTGCTTTGAGTTGTATTCTTATTTTGTCTTTTCTGAACAGATCATCTGCATAGAAGAGTAGATAGATTGTTGAGCCATTAGAAAAAGACTTGAAGTAAACATGGTTGTCATAACAGCTTCTCCAGTAGCCTTGTCCCGCTATGAACTCATCACGTCTCTTGTACCATTGCCTTGGTGACTATTTCAACCCATACGAAGATTTCTACAGAAAGCATTCATGATCTTCTTTTCCCAGTTCATGAAAACCCTCGGGTTAAGACATGCACCTGGAATACCTTTTTTTCTTTTGAAAAATCCATTTGCGCCCTACAACCTTTTTTGACTGTGGTTTGTCAGCTAATCTCCATGTCTGATTTTTCTTTAAAGACTTGATCTCTTCAATCATGGCTTATTGCCACTTGTGATCTTGACTCTGCATAACTTCTTGATAGCCCTTTGGTCATCATCTTCTATTTCTTCAGCTGCATTTAGAACGTACGCTATTAAGTTAGCATACCCAAACCTCACATGAGGTTTAATTTGTCTCTCCTCTGTTCTTGCTAGCTTATAATTCTAAGCTTTGACTGACTGTCATCTTTGAGTTCTGTCAGACTGTCACCTTTGAACTCTATCTGACTATCATCCACCTAAGTTTTTCGTGCCTAGTTCTCTAAGTCAGTTTGACTTTGAGTTCCATCTGAAGTTTCCAACTTCACCTCAAATTGAATTTTATCTGCTAACTTTGGTAACTGATTCTGTTCATCACCATCCCGAGCTCTGGATTTAACCATTTCTTATTCATTAAAAGTAACTTCCTTGCTCACAATGCATTTTCCACATTGCCTTCAACACACTACAACTTGTAGCCTTTTACACTGTCAATAAAGACACCCTTGACTGCTCTTGGCTTCAATTTTCCCTGCTTAACATGAGCATATGTTGTGCATCCAAACACTCTGAGGTTACTCACATTATAAGGCTTACCAGTCCGCTTCTCTTCAAGTGTTTTTGAACTCTATAGCTGCTAAGGTACTTCTATTAACTAGGTATTTAGTAATTGAAACAGCCTCAGCCAAAACTGTTTAGTCAGCGTAGCATTCATTAGCATACACTTTAACTTCTCTATGAGGGTTTTGTTCATTCTTTCTGTTATCTATTGGGTGTTTTGGCTACTGTCCAGTGCCTAGCAATTCCACATTTATTACTGAATTCATTGAAGTATTTATTGCATAACTCTAACCTATATCAATCTCAGCCTTTTCACTTTCTTCCTAGCCTGGTTTTTAACTAGTATTAGTTAGCTCTTGAACTTAGCAAAAGTTTAATCTTTGCTCTTTAGCAGGCATGTCCATACCTTTCTTGAAAAATCATCAATGATTGACAAAAAATACTTAGAACCACTAAGTGATGGTATCCGAGCTAGTCCTTAGAGGTTAGCATGTATGTAATCTAAAAATGCTTTGGGTTTTGTATATTATTGAATCAAACTTTACTAGCCTTCTTAAATATGCAATGCTTGCACAACTCCAATTTCCCAATTTTGTCTTTACCTGAAAGGCTTGCTTACTCAGTTCTTTTATACCCCTACTCACTCATGTGTGCAAGTCTCATATGCCAAACCTTAGTTTTATCTACCTCAGTACTAGATACTGCAGCTTCACTGCTTAGAGTTGTACCTCATAGAATTTATAAACCATTCCTTTGTTCACCTTTCATCAAAACAAGATCCTTTTAACAACTTTCAGGACTCCAATCTCAGTTTTGAAATTATATCCAATAAGATCAAGTGATCCTAGTGAGATGAGGTTCCGCATTAGCTCAAGTACAAACCTGACCTGGTAAAGTTCCTTGACCTTCCCATCATAGATCCTAATTCTTGTGGTCCTAATCCCCTTTACTTTACAGGCTGCATTATTTCCCATAAGAACCCTTCCCCCATCTAAGCTTTGTAGTGAAGAGAGTTACTAGGACTCCAGGAGGGATGTTCAGTACCGATTCTTATAGTACTGTTCGGGGAGTCGATAAGCTAATTCCTGTGGATGTTTATTTGCCGAGCTGTCTGCCTAAACCTGCCATAACAAAACTTCGTAAGAAAATATCTCGAGAAATCTATGAAGATTGAATTCAATTGCAACAGGAAAATAGCTCATTTATTTTTACTACCAATCACAAGTTTCATGTGAAAAGAACAATTTGAGTCAAGAACCCATTCAATTTTGACCTTGTCAAAAAGCAACAATCATCTCAACACTTTCATATCCATTGTCAGAAGCTATTGTTATATTTATAGTGCTTGACTCTTTATTATTGCCTCTTTCTTTCCTCTTAGGACAATCTGTCTTGAAGTGTCCCTCATGGTGACAGTGAAACACTTCAATTTCTGTTGACTTTGATTTTAACCTTTTTTATTCTTGCTCTCATGTTCTTTTTCTCACGTTTACCCCAAGCAATGAGAACCTTTCTGAACTCTGATCTTTGGCTTCATTCTTTTTCTTCAATTCTTTGGAATTTAGTGTTGCTTTTACATCCTCCATCATTAAAGACTATACCATACAACAAAGTATCCACAAAGTGTTCATAGATAATGAGCTTAGCAATATAATTGCTTGATTTTCATCTTCAACCATCACGTTAATGTCCTCAAGATATAAGATGATCTTGTTGAAGTTGTCAAGATGATATTTGATTGAACTTCCTCTTTCAAGCTAGAAGCATAGTGTCTTTTCTCCTTGTATAGTCGATTGGCCAAGGATTTTGTCATGTAAATTGACTTGAGCTTCTTCTAAAGCCCAAGTGTCATGGTCTCCTTAGAAATCTCTCTCAAGACTTCATTATCGAGACCTAATACAATTGAATTATGTGCCTTTTTAATGCCTCAGTCCTATCTTGTACAAAAGTGGATGATTTGAGTTTTGCACTTCTCTTCATCAATCTTCTTCCTCTTAAGGCCCTCTCAAGACCTTGTAAACAAGAGACTCGCATCTTTCCTTTCCAAAGATTGAAATGGTTGTCCTGTTGAATTTCTTTACCTAAAACTTAGGTAACGTCATGGTTTCCAGCTCCCATACCAATTATTAAAACAAATGCAACCAAGAAACCATTATAATAACCAAAATGACGCACGCGGAATATACATTTGAGTGCAAATCAAAGAAAACAAAACAGGATTTGGGCAAATTGACCTACATTCACTTGTGTAACTAGCTCATGAATTTTTATTGACGAAATCAAGAAACAAGGTAATATTGAGAGAAGAGCGAGTCCCAAATCCTCTCTTAATTCTCTCTAATATTCTACTCTTTTTGTTCTACCATCTCAAAGCCGAGTACTTACAAAATTATATTCCTACAGAAATAGGTTCCCAGAATCTTCTGATTTTAGCACTATTATTTTAGAAATCCTGACTCTTTTGCTGACTAAGAAAATCTTTGTTAATTGAATAAACCTTATCTGACTAAGATTCCTTAACTGAGTAGAGTTTTATTTTATTCTTATAATTCCTTTAGAATTCACAATAACTTTTAGGTGCGCCTCCAATACATCCAATTTTATGGAATAGCCGGATGACATCATCCTAAAGCCTCCATTGGCTGACAAGTAGTCGTCAATGGAGGCAATTGACTCTTTATTCCCAGTTCCACGGTTGAGGGATAATAAAAACTAAGCATCCTAATGTTTTTGTTTATTTAAATATAAACAAAGTTTGTCAATAATTATTAAGTTGATCCTTTATTTGTTATTTAATTTGAATTTATCATTTAAATTTTATATTTGAAAGACTTCAAGTTAATCCTATTAAAATGAATTAATTATCATGATAACAATAAAATTTATTTATGATCATGTAGTGGGAATACATAATTTTTAGCAAAGATAATTCATTTATATTAATATAGATGTGATTGTTCAAGCAATCGAATTATAGCAGGAAAGCAAGTTTTGGGTGACTATCACTGAAGTTTGTAATGTTTAACATTTTTAAAAATATTATATAATTTTTTATTATTATTACAAACGTTGTATATATAGTTAGTTAGTTAGTTAATTAGTTAGTTAGAATCAGAATTCTAACTAATTAGTTAGTTACAATTAGAATTAGAATGCTTCCGTAAATTAATCTTATTAAAAAAATTGAAATATCCTTATCTTAATATATTATGTAAAGATTACTTATTTTAGCTGCTTAAATACATATGCATAGGGTATTATGTGAAGGGAAATAACATAGATTAAAAAATTAAAAAAACTTTAAGTATAGAAAAATTATAATACACGAGAAATAATATAATAAAATAAATTTACAAAGTAAAAAATGGGTAAAAAATAATTTACATTTGTTAAAAAAATAAAATAATTGTAGTTCTACAACTAATAAAAAATATTTTGAGATTTACGCATGCGAAATGATATAAAAAAACTTGTCGAAAAATTGTTATTATTTAGAATTCATGTGGTTTAATGTCATAAAATTATGAAAAAAAAAAAACACAAATAATCATTGTAAATGTCTACAATGATTGAGGCGGCTAATGACAAACTTTGATAAATGCTATAATTAAATTAAAAAAATAATATAAGAAAAACACTACATATACATATCAAATTATACAAATTCATTCGTTCTACTTGACATAATATAATATGATTGGTCAAGTTATCAATTCCCTCCGGTGATAAGGTACAAGGTTGAGCTTTCTCACTTCATAGATGTTGTTCATCTTAGTTTATATTAAGGAGGGAATCTCCCTGACTTCGAGTCTTTGGACTACCAACTCTCGAGCCAACTCTATTCCCATAATCAACGCTAGATACTTCGGAATATTGTTGGAACAGCATTTGAGGAGAGCGAACGAATGTAGGAGAAGATGTACTTCTGGTGTGATGAAAATAATGCTCGACACCTGAGGACTCTTCCTTTCGTCTATTCATTCAGGAGGCATCGTCAAAGTTCATTTCCTATAAGGCTAGGGCTAACATATGCCAACCCAGGGCAAATGGAAGCAAGGACAGGCAAGGTTTTCCGAGCGCCCTCAATGCTTGCTTGTTGGGGAGCTTGCTAATTTGAAAACACCCACTATACTAAAGTTATCAAAATACTATTTTAAGATAGGTAAGTGTGTGAAATAGACACAAAAAAAAGAGGTTTAATTAATAACATATTTCTTGTTAAATGTTAAGTAGTGGGTGCGCAAGTATTGCTTTATATATGTATGTCTCCACAGGAAAGTTGTTCTTTGTATTTATACTATTCACCTACAATCCTCACTATTTAAAATTCAATAGTTGAATATTATAATATTATCCCAACTTGGTCTAATTTTCTATTACGATTTGCAATCCCTAATTTGAATAACACTTTTTGATCCATTAAAACACAGCGTCATAGGTGCGCAATCACCGCTATATATATATATATCTACTTGTACAAAATATGTTCCTAGTATTTATATTTACCACAAATGAAAATGTGAGTATATCTTCATTATTTAAGATTTAATACTCGAAGATTATCATATTATCTCAAATGGGTATAATTTTCCTATGTTTGAACGTGCATTCCCCAATTCAAATAATATTTTTCTTCACGTTAACCCGTTAAACACAATATTATAAATGCACAATTACCGTTTTATGTATGTCACTATTTATATGAAACATGTTCCTAATTTTTGCATTTGTTACCAATTGAAGTGTATATATCTTCAAAATTTAAGATTCAATAGTTTAAGATTATGATATCATCTCATTTTAGTCCTTTTTCCTAAGTCAAGTTTATAGTCTCTAGTTGAAACAGCACTTTCCTCCACTTTGAACTTTTCAACACATTTTGTAGATGTGCAATCACCACTTATATATGTCTCAACTTTCACGAATGATATTTTTAGTTTTTGAACTTGTCAGACACTCAAGTGTGAGTATATTCTCACTTATTTTTTGCTGATGACTATGATGTGTAAGTTAGGCTTTCTTGAAAGTTGGTGTGCAAAGATCTTTCATTGTATATCTTTAGTATCCTACTCTGTTGTTATTAACGGCTTGGCACGAGGCAATTTATCTCCTTCGCGAGGTCTTTGTCAAGGTGATCCTTTATTCTCGTACCTATTTCTTTTTTGTGCTGAAGGTCTCTCTTCCCTTCTCAATTCTGCTGAGCAACGGGATATTTTAAATGGCTTGAAATATGGAAGAACGGGCCCTATTATTTTTTACTTATTTTTTGTTGATGACAGCCTAATCATCACTAGGGCATCCCTGAATGACTGCAATTCGGTACTGGAAATTCTGCAGTCTTATGAGGTTGCTTCTGGACAGCTAATCAATTATCAAAAATCGGCGGTATGTTTTGGTAAATGTGTTCTGAGGGGGTTCGCTACTCATCTATCTCAGTATCTTGGTGTTACCCAGGTCCCACACCACAATAAATATCTGGGCCTCCCCTGCGTCACCAGCAAGAATAAACAGAATCTTTTTGCCGCCATTAAAGAAAGAGTGTGAAAAAAATTGAGGGGATGGAATAGGCACATTTTCTCTGTTGGAGGGCGGGAGGTTCTTATTAAAGCGATGATCCAGGCTATTCCATCTTACGTTATGAATCTGTTCAGGCTACCCAAGATTTTTATTAAAGAAATTCATAAACTTTGTGCTAGATTCTTTTGGGGGGGTGATGAAAACAAGAGGAAAGTCCAATGGTGTTCTTGGGAAATGTTGCGCCGCTACAAATATGATGGTGACCTTAGGTTTAGGGATTTGAACTCTTTCAACCAAGCCATTTTGGTTAAGCAGGGTTAGCGTGTGATTGCTCATCTAAACTCTCTGGTGGCAAGAACACTCCAAAGTTTCTATTATCCCAACTCTTTATTCCTACAGGCGCAACCTAAACATTCTGATTCTGCAGTCTAAAAAAGTATTCTTTGGGGCCGTAATTTACTTGTTAAGGGGCTTTGTTGGCGTATCGGGGACGAATCTTCCGTCTCAATCTATTATGATCAATGGCTCCCTCACCTCTTATCCTTCAAACCTTTATTTTCTCACATGCTACCTGAACACTCCTTGGTTGCTGATTTACTCATTCCGTCAGGTTTTTGGAACCAAGAGCTTATACGAAACTCTTTCTTAGAAGATGAATGTAAGCTAATCTTAAACATCCTACGAGTAGCTTCTTAGGCCCACATTTGCTACTCAGTTATGTGGCACTTCGACAAACATGACCAATTTTATGTTAAGAGTGGTTATTGGCTCTCCCTTGCCCCTAATCATACATCATCTTCCAATGGCAATGCTTGCTCCCGCAACTGGTGAAAGCATCTGTGGAGTTTGCAGCTCCCCCCAAAGATTATACACTTTGTTTGAAGACTGTCTCATGGTTGGATCCCTACTTTTTCTAACCTTAGAAGACATTATGTACCTGTTGATGATTCTTATAGCCGATGCACGAAAGGAGCTGAAAATTCCATTCATGCACTATGACTTTGTGATGCTCTATTATGCACAAGGTTAATTACATTTGTTACATAAACAAAATTCAATAATTGTATATTCCTATAAAATATTTTTTGTTGAATATCTCTTATAATCCCCCGATGAAGCAACATCTTTATATTAATTGTGCCAGTTGGTTATAATTAACATATAAGATGCAGATTTAATACAGAATGAATTTAGTATGGCAAAACAAACTAATACATTTGTAATATTGATCCTATTTCCATATAACGTATATTGCAAATTGCATATTAAACTCATCCTTACACAAGTGCAAACCCTAGCAAACGTCCAGCAATGGAAGGGTTCCCTTATTATGCCCACTTTTCAATGAGGTTGTAGAGACACTACCATGCATGTGTTTGAATTTATATTGAGTACAAAATTATCAGACAACACTAAGCAGCAATACAACGATCTCCTCAGCCTCTTACAATGGATATCAAGCAAACTGCCTAAACCCACATCTCTCACTGATTGCTTTTGCTCTTTAAAAATACATGCACATCTCGCACTAATTATTTTTATCCTATTTGTTGACTATATTTTAGGGGTGGGCAATTTTTCTGTTCTTGACCCAACTCGACCCGTTTTGAAATTTTGAGTCAGGATGAGAATAGTATTGAGACCTGTTTAGGATAAAAAAATTTATCCTGAACGAGTGGGGTCGTTCCCGAACTCATTTTGGAATTTCTCAAATCTGAAATCTTAATTTTTTTTTATTTTGATAAACGACTAAAAATGATATCGTTTCAGCGAATCGTCTTAACCCAACCTGTCTCAAAATAAACTACACCGTTTTGATATAAAAAAGAAAATGTTAAGAATTCTCGTCGTAACCCGAAGTTAGGTTGAAAATTGTCCTGACTCAAAATGTGTCCTGATCTAAATATTTTTTTCTATTTAGATCAAGTTCGAGAATAGTTCACAAATTCTCGAACCTAATCCAAACTCAAAGTTGCCTACCTCTACTATGTTATAACTAACTTCCACATAATTAAGAATTTGAATATGAATGTTTCAGTGACACCTTTTATAGCTTGTAATTTTCATACTTTCACACTTAAGTCATATAACTACCAATTTCTTGTTCAAATACTCGATTATGCACCATTAATTTTATTTCCCTAGTTCCACTAGAATGACAATTGTATTTATATATCAATTTGTTAATCACATTTTAATTATATCTAACCATTTTTATATTTTGGTTTAGGACTTCATTTTTCCTTCAAATATTTTACATTAAATCATAGAACTTAAATTGGTTTCACAATTCATCTTACTATTACCGACGCATCAAACAACTTCAATCATGACCATTATAAACTTGTTGCGTAAAATGCAAACTAAAATAACCCTAAAGCCAAGACTTTGCAACCTGAAAAATTACAAACTCTTATTTGATTTTCATTTTTCAGCTTTTTTCCCCCTCAGTTTTTAACGTACACATCCTGCTAAACCTGTTTTACTATAACAATTTCAATTTCTCTTAATTTGTTCACATTTGTTAGAGACTTGTCTTTAATACTAATATTAGATCTTCACCTATCAATTTAAACTTTTAGGTTGAGTGGTAAACTAATATGGTATCGGAGTCAAGGCCTTGAGTTTGAGCTCTCATATCTTTATTTTCGGTTAATTTCTTGATTTCTTGGAGACGAGGGATTCACTTGGTTTAAACCTACTCGGATCCATATTTCACGTGAGGGAGATTGTTAGAGACTTGTCTTTAATACTCATTCACCTATCAACTTAAGCTTTTGAGTTGAGTGGTAAACTAATAATGTTTATTGCCATATATCTTTATCAACCCATATTACATGCTTCTTGCTTCAAAAGTATACAACAAACAACTTTAAGTCTATTCTTTTCATTGCAATAACTTCAAGTTTAATTACAACTTTTAACAAAACAAGTGTGTGCCAGTAATGTATATATCATGAAATGTCTGTATTCTAAGAGATCTTAACTATACAAATACGCAAATACATCTTTTACTATATAAATTTTTGTAAAGTGGATTACTGATTTATGTTCCAACCTTTGTAGAATTAGAATATGCAGAGATCCGCTCGGAGCAAGTAAAATCTTACGTCTTTTACTATGATATTTGATAGCGCAAAGGGGGAGTAAGCACACAATGAAATAGGATGAGACTATTTTACGAAACTGAATGGTATATGTTGATAAAGGAATTTTCAATTTAATTCAAGATTTTAATTTAGTTATTTAATTTAAATTGATTTATTTTTTTTATAGATAAGTTCGTTTTTTTGGTTTTATTTGACTTTTAAGTCTTATTAGGTTTATTCTTCATTTAAGTTTTTCTTCTACCTTTTTAATTTATTGGGAATACTATAAATTTAAGTTTTGATGAATGAGAAGGTATGTCATATTTTTCTCTTCTCTTTTAATCTCTGCATGGTATTAGAGCTTCTCTTGAGTTAATTTGTTTTACCACTTTACAACCGCTATCTGTTGAGCAGTATATGGGACTGTCGCTCTACTGTCCCATCTCTTTTCTTCTGATTAGCCACCCCCTCATTCATTCATTATTCTCATCTGTCCCTCCACAACTATCACTATCGAAAATAACCATTTTTTCCCACTACCCCTTGGCCGAGTAGTGTTGTAGCTTAGCTCCTAACTTGGGGGCCAAGGTTTGAGTCCCCTCCTATATATGGGTAGGATTAAATTTCTCCAATTTTTAATATAGCAGATTTGATCTTTTCTAGGTCTAGATTTACGGGCTACGTCATAATGAATTTCATTGATGTATGTCCCGATAGACTTCTAATTGTATATATCAGTAGATTGTTGTAATAGTTAAAAAAAAGTTTGATTTTTTTAAAATAGTTTTCTTTATTCAAATTTATTATAGATCGAATATTCTTCTGTGTTTTGATCATTATCTTTTCACATATAATTTTCATTCCTTCATTTTTTTTAGCCAAACTAAAAAGCAAAACCCGACTTCTTTGAAAAAAGAAATTTTAGTTTTTCTCTCCACAACAAAAATGGCAACAACCTCTTATATTAGAAGATCCTTAAATAGACCAATCCTTTACTCTCTCTCATTTTTCGACAATACTACAATTCTCATTTCACTTCATCTTTATCTTCTTCCCCTTCTCATCATTCTTCCTCGTCTGCTTTTGTTTACTCCTCATCTATTTTCACTTTTATATGCTCCATTTTTTTTTATTCTCATTTTTTTTGAAGCTAAAGGTTATGTTGGAATTTTGATGATACAAAATTAAAGATAATTTAATTTTGAGTTAGAAACCTAGGGAGAGTTAGACTTATAATCAAGATTGCAATAAAAGGACAAAAGAGATGCGAAATGAAAAATCGAAAAAGGTACTGTTCGTGTGGTACTGTTCACAGTTACTGTTCTGTGGATACTGTTCACATAGTTACTGTTCTGCGGGGTATTATTCATGCGGCCCTGCCTACGTGAGAAATTCTTATTTTAGTTCTCATTGTGTGTTTAAGTCAGTTTTGAACTTTCTTTTTATGTGGCCTCTTATTTCAATAAGGAATAGAATTTATAAGGACTTTATAAATACTATATAAACCCTTGTAGTTTATTAGAATTATAATGCATCAACAAAAGAAAGAATAAAGGCTGGGGTAACTCTAGGGCATTACGCGCAAACGCAAAAGAGTACCATGGAGTACTTGAGTACTGGGAGCATAAGCACAAGAAAGTACTGCATAAATTCTTTAAGAGTTTCTCTAATATTGTATTCCTTAAATTTCTCTTGTAAAGGATTTTTTGGGCATTAAAGAATTAGAATAAAAAAAGCTAGGTCTGTGAACCACTATGTATGTAGATGATTTTACCAAACCACATATATTCTTGTGTCTTTTGTGTGATTGTTTTCTCTATTTTCTTGGTTGATCTTTATTTTATTCTTGTTTTTACTTGTGAGGGAAAAATTTCGTAAAGCATATAAGGTTCTAAGGTACTAAATATAGAGTCAAAATGTATTAGGGCACATAAGAATTCTCAACAAACTAGTATCAGAGCTGTAACTAAATTGATGCCTAAGTGGTGTCGGATTGAAGAGCATAGCCTGATACCTCAACAAACTGGTATCAGAGCCAGATTCGTATTTAAAACCAGGGTAGGATTTGAAGCCAAGTTAAGGTCCTTATCAGAGTTATGGTTGAAGTCAATGGTCAAACATAAATTGTTCAACCATGGGGACTTACAAATAGAAACAAAAGAATAGGGGAAAAGATCAAGAGCCTAGTGTCACGGACCGTTCTCGAACCATGCAATTTTAGATGCGTTGTGGGCTAAGCAGCTGAGAAAACCACACAAAGAGAAGAAAAACAAGCACACCAAGTGTTTGCACGAATGCTCTCTATATTGCTGAAGAGAAAACAAAGCTATGAGATGAATTATACAAGTGAGGGTCTCTCATTTATATACTAGCAGCCTTATACAATCGACAGCTGAGATCTAAATGATCTAACGGTGTACATACAAGATGGAATAATCTTTCCTAGAATATTCCTAGATGCCATCACACATTTGATGAAATTCTAATTAAGGCGAACTGCCTTAATAAGTCGCGGACTTAGCCCGGTTCTTCACCCATGTCAGCGGGTCTTCTAGAAGCTCCAGCCGATGATCCATTTCAGCAGCCCTTAAGGCCTCTAGGAGGCTTTTTGTTGTGCACCAAGTGTTCGAGAAAATGCTTAAGAATACTTGGGGCGTAACATTCTCTCCCACCAAATTCACGCAATGCCCTCGTCGCGTCTTCACTGAAAACTGCACACATTGTTCTTCAATCTATCGCTATGCACTCTCGTATTTCTAGTGTGCTCTAATATTGGGTACCCCTTTCCACTTGACAAAGTACTCACGCCTTGGAGGTTGATCTTTCCTCTGCACCGTCCGTCCATTGCGGATGAGTTTCGCCCCTTTGTTGTCCCATGTGGAAATCCTTAAAGGTCCCTGTTTCTGCTCCATGTCTTCCATATCCCATCGGTATAACTTCAAATAGCTTTTGGGAGACATCGGATGCAGCTGCTGTCTCGAAGGTATCCCCACCTTATGCGAGATGTTGCCAACCCTTTTGACAACAGGATATGGCCCCTCGTCCCTACGATCAAGGCCCTAGTGAAGTGGGCGTGTTGTCTTGCATTGTGGTGAAAGTATCGTCTCCATCACCAAGACCCCCACACTATGCTTGACCCACTGTTGCTTGACCCTAATATACTTCTTGTGCTGAAAGCGCACATCATATGACGCCTTGAGTTGCTGAGCGACACCCACGCTCGCCAACTCCTTGAGCTGCTCCCGCAACTCATCTAATCCTGGTTGAGGCATCTGTACTGTAGTTGGAAGGATCAACCCCAGCTCCAACTGTTTCCTATGCTCGGTATCACCTTGATGTGGCTATACCTGTGATATGTCAGTTGGCACGACCCCTTTATGCTTCTCGAGCACTTCTGCAATCCCTGTTGGTAGCTTACCTTTGCTCTTTGTCGTCTTATCATCCATCCCCTCACTGTGGCTGGATGTACTTCCCCTTTACGCCCAGTAACTCCCATTAATTGAATGGCGAAAAGGATTTTAGTGTTGGCTTTCGGCTGAGATTGCCCACCCTTGGGCTTGTCTACTGTCGGTATCATGTAAGGCCCTCCTTGTATGATTCACACATAGTCGTGTCGAGGAAGCGGCACCACGTCGTACTGCCTTAAGAACTCAATACCTAACACCACATCGAAATAATCAAGAGATGCTACAGAGAAATTTACCTCGCTGCGCCATTTACCCAGGTGGATATCGACCCCTCGAACCACCTCATCCAGTGGCTTAGTCGCAGCATTCACTGATTTGAGGAACCCCTCATCTTTCTCCACGTAAAGTCCCAAGCGCTTTTCCTTCACACACTTAATGAAGTTGTGCATTGTGCCCGTATTTATCAGCATTTGAGTCTTTATGCAGTTGATGTAGGCTTCAACATACATGAACACCTTTCCCGTAGGCGCGCTGGTACGTGGCTTGGCTTTCATTGAGTTGAGCAGCTGCAAACACCCCATTTGTCCCTGCTCGCAAGCCTCATGCGCCGTAACCATTGCGTTGATAGCCTTCTTCTTCGGGCAGTCCTTGACCCAGTGATCCCCATCACAAAGAAAGCAGCTTGTCTTCGGTTAATTCCCTCTATGGCCGTTGCGCTTCTGCTTTTCCCATTTGGGCGGCTTACTTTTCTCCTCCTCATCCTCCGGAGGCTAAAATTCCTTAGCGCCCCAATTTTTGCTGTGTTTACGTCTTGAATGCTTGGACTTTCCCGAGTCACCTTTGCGGTAATCCATGAGCGTTTCTGCCAAGGTCAGAGCGTCAGATATTCTGGTCACCCAGTGCCGCTTTAACTCATTGGACGCCCATGTCTGCAATCCGTCCAGGAAATTGAACAGCAAGTCCTCCTCGCTCATATTGAGAATCTGAAGCATTAACAAGGAGTACTCCTCGACGTAGTCGCTGATGGACTTGGTTTGCTTCAATTCCTTTAACTGTTTTCGAGCGTCGTGCGCCACATTCTTCGGATAGAACTGGTGCTTTAGCTTCCGTTGCAATTCTACCCAGGTGTTGATTGTGCAGGTACCCTTGCATATCTCCTCACTTTTCTTGCGCCACCAAATCCATGAGCGTTTCTGCCAAGGTCAGAGCGTCAGATATTCTGGTCACCCAGTGCCGCTTTAACTCATTGGACGCCCATGTCTGCAATCCGTCCAGGAAATTGAACAGCAAGTCCTCCTCGCTCATATTGAGAATCTGAAGCATTAACAAGGAGTACTCCTCGACGTAGTCGCTGATGGACTTGGTTTGCTTCAATTCCTTTAACTGTTTTCGAGCGTCGTGCGCTACATTCTTCGGATAGAACTGGTGCTTTAGCTTCCGTTGCAATTCTACCCAGGTGTTGATTGTGCAGGTACCCTTGCATATCTCCTCACTTTTCTTGCGCCACCATAGAATTGCATAGTCGAAAAGATATAAGGTCGTGGTATTTACCTTGTTTTCGTCCTGCACGCCATGGAGTTGAAGTATCTTTCCATCTGCCAAAAATAGTTGTCGAACTCCTTGGTGTTCCATTTACCGCTGAACTCCTTCAGTTTAGGAGCTTCAACTCTTAGCGCCCCTTGCGCAGCAACAAACTTATTCGCTACTGCTCGCTTGCACAGCACCACGTTCTTTTTGACAACGTCAAACCCTCTACGCAGCTCCTCCACTTGGGCTTGAACTTTGTCAAAGGTGGCGTATACCTTCTCTTGAAAAGCCTTGATCTAGTCACGCTGCTGATCAGCGTAACTCTCGATGGATGTGTCGATGAGGGAGCACAGCTCGTCCCTTTGAGTGTCAAGTCCCACCTCGAGCTTTTCTACTTGCTGCTCTAACTCCCCAAGATGATCCGTCGCCCTTCCAACAACGCCACCGAGTGTTTTCACCATGGTCCTGAACTCATGGCCTGGATCGACAGACTTGTCGCGAGGTACACTGTCGTGCCTCTTAGCTTTGGGGTTCCGCCCCCTCTCTTCAGTCACCTCCGACGGCATGGCATTTTTTTCCATCTTTGAACCTGCTCTGATACCAACTGTCACGGACCGTTCTCGAACCGTGCAGCCTTAGACGCGTTGCGTGCTAAGCAGCTGAGAAAACCACATAAAGAGAAGAAAAACAAGCACACCAAGTGTTTGCATGAATGTTCTCTATATTGCTAAAGAGAAAACAAAGTTATGAGATGAATTATACAAGTGAGGGTCTTCCATTTTATATACTAGCAGCCCTATACAATCGACGGCTGAGATTTAAATGATTTAACGGTGTACATACAAGATGGAATAATATTTCCTAGAATATTCCTAGATGCCATCACACTTTTTATGGAATTCTAATTAAGGTGAACTACCCTAATAAGTCATGGGCTTAGCCCGGTTCTTCACCCATGTCAGCGGGTCTTCTAGAAGCTCTGGCCTGCGACCCATTCCAGCAGCCCTTAAGGCCTCTAGGAGGCTTTGTCGTGCACCAAGTGTTTGAGAAAATGCTTGAGAATACTTAGGGCGTAACACTAGGCTGAGCTGTATGATTGCAAGGGTAAGAATAAAGATGAAAGAGCAATCGAAGAAAAAGGCAAAGAATGGTGAATGTGCTGCAATGAGTATGTGAATAAGACTTGAAGTTGTAAAATGACTTCTTGAAGAAAGAATAAGATAATCTAAATGTCTATGAGTGAGCAGCACAGTTGAGACTATGTGCTTGACAGAATGTTGTGCAGTCACAATATGGATTTGTATTGAGGGGATATATATCAAGGGTAGCATTGGAGATTTTCTCAATGGAATGACAAAGTTGAATGAAAATATATAGTAAGGGAGTATATAGCCATAGAGATATTGTGATGGTATTTAATCATAATATAATGGCTACCCAGAAAAAGATACATTCAGAATCTTTGGAGATCAAAGTCATGATCCTTAAAAAGGCTAAGTTTAGGCATAAGACTTAACTGGAATCAATACTTGGTAATTTAACATTGGCTAAGGAGTGGATGATTCCTTAGGAAATCTTCTTAGAGAGATTTTGAATCAATAATGGATTTGTTAAAATTTTGGTAATTTAAAATTAAGGATAATTTGATTTTGAGTTGGAAACTAGGGGAGAGTTGGATACATGGTCAATAATGCAATAAAAGCATAAAAGTTGTGCAAAATAGGAAGCCGAAAAAATGTACTGTTTGTATGGAGTTGTTCACATGTTTTTTGTTTTGTGGATACTGTTCACACGGCATTGCCTGTTTGAGAAAGTCCTATTTTAGTTCTAATTGCATGTTGAAGTCAATTTTGGACTTTGCTTTTATGTGGACTCTTATTTCAACAAGAAATGGGTTTTATAGGGACTTTATAAATACTATATAAACTCTTGTAATTCATTAGAATTATAATGCATTAACAAGAGAAAGAATAAAGTGTTAGGGTAGCTTTAGGGCACTGAGCGCAAGCGCGGAAGAGTACCATGAAGTGCTTAAGTGCTGGGCGCATAAGCATAAGAAAGCACTGCCTAGATCCTTTAGGAGTTTCTCTATTGTTGTATTTCTTAGGTTTCTCTTGTAAGGAGTTCTTTAGGTATTAAAGAACTGGAATAAAAGAAGTTGGGTCTGTGATCCACTTTGAATGTAGACGGTTTTACCAAATCACATATATTCTTGTGCCTTGTGTGTGATTGTTTTTTCTATTTTCTTATTTGATTTTTGTTTTATTCTTGTTTTAACTTATGAGGGAAAGCTTCCGCAAAGCGCATAAGGTTCTAGAGTACTAAATATCGAGTCGAAAAGTATTAGGGCACATAAGAATTCTTAACAAACTAGTATTAGAGCTATGACTAAATTGATGTCTAAGTGATGTCGAATTGAAGAGCATAGCCTAACACCTCAACAAGTTCATATCTTGATTTGTTATTATTATTATTTTTAATTTTGAGTTTTGCCTATGTCTTTTACTCAAACGAATCAAAACTGAAACAAACATGAAGTAGAATTGAATTTTCCTCCCCTTCTCTCTAAATCATCTTTCAAACTCCTTCCTTATATATTCTTTATTATCTTTTCCTTCACGCTTTTCTTTTTCTAATCCTCTCCCATCTTTCTTTTTATACTTATCTATCACTTAAGATTTTTTTTTCCCTTCTCTTTTCATCAATTAAAAGTTCATGGCAAATTTTTTTTTTACTTTGCTCCATATGCACTCAAGTAGCAAGGTTGCAAACCTAAAATCAAAGAAGATAAATAAGACAAAAATCCCTAAGATGAAGGACACCTCCACCCGGAGCTCAATCTGAAAAGTTGGATGATTGCCATAAAATCCAATCTCAAAAAATAAGATTAACTAGCGGATGCCCTTATTAAACCCCCTTTCGCACTTAATTTCTACTCTTGAAGAATAATATTGAACTCTTCTCATAGAACTCCATCTTGCAGGGGCATGACAAAGGAAATTTCAACTTTATTTAGAATTTTAATTTGGTTATTTAGTTTAAATTGATTTGTTTTCTTTCTTAGATAGGTTCATTTTCTAGTTGTATTGAACTTCTAAGTTCTATTAAGTTTTTTTTTTTTTAAGTTTATCTTTTTTTATTTTAATTTATTGTAAACTCTATAAATTTAAAATTTAATAAATGAGAAGGTATGTCATATTTTTTTTTCTTTCTAAATCTTTACATATATATGTGTGTGTGATTATTACAAAGTTTAAACATTTATATTGACTACAGTATTCTAAAGATTTTTTCTTCTTGTTTTTCTGTATAGCAGGTTGGCCTTCTTTCACGAAATTTATGGTTGTCACATACCTTTTTAAGGGACAACCATTCTACTTATATAACTTATTTTTATTTCTGATTTTAAACATATAAAATTTATTATTGCATGCAGAACTGAGAATTGCATATATTGGGAAATTTATGGAATTACGAGCTACTGCATGCTATTTTCACCCTATGGCGATTTATCTCAACGATGAACTAAACAAGCTATTGTGACTAATTTGATTAATCCCTCATTACTAAAAATTAGTCTAGGCATAATTGATTAATCTCGTTTTTCACGAAATAGAATACTCAATATGTATAAACCAATACAAACATAGTAACAAAAATATATAAAACTACTCAAACCAAAGAACAAACAAAAACCCTAAATTTATAACCAATAATCAAAACTCACCCTTTACAGTCACAACATTCTTCGAGGCCTTAGCACCACAAAACCCATCAAAGCCACCAAAATCCCACCTAATCTTCATCACAAATCTTTCTCTTACTACTACTACAACTACAAGCATTCAATGGAAAGAAAACAGGCGAACAGAAGAATCAATATCAGGCAAGTCCTCAAAACTTGATATATACAGAAGAAACCGGGGCCATTGTGTTACAAATTTCGAAACTTTTGCTATTGTAAGGATTCCAAAAGGTGCAAGCTTTACATGCTCATCCGGGGATTGAAGATGACAAAGGCTTTGAAGAAGAAGAAGAAGATGGGATTAGGCAGAAGGAACATTAGACAAATGAATTTTGGAGATGGAGAGTCGAGAAAGAGTTTATGTCTTTCGGTTTAGGTTTCTTCAATTTTTCATTTTCGGTTTTATGAATTTTTTTTTTCCAATTTTCACTGTTAGGAGTATCTTTTTTTTTTTTTATCACATAAATCATTAAAATATTCTAAAAAAGATAGAGTATTTTCATCATTTAAAAGAAGTAGAAAGGTTACAATGTTATTGAAACCGAAGCAGCCGTTATAATTTGTGTAAATGAGTGACATTGTTAATATCTACTATCACTCCTTGAGGTTGGCACAAATTATATTTTAATAGCGACTTAGTTTTAATTACAATGTAATATCTCTACTTATTTAAAAAAATAAAAATATATTTAATATTATATTTTTCATCATATAAATAATTAAAATATATTTAAAAAATAAATGTATTTTTATTTTTTCAATTAAATATAAAGATGACAACATAATTGTCTCCTAGGCGTTAACTCAAGTGGTCACAAGTGTCCACTTGAGTTTAAATAAAAAGAGGAGGCAAGATTTAATGAATTATGTGTATTTAACTCTCTACCAAATTTTATAAAAAAATAATATAATTAAAATTAAAATCGTGATTAAAGTAAAATTTTTGTTAACCTCCGAGGTGTTAATATCATCCTTTTAACATAAACTTAAAAAAAACACAAATGAATATTATTTGCTTTACAGCACACAAGGTAGAATAGAAATAAGAGCAACTTATTTTCACGTGAAACGAAGTTTTAGGTTCAAAATTTACCTATCAAATGCGTGCTACACATTCTTGTTCTTGGAAAACGAAAAACACTCACCATAAATGTTACCAAATGCGCTGTCTTTTTCTAAAAATATGTTTTTGGTTTCACTCTCAAAACATTTTCTCTTTTTTCAAAAACTAAAATAATTGAAAATGTGATTGGTTAAATATTTTGTAAATTTTATTTTTGAAAAACAAAAAACAATGTCTTAAACTACTTTACTCATTTTCAAAAAGGATATTTACATTGTCGGAGTTTACACAAATTATATTTTAATAATAATTTAATTTTAATTACACTACACCTCTTATACTTCATTTAAAAGATGAAATAACCTTCAAAGTTATATTTTTTATTATATAAATAATTAAAATATCTTTAAAGAAAGAATATATTTTTATCTTTTAAATTAAATAAAAGAGAAGACATTCTAAATATAAAATCAAAGTTGTCATCAAATTATAATTTATGTAAATCTTTAAGGATGATAATGTTAATACCCCTTTTTAAAATTAATACTATATACATTCTGATTGTTTTCAAATTCTACAAAACTATTTTGACAAATCTAAAGAGATTCCCATAAAATTCTCATAAAGTTTAATTAAGAAAGAATAAAATATAATTAAGAAAAAGGAAAAAAAGAACCGGGTCAACTCAAACGAGTCAAAGTGACAACCCACACGGGTTGTCCTCCTGAGATTAAAAGTGTCAGCGACTGTGACACTGTCTTATCTGACTGACACATCTACTCACCCGCCGTTCCGATAAACCCAACCCCCCCCCCCCCCCCCCCCCCCCCCCCCCCCCCCCCCCCCTTTCTCTCTCACTCATCATTAACACATAATTTCCACTTGTGGGTCCCATATGCACGTAAACCCAATCGCTTCCGGACACGTCACACGCCTGTCATAATCTCAGGACACCGACGTGGTCTTGTCCCCCTCTGAGGTGGGACCCGCTCTCCAATCAAATCAAAGGGAATCACAGACAAACAGGTAACAGTGATTGCATTAAATTGGGCCACGTGGGTAGTAGGTGAGGCAGCGTACTAAGTGGGCGGATCTCAGCCGTCCGATCCCGTTCGCGTTAGAACCGATGGTATTAAATAAGAAAGTGCTTTTTGACTTGTGTTTTCTGGCTTCTGTTGTGGGTTTTATGTGTTTGTTTGTTTGTTGGGCGGTGAATTTATTTCTTTTTTGTGTGCATTTATTCATTTATTTATACCCCGCTTCATATGCATTTTCAATTAATCATGATTTGAGCTTAATCATTGCTTAAATATTCTTCCAAAAATCAATCAATTTCTATTTTTTTTAATACGAATATTGTATTACAAAGGGTATATATAAAAAAATTACAATTGTCAATAATTTTATTACAAATATAATTGTACTTACAAACTATAAATTACAATTGTCAACTAAAATAATTGTATTACAATTTTCAATGAAAAATTGTCAATTATCTTTAATAATTTAAAATAAAAAAAAAACTTTATCTATTTCCTATTACTTGAATCGAATCCTTGACATAAATTAAAGGGTACACAAACAATGTCATTGAAGTAATGCAACTGGGTGTCAACCAACTTTTCTTATTCTATTAATTATTTTTGATATTGAATATCAAATAGCACACAAATATTGCCATTGTAGTAATACAACCGGGTAAAAATAAACTTTTATTACTCTTTTAATTATTTTTAATTCTTAATATCAATCACTAAGTCTATCCAAAAACAAATAAATAAATAACTAACCAATATATAATATAATATAATATAAAGTATATACCATCATTATAATTTGATATTGTTTACCATTTTTATGTGTCTTGATATGCTCATGTGCATGGCAGAAAAGCATGTTACATTTTGCAAAAATTATTTGAAATTTTAAAATTATGTTATGAGAATATAACTACTATATATTGATATGTAGAACATACTTATTTTTCTTTCATTTTAATATATAAAATATAATTAAAAAAATGCTCTCTTGATCTATGTTTTTATTTGAACTCAAACAAATTTTAATCATCATTAATAATAAAAAAAATATTTATATACAGCAAAAAAGAACAAATCCCGATTGGCCATATAATAACTATGACGACTAATTACTTATAACATCATTAAAAAAAACCAAAAAGAATAAATTCTAAATTTGCTAAGCACAAAATCAATTAGAAGAAGGACGACAATTATAGGGTTTTATTTTATTTTTCCTCTTTCAAGGAGAGAGAGAATGCAAAGAGTGGGAGTGTTTGATTTTAAAGAGTCGATGTCGAGAATTAAATAGGGTTCGGTCTCCCTCATTATTGGGGGCTACTTTTACTTTTTCTTTTTCTTTTGTTTTCTGCTGCCACCAAATGGGTTTCAGTTCAGATCCTTAGCTTATAGCATAATGTAATCCAGCTTATTAAAAGTACTGTAATAAATCTTGCATGTCCCATAATGATATAACCATATCCCTTTGAAACGCAAAACTTGCACCATCAAAATTAAAAATTTGAAGTTGATGAAGACAATGACACGACATGAGGCTAACTAATGCTTGTCGGTCAAATAAAATGAGTAATCTTACATTTTTTAAAAAATGGTATTTTAAATTTTTTATATTAAATTAATGTGTCAAAAAAATTATTAAATAATAAAATAATATAATTTTTAAAATTATTCATTACATTATTTCATTACTTAATAATTATTTTAATACGTTATTTGAAATTAAAAATTTAAAATACTATTTAAAAAATATAATATTATTCAAATGAAAAAAGAAAAGAGGATCCAATACAAAAGAAAAGAAGAAAAAAAAATCTTGAAATTTGGTTTTAATTATGCCATTGAATGATATTATTAAGAATATGAGATATTTTTCATTTTAAACTTTAAAACTTATAATATTGATTAGGGAAAGGACATTTTATCTAGAAGTTTGGATTAATACCTAATTTTGTTCTAAAATTGATAATTTTATCTTAGTCTATTAGTAAATTTATGCTAAATTTCACAGTGAAAGGTAAAATTAAAACCCAACACAAAATTTAAAATAGATTGATAGAGTGAGACATGTGTTAATATCTGATTGGCTAATAATTTAAAAAAAATACGTGACATATTCTTATAGGGTTCAATTTTAATATTTATTTTTAATAATTTAATAAAAAATAAAGAATAGCTTTGTCACCATGATCGGTAACCGCTATATTTCGATAATAAAAATGATTAAATTTTATATCATTAAACTCTATTTTTTCTGATATACATAATAGTAGAGTCATTATTGATAAAAGAGGATAAAAAAATGACCAAAATGATAAAGAAAGGTGGTAACCATAACCCTTGTCGTCAAACGAGGGGAGGGGGTGACTTCTACCGCCCTTATCATTGGACGTATCGATATTGTGTAGATTATGAAAAATAGAATTCAATGATATAAATTTATTGATTTTTATAACTTTTACCATCGTCGAAAAATTATGGCTGGCTGCGGGTCATCGGAGATAGTGCAGAGGTTGTTATTTGTTTATTTTTAATTTATAAAATAAAATTTTAAATCTATCGTCACATGACACGTGTTTTTTTAAAATTTTTTTAAAAAATTTAATCTTATTTATGTGTCACGTGTACTATTAAAATTGTCACTTAAACTTTAGTAAGAGTAAGAATATTATTGTATAGAAGAAAAAATATATATTTTTTTAAAAATTTAATAAAAAATAATTAAAAAACTAGCACAAAATTAGTTATTAACCCCGGATGAAAATGTCTTATCCTTATTAATTATTATGAATCTTGGATAGTAAATTGTATTATAAACATAAGAACAATCTCATAAGTTTAACATATCCTTAAATCCATAAAGTGTAGCAAATGAAAAATAATTGCAAAAATTGAGGAGATCAACCGTACAATAATTGTTTCCATTTTTTTTATAAAAAAAAATGTATAGCTTTTAAGGTTCAATAATAAGGTAATGATGAAGAATCACATTGGCAATGGTGTTGGATCTCTTTTTGAAAAGTGAATGATAACGAGGGGATATTAACACTGTTACCCCCAAGTTCTATATAAATTATATTGTGATAATAATTTTAATTTAAATACATTATTATCTTCTGTACTTAATTTAAAAGATAAAAATAATTTAATCTTTTAAGAGTATTTTAATTATTTACGTGATTAAAAAAATAATTTAGAAATTATTTTTTATCTTTTAAATTAAATAAAGAGGATGATGGTATAATTAAAGTTAAAATTATCATCAAAATATAATTATGTAAAACCTCAAGGGGTAACAGTGTTAATATCGTGCGATTATGAAGATGCATCACTCACCACATTTATGCAATATTTTCCCTGTCAGAAAAAGTTGTTGGACCATTGAAAATCTCTTAAATGCTCCTTTTTTTTTCTTTATATTTTATTTTGGTGATTAAGATTGCCCAATTGTGTTTGTCGATTCATATAAAACTGTATGTAACATTGATGATTAGGATTAATTGCTTGGATAGTTTTTCTTAAAATTACTCATAACCATAAAAAAATTTTAAAATTCATTAAAAAACACTTCTCCATCTAAAATACATTTAAATTATTTCTTTCATGAAAATGAACCTAGGTCAAGAATTTGAGCACTAATAGATATCAAGATTGTATATTTATTCATTTCATGGAGGTTTATATTTTGAGTAGGGTGTGTATAAAAGATATAAAATAATGTTATTGATAATATTAATTAAATAGTCTAATAAAATATTTAGTAGTATTCTTGATAATCTCGATTATATAATCTGATAAAATATTTACTAGTATAATTTAATATAATATCAATAACAATGTGTGTAAAAAAAAAAGTGTTTTCATTCATTTAAACCAAACAATAAAAATATATAATTTTTTTAAACTCATTAAACCTTATTAATCGCTTGGCCCTTTAAATATTTCTGTAAATGTTAAATGATTGAGAACTAATACATGTATTAATTTGTTTAAAGTTTAACAAATAACAACAACAATGTCAATGTTGTATGCATATCCTTATGTATAACTTAATTATTGTTGTAATCATCATCTTGCATGTCTTGAAGCTTGATCTACAAAATTATTGATCAAAAGAGCATCAAATTAATTTAGATAATTATCTCTTTGTGTAGATATGTAGAGACCTAAGCCTAGGCAATACAAGAAAAGATAACACATAGGTCTTCTTCAGGTGTCATAGTCCTAAAGAGAAATTGCTTTTCCTCTTATATGTTAATCAGAAATGTTAATTTACTTTTAAAAGTAGAAGAATAATCATCCCTACCATACATAGACCTATCAGTTTTTCATCACCTCTCTCTTTCAAGTAGTACTAAACATTCAATTTCAAGTTGATGATATGGGTGAGTGATTGGAAGAACTAATGCATCTGTTCATGACGTGCCTCTGCTGTAAGTTTAGTAAGATTCAATTATTAAATTGTTACATTATTGTACTTCTCCTCCCATTTTAGTAGTGGGGCTTTTGAGTCTTCTTGGGTATGTATAAAAGTAAATTTCTCTTCAAGTTGATCTTTTTTTTTAAAAAAAAAAAATATGTGAGTTGATCTTTCTTTCTATAGGAGGAATTGTAAGACTTTTAATAAATTTCTTACCCAACCTTTTTTTTAAAGAAAAAAATAATATCATATTATTAAAAGTCATTCTTTATTACTGCTGAAATTAAGAAAAAAATGATTTTATTAAATATCATCAATGATGATGATGATTGAAACTAACGGCAGGAGTAAAAAAAATTATATCCAAAATGAGATATAGATTAGCTTAATCTTAATGAATCCTAATAAACATTTTATCTTATAATGTACAAAACTTTAACTCAAAAATTATCATATTATTAAATATAAGTGATGATAGAAAATCATGTTATTAAGTACAATAATTTATGCTTATAAAGGTGGGTTATATATTTTGTATTATAATTGATGTGATATTTGATATCTTTATTATTGATTGGTGTTACATAACTATCATATGAATGAAAATTAAAAAAATTAATAACTACATAACAAATGGTAATCATTGATTAGTAACACATAATTGAAATACAAAATATTTTGTATTTCAACTTTATAAGCTTAACACTATATTATGTAATATCATTGTATATATTATTATCTTTTTTTATACATGAGGAGGGGAGAATCGAACTTAAGATCTAAAGGATGTACTGCAAGCCCTTAAACCATCAGACCATCTTAGATAAGTACTTATTTAACATCATTATTAATGACATAAAGTAAAGATGGGAGCACAACAAATTTTGTGACAAATCCTACGAGTGAGATGTGGGGAATATTATGTCATCTAATTTTTAGGTTAGGCCGTTAAAATCTTATTTTAAATTATTTTTGATAAATTTTTAATCAAAAATGTCGGTCGTCAAAAGGAAAAAGAAAACAAAAGACAAAGAGAGAAAAAGAAATTGTGGCATTAAGGTGTAGGTTGTCTTTTCTTGATTGATGAAATGAACGTGATTAAAATAAAAAGACGTGGCACATGCTTGAATGGGCCGACGGTAAAAGGATTACAGTGTATTTTTTTTTTTTATTAAAGTAGAGATGTTGAATTCGAATCCTTTTTTCGTAAAAAAAAAAAATGAAAAGATGTGAAACTAGAGTAACAGGTAAAAGATTGAATAAATGACGGGCAGCAACAGGTCACAGGTGGATGTAGAGATTGGAGATGAGGTGGCGATTTAATGAATTAAAAAGAAAAAAATTAACACGTTTTGTGGGGTGCTTGCTGCTTACTGCTTAATGCTTAAGCTTAGGGTTCAAGGCTCTAAGCTAAGGATTTAAAAGCTTTTAACCATTTTGATTTTGGAGTGTCCCATTTCAGGAATGCGCCGCCATTCGACTCTCCCTTGCTTTCAAAGTGCTTCTTTTCTTTATTTTATTTTTTCTTTAATGAAAATGTTTCCATGAAGATAGGGCTAATTTTAGAAGAAATAAGAAGCTTTTTATTTTAATTTTTTTTCTTCTAACATAAGAGATGGGAGATTTAAATTTAGAATCTTCATTAGAATAGAGATAGATGTACTGCTAACTCTTTATTATTGAACTATTAATATAAATACAAAAAATTATTATCACTTAAGCTATTAATACAAATACGAAAAATCATCACCAGTTAGAGTTTGAATATAATAGGGCTAATCAAAGAATGTGAGTGCCACTTCGTTAATTGATATGATTAGATAGATTTAGAATTCAAATAACATATTTTTGGAAATTTTTATTATTATTTTTTTCACAAGACCATTATATAATAATTTTTTAAATATATTTATGTATAATAATGATTAATTAATTTTAAAATAATTATTAGATTGTAAGATATCGTTTGATGGTCTTATAGATGACACAGTGAGGACAACACTCTATAAACAATTTTCATACTTACATCATGAGAAGAGAAATTTTTTTGGTTTATTTCCATGTAATGTTTATACTAATCAAGATTTAAAAAACAAATTGTGATTAAAATGATGAAGTATATGTAAAAAAAAATATATATATATACTCAAATGATCCTTGTAAATCTAAAAGATGATAACGATGATAAAATTATTAGATGAATATAATGTAGGTGATAGGGTAAAATTTCTACTTGGTGGGTTTTTATTTATTATCGAATTTTCAAAGTCTTGGCATATTTTACACTTACAATGAACTCATTTCATTTTGATTCTTTCACATTTTTTTTATTTAAATCTTTTTTTTTTAAAAAAAACCTTAAATCTTTTAATGTAAATTTCGTTGAATTTTTTTTAGCAGAAAAATTTGGTTGAATTTTTAAAAGACCCAACAATTACATGAGGATTGTTCTTGATTATTATTTTTAATTATAATTGTTTTTTTTAAATAATTTAGCATTTCAAAAGTGATCATGGAATTAGATTTTGGGATATTAACACTATCACCCCTTAAGGTTGACACAAATTATACTTTGATGGTGACTTTAGTTTTAATTACACCACCACCTCCTCTACTTAATTAAAAAGATGAAAGTATCCCCACTTTTTAAGAGTATATAGTATCTTAATTATTTATATGATAAATTATAGGGGCATTTTCATCTAGATAACAATATAATTTGTGCCAACTCTGATAGTGTTGGTATCCTATTAAATTCTCCATTACTTTTCTTTCATAACAAGTACTCCAATCACCTCTTTACTGAATTTTTCAATGATAAGATGAAGAGATGATGTCATTTTTTTTAAAACAAAGGAAGATGATTCGAATTCAAAATTTTTATTTCAATATTAAAAAACGCCAACAATAAAATTTGTTATGAGTATTATTAAGCATTCTTAATTATATTCTAAATTGTATCTTAAAAAGTGATGTGTTAAGTATTCATTGAGTGTAATAAATAATTTTAAAATTTATAATATTTTAATACTTAATGAATATTTGACACAACACTTTTTAAAATATAATTTAAAATATAATTTAAAATATTTAACATTATTAATTTATTATTGTAATTAATTTTTTTATTTTTTATTAGGAGCGTGAGCATACGCGCTATGCAGAATCGTGTGTTCATAGTATTCATTATATACGGTGACTGTGAGATGAGATGTCATCAGGATAACTTCTTCTCTATAAAGCGAAGTGCCCTAGGGTTTTCATATTTTGCAGGCAAATGAAAAATGGATTTAAAATCCATAACCTTCTCTCTCTCATTTCCCATCTGGGTTAGGGCTTTCTAGGGTTTTAAAGCAAGAAATTTTGATGCAAAACAAAAGTGATTGTTTTTGAGGGGGCTGTTGTCTGGTTCGATGCATTCATTTTGAAGAAAAAAGGGTTGTAAAAACAGATTAAGAAAAAAAGTGAAAAGTATCGGACCAGGCTTCATTCCCCTCAAAACAAGTTCATTGATTCTGGTTTTTGAGAGGTTAAGGTTGATGGGAATGTTGTTTGGCTCGAGGTCATCTAGGTTGATCTTTTTATCTTTTGAAATTTTTTCGGAGTTTCTTTTTCTTTGACTTTTTTTTCCCGGAAAATGTTCTGGATCCATAGACCTATGTGATCTCGGACCAGGCTTCATTCCCGTCAACCAACAGTTTCTCTTTCTCAAGGTGATGATACTTTCCAGGACAGTGTGGTGAAAACTGGTAAAAATTTCTGTCTCTATCTTTATTTTCTCGAGAAAATTTCTGCATTTGGAATTTGCATGGAATCATTTTGATCCACTTGTCAAATACTAACAAACAAGCTGAAAAGATGCCTTTGACTTTACATTTCTTTTCTGCTTAAGCTTTTTCTGTTGACCATGGCTTTGCTTTCACATTTTTCTTGTAGATTCTCTCTTTTTACCAAAAGAAAAGAAAAGAAAAAGCCACGTACAGTGAACAATGATTAGAATAATGATTTATTTTCCCAATTGGAATGAATGCCTGGATACTGATTTTGAACAGAAGGAGGGTGTTTTTTTCCCCTCTTAGATCAAATAATCATTAATTTTATAATATTTTTAGAAAACAAGATAAAGGGTAATTTGTAAACACCAACAAAATAAACTCTGTTCAAGATCAGGCTTAATTCTAGGGTTTCTGAACAACTCACATAGTGCTTTTAGGCTTATAATCCCTCTTTCAGCTTCGGTTATTTACTGAAATCACTTCTACTAATAGTTAAAAGAACAGTAAAAAAACCATCTCTCTTTCTCTCTTTTTGTGTCTTTGACTAGTTTTATATATAACCCATTCTTAAGACATTTTCTGATCTGTGAAAGCAGTAAATGCTGAACTCAGATTTGCACATAAAACAGGTGAGTTTCACTTCTCATTAATATGCTATTAATTTGCTTTTGTTTTTTATGCAGAGTATTAACCGTTTCTTTATGTTGTTCTTCCATTTTACAAAACTTCATTCAAAGTGTAACTCCTAAAATTTAATGACTTGAAAGACATTGAAATGTAACTGATGCAATTAATATGGTTTGTTTTTTAGAGCTTAGATATGGAGCATTCAAGGCACACTGAAGCTGATGAGACATGGAGAGCATATAACACGAATCAGTAAAGCTGTATTTTCTTTCTTTTTTGATTTGATTTGATTTATACATGTAAACAAAATAAATAAATAAAAGTGAAGAGTGGATTGTGTGTGCAGTGCTTTATTTGATGAAGAATGTCTGAAATTTTGAACTCACAGTCAAAAGATGAAGAATAGAAAATGGGACTTTTCTTATTTGCAGCTTAATTTGCATCACGATCTTCATATTCAATATGTAAGTTCCATTCTAAACACATTTTGAAGCCGAATATTTTGCCCAATTTCCAATGGAGGGGAAACTTATTTGGAGTTCTTTTTATTTTATTTTTTTTCAAATTTCCTTGGGAGTGGAATATTCCAACTTTTGCTTTTAAGAGTATTATATATGTTTTGAAAAGAAGCTACAAAAGAAAGAAAAGAAAAGAAAAAGTGAAGTTGATCTTTTTCAAATTTCAAAAGGGTTGTGTGATTAACTATGAGTAGTGCTGTCTGGTATTAACATACTAAAATCTAGCGTTAAGGGCAGGTTTTAGTGCATGAGTAATGCTACATATTACATCACGATCTTCATGTTCAATATGTAAGTTCCATTCTAAACACATTTGAAGCCGAATATTTTGCCCAATTTCCAACGGAGGGAAAACTTATTTGGAGTTCTTTTTATTTTATTTTTTTTCAAATTTCCTTGTGAGTGGAATATTCCAAGTTTTGCTTTTAAGAGTATTATATATGTTTTGAAAAGAAGCTACAAAAGAAAAGAAAAAAAAGTGAAGTTGATCTTTTTCAAATTTCAAAAGGGTTATGTGATTAACTACAGGTAGTGATGGTATTAACATACTAAAATTTAGCAGAGTAATGTTACATATTTCAAGTTGTATATTAAATAATAATGTGTCAAGTAATTATTGAGTTGTAAAATTGTATAAATTTTAAAATTACTCATTATACCATTTCACTACTTAATGATTACTTGACACATTATTATTGGAGATACAACTTAAAATGTATAACATTATTCTTAGTGCATTGTATTGTATACTATTAAACATACAATCTTCGTATACAGTTGTATAATATTAGATTATTATCCTGATTGTGCTGCAAGCCTTAAAGCTACATTTTTTTAAATGACATTCTAAATTTTTTCATTTCAAATAATATGTTAATAAATTTTTAAACTCAAATAATGGGTAATTTTAGAAGTTATACTATTTCATTATCTAATGATGGTTTAACACAGATAATAAATTTGAGATACCCTTTAGGAAGTATAGCATTACCAATTATAATAATACATTATTATATTATATATGTTATATAATGTAATAAAATTTTTATATATAGTTAACTAAAATAATTTATTGAATAAAATATAATAATCTAATACACTAAAAATATGGGATCGTAGTAGGACATTGAGTCCCTTTCGGTTAATTTGAGAATTTGGATAATTCCTTTTCATAATACTCAATTAAGAAGAAAAGAAAAGGGAGCTTCTATGTTTATTTTATACTGTTTAGTTAAAATAGACAGCGCTAATGGAAAATAAAAGAAGTGACATTCGAAAGAAAACACCTTGGATTATAAAAATTGCAGTAAGATGCTATTTTTTAAAGCGTTTTGTTTGAATACAATTTTTTAGATAAAGTATTTTGACAATCACTATTACAATCTTTTATTGGTGACTAGCATTTCTGAAGATCACTGTCTGGTTTATTTAATTTTGAAAGAAAAATATTTTTCTTGCTTTTGGATTCAGTTACTTCTTGAGCCAATCCTAACACAGAAGAAAGAATCTAAATGTCGTGAAGTGATGTGTCTCAGAAATGAAATTATTGCATTTTGCTTTTGCTATCCATGGTTCTGCAAACCAAACTCATCACTTCTTGGCAATCAAGTTCACATAAAGCAGAATTCCAATCATTTCATGAGAAGCAAAAGAAAAAAAGAAGCCATATATTTGTGAATATATAGGTAAAGAAAAATTGACACCACACAATTGCAAAGTAGAGGGATTGAGATTACAAGTCCAATAAAATTGGTTATATGAGTAGAGTAAAATTTATACGATTAATAAATGAGTTGAATTCGTATTACTCGTTTATTAACTGTGTCAAATATATATTTAAACTCTACAATTTGTAAATTTGTTTAAATCATATTAAACTAAACAAATTAAATTAATTCATTTAGAAAATAATTTATGTCTATTCGCATAAGACACGAATAAGATAGGAATTTGGCAAGGACGGAGATTCATTTAGATCATTCTCATTATTCTTATTTAAAGGCTTATACTTATTGCCTTAAAACATCATAGAGATCTTCTTTTTTGAAAGAACATTGTTATCAAGATCTACTAGCAAAGTGACCATATTCTAAATACTTTTTAAACCATTCTTTCTTATCTTAGTCTTCTTGCCCTATTTTTCTTATTTTTCTAGATCGTTGTTAACTTGAGCATCAAAGTACCTATGCCAAAAAAACCTCCAACACAGCCTTACTTTCTTCTTTAGTTGAAGGATTCTCATCAGGCCCGACACCTTTGGGATGAATTAGCCCAGTCAAATTCACAATTCTTCTCAAGACCAAGCCAAGGTTTGTTTGAGGATTTCTTGGGTGGCTTCTTATGGGCTATTACCCAGAGCTGTTTTAATCCTCAAGAGACTTTTAAGATTCTATTACTTCAAGTTGTTTGACCTTAATGGGTTTACTACTATGAGTCATTCATATCTCAAGGGACTCTCATGGGTTAGTCGCTGCGAGTCATTTGAGAATGTGGCTATGGCCTTGACCCTCTTAGATTCTCAGTCCTAGGCAGACTTGAGACTTTTATGGGATAAGTGATGCAAGTTATTTAGGAGGGTGGATAAGGCCTTGACCCTTTTGGCTTCTCGATCTTAGGCAGAATTTAGACTCTTATAGGCTAGGTGCCTACGTCATTTAAGAATGTGGCTAAGGCCTTAACCCTTTTGAGATTCTTAGATTTTGTAGAGGGCAGCTTCACTACCTTAACCCGTTTGCTTTCTCGATCTTAGGCAGACTCAGAATGTTTAAGCATTCATAAAGAGGGTTGGTTTCGCTATCATTACCCATTCTCCTTCCTGGTCCTATACGGACTCAAGATTCTTGGCTTTTGTAAGGAAGTTCATTTTACTTTTTAGGTCACGTAGAGGTCCAAAGTATATCATCAGAATAAAAAAGGAAACATATAAACAATAAGGGTAAGAGAAAATGGCTTACGTGGCCAACCTAATATGGATCACTTAAATAGTTAGCCTATATAAAGCGCTTAAATAATAGGTCTCATAGAGTGCTTAAATAGTCGGCCTCATGTGAATTGCTTAAGTAGTCAGCTCATGTGGAGAGCTTAAGTAGTTAGCCTCAATGGTATCATACTAAGTGTCACGTCCCATATCGAATAGAAATTGGGTGGACCTTGGGTATATAAAGGTGGGTATGCAGCATTACCTAACAGGCTAGTCTTTTGGGTCAATGGCTAGCGTCCGGGCCATGACAAGTAGTAGCAGAGCAGACCCGAATTTTCATTCATATGTGGGCCCCTAAAATCACCCCAATGGAGATTTTCACATGGGATGTGGGTCCCTTATACTTCCAAGGGATGGGCAATATGGCCAAGTGGGCCTTAAAAATTATGTGTCTTGAGTCCCAATAGAGATTATTACGTGGTTAGTGGGTCCTTTAGCCCTAAAGGGATAGGCAATATAGGTCAGGTTGGTCCTTAAATTGGGTCACACCGTGACGAGGGCGTCACGTGATTGGGTGGAGGAGAATGTCACATTCCATATCGAATAGAAATTGTGTGGATCTTGGGTATATAATGGTAGGTATGCAACATTAGTTAATAGGTTAGTTTTTTGGGTCAATGGCAAGCGTCTGGCTCATGACATAAGGCAATGCTGGTCATTATTACACTTTGTCATGGCATAAAATAGTTGAATTTAAGCTGCTTTATAAGCATAAGTTGAACATCAGATACCGAGCAACATTGAAAAAAAGAATAATAATAAGTAGAGCAACACAAGCAGAAATTCAAAAAAAATAATAAATCAAACACCATAAGATTAAATAAGAAAATTATAAGCACTATAAACAGAAAAATGATGAAAATCTTAGTGCCATAAAGTGTATTAAATAAGAAAAAACTTGAGTCCTATAAGATGCATAATAATCCAAGCATTATAGTGTCGAGCGCCATAAAGTGATTAGCATTAGTCTTCAAGTAAGGACTTATGTGGCATTGGATAAGGATTTACATGGCTTTGAATGAGAACTTATGTTTAGACATGGCAAATAGGTTGTATCTGTTGGGTTATGTTGTACGATTCACTAGGGTGCTTACATGTGGGCTGTGTTCATCATACAACAAATATACATATCTCATACATATATGTGCACAGCGAAAGATTAAATATAATGAACACATAAAATACATATTTAATAAACTGAAATTCGAGATTGAGAAATATCACCAATGAAGCCTTTGGATTTATTTTACTTGAAGTCCACCATGAAATGATTCTTTAAACAATCCTAGCAATCAAGAAGGGTGAGTTTGATTGTCTAGAATAGCAGTATGTTAATCCAGCATTTTGTTTAACACTTAAACTTGATTCATAGTTAAACTATTTAACTTGATTAAATTTGTTTTTCCTTTTATTCAACTCTTGAATAAATAAAACAAATCTTCTTTTTAGTTATTGCATTTAGTAATCATTTGTCTAATTTATTTTTTTATTCTAACACTTAAAACACAAAACAAATAATTTCAATTTCTCAAATTGAAATGGCTCCCAAAATGCAAAACCTAAAATTTAAAACAATTATGAATTATGAATTTCATTTCACTTTATATACTAATGCATTAATTTCAAACTAATTTGAATTTCATTTGGCTTAACCTAACCTTAGTTAACATTTAACCATAGTTAGATTATTTTAACTTAACCTTTAAGTTAATAAATATTTAATTAATTTAACTATAGTTAATTAACTTAACCATAGTTAGGTTAACATTTACTTAACCATTAAGTAAAGTTAACTAACTTAACCATATGGTTAACCTTTAACCTTAGTTAAGTTAAATCATTTATTTAACAATTAAATAAATAAATATTTATTTTTATTATTTAACAATTAAATAATCATAAAGTGAAATTACTTTTATATTCTTACTAGGTTACCAAGTTAACCTAAAGTGGGTCCCACCATTTAACCTTATACTTTAGTTAACTTAACCTTAGTGATTGCTGAATTATACTGTATTGAACAATTCAATACGATACACTGTCCAAGTGCTCAAAAAGTACATTTCATATTGGGACTCTCTAGGTCCACACCTGATTTGTCAAATGGAACTATTCTATTAATCCGTAATCGATGCCCTATGCACACGTTACGAATATTACAAATCAGCGTGTCAGACCATACAAGTTGAGGTCATAACGTATACATATAATCCTTCCATCATTTATACCCTGGATGTACGGAGATATAGATCAGCACCGTCAAATCCCCATTTGCTCATCCATAAACTTATCTCCAGATTCGTATCTCGATAAACAATATACGCAAACACTTTTGTTGTATTGTTTAACCCTGTGGGAAACTCTTTTTTCGGGTTTATTCTTGTGGCCACAAGACTTTATGAAATACAATCTCGAAGCATCGGATATACAACTTACCTACGTAAGCTGACGGATCCCGTATCTACGCACACCGGACTCCATGAGCATCGGACCATACCCAGCGACACATAGCGGTCAGACCATGAAAGGTCTCTGGTATATGTGAAACCAAAGCATGATGGATCACTCATAAGACCACCATGGCGCTCAGGTCAAAGGACTACGAATACTACTCAACTCAAAAGGACCTTCCTTTGACGGCTTCATAGGATATCTATTGGGGTTCTCATGAGTCTGTTCAGTATCCAGTTCTGACTGGATACCCGTATACCTATACAAGCTCTAAGCTCATGGTCAGCTAAGAACAACCATCTGAACTAGTCAGATATAGACATACACTAATCTATATATTGTGAATTCACCAATAGACCCGCATTGGTGATCATAGATCAAGAACATTATATTTGAGACATACTTACATAATGATATTTCTTAGCACCTATTACAACTCTTTGCAACTATATCATTACAAGTATACTCTCAGGTCTTTGTCCCATTATAGATAAGGTTCTAACTCTTTAGACCTCGCTGACTCTTATAAACTGATAACTATTAACAGTGCTAACTATTAACATTTATAACTCTCAGCTTTGATAACTATTAGTTTTGATCTAAACTCCTTTAGATCAGATCTGAACTCTTTCAAATCAAACAATGTTTGTAATGTTACAAGCATTATACCATATTAATATGATATTAACAATCTTTATTAGAAATGTTTATTGTATAAATATTAATAATTAATATTCATATAATATTGGAATGGCACGTGAGCACCAGCTCCAACAGTATCATGCTAGTACAGCCTAAGAAATTCTAGCCCAAGTGGTTATCATGCATGAGCTGACATGACATGAAAAAAATTCATGCCATGCCAACCTAGGCACAATAGCCAGAGGTTCAGCACAATGCGGCCTATTGCCATTCCATGTCGTGTCGGTATACAAGCCTAATAGACTAGGTACAAAGGTTTTTTAACTCTTTAAAATATTATTTATGATTGCTGTCAATAGCAACAATTGTTTTTAAAAATAATCTAGACTGTTGATCAATGGTTAATTTTTTTTTAAATTAAAGGACCATTGATCAACGGTCCATTTTGTGGCTTATAAAAAAGCATTGTAGGGTGTCGTTTTAAGCTACAAAATTCTTTCAACTCTATAAAATTATTTAAACTCTCTCTCAAATCTCTTAAATTATTTAAACTCTCCCTCAAATCTCTGAAATAATTTTTTTACATTTTAATTTTCATTCATCAAATTGCAAATTATAAATCATTATAAAATAAATTTTCAGCTACCTAAAATGACAACAACAACATTCATTCTCAACCTCACCAAGACAGTGACAATGAAGACTTATTACAAGTATGACGTAATATGTAATGAAAATGATTTCAGATCATTCTAAAGTCATAGGTTCAAAACAAATAGGTAATAATCGTACTACAACATTATGTTGTAAATAGTATAACCAAACTTTGACATATACTAATCATTCTGGCTTATCACACATTCATCGCATGCTACGAAGTATATGGTGGACCATTGAAAAATTCTATTTTGATGTTTAATAATTAAATTAAATTATTTTTATTTTTAGATTTAACGTTAATTTATTCAAGTTATTTTTTGAGAACTCAACTGTATTACTTTTTATTATGCTTACTAATTATGATAAAGACACAATTTCAAAATAGTTATGATTAATAATTTTAATTATTATTACAATATTATAATTACAATTACATTACAATATTGTGTTACCATAAAATTTAATATAGTTATGAAATAAAATATTTAAAAAGTGGTTATTAATTTAATCCTATATTCTAACATAAATATTAAATTTGAAATTCTAATTATATTTAAATTAACAATAATTTCAATTATAATCATAATCATGATACAACTTCAATTATAATAAAAACACAAATTCAATATAGTTACAATTAATAATTTTAATTGTTGCTATAAGATTGTAATTGTAATTAAATATTTTTTAAAAAGTAACTATTGATTTAATCATGTATGTACAAATATTTAATTTGTACAACACAAACAAAAATTTTGTTTGGCCTAACAATTGGTAGCCTTTATATAGTAAAATTTTTGCCATAAGGTATTGGCTTTAAGACCTCATAGCCACAAAATTAAATATTTTGTGTAATGAGGCATTTGATGGGCCGCATTTAAAATTTTTATCATGAGCCTTGCCTTCAAGACTTCATAGTTACAAAATTAAATATTTTATATAATAAGGCCCCTTGACGACCTATTGGGTCGAAATTTCTAGCCTAGCATAGCATGATGTGTTGGGCATGCTGTGTGGGCGTGACTATAGTGTGTCGTGCCAGCCCATGGCATACTACAGTGTCATGCTAAGTCGGACCATGCTATGGATGACAACGGACTAGGTTTGGAACGGATACTCCAAAACCCGTATTGGCATCCACTTAAAAAATAAAATCCTAAATCCTTTACGAACCTGTTGCGGGTTTGGAGTTTCACTACTAAATCTACTCTAACAAGTTTGTACTCATTACCAAACCTGCAATGAGTTATCTGTGAATTTTAAACGGTTTTAAACTTATATAATAAAATAATAACTTTAATTTAAATGAAATCTATTTATTACAATTATAATTTAATAACCATATCATCAATTTAAATTCAATAATAATCTTCCTGTTGAAGAAAATTCTAAAAATATTATTAATTAAAATTATATCACAGATAACTTAATTTAAATAAATATTATTAATTATAATTATAATAACCTTAATTTAAATGAACTTGTTGCGGGTTTAGAGTTTCATTACTAAATTCGCTCTAGCAAGTTTGTCTCATTACCAAACCTGCAGCGAGTTATCCGTGGATTTTAAACGGTTTTAAATTTATTTAATAAAATAATAACCTTAATTTAAATGAAATCTATTTATTGCGATTATAGGTTTATAACCATTTCATCAATTTAAATTCAATAAAAATCTTCCTTTTAAAGAAAATTTTAAAAATATTATTAATTAAAATTATATCACACATCTAAATTATAATTACAGCAAGATATAATATAATAATGCTAATTAAAAGTCTTAAATAAAAAAAAATACATAAAATAACTGATACAAATAGTAAGTATACAAGTAAAGTCTCATAGATAAGTTCATAACTAATATTTTTTTAAATATAAAATTCAAAAATTTAAACATCCAACACTAAATTCACTCATCTTTATCTCCATTGCAGTACACATGTGTATCACCCATCCAATATGAAGCGAATAAACAAGAATATAAATATGTTTTTTAATCAACTAATAAATAAGAATCAAATTTTTATAAAAAAAATAAATATAATTAGTTTACCTCATTAACAACGTCTATATCCTCAAAATATTTTACGTTATCTATTTTATTTGCTATAACAGGGAGGTGAAAAAGATAATGGCACAGATGAAAGAAAGTATAAATATTTAAGACTTTAAGTTTTTTTAGAAAAAAGCTTGTTATGACTTTTTTTTTTGCCAAACAAAAGAAAGAAAATTGTGACATGATTGAAAACAAAATTGTAAAAAGGAGTGAAATGCACGAAAGTTTAAAAAAAAGGATCTTTTGGTTAAAAAAGAAAAAAAATTAGGGGCTTTGTTGATTATTGAATATTGGAAGGCCAAATGTAAGTACTTAACTTGATCGTTGTTGGTAAAAAAAAAAAAAGAGTGAAAAGAGTGAGGGAGAAAAAAAAAAGGAATGATGCATTTTGGTGAAAAAGAAAATTTAAAATAGACAACATCTTTTAATAGTTGTTGTAAAACTCAGTTTATGGACTTAAAAAAATAAGAGTGATAAATTTGAGTTTTAAAAGTGATTATCTTTTAATTTTTTTTAAAAAAAATAATATTTACGGGTAATAAATACCTACAACAAGTATTTGTGAATTTTATACTAAATTTATATACATACTAAATTTGTTGTGAATTTTTATTTTATATATTAAATTTACACTAAATTCGCTTCAACCATGACCAATTCCTTTTAAATATAAGCAAGTTTAACAGGTTTACAAATTTTTTTACCATCCCTAAGTGACTCGATCCAATTGTCACCTCTACTTATATTGTCTTAAATGATGACTTACGTGGCCTCAAATAAAGAGTTATGAGGCCTTAATTTTCATATTCGAAGAAGGCTAATATTCTGGTTGGGGTCCTCTTTAAAACATTCTGCAAAGTTTTTAATCACAATGAAATTTTTCAAAAACAAAAGGGGGTTGAGTGAAAAAAGTATTCTGTTAGGGGTCTATTTGACAATTTTAAAATATGTTAGCGAAAATTAAAGTTTAAACAACTAAAAGGGGTTTGAGTGATAAATGTCAGATGGAGCCTTAATACGTCTCATCCACGCGCCCGCGCCGCTTCCACCAGCCCTTGCCATCGTCGAACTCGATCCCCACTTGCCGCTGACAATACAGTGGAGTTGTCCTTGCTATCGCTGACATTGCTGCTACTGGCCGCTAACCTCCTCTCAGTCGCCGCATGAATTGCCTATTACAAAAACAAGAGAAAATGTCATTGCTTATTTAGGCTACAGCCTGAGACCATTAAGCGAATGAGCAATGGCGACCCGCCAGCTATTTGGTGGTAACGACAAGGCTGGATGCGCGACAAATGGGTGAGCCGAAGTGGCAAAGATTGCATATTATTTGTGGCAGTTTTGTGACAATTTGGTCCGTTTCCGATGTCTTTGGAGCCTGAAGATTGCAGCGCTTAGTTAGCCGGCATGTTCTGAATCAATTGAAGAGTTGATCGACAACCAATGGTGACTGGCATAGTGGTGATTGGCGGTGGCAGTGGCGGTGGCAATAGCTGTGTTAGAATTTCGCATCAATTTCTCTCTCTCTCTCTTTTTTCCCCTTGAAATTTCAACCATTTCATGAGAAGGGAAAAAAAACCGGCCATATATTTATGAATATGTTAGATATTGAAATCCATATTATTCTGTGCACTAAATATAATCTAATCTAAAAGGTTACACTAAAAGATTCGTGAATGAATATTATGTGATGAAATGAAAGAGAGAATTCAAAATATGTGATCTGATTTTATTAAACAATATTCCATTTCAATTTTCAATGTTCTTTCTGAATTTTATTCTTGCTCTTATTTATTGTACTAATTTATTTACTTTAATCACCCCATTGTATTATGTTGTATTTGTTTGTACTAATGCATTTATATAATTAATTTTTAATTTTAAATGAAATAAAATGAAAATTTTGAAACTCTTAATTAAGGGTGATAAAATGGATCACGGTATAATTATCCGATGTGAATTCGATATATTTTAAGTGAATATGAATAAAAAAAATTGACATAATTAATAAACGGGTTGAATTTATATTATCTATTTATTAACTGTGTCGAATATGTGTTTGGACACTGTGATTTATAAATTCGTTTAAGTCATGTTAAACTAAATAAATCAAATTAATTCATTTAGAAACTAATATGTGTCTATTTGTGTAAAACACGATTAAGATAGGAATTTAATTAAAAAATAAAAATATATTTATCATAACTTAAACGTTTTTAATCATATTAAATAAATTAAAATTTTGTGTAAACAAATCAAATTTAGTGTTATTATTCGTTTAAATAAATATAATAATAAATAAATTTAATTATGTATAATTGTATAAATAAATTAAATTTGATTAATTTATTTAAACGTGTCTAATTGTGTTGTAATGTATAATTTACATATTAAACGAATCAATTTTGTGTTTGAGTTATCGGTTCATTTACGTAAACGAATCGTATACAAATATTAAAAATTTATTAATATTATATATCGACATGATTCGAATATAATTCATTTACACGAATTGTTGCTCCAAATCTCAACATAATGACAATACTTATACATTTAAAAAAATGCCTAAACAATTCTTAAAAGGCAAAACAATTCCAAGTTCTTTTGCAAATTTCAACAGAACAATAATAATAAGATATATTTTTTTTGTCTTTAGACTGCTAACTTTCCATAAAATTTCTCTTTTATTTAAAATTCGTGGTCTATATTACATGAAAATTTTCCATAAAGTAGTTCTAAGCAATGAAAAGTTCTCAATGTGCCATCGATGGAAAATACTGATCCATTAATATGTTCCTAAGTACTTATTATGTGATATATCTGGGATATGTAAAATGTATTTTCTTTTATATGTTTCAAATTTTTCGTAATATTTTATAATTTTTTTCTTCTATATATTAAATTTATATAAAAATTAAAATATAGAATATATATTATTGAGGGAGAGAATACTCTTCGTCTTCTTAAGTTATATTAAAGTGAAGAATTTTAAGTTCAATTTAAAATCTTAATTTCTTTGCGCAATGAAATAACTTGTTAATTAAGTAAAATAATAAGAATTTAAAATAGAATATAAAAGAGTACAACACAATCTTACGCGGTTCGGTTAATTGCCTACGTCTATGGTGAATTCAAAGATTTTAACCTTTCTTATTAACTCCCTAAAGATTTACAAGGAAAACATAATTTGAAGAACCCTCAAAAAGACGTAATGTTTAGTGAACCCTTATTCTACCATGAGCAATGATCACTAAAATAACGGTTCCACCATAGCGCACACAAGCACTTAATGTCTACTAAGTTTTTCCCTCTCTTAGAGTTTCTCTTAATGCTTGATCTAAAACAAAAGGTTTACAAGTGTTTATATAGGGAGTATTTCGTGCCTACTAACCTTATTCTTTGTTGGAGTAAGAGTCCACTTATTTTAAAAGTCTAAAACTTCTCAAAACTCGAAATTTGAATAAAAACAGACTCCTTGTCGAGTTTGACGCTGCGACGCTCACCCTTGAGCACCGCGGCGCTAGCCATGTCATGCCCACCGCCATGGTGTTAGGGACCTAGCGTCGTGGCGCTCAGCTCTAATGCTGCCTATAATCGTTTTCTTCACTTTCTTCGCGTCTTCGAATCCCGTTTCGCTTCCCCCTTCGTGTCCAACACGTCATAGACTTCACCATACATATCCCACACATTCTAGACTTCTTGTGACTCTCTACTTTAGTATTCATCTCAATTCTTGTCCAACCAAGATTGTTGAATCACCAATTTTCCAACAAATCCTTCATTGATTCAAAATCTTCCAAATAAGAAAGCTTCTGAATCCAATATACACCAATACTCTATCACCTAAAGTGAGTCCAGTTAAGTCTCCACTAAGACTTAACTTTTCCCGGGCTGGTGACTTTGGTCTCCAAAAGCATTTGTGCACCTTGCATAGGGTATGGATGCGTTGCACTCATTTCCGACTCTCATCACCTCGGTGAGCACGATTTGGATGTCGCCTAGTGGTCTGCATTACCCCAACACCTCGCGTTAGGCCATTCATGGCTATCCCAGTAAGCACATAGATCCCCCCATTGTGCTTCTCACCCTCAAACTTTATAAGTCCTTTATCCACCCTTAGTTTTTCTTTTTTCGCTCTAATCGAATACCCTTTCTCATCGAATTTGCCTAGAGATATCAAGTTTCTCCTCAATTTAGGAACATGTCTTACACTATGTAAGTCCCTAGTTTCTCCACCTTGCATCCTCAGCCTTATGTCACTAACTTTCATGATCTCATAAGTCATGTCATTCCCCATTAGAGCTTTACCTTTCTTGGCTTTGTAGTTGGTAAACATTGATCTGTCGGGACACATATGGATGCTACACCTCGAATCTGGTATCCATTTGTTAGCGTACTTTCCCCTTGAGGCTACCAATATGTCTACAACTTTAGTATCTTCCTCAATACTGATTGCAGCCCACCCTCATTTGCCTTTTAATTTTGAACAATCCTTTACAAACTGTCATTCCTTATTACAAAGGAAACACTTCTTGGATCTCCTCATTGATTGGTTGCTCTTCATTTCTTATGTAAGCAATGTTGCTCCACTCTTAAACTCAAATCTCTTTGTCTTTCTTTTAAGTTCAATGATGCCTTAGCGTCATTCATCATTAAAGACTCATTACCATACAGTAGCGTATCCACAAAGCTCTCATAGCTTTTCGACAACGAACTTAACAGGATAATGGCCTTATCTTCATCCTCAATCTTGATGCCTAGTTGCTCAAGACTTATGATAATCTTGTTGAACTCGTCAATATGAGCTCTCAATAAAGATCCATCGTGCATTGTTAGCTGATGTAGTTTATTTTTCACAAGAAGTCTATTTGCAAGGGACTTCTTCATGTATAATGCCTCGAGTCTCTTCCATAGTCTTAAAGCAGTTTCTTCATCACCAACTTCCCTTAATACTTCACCACTCAACGCTAAGATTATAGTGCTGTGTTTCTTCATCACCAACTTCCCTTAATACTTCACCACTCAACGCTAAGATTATAGTGCTGTGAGTTTTTTTCTGAACCATATCCCAATCTTTCTGCCCGGACTTTAAGGTTGTCGTCTCATCACTAGTTAAGGAGCTGGCTTCTTCCAATGCTGAGTCTAGCCATTCCTTCACTAGTATAGCCTTAACCTTCTTCCTTCAAAGATTGAAGTCATTCATCTTATTGAACTTCTCTATTTCTTGCTTGATTGCAGCCATTGTTTAAATACCCTAAGTGTGTATTATCGAACCTTTAGCTCTGATACCAGTTTGTTGAGGGAGGGAACGCTCTTCTCCATCTTGAGGTTATATTGAAGTGAAAAACCTCAAGTTCAACCTAGAACCCTAACCTCCTTGCGCAGCAGAATAACCTATTAATCAAGCACAATAACAAGAATCTAAAGAAAAATATAAAAGAGCACAACACAATCTTACGTGGTTTGGCCAATTGCCGACGTCCACAGTGGATCTAAGGATCCTAACATCTCTTATTAACTTCTTAGAGATTTTACAAGGAAAACCCAATTTGAAGAACCCTCAAAAGGACATAATGTTTAGTGAACTCTTGCTCCACCACGAGCAATGAACACTTAAACAACGGTTCCACCCTAACGCACACAAGCACTTAGTGTCTACCTAATTCTTCTCCTTTTTTAGAATCTCTCTTAATGCTTGATCTGAAACAAATGGTTTACAAGTGTTTACATAAGGAGTATTTCATGCGCACTAACCCTATTCCTTGTTGGAGTAAGAGTCCACTTGTTTTGGAAATTCAAAACTTCCAAAAACTCAAAATTCGGATTAAAAACAGACTCTCTGTCTCATCTGGCGCCGCGGTGCTCAGCCTTGGTGTTGTCTATGCTCATTTTTCTTCGCTTCCTTCACATCTTCGAGTCTTATTTAGTTTCCCCCTTTATGTTTCACACGTCCTAGAATTCTCTATATGTGTCCCACACGTTCTAAACTTCTTGTGACTCTTCACTTTGGTATTCATCTCAATTTTTGTCCAACCAAAATTGTTGAATCACAAATTTTCTAACATATATAATAAAGAAGTCCAAGAATAATTCAATAATTTTTCATTCAGTGTAACAATATAACATATATTAGGATGTGCTCATTTTGCTTTAGCAGTTCTCTGGTTAAACGAGTTTGGAATGCGTATTATACTTTAATATGACATACTTACAAAATGAGGGCCCAAAGTCTTCAATAAAATGTGATATTACAACAACCACCAACCTAATAATTGCTTTCAACATTCATTACATTTAAAATCATTTTCCAAAACTATTCCATATTGTAGAATTACAACCTTAAATTTACATTAACGTACTTTTACTCAATGATTTTGATCAAAGTCCAATTTTTTGAATGCCTATAGAAGCATATAAAGAAGGTTTAAATGAACACTTAAAATTTTGGTCCACAAGAAAATATCCTTGGCTCTTGAAACTCTATAAAAAGTCAGCCATACAAATCTTCTAAGAAGCCAGTCATACAAACCTTTTAAGAGGCCGATTACCAAAACTCTTAGAGACTAGCAAGAAGGTGTCTATCCACTTTGACCAATGATTTATTTTAATTTATTTTTAAGGACCTTGGAGTTGTAAATTTTTTTTAATTTTAATATAACTCTACAATCCTTTTTTTAAAAAAAATTATATTCTTAGTTCTAAAGAAACTCTACATATTTTAAATTTAATTTAAAAAAAAAACTCTATAACTTAATACAATAAAGTCGCTAAATGATAAAGAAAGAGACAGATTTAGGAAACCCTTGAAAACTCATTTCAACTCTTTTTTAAATTGATTTTTCATATATAAAAAATACCTCTAAAGCTCCATTATTAAAAGCCTACTTTGATTCCTTATATTTTTGCAGTAAAACATTTTTTAATAATACATTTAAATAAACTAATTACACTGCTAAAATAAATTAAAATTAAAATTCACATTGAATTGAAGTATTATAATTTTACTTCTGCTTGTGTTCGTTTTATTCATAATTTTTTATTAAGTTTGAGACTTTTAAAATACAACAAACATTGAAGAGTAATCATTTTCACCAACTTTTCAAAAGATTCAACTATTGTTCCTTAGATATAAATTCTACTAAGAATTTGAAATCTCCCAAATTTAAATTCCCCCAAATTTCAGGATCAACACGTACAAACACCCCGCACCTTTTGCAATTCTAGGTTTCTTTCACCATTTTTGTCTCTGAATTTTTTAATTTTTTATACTTTTTTTTAGATTGATTTATAAAATTATTTGTTCTCAATCTATAAAGTATTTTTTTCAAATTTATTTGGACCATAACAATATTTTAATAAAATATCAATAAACCCATACAATCATCTGATCTATTACACAAGCAAAAAAATTCATCATTTTTTACTTTTCAAATTTTGATTTTTAGCTTCAATATTCAAATATCACAACATAAGCATCTGATTTATTACTTTTAGAGATAAGATTTGAGAGTGACAATAGATTTAAGATTTGAGATATGATAATTTTGAAGAGAGAAATGAATGGTTTGAGAGTTTGCAAGACAATATGATCTCAAAATTTTTTTTGTGGTTAATAAATTTTTTTATATTATTTGTTGACTATAAAAGACTATTCAATAGGGTACACTTACAAAATGAGAACCCAAATTCATTAAAAAAAGATGATACTACCACAACCACTAACTTAATAATTGCTTTCAACATTCATTACATTTAAAGTCATCTTCTAAAACTATTTCACATTATATTATTACAACTTTAAATTTAAATTAATGTACTTTTACTCAATGATTTTGATCAAGTCTACTTTTTTAAAAGCCTACTGAAGCATATAAAGAAGATTCATTAAATAGGTACTCGAGATTTTGGCCCACAAGAAAATTTCTTTGGCTCTTGTAACCTTCTAAGAAGCTAGCCATATAAATCTTCTAAAAAGCTGGCCACGTAAATCCTTTAAGAGGTTGACTACCAAAACTCTCAGAGGCATGCAAGAAAGTGCTTATCCTCCATTGATCAATGACTTTTATTTATTTTCAAGAACCTTGAAATTATGAAAATTTCTTAATTCTAATAAAACTGTACAATCCTAATTTTTAAAATCTCTCTACATTCTTAGTTCTAAAAGAACTCTACATATTTTAAATTCAATTTAAAAAAAATTCTTACAACCTAATACAACAAAGTCGCTAAATAATGAAGAAAGAGACAGATTTAGGAAACCCTTAAAAACTCATTTCAACTCCGTTTTAAATTGACGTTTCATAAAGAAAAACCTTAAAGCTCTATTATTAGAAGTCTACTTTGATTCTTTATATTCTTGCAGTAAAATAATTTTTTATAATATATTTAAGTAAACTGATTGTGCTCGTTAAAATAAATTTAGATTTACGTTAAATTGAACTATTATAATTTTATTTCTACTTATATTTGTCTTATTCATAATTTTTTTATTAAGTTTGAGACTTTTAAAACTCAACAAATATTAAAGAGTAATCATTTTTACCAACTTTTCTAAAGATTCAACTATGGTTCTTTAGATATAAATTTCACTCTCAATTCGAAATCTCTTAAATTTTAGGATCAACACGTGCAAACATCAACACTAGACAATTATACATATTTAAAAATGTTATAAAGCACAATCCATGGTACAAGTCTAAAGCAAATAATGCCTAAATATAAGTTGCATCATATATTCACAATAATATCATTTTAATATCCTGTAAGAAGTGACTTGTACTAGTTTGTGAAAAGTCAAAAGCATTATAAATTTTAAATCAAAATTAACAATTGTTTCCTTGAAAATCCCCCTTTTTCTGCCTTTAGGCCCAAGGGTCTATAATTCAACCAAGACAGGCCCATGAGTAATAATCAATGGGCCTAAACTCGACAGAGCAACAGAATCAATTTAGATGTGGAAAATTTGGTTAGATAATGATGAAACATGTTCAGCATATGCTAATCCTAATGTGACTACGACTGAGTAAGTACTGACTACATTCTGTAACTTTGTTATGGGAGTTCCGCGTCAATATCAAACTAATAAGGGAGAACCATTTGAAATCTGACCCGAGTCGACCAAAATAAACCTCACTTGAACCAAAAACGCTGATGGAAACAAACCCGACGAATATGCTTAGCACATTAGAAGTAACATTTGACATGGGGTAAGAACGGGGACAAAAAATCTGTGAAAAGATATTCGGCGTATATCAGGGGGGCAGTATGAAGATACCTAGCGTGTGTTAAAAGTACAACTGGAAATATCCGGCGCAAGATAGAAATACTGCAAAGAAAAGCCCAAAAAAGATTCTTGAAAGGCCATCACTATAAAAGGAAAAAGAAGAAAACATGGCAGGGGGTGATGAAAAAATCTCCATATAACATAAAGAGGAAAAAGAGTATCCCGTTGTCGCCAGAGGAACATTTTATTCCTAGTTTTTTATATTTTTTTAGAGAGAAAAATCTCATTTTCTAACTTAAGCATTAGAGCGTCTACGCCGAAACCCACCCCGGCAAGACCATCTTTGAGCTTGTGTACGTGTTGTCATTACAGGCCTCTCTTCACAGTTCATGAAAAACAGGAAATTCAAGCTTGTACCTATTGATCCAGTCCAAACGAGGCCCAAAGTTTGATTCCCCCTCAACAAATTTAAGGCTCGTTGATCCAAGGAACCACTTCTTCAGGTCAATAGTTTTTGGCGCTGTCTGTGAGAACCAAGAAAAAAACTTTATCGGAAGAAGCAATGTTCTAAAATGGCTGAACGATCATCGGCCAGCAGGAATCACATTGCGAAAAGCGAAACCCAAACCCAAACCGACCTTTTCCTTGAACAGAAAGCTTTTTGTACCCTGAAATAAGGGCAGAGTTGAGAACCCTGAGGGAGGAAATGGAGGAACTAAGGCAGCTCATGACTAAGTTAATTAGGGACAAACAACTGAGAGCAAGAAATCGTGGAAGAAAATCTTGGAAGGAGATTCGAAGATAGACGGAGCAAAAGGAAGAACCGGAGACTCCGCACAATTTGACCAGGACAAACAAGCTAAGCCAGGCGACCCCCGAAAAAGAGAGACGGAGCCTAAAGGGCCGGAGCCATCGACGGAGAGAGAGTCACCAATAGAGCCGCAACAGCGCCAACGGGGTGAACTGGGCCTTGAAAGCAAGGTCTACAATTTGGAAGAAAAGTTAGAGAGCCTTTTGGCCGAAAGAATGAAAAAGGGCCAACCTCTTGAGAAGAGAATGAAAAGGGAGAGAAGGTTGCCACTAACAGACAAGGTGAGAGATATAGAGCTCCCGGACGGGTTTCGACTCCCTAATTTTCCCATCTACAAGGGGGTTACTGACCCTAATCATTACGTAGATCAGGTCACCGACCTACTATCCATAGCAAAATTGAGGCATGACCAAATGTGTTGACTCTTCCACATGAACTTGGAAGGGCCGGCTTTACTTTGGTACAGAGAGCTAAAACAACGAAGCATTGCCTCCTATAACGAGCTGACCAAAAAATTCGCCCAGTATTTTTTGGGGCTCATGCGAAGTAGCCAGGGACCTGGAACAGCTGAAGCAGATCAGCCAGAGTCAATAAAAGAGCCTAAGGGACTACATTCAGAGGTTCCACGAGGAAGTGATAGCAATGGGGGCATTCGACCAACTTATTGCCTTGGACGCCCTAAAGACAGGGCTACGACTAAATCAATTTTGGTACTACTTGGCAAAAAGTAGTACCATAAGCTACGCGGTAGCATACAATAAAGCCCCAAAATACATGTTAATAGAGAAAGGTGAGAAAGCTAAGAGATCGTTGGTTGAACCACCTCGAGGAAAGATATGGCCACATGGGGAAGCGAGACACCGGGGGAAAGAGAGAGAGCCCCGCTCCCCTCGCTAAAATATCAGAAGATGGATGACGAGTACCGTCCACCGTAAGAAGAAATTTTACGAGCTAGCGCTATGCGCCAGATAATAGAAGAAACAATGTGTCAAACAATGGACCCCGAGACCAGAGGGAATGGTCAAACCATTTCCGAATAGGTGACCCCCTAGGGCGCTCCAGAATCTGAGAAGCAATGAACCACTGGGTGTGGGGAAAATAGTGGCATGGGTTGAGGATTTTGTCTCTTTGGCTGTGCCACTCGAAGATGTCTACGAGGCTATTCGAGATAGAGGATTGTTGTAGAGAAATTTCAAAGGGAAGGAAGCGAAACGACGAACTGATCCTAAGAAATAGTGCGATATGCACAAGGGTCCTGGGCACACTACCGGAGAATGTACCGAGTTAAGAAAACAGGTCGACCACCAGACTTGGAATAGGTACCTACAAGAATTCTGAACAAATCAGAAGACAACGACCACCAGTCCGATCAGTACCTCAAACCCTAACTCCGTGGGAATTATTTCAGGGAGACCCACATTGGCAGGAAACTTGTATAAACAACGAAAGAACTACTCTAAGTACTCAATGGTGGCACATCAAGTCATGTACAACACCCTTATAACCAAGAAGTCGAGGTAGCCAAGAAGTCGAGGCTACCACAAGAGGTGCCAATCAAGGAGGAAGATGCTCAAAGGATCAGTTACCCTCACGACGATGCGCTCGTAATCAAAGTAGTGGTAGCTGGAGAGAAAATAAATAGGGTGTTCGTCGACTTGGGCAGCTCAGTTAACATAATCTTTAAGGAAACCCTAGACGATCTAAAAATCAAGAACCTCCACATAGAGGAAACCTAAACATCACTACAAGGATTCTGGGAAAGCTATGTGATGCCGATCGGAGTGGTGACCCTCCCCCTCACCATCGGACGAAGGCCCTATGAAAAGACAGTGATGACCAAGTTCATGGTGGTAGACCGCTCATTCTCGTATAGAATCCTCATTGTGCGACCGTTTATGGTGAATACTAATGTAGCCTTGTCCATTCATTACCTGAAGCTAAAATTCCTCGCGAGAGAAGGAATCGGAGTAACGTCAGGAGATCAGAAAGCGACAATGAGATGTTACGCAGTCACGGCAAAAAGTGCATTTTGTATTTCCGTTATTGATCTAAGAGAGGGAATCCTCGAATCCTCAGAGCCAGTGGAGGAGATACAAGAACTTCAGGTCGAGGTCAAGGAACTTGGGAATGTGGTCAACATGGGAACCTAGTTGAGGCCAGAGGTCGAGCAAGAGTTAACCCATTTGATTCGAGAGTTCTCGAACATCTTTGTCTGGTCTCATCGGGACATGCCCGAAATTGACCCAAAGTTGGCAGCCACAAGTTGACTGTCTATCCCATGTCTCTACCAGTCAAGCAAAAGAGAAGAATCTTCAATTAGGAGTGGAACAGAGCTGTAGAAGAAGAGGTGGAAAAACTACTGGCGGCCTGATTCATCAGAGAGGTCCACTACCTGAAATGGTTGTCCAACATGATAATGGTAAAGAAGGCAAGCGAAAAATGGAGGATGTGTGTTGACTTCACTAATCTGAATAAGACATGCCCAAAGACAGCTTTCCCCTCCCCAAGATCGACCAACTAGTGGACGCAACGGCAGGGCACAAGCTATTGAGTTTCATAGACGCCTTTTCTGGCTACAATCAAATCTCGATATTCCCCTCAACCAAGAAAAAATTCCTTCATCACCCACCAAAGGACCTATTGCTACCAGGTGATGCTGTTTGGATTGAAAAACGCATGAGCCACCTATCAAAGGTTGGTAAATTAGCTTTTTAAAAAATTGATTGGTAAAAATATAGAAGTATACGTGGATGACATGATAGCCAAGTCAGTAAAATTGGCCGACCACGTGGCTGACCTCAGAGAAGCCTTTATGGTGCTAAGGGATAACAGAATGAAACTGAACCCCAAGAAATGCGTCTTCGGAGTAAAATCTGGAAAATACTTAGGCTTCATGGTAAGCCAACAAGGAATAGAGGCCAATCCAGATAAAGTCCGAGCTGCTTAGAAATGAAGTCCCCAAGCACAGTGAAGGAGATCTAGCTGCTAAATGGCAAGATCGCGACACTAAACAGATTCATCTCCAAAGCCACCGACAAATGCTTTACCTTTTTTCAAGCCATCAAGAAAAAAAGGAAAGGATCGGTTGATCGAAGAATGCGAACAAGCCTTCCAGCGGCTGAAGATCTGCCTCTTCGAACCAGTACATCTGGCAATTCTAATGCAAGAAGAACCGTTGGTAATGTACCTGGAAGTCTCGAAATGGGTGGTCAGCTCAATCCTCGCCAAAGAAGAAGGAGGTGTAAAACGACCGGTGTACTATACAAGCAAGGCCCTCACCAGGGCAGAAACCTGATACCCTCTCGAAAAACTGGCTTTTGCGCTAATCGTGATTGTGAGGAAGCTGCGACCCTATTTCTAAGCACATACCGTCATGGTGTTAACCAACCAACCATTCAGATAAATCTTGCACAAGCCCGACCTATCGGGCCAATTGGTCAAATGGTCCATGGAGTTGAGCGAATTCGACATTCATTACCAGCCCCGAATGCCATTAAAGGGCAGGCCCTAGCTGATTTCGTGGCCAAAAACACCTATGAGACAACCACCAGTCAAGAAGTCCTCAAGACAAACTCGAAAGCATGGGTACTTTACATTGACGGGGCATCCAACCTACAGGGAAGCGAGGCGAGGATCGTCCTCATCAACTCCGAGGGAGACAAGATTAGGTATGCTATTCGCTTCGGGTTCAAAGTTTCGAACAACGAGGTAGAATATGAAGCTATCCTAGCTGGGTTAAAAGTGGCTCAAGCGTTAACCGCTAAGGTAATGCTGGTCAAGAGCAACTCTCAGCTGGTGGTAAACCAAGTCAACGGTAATTTCAAAGCAAGAGAGGAAAGGATGGCCGCTTACCTCGCGATGGTACGGAAGTTGACTGCACAGTTCAGAGATGAAAATGGAGCTGATCCTGAGGAGCGAGAACCATCAAGCAGATGTCATCGCTCGAACAGCGTTAGCAGAAGACGCTAGTATCCCCAGTACGATACTCATGAAATTCTTGTCAAAATCAAGTATCCAAAAAGGTGAGCAGATTGTGCAAATAGAATCAACGCCAAGCTGGATGGACTTCATCAAGGACTACATCTTGAACGGAATGGTTTCGAATGACAAAAAAAAAAGCCTGAAGAATTAAATACCAAGCCGCGAGATACTCGGTGATTGAAGGGGTATTGTATCGAAATGGTTTTTCTCACCCCTACATGAGGTGCCTAAACCCCGCGGAGGCAAAGCGAGTCTTAAGGGAAATCCACGAAGGGGTATGCGGCGATCATTCGGGGGGGGGAAGCTTTGGCCCATAAAGTCTTCCGAACTGGTTATTATTAGCCCACGGTCCTTCAAGACGCTAAACATCTAGTTCAGCGCTGCGACGCATGTCAAAGATTCGCAGATAGGATCTAAGCACCCGTAAAGGAGCTAACCACAATGAGGAGGTCATGGCCATTCACCCAATGGGGGCTCGACTTGATCTGGCCACTCCCCCGAGGCAAGGGGTCATGCAAGTATATGGTCGTGACGGTCGACTATTTCACAAAATGGATTGAAGCCGAGCCACTATCAAAGATCATAGAGAAGAATATCCGTGATTTTGTATGAAAAAAATATAATCTGTCGGTACAACATCCCCCGCACCATTATAACCGACCACGGGAAACAGTTCGACAACAACAATTTTAAATAATTCTGTGAACAATTGAGAGTAAGACTGTCGTTCGCCTCCCCCGCACACCCTAAAACCAATGGCCAGGTCGAATCCTCTAATAAGTTAATCAAAAAGCTACTCAAGAGAAGTTGGCGAAAAAAAAGAGTATGAGTAAAAGAGCTACCAAAAGTACTATAGGCACTCCAAAGGATTAGTAAGAGTAACCCCACCCCCCGCGATCACTAGAGGAACATTTTATTCTTAGTTTTTAATATTTTGTAAGAGAGAAAAACTTCATTTTCTGACTTAAGCATCAGAGCGTCTTCGTTAGAACCCACCCCGGAAAAACCACCTTTGAGTTTGTGTGCGTGTTGTCATTGTAGACCCCTCTTCACAGTTCGTGGGAAACAAGAAATCCAAGCCTATACCTATTGATCCAGTCTAGACGATACCCAAAGTTCGATTCCCCCTCGACAAATTTAAAGTTTGTTGATCCGAGAAACCACTTTTTTAAGTCAACAACAATAAACAACAAAAATATATTCATCATACTCTTGCTCAGAATTTTAGAAAGAAAAAAGAAACTAAAAGAAACCTGTGTCTAGTTATGGGTGAACAAATAATTAAGGTAGAAACATAAGAACACATTTATTAAGTGATAATATAACTTTACAATGAATGAATGCAAAAGAATTTTGTTTTGAAATATGCCCCCCTAAAAAAGAAACCTTTACCTATACAACAGTGGCAGTAACTACAAGTAGAAATAGCGAGTTTCTTATTCAAGGTTGGTCCGGGAAAACTTTCCGCAAGAAGTTGATGAAACGTGAGGCGTAAAGTTTTGGTTCGACAACAGAAATTTCCAGAGGATTAAAATGCAATGATTTGTATGCATGCTCTACTTTCTTTTTCAAATTGTATTCTTGCAGTATGTTGATTATGCCCATGTAAAGAACAACATCGTAGACCTCGAAAAGTTCAACTTCATTTGAATCATCCTTGTTCTCCAGAAGCTTGTGATTAGCCCGAGCAGGCATGTTCACTCCTAATTGCACCCGTAACCTGAAATATATGCAAGCAGCTAGCAGTTAAATGACATATTACTTGACTCCATATACATACTTTGGAAGTTTTATGAACTTCAACTTAGTTTTTAAGTTACTGGTTTTATGGCATTGACAATTCTAGAATTCACACATTTTTGCAAAGATGATAACAAATGATTACCAAATATAATGTTCTAGATGTTGAATAGAAGGTTGACTAGATAAGATCAAGGTTTTTTTTTTTAAAAAAAAAAGGGGGCATGGAAACTAAAGTTTGTGATTGGCATTTAGCATGGATGATGGTTCATTTAGGTCCTACAAGAGAAAAGAATCAGAAAGTCTACCTTCCGGCGCCTGGGAGTGAAAGATCGACTTCCTTGCCACCTACAGTGAATGCTCTCAACGTGCTTCCTCTAATGTGAGCACCCGGTGCAGTGCTGACAAAACTAGGTTCATGAGTTACTAGGAGCAGGCCATTTGGAGGAATCATGAGCTCTTCTTGCAAGCTTATACCTGGTGGAACAGAAAAGCTGCAACATCTCATACCTGACACTTTTTAAAGGAATTTGAAGTAAAGGCAGAGCAAAACTAGTCTCAAATTCATATATTTATGCGCATATAGACACAGACACACAACAGAAAAGACATCATGATTATTTGAGATTACAAATTATTCCAAGAAGGTGTAATGGTGTTTCCTAGTCTTGTGATGCTGTTTCTCTCACTCTTAAATAACATCTTCCATTTTCTTGAGAACGCTCTTTAAAGTTTCACCAACTTGCTCCAAAATAACATGTAGTACAGATGTCAAAATCCTTAAGTTGTCACCAGGTGAGCAGTAGGAGATTAGAATCTAGAAAGTCGTTTGAGCAACATCTAATTTTCCAACGGGAAGATCAATAGTTAATCTCCTATTGTTTGCCATTTTTACCAGTTTCCCCTTTGATTCTTCAGGAAGTGCCATTATAACCTTTTAGGGGACAACTGGTCACTTTTAGGCAGAAAAAATAATACTAAAAAGGAGTATATTGGTAGTAAATGAAAAATCAGGGTGGAAACTATAAGTGTCAAACAACAGGAGTAACTGGCAAATTCCCTTTTCCAACAGCTGTCACTAAGCCTAATTCCCAAATTAATGCTAATGCACATCAATGCAATTGTGCATATGATGAGCAGCTTTTTAGCTTAGAATGAAAACCAAATAACCTAGAGGAAAACAGAAAATAATGTTTTTTGGGTTTAAGAATGACGAACTCAAATGGCGTCTAGCATGCTGACTCTCTCTTTTCTTTACCAATTTAAGGGCTGGTTGACAAGGCCAATTTACAGTTCCAGATTTTGTACATTAGATATATGGTTAGAACAAAAAGTATTTCAGGTGCACTGGCAGCATGAGTAATATTGTAGGTTGGTGGTTCCAGATTCCGCTCTTTATTCCGATCCTCAAGTCTGTTCTACAATATTCAATCAGACAAATAATTGCTGAAGATATTTCATCATGAACTGCCATCATAATCACAAAAAACCTAGATGTAACCTCATCATCTCCAGATAACATATTATGACACTTTCAACATCTTATAGACTCAAGCTCAAGCAGTTACGCAACTAATCTCATACCGCACAACGATAAGGCAGTAACTTGACCAGTTAAGGTCAAGTTATTTTATGAATATATTCTCACTGCACCACAATCCCACCAATGCCTTTCCTGGAGACATAAATTTTGAACTATTTTTTTCAAATGAAAATATCTAAGGCTTTAAAAAGAAAGAAAAGGAAAAAGGAAACGCCGGACAGCATTGAGCCTAAATGCAACAAAAAAGAAATACAAATAAATTTACAATACCATCATCAGCAGATAAACTGTCTGGATCGGGTGATGCATCAGGAGGTTCTAGTAAGGCCTTCAGATGCTCAGGAGCTCTAAAATGTAATCCCAATAGCAGGCTATAATCAATTATCTGTTGAGATTCCAAGAACTTGCTGTCTATTGAAATTTGTCTGCAAATTCAGAGCAAGAAGAAAAAGTTCTACGGATAATTAGAAATATATAGACATTTAATAGTGTAATCAATGCAAAACAACATGCAATGCTCAAGTCCTCTTTACTATTAGTCTCATTTCCTGCAGACCAACATTGTCTGCGTTTAACACAGCACATTGATGACTACTAGCAGAAGGATGAATAATGTAAACGATAATTCATAAGTACTAAAAGTGGTAGTAATGTGATTAAAAAAATTCAGAAAAAAAGGGGGGGCATTTCTTCCATTTTTCATTGCCAACTAAAATGTAACTTCTCCAACACATTCACAATATTCCCCAGTGGATCTTGCAAAAGAGATATAAACATTGAATAAGAAGCTGAAAGGAATGCAACCAGATGGTTGAAGATTATAGGTGATCCTACACTGAAGACTCCAACTTCGAAGAATTTCTTTGTTCCCGGTACAGATGTGCTTATATGTTGAATTGGCAAAATAGTGGAACAGGATGCACAGTGAACCCCCCATGGGAGAACCAACTGACAAAGGATCAAATAGTTTTTTCAAGCAGTAAATTTTATTTAGCAAAACTCTTGAACCACAGGAGAGGAAGTGACTAATTTAAAAACTTTGGAATTATTTTTGATAAAAGGAGTGGAATGTTTACTAATTTTTTTCTTTGAAAAATACATATGGTATTAGGCATTCAAATTTTAAAAATGATCAGTTGTATGATTATTCATATACCATTAATGATTGAAGAATCTTATGGTTCAACTGATAACATCTTACATGAGTCCCAAAACCAGTTACAATTATTCAAACACTGAAAAATGTCCAGGCCATTTTGACAGCGTTTTTCTGGTCATAATAGACAATATAACCCTATATAGCCTCTGGCTATACATCCAAACATGTCCCTACATATAGCATACATATTTGTATTATAAAATAACCTAAAATATAAATTATGAAAGCATCAAATTTCAAAACTTACTTAAAAAGGGACTCTCGTAACAATTTGTCCATATGAAACTCATATGATAGGTCAAGATCCTTCAATGTGGTATTCTCCTTGATTTTACTTTTATCTGTAAATCTTCCTACAGAAGATCCTTTTAGATCATAGGAGCGATGAATTCGTAATTCTGTACATAACATGTTCCCCATGACAAAAAATAGTACCTAAGCAACCAAAAAGAATAATAAATTAAAGAAGGTAAACCAGAGCCAAAGACATGCTAGCACATACCTTTTTTCCACCACATAACGTTATCCGATGGAGTCCAAAAATTTTAGTTATGATCGTGTTTTCATACTCTTTTACATGATTGTAGTACTTGTGCAGCATTTTGAGAAGAGCCTGGACAGGAGGAAAACAATATATAAATGTTCATGGCCAACTCCCTGTCAGTCATGGAAAGTTTAAATAACTGATTTTTTAACCCACATTTTTGTTCTGGATTCAATCAAACATAAATCTTTAAGGACTGGGAGAGCAGAGTTCAAAAAACACACACCAGGATTCAAGGGCAGAACCAGAATTTAAGGTGAGGGGGCTGCCAGATGTTAAAGTTAAAAATTATATTAGGCTAAATTTTAATTATATGGGGGTTTAAGTATCAGATTTGCAATTTGTGTTTTGGGTGGGGGGGGCAGATCACAAAAATACCTATTTTAAAGGGTGAAAATTGTAAAAATACATTATTGAATTGAAAAATATTTGGGGCCTAGGGGGGCCATGGAGCTCCACCCCTGCAGGATATGAACTAAACATAGACAATTACACATTCTAGGAATAGTGAGAAATTTGGAGAAGAAACAAGAGGAAAGAATTCACAATTTATCAGATCAAAATAATGCTTAATTCCAACATCATTGACTTGACTTTGGAAACCTGAAGAAAAATATTTGAGACTGACTGAATGCAAACCTTTTTGGCCTCAGTACTCTATCTAAGCCAACTTACCATTTTTGAAGTATTTACCACCTCAAACAAATCCTTTTCCCTCTTTCTGATATTTAATAAAGTGGTACAAATACTGTGCTCACAATTAGAACATCTGAATTCACTTTCTATGATCTTCCCCCTAACTCAAACTTATAGGGTCCCAAAAACCCATTTTAAGTATGTTGTCTTTCATCTCTTCTCCCAGCCATTTCAATTTCATCCTCTCAGCTTTGATAGGAAAAATTGATAGTATTAAGTGCAAAGGTAAGGGAACAACAATGGTGGAAAACAGAGACAAACCCACAGAAACCCACATCTAATCAAAGATGAGTTTCATCCTGTTTCTGTATGGGTCTTAATCCTTATTTAGAACCATTAAATCTTACAGAAATTAGCTGAATACGATGTTCATTCAAAATAACGGCAGGAGTGAAAATAGAAAAGTGTACTCAAATACAAACTTCTAGCAAAGGTATACGTTCAAACCTTCAATTCAGACTTTTTTAATGTCTTAATGAAAAATCTGTCATCATGGGAAAGATAGAAGATACTGCCCCTTTTCCTTGGGGAAGAAATCTCCCTTAGACCATCATCACCACAAATGGACATCATATACTCTGCTGCATCTAACTTAAACATCTCCCTCAATTTCCTGAAAACAAAGTCTCATATTTATGAACAAAGCTAAAATATCTAAAGCAGTTGAATTCAAGTTAACAGCTCACACAGGAACTCAAAAATAAACCACAGATTGCTTCAAAACACTCAGTGAGAATAAGAAAAGTTTATCAGACACACAACACAAAATAGTGTGATGTGCATTAAGGGTGGGAAAAAAAGGGAAACCGAAAAAAAACCTGTCCGAACCGAACTGTTTTTTATTTAGAAAAAAAAACCGATTGGTTTTAATGAATTGAAAAATGAAAAAAAAAACCGGTTGGTTTCAGTTCGGTTTTATAGAAAACCGAATCCAAACCGAAAAAACTGGTTAGTTAAATAAAAAATAAATAAAAAATATGCCAGGAGGCAACATATCATTGGATGGAAAAAAAATCTTACGAATAACTCGACAACACCGAATTATTAATATATAAATTGAAAAAAAAATTAGGCCCAATATATTTTTTGAACAAATGAATCAATATGAAATAGGCCCTAAATTAGGTTTAAAGCAACCTAATATATTTTTTGAACAAATAAATCAAAAAAACCCACAATTTAAAAGGAAAAAAAGCAAAAAAATGTCCAAATTTTGAATAGGTCCAATTGAGCTCATAACCAAAAAAACCGTTTCAATCTATTTCGGTTTTTTTCATATAATTCGGTTTTTCCGGTTTTAATTTTTTTATAAAAAAATTTGGATTGAACGGAACCGTGTCCACTCCTAATGTGTATACAACTATCATGAAGACCAAAACACTCCGGATGGAAGTAAAAAAAAAAACAATACCACATAACAGCATGATGTATATAAAACTATTGAGAAGACCAAAACACCAAAAGGGTAGAATGAGACTAATGATAATAAGGAAAACACAACGCCCCTTGCATATATTACTCAATACTAAGAACCATTGAATGAATACCTAAAGACCATAGGACAATAATCTTTCCAGTAGAAATCAATAGAATTGTGAGGAGGTGTAAACTGGGAACCCTTTCTAGGAAAATACATTCTTTTTCTAGCTCGATTTCCAAAATCTGCTGCTTGAACATATCGCATAGGCTCTGGCGTGATTTTTCCAACAGTATACCTGTGAACTTTATTAGTATTTATAACAGAGCCCAATAGTTGTTTTTCAATAACCAACAACCATAAAGTAAATTACGCCATAAAGTTAACGAAAAAAGCATGTCAAACAGAAATTTACAGTCAATTGCCAAACTGATAAAAACAATTTAACCCCTTCAAACAAGATAATCAGCTAGGTAGAGAACAAAACTCATGTCTATTGATGATTTTCTATTTCTGGAAAAATGCTTGACCTTAAAGTATTAAGTATAGTCAACTCACACTTAGCTGGCAACTTGCAGATCGGAAATATGATATAGAAAAAGATTGAAGCACTTGCTACTAGACATGATCAAACAGCTATTGTTGATTTGACTTAGTGGGCAATAAACAATTAAAAAAAATAAACAAAAATTTTGTATTATTGGTGATTTTCCTTCATTGAAAGGAGTATCAAAAGAAAAAAGGAATAATCACAATTTGAGAGAAATATATAGAGAAGAAATTAAAGATGGAATAAGAAGCCAAAGACTAAATCAAGTTGTTCAACTTGAAGGATTTTAAAACTAGATGAAGAAGAAAAAAGTATTAGGAAAGAAAAAAAAGAAATTTTTTGAGAATGAAAGGGGTAAAACTCTTAAAACAAAGCAGAAAGTAAAGACCCTTTCTAGGAATGGAAGAGAGTTAACCCTTAAAATAAAGTAGAAAAAGAAAGACCCGCTTGGAAAAAGAATGGGAGAGATAGTTTACAAGAGTAATCTCATAACAGAATAGAAGGATAAAATGAGAGAGAGAGTTTATAAGAGCTTAATCCTATAACAGAATAGAAGGGGAGAGGGATAATTAATAGGAATTTCACCCCATAACAAAATAGAAGAGAAGAGAGAATTTATAGAAGTTTAATTCCATAACAAAACTTAAGTAACTTATGGAGACAGAGAGAGAAAGTATGTTTTTTTATCTTAGAAAGAATTATTAGTGTTAAGAATAATAAAAGGTTGGTTGAGTTATTAAGTATTGCGAAGAATAATTTAATTATTTGTAACAGCCACAGTTGAGGGAAGTAAGGATGAGAATAATGACCGACTAAGGCAGGGGTACTGTTCATGGTTACTACCAGTAGTTACTGTTCACGTGCATAGTTCACAGTCACTGTTTATGCGCACTGAGAAACACGTTGATGGAGAGGGAATTGAATATGGTATTAATGAATTGACTAGTGCTTAAAATTTAAAAAGAAAAAAAAATAAAACAAGGAATTGATCATGAACGTATTTGGTTGTTATGTAACAACTCTTGCTTGGCCGCACATAACGTAGTGGCTTCGCTTGGTCACTGTATAATAGCTTGGTGGAGGCGAAAGATTAACTTAGAAGAGGTTCTAATACCATGTAGAAATTTAGAGAGAAGGAAAAACATTGTATTGCTTATATTCTTATTGATGAATGCTTGAGTATTTATAGAGTTTACAATAAACTAAAATAGGAAAAAGATAAACCTAAAAGAGAAATAAACTTAATAAGAATAAACCAAAACAAGAAAAATAAACCTTATAAGAATAAATCAAATTAGAAAAAAGATAAACATAATAAAGAAGAATAAACCTGAAAAGAGAAAAGATCTAATAGGTTGGGAAGCCAAAAGAGTAATTTTTAAAATAAATAAATTTAAATTAAACTAAATCTCTTGATTTCCTTTGTCAATAAGCATTCATTTTGAAAGAGAAAGATCATCAGCTTAAACAAATGAGGAAGACAATATAATCTATACACTTATTGATCAGCTTGAAAATAAGACTAAAGACAAATGATATATACTAAAGATATCAACAAGTTCATTGTTATAATTCTTAGCATTAATGCAAGGCTTATCGAATCCAAATCTAACAAGCCCATTAATAACTGTTTTATTCTCAGCATTCATAAAATGCCTAACAAAGGGTGAAAACAAAACGTGTATTACAATTAATATGCCAGCAAATGGGCTTTCAACACTGTTGATGACTAAGTAGTCAATTTTAGACCAATAATAAAGCATAATCTATTCAAGTCCAAGATGGCAAGGGATAATAAAAAATGTAGAGGAAACCAAATAATTACAACAACATCAACAATCATAGAATCCGTTATATTGATAACAAATATAAAGCTTTTAACCTCATGGATAGGGAAAGGAAAAAAGAAGACAAAAAGGAAGTGCATTGACGAAGGAAAAGGCTTGCAATGTCAATATTTTTACCTGATACCAAGCTGTAAGTTAAGCATAAGGTCATAGCTTCGATGGCCCTCCAAGATATCTACAGATGGCTTGTTTTTCACTTCTTTCACTGATATCATTTTTTGCAGTTTTCCTTCTTGTGGTAGTTCGGCATAATTCCTGACTTTTTCTTTAATCAACACTCCCTGCATGTATTCCCTCTCACAAACTATGGGGCTGCCATCCTGCATGTTGCTTTGACTTTCATCTGATGCATGCAACAACTTGCACGAGGAGTCATGGCACATGAATTCTCTAGTAGGATCACCTACGTTCCGACTTTCTTCCAATGATGATGTTCTGTGTGATATTTGACCTGAAGTTCTTAAGATTCCACCAACCAAAATCTTCTCGGAAAGGCTACGCTTAACTCTCGGCTTTGAAGTCTTGCTTTTCTCTGAATTTATCAAAGAACCTTGAGATAACAGCCCTTTACCACCATCATCGTATCCAAGAGTGCTACACAACTTCCTTTGAGATGGATGTTTACTTCCAGCAGGATAAAATTTTCCTTTTCCATCTTTCAGGCCTTTACTCCACGTTCCAAAATAATATCCACCATCAGCAAACCTATAGACTCCAGACCCATGTCTAGAGCCATTCAACCAAGATCCATCATATATATCACCACTTACCCATTTCATAACTCCTCTACCAGACATTTTCCCACCTTTCCAGTTCCCAATATATATATTTCCACTATTCCATGAATACCTACCACTACCCTCGTGGACTCCTTTCTTCCATGAGCCATCATAAACATCTGAATTGGAATACTCCTTTCTCCCGAGTCCATGCCATATATTCATCCTCCAGTTCCCTCTGTAAACAGATCCATCAGGTTCAATGAAGGTGCCAAAACCATGAAGGTAACCCCCTGAGAAATCACCCTCATATTTTGCTCCTGATGGCCAGAGTATACATCCCTTCCCTGCTATTTTTCCTTCTTCCCAATCACCCTCATAAATTGTTCCATCAGACCATCTATATTCTCCCTTTCCATGGGGAAGCACTCCCTTAAAACTACCGACATAGATGTCCCCATTTGAAAAGTTCTTTTCATTAAGCCTGGGAAAATACAAAATACACAATTCAACACCAAGCAAGAGTTGGTGTATGTACAAATTGGTTTTCCTACTGTAACAGCCAGAGGACTGAGGAGAGGTTTTCTGAAAAGCATAATAAACATTTCCTTTCGGAATCCTCCATAATGATTATATTACATGCAATCTAGCTGCTTTGAACACCTTTAGCAAGTTTCATCTCAGATTGCCTTTCTAACTCAGGCAGGGCAATTATGTTTTCTGAAAAGCATAATAAACATTACCTTTCGGTGTCCTCCATAATGATTATATTACATGCAATCTAGCGGCTTTGAACAACTTTAGCAAGTTTCATCTCAGATTGCCTTTCTAACTCAGGCAGGGCAATTAAGCAGTTCAATAAGACTAGTATGCTGCATTCTGAACACACAACAGAACAACCATTGAGTCAAAATACACATAACATAACAAATTCACAATTAATTTATTAAATACTTGTCATGACAATGCTAAGTAGACTGCTTGTTACTAGTTAGATCATTACTTTTCTACACCTCGTTCCCTTTTCTCAAATTTTTTTCCATTTATTTTCTTTACTTTTCTGTCCTTAAATTTGCATGCTATCTAGAAGCTTCAAAAAATAAAAAGCACAATTTAAGTAACAATCTATTAAAATGACAAGGTATCACAATCAACTCAGTTCCAGCAGGTGTTCACCTCTCATGATTTGCACTTAGCTTTTTATGGAATTGTTTTCTCAACAATTCAGTACTCATGTCAAATTTATTCCTAATACATGTATTTTGTAAGAAAAAAATATATCCACCACTCCAAGAGGACAAAATAAATCTTTGTAGGAAAGCCAACCAAACCAAGAACACAAACTCCACCACTTAACCATGTTTCACCACCTTGTATGTCTTCCCTTACGTCTCTCCTTAAGCGATTTGATTTAGCTTACTCATTTCATACACATTGTTTATTGGACATGCAGCATGACATGTGTAGATATATTGGTGGGTCAAAACACTTTAAAGTGGGATGAGATGAACTACAAACACACAATTCCAAATGAAAATTTTCATTCTAATTTCCTTCTTCTATCTCCATTTTGCTCTTAATTACATTTTGCTTCTAATTATATCTAGCTCATTATTTATAACATAATAACCTATTATAACTTGTTACAAATAATAAATAAAGTATAATTAGAATCAAAGACTATTGGGATTGAAATTGAGGTAGGAGAAGAATACTGGAAAAGTAAATTCTTCTTCATATATCTTGTTCAAGGTTACACTCCTATTTACAATACCAAGGCCATTAACCTTTCACCAACATTTGACACAAACTGGGACAAACATCATTATGGAAGAATGCATGGAAGACAAAATCAAAGTGTGGAGTTCGTCTTCTGGGTTTGGATGGCTTTCTAAGCAAAAGTTTAATTTTACCTTCTTGGAATGGTGGAGATCTACATTTTACAAAAACACTACCCTTGGATATCCACCACTTAGCATGTTTCACCACCTTGCACATGTCCCCTTAAGCAATTTGTTTTATGATTACATCTCATGCACATTGAGTTAGTGGAAACATAGAATGACGTGTAGATATATAAGTGGTTTTGCAATACTATAAATTGGCATGAGATGTACTGCAAACATATAAAATTTAGAATCAAAGAAATAAGCCCACTTTGGATATTACTATTTACACTTATAGATTATAAATTTAGTTTTTTTGGCATTATTTTTTATTGGATAGGTTTTTATCTATGGCTGGCTTGAAACTTGGTGAGCAGAACTATTGTGCCAAGAGTAGAAATTGAACTGTTTCTTTTGCAAATCATATACTAAATAAATAAGATGCTGAGTAAAATAAGATGAAGAACACAACATACATACAAATAACTCTTTATCATGTTACCTTTGAAGTTTGATTACTGTGGCGACAAGAAATTCATAATGCTGTAAACTTCTAACAGTGGCTATTATTTAACATGAGTTAATCCAATTTTCACTTTTCTCCGTGACTACAGATACTTATAGACCTATTTTATCCCAGTATTAATACACAGCCGGAAAATTTGACTCAATAAGCATCTGAAGTATTCATGAGCAAGCATATCAGAAAAAGAAAATCGAAAAATAAAGAATGAGGATATTTTACTCAAATTTTCATGTAAGCTGAGCCATTGGCAGTAGTCATTGTGATATCATTGCTGAAAGGAGAAAAAATTTAATTTTTTAATTGTAAAATCGCCACATAACTGAAAGGATGTGTCTATGAATATCCAGAAGAACCCTTTCCTATTGGTTGTGTTATGGCAGGAGAAAACTGCTTGCTGGATTGAACCAAGATGAATACTTCAGATGGAAACATTAGACACTTAGGCCCTCTAGATTCGAAAGTGGTTTCCATGATTTGGTATATTCAAGTTAGAAAGTGCATGTGTTAGCAAGTCAGTGGATGACAGGATGATCTCCAGTGAGTTATATTCCTGTCCATATCTGTATAATTTTAATCTCATTCATAAGGATGGCATAAAACCATGTCACGAGCATCTATCACTTAGTCAATACGTTAACACTTCAGTTAAAAATGAAATTAGAAAAAAAAATGAAAGAAATAAAACGAGATTAAGACAAAGAAATCATGTTGTCTGAAACAAGATAGCACAATATTAGTTTCAAAGAGATACTATATACCTCCTCAAAAAATTGAGAGCATGTGAGCAATCAATTTTGAACTTTAGTAGTGAAGTAATAACATTTAACGTGTTTTAATGCATAAGGAATAACTGAGAGTACGTGCTAGTTGATTGAATTGATAAAACCCCTCAGATCTGAGGTTTGAAACCCACTCACACGAAGGTTGGGAGGGTACAAGAATTTATTTATTTTTTCTTAAATTAAAAAGAATGACTGACTCTCTGACCGAAAGAAACTGGTGAGGTTGATACAAGAAATATAAAAAATTCCAGAAGATGTAAAAGCAAATGACTGGAAGATATATATGCTTCCACTGATAATATATGACTCAAGTGCTCGATTTAGAGAAAGATTAGATATGTGCCTTTTAATATTAGAATCCTCCTAATAGTTTCTATATTCTGTTTAGGTTTGAACATGAGAAATGGTTCTTTTTGAAACTATTTATTTTGACTTTGATCAACTGACTGAAGGTCATCATAGAAACCAAGTTCTAAGAAAGAGATAATTCAGCTTGCAGAACTTCCACAATTTCATTCTAGCAAGCAATTTCTTCCAAAATCTGCAATGCAAGGGTCAATATCATTAAGCTATCTATCTGTCCCCTTTAATAATCATCTTATCTGGCACTATACCGGCCTTTCTTATTGTAGCCATTATTCCTAGATCAACTGAGCTACTTCTAGAAGGGAAGAAAATAAACTACAACACAATTGAAACCAATTTGCAGCCTAATTTCTCTTCTTTGCACAGCTGAATCACAAAACTTCGCCATTGGCTACGACATAAAGCATATTAGCATGCTAATTCATTATTATTATTTATATTCAAGGCTCTAATAATCAATTCCATAACTTGTTGAATGAATCAAAGATGAATCTCAAACATACAGTTACAAAAGCATATCATTTGCTATCTATCATTGCTACTGCAAGTAACAAAATCTAAATTTACTACTTCTAATTGAACATTATATCCATTTTTCATTAAGAACAACCACATATTAACAAGTTAATAGTAGAATTGAATCATTAATCACAAAACTATCATGAAAATAAACAAATAAAAGTGATTTTAAATGAGAAAGGCCATAAACTCACCTGGGTATTGCTAAAAAAATCAAGCTTTCCCCAAGCTGTAGCTCAAAAAATATTTGTTGATGAACCCAGATTTCAGCAACCAAGAAAACAAAATATAGCCCCATCAAAGGAAAGCAAAAAGCTCTTGTACAAAATATAAAATTATTCTTTTCTTCTCGTCTTTCACGATTCGAAGCCGCCCATGAACTACAGATCTTCTGACTTGAAACTGACACTTCTCTGAACTTAAATTCTTTTGCTTTTGTGTTTTTAGGGAAAATGATATCTGTACGTTACGGCTTCACATGGGGCCCAAAGATTTTTAAAATTTTAAAATTTTCGTTTCCGTCAACTAACGGATTCTGTGAGCTCGCAGGTTAAAAGCAACATTTTAATCTATTAAATTATTTCGATTTATAAATTACCTATAAATTTATTAATATTTTATTATCAACTAAATTATTTTTAAAAAAATTCGACCAAATATATTTAAAATTATTAATCGTAGTATATGACTAATTATTAATTAGTATTGATTGATCATTAATTAATATTAATTATTATTAACAAATTTTTAACTGATGTTAATCTCCAATAAAATTTGGCATTCGACTACCAATCTTAAAAATAATATATTAATAATATTTTAAATTTATATTTAAATATAAAAATTAAAATAATTTAATTAATTAAAATATATAATTTTTATTTTGAGGTCAAAGATTAAAATTCTCTTTCTAACATTTAAATAAAATATAAAATAAGGCGAATTTGTTTTTATCTTTTTTCCATCAAAATTTATTATATTAAAATTTTTAAAATTTTAAAAATTTATATATCTTTTTTTTAACTTTAAACAAGGAGAGCATAATTTGCTTTGCTTTTTAAATTCTTTTTTTTAATAATTTACTATGCCTTATGTCACGTAAATATGTTTTATCCTCACTCATATTTAAATAATGTGAGAATTTGTATATTCACTTTATATTAAAAAAATATAATTTGGTCTTAACGTTTTAGGGTATGGGATTTTCATGGATACCCCTACACTTGATTTTTTTTAATTTTTTAAATATATTTTTTATTTGTACCAATTAAATTTTATAAAAAGGTCTTTCACCTTGTATGATCATAATATGCCAAAAATAATTATAAATAACATGAATTAAAATCTAAAAATTACAAAAATTTATGATTTCTTTGAACTTTAATTTTAAATCATCGTATTTTATTTGTAATCCAAATATCAAATTTATATTAAAATTCCTCACAACTCTATACCACAAAAAAAATATATATATTGAGTTGAATGATTGATGATTAAGAAACTAAGAATGATAATAAAATCATTTATCTCTTTTTTTTATTCATCTTTATCTTTTTTTTCTCCAACAAATAAGTTCACTCTAATTTGAAAATAAGTGTCCAATTTAAATATAATTAAAAAATAAAAGAATTAAAAATAATAAATATTAATAAGAACCAAAACCTGTAAAAATATTATGTAAGTAAATTTTATACCCCATATTTAATATGTAGATGGCTTTGATTTATATAAATAAGTAAAATTTTCTTATATTAAGTTTTTTTAATTTTATTTTTAAAATGAATATTTGAGCTGAGTTTGAAAAAATTAACTTATCCTCAAAACTCGAATTTAATTCAAGTTTGGATTATTGTATTTAAACTTGCCTTATACCTAAAAAATACATAAAAGTCAACCCGCATTACTCCTCATTTAAGATGGGCCTCAACAAAGCCTTAATCTCGTGCAAAATTTTACCACCCCTATGTGTGGTAAAGCTTATGGTATCATTTTTCGTATTTACTTTCAACTGGAAATTCTAATATTAAAACTACAAAATTTGAATTTCTTATAATTTTAATTACAACTTATTTTTGTTTATAAATTTTAACTTTAGTATTATAATTTATTTTATATTTACAATTACAAGTTGCTATAGATTATAAAATTTAAATTTCCTATTATAATTCAATAATCTATATTATGAATCGTAAGTGTTTTCTCATTTTTAATTATATGTTAATATTATAATTATTTTTCATTTATATTTAATTTCATCAACTCTTGAAAAACCCTAAAAACTTCCTTTTTTTCATTTTTCTAATATTCTCACTATAATAATCTTCTTCACATTATTTCTTGACCTTTTTTTATAAGGAACAAATTTTCTTTTACTTATCTTACTTGCAATTTAAAGATATTTTGAAATATAATAATAATATATTATTGAGATTTATTCTTTATGCTTAGGTTTGAGAATGTTATATGATGAATAATACTACACATTTTAAATTTATATTTTAATTTATATTATAAGTAATGTTGTATCAAATAATTATTAGGTTAATAGATAATTTTAAAATTTATATCATAACCTAATAATTATTTGATAAATTATTATTTAATACACAATTTTGAATATATAGTATTACCCATTATAAGATACTTTTATGATTATAAAATATTTATAATTTGACATATAAAATATGTAACTCAACAATTAAAACCCACAACTTGTGAAATGAAGGTTTTTTAAAAAAAAAATAAAAATTTACGAGAGAAAGCAACTACTGTACAATGAGATAAAAATAGCCTTTTAAAAAAATATATATCTATATAGTTTTTTTTATTTTTGCTATGACAGAATAACAGTTATTTTAATGTATATAAAATAACAGTATGAAAGTTAAAAATTTTGTCATTTAAAATTATTAAAATCCACTGTTTTAAAAGAGAAATTTAAAAAAGAAAAAAGAAAATAAAAGACAAAAGCAAAACCTTGTTTACAACTCAAATTAGGGAAGTGAATGTAATAGGTGTGGGACCAAATTGAGATTTGGGGCAGCTGCAATTGGTTGATAGAGCAGAGAAAAGCGTGTACCTGAGTTATACCTGAATTAATATCAGTCACGACACAAAACTCACAAATCCCGGGGACATTTTTATTTTTATTTTTTAATTAAAAAGTTGTGGGGGCTATGATTATCTACGAACAACTCAGATGACGTGGACTCCTTAACTTATGCATCTCTAGTCTATGTCTATGTGGTCACGAGCGGATAATTTCGACATTTTATATTTATTTATTTGTCACGTTGTAACGATCGTTTTCATTTTTTTTTCATAATATTTTATCAATTTTTGGTGGGGGTAATGAATTTTACGATGTGAATGTCCTTTTTGTCTCTTTAATTTAATTTATTTATAGTTTAGTTGTGGCATTATATTAATTTTTTTAACGGTTTGTTTATTAGTTGCATTCAATTCTACAATTTCATGAATGGATCTTTACACAAACTTTCATAACGGGGATGATTAAATAAGTGATATAAATTTAAGACATTTTTAAATTTGTTGAATAAAATTTAAGGTTGTGTAGAAGGTTTTTTTGGTATAAGTACTCTAATGCTTAAGTTGATAACAATTCAAAAAAAAATTTAAAAAAATAGACAATAAGGCCAAAATAAGACAAAAGAGCTCAAAAAAACCTTTAGAATATGGTCACTTCGCTAGTAGATCTTGAGAGTAATAATCTCCTAAAGAAATAGATCTATGTGGTGTTTTAAGGCAACGAATATCAGCATTTAAATTAGAATAATGAGAATGATTCAAATGAATCTATCTCATTAGCAAAATTAGACTCTTTTTATAGGTTACAATTTAGGCTTAATACATAGTATCAAAATTTTAGTAGGATTGAAAGTCCTTAATTCTTTCCCTTCTTAGATTCTATTATTAGAGTTTTTTCCAAATAAGTTAGATCTTTCTTACCATTGTAGGACTTATACTGAGATTATATGAGTTGTGCCTAATAAAGTGTATTTTATCTATGATTCTCATTTATGATTCTTATCTTATGATTCTCAGTGGTTAGGTCCTTTTCAAATTGTCTGAGCGAACAAAATGATCGGGTCACGACCAGTGATTAATCAGCTCGAAAAGTGAACTCATGAATCGAGGACAATATAACTAAAAGAGAACTACGAGCCACCACAATAATGTTTGCATACCTATGCTTTTTCATTAAGCCCATGCTTATACATTCGACATTGTGGGCTTTAATGGATAGGCTGGAGATGTAGACTGATTATACCTTATGGGTCAAAATCCAATGGGGAATAGGGTCTTTTCAGTTTTTAGTGTTAATTTATTGACATTGAAAACTTTATAAATATATTCCCTGGAATGTGGTTTCTCTCGAATGGCTTTTAATTTGATTGGTCAATGTCCTTGCCTTGTTTTTTAAGGCGGTGCTCGACGATGAATCTCGAGCAGGAGAATGAATGCTCTTTATTCAGTATATAACGTAGATGTGTGACTATGGCGACAATGGGAATTTTATTTGAAGTTGGTGCCAATGGTCATTTAATATTGACGACTTTTCTAGAAATACGTTCTGTCTAGTGGTTAAATGAATAGTTGCTTTGCTTTGGAATTTGTAGTGACATGGCACTATCTAGAGAGCTAATGTTGATCACATGACTGTGATGCATTCTTTAAAGGAATAGGTTAGTTCGTATAGATGTTTTTTTTTCTCTAAGGGTGTTCTAACCCTTAGATTTTGGATCAACGACTAGATTTTACTTCTTTGGAATCGTACGTTATCCTATACTCTTCCGCTTTTAGTTTCATTTAATAGTTTTCAAGAGAAATGATATTTAGCAATTCAGGTCTTTGCTTCACAACATGCTTTATTCGCAATTTCACTTTTGTACTTTCTGTATTAGTACTTCGGCGTTGTCTTCTTGATATTATTTTTCTTATATTACATTTTTTTTTATGTCTAGTATCTTGTGACTTAAATGCTTATCTTGAGTCCTCGCGTATTAGTTGGTTTTCGGTAAATCTTTGATAAAGTTTATTTTATACTTGTCTAAGTGTAAGAATCATGTCTTCAATAGGTGACTCATAAAACTTATCTGGTCAAGAGTCAGAACAACTTAAAGAGGACTCGAGTACTAGGAGTATCTTGGCCTGATATGTAGATAATGAGAGTGCTCGAGGGGTTTGATGACTTAAGTTAAAAATGAAAGGCCCTACTAGAGGAGCGAACATTATTGTGGTGGCTGAGGGTCCCAATGATTCTAAGCAGACTCCTAGCAGTGTGGTGCCATCTTTGATTCCTTAAGAGCAAGAATGAGTCTCTAACCAATTAAGTAGGCAAAAAAAAAAAGATTATTTCTATGAGCAATAATGAAACCTCTTTTGAATTAGATTGCTCACTTTATCATTCCTCTAGCATAACCGAGGAAGTTCTTGTTGAGCTACGGAGAGTGTTTGATATTCTTAAGGTGGTTCTTTAAGGATTCCTAAGGAATATGAGTATGTGAGTATGCCACAAAATAGAGAGGTGGTCTTCAACTTACGTTTCTTTGATTTAGGGTTAAAACTGCCCCTTCAACTTTATTTTGTAGATATATTGACCTACCTAAATTTGGCTATGTGCTAACTAAACTTGAACTTGTGGATGACATTGGTAGGTCTTTATATTATGTGGCATAAGGGCAACTTTGATGATCCATTATTTTTTTAGCTCCAACAGTTGTATCAGACTAGGGCAAATATTGATTAACAGAAAGGTTTTCATTACCTTATTGTTTATGATGGAGAAAAAAGTATTGCTTCTATAAAATATTTGCCCTTAAATAATTCTGGGTGAAAAAAAATTTATTTTTTGCTAGAGGGGAGTTGAGGTAGGATTATGAAAGACCAGATGGTCTTCAATTGTATCCTTGTATGTTTTTCTAGGATTGGTTTTTCATCTGTTCATTTTCTTCAATTTTGGTACTGCTACTTTCTTTACTATGTTTTTATAATGCTTCTTCTTTTTTAGTTGGTTTTTAGTCCTCTAAACCTTAGTTTACCAAGGAGGAGAAGTAATGAGTTAAGGCAGCATCGGTGCACAGTGCTCCTTATAAAGAATTACTTTCTTGAGACAATTTAGTGGCTACAGAGCTTGTTAGGGAATTATCCAGGTCATCCAGTTCATCCAACTCATTATTTGAAGGTAGTCTTTGAATTCAATAAATTGGTTTTGTTTGTTCTAGTGTTTGACTATTACCTTTTCCTCTATGCAGGAATGATAGAAGAAAAGAAACGATTTCTCCCTAATGATGCCTCAAACCCTAAGGAGTTAAAAAAGCAAAAGATCTTTATAGGTCTATTCGGTGTTAGTACTAAGGAATTGATAAAAGGTTTTAAGGAAGAACTCAACCTCAAAGTCTATTAAGGGAAAGGAACTAGCCAAGGTTTCGACCCTTGCTTTTGATAGTCCAACACCTCCGAGAGTGACAACTCTACCTCCTCCTCCTCTATAACTTCAATCAAGCGAATGAGATACTAAAGTGGGATTCAATGTAGGCCTTAATTTTAAGGTCCTAATTGAGGCATGTGCCATAGTCATTTTATCTTGTTGACCTTCTGATGTGTGAATTAATAGCTAAGCGCAAGTGTAAGCTATTGTATCAAGTAATATAAGAATGAAGTCCAAGTATCGTTCTCACATAAACTTTTTTAATCTACTTCTTTCTATCAAGTACAAATTAATCTTACTTAACTTTTATCCAGATGAATCTAAAGATGAAGTTTATCTAATTAATCTAATTCTATCAAATTAAACCTAAACTTAATTAAAAAGCAAAGGTTTAAATTCACTAATAAAAAGAATCTAGGGTTTCAACTTATCCCCTAGTATTTTATTGAACTTATTAATCTCTTTGTTAATCCTTCTAATAAATTGTTGGCTAGACTCTAATTTTATTATAAGTCTCTATCGATGGTCAAATAACTATATTACACCATAATAATTACCTATATGTCTATAGTAATTTGAATAGAATATAACTCATTAAGACCAAGTCTAATCATGTATCAAACTATCCTATGAACATGGAACTCGTAGTTGTCACCCTATGATCATCCATCAAACTATCCTAAGCTAAACCCATAAATTCCTCTTTCAAGTTCATTAGGGTTCCTTGATCAATCAATATATTGGCCAGATATAAAGAAAGCATTAAACACAAGATAAAATGAATCAATTTGATATATTAAGATCATAAACTAATAGAGTCAATAAAATTCAACTAAATATTAGGTTCAAAAACCTAAACCTAGATCAAAAGAGTTTAGGTCATAATGAATCTAAGAGTATCAAGGTAAATTATTAAAGATATCATGAACAAGATCATAATGATAAAAGAAGATAAGAAACTAAATAAGAACACGCCATAAGTTACTTCTCTCTCTTTTGATTGATGCTCAAGTCTTGATCTTCAATTCTAATTCTTGGGTGATGGGCGTCGTGGCACTCATACTTGAAAAAGTTCAGGGTATGAAGACTGGCTAGGCACCACGGCGTTGGCGTTCATCCAAATTCTTTGGAACTTTTATTTTTCATCTATTTTCTTCAGTATGTTCACGACGTAGGTTACAAACTTATATATGATCAAAAATCTCAAATAAATAGCCAAATATTCATGATTTAGAGCAAAATCTAAGTCTAATAAGATATAAATATTAGTATATATCAAAATCTTATCACCTTCCCTTCCCGAAGAGAGGAGATATAAACATTTGGCATCTTTAATAAAGGAGGCAGAACGGGCAGTGCCCAAAGAGCATGTTGCTCTATTGTTAACTTGTAGAACGTCTCAATCCCTTTCTCATGGCTTTGGGTGCTTTTGGAGATATCTTTTTACTCTTACAAATTTGGGTTTTTATCTTTCTTGGTTTCTTCATTCTCAATGATTGCTTTTTTTTTTCTTTATAGGGATGGTCACTCTTGCCAGTCACCATTATGTTGTTTATAGAACGGAGACTGATGTGCAGAAGTCAACTACTACAGAGACGAAGGCAGCTAGATTGAAAGAGGCTCTGAAGGAGGCCAAGAAGAAAATATAGTCATTTGTACACGAACTCAATGGGTACTTAGCCAAGGTAAAGAATATTGAAGAGAAGGTAGCCACTAAGTAAGGGTGGCCGAGGCTAAGGCTACAATGGCAAAAAGCGAGGTCTTAGTCTTTGAGTCTGAAGTGAGATCTTGAGGGACATGTGAAAGTTCTTTTGAGGGAGAACATTGGCCTTCATTGAAGAAATAAAGAACTGGTAGAGAGGCTCAAAGCTTCAAAGGCTCATCTAGCAAGAAGGTTTTTGAGGCTTTTACCAAAGTGGTGGATTTGTTCAAAGGCCACTAATCAGATTTAGACCTCTCATGAGTGTGTGAATTTTTTTCCAACTAAGTAGGTATTGATAATGAGGTCGAGAATCCTAAGGTTAAGGCTCTAACTCTTCAAGTAGTCGAGAAGGTTCATCTATCATCCTTTAATGAATCTGTGTAAGCATTTGAGAGGTTCCTCGTGCTAAAATACCCATGCTTCTACTAATATTGTCGCTTGAGATAAACCCTCTACTACTTGAATGAATGTCTTAAATATTTTAAATTCTTTAAACATCCTTATTAATTTCCCCAAAGGCTGCTCGCTTTGGCTCAATGAGGTTTCTTGACAAATCATATGAAGCTTAATACTGAAATTTTCCTTAACTCTTGTATATTTAGAGACTGTCTCAAGGACAACCTTAGTAATCTTAAACTAGGTGGTCGTGATAACTTCATCTATTATCCTCCTTACATTTTCTTTTCAAAGGTTTCTTAAAGGTTCTTGAGGATTTTACTGCCTTAAGAAATTCACATGGTAGGACCCTTGGGTTTTTTAATCATTTTGCATTAAATGTTCATTCCTTTGAATTTTGAGTCTTTCCCAACAATTGCATTTTAGAGACAGCTTAAGTAATGTGGATATTTTATAACCCTTGGATTATTAAGAGTTTAATGACTGTTAACTATATTTTAGTTAACTGAAGAAATATCTTTGAGAAGGATTTTGCAGGGTCATTAGATTTAATCTACGACTTATGTTTATGCCAAAAAGCTTGGAAATCCATTTTTATTGGGAAACTGAGGCTAAAACTATTTATACTCTACCTTTTTTTTTTCTTCTTCTTTTTCTTTTAAGAGAGAAAATACTGTAACTTTTTACTGTTCACTATTCTTTGATTTCAATCGTTTTTCTTGTGATTACTTTTTCTTAACTCATCTTGTGGCAGGTAAATTATTGTTTCTAATAATCTTACCTTAATTTTTTCTTTCTTATGATATGCTATTGGAATTTCTTCTAGGCTTTCAAAATTCTAGGGATTTCTTTATGGAATTAGAATTTTTGGCTTGACAGTAATAACTTTTGACATTTTTTTAATCATTCTTGACTTTCGTGTGGTAGTAGTTATACCGGTAGTAGACTGACTTTCTTTATTTGTTAAGAATTTGTCTACCACGATTCAATCTAGGCCTTATAGTTTGAGTGGTTAGGTGAGAGTGGTCATAAGACTGAGCAGAGTGATCGTGATGATGAAGAAGTTTCTTTGGTTATGAAGAATAATCAAGGTGTTCTACCTCAAGGTGAGTCATTTTGAAGAAGATGGTGCGAGCTCATCCTTGCTTTTGAGTCTATACAACTGATGTGGTTTACTGTTTGTATTTTATAGATATACAAGGTAACAATAATAGTAGTGTCACGCCCCAGACCCAAAAAGATCTAACACATAACATAACTTACACTCATTCAATAATGTGCACTCATAATTAATATTGCATAAAATTTCAAACTTAAATTCAACATAGGAATCCTTAGCAAGTTGCTAGTAAGTTCAACACAAAGTTCAACTCATGACCATACTTGGTGAAACACAAACTAAAAACAACCACACATAATAAAATAATACATAAGTATTTACTTAATAGGGACAAATCAAATATCTTAAATCACGTGTCTACAAATGAAACACTCAGCAACCTACAGCAATCTAGTAACTTACGGAACTCAAGGGACAGCAGAAGCCTTGCCAAATCCGCTAAGCACACATGTACCTTATTTACCTGAAATCACCATAAACTATAATAAGTATAAAACTCAGTAAGCATACTAGTTTTTTTTTCATATATCAAAATACAAATATATATATATATATACACAATGCATGTGTATGATATGTCGTGATAAATTAAAATCATAATCTTATCAAATCACATGTCAAGTAAACGCTTACACATTCTTTCAAAATATATAGTAGGAATACCATCATCCAATACTACTTAGTAGGACTTCCATATCACATATCACATAATGAGCCAAATATCACATGTCAATGACATGCCATATGAGAAGAATAGCATAAGTGAGGTTTTAATTACATATAGATAATGCTCATGCTCGAAGGTAAGAGCCAAACTCTCACCCTGATCATCGGTGAGTCCTCTCACATGCACCAATACGCCACCACACTAATGTGATGACTCACTCTTCCTTTAGGTACCCATAGGATCCTCCCTACATACAGAACATATAACACATACCAATCCCATACGAAAGGCTACATATAAAGGCTCCACAAATCACATAATGTGCCTGCTAAGTAAATAGTGAATTCAAACATCATTAAAATACAAAACTTATCTCATGGATATTTTCCACTTCAAAAGCTTTCTTTGTTAAACACATTTGATTTTGAAAGCTTACTTTCATAAACACATGTATGTCCATGCTCATAAAAAATATATGTATTTCACATTTCATATCAAATATATTTTTACATAACATAAACATATTTCTAAGTACATATACAAAATCCTACATAAACAATTACTATGTTTATTGTGATTTAAGTAAAAGTTTACTATACTTACCTCTTAACACTTTCGAGTACAAGAGTTAATTCTTCTTAACCTATCAATATAGATTAATCATTTCATAAGCCTTGCTATTCACACAAAATACTTTAAATAGCTTACAAAATTACACATAATGCACTTATCACATCAAATTGGTCTAAATACTTGATTTCTCAAAACCTATCATTCTGACCACTTACACTTAACAAATTTTTTTGATACATCAAATGATGTCCAATTACTCCAAAATTAGAATATATCATTCTTGACTTATATATCCTTCTTATATATAAATATTATATCATAATTCCTACACAATCCATTTTATAAACACCATCAAATCTAAACTATTATCCTGATAAGATCAAAATATTTACTGAACAGTATTCAATCTCCCAATTTTATAAAATCATATACTAATAAAAAGTTATAAAATATCATATAATCAATCTTGACATATATCTCAATCCATGATAAATATTTCACTTCAAAATCTCTGTCAAAAGTATTTTAAACTATTTTATTCCATAGCTTTAAAAATTTGTTAATCAAATACTGCAATGAACTGATACGTTTTATTAAAAATCATAAAAATTTAACTACATTGATATAAATTCTCAATTTTGAATATATCATATTAGACATATAAATTTATCATATTCCAGAAATTCATAATTTGTGAAGATCATTCAGCAGATCAAAAATTGATTGACGCTGTAATATACTATTAATACAGAAAATTTACAAAATTACAGAGTCATTTTTGTAAATTCACTAAAAATTTAATTTATGAAAATTTCAATCGATTCAAAGTCTCAAATGATTCTAGACATGTCTAGTTTCACATTTTCAAAAGTAAAAATCAGAATCTAAATACAACAATTTATAAAATTCCCGGATCAAGAGACTATTAAGTAGAAATTCTGCAATTCATCATGATTTATCAAGTTATCTACATAATCATCATCAATTCTCAATATATCTTATAAAATCCACATCAAATCCTAAAATTTTCATATTTTCATAAATTAAAACTTAAAGGAATTAACTTAATTAACACCAAGAGACTAAGAAAGAGTTATAATATACCTCTTAAAGCTTAAAATTTTAAATTTCTTCTTCCTCTCCTATTTCTCTCCCCTCTCTTTCTCGCTTTTCTCACTCTAAAAGAGGTAGCTTGACCAAAATGAGTGAATTAGGGTTACAAATGTGTATTTTTATACTAAGAGGCTAATTTCTAGTATTTACGAATTAGCCCCTAAAATTTTCAAAGTATTATAATTTGGTCCCTAAAATAAATCTAAAAGTCTTGCAAATAAATCTAATACTAATAGTAGGTTCTTAATCTATACAAACATTAATAATAATAATACATAAATCAAGTATCGCTCACATACAAATAAAATATTTATATTTATATATATATAAATACTTATTCTTACCGGTTGTGGATAAGTGGTTACTACAACTAGAAAATGTGCTTGCTATGAGAAGCCTTTTATACAATGCACTACTCGGGGGACCACTAGGAATGTATATGGTCGTGGTCGAGATGACCTGACTTCTGCTCCTGGTAAAGGTGAGAGAGCTTTGAGGACATCAACTCAAAGACCACCTTCTGAAAGTAAGAATGGGACGCAATTGGAAAATTCTTCAACTCTGTTAAATACTAGTCTTACACTTTTAAGGGATGATTAATTGATTGGAAGGCCATTAATAAATTGATAATGAGGAATCCTTTAACTTTTTCATCGAGTAGTTTGTGTGCTTCTTAGGGTAAGTTTGAGCACTTGCTACCTTTATTTAGGGAATGGGAATGGGATATGGGTCCTACTCATACTCATCAAATATGGGATTGAGATCATTTTCTGCTTTTCATATGTCACTTGTAAGTGTGATAAAGGTAATTTCTTTGTAACAAATAGATTAACTTTCTTCTTTTATATATGATCAAATATTTTCCTTCTTAGATAATGTATGGCCTATCTCTTTGCTAGAGAACTACTCTTAAGGGGATTTTTAAAGATATGAAGGTTCTAGACCTTAAACAATACCTAGCTAAGTCTGGAAGCGACTTAAGCCTAATAACAAAAATGTGAAGCTTTAGAGGAAAATCTAGAAGATATGGCCACTAAAGCGGCCTCCGTTAAGAGTTATGTCTCTGAGTCTGAATGGAAAAATAAAGTTAGCCATGATGAGGCCCTTGGGAATTTAGTTTTTATTGAGAGTAGGCCTCTGAGCTAATAAGTTAGAATAAGCGTCTAGAATATCAAATGAAGACTATGAGGAAGTTTATTGATGCCCTTATAGAGGAGTCTGATAGGATATATGCTAATGTATATAAAGCCAAAGAGCATGCTGATAAAGCTACTACGGTCAAAAAGCGTTCGTTGCTTTGAGGGTCACAGAAGGATTTAAGAGAGGTGTTTATCACTTAAAGAAACACCACTCGGATATTGATCTTCAGTAGCTGAATGATGTCCTATATGACTCGAATGATGAAGATGATTCTCTTAATGACAACTCTTTTGTTGCTCTTGATGACAGAACTGTTGGAGTGTTGTGCTACTAACTAGTGCATGTATGTGATTATATAATCATTGAATCATAAAATGCATATCATACATATATTGCGCAGTAGAATCAAAATATAATTTCCTAATCAATAATTACACATTGAATGTAAATCAATTATAGTCTCAAAAACTCACCCTTGAAGACTTTCAGAAAAGAATTGAATTTTCAGAGTCCTACATCGAAGCGATCTCGCGAACAATTCTAGTCTCTAATAGCCTATAGATTTAAGTAACTGGAATAATAGCCTTGCTAAAATTTCTATAAAAAATCAATTTGTTTCTCTCTCAATTTATCTTGGCTGAAGATAGCTTTAAGGGAATCTAAATGCGACTTTTGCTTATTTCCTCTCTAATAGCCAAATGACACACTTAAGGGACCTCTTTGTAATATTTGTAAAGTTTATTTCCTTTTGGCCAATTGACACTTAGACACTTGTCCTATGTAAATATCATGCATCAAGACAAATGTCCCATTATTAGCTTTTTCATTTATCAAGTTGCTTTTTCATGCATGTGCCATGTGTCACACATTATGGACATGCAAAAGCCACTTGCTCACTTTTATATATGCCACGCATAACCCTTGTCAAAATTTTATTAGTTAACTAATTTAACTAATAAAATATTATTTTAACATTTAAACCTATAACAAGTGTACTTTCTAAGAGATCTTGAAATAAATTTTACTTTTTAAAATTTTTTAAGATTAAATTATTCGACCTAGTCTACTACTCTAGTACTCAATAAGTACACTTCATATTTGAGACTTTCTAAGTTCACTCATTTGTCTTATGAAACTCTTCCCTAAGTCCGTGAATGATGCCCTATACACACGTTACAAATATTATAAAATGATGTATTGAATCATAAAAGTTGAGGTTAATCCATATACATATAATCTCTCTGTCACCTATATCCCGAAAGAGCAGAGATATAGATCACCACCGTCAAATATCTATATGCTCGACCATGAACTTATCTTCAAATTTTTATTTTGATAAATAATGTCTGCAAATACTTGTGCGATATTGTTTCACCTTATAGAAAACTCTTTTCTAGGATTTATGCTTGTGGTCAAAAGATTTCTTGAAATACAATCTCAGAGTATCATGATATAAAACTTACTTATATGAGCTAACAAATTTCATATCTACACACACCAGACTCCATGAGCATCGAACTATACCTAACAATAACTAGAGGTCAGACCATAAAAGATCTCTGACATTCGTGGAATTAAAGCATGGTAGATCACTCACAAGCCCACCTTGGCACTTAGGTCAAAAGATCAAAAATACTATTTAACTAGAGAATCCTTCTATTGACGGCTCTATGGGATATCTATTAGAGGTCCACGTGAGTCTGTTTACTATATAGTCCTCACTGAATACCTACATACCTATACAAACTTCTACTAAGCCCACGATCTACTAAAATTAACCATTTGAACAATCTACATAGAAATACACTAATTCATAAGGTTCACCGATCGACCCATGTAGACAAACATAGATCAAGAATGATGTTTTTTAGAACATACTGCATAATGATATTTCTTAGCACCATTTACAACTCCTTACAACTATGTCATTACTAATATATTCTCATATTTTTATCCCAGTTTATACAATGTTCTAGCTCTTAGAGTGCCAACTCTTAGCACTGATCTAATTACCTTTAGATTAAATCTAAACTCTTTTAGATTTACAATGTCTAAAAAGTAACAAGCTTGTACCATATAATAAATATTAGTGATTTATTGAAATGTTTATTGTATAAATATTAAATAAATAAATATTCATACAAAGTTAGAATGGCACGTAAGCACCATCTCTAATATGAACTCCTCCTCTCACTTGACATTTGTATTTTTCTTTATAAATCCTTTCGTAATTAATAAAATATCGATTCGTGTTCATGACCTCTGCTATTATACTTGGATGTTTTAACTTTTTGTATTTTTTTCGAGAATTAAACCAATTAAGTTTTCATGAGCTAAAATTCTAAAAGGTGGCTCTTTGAGTTCATCTTTTAAGTTATTGGTGGAAGCTTACTTTTCAATGAGTGTTTTGAGGAGGTATATGAATGCCAAGAATGCTTTTTATACCCATGACAAGGGACTTTGTTAACTTTGTAGTGCAATAGTGTATGTGTTTTTTTTTTAAGAAATTGAGACTTAACTGATAAATTTCTTTTAATAAATACAACAATATGACTAAGGATAATACTTTTTTAAGAGTTCTGAATTCATTACTTTATGATAATTCTCCCATATGTGCGAGCTCATATGTTCTTGGTCATACCTTTCTAAGTACTTTGTAAAAGCCTTCTCAGTTTGGTCTGAGGATGCCTTCAGTTAAGTCCTCAGTATTTGGCAATATATTTCTCAAATCGAGGCCTTCTTCTTAAAATTCTCATGCTCAAACTCGCTTGATGTAGTATTGAGCGATCTTCTGCTAATAAGCAATTTAAATTTTGGCCAATTCTCTCATTTGCTCAATTAGATCCAAGTTCTTCGGTATGATCTATTTGTTTTTGTCTTTATCAAAACACTTCACTTTGTAGGTGGGTATCCCTATTTCTGTTGGGATGACTGCTTCATACCCAAAAGCTAAAGAATAAAAGGTCTCCTTGGTGGTCATCTTACTGGTGGTTCTTAATGCCTAACATACTTTGGGCAACTCATCGACCTAAGCTCATTTTTTGGTCAACTTTTTCTATAGTAGTTTCATGATGAGTTTATTAAAAGATTTGACTTGTCCATTCATCTTTGGGTGAGCAGATGAGGCAAACAAGATCTGTATCTCGAGCTGTATGTGGAAGTCTTTGAAGTACTAATTATCAAATTGTTTGTCATTGTCTATGATGATGGTTTGTGACACTTTAAATCTACAAATCAAGTTCTTCTATATGAATTCTTTTTTTTAATCTTTTTAGTGGTGATGTTTGTTAAGGGTTCAGCCTCTATCCACTTAGTGAAGTAGTCAACAACAACAATAACATATTTGGCTGAGCCTCTTCCATGAAGTAAAGGGTCGATCGGGTCCGACCCTCACTACGGGAAAGGCCAAGAGCTGGTCATCGTCTTTAAATTCTTTAGTAAAGCAGAGATGTTATCAGCATATTTCTAACACACATTACATTTCTTGACTAGCTATTTAGCATTTTTAAGTGTAGTAGGCAAAAAATACCCCATCCTGAAGGTCTTGTAAGCTAAGGCTTCTGCTCTGGAGTCGTTTCCACAAATTCCTTTGTGTATTTTATGAATCACATATTCAGCTTTATTAAATGCTAGACATCTTAAGTAGAGAAGGGAATGTCCTCGTCGATAAAGGAAATCATCAATGGTATATCGAGCTAACCTATACCTTAGTTATAATGTTTTTTGTCTATTTTGTAGTAAAATCCCTTTTTCAATGAATTATTGAATTAGATCCATCCAAATCAGGCGTGAACTAGTCTATATAACCTTTTCAATTTTAGTTTCTTCAATGCTTGGTTTAGAGATAAACTTGAGGGGGACAGATCGTGGTATCTAAACTTCTTCTGTTGAAGTTAATCTTGTTAGTATGTCTGCTTTGCGATTATTTTTTTCTTGGGATTCAATAGATCATTACCTCCTCGAACTGCTAATATTTTCTTTTCAACCATCTGAAGACAAATATGTGATCTCATCACGCCTTATATCCTTTATTGACTTGGTTGATAACAAGCTTTGAATCACTTTTGGTAAGAAGTTTTTTAGCAATGAAAGATTGAGCGAGTCTTAGTATGGCTAAGAGGGTCTTGTATTTAGCTTTGTTATTTATGGCAAGGAAGTCAAATCTTACTGCATAACTAAGTTCACTTTTTTTAAGCTAATAATAATGATTCTATCTCACTTTTATTACAGTTGAAAGCTTTATCTATAAAAAAACGTCTAAAGGGAAGCTTCTTTTTCTTAACTGTCTATGAGTTCTCCATAAGAAGCTTCTACTTCAATCTTGTCTTCGTAAGTGCAGTTTGTGATAAAGTTAAAGAGGGCTTGACATTAATAGTTGCTCTTGGTTTATATTGAATATTGAAATCACTAAGCTTAATCACTTATTTAACCAATTGTCCAGAGAGGTCGGGCTTGTGAAGAATCTGCCTTAAGGGTTGTTTAGTAAGGACAATTATTATGTGGGCCTAAAGGTATAGTCATAGTTTTCATCTAGTTACAACTAGTGCTAATGCAAGTTTCTCAATTGGGGAGTAGCGAGTTTGAAGGTTTGTAAAGACTTTGCTGGCAACAGAAACTAGTCTCTGGATATCTTCTTCTTCTTTGATCAGTGTTACACTTGCTACTTGAGCTGAAACCCCTAAGTATGTAATCATTTGGTCCTCGATTTTTGGTACCGTGAGGTGAAGCGATTGGGCTATATATTCTTTTAACTTTTAAAAGGCCTCATTGCATTGAGGGGTTTACTTTATCTTATCTTTACTTTTGATAACTTGAAAAAATTCAAAGCACTTGTCAGTGGTTTGAAATAAATTGGTTAAGAGTAGCTATTGGATTTGTGAGTCTTTATATTTCTTTGATGGTGCGGGGATTTTATTTCGAGGACTGCTCAAACTTTGTCTGTGTTGGCTTCTATTCCTATCTGGCTTGCCATAAAGCCTAGGATTTTTCTTGATTCAACCCTAAAAGCATATTTTTTTTGTTCAGCTTCATGTTATGTTCTTTCAAGATTTCAAATGTCTTTCTTAGATCCACTACATGGTTTTTATTTTGTTTAGACTTTGCGATCATATCGTGCACGTACATTGATTAGTGTTTGCTATAGTAGCTAAGCGCAAGTGCACACCATCGTATCAAGTAATATAGGATTTTAAGTCCAAATATCGATCCCACAAGGACTATGCGATCTAATTCTATAAATCAAGTACTAAAATTATACCTACTTAACTTTTATTCAGAAAACTAAAATTTGAAATTTATTTAACTAATCTAGTTCTCTAAATTAACTAAACAAAAGCAAAGAGTATAATTTATAAATATAGATAATCTAGGGTTTTGACTCGTCCCCTAGTATTTCATTAAATTCATTAACTACTTAATTAATCCTTTAATAGCAATTAATTGGTTTAGACACTAATCTCACCACAAGCCTCTGTCGATAGTCAAGTGACTATATTACGTATTCTAACAATCACCTATATGTCTATGGTAATCAAATTAGAATGTAATTCATTAAGATCAAGTCTAAATTATACTATACATGCCACCTAGGTATATGTCTATCCTAGATGGAACTCATAGTTGTTACCCTATAATCATGCATCAAACTACCCTAGGCTAAACACATGAATCCCTCCGTCGAGTTCATCATGGTTCCTCAATCATTCAAAATATTGATCAAGTATAATGAAAGCATTAAACACAAGATAGAATGAATCAATTGAATTTATCAAGTTCATAAACTAAAATTAACATAATCCAAATCTATACTAGATTTACATAGTCTAACCCTAGATGAAAAAATTAACCCATCACAAAACTAAAAGTATCAAACCAATTTATAAAGATCAACAAGAAAAAGAACATAATGATAAAGAAGGAGAAGAAAAACTAATCAAAGTGACTCTTTGATGTGCTTCTCCCTCAATCTTGACTTGAAACTTGAATCTTGATCTTGGTTCTTCAATTTTTGACTTTGATCTTTGATATTGTGTTGTGAATTCTCTCTCTAAGTTTTTAACTCTTTTCTCTCTTTTTCTCCTCTCTTTTTTTCTCTTAGGGTTTTTGGCTTTCTATTTATAGGTTTTTGTCTTCAAAATACTGTTCACGATTTACTGTAGCAAAATACTATTTCTGATACTGTTTACCGCATTGAACGCCGCAACGCTAGGTTGTGGGTGCCGCGATGCTCAGCTACTGACCTGGGTGCCGCTGCGCTCAGTCGCTGGGCGCCACGGTGCGCAGTCGCTGGGCACTGCAGCGTCCAGCCCTGGTCCCCCTTTCGTATTTTGAGCGTAACTTCTTCGTTTGACGTCCGATTCGCCTCTCGTTTGTTCCTATACGTCACATTTTCCGTCGTGAATCTATTTATGATTAAAAATCACAATTAAATAGCCAAATATTTATGATTTGAAGCAAAATATAAAAGTTAGGTACAAATAATAATAATACTTTTACGCCCCTATCAGAGTTCATTTTGCTACTTGGGTCAGGTAGAGGTCTAAAGTATATCATCAGAATAAAAAAGAAAATATATAGACAATAAGAGTGAGAGAAAATGGCTTATGTGGTCAACCTAATGTGGAGCACTTAAATAGTTAGCCTATATGAAGCGTTTAAATAGTAGGCCTCATAGAGTGCTTAAATAGTTGGCCTCATATGAAGTGCTTAATTAGTTGGCTCATATGGAGAGCTTAAGTAGTCAGCCTCAGTCGTATCATATTAAGGCAATACTGGTCATTATTACACTTTGTCATGGCAAAAAAATAATTGAATTTAAGCTGCTTTATAAGTATAAGTTGTACACAAGATACCGAGCACTATACATTGAAAAAAAGAATAATAATAAGTAGAGCAACACGAGTATAAATTTAAAGAAAATAATAAATCAAACACTGTAAGATTAAATAAGAAAATTATGAGCATTATAAACTGAAAGAGGATGAAAATCTTAGTGCCATAATGTGCATTAAATAAGAAAAAACCCGAGTGCTATAAGATGTATAATAATTCAAGCATTATAGTGTCGAGCGCCATAAAGTGATTAGCATTGGTCTTCAAGTAAGGACTTATGTGGCCTTGGATAAGGATTTACGTGACTTTGAATGAGAACCTATGTTTAGACATAGAAAATGAGTCATACCATATTGGCACGGGCCAAGAAATTCTAGTCCAAGTGGGTTATCATGCATAGGCTGACACGACATGAAAGAATTTGTGTCGTGCCAACCCAGGCATGGTAGCCAAAGGCTCAGCCTAAAATGACCCATTACCATGCCATGTCGTGCCGACTTACAAGTCTAATGGGCTGGGTACAAAAAATATTTAACTCTTTAAAAAATTATTTATTATTGCTGTTAGTAGCAACATTTTTTTAAAAAAATCTGGATTGTTGATTAATAGTTAATTTTTAAAAAAAATTAAAGGACCATTAATCAACAGTTTATTTTGTGGCTTATAAAAACGCATTGTGGGGTGCCATTTTAGGCCATAAAACTCTTTCAACTCTCTGAAATTATTTAAACTGTCTCTTAAATCTCTTAAATTATTTAAACTCTCCTTTAAATCTCTAAAATAATTTCTTTATTTTTTTTTAATTTTCATTCATCAAATTGAAAATTGTAGATCATTATAAAATAAACTCTCAGCTACCCAAGATGACAACAATAACATTCATTCTCAACCTCACCAAGACAGTGATGATGAAGGCTTATTGCAAGTACGATATAACAATGCAATGAAAATGATTTCAGATCATTCTACAGTCATAAGTTCAACACAAATAGTTAATAATCAACTACAACATTATGTTGCAAATAGTGTAACCAAACTTTGACATATACTAATAATTCTGGATTACCACACTTTCATCGGCATGCTACGAAGTATATGGTGGACCATTGGAAAATTCTATTTTGAGGCTTAATAATTAAATTAAATTATTTTTATTTTAGATTTAACATTAATTTATTCAAGTTATTTTTTAAGAACCCAACTATATTTTTTTATTACGCTTACTAAATATGATAAAGGCACAATTCTAAAATAGTTATGATTAATAATTTTAATTATTATTATAATATTATAATTTCAATTACATTAATATTTTGTGTTACCATGAAATTTAATATAGTTATAAAATAAAATATTTATAAAAAGTGGTTATTAATTTAATCGTATATTCTAATAAAAATATTAAATTTGAAATTCTAATTATATTTACATTAACAATAATTTCAATTATAATCATAATCATGATGCAACTTCAATTATAATAAAAACACAAATTCAATATAGTCACAATTAGTAATTTTAATTATTGTTATAATATTATAATTGTAATTAAAATATTTTTAAAAAGTAGTTATTGATTTAATCATGTATGTACAAATATTTAATTTGGACAACACAAACAAAAATTTTGTTTGGTCTAACAGTTGGTAGCCTTTATACCGTAAAATATTTGCTATAAGGTATTGGCTTTAAAACCTCGTGGCCACAAAATTAAATATTTTGTGTAATGAGACCCTTGATGGGCCGCATTTAAAATATTTTTCATAAAGTCTTTGCTTCATGGCCACAAAATTAAATATTTTATGTAATAAGTCCCCTTGATGACCTATTGAGTCAAACTTTCTGGCCTAGCATAGCACAATGTGTTGGGGTGTTGTATGGGCATGACTATAGTGTGTCGTGCTAGTCCATGGCACACTACAGTGTCGTGCTAGGTCAGACCATGTTAGGGATAGCAGCGGATCAAGTTTAGAACGGATACTCTAAACCCGTACTGGCATCCGTTTAAAAAATGAAATACCAAATCTGTTACAAACCTATTGCGGGTTTGGAGTTTCATTACTAAATCTGCTCTAGCGGATTTGTATTCATTACCAAACCCGCAACAAGTTATTCGTGGATTTTAAATAATTTTAAATTTATATAATAAAATAATAACCTTAATTTAAGTGAAATCTATTTATTGCAATTATAAGTTTATAACCATATCATCAATTTAAATTCAATAATAATCTTCCCTTTAAAGAAAATTCTAAAAATATTATCAATCAAAATTATATCTCACGTCTAAATTTATAATTACAACAAGATATAATATAATAATGCTAATTGAAAGTCTCAAATAAAAAAGGAATACATAAAATAACCAATATAAATATTAAGTATACTATTAAAGTCTTATAGATAAGTCCATAACTAATATTTTTTTCAAATATAAAATTCAAAATTTTAAACATCCAACACTAAATTCACTCGTCTTTATCTTCATCGTAATTCATATGTATATCATTCATCCAACATGAAGCCTATAAGAATAAACAAGAATATAAATGTGTTCTTTAATCAACTAATAAGCAAGAATCAAACCTTTATAAAATAAATAAATATAATTAGTTTACCTCATTAACAACATCGCATCCTTAAACTATTTCACATTATCCATTTTATTTGCTGCAGCAGTGAGGTGAAAAAGACAGTGGCACGGATGAGAGAAAGTATAAATTTTTAAGACTTTAATTTTAAACCAAAAAAAACTTGTTATGGCCTTTTCTTTTTTGCCAAAGAAAAGAAAAGAAATTGACATGATTGAAAAAAAAATTGTGAAAAGGAGTGAAATGCATCGAAATTTTTTTAAAAAAAAGATCTTTTGGTTAAAAAAGAAAGAAAAGAAATTTAGGGGCTTTGTTGATTATTGAATATTGGAAGGCTAGATGAAAGTATTTAACTTGATGGTTGTTGGTAAAAAAAAAGAGTGAAAAGTGTTAGGGAAAAAAAAAGAGAAATGATGCCTTTCGATGGAAAAGAAAATTTAAACTAGACAAAATCTTTTAATGATTGTTGTAAAACTCAAGTTATGAACTTAAAAAAAATAGGAGTGATATATTTGAGTTTTAAAAATGATTATCTTTCAAAAAGTAATATTTATGAGTAGCAGATACTTGCAACGGGTATCCATGAATTTTATACCAAACCTATACTCGTACCAAATCTGTTACAAATTTTATTTTATATACCAAACTCGTACCAAATTCGTTTTAAGCAATACCAAATCCTTTCAAATATAAGTAAGTTTTAACGGGTTATGAGCTTTTTTGTCATCCTTAGGCTGTGCCTAGGTGACTCAACCCAATTATCACCTCTACTTATATTGTCTTGAATGAGGACTTACGTTGCCTTAAATAAAGACTTATGAGGCCTCGATTTCAAATTGGCAAAAGGCTAATATTCTGGTTGGGGTCCTCTTTGAAAAATTTTGTAATTTTTTAATCACAATGAAATTTTCCAAAATAAAAAGGAGGGGTTGAGTGAAAAAAAAATTATTCTGTTATAGGCTTATATGCAAAATTATGAAAATATATTAGCGAAATCAAATTTTCAAAAACTAAAAGGGGTCTGAGTGATAAATTTTAGATGAAGCCTTAATACGTCTCATCCTCTCACACGCCCGCGCCGCTTCCAGTAGCCCTTGCCATCGTCAAACTCAATCCCCACTTGCCGCTGACAATACAGTGGAGTTCATCCTTATTGTCGATGATATTGCTGCTAAAGGCCTATAACCTCATCTCCGTCGGTACATGAATTCCCTATTACAAAAACAAGAGAAAATGTCATTGCTTATTTAGGCTACAGCCTGAGACCATTAAGCGAATGAGCAATGGCGAACAGTCAGATATATAGAGTTTAGACCCACCAGCTATTTAGTGGTAACGGCGATGCTGGATGCACGGCAAACGGGTGAGTCGAAGTGGCAAAGATTGCATATTATTTGTGGCAATTTTATGACAATCTAGTCGGTTTCTGATGTCTTTGGAGCTTGAAGATTGCAGGGCTTAGTCAGCCGGCATGTTTTAAATCAACTGGAGAGTTGATCGGCAGCCAGTGGTGATTGACGGTGGTAGTAGCAGGTTAGAATTTTGCATCAACTCCTTTCTCTTTCTCTCTCTTTTCCCTTGAAAATTCAATCATTTCATAAGAGGGGAAAAAACTGGCCATATATTTATGAACATGTTACATAATGAAATCTATATTATTCTGTGCACTAAATATAATCTAATTTAAAAGATTCGCGAATGAATATTATGTGATGAAATGAAAGAGAGAAAATTCAAAATATGTGATGTGTTATAAATATAATAGTAAATAGTATTATATAAGTGAATAATATTATATAAATAAATAATTTTGTATAGTTGAATAGTATTATAAATAGTGTCTTTTTCTAAAAATAAAAAGATTTTTTATTTTTTTATTTTCTCACTTTATAAATATTTATGAATGCTTTCATTTATGTACAAATGAGAAATAAGTAAAAATATCAATATATTTATAAAAGTATTTATTTATATTGACACTTTGCGTTTTAGTTCAAAAAATTTGCTTCTTCATTCTATTATTTACAACATGTTATCAGTACGATTCGTGGTAACTACAAGTAAGAATTACTTATTTTCTTTCATTTAAATTTCAAATATTATGTGAGATAATCGATCGGTCTGCTTTGCTGCCTTGGTTGTAAATCACACCCTCTCTTAATTTATGTAGTTTATTTACTGTCATTTATTTTTTACACAATTTGAAAGGGTATGCCCTATAAAATAATTGTAATAATTTACTTTAAGCCTTTATTACCTTAGAACTATTAAATAATAAATTTCTTATAAAAGACCGAATATATTCCAGATGGTCAATAAAGTAAATCAAGGATCTTCAATTCAACCCCTTTGCTACTTTGGCTCATTCTGATCATAATTCAGATTTTGAAATAAAAAGTTCTTGTATTAATTCTATACTTTATATTATCATTATTAATTAATTGAATGAAAGGTTATGTCTCTTAATTGTTGTTGCTTCATTTATGTTAAGCCTCTTAATTATTATTATTCTATTTAATGAATACAATGCCTTATAAACTTTACTTTTGATATTTATGTTTTATAATGTGACATATGGAAGGCCATGCCTCCCAAATATTACTTTTGATATTCTGCATAAGGTCAATATTATATGTACTAATTTTAATTTTATTCTTTCATATCTAAAGGCTCTCTGAATAAAATGTCTTTAACAAATTTGTAAATCTCTGCACTTGACGTCTTTGGAAAAAACTACCTATTATAAGTGCTGAATGCTAAAATGCACCTCCAAGCCAGTGATTTAGAAAAGACTATTGAAAAAGAAAATGGTACGTCCCTGTAAGACAGGGCGAAAGCAATGATTTTCCTTCGTTACCATATACATGAGAGTTTAAAAGCTTAATATTTGACTATAGAGAACCCGCAGATCTTCTGGAAAAATTTAAAAGAAAGATTTGACCATTAAAAAGATGTGTTCCTCCCGAAAGCAAAATATAAATGGATGAACCTGAGATTGCAGGATTACAGAACTGTTGTTGAATATAATTCTGCCGTGTTCAGAATTACCTCACAGATGAAAGTATGTGGGGAGAAAGTAACTATAGTAACCAGTATCCACAACCGATAAGAATATGTTTTTATATATATATATATAAATATACATATTTTATTTGTATGTAGGTGATACTTGATTTATATATTGTTATTAGTAGTGTTTGTATAGGTTAAGGACATATTATTAGTATTGGGTTTATTTGCAAGACTTTAGATTTATTTTAGGGACCAAATTATAATACTTTGAAAGTTTTAGGAGCTAATTCATAAATACTATAAATTAGTCTCTTAGTATAAAAATACATATTTAAAACCCTAATTCACTCATTTTAGTCAAGCTACCTCTTTTAAAGTGAGAAAAGAGAGAAAGAAAGGGGAGAGAAAGAGAAGAAGAAGAAGAAGAAGAAGAAGAAAGTTGGAATTTAAGCTTTAAGAGGTATATTATAATCCTTTGTTAGTTTCTTATTGTTAAATTAGTTAATTTTTTTAAGTTTTAATTTCTGAAAATATGTATAATTGAGGATTTGATGTGTATTTTGTAAGATATTGTGAGAATTAATGATGATCAATGTAGATAGCTTGATAAATCATGATGAATTGCAGAATTTCTACTTGATAGTCACTTGATGTAGAAATTTTATAAATTGTTGTGATTCAATTCTGGTTTTTAATTTTGAGTATATGAAATTAGACATGTTTAGAATCATTTGAGACTTTGAATCGATTGAAAATTTTAAAAATTGAATTTGTAGTGAATTTACCAAAATGATCCTAAAATTCTAGAAATTTCCTGTGTTAACAGTATAATACAGAGACAAATACATTTTGATCTGTTGTATGATCTTAAAAAAATTATATATTTATGGAATATGATAATTTTATATGTCTAATATGATATATTCATAATTGAGAATTTAGATCAATGTGGTTGAATTGATATGATTTTCTAAAGAGTGTCAGCTTATTGCATTATTTGATTCACAGATTTTTAAAGCTGTAGAATAAAATAATTTTAAAATACTTTTGGCAGTGATTTTGAGGTGTAATATTTATCATGGATTGAGATATGTGTTAAGAGTAATTTTGTGATAAGTTTATTATTTTTGAGTTAGAATATGATTTTATAAAATTAGAAGATTAAATACTGTTCAGTAAATATCTTGATCCTGTCAGGATAATAGTTTAGATTTGATGGTGTTTATGAAATGAATTGTGTAGGAATTATAATATAATATTTATATATAAGAAGGATATATGAGTCAAGAATGATATATTCTGATTTTGGAGTAATTGGACATCATTTGATGTATAAAAAAAATTTGTAAAGTGTAAGTGGTCAGAATGACCAATTCGATGTGATAAGTGCAATATGTGTAATTTTGTAAGCTATTTAAAGTATTTTATATGAATGTTGAGGCTCATAAAAGGATTAATCTCCATTGATAGGTTAAGGAGATTTAAGCCTTATAGCTGAAAGTGTTAAGAGGTAAGTATACTAGACTTTTTACTGAAATCACAATAAACATAGTAATTGTTATGTATGATTTTGTAAATGTAGTTAGGAATATGTTTATGTTATGTCAAAGTATATTTTGATATGAAATATAAAAGACATGTGTTTATGAATATGAGCATTGACATTGAGCATAGGCATACATAGCATACATGTGTTTATGAAAGTGGATATTTCAAAATGAAATGTGTTTAGCAAAGAAAGCTTTTGAAGTGGAATATGTTCATGAGAAATATTTTGTGTTTTAAGAATGCTTGAACTCACTATTTACTTAGTAGACATTTTATGTTATTTGTGGAGCCTTTATGTGTAGCCTTTCGTATGTGATTGGTATGTGTTATATGTTCTGTATGTAGGGAGGATCCTATGGGTACCTAAAGGAAGAGTGAGTCATCACATTAGTGTGGTGGCATATTGGTGCATGTGAGAGGACTCACTGATGATCAGGGTGAGAGTTTGGCTCTTACCTTCAGGCATGAGCATTATCTATATGTAATTAAAACCTCACTTATGCTATTCTTCTCATATGGTATGTCATCGACATGTGACAATTGGCTCATTATGTGATATGTGATATAGAAGTCCTACTAAGTAGTAGTTGGATGATGATATTCCTACTATATGTTTTGAAAGAATGTGTAAGCGCTTACTTAACATGTGATTTGATAAGATTATAATTTTGATTTATCACGACATATCATACACATGCACAACATATCATACACATGCATTGTGTATATATATGTATTTGTATTTTGATATATGAAAAAAAAAACTAGTATGTTTACTGAGTTTTATACTCATTATAGTTTATGGTGATTTCAGGTAAATAAGGTACATGTGTGCTTAGCGGATTTGGCAAGGCTTCTGCTGTTCTTTGGGTTCCTTAAGTTATTAGGTTGCTGAGTGTTTCATTTATGGACACGTGATTTAAGATATTTGATTTGCCCCTATTAAGTAAATACTTATGTATTATTTTATTATGTGTGGTTGTATTTGGTTTATGTTTCACCAAGTATAGTTATGGGTTGAACTTTGTGTTGAATTTACTAGCAACTTATTAAGGATTCCTATGTTGAATTCAAGTTTGAAATTTTATGCAATATTAATTATGAGTGTACATTAATGAATGAGTGTAAGTTATATCGTGTGTCAGATCTTTTGGGTCTGGGGCGTGACACACACTATCCTAAAAGACAAAAAATATTTCTCAAAATTAATAATGATTGAAGCGGAAGTTAATACACTATATCAGGTCCTGCAGATTTGATTGAAGGCTCGGAAAAAGTAATAATCTTGTTAGAAAATGGACCAAAATTATATATAAATGAGGCTTTATACGCTGGCAGATTCAGAAGAAATCTGCTTAGTTTTAAAGATATCCACCGAATGGATCACATTAAGAAATTAAATAAAAATAATGTAGAATATCTCTGCATTACTTTTAATGTTTCAAACAAAAAATACATACTTAAAAAGCTTTATACTTTATCATTGAGTTTGTATTACATAGTTATAAATTCAATTGAAAACTACGTAGTAATAAACCAGAAGTTCAATGATCCAAAAAGTTTTACACTATGGTATAACCGTCTTGGTCATCCGGGATCAACAATGATGCATAAAATAGTTGAAAATTCTCATGGACATCCGTTAAAGAACCTGAAAATTCTATTATCCAATAAAAATATTTGTACTGTTTGCTCACAAGAAAAACTCATATTCAGACCATCCCCTTCTAAGATTAGTTTAGAATCTCTATCATTCTTACAAAGGATCCAAGGAGATAAATGTGGACCAATTCATCCATAAAGTGAATTGTTTTTGGTATTTTATGGTTTTAATTGACACATCTGCACGGTGGTCACATGTGTGTTTATTATCTATACAAAATGTTGCATTTGCAAGATTAATAGCATAAATCATTAAATTAAGGGCACAATTTTCATAATACCCTATTAAGACAATACGTTTAGACAATATTGGTGAGTTTACATTCAAAATATTTAATGACTACTGTACATCAATGGGAATTGAAGTAAAACATCTTGTACCACATGATCACACACAAAATTAATTAGTAAAATCCTTAATTAAACGAATCCAGTTAATTATATGTACTTTATTAATGCGCACACAATTACCAACATATGCATGGGGACATGCTATATTGCATGCTACAGCATTAATTCGTTTTAGGCCCATTGCATATCATCAATATTTTCTATTACAACTTGTACTTGGTCATCAACAAGATATATCCCATTTGCGTACATTTGGTTGTGTTGTATATGTACCTATTGCACCTCCTCAACACACTAAGATGGGACCTCAACATTACTTGAGAATTTATGTTGGCTTTGACTCACCATCAATTATAAGATATCTTGAACCCCTGACGGGTGATCTATTTACCACACAATTTACAGATTTTCATTTTGATGAGACATTATGTCTCATTTAGATCCTCGAACAACTCAATGTGAAAATAAGGTGTGAAGAATCGTTCATCTTTAAAGAATAGAAAATGAATTACCAGACGCATTTATAGATGCATCAAAAGTAACCAAATTATATATACTAACAACATAATACACCAGTCGGGGTGATTGTTTCTGTAGAACAATCTAATTAAATAGCAGCAAATGAAACATTACAGCACGCTAGAAGCGTGGTAGACTAATTAGTTCAAAGGATATTGTTTCATGAAAAAGAAAAATAAAAACACAGGATCTTCTTGAAAATAATGCTCGAGCAAATAAATTCACATTCTCTAAATCAATAACAGCATAAGGATTAATAGTTTCTGAAGAGACATAAGTCCTTGAAGTGACAAAAGTTCTGAAAGAAATATTAGTCCCAGAAGAGACACAAGAATTTTAAAATAAAGAAAAGAGTATAAATTATGCTTATACGTGAGAAATGTGACAACGAGATAAAATAATCGTTGATAATGTGTTCTCATTTGCAGTAGCTACTGAAATTATGAATAATGATTTTGAGCCATAATTTGTTGATAAATGTAAAAAAAGGCATGATCAGCTTTAATGGAAAGAAGCAATTCAAACAAAATTGACTTCATTAACCAAACGAGAGGTATTTGGACATATAGTCTAAACATATGAAAATGTCAAACTCGTAACACATAAATGAATTTTTGTACGGATTCGTAATGAAAACAATGAAGTTATCATATATAAAGCAAGACTCGTTGCTCAAGGTTTCTCGCAAAGACCTGATATTGATTATGATGAAACTTATTCCCCTGTGATGTACACAATTATATTTAAATTGCTGATAAGTTTACCAGTCTCAGAAAAATTTGATATGCATCTTATGGATGTAGTAACAGTATATCTATATGGATCACTTGATACAGATATTTATATGAAAATCTCTGAAGAATTTAAAATACCTGAAGCATGTAATCGAAATTTGTATTCAATCAAGTTACATAAATCTTTGTATGGATTAAAATAATCTGGGCGCATGTGGTATAACTGTCACGCCCCAGACCCAAAAGATCCGACACACGACATCACTTACATTCATTCAATAATACTGCATGTACACTCATAAATAATATTACACAAAATTTTCAACTTTCCTTCAACACAGAAATCCTTAGCAAGTTGCTAGTAAGTTCAACACTAAAATCAACCCATAACTTAACATATAAATATAAACTTCTCTTGACCATATTTAAACATTCATTTCAATTTCTTTCAGAATTATAACAATTGAATTATGACTGGGACAATTAATAAACCGGAGATACGCAGAGTTTTCTCAGAGATTAACACTCTACTACGTCACCAGTAGCAACTTTGTTACCGGAAGCCCAGAATATATTCATTGCAAATTCTTACTTGAAATCAACTAGTAACCACACTTTGAAAACTTAAATCAAATCCAGCCACACACAATGAAATAATACATAAGTATTTATTCAATAGGGACAAACCAAATATCCTATCCCACGTGTCCCCAAATGAAACACACAACAACCTAACAACTTAGGGAACCCAAGGAACAGCAGAAGCCTTGCCAAATCCGCTAAGCACACATGCACCTTATTTACCTGAAATCACCATAAACTATAATGAGTATAAAACTCAGTAAGCATATTAGTTTTTCATATATCAAATACAAATACATATATGTACACAATGCATATGTATGATATGCTGTGATCAATCAAAATCATAATCTTATCAAATCACATATCATGTAGCGCTTACATATTCTTTCAAAACACATAATAGGAGTACCATCACTCAACTACTACTTAGTAGGACTTACATATCACATATCACATAATGAGCCAAATGTCACTCGTAGGTGACATACCGTATGAGAGGAATAGTACAAGTGAGGCCTTTAAATCACATATATATAATGCTCATGCCCGAAGGTAAAAGCCAAACCCTCACCCTGATCATCGGTGAGTCCTCTCACATGTACCAATACGCCACCACACGAATGTGATGACTCACTCTTCCTTTAGGTACCAATAGGATCCTCCCTACATACGGAACACATAACATATACCAATCCCGAAGGAAAGGCCACACATAAAGGCTCCACAAATCACATAAAATGCCTACTAAGTCAACAGTGAGTTCAAGTACCCTCAAAACACAAAATATTTCTCATGGACATATTACACTTCAAAAGCTTTCTTTGTTAAACATATCTTATTTTGAAAGCTCACTTTCAAAAAACACATGTATGTCCATGCTCAATGCCAATGCTCATATTCATAAACATATATTCACATTTCATATCAAAATATACTTTGACATAACATAAACATATTCTTAACTACATTTACAAAATCATTCATAACACTTACTATGTTTATTGTGATTCCAGTAAAAAGTCTAGTATACTTACCTCTTAACACTTTCAGCTACAAGGCTTAAATCTCCTTAACCTATCAATGGAGATTAATCCTTTCATAAGCCTCACAATTCACACAAAATACTTTAAATAGCTTACAAAATTATACACAATGCATTTATCACATCAAATTGGTCTAAATATTTGGTTTCTCAAAACCTGTCATTCTGACCACTTACACTTAACAAAAATTTCTAATATATCAAATGATGTCCAATTACTCCAAAATCAGAATATACCATTTTTGACTCATATATCCTTCTTATATATGAATATTATATCAAATTTCCTACACAATCCATTCCATACACATCATCGAATCCAAACTACAAACCTGACAGGATCAAGATACTTACTGAACAGTATTCAATCTCCCAATTTTATAAAATCATATACTAACTCAAAAATTATAAAACTACCACATAATTACTCTTAACACATATCTCAGTCCATGATAAATATTTAACTTCCAAATCACTGCCAAAAGTATTTTAAAACTATTTTATTCTATAACTTTAAAAATCTGTTAATCAAATATTGCAATGAGCTGATACACTTTAGAAATTCATAACACTTCAACCACATTGATCTAAATTCTCAATTCCGAGTATATCATATTAGACATATAAAATTATCATATTCCACAAATTCATAATTTTTGAAGATCATTCAGTAGGACAAAAATTATTTTTCACTGTACTATACTGTTTACACAGGAAATTTCCAGAATTTCAGGGTCATTTTGGTAAATTCACTATAAATTCAATTTCCAGAATTTTCAATCGATTCAAAGTCTCAGATGATCCTTAACATGTCTAATTTCATATACTAAAAATTAAAAATCAGAATCGAATCACAACAATTTATAGAATTCCTAGATCAAGAGGTTATCCAGCAGAAATTTCACAATTCATCATGATTTATCAAACTATCTTATAGATCATCATCAATTCTCATATGATCTTACGAAATACACAACAAATCCTCAATTATACATATTTTCAGAAATCAAAAATTAAAGGAATTAACTTAATTAATACCAATAAATTGAGAAATACGTATGATATACCTCTTGAAATTCAAAATTCCAATTTCTTCTTCTTTTTCTTCTTCTTCTCCTCTTTCTCTCTCCTCTATTTCTCTCTTCTCTCTCTTAAAATTGGTAGCTCGACCTAAAAATGGTAAATTAGGATTCAAAAGTTTATTTTTATACTAAGAGGCTAATTTTTGATATTTACGAATTTGCCCCCAAAACTTTCAAAGTATAACAATTTGGTCCCTAAAATAATTCCAAAGTCTTGCAAATAAACCCAATACTAATAGTATATCCTTAACCTATAAAAACACTACTAATAACAATATATAAATCAAGGATCACCCACATACAAATAAAATACGTATATTTATATATATAAATATACATATTCTTACCGGTTATGGATACTGGTTACTACAATAACTGTCTAAGTAAATATTTGATAAAAGAAGATTATATTAACAACCCAATATATCCATGTGTATTCATAAAGAAATCAAATACTAAATTTACTATTATAACTGTATATGTGGATGATATGAATTTGATCAAGACTCCTGAAAAGCTTCTGAAAACTGCAGAATACTTAAAAAAAGAATTTAAAATGAAAGACTTAGTCAATACCAAATATTGTCTCAACCTGTAGATTGAGCATAAATAAAATGAAATCTTATCCATCAATTTACCTATATTAAAAATATTTAATATGGATAAAGCCCATCTATTAAGTATCCCTATGATTTTTTGGTCTCTTGATCATAAAAAGGATTCATTCCATCCCAAATAAGATGATGAGAAAATACTTGGTCAAAAAGTATCATATCTAAATACTATTGGTGCTTTATTGTATTTAGCCCAATGTATTAGATTGGACATAGCTTTTGCATTAAACTTATTGACAAGATTTAGCTCTGTACCAACTCAACGTCATTGGAATGGTGTCAAACATATATTTGTTATCTATGTGGAACAATAAATTTAGGACTATTTTATTCTAATGAACTAACAGAAAATTCAGGTCTAGTTGGATATGCAGATGTCAGGTACTTATCTGATCCCTATAAGGCTTGCTCATAAACAAGTTATGTTTTTACCTACAACAATCTCATGGCAATCCACAAAGCAAATTGCCACCTTATCAAATCACTCTGAGATTCTTGCACTCCACGAAGCAAGTAGGGAATGCATATGACTATGATCTGTTATTCATCACATTTAGAGTACATGTAGCCTATCTTCTGCAACAGATATTTTAATAATAACATATAAAGATAATGCTGCTTGTATTGCTCAAATTAGAGGCGGATATATCAAAGAAGATAGAACCAAACATATTTCTCTAAAATTCTTCTACACTTATGAACTGTAATAAAACAAGAAGATTGATGTAAAACAAATACATTCTACTGACAACTTTGCAGATTTGTTCACTAAATCTCTACCAACTTTAACTTTTAAGAAACTGGTTTACAAGATTGGCATGCACCTACTCAACAAGTTGGAAAACTAATAGGATGTTACTTTGAGGGGGAGCGTTTCATCAGTGGGAGCATATTCTTTCAGAAGAAGAAAAGTATTAGTTACAAACATATACTGTACTCTTTTTCCCTTTGACTAGGTTTTATCCCATTGGGTTTTACTAACAAGGTTTTTAATGAGGCAGTATTAAACACGTTTGGCACCGCTATACAAAATAGAGTTGTATTTATTTTGCTTAGGTTTTTTATCCTATTAGGTTTTTCGTTGGTAATGTAAAATACAGCTAAATATGGTCTAGCCTAAAGGAAAAATTAGGATTATGATGGAGTTTAAAGGGGAGTATTATAAATATTATAGTAAACAGTACTGTACAAATTAAAAATATCATATAAATGAATAGTGTCATATAGATAAACAGTACCATATAAGTTAACAGTGCCATGCAAAGTATCCTCCACCAAAATTTTACATCAAAAAGATTTCATTTCTTTCTCATTCTCTCGTTTTATAAATATGGGTGAATACTTTTATTTATGTACAAGTAAGAAATAAGTAAAAATATTAATATATTTATAAAAATATTTATTTATATTTATACTTTACATTTTAGTCCAAATATTTTGCTTCTTCGTCCTATTATTCATAACATAATATGATTTTATTAACCAATATTCTCATTTCAATTTTCAATGCTTCTTTCTAAATTTTATTCTTATTCTCATTTATTGTATTAATTTATTTACTTTAATCACCCCCATTGTATTATGTTGTATTTGTTTGTACTAATGCATTTATATAATTAATATTTTTATTTTAAATAAAATAAAATAAAAAATTTGAAAGTCTTAATTAAGGCTGGCAAAATAGGCTATGACACGATTATTTAACGTAATTTAATATATTTTAAGCGAATATAGATAAAAAAAATTGACACGATTAATAAACAAATTAAAATAAAATAAAAAATTTGAAAGTCTTAATTAAGGCTGGTAAAATATATCATGACACAATTATTTAGCGTAAATTTGATATGCTTTAAGCGAATATGGATAAAGAAAATTGACACGATTAATAAACAGGTTGAATTTGTGTTACGCATTTATTAACTGTGTCGAATATGTGTTTAAACTCTGTGATTTACAAATTCGTTTAAGTCATGTTAAATTAAATGAATTAATTAATTCATTTAAAAACTAGTATGCGTCTATTCACATAAGATACAAATAAGATAGGAATTTAATTACAAAATAAATATATTTATCATGACTTAATATTTTTAATCGTATTAAATAAATTGAAATTTCGTGTAAACAATTCAAATTTAGTGTTATTGTTCGTTTAAATGAATATAATCATAAATAAATTTAATCATGTATAATCGTATAAACAAATTTTATTTTATTTATTTATTTAAATGTGTTTAATTGTGTCGTAACGTATAATTTATATATTAAAGAAATTAAATTTGTGTTTGAATACCCGGTTCATTTACGTAAACGAATTGTATGTGAGTATGATAAAAATTTGTTAATACTTATAAATGAATCTTACGCGAATATGATAAAAATTTATTAATACCCTATATTTATACGATTCAAATACAATTCATTTACACAAATTGTTACTCCAAGTCTCAACATAACTACAATATTTATACATTTAAAAAAAGCTTAAATAATTCTTCAAAGGCAAACAAATAAATAAATAAATAATTCCCAGTTCTTTTGCAATCTCTACAGAACAATAATAATAAGATTTTTTTTTGTATTTACACTGTTAACTTTCCATAAAATTTCTCAATTATTTAAAATTCGTGGTCTATATTACATGAAAATTTTCCATAAAGTAGTTCTAAGCAATGAAAAGTTCTCAATGTACCATCGATTGAAAATACTGATCCATTAATATGCGATGTGTAAAATGTATTAAATTTCTTTTATATGTTTCAAATTTTTCGTTATATTTTATAGTTTTTTTTCTTTCTATATACTAAGTTTATATAAAAATTAAAACATAGAACATATATAATAAAGAAGTCCAAGAATAATTCAATAATTTTTCATTCAGCGTAACAATACAACATATATATGATGTGCCCATTTTGCGATAGAAGTTCTCTGGTTAACAGTTTCCTCACCTTTAATTTGCTTACAGATTTGAAAAATGAGTTTGGAATTGGGAATTGTCCGAAAATAGCTATTTTTGTAAAGTAAATATTTGTTTTAGTTAAAAATTAAATTTATGAATTTTATTAGCCATGTATTTAATTTTTTGATCATTTTATTTCTTAAGTATTTTGCATCTCTTTTCACAAGTCATTTAAACTTTTAATTCAAAACGCACTTTAAAATTAGTTAAAATTAATAAATTTAAAGTACAATAAATTCAAAATTGATAAATTTGATTGAAAATGATAAAAAAATTATAAAAAATGAACAAAATCGAGTAAAAACATTTCAAAGAAGAAAGTTGAAATACAAGTCTCGCGCCCTCCTCACACCTAACACTCGCATCACGCCTCGCTCGCGGGGCATGGCGAGAGTTGGGATCTCGCATGCGCAGGGCCTCACGCCACACCCTACACTTCTCGCAATTTTGGGTTTTTTCTATTATTTTTATCTCCAATTTCTTTATTTTTTATATTTTTTTTGTATATTAATTTACAAAATTATTTGTTCTCAATCTAAAGTATTTTTTTTAAATTTATTTGGACAATAACAATATTTTAATAAAATATCAATAAACTCACATAATCATCTGATCTATTACACAAGCAAGATTTTTTATCATTTTTTACTTCTCAAATTTTAATTTTTAGCTCCAATCTTCAAATATCACAACATAAGCATACAATCTATTACTTTTAGAGATAAGATTTGAGAGTGATGATAGGTTTAAGATTTGAGATATAATAATTTTAAAAAAAACAACGAATAATTTGAGAGTTTGAAAGGTAATATGATCTCAAAATTTTTCTTGTAGTTAATAAATTTTTTGTTTATTATTTATTGACCGTAAAAGTATATTCATTAAAAAAAATTAGACTATTTTTCAACAATTGCCTTTGGAATGCGAATTATACTTTAATACGGCACACTTACAAAATGAGGACCCAAATTCTTCAACAAATGTGATACTACCACAACTATTAACCTAATAATTGCTTTCAACATTCATTATATTTAAAGTCATATTCTAAAACTATTCCATATTATATAATTACAACTTTAAATTTAAATTAACGTACTTTTACTCAATAATTTTGATCAAGTCTAATTTTTTAAAATCTATTGAAGCATATATAGAAGATTTGTTAAATGAGTACTCGAGATTTTGACCCATAAAAAAATGTCTTTGGTTCTTGAAACCCTCTAAAAAGTTGATTATATAAATCTTTTAAGAAGTTGATCATGTAAACTTTTTAAGAGGCTGATTATCAAAATTATTAAAGGCAAGCAAAAAGATGTCCATCTATCATTAATCAATAACTTTTATTTATTTTCAAGAACCTTGAAATTGTAAAATTTTTCTTAATTCTAATAAAATTCTACAATCTTAATTTTAAAAAATATATTCTTAATTTTAAAAGAATTCTACATATTTCAAATTCAAAAAAAATCTTACAATCTAATATAACAAAGCCACTAAGTAATGAAGAAAGAGACAGATTTAAGAAACCCTTATAAACTCCTTTCAACTCCCTCTTAAATTGACTTTTCATAAAGAAAAACCTTAAAGCTTTATTATTAGAAGTAGGGAGTTGAAATTGACTTTCATAAAATAAATAAATAAAAACCTTAAAGCTCTATTATTAGAAGTCTACTTCGATTTTTTATATTCTTATAATAAAACAATTTTTTGTTATATATTTAAGTAAATTAATTATGCTCGTTAAAATAAATTTAAATTTATATTGAATTAAACTATTATAATTTTATTTTTACTTATAATTGTCTTATTCATAATTTTTTATTAAATTTGACACTTTTAAAACTCAATTAGTGAAGAGTAATCATTTTCACCAACTTTTCTAAAGATTCAATTATGGTCCCTCAGATATAAATTCCAATCTCAGAATTCGAAATCTCCCAAATTTTAGAATCAAGACCAGGCAACTATACATATTAAAAGATATTATAAAGCATATTCCATGGTACAAGTCCAAAGCAAATAATGCCTAAATAAAAGTTGCATCATATATTCACAACAGTATCTTTTTAATATCCTGTAAGCAGTGACTTGTACTAGTCTGTGAAAAGTCAAATGCATTATAAATTCTAAATCAAAATTAACAATAAACAACAAGAATGTGCTCATCATACTCTTGCTCAGAATTTTAGAAAGAAAAAAGAAACTAAAAGAAACCTGTGTCTAGTCATGGGTGAACAAATAATTAAGGTAGAAACATAAGAACACATTTATTAAGTGATAACATCACTTTACAATGAATGAATGCAAAAGAATTTTGTTTTGAAATATGCTCCCCTAAAAAAGAAACCTTTGCCTATACAACAGTGGCAGTAACTACAAGTAGAAATAGCGAGTTTCTTATTCAAGGTTGGTCCGGGAAAACTTTCCGCAAGAAGTTGATGAAACGTGAGGCGTAAAGTTTTGGTTCGACAACAGAAATTTCCAGAGGATTAAAATGCAATGATTTGTATGCATGCTCTACTTTCTTTTTCAAATTGTATTCTTGCAGTATGTCAATTATGCCCATGTAAAGAACAACATCGTAGACCTCGAAAAGTTCAACTTCATTTGAATCATCCTTGTTCTCCAGAAGCTTGTGATTAGCCCGAGCAGGCATGTTCACTCCTAATTGCACCCGTAACCTGAAATATATGCAAGCAGCTAGCAGTTAAATGACATATTACTTGACTCCATATTCATACTTTGGAAATTTCATGAAGTCGCAGGATTTTGTTTGTGAACTTCAACTTATTTTTAAGTTACTGGTTTTATGGCATTGACAATTCTAGAATTCACACATTTTTGCAAAGATGATAACAAATGATTACCAAATACAATGTTCTAGATGTTGAATAGAAGGTTGACTAGATGAGATCAAGGTTTTTTTTTTAAAAAAAAAAGGGGGCATGGAAACTGAAGTTTGTGATCGGCATTTAGCATGGATGATGGTTCATTTAGGTCCTACAAGAGAAAAGAATCAGAAAGTCTACCTTCCGGTGCCTGGGAGTAAAAGATCGACTTCCTTGTCACCTACAGTGAATGCTCTCAATGTGCTTCCTCTAATGTGAGCGCCTGGTGCAGTGCTGACAATATTAGGTTCATGAGTTACTAGGAGCAGGCCATTTGGAGGAATCACGAGCTCTTCTTGCAAGCTTATACCTGGTGGAACAGAAAAGCTGCAACATCTCATACCTGACACTTTTTTAAAGGGATTTGAAGTAAAGGCAGAGCAAAACCAGTCTCAAATTCATATATTTATGTGCATATAGACACAGACACACAACAGAAAAGACATCATGATTATTTGAGATTACAAATTATTCCAAGAAGCGTGTAATGGTGTTTCCTTGTCTTGTGATGCTGTTTCTCTCACTCTTAAATAACCTCTTCCATTTTCTTGAGAACACTCTTAAAGTTTCACCAACTTGCTCCAAAATAACATGTAGTACAGATGTCGAAATCCTTAAGTTGTCACCAGGTGACCAGTAAGAGATTAGAATCTAGAAAGTCGTTTGAGCAACATCTAATTTTCCAACGGAAAATCAATAGTTAACCTCCTGTTGTTTGCCATTTTTACCAGTTTCCCCTTTGATTCTTCAGCAAGTGCCATTATGACCTTTTAGGAGACAACTGGTCACTTTTAGGCAGAAAAAATAATACTAAAAAGGAGTATATTGGTACTAATTGAAAAATCAGGGTGGAAACTAAAAGGAGCAGGCCGTTAAACAACAGGGTAACTGGGAAATTCCCTTTTCCAACAGCTGTCACCAAGCCTAATTCCCAAATTAATCCTAATGCACATCAACACAATTAGGCATATGAGCAGCTTTTTAGCTTAGAATGAAAACCAAATAACCGTGGGGAAAACAGAAAAAATGTTTTTTGAGTCTAAGAATGATGAACTCAAATAGCTTCTAGGATGCCGACTCTCTTTTCCTTTTCTAATTAAAGAGCTGGTTGACAAGGCCAATTTACAGTTCCATATTTTGTACACCAGATATATGGTAAGAACAAAAGGTATTTCAGGTGCACTGGGAGCATGAGTAATATTGTAGGTTGGTGTTTCACCAGATTCTGCTCTTTATTCCAATGTTCAAGTCTGTTCTACAATATTCATTCAGACAAATAATTGTTGAAGATATTTCATCATGAACTGCCATCATAATGAAAAAAAAAACTAGATATAACCTCATCATCTCCAAATAACATATGCTGACACTCAACATCTTATAGACTCAACCTCAAGCAGTTATGCAACTAATCTCATACCACACAATGATAAAGCAGTAACTTGACCAGTTAAGATCAAGTTAATTCATGAATATATTCTCACTGCACCACAATCCCACCAATGCCTTTACTGGAGACATAAAGTTTGAACAATTTTTTTCAAATGAAAATATCTAAGGCTTCAAAAAGAAAGGAAAAAGAAAAAAAGGAAACACCAGACAGAAATGAGCCTAAATGCAACAAAAAAGAAATAGAAATAAATTTACAATACCATCATCAGCAGATAAACTGTCTGGATCGGGTGATGCATTAGGAGGTTCTAGTAAGGCCTTCAGATGCTCAGGAGCTCTAAAATGTAATCCCAATAGCAGGCTGTAATCAATTATCTGTTGAGATTCCAAGAACTTGCTGTCTATTGAAATTTGTCTGCAAATTCGGAGCAAGAAGAAAAAGTTCTACTGATAATTAGAAATATATAGACATTTAATAGCGTAATCAATGAAAAACAACATGCAATGCTCATGCCCTCTTTACTATTAGTCTCATTTACTGCAGACCAACATTGTCTGCGTTTAACACAGCACATTGATGACTACTAGCAGAAGGATGAATAATGTAAACGATAATTCATAAGTACTAAAAGTGGTAGTAATGTGATTAAAAAAATTCAGAAAAAAAGGGGGGGCATTTCTTCCATTTTTCATTGCCAACTAAATCTAACTTCTCCAACACATTCACAATATTCCCCAGCGGATCTTGCAAAAGAGATATCAATGGTGAACAAGAAGCTGCAAGAATGTAACCAGATGGTTGAAGATTATATGTGATCCTAACACTGAAGGCTCCAATTTTGAAGAATTTCTATGTGCCCGATACAGATGTGCTTATATGTTGAATTGGCAAAACAGTGGAACAAGATACACAGTGAACCCCCCATGGGAGAACCAACTGACCAAGGATCAAATAGTTTTTCAAGCAGTAACTTTTATCTAGCAAACTCTTGAACCACAGGAGAGGAAGTGAATAATTGAAAAACTCTGGAATTATTTTTTATAAAGCAGTGGAATGTTTGCTAATTTATCTTTGAAAAATACATATGGAATTAGGCACTCAAATTTTCTTTTTGTGGTGTGCTAGGCATTCAAATTTTAAAATACGATCAGTTGTATGATTATTCATATACCATTAATGATTGAAGAATCTTATGGTCCAACTGACAACATCTTACATCAGTCCCAAAACAAGTTACAATATTCAAGCACTGAAAAATGTCCCAGCCATTTTGACAGCATTTTTCTGGTCTTAAATATACAATCAAACCCTATATGCCATCTGGCTGTACATCTAAAACATCTAAAAATGTCCTGACACATAGCAGACATATTTGTTTTATCAAAAAACCTAAAATATAAATTATGCAAGTATCAATTTCCAAAACTTACTCAAAAAGGGACTCTCGTAACAATTTGTCCATATGAAACTCATATGGTAGGTCAAGATCCTTCAATGTGGTATTCTCCTTGATTTTACTTTTCTCTGTACATCTTCCTACAGAAGATCCCTTCAGATCATAGGAGCGATGAATTCGTAATTCTGTACAAAACATATTCCCCATGACAACAAATCGCACCTAAGCAACCAAAAAGAATATCAAAAGCACTCAATGATTATAAGAGAATAAATCAAAGAAGGTAAACCAGAGCCATAAACAAGCTAGCACATACCTTTTTTCCACCCCATAATGTTATCCGGTGGAGTCCAAAAAATTTTGTTATGAGCGTGTTTTCATATCCTTTTACATGATTGTAGTACCTATGCAGCATTTTAAGAAGAACCTGGACAGAAGGAAAACAATATATAGATGTTCATGGCCAACTCCCTGTCAGTCATGGAAAGTTTAAATAACTGATTTTAAACCCACATTTTTGTTCTGGATTCAATCAAATGTATAATCTTTTGGGACTGGGAGAGCAGAGTTCAAAAAACACACGCCAGGATATGAACTAAACATAAACAATTACACATTGTAGGAACAGTGAGAAATTTGGAGAAGAAACAAGAGCCAAGAGGAAAGAATTCACAAAATTTATCAGACCAAAATAAATGCATAACTCTAACATCATTGACTTGACTTTGCAAACCTGAAGAAAAGTATTTGAGACCAAACGCAAATCTTTTTGGCCTCAGCACTCCATCTAAGCCAACTTACCATTTTGGAAGTATTTACCACCTCAAACAAATCATTTTCCTTCTTTACTGATATTTAATGGAGTGGTACAAATATTATGCTCACAATTAACATCTAAATTCACTTTCTATGATCTTCCCTCTATCTCAAACTTACAAGGTCCCGAGCAAATCCATTTTAAGTATGTTGTCTTTCATTTTTTCTCCCAGCCATTTTTGATTTCTTCCTCTCAGCTTTGATAGGACAAATTGATAGTATAAAGTGCAGAGGTAAAGGAACAACCTGGTAGAAAACAGAGACAAACCCACTGAAACCCACATCTAATCAAAGATGAGTTTCGTCCTTTTTCTGTAAAGGTCTTGATTCTTATTTAAAACCATAAAATTTTTATAGAAATTAGCTGAACACTAAGTTCATTAAAAAAAAGGTAAACATATAAGCATACCAGGAGTGAAAATACAAAAGTGCACTCAAATACAAATTTCTAGCAAAGGTATACGTTCATACCTTCAATTCAGATTTTTTTAATGTCTTAATGAAAAATCTGTCATCATGAGAAAGATAGAAGATACTGCCACTTTTCCCTGGGGAAGAAAGCTCCCTTAGACCATCATCACCACAAATGGACATCATATACTCCGCTGCGTCTAATTTAAACATCTCCCTCAAATTCCTGAAACAAAGTCTCATTTTTATGAACATAGCTAAAAGAACTAAAGCCATTGAATTCAACTTCACACCCCACATGGAAACTCAAAAATAAACCACAGTTTGCTTCAAAACACTAAGTGAGAATAAGAAAAGTTTATCAGACACAACACAAAATAGTGAGATGTACATACAACTATCATGAAGACCAAAACACTCAAAAGGATGGAAATAAAAAAAAACAAAAAAAAAACAATAACATATAACAGCATGATACATATACAATTATTGACAAGACCAAAACACCCAGAGGGTAGAATGAGAATAATGATAATAAGGCAAACACAACACCCCATGCATATATTACTCAATACTAAGAACCATTGAATGAATACCTGAAGACCATTGGACAATAATCTTTCCAGTAGAAATCAATAGAATTGTGAGGAGGTGTAAACTGGGAACCCTTTCTAGGAAAATACATTCTTATTCTAGCTCGATCTCCAAAATCTGATGCTCGAACTTCTCGCATAGGCACTGGTGTGATTTTTCCAACAGTATACCTGTAAGCTATATTAGTAATTATAACAGAGCCCAATAGTTTTTCAATAATCAACAACCATAAAGTAAATTGCGTAAAGTTAAGGAAGAAAGCATGTCAGACAGAAATTTACAGTCAATTGCAAACTGAGAAAAACAATTTAACAGCCCCTTCAAACAAGATAATCAGCCAGGTAGAGCACAAAACTCGTGTCTATTGATGATTTTCTATTTCAGGAAAAATGCCTGACCTCAAAGTATTTAACTATTGCCAACTCATACTCAGCTGGCAACTTGCAGATTGGAAAAATGATATAGAAAAATATAAATGTACGTGTTCCCAGAACTTTTTAAGAAAAGAAGAGCCAAAAAAGGGTGCTTGTTACCTTGATTAATTTGGATACCGATATCTAAGTTACAGTTAACCTGGATTAAGTGTGATCCAGGCTACCAAAGAAGCACTCACTTTGAAAGGGAAGAATCATCAGCTTAAACAAACAAGACAATATGATCCATACACTTAAGAGTAAAGACAAAATGATAAATACTTAAGTTATCAACAAGTTCTTGTTATAGTTCTTAGCATTAATACAAGGCTTATAGAATCCAAATCTAACAAGCCCATTAATAACTGTTTTATTCTCAGCATTCATAAAATGCTTAATAAAGGGTGAAAAATAAACATGCATTACAATTAATATGCCAGCAAGGCAGCAAATAGGCTTTCAACACAGTGTTGATGACTTAGCAGTCAATTTTAGACCAATAATAAAGCATAATCTATTCAAGTCCAAGTTGGCAAGGGATAATAAAAAACGTAGAGGAAACCAAATAATGACAACAACAACATCAACAATCATTGCAACAGTTATACTGATAACAAATGTAAAGCTTTTAACCTCATGGAAAGGGGAAAGAAAAAAGAAGACAAAAAGGAAGTGCACTGACAGAGGAATAGGCTTGCAATGTCAATATTTTCACCTGATACCAAGCTGCAAGTTAAGCATAAGGTAATAGCTTCGATGGCCTTCCAAGATATCCACACATGGCTTCTTTTTCACTTCTTTCACTGGTTTTCTTTTTAGCAATTTTCCTTCATGTGGTAATTCCGTATAATTCCTGACTTTTTCTTTAATCAGGACTCCCTGCATGTATTCCCTCTCATAAACTATGGGGCTGCCATCCTGAATGTCGCTTTGACTTTCATCTGATGCATGCAACAACTTGCACGAGGAGTCATGGCACATGAATTCTCTAGCAGGATCACCTACGCTCCGACTTTCTTCCAATGATGATGTTCTGTGTGATATTCGTCCCGAAGTTCTTAAGATTCCACCAACCAAAATCTTCTCGGAAAGACTACGCTTAACTCTCGGCTTTGAAGTCTTGCTTTTCTCTGAATTTATCAAAGAACCTTGAGATAACAGCCCTTTAGCACCGTCATCGTATCCAAGAGTGCTACACAACTTCCTTAGAGATGGATGTTTACTTCCAGCAGGATAAAATTTTCCTTTTCCATCTTTCAGGCCTTTACTCCACGTTCCAAAATAATATCCACCATCAGCAAACCTATAGACTCCAGACCCATGTCTAGAGCCGTTCAACCAAGAGCCATCATATATATCACCATTTACCCATTTCATAACTCCTCTACCAGACATTTTCCCACCTTTCCAGTTCCCAATATATATATTTCCACTATTCCAAGAATACCTACCACTACCCTCATGGACTCCTTCCTTCCATGAGCCAACATAAACATCTAAATTGGAATACTCCTTTCTCCCGAGTCCATGCCATATATTCATCCTCCAGTTCCCTCTGTAAACAGATCCATCAGGTTCAATGAAGGTGCCAAAACCATGAAGGTAACCCCCTGAGAAATCACCCTCATATTTCGCTCCTGATGGCCAGAGTATACATCCCTTCCCTGCTATTTTTCCTTCTTCCCAATCACCCTCATAAATTGTTCCATCAGACCATCTATATTCTCCCTTTCCATGGGGAAGCACTCCCTTAAAACTACCGACATAGATGTCCCCATTTGAAAAGATCTTTTCATTAAGCCTGGAAAAATATAAAATACACCAATCAACACCAAGCAAGAGTTGGTGTATGTACAGATTGTTTGTTCTACTGTAACAGCCAGAGGACTGAGGAGAGGTTTTCTAAAAAACATAGTGAATATTACCTTTCGGTGTCCTCCATAATGATTATATTACATACAATCTAGCTGCTTTGAACAACTTTCACAAGTTTCATCTCGGATGCCCTGTTTAACTCAAGCAAGGCAATTAAGCAGTTCGGTAAGACCAGTATGCTGCATTCTGAACACACAACATGACAACCATTGAGTCACGATACGTATGATAATAACAAATTCACAATTAATTTATTAAATACTTCAGTCATCACAAGGCTAAGTAGAATGCTTGGTTACTAGTTAAATCATTATTTTTCTACACCTCTCTTTCCCTTTTTTTAAATTTGTATTCCTTTCATTTTCTTTACTTTTTGTCCTTAAATTTGAATGCTACATAGAAGCTTCAAAAGCAATTTTAAAAAAAAACACAATTTAAGTAGCAATCTATTAAAATGACAAGGTATCACAATCACTCAATTCCAGTAGGTGTTCACCTCTCATGATTTGCTCTTAGCTTTTTATTGAATTGTTTTCTCATCAATTCAGTACTCAAGTCAAATTTATTCCTGAAACATGTATTATGTATGAAAAATATATATCCACCACTCCAGGAGGACAAAATAAATCTTTGCTAGGAAAGCCAACAAAACCATGAACACAAACTCCACCACTTAGCCATGTTTCACCACCTTGTACATCTTCCCTTGTGTCTCCCCTTAAGCATTTGATTTACGCTTAGTCTACTCGTACACATTGCTTAGTGGACACACAGCATGACATGTGCAGATATAATGGTGGGTCGAAACACTGAAAAGTGGCATGAGATGAACTAAAAAACACACAAAATTCCAAATGAAAAATTCATTCTAATTTCCTTCTATCTCCATTTTGCTTCTAATTATATTTAGCTAATTATTTATAACATGATAACCTATTATAACTTGTTACAAATAATAAGTAAAGTATAATTGAAAGCAAAGAATGATTGGGAGTGAAATTGAGGTAGGAGAAAAAAACTAGAAAAGTAAATTCTTCTTCATTTATCTTGTTCATGGTCACACCCCTATTTATAATGCCAAGGCCATGAACCTTTCACCAACAATTGACACTAATTGGGACAAACATCATAATGGAAGAATGCATGGAAGACAACATCAAAATGTGGAGTTCATCTTCTTGGTTTGGATGGCTTTCCAACTAAAAGTTTATTTTTACCTTCTTGGAATGGTGGAGATCCACATTTCACAAAAACATTCCCCTTGGATATCCACCACTTAGCATGTTTCACCACCTTTCATGTCCCCTTAAGCAATTTGTTTTATGCTTACTTATCTCATACACATTGAGTTAGTGGACACATAGCATGATGTGTAGAAATATATGTGGTTTTGCAATACTATATTTGGCATGAGATGTACCGCAAACACATAAAATTTCGAATAAAAGAAATTAGCCCACTTTGGATATTACTATTTTTTCTTATACATCAAAATTTTCATTTTTTTTGGCATTATTTTTAATTGGATATATTTTTATCTATGGCTGACTTGAAACTTGGTGAGCAGAACTATTGTGCCACAAGTAGAAATTGAACTATTTCTTTTGCAAATCATATATTATATAATAAGATGCTGAGTAATATAAGATGAAGAACCCAACATACATACAAATAACTCTTTATCATGTTACCTTTGGAGTTTCATTACTGTGGCGACAAGAAATTCAGAATGCTGTAAACTTCTAACAGTAACTATTATTTAACATGAGTTAATCCAGTTTGCACTTTCCTCCATTACTACATATACTTATAGACCTCTTTTCTCCCAGTATTAATACACAGCCAGAAAATTTTGATTCAATAAGCATCTGAAGCATTCATGAGTAAGCATATCAGCAAAAGAAAATTGAAAAATAAAGAAGAGGATATTGTACTCAAATTTTCATGTAAGCTGAGCCATTGGCAGTAGTCATTTGTGGTATCGTTACTCAAAGTAAAAATATAAATTAATAATTGTAAAATTGCCACATAACTGAAAGGATGTGTCTATGAATATCCAGAAGAACTCTTTCCTATAAGGTTGTGTTATGGCAGGAGAAAACTGCTTGTGGATTGAACCAAGATGAATACTTCAGATGGAAACATTAGACACTTAAGCCCTCTAGATTCGAAAGTGTTTTCCATGATTTGGTATATTCAAGTTAGAAAGTGCATGTGTTAGTAAGTCATTGGATGGCAGGATGATCTCCGGTGAGTTATATTCCCATCCAAATCTGTATAATTTTAATCTGATTCATAAGGATAGCATAAAACCGTGTCACAAGCATCGATATCACTCAGTCAATAGGTTAATACTTCAGTTAAAAATGATATTAGAAAGAAAATGGAAGAAATAAAACGAGATTAAGACAAAGAAATCATGTTGTCTGAAACAAGATAGCACAATATTAGTTTCAAAGAGATACTATATACCTCCTCAAAAAATTGAGAGCATGTGAGCAATCAATTTTGAACTTTAGTAGTGAAGTAATAACGTTTAACGTGTTTTAGTTCATAAGGAATAACTGAGAGTGCGCGCTAGTTGATTGAACAGATAAAACCCCTTGGTGGTGGTAAAAGAGATCTGAGGTTTGAAACCCACTCACACGAAGGTTGGGAAGGGTACAATAATATTTTTTCTTTAAATTAAAAAGAATGACCGACTCTCTGACCGAAAGAAACTAGTGAGGTTGATGCAATAAATATAATAAATTCCAGAAGATGTAAAAGCAAATGACTGGAAGATGAATATGCTTCCACTGATAATATATGACTCAAGTACTTGATTTAGAGAAAGATTAGATATGTGCCTTTCAAAATTAGAATCCTCCTAAATTTTATTATTCTGTTTAGGTTTGAACATGGAAAATGGTTCTTTTTGAAACAATTTGTTTTGACTTTGATCAACTAACTGAAGGTCATCATAGAAACCAAGTTCTAACAAAGAGATAATTCACCTTGAAGAACTTCCACAATTTCATTCTCCCAAGCAATTTCTTCCAAAATCTGCAGTGCAAGGGTCAATATTATTAAGCTATCTATCTATACCCTTTAATAATCATCTTATCTGACCCTATACCGGCCTTTCTCATTGTAGCCATTATTCCTAGATCAACTGAGCTACTTCTAAAAGGGAAGAAAATAAACTACAACACAACTGAAAACCAATTTGCAGCCTATTCTTCTTTGCACAGCTGAATCACAAAACTTCGCCATTGGCTATGACACAACTAATATTAGCATGCTAATTCATTATTATTATTTATATTCAAAGCTCTAATAATCAAATATCAATCCCATAACTTGTTAAATGAATCAAAGATGAATCTGAAACACACAGTTACAAAAGCCTATCATTTGATATCTATCATTGCTACTGCAAGTAACAAAATCTAAATTGAACTACTTCTAATTGAACATTATATCCATTTTACATTAAAAACAACCACGTATTTACAAGTTAATAGCATAATTGAATCATTAATCACAAAAACTATCATGAAAATGAACAAATAAAAGTGATTTTTAAATGAGAAAGGCCATAAACTCACCTGGGTATTGCTCAAAAATCAAGCCTTCCCCAAGCTGTAGCTCAAAAAATATTTGTCGATGAACCCAGATTCAACCAACCACAAAAACAAAATATAACCCCACTAAATAAAAGCAAAAAGCTCTCGTACAAAATATAAAATTATACTTTTTTTTCTCGCCTTTCAAGATTCGATGCCGCCCATGAACTACAGATTTTCTGAACTTGAAACTGACGCTTCAACTCTCTGCATAGAAATTCTTTTGCTTTTCAGCTGTTAGTTTTTTTTAGTTGCCCATGCAACAAGAATCATTTTTACAAGGGGGAGCATAATCTGGCTTGCTTGCTAAATTCTTTTTCTAAGAATCCACCCATGCCACGTGGCAAGCACGTGGGACCTGGTAATTGCAATGTTCTGACGGTGGTTTGTGTGGCCAACCTAACGGCATCGTTTCGTATTTATTTTCAACGTGAAGTTCTAATATTAAATAACTACAAATTTTGAATATATTATATTTTTAATTACAACATGTTTTTGTTTATAAATTTTAACTTTACTACTGTAATTTTATTTTATATTTATAATTATAATTTGCTTTAGTTTAAAATCTTTAAATTTCCTATATAATTTAATAATTTATATTATGAATCGAGAGTATTTTGTCATTTTTTTTAATTATATGCTAATATTATAATTATTATTTTTTATATTTAATTTCATAAATTTTTTCTTTTGATACGAGAGAGAGATGGGGAATTCGAACACATGATTTTTATTATAATATAGTTATGCACTGCAAATCCCGGGTCATTCAAGCAAGTGCTAATTCCATCAACTTTTAAAAAACTTTAAAAACTGACTTTTTTTATATTTACTAATATTCTCACTATAATAATCTTCTTGACATTTTTTATATAAGGAACCTTATTTTATTTTTACTTCACTTGCAATTTGAAAATATTTTGAAATATAATAATAATATTAATATTGAGATTTATTCTTTACACTTAGGTTTGAGTATGTTATAAGATATTATTAGGATTATAAAATCTTTATAATTTGACATGTAAAATATGTAAATCAACAATCAAAACTTACAATTTGTGAAATGAAGGGTTTTTTTTTTTCTCTTTAAACATAACATAAAATTTCAGAAAAGAGAAAGCAAGTACTATACAATCCTACAATGTGATAAAAAAGAAATTTAAAAAAAATATATAAAGTATTTTTTTATATAATTTTTTTAACATAAATAAAATGTCATGTGAAATTTTAAAGTTTGAGTTTGAATTTTTTCTCTCTCATATTAAAAAAAAAAAGAATTTAACTCTCTTTATCCAGAGTTTCAATCCCTTTTTTATCATGTTTATAAAAAAAAGTTGAGTTCAAATCTCCCTTTTCTTATGTAAAAAAATAAAATAAAATCAACTATTTTAAAGAAAAATTTTATTAAGTTCAAATCCTTTTCTTCTATATCAACAAAAAAGCATTATTGTATAATATTGAAAAAAAATTAACAATAATAATAATAAGATTGTTTATATTTGTTATAATTAATTTTTTAATTTGATTTAATGATCTAAATTAATTTTAAAATTATACTATAATTATAATTTCACTATCATAATAAAATATATTAAATCGACTGTTTTAAAGAAATTAAAAAAAAAATTCAAAATAAGGGGCAAAAAGCAAAACCTTGTTTACAACTCAAATTAGGAAAGAGAATGTATTCAGAGTGGGACCCAAGTGAGATTTGGGCGGCTGCGATTGGTTGACAGAGCAGAGAAAAACGTGTACCTGAGTTGTACCTGAATTAGTATCAGTCACGACACGAAGCGCACAAATCGCGGGCAGCATATTTTATTTTTGAAGAAGCTGCAAGTGGTGGAGGCTGTGGGCTGTGATTGTCCACAAACAGCTCAGATGACGTGGACTCCTATTTCTGTGGACTATGACTATGTGGTCACGACTCACGGGCCAACGTGGACAATTTCGACATTTTATATATTTTATTTATTTATTTGTCACGTTGTAAGGGTCGTTTTCATTTTCATAATATTTTATCAATTCTTGGTGGGGGGGCGATGAATTTTACGATGTGAAAGTTCTTTTTGTCTCTTTAATTTAATTTTATTTACTTTTAGTTTAGTCGTGGCATTATATATTATGAGTTACATTCAATTGATCTTTACACTTAACCTCCACAACGGAAAGGATACAAACAATTGTCTTTTAAATTTGGCTATTTAAATTTATCCATTTTATTTTGAATTATTTTATTTTATTTTTCTTCATTAGGCAACAATGTTAAATCTAACAAAAAAAATTTATTTTATTGTATAATATAAATTTTAATATTATTAAAATTCATATGTTCATTTAATTGATCTACCATATTTATGCGTTAATCAATAATTGATCATTGATTAAAAAAATGACGTATAGTATATTTGGATAGATTAAATTTTAATATTTATTTTTAATAATAAATAACTTAAAAATAAAATAAGTCTTCATTTGCGGTGAGCTTTCATTAGTGGTGGTCTGCTAGTTTCTAAAGATAAAAATAATTGAAATTTATATCATTAAATTTTATTTTTTTGATTTACATAATAATAAGATTATTTTTGATAAAAAAAAATATCAAAAGACAACTAAAAATAATAGGTAGCGACCACCACTACCTACCGTCAAATAATGGGTGGGGATGTGTCGGTTTTTTATATAAAAAATGACCCCATTATTAAAAAAAATCAAGAATGTATGATGGTAGAGACTATTTTTAATTTTTATTTATTTATTTAATTAATAACCAATAATTATTTGATATATTTCAATGTGTATAAATATCTTTATGTTGAATTACGATTTTATTCTTAAGCGTCAAATCTAATGACAATTATCTAACAGTGATAAAAATTAGATAATTTAAAATAAAGAAAATAAATTTGAGTAATTTAAACTGTGCGAAACAAAATATATTTTTAATTCTTTTATTTTTAATTCAAATACTTTAAACACTCCTTTAATTTTAAAATTATCTAAAAGATCTATTTTTATCAGTATCTTATGTCTTAAATATTTCTCAAATTTAACTGTTACATACTAAAAAAATATATTTTAAATAATTTTAAAATTAAGAGAATATTTAAAGCACTTGTGTTAAATTAAAAAAGTATTTTTCTTAAATGATAAACTATAGTTGAATTTTCATACGAATATCTTATTGCATCTAAGTTGCATTACAAGAATATATACTAATCTAAGAATTTATTGAGAATTTTTGGTGGGTAATAAAGTCAAAAACAACCGCGTAATAAGCATGGTCGAAGATTTACACTTTAGAAAATATAAAAGAGAGAGAGGCGAATAGGAATCAAATCAATTGGTATCAAGTCATTAAAGCAGACCTAAATTAAAATTATCAAATAATTAATTTTTTTGGTAGCATCCGATTCATTATTAACGAATGAAACAAGAAAAAAAAAAGAATATCTTGATTAGAGATTTTGTGCGATTTCACAGGACAATTTTTTTTTTAATTTTTTGACAATGGGTCCACGTTGGGTCAATGAACTTTCAATTTCATGCACGTTCGTTTGATCCAGACTTGGATGCACGTTAGCAGATTAGCAGGGGGGCTTTTCTGTAATTCTGGATAAGTTTTTGTATTTTAATGATATTAATAGTGAATCAAGGGACTGTGTTGAAAAGTAATAGTAAATTGAGGTGAGTTCTAGAAGAGAGAACATTTTAGAACGCGTATTATATTAACGTTTTATATTACAAGTCATAAATATATTCTCACAAATCTCACTTTTATAAATTTTTAAATAATATTTCAAAATTTTTATTTTAAATAATTATTAAACAGTAAGATTATATAATAAATATTTTAAAAATTATATTATTTTATTATTAAATAATTAATTGACACATTAATTTTAAATAAAAAATGTAAAATACCATTGGAAGCATTATAACTTTTGCTTTGATCCTGCTCCACTGAACTTGACTGGGTTCCCGGAATTTGAGCCACCCAGTGGAGGAAAATCATCATTATCCACTGCGAGGAATTGCAGCTCTTTTTATCTGGAGTTTCAGTATGATTCAAAGGGAGTTTGTCGCCTTGGTGGTGATTCTGCTGGACTGACAATTCAGAAACAGGATAATGTACAAGAGGCTTTTGGTGTCCATTTTGTTGAAATGGGGACTTGTTCAAGAAAGAATAAACTATAGGCTTGATTCCCAGGAGCACGGGGTTGGCGGAAAACTTGTAAGGTAATTTGCTATTGTCCATTCTTCGGAAAGTAATGGAAATCCTGCAACATTCAAATTAATAACAAAGAGTGAGAGTGAGAGTGCAAATTCAAAAGTGTGAACATTTTAAATCACTTTCACAAGAAGGACAGAGTACCTTCTTGCTAGGACAGCTGGGGCACAGTGCTTAGCAACATCAGCTCCATTACTACTTTAGAATGGGCACAGATTTGTACAGCATAGATTTAACACTTTTTGTTTTTGTACGAATAAAATACCCATTAAAAGAAAATATTATTAATTTTATTATAAAATTAAAGTATTAAATATTTTATTTTTTTATAAAAATTCGTAATCTTTATCTTTATGAATTTATAATTATTAAAAACATAACTTTCTCTTCTTAAATAAAAAAAAAAGCTTTCTAAATATTAATTTTAAAACAACTTATTAGATTAAAATTTAATCAGTAAAAATGTAATAACGAAAAATAAGTTTTCGACTTAGAAAATAAAATTATTTATAATGTATAAATGTTCCAAAAAGTTACAAGCATTTTTAAAATATATCAATAATATCAATAAAAGATTTTGACTTCAAATTTATCAAAGCAATAACAATTCTAAACTTTCATATAAAAGGGTTGCTCATGTTATATAGTATCACCTGTAACTCCGATGACCTGCCAATATCAGAATCTTATAATATCACATGTACCCCTAACCACCAGCCCAATTTTAAAATTTTATAATGTCACATGTACCTCTTGTAACCTAGTTAATAATCATTTGTAGTGTACATTTTTAAAAAAGATACCAACTAGTCCAAATCATATATCATGTCAATTGTTCAATATTTATATGACTATAGACAATGAGTTAAAATATTTCTTTAAATTTCAAATTTAATAATCAGTTTCTTTCAAATGTCATAACTTCAATTATTTCATAATAATATAGCTTGCAATAGTTTTGTAAACAGTATTCAATTAACTCAAAATTGAACCCGTCATTTTGAGTTACTTTATAGAGATTTATAATTTTACAATCTTGTTTAAAAAGATGTTTAAAATTATAAACAAATCATTTATTTGGAAACTTCAAAAAATACATATAATTAAAAGATAAAAATCATACTTTTAATCAAAATTAGTGAAAAATCATTTAATTGAAAATTCATAAATAAGTTTCAAAAGTAACAATAAATCATAAGTTTCTTAAAATATTTTCTATATTTTGAATATCATAATAACAACATTTTTCATTTGAAAACAAAAAAAATATATTATGAATGAAGTTACTTATCTCGATAAAAGTCAAGTACCTCAAAAATTATTTTTATTTGTCTATAGACCGCAAATATTCTACTCATCAAGATAACAATTAATTATCTTTCATAATCATTCTCAAAATAGATGCAACTCTCAACCTATAATTCTCTATCTATTCTTATTTCAGTATCAAACAGTAAATACTCCAAAATTCGTATTTCATATTCTGTATATCGGATTTATACAAACTATATCTATTTATATACATAAAGGTTCAACATATAATTTATTTGGGATATTTAGTTTAGAGAAACTATTAAAAATAAATTTTTATTTCTGCTTGACAAAATATGTCAAATAGTTTTTGTATATGATTATAGTTCGTAATTTAGTTTATAAAATATTTTATGGTAGTTTAAAAATCACAAAATTAAAACTAAAATTACTAGACATATATAAATGCCAGCATATAAAATTTTATAATTTTTGAAGATCTTTTGATAGGTTAAAATATTTTCTAAATTTGAGTTTACTGCTGAATTTTTTGTTTTCTAGTATTATAGTCTCTAATTTAAAAATTAATAAAAAATTCATTTCTTAGAGATTTTCATTGAAACAAAATTCTTTGGAATTCTTTTTATGTTAAATTTTTAATAATAAAAATCTTGGTACAAAACTACATGTGCATCAATACTGTTTATTCTAAGAATTATATATATATTGTTATTGAATTATCTATTTTTCTAAGATCACACTTACTACTTAATATACATATATATTCAAAAGTCAAAACTAAAGAGTTTTTTATAAAAGCCAAAGTTTTAAATAATTATTATAAAGTATAATTTATTTAAAAGAATCAAATTTATAAAATAATTATTCAAAATATCAAGTTACTTATGAAAATACACTACTCATAAACTCAATCGATTTTTACACTTTTTTTCACATAGACATTATTTATATATATTGTCTATTTGAGTTGTACATAGTGATAAATTCACTCACTTAGAATGGACATATTAAGTTTATAAATGAGTCATTAAATTAAATATTTATTTGTTAAGTGATTGTAGTAGGTCACATTCAACATTATGCAGAATTTTATCTAAAGTATATGTATAAGTTATTGATGAATGAGTCATCAAGATAGAACCAAATTAAGTACTTATTTATTAAGTACTTGTGTAAGTCATATTCAACATTAGGCTTAATTATATCTAAAGTATTTGTGTAAATTATTGACGAATTGATTATCAAGATAGGCTAAATTATGTATTTGTTAACTAAGTGCTTGTGTTATGTCACATTTAACATTAAGCATAATTTTATCTAAACATAGGTATAAGTTATAAATGAGTGGGTCCTTAATATAGGATCAAATTAGGTATTTTCACTAAACAATTATTAGTGTTCGAATTTTATAAATTCAAATACTTACTCAAAAATTATGAAACCACATCATATTTACTCAAGACACATATATGAGTTCACAATAAGTCAAGTAAATTTCATTGAGAAAATATTTTAAAATGAATTTATTTCAAACATTTTAGAATCTATCTATAAATTCTTGAAATGAGGTTACTTTTAGAAAATCATAACAATTTAAAAATAATTAATTAAATTATGAGATTTTACTATCCCATACTAGACATCTATAATTTAAATATTCTAGACAATCATAATTTTATAAATTTATTTAATAGATTAAAATTAATTATTCATTTGTTCATATTGCCAAAATAGTGAATTTTCAGAATTTTATGGTCATGTTTAAAAAATTACTAAAAATCGAATTGATAGACTTTATATATTAATATTATTAAACTATAACATTTTATAAAATATTTGAACTAAGATGTGGCCACGAGGAAATCTAATAATTCTTTAATGATCCCTTTAGTAATTTATATATATTTGTATAAATTATACACAATAATTTTATTAGCCTCACATATTCCATAATAATATATATGTAATAATATTTTTGGTCACATATTCTAATAATAGTAAAATAAAAAATAATGTGGGTATTACAATAGACATCGACAAAATTAGAAGCATAATTTGTTATGATATTAGATAAGAAAATTCAAACGACCATTTCATAATGTATTTTCCCCATCATAAAACATAGATTATTTCTCAATTACTCAATTAAGAATTAGGATGGGCACCAGTTTAGTTTAAATAAAAATTAAACTTAACCAAATTGAATTTTTCAATTCAGTTCAATTTTTTTGGATTCGATCAATTTAGTTTCATTCGATTTTGGTTCGATTTGGTTGAAATTATAAAAAACATATACTTATTTTTTAAAAAACAAAACTGAACCATTTTGTTTAATTTAGTTCTATATGATTAAAGCGATCGACTCCAATAACTTGAAACTAAAAATGCCCATTTTTAATTCAGAACAACCACTGAGAATCACCATAAATGGCTACCACAATGGATTGAACGACCTTTAATATGATAAAATCAATATTGCGCACAATACAAAATAAGCTTATCTTCATGTCCATGATTAACATTGTTCGCTAATTAAATTCATATTAAAATAACTACATCTTAGTTTTGGTAAGCCTTCTAATTCCTTAAGCCATTTTCTGGAGATTTGGTGATTCAACAATTTTTTTTGGATAAATATTGAGATGAATATCAAATAGGAGAGTCATAAAAAGTTTAAAACATGTGAGACACGTATAGAAAAGTTTAGGACATGTAGGACACGAAGGAAGAAACAAAACGGGACTCGAAGAGGCAATAAAAGCGAAGAAAAATGCGAAGTTGGAACATGGGTCAGCGCCGCAGCGCTAAATTCCTAATGCTATAGTGCTGGATACGTAGAGGCTCAACGCCGCGGTGCCAAAGAGGGGAAGTATTTCGTTTTTTATTCGAATTTTGAGTTTGTAGAAGTTTAAGACTTCCAAAATAAGTGAACTCTTTCTCTAATAAGGAATAGGGTTAGTAGGCACGAAATAACCCATATATAAATGCTTATAAACCCTTTAGTTGAGATCAAGCATTAAAAAAGAGACTCCAAGAGAAGGGAAGAACTGAGTAGACACTAAGTGCTTGTATGCGCTAGGGTGGAACCGTCGTTTAAGTGTTCATTGTTCGTGGTAGAGTAAGGGTACACTGAACATTAAGTCCTTTTGAGGGTTCTTCATTGAGTTTTCCTTGTAAAGTCTCTAGGGAGTTAATAAGAGAAGTTATGATCCTTGGATCCACTGTAAACGTAGACAATTAGCTAAACCACGTAAGTGATTGTGTTGTGCTCTTTACATTCTACTTTAAATTCTTGCTATTTTTCTTGATATACAAGTTATTCCGTTGCACAAAGAGGTTAGGGTTCAAGGTTGAACTCGTGATTCTTCACTTTAACTTAATCTCATGGGGAGAAAGGCTATTCTCCTCTCAATAAACTGGTATCAGAGCTAAAAGTTTGATAATACACACCTAGGGCATTTAAACCATGGTTGCAATCAAGTAAGAAATAGATAAGTTCAATAGGATGAATGACTTCAATCTTTTGAGGAAGAAGGTTAGGGCACTACTAGTGAAGGAAGGGCTAAACTCAACTTTGGAGGAAGCCAATTCCTCAACAAGTATAGAGACGACAACTTCAAAGTCCGAGTAAAAATATTGGGACACAATTTAGAAAAAGGCTCACAGCACTATAATTATATCGTTGAGTGACGAAGCATTAAGGGAAGTTGGTGATGAAGAAACTACTTTGGGGCTATAGCAGAGACTCGAAGCATTATACATGAAGAAGTCTCTTGCAAATAGACTTCTTGTAAAAAAGAAACTATATTAGTTAACAATGCATGAGGGATCTTCATTAAGAGCTTATATTGACAAGTTTAACAAGATTATCATAAGTCTTGAGCAATTGGCATTAAGACTGAGGATGAAGACAATGCCATAATCCTGTTAAGTTCATTGCCAAAGAGCTATGAGAGTTTTGTAGATACGCTGCTATATGGTATGAGTCCTTAACGATGAATAATGTTAAGACATCATTGAACTCAAAAGAATTGATAAAGAGATATGAGTCCAAGAGTGGAACAACATTACTTTCACAAGGGAGAAAGAACAACCAATCAATGAGGAGATCCAAAAAATATTTCCTTTGTAATAAGGAATGGTACTTTGTGAAGGATTTTTCGAAATCAAAAGGCCAAGAAAGGTGCGCTGCAATCGGTACTGAGGAAGATACTGAAGTTATAGACATATTGATAGCCTCAAAGGGAAAGTATGCTAGAAATAGATACTAGATTCAGGGTGCAGCATTCATATATGTCCCGACAGATCAATGTTTACCAACTACAAAACCAAGAGAGGTAAAGCTCTAATAGGGAATAATATGACTTGTGAGATCATAGAAGTTGGTGACATAAAACTGGGGATGCAAGGTAGAGAAACTAGGGACTTACATAGTGTAAGGTATGTTCATAAGCTGATGAGGAACTTGATATCGCTAAGCAAGCTTGATGAGAAATGGTATTTGGTTAAAGCGAAAAAAAGAAAAATCGAGGGTAGAGAAATGACTTATAAGGTTTAAGAGTGAGAAACACAATGAGGGGGCTCTATGCGCTTACTGGGATGGCCATAAGTGGCCTAACGCGGGGTGATGGGTTAATGCAGACCACTAGGCAACATCCAAACCATGCTCACCGAGGTGATGAGGGTCGAAAAAGAGTGTAACGCATTTATACCCTATGCAAGGTGGGCGAATGCCTTTAGAGACCAAAGTCACAAGCCCGGGGAAAGTTAAGTCTTAATGGAAACTTAACTAGACTTAACTTTAGGTGATAGAGTATTAGTGTGAATCGAATCCAGAAGCCTTCTTATTTGAAAGATTTTGAATCAATGAATGATTTTTTTTGGAGATTTTGTGATTCAACAATCTTGTTTAGAAAAGAAGTGAGATGAATAGAACGTGTGGGACACATATGGAAAAGTTTAGGACATATGCTACATTAAAGGGGAAGCAAAATGAGACTCAAAGACAAGATGGATACGAAGAAAAATGCAAAGCTGGAATAGGGGCCAGCGTTGCGGTGCCCAAAACAAAACTCCAGCGTTATGGCGCCAGGTTCCTAGCGTCACAGCGCTGGACGCGTAGAGGCTCAGCACTGCGGCGTGAGAGAGGGGGAGTATTCCATTTTTTATTTATATTTTGAGTTTTTGGAAGTTTAGGACTTCCAAAACAAGTAGACTCTTACTCCAATAAGAAATAGGATTAATATAGATGAAATAACTCCTATATAAATACTTGTAAACCCTTTAGTTAAGATCAAACAGTAAAATAGAGACTCCAAGAGAAGGAAAGAATTGAGTAGAAAGTGCTTGTGTGTGCTAGGGTGAAACCGTCGTTTGAGTGTTCATTGTTCATGGTAGAGTAAGGATACACTAAACATTAAGTTCTTTTAAGGGTTATTCATTAAGTTTTCTTTGTAAAATCTCTAGAGATTTAATAAGAAATGTTAGAATTCTTGAATCTACCGTGGACGTAAGTAATTGATCAAACCACGTAAGTAATTATGTTGTACTTTTTATATTCTTATTATTTTACTTAATATATAAATTACTCCATTATACAAAAAAATTAAGATTTAAAATTAAACATAAAATTCTTTACTTTAACTCAATTTCACGAAAAAAAAAATAACTACTCCTCCCTCGACACCATTCATGTGTTACTACTAAAGCTTCGACAACTAGCTGAACTTGTTACTAACTCAACAAAATCACTCAGTTAAACTTCTACTGTTCTGCAACTACATTCAAAATAAATGCAGTGAAAGGGGATAATTGCTGATTAAATTAAGTCTTACGCAGTCAAAATAAACATAAAATCCTTGTTGATTAGTTCACGAGGAAATGCTTAATTCACTGGAATAAGAGCAGAAGGATTCTATAAAAACTAGTTGTAAAACCAACAAAACATACCACCACATCATCTAGAAAGAGAAACGACTGGTAATCAATAACAAGAGAAAAGACTTGGAAAGCAATCGAGAATGCCCGAATGGCAAAGGTATAGAGACAGGCCCTGAGAACTCTCCTGGACCCACAATCTTCAAATTCGAGCCAAAAAGTATATTGCACTCAATCAAGAATGACACAGTGCAAAAAGGCCGAAGAAAGTCATGGGGGAATGCAATCTCCTTCATCATAAATATTCACAATACAGCAGTTGGGTATGCAACTAGGAGGCAAAATGTGCCACCTGACCATCCTCTTGATCATTTGCTTGAACATCGGAGGCAGAGGATCAACTTCTTCATCTCTAATAATGCCAGGGGAGTCCCCATTTTTGTCCTGGAAAGTCACAAAATGTAAAATGAACAAAGACGTCCTTTACCACACATTCATTATTCTCGGTTCTGAATATGTACGTTCTATAAAAGCATTCAAATGAAGAACGTGAACAACATAAGCCAAAAACTAAAAAAAAAATACATAGCAATAGCAAATACTTGCAGAATCTCCTAAAAATCCCAAACGTTAGAATAAACACAGGGAAGCTTTTCTCCATACCTCTAAGCTGCTGCTTTTGGCCCATACGCCGTAAATTTTAGACAAATTCAACAATTTTCTTCTGCTCCTCAGCATTAAAAACCTCTGTGTGAAGCTCAATCCCTGGAAGCACATTTGTTGCTTTCCCATCGATCCTCTCAACAAAGTCCTCTCTCCTGCCAACTTGTGAAAATCTCATCTGTTGCTTTTGCTCCTCCGACAACCCCATTGTCAACTTTGGGGAACTACCACTAAGCCCATCATTCAACGGTATTTCAGAATCAGTATGTACAAAAGCATGATGTTGGCTGTTAACTGAAGCAGGAGAAGGATTAGAATTATATCCTTTTCACCATGATGAACGAACGGACTCGGGGATTTGGACAGAGATAGCAGATGTGCTTTCCTGCTGATGGGATCTCTTACTTACAGATTCTGAATTATATTGCAATGTAGACAAGACCGAGGCATCTATTGACAAATGTTCAGACGGTGCATTTGTGTTACCTTTCAATAATGATATGTTACCCATGTTTTCTGCAACTAAATCAAATAGCATAAGAAAAAAATTCCTCAAAGCCATTTCTCACTACATGTGAACAACAAAACAATTTAAAAATCTCCAGAAAGGGTTAAAGATCTGCAGCAAGCAACTGAAACAGAGCCACAGAATAATGCAAACAGAAAAAATATAACTGTAAAGACAGAAGTTTAGAAGCAGAACACAATTCAATGTTCCAAGCGCACACACACACATATACACTTCACTGCAATCGTATTCCATTACAAGCCAATTCTTGATGTGTATGAAGTAAAATAAATGGTCTCCTATACATGCCAAATAAATGGTGTGTTGTGCAATCATCAAGAGTGAGTGTTGTTCAATGTCTAATATAATGTGCACTGTTCAGAAGTTGTAGAGTCTGTCAAGTGGTGCTCAAAAGTGTGGCAGCATGCAAAGTGGTGCAAGAGGTCAAGTACTTGTAAAGCAGTGCAAGGGATGTTGTTTGAATTTAAATATTTTATTATGTAAATTAAAAATCAGATTTGGGATCCGTCTTACCAAATAAAAGGCAACTCAAATCCTCCTCTAGGGCGTCCAAGCAATAACATTGTAAAATGAAAGCTTGTTTCTACTCTTATAAAAACTCTATGGTGAAATAAAAAGCACAGATTCTAGCACTCTTAACTCTTGCAACTCTTATTTAAGTTAATTTACATGCTTTAGTTTATCTCTTGTATTATGCAGATACTTTATTTGTTTGCCTTTATTACTTTCTTTGGTTTTAATTTATTATTTTCTTCTCTCGTATTATATACATACTTTATTTGTTTACCTTTGTTACTTTCTTTGTGTTTGTTTATTAGCTCTTTTATTCTGTGTCATGTATTGTATTTGAATTGTCTGGGTAAGTTTGGTATTCAAAGAGGTGTTTTGAGACTGATAATAAATTATAAACCACTAAATAATATTTTAAGATGAATTCGATATCCAATCCCTAATAAAAGAGATCTCTTAAAAAAAAATTCTATGCAACTAAAGTATTTTTAAATTTTGACATGAAAAACAAATATGACAAATCCAATAGTCGAAAAAGACTGTTATAAAAATAATATTAGTAGAAATAACATCAATAATAATGATAATAATAATAAATAAAAAAACCAAAACCATCACCATCAATGTAGAAAATAATATAATTTTATTTCGTTGATAAATGATAATACAAGGCTTTTGTTCGTATCATGGAATCATCTTATTGATTACAGAATAAAAGAAGAATGGTAAAAAAATTCTCACTGCCTTGATCCTATTCTAGTGAACCTCACTCGGTTCCCAGAATTTGAGCTACCCAGTGGAGGGAAATCGTCTTTCTCTATGGTGAAGGAAGCTTCAGTATCAGCCGAAGGGAGTTTGTGATTTTGGTGCTGGTTTTGTAGGAATGAAGAACTAGCAGCAGGATTCTGGACAAGAGGCTTTTGATGACCGTTCTGTTGGGTTGGTGACTTCTTTATGGGAGAATAAACTAACGGCTTGATTCCCAGCAGCTCAGGGTCAGGTGAAAACTTGTATGGTAGTTTGCTATCATCCATCTTTCTGAAAGTAATGGAAATCCTGCAATATTTGAAGCATATAAGAAAGACTCGGAACGGAAATGAAAAAGGTGAGAAGATTTGAATTTCAATTGCAGGAAGGATAAAATACCTTTTCGCTGGGACTGCTGGAACACAGTGCTTAGCAACATCAGCTCCATTACCACTTAGAATAAGCACCGATCTGCAGAACATAGACAGCAACAAGTTAAAAGCTTAATTGAACTGACATTTCATATTATTTTTCGCTGAAAGAAAACATAGATTATCTGTCAATTTCTCAATTAAAAATAAGCACCAAGCATCGCCTAAAATGGCCATCACATGATCATAAAACTATAAGCTCACATCTATGTCCATGATTAATAATATTCACCAATTAAATTGCTACTAAAACAATTTCATTTTAATGTTGGTAAACCTTCTAATTTCTTGGGCCATTCATACATTACTACTGAAGCTCAACAACTGGCAGCCCTTGTTATTAACTCAACAAAACCACTCCATTAAATGTCCTACAGTTCTGCAACTACATTCAAAAGTAAATGCTGTGAAAACGGCTAGCTGCTGGTTAAAAAAAGTGTTATCCAGTAAAAATAAACAAAGGGCAGAGAGATTCTACTAAAAATAGATGTAAAAACCAACAAAACATGCAACCACCTAGAGAGAGAAACGACTGGTAATCAATAACAAGAGAAAAGACTTGGAAAGCAATCAAGCATACCCGACTGGCAAAGGTATAGAGACAGGCCCCGAGAACTCTCCTGGACCCACAATCTTCAAATTCGAGCCAAAAAGTATATTGCACTCTGTCAAGAATGACACGGTGCAAAAAGGCCGAAGGAAGTCATGGTGGTCGATGTGAGGGGGAATGCAATCTCCTTCATCATAAATATTCACAATACAGCTGTTGGGTATGCAACTAGGAGGCAAAATGTGCCACCTGACCATCCTCTTGATCATTTGCTTGAACATCGGAGGCAGAGGATCAACTTCTTCATCTCTAATAATGCCAGGGGGGTTCCCATTTTTGTCCTGGAAAGTCACAAATGTAAAATCAACAAAGAAGGTTAACATTTATGAACAAGATAGTAAAATGATAGAGTTGAGAACTTACCACAGCATAGTTGTAACAGCAGCCGAATTGCATTGTGACACGTCCTTTACCACGCATCCATTTTCTCGGTTCTGAATATGTACGTTCTGTAAAAGCATCAAATGAAAAATGAGAATAAGATATGCATGAAAATCTGATTTTCTTCATATTATTAAATAATTCAAATAATATTCATGCCTGAAACTCAAATGAGATAAAGGAACCTTAAAATCAAACACTAAGAAAACATAACAATAGCTAATACTTGTGGATTCTCCTAAAATATTCATGAAATTAGAATAGATACACAGAAGCTTGTATACATACCTCTAAGCTGCCCCTTTTGGCCCATACGCCGTAAATTGTAGACGCATTCAACAATTTTCTTCTGCTCCTCGGCATTAAAAATCTTTGTGTGAAGCTCAAGTCCTTGAAGCACATTTGTTGCTTTCCCATCAATCCTCTCAATATGAACAAAGTCCGTTTTTCTGCCAACTTGTGAAAACCTAATCCGCTCTTTTTGCTCCTCTGACAATCCATTGTCAACTGTGGAGGAACCGCCACTAAGCCCACCGTTCAATGGTATTTCCGAATCAGCAGGTGAAAAAGAAGGATTAGAATTATATCCTTTTTGCCATGATGAGTGAACAGATTCAGGGGCCTGGACAGAGATCGCAGATGTGCTCTCTCGCTGAAGGCACCTCTTACTCATAGAATCTGAATTAGTTTGTGATGTAGACAAGCCTGAGGCATGTAATGACAAGTGTTCAGATGATGCATCCCCGAGCGACAATGATATGTTACCCAATTTTTCTGCAACACATTAAAACTGCATAAGAAAATTTTCAAAGAAAATTTATCTTCTTAGTACATTTGAACAACAGACAATTTAAATATTCAAAATACTCATAAGTCAAACAAATTAAAATTATTATACGGCAAAACTTTGGAAAATTAAGAAGTAAAACTGTGGGAAAACAAATAAAATTATAATACGGCAATCCTGTTCCATTAATACCCAATTTTAAATTAAACCCTAGAAAGCAAAACCAAGTACTAGAATTTGAAGCAAACCCTAAAAAGCAAAACCCTCGTACAAGAATTTGAAGCAAAACCGTAATAAGCAAAACCCTTGTACAAGAATTTGAAGGATCTCGGCAGAATTTAACTCTTAACAAACTCAACAGCAGTTATCTCTATTCTCTACAAAGAGAGGGAAAAAAAATCCCCCAAGAATCAACGGTCAACGTGAAGACTGAAGAATAAAATAACAACTCTTTCACACCAAAAAAAAAACCCAAAATACAAAGAAATCAAAACATTCAACGAGAAGCAAGTAAATAAAGAGGGAAAACAAAAAAGAAGAAGAAGGTTTATTAAGTGGGTGTCTTACTATTGAGGCGAAGATTATGAACGCGGCTCTCCAAAAGAGACAGGCAGTGCTGGCAAAATCCTTCAGACAAAACCTCCAAAATCTCTTCACGTTCTAACGTTTTCAACAACCCAATGCAGCCCTTGTCGGCTGCAGACTCCGGGGGCTTTCCGGTCAACTCTCGGCTCATATTATCTGCCATTGATTCTTACTCTGATCGAGAAACAAAATCTAGTTTGTTGAAGAAAAAACAAGTACTGAAGCAGCTGCACTTTCCGAAACTAGAAAGAGAGCAAAATCTAGGGAATTTTTAGGAGTCGAGATTCAATTGGGAGAAAACAAGGACGGTTTTGTACTTGAGACAAACGCGGGATAATTTCCTTCTAAGGGCAAAAACAAAAGTGCTTAGTTTAGTTTTGTTTTCGTATACAACAGAGCCTTTATAATGACAGTGATGGCACCCGCGGTTTTTTCGGTTCAAAGAAACCGAAACTGGTTCGGTTTTCCTGATTTTGAACTAATTGGGCCTTTCTAATATTGTGGGTTTTGATTTAAATTATATAGACTTTTTAATTTTTTTTAAATGTATTAAGCCATTTTGGTATTAAATTTTAAACCTTTTATATATTTACATAATTATCATTTATTTAATTAAAACTAAATTTAAAGTTTTAAATTATTAATAATATCATAATAAATTTATTTATAAATTTAATTTTTAATAAAAAATATTATTTATAACTTTATTTGAAATACACATATGAGGTATTATTTAATAATTAGTATAAATATAAAACAATTATAATAATTCATTATTAATCAATAATCAAATCCAATTTTCCTGTATAGTCCTCGGTGAGATAGATAGACAAAGAGTTTAGGTTATTTTGGACTACTGGTGGGTACAGTTTTTTGTATACGCTCTAGACAATAAGCTACACCTATGACAATTTGTAGTCTCATTCCTCTGCAAGTACTTTGATTCTCTAACTGCAAGACCAAAAAATTATTTGTATCTTATGCAAGATTTTGCTACAAAGCTAATTATCTAAAAGAATTATCAATATAAAGATTACGCTTTGAAAAAAAATTCATTACATAAATATAAAAGAAAAATTTTTAAAACAACTAGAGATGAGTAAATTGCCAATAACAACACAAACAGAAAGGAGTGAGAATGACAACACTTGATACGGTCGGCAATGCACAGGGGTAGCGTGTTTTGGCCGACAACACTTACGACGTATGGTGCTGAATAGGGCATCATATAATTTTTCTAGTTCAATTTTAATTTTATGTAAAATCAAACTACAGTCAGAACTAAATCGTTTGGTTTAATTCAATCTAATTTAATTTTTTTGATTTATAATTATTTTTGTCCACCTTTATTAGATATACATATTGTTCTATATAAATTTATTCATACAAAACCAATACATTAACTAATTGGGTCAAAAAAATAATACACTAAATTCTTTATTTTATTTTTAAACATGTTACATGAATTAATTCATTTGAACTATTTATTATATTTATGTTGCCTTTAAAGATCTTGATTCAAGCCTAACCCACTAAGACGGAGGTCCAAATCTTTGAAAGCCCACCCCAAGGATCCAATCTCACAACCAATCCCCGAACATAGCCCTCTGAGACTTAATTTGCCTAACATCTAAGTTTAATGACATTTGTATGGCCTTAGGCCCAAAAAGATCAAAAGAGCTTGGCTTAATATTAAAAAATAATAAATTATTTAAACACAGTCTTTTCTTAAGAGACAAGAAAGAGACAGAGTAAGCCTATTCAAAATTTATTATTTTTTACAATCCTGTAAGTAAGTTTATTCAAAACTCATTATTTTTTTTTATCATTTTATTTGATTTTATAAAATCTACTATTGATTTAAGCATTGAATGGATATTATTAGAGATAACCAATGACGTAACTTAATTGATTTGTGACTCAAAAGTGAAAAAGTATTTGAGAGTAGATTATATTAAATCAACATTAGGAGAGTTGAATCATTGTTCTTTAATATTAAATTCATCTATCATCGAGAACTCCACTTAAGGGTGGACCCGATTTGATTTGATTTAATTTAATTTTTTGAAAGAAAAAATTGAACTCGATCAAATTAAACCGATTTTTTTTTGTTTGATTTAGTTTAATTTTTTTAATTTTAAAAATTAAATTTTTTTAATTTTTTAAATTTATAAAAAATTATGTATAGTTAAGTATATATTAATATTTTTAATTATTTAATATATGAATGCTACGTGGTAAAAAAAATATAATTTTATTAAAAAAATTAATTTTTTGGTTTGATTTTAATTTAAGAAAAAATTGATTTGGAATTCAACTGGACCGGTCGATTTTTTTTAAATAAAAATTAAACAAATTTTTTATATGAAAAAATAAAATCAAATCGGCTAATTCAATTCAGTTTGATTCAAATTTTAGATTTTTAATTCTATTTACCTACCCTTCTCTACCTATTCTTATTGTCTATCAGTTTATAAAAAATAATTTTAAATAATGTGATGGAATTTCAAATATGAAACGTAAATAATAATATACTAAAGAAGAAACTTTAACTGTTATAATAGAAAAATAAAGAAAATGATTAAAAAATAAATTAAAGTCTCGAGGCAAGGCCTATAAACAACTATATAATTAATTTAATAAGAATATATGTTCAAAGTAAATTATTACATAAGTCATAATATCAGAGGATAATCTTATTTATATATACTTTCTTAAGAAATGCTCAAACAATTAATTATGTCAGAAACACTTCTTAATTTAATACTAGGACTTATATGTAAATTAATATTAGATGATGTTAAGTACAAATATTTTCTTTTTTTCAAAATAAATATTTTAAAATTTTTATTATTTAAAAAAAATATTAACACAATGAGTTTCAAAGATTAAATTCAAAAGTCCTATTTATTGTATAATATTTTTAAAAAGTTGATTCATTAATCATCCAATTTAAAATTAAAACGATAACAGTTTTTTTTCCTCTAAGCAAGAATTTTGCTAGAAACCAATTCTCTCTTATAAAGTTTGAGAGAAAGGTGCATTGTATAGACTTTATTATTAAGATACAATCACAAATATAAAAATAATACAAATAAAAAATTATATAAATTTAAAAAAATAATTTAATAAATTATGCATCTCACCATAATAATACTATCACGTAATTATCTAATTAATTCATTAGTTTCACACAATTTATATTCCATTATAAAATTTTAACACATATCCATAAATTATCTATATAATGAACTATGCAATTTATTAAATCATTTTTTTTTATAAATTTCTGCTAAAATTAAATAAATATAATATTTACACTATATTAAGTTAAAAGTTTTTAACAAATTTTTTTAATAGTAACTAAAAAAAACGTTTTTTAACAAATTTTTAATAAATATTTTTAGTGTAGTCACTTGATTTTTTTTTATATTATCTAATTCTAACAAAATAAAGAATTTTAAATTAATCTGTATTTAACCCTATAAATATCACCCTTTTAACAGCAATTCACTACCAAAATATCCACCTAAACTCTTCTAACACACACACACACTTGCAAGTTTGCAACTCAAACTCCAAATTATTAGAAACACGGAAATGGAGATATCTATACAAACTGTTACTGGATTTCCCCATGTATTACTCAACCCATTACCTCCTTCTTTTCCCGTAATTCTCTCTTTGTCTTCCTCCCCATTTACTACAAGAGCCAGCAGCAGTAGCAGTTCTGCAAATGCAACGGCATCAGCAACAAGAGTTGTTGTCAAAAAACACACTCACACTGAACCAGCACAGCCACCACCACCATCAGCTGCTAAAGTAACAGTCTCAGCTCGAGTAAAGCGCCAGCCCAGTCCGTACTTGGCTAGAAAATCTGCCATTCTTGAAGTTCAACAATCACCTGACTTGAATTCCTCCCTTGAAAGGTCGTCTTCTGTTCTTTCAATCAATTCCCATTTTTTTCTTTTGCTTATTTTCCTTTTTCATTAATTATATTTTTGGTTGATTCATGAATCTTGAATTGATTCTCATCTGGGTTTTTTTTTTATTCTTTTATTAATTTAATAACAAAGTTGGGATTCTCTTTTTAAAATTTCTTTTTCTTTTTTTTGGGTTTGCATATGGTTGGAAGCTTTGTGTTTGTTTATTTCATGTTCCTACATTTTGTGGCTCTGTTTTTGGATGCTGACTTTATTGCAATTTACATGTTGACTGAATTTCTTTTAGAAAGAACTTTATCCTTTTAAATGTTCTATACTACGTTGTTTTGGGCATAAAGCAATTTCTATGTTTTATTTGAAGTTCTAAAGTAGTCGAAGCATAAAAGTTTCTGCAGCTTTTTGGGGTTTGGATGGCTTTGCAATGAACACGTTGGCTAGCAATATGGTTTTGAATAAGATAGAGATATAATGATGGTAATTTCGTCGAGTATGTCTGCTTTCTTGGCATCAATTTTCATTAGAGAGTTACGCTCTCCAAATACATGATTACATGAACAAATTCTGGTTTTCTTTACCCTAAAGTTCTATTGTAATTTGTTTGGTCATAAAATGTTTTCTTGACTACTTTGTCTTGAAGTTATGTTGTCATGGAGACTAATATTTAGTTGAATTAGCTGACTGTTACAAGATAAATCTGCTTCTTTACAGATTAGGAGGGATTTTGAAGGTGCAGGACTTGAATGCTATTTTGCGGCATTTTGGGGAGCTGGGCAGATGGCAGGATCTTTCGCAGGTCCCACTACAGGAGAATTATTTGCTTTACCTTTTATTTATTCATTTTTTAAAACTTTGAAATGTCTCACCGTGGATATATTTGATGGTTAAAACTGTAGATATATTTTTTTAAATTTTTTTTACATTTTGTTTTTCAAGAGGATGCTCCTTCCCTGCAGTTTTATTATCAATTGAGTTTGCTTATTGGTTAATTTTATGTGGTTTTATTTTTTTAACAATGTTCTTTTCAATTTCCATTTTGTTCTTGACTAATTGTTCTATCTTCCATGAAGAGACCATTTAGGTAGAATGAAAGCTGTTTCTGTTTCTATACAAATCTCTTTGTTGTTGATTTGAAAAGATGTTGAACCTCCAATATAAAAGAAATTTGCTGAATATGACCTGGGCAATTTTTTTTCTCCTTTTTATTTTTCATCTTCGATATCGATTTATCTCCTTTTTCTGAGTGTGTTTGTTGGAGAATCAGCATTTGTACAAAGTCCATATTTGTTCATTTCTTTACCACAAATAAGTTTTTTCAGCATTAGTATACAAAAATTACTATGTAAAGTTGGTCTTGTTTTTGCTTGAACTTGTTCTAATTATAGGGAACACATATTATCGTCACTAGTAAGAATCAATTGTTTGCAGTGTCAAAAATAACTCAAAAATTGCTGTATAAAATGGCTGGGGTCCCTGGCCTTGTGATCTCTCTCTATTATATAATCTGTACAAAAGAGTTCCGTACATGGAAAAATGCTAAATTATCTCCTTATTCTGAGGAGTAAATTAAGGAAATACATAGAAATCAAAATGGACAGTAAAGCTGTCCATTGATAAATATAGAGAGCAAAGTTGTCTATTGACAGCTGTCCATTGACAAATATGGAGAGCAAAGCTGTCTATTGACAGCCTCCCTCAAATTGATGCGGGTTGATCAACAAGCATCAATTTGCTACTTAGGAAGCAATGTCGATGACGAGTGAGAGCCTTGGTGAAGATATCAGCAATTTGTAGTTCAGTGGAAATATGTGGAAGAGTGGTAACACGAACTTCAAAGGCTTCACGGATAGAATGACAGTCGACTTCAATATGCTTTGTGCGCTCATGATAGACAGGATTGGCCGGGATCTGAATAGCACTTGTATTATTGGCATGTAAAGGTGTAGGATTGTTCTCAGAGAAGTCTATCTCACCAAGCAAACCTCAAAGCCAAATAATTTCGGAACAAGCAAGAGACATCGCTCGGTACTCAGATTCTGTAGATGACTTAAAAACTCTGTCTTGCTTCTTACTCTTCTAGGAGATCAATGCATCGCCTAAGAACACGCACTAACTAGTGATGGAGCGACGTGTATCAGCACAACCAGCCTAATTAGCATCACTATAAGCAATAAGACGAGGAGAATTGTCTGCGGGAAAGAATAAGCCACGGGCAGAAGTGCCCTGAACATAGCGTATGATCCTACGAACAGCAGCCAAATGAAGATGACGAGGAGTCTGAAGAAACTGGCTGACTTGTTGTACAGCAAAAGAAATATCTGGTCTAGTGATGGTGAGATAGACAAGGCTACCCACCAATTTCCGATATAAACTGGGATCAACAAGTAAGTCACCCTCCTCTTTGCGAAGCTTGACATTTAATTCCATGGGAGTATCAACAGAGGTAGCTTCCTGCAATCCAGCTGTAGCCACCAAATCACTAGCATATTTATGTTGATTGAGTGAAATACCAGAGTGACTACGATGCACCTCAAGACCAAGAAAATACGTGAGAGACCCAAGATCTTTCATATGAAAGGATTTTGAGAGATGGGTCTTGAGCTGGACAAGTAAAGCAGAATCAGAACCAGTGATCACAATATCATCAACATAAACCAAAAGGACAACAATACCCATGTCTGATTTCCGGAGAAACAATGAAGTGTCATACTTGCTCTGCTTGAAGGAAAATTGTAATAAAGTGGTTCGAAATTTATCAAACCAGGCCCGCAGAGCTTGTTTGAGACCATAAAGAGAGCGACGAAGTTTACACACATTGGAGGTCGGAGAGGAAAATAATCCCAGGGGTGGCTTCATATAAATACACTTTTTTATAACCCCGTGAAGGAAAGCATTCTTAACATCCATCTAATGTAGTGGCCAATCATTGGAAGCAGCAATAGCTAGGATCGTACGAACAGTGGTCATCTTAGCCACATGAGCAAAGGTCTCCTCATAATTAACACCATATTCCTGATTGTTCCCAAGAACAACAAGCCGAGTTTTATAACGATCTAAACTTTCATCAGAGCGAACCTTAACGGAGTAAACCCATTTGCATCCCAGAGGAACTATAGTGGAAGGACAAGGCTCAATGTCCCAGGTGTGATTGGCCTCTAGAGCTGCAATTTCTTCCTGTATAGCCTGTCGCCAACAGTCATGCTTGACAACATGTGAGTAGCATGTGAGAATATCAAAATTGGACGATGCAGCAGTAAGAGCTGAAATAGAATTGCCAGAAAAAAACCCATACCTATCCGGGGGTACAGACACTCGAGAAGAGCGACGTACCAAAGGCTCTGGAGGTGCTGTAACTGACTGATTCTGGTGCATGTTAGGATCAGATATCGGGTGAGCCACCGGAAGAGACCGTGGGTGAGATCGTCTCGTATACACCATACCTGGTTTAAAGCGAGAACTGACTTGATAAAGATCTAAGAACTGCTTCTCAAAGGAGGGCACAGATGACACAGGAAAGAAATGTTGATTTTCAAAGAAAATAACATTCCTAGAAATACGTGTACGATGTAATGTAGGATCATAGCAAACAAATCCCTTTTGACACACATTATATCCTAAGAATGCACATCTAACAGATTGAGCAGATAATTTATGTCGCTCATGAGGAGGTAAATGAACAAAACATACACAACCAAAGATACGAAGATTATCATAACTAAGTTGCTTAGCAAATAAGCAGAAATAGGGAGACTCCATGTGTAAAACTTTGAAAGGTAAACGATTAATCAAGTGAGTAGCAGTCTTTAGAGCCTCAACCCAAAACATGGATGGAACAGAAGATTCTAACAAAAGAGTACGTACCACATCAAGAAGATGACGATTTTTGTGTTTAGCTACTCCATTTTGTTGGGGAGTAACAGGACATGAACGTTGATGGATAATACCTTTAGAAGCCAAGAATGTCTGAAACTCAATAGACAAATATTCACCACTAGAATCTGTGCGTAATGTCTTAATATTCGCAGAAAATTGATTTTCAACATACGCTAAAAACTCAGTGAAAGTACGAAAAACCTCAGATTTAGAACGAAGAAAATAAACCCAAGTGAATTTGCTATGATCATCAATGAAAGTCACATAGTATTTAAAATTTTCATGTGAACTAACCAGGGAAGGTCCCCAAACATCACTATGGATAAGATCAAAGCAGTGAGAAGCTTACTAGCATGCAAAGGAAATGGAAGAGTTTTGCTTTTACCAAGTTTACAAGAATCGCACTCAAGAGATAAAGAAGAACGTTCTTTATTACCAAGAAAGCCGGAGTTCAATACATGAGATAAGATGTGAGTATTGGGTGACCTAAACGACGATGCCACACCATACTCAGATTAGGAACATTATTACAAGCAAAAGACGTAATAGAAGGAACTGAAGAAAGTGCTGGAACAGGTAAAAATAGTGGAAACAATCGCCCCACTTTAGGTCCCTTTGCGATTGGCTCCCCCGTTACCTGATCCTGCACAACACAACCATCACTAGAAAAATTAACAGCACAATTGTTATCAACTAATTGACTAACAGAAATAAGATTCGTGAAAAGCTGAGGAGCAAGAAACACATCAGTAAATGTAGAAGAGGCATTTCCGAACGATTCTGGGGGCGGATACGACATTCTTTGATAATATGACCATTTTTCTTGCAATAGGAACAATATTTTTTAGGACAATTGGCAGCAATATGCCCATATTCTTTGCAACAAAAACATTGCAGATTTTTAGAAGTCACAGGTGGTCCACGTCCTTGGGCAGCATAAGCCATAGTTGTTGTCTCGGAACTACCATGAGATTGCTCCAGAATAACTTGAGTACTAAGACGTTGTTCTTCGCGAAGTAACTCACCAAAACAAATATCAAGAGAGGGAACGGGAGATCTGTTCAGCAGAGAGGAGCGAATTAATTCATATTCCGGGCGTAGTTTCATAAGAAATTGATTACGCTAGCTAGTATTGTGAAGATTCTGAATAGTCTTAAGAGCAGCAACAAGAACATCTGCTGTAACCAAATCAGTATATTCATGCCAGAGAGTCAAAAATGCCGAGTAGTAGTCTTGGATGGAAAGACTACCATGTTGAAACATGGCAATCGCATGTTCCAACTGAAAGCGACGAGCATCATTATCTTGATGATAAACTCTCTTCAAATAATTCCACATGGATTGAGCGGCGCGGTGAGCCCGCAAGTTGGTGACAATATGTGGCTCCACCGAACCAAGAAGCCAAGACATTATTTGAGCATCAAGCACAGCCCAAGAAGGAGAAGACACAACATCTTTGGATTTGGCATTGTCGGATGTTGGTGCAACATCCGTGCCATCAATATGGCCCCAAAGGTCTTTTCCCTTGAAAAAAAATTCAAACTGAAAAGCCCAAGTAGAGTAATTTTTGCCTGTAAACTTGACACAAATGGGTGCAGAGTCCATTGAAATAAATGGAACCCGAGACAACGCAAAAAAAATTATCCAAGAAAATAAAGAAACTGAAACAAGGACCTTAAATAGAGTTTGCCGAAGAACACCACTCCAGAAAAAATGCCCAGAAACTGAAAACGAAGATTCCTAGAAAATGAAAACGAAAATGCCCAGAAACTGAAAAATGCTGAAAACAATAATGCTCAGAAACTGAAAAACTGAAAACGAAAATGCTCTGATACCATGTCAAAAATAACTAAAAAATTGCTGTATAAAATGGCTGAGGTCCTTGGCCTTGTGATTTCTCTCTATTATATAATCTGTACAAAAGAGTTCTATACATAGAAAAATGCTAAATTATCTCCTTATTCCGAGGAGTAAATTAAGGAAATACATAGAAATCAATATGGACAGCAAAGCTGTCTATTGATAAATATGGAGAGCAAAGCTGTCTATTGACAGCTGTCCATTGACAAATATGGAGAGCAAAGCTGTCTATTGACATGCAGTCCACCATAGGTATCATTTTTTATAATTTATGGCTTGTTACAATGGCATCTACAAATTTATGGCTTGTTATTGCACAATACATCCTGAAATGTTGATCATTATTAATCTAATTTATAAAATATGCTTGATATTTACTGCAGCTTTTTGAGTGGATGCAACGGCATGGAAAAACTAGTGAATCTTCTTATAGCAGTTACATCAAGTTTCTTGGGAAAAGCCCCAACCCCCTGAAGGCACTGGAAATTTACAACAGCATTACAGACGAATCTGCCAAAATTAATGTCTTCATATGTAATTCGATTCTTAGTTGTCTGGTGAAGAATCGAAAATTTGACAGCAGTATCAAACTTTTTAATAAAATGAAGCAGAATGGCCTAATTCCAGATGCTGTTACTTATAATACGGTATACCAGCATTATATAATTTTGATTTATTTGGCTCTTGATGATATAAAACTTCAGGGACTGCAATCAGCAAGATAATAAAAGTTTACCTTTGTATATGACACTTTGTGTCAGCAGTTGATGTGTGGGTTCTGCACATTCCTTGAATGGCAGTTGTGACTGACAACCATGTTGACCCAAGTGAAAGAGTCAGCTTTTATACGTTGTTAATGTTCTTTTTCTTTTTTGATAGTTATAAAACCCATATCTCATGAATTTGTTTTGCTGTTTAATTTTCAAAGAGGCATCTGCAAATGCCTAGATTAAGAAGGATGTAATATAGATTCATAAGAAAAAATGTATAGCTATTGAATAGCATCAAACTATGTTAGAATGCTTTGCCAACACCTTTGTATTAAAGTGCAAGACTGTGATTGGAATTTTAGATCAATGACAGTATGATTAAAATCTAATTACTGTTTGATTAGGATATCCATGTTGTTAATAGGAAGGTGGGAGATATTGTCCCAGACATGTTGTTTAATCTGTTAATTCACTTCAAGTATCTTCATATGCTATTGTTTTTTGTCATCTGCAGCTGCTTTCAGGCTGCATTAAGGTTAAAAATGGCTATTCTCAAGCATTAGAACTGGTTCAGGAGCTCAAGTATAATGCGTTGCAGATGGACAGTGTGATGTATGGGATACTTTTGGCCGTTTGTGCTTCCAATAATCTATGTGAAGAAGCTCAAAGCTATTTTGACCTGATGAAAGATGAAGGCCATTCGCCTAATGTATATCACTATAGCTCTTTGCTGAATGCTTACTCTTCAGCTGGAGACTACGAAAAGGCTGATGAATTGGTTCAAGATATGAAATCTTCAGGGTTAGTACCGAATAAGGTTTGTTTCATATTATCTGGCTATTATATATTTTAGAGGATTTAATTGCGCATTACTTATTGTTGATTTCTGCTTATCTGAAATGCAAAAATGAATAAAAATTGATATGTATGTGAATTTGGTAGAACCAATCTTTATTAATTTTCAAATGAAGCTGTTATGGGAGAAAACCTATGTTCTTCAAAAGTTTAAGCTCTTATGCTACATAACTGTCATGGTCGAGTAAGGCTTCTTCATTCTCATTCTGTCTATGCTTTAATATCAGGCTCATCCATTTTGGTGCAGTAATAAGGCATTAGTAAGATGGTGCTCTAATTTATTATAAAGGGATAATGCCTTAAAGTTAAGGACCTTAAAGATTTTGGATTCATTATATGAACATCAATCTGATCAGGACTTAGAAGAGGTTGTGTGAGAACAAACTTGGAATGTATACCTATTCAGATACTTCTTGGGTAGAAATGAGATAGAGATGTCTATTTAATGTTAATTGTCTTCTTTATTGAGTAGTATATGGTGATACACATAAATTATGCTTGTGGAATGGGTTTGGCAAATAAATTCTCTCTCATAATGCCCATTTTGGGAATATCAAGAGAGCTTACCTATGAAGTTGCTGGAATTCTTGCTGCAGGTCATCTGTTTTCTTTGAAGATGTTTTTCTATTTATACTTTTGGTTGATGTCTCTTGTCCTTTTGTTTTACGCTGCAAGAGATTAATGTTGAGGAATGAATCATTGCATAGTGAATTTATCTTTTATGTATCATCATGGTAAACTGGTTCAAAGTGCACATAAAGGAATTGTTTTCTTGTTATCTTTTTCTTTTTATCCATAGAGCTTCGATCATTTGCTTAACTTGTACAGCCGTAAATACATGAATTCAGCAATTATATTTAATGTGCTTTTCTTCTATTTTCGGTTTGGGGTTAAATTGCTTTAAAACTATGGTGACAATGTTTTTTAATTTCATCTGCAATTGCTTGCAGGTAATACTGACTACTTTACTGAAGGTATATGTCAGAGGAGGTTTGCTGGAAAAATCAAGGGAATTATTAGCTGAACTGGATGCTATAGGCTATGCTGAAGATGAGGTATGCTGCTGCATTTGCTGCTGCATTTTATCTTTCATATTTATTGATTAAACATCATACTGGTGACATGATATTTGCTTTAAAGAATGAGCTTCCTATTAGGTGCTGCTTGTTGATCCTCAGGATCATAACAATTCGATAAGGATATGGGGAATTCACACTTAAAAAGAGCTTAACTAATTGGATTTGGGGTTCAACATGTTAAAAAATTTATGCTTCTCTTCTGCATTACTAAGCTTTATTATTTTATTGTTTGTTCATCATGAATCGGTTTCATGATCTTAAGTAGCAAAACTATAATAGAAAACTAAACCCCTGTATAATAATAAGAAAAAAGGAAGTTGCAAAAGCAGATAAGCTTCTTGTGGGTCATTAATTATCAGAACTCCTAAATTACTTCAAGAATGATGCTCTTTTTTGAGGTTTTTGAGCAAGAAGCACACTAACCTTATAAAATATCAACTTAATTCTCACTGCCAAGTGGTAATTTATATATCATAAATTGTAACTTGATTTGTTTATAATGACTTGGATTGCAGCTTTGTAGGTACACAATAATCTATCTATACCAGATAATGTTGGCTGGGTTCTGATGTGTTCTATCATATCATGTACATATTAATTTTATGCATTTGACAGGTATATTTTTTTTCTTCACAAATATACTTCTGTAGCTTACTTTATATCATTTTGCAGATGCCATATTGTTTATTGATGGATGGTCTTTCTAAGGCTGGTCATTTAGATGAAGCAAGAGCAATTTTCAAAGAATTGGTGGAAAAGGGCATTAAATCTGGTAGTTGCCTATTGTATCATGAGCCTTCTATCAAGCTCTCAAATTTCAATCATGTGTCAATGTCTTAAATTTCAAACCATTTATCCTATCTTTGGTGACAAATGCAGTTAGCTGTTTGCGTCAATTTTATTTCCATGCCAATAAAACAAGTATTACTTCTGAAATTAAGTTTGACATTTATCTAAAATCCGGAAGAAAGAGAAAATTAGTTGAATTTTAGTTATATAGCTATATTTTCATCTTAAAAGTTATGGTTTCTTATTAATTCAGACTTAAATTACATGCTAATGCCGGGGAAAAACTTTTATCTTTATGTTCGCTGGACCTTATGTAAAACTCCCTATTTGCCTTTTCCTAGATATTATGGCTGGGGGCAAGACAACATTGCTACACTGGAGGGTATAGCCTGTATAGTTGATTATTTCAAGGTGTCCTTATGATTTGAATTCAGAATAGAGTGACTTAGTGTGCTCTCTGCATGTGTTAGCTTTGCTATGAGTTGAAGAATCTGTGTTGAAGTTGAAGTTATACATGTATATTTACTAGATGAATTTTTCTCCCCACTTGCAGATGGCTATGCCCATAGTATCATGATTTCAGCATTCTGCCGACGTGGGCGTTTTGAAGAGGCAAAGGAGTTGGCCAGGGATTTTGAAGCCAAATATGACAAATATGACGTTGTTCTGTTAAATACAATGCTCTGTGCCTACTGCAGAGCAGGTGATATGGAGAGTGTAATGCAAATTATGAAGAAAATGGATGAATTAACAATCAGTCCTGATTTTAATACCTTCCATATTCTAATCAAATATTTCTGCAAGGAGAAGTTGTATATGCTTGCTTATCGGACCATGGTGGACATGCATGGTAAAGGCCACCAATCAGAAGAGGTATCTAAATTTTAATTTAATTCTTGACAAGGGAATTTAAATCATGATAATAGTTGTACACAGATTGTTAGGTTTCTAGTCTGTACATATTACTGTGTTGTTAAAGGTGCAACTTAGAGAGTCACGTTTGAAATCTTGAACAGCTCCATTAATGAGAAATGCCTTAGTGTGTGTTGTATACAATAGATCTTCTATACTTTGACTTTTATTGGATGGTACTTAAAGACTTCAATTAATTTTTATTCCTCTTATTTGAACATAATGTTGTGAGCTTCCTGGAACATAATTTGTGTTAATAATTATTGAAAATGAGCTGCAGATTACAAAGTTTTAGGTTGAGGACTACTGTTCAAAGGCTTACTGCATCTACATTGTTGTACAGGAACTCTGTTCGTCCTTAATTTTCCATCTTGGTAAAATGAGAGCCCATTCAGAGGCACTCACTGTCTATAATATGTTGAGATATAGCAAAAGAACAATGTGCAAGGCCATTCATGAGAAAATTCTGCATATTCTAATATCTGGAAAGCTTCTCAAGGATGCTTATATAGTAGTTAAGGTATGCTATTTTGTTTTACATTTTCTTAGATTTATTTTTCTTGTGTCTTATTGTTCCTTTTCCACTTTATTTCCTTTTCAGGATAATTCAGAGTCAATTTCTCATCCTGCTATTAAGAAGTTTGCATCTGCATTTATAAGGTTGGGTAATATTAACTTGCTCAATGATGTAATGAAGGTCATCCATGGTTCTGGCTACAAGATTGATCAGGTAAGAAATAAAGGGTTATGTAAATTGCTTCAGAAAGTTTACTTCCCGTCCCACTTTAGTGGCCTTTCTACACACACAGCCACATATGTAGAAGTAACTAAGGGTTGGATACAAAGCCTTTTAGTTAGCTAAATGTTTCCTTTTCGTGATGTGTTTCATTCCCTCCTGAAAATTCAGCTTTTGATCTGATTGACTACTGAGTTGAAATTTCTCTTATAACTATGAAATGCAACTTTTTTAGGGTCTGTTGGCATGGCCTTATATCTGCATTCACTTATTGACCCACGCAGACTCACGCTTAGACATGCCATAGGAATCTTTTCACACAAACAAGCAGACACTATTGCAAATTAGACCTTTTGATCCTGGATTCATATTACTGCATTTTTGTTAATTCTTTTTCATTTTGTTTTGTTATCTATGTCAGGGAATTTTCCATATGGCCATATCACGCTATATTGCCGAACCTGAGAAGAAGGAATTGCTCCTTCAATTGCTAGAATGGATGACAGGTCAAGGTTATGTTGTTGATTCATCATCAAGAAACATGATTCTCAAAAACTCACACTTATTTGGACGACAGCTTATTGCTGAGATATTGTCCAGGCAACATATAGTAGCAAAATCATCGAGATCTTGAAAAGGATGAACAAGTTTGTATCAAGGAATTCCAGGTAAAGAAATAATATTACTTTACCTTCCCATACTATAAACCAACAGTTTGTGCTCATCCGGTCGCATGTATGTCACTGCTGATTAATATATGCTTTAATTTCAATTATTCTGCCTGTAGTTTGATGTATCGGAACCTGTAATTTTACAGTGAGGATCTGTTTAAACAAGATACTGAAAACGTTATAAATTATAAATGTAGTCAATATATGATATTTGTTTATCAAAATAACTGAAAAAAGCCCCAGTTACTGCTAAGTTGTTGACAATACACAGTAGTCAAGACAATGTTTTCGGATAATACATAAATTACAAAGATTGATAAAGCAAATATTCCATTAGCATGGTCGTTTCCACTAGGGGTGGGCAAAATCGGTTCGGTTTGGTTTTTGGACTGAACCGAAAACTGAACTGGACTGGTTGGTTTTCAAAAATACAACTGAGAACTGAACTGAACTAAACCGTATGGTTTGGTTCTCAGTTTATGTTTTTTTGGCAATTGATGGAATCAAATTGAGCTAACTTTTGGCATTGAATGGTCCAGTTCGGTTCGGTTCTCGGTTTCAGTTCCACTTCTAAGCTGCCACATGTATTTTATAAAAAAATTCGGTTTTGGTTTGGTTCTCAATTTGGAAGTTTAAAACCGAAAACCAAATTGAATTTTTCGGTAATCTAAAATATAAAATCAAAAACCGAACCAGTTGGTTCAATTTGATTGGCCGGTTTTCTGCCCACCCCTAGTTTCCACCTAGTTGAGGTGGTAAGGTCTCTTATAAGTGTACAAGAGGTATTGCACTTGAATCCTACTCATATTGAGCTGGAGAGATTTAGAGTTGGGTTGAGGTGGAATATGGGTATCTGAAAAGAAAAAAGATTACATCATACTATAAATTACTACGGCATATTAAGATGTATTATCTTTTGTGTAAAAAAAGATTAAAGGCAGCATAAAAATAAAGAGAACAAGAAAACTCTAAAGACTACATTTTTACTATATTATGTTATATTGAAATTGTTACATAAGGAGCCTTTATATAGGCTGAAGGTTAACCTATATAAGGAAGCAAAATATAACATATTAATTCAAAATATAAATGGTAATTATAAATATGGTAGGGATTGATTGTCTTGTTTCCCTATATCTTCAACATTTTTATTTTTATTTTTTGAAGAAATTACATGATAAAGCTATTTAGACAATATCGCTTTGGAAAAATGTTTGATCATTGTATCATGTTCAACATTCATTACCCTACAAGCCAACAATGGTGTATTCTTTGTGTTTCCACCATTTCATCTGCTTAAATGGCAAAATAAGCTCCTATTGGGTGAGTAAAACCCCTCTTTAGATGGCCTTGCTGTGTTATCCTTTTACATAGAGAACCTAAAATATGCCATAAATAACTTTTGACTGTTTCTTCCTTCTGCATTAAGAATACATGCTTTAGTGGGGAATGGTGATCCCTTTGAGTAGGGATAAGTGTTTTGCACTCTAGCAATGTATTGCTCTCCTAGCTTCTTTTGAGTGAATTTAATACATTGGTTTAGTGCGGGGAAAAAGAAAATATTTATGCTCAAAGGGGTGCATAACTCCTAGTTTTATGATATAGAATAACGACTTTCTTATCTAAAAGAGATTCTTCTACCAACTGAGAATGGAGGATGCAGTTCATGAGGTAGCTTTGGTAATTTCTTGATGAGATGCAATTCCAAAATATGAAGCATAGTCTCTCTTTAAAGAGTTCTTTCTGTCATCTAAAAGATTACTGGAAGTACTATCAAGCAAATTAAAACTGGATGTGTTGGCTTTATTTTATGGTATATATCTATTTTATTTTTCTCCAGATTCACCAATTTCTCCTTGAAATCATTAATGTATGGATGGTCTATGGCAAGTGGAAACTTGTAATTCCTTCAAGTTAATAGTTTGAAGTAGATGAGTAATTGTTATGCTTATTGCGCACATGTGATGCAAAAATTTCTGCTGGAATGTGGAGTTAGTTATTAGGATGACAAAGATTTGCACAGATAACACACAATTATGCAGTAACTCTCCAAGGCCAAGATCATCATTTCAGTCGATAACTTTGTAGTAAAATCTATGTGTTCACATGGCCAATTTATTACATATCCAATTTGTATGTAAAATTAAGTTTCACTAAAATATTTTAGGCGGAATCTGAGATCTTAATAATTAGATAAGGGGAAAAGAGAGCATAGGACTTTTTCTCAGCTGCCACTAGTCTTGGAGTTGATTGATTCTCATAAAGCATAAATAATTCAGTTTCAATGAGTTCTATTGTACTCACAAAGAGGAACAAGGACTTGTTCTGTCTATGATGGCCCTTTATTTTGAGGGACTTTGCGGGTCCATTTCTTTATTGAAGTATTTGGCATTGTTTGAATTTCAGCCTGTTTAATTAGCTTCCAAGGACAAAAGTAATGCTGTCCTATGTGTCACGACCCGATTTCTCGAAACCGTGCGGCCTTAGACACTTGCTAGTGCTAAGCAGCCTACAAGATTCCAATTAACCAAAGAAAGAGATGAAGAAGAAGCACACCAAGTGTTTGAGAGAATGCTCTCGTATAGAGAATGCTCGTATTTTATTACTAAAGAGAGAATTACAAAGCTATACAATTACAAGCTATGAGTATTTCTACAATTTGGAGGATGGTTTCTCAAATGAGAACACCACCTATTTATAGCTAAAGTTATATATAATGGACGACTAGGATTAACTGCTAGTACTAAGCAGCCTACAAGACCCCAATTAACCAAAGAAAGAGATGAAGAAGAAGCACACCAAGTGTTTGAGAGAATGCTCTCGTATTTTATTACTAAAGAGAGAATTACAAAGCTATACAATTACAAGCTATGAGTATTTCTACAATTTAAAAGGCATATTCCATGAGATATTCTCTTGGTAGTTGGCATCTTTAGAATATTCCTTAGCATATTCTCCTCTTTAGATGTGGATCATTGGATTAGAGTTAATCCTAGCCGTCCATTGTATATAGCTTTAGCTATAAATAGGTGGTGTTCTCATTTGAGAAACCATCCTCCAAATTGTAAGTACTCCCTTGGTGGTCCTGTCGCTCGCCAAATGTTCGAGTCATTGCTTGAGAATATTTGGGGCGTGACATATGATATGGTCAGCTGCTAGCCTTTAATTCAAAGGACTAGTCTCTTAGGTCATAGGTCTTTGGTCTAGGACCATGACATCTTTCCCCAATCAAACACTTGATTTCCTCATCCTGCTTGGCTCTTTCTCTTATGGATCCTATCCTGCTTATCTAGGTGGAAATATGCAAGGCATAGGCCACTCATCATAGGCTGGTTTCTTTTCATTGACATAAAGACTATATCACAAGGTGATATTGTGTACCAATCCATGTGAGCTCATGATCCACCGAATTTCTATGATTCCATCTGGTGTGATATTTTCACCATTGCTAAAAATTCTGAATTTATAAATCTCACTGTGCAACTGTTATATATTTTGTACTTCAAGGAGGTAATGATGGTTTATTATAACACAAATTATTGACATTGGGTGCAGTCACTGCAAGAAAGGATGTCTATATAAGAATGAGATCTGCACATAATTAGATTGATTTTAAATATAGGCTTTCCATCATATGATCATAGGACAATGACTTGGATAATTAAGAATTAGGACAGTGTTACAGGAATTGGAATTGAATCACATAGAGATATACGGAAACCTTATGTATTATTGGGGATATATCATTCGATCCTTGTAACTTTAAGATAGTTTTCAGTGGTTTGAGGCCCAGGGTGATTTGGATTCTACAGGATGGTTATGGTTTCTGTCCGACCATGCGTTCTTTCTTTCAGATCAATATTTGAAACACATTTCCAGACAGCTCTGTTAGCCTTAAAGCCACTTCCTAAAGCAATTTTCCAGACTTGGTCTCCCTTTCACCTTACCTTTTGCCTCCAGGTAACAAAGCCCATACCATTATGAAGAAGATGAAGTGTTCCCGTATCTGTAAAGTGTCATCCTTGAAGCTTCTCTATCTTCCTTATGCAGCTTGAGATTTTCCTCTAGTGTCCATTATCAACCTTCCTTCAGCATGTAAACAGAAATGATTGAGAACTCTCTTGAAATTGGCACATAAAATTTCCTTCTATTCTGATGGAGGCCAAATCTTTTGTCAAATCACTGACCATCTGTACTTGAGCTGCTCAGGTTATGGCAATGAAAGGGGGCTGTATGTTGATCCTATAAGCATTGGCTGCAGCATGTAGTAGTGATCTTGATAATGAAACTCCTTTTCCAGTCTCTGGTTGCTGTTTGATAATAGAATAGCAGCTCCCCCAAAATCAGAACATAGAGTTGCCAATCAGCATGAACATAGTACTACCATTATAACCATTGGGAGTTAAAGCTTCCATGCTGAGACTCCCAGCGCGCCCCCACCCCCCCCCCCCCCACCATGTTGCTTCTGAATCCATTTGTGATCATGGTTGTAATGGATGGAGTAGGACAAAACAGGCTAGAATTTGTTACAAGAATATCAATGCTTTTATGATTTATTTTATGCTTGGAAAAAAAAACCTTTGACAAAATGGAAGAGCACTTGTTCAGTTTCTTTTGGAGCCTGCTTCAAAGTCTCATTAGATGGCAGCTCCTGCATACCTGTTGCTATGCAGGATCATAATCAATGCCTGATCTTTCCAGAACTTTCTCTTGAAAATCAACTCTCTGTATCAAACACATTTTGTAGTTCAAAATGTTCGATGAAATAGGAGAATGGAACTCTCAAGTTATCAGGCTATTGGTAACTGATAAAATCAACAAGGTAAACACCATTGAGTCTGAGAGAATAATGCAGTAATATGAATATCAGAGCACATGCGGCAAAGAAATGGGTGAGACAGATGGGTGTTTTTGCCACTGGTGGTTGAGTTTCGAAGGGAGACCGTCTTCAAAAGCATGAGATAAATATCGTTAGGAGTTTGACTTGATGATTTATTTTATATAACTAAGCAGGTATAAAGGAAGATTTAGAATGCAACTTTTGGTCTGTGTGAGTTTATTTTTGCATAAAAATATACATCTATGTATAAGCATTGTAGTTCTAAAGTTTTGCCTTCGTGTTAGACAAGAAGACAAAAAGTTTTAGGATGCAACTGCTGGTTCTCATTGTCCTCTCCCTCTCACATGGATTGAGGGAAACATCTGCAATAATCATACCCTATTGGTCATCTAAGTTGATTTTGTTTTATTATCTCATTTGGTCAGATTTTTGCTGATTTCTGCAGGCAAGTATAACTTGGTTTGTCTAATCACCAAATATGAATGCACAAACCAGAGACATTCCTGAGCTTGAAACTCTGGTTTTTGCATCAGAACAATGAACTTTTGTATGAAAATAAACTGCAGTATTTTCAAGTGAAAGGTTAAACATTCGGTGGTAATTATGCTGTGTATTTCGGTTGAGAGTTGTATGCAAAATGAATTCAAGTGAATATGTAATCTTTGATGTTTATACTTATATTTACAATTCACTTGCATATTTTGTTTTTAACATTTTATCTAAATTCCTACTTTTGGTCAATTATTATGTCTATTGGATTCGTGGATGAAATTTATTTATAAAATCTGATCCTATATTTAGTTAGAATTTAAATATATATATATATATATATGCATATTTTCATTTTCTAATTAAACATAACATTCTAATTGTTGATAATAATGATTGTATTATGGTAAATAATCATCTTATCAATGAGGTCAATCGTTAATAAGTAAAGGGTTTTTATAGTTTAATCTAGTAGACTAACGAGTCATGCTAATTCAATGCTATTGGATTCGATTATTTTTTATGTAAAGCTTTCACAAATTTTTACTAGTAGGTGATTGGTGAAGATCAGTGATTGTTAAAAGAAAAATAGTAAAAGAATAGATTTTAACTATTCATACTTAATACATAACACGTATATGAAAAGTTTAAGAGAGAAGCAACTCCGTGATAGGCTCCTATTAAATTTTTTACACAGGTTTTTTTTGTTTGGATTTCTGTGAAAAGCAGTTGGTTTTACACATAACAATTATTTGCGAACTTATTAAGAGCAATTCTAGCACTTGGAAATTGCAAGCTGATCACCTTGGACCACGGCTAAGACCTGAAAAATTCATTTTAGTCATTTGTATTGTCAACAACATAGTAATTGATAAAGAACAATAAATGGAACTCTCAAAAAACAAAAGTAACATGATATGGGAAGGTGATTAAACTAAGAATCTCACAATTTTGGTAAATTGTTTCTTTATTATTATTGTTGTTGTTATCGCTATTGAGATTTTAGTAAGATTCATACAAACTTAACTGTTTTATTTTCTCTTTTGATAATTGTATTTACAGAGAGGGGTTTTGGGTAAACTTTAGGGTAGGCTTATAATGACTTCAAAGAATTTTAGTTTGGAGGGAGGCGAAATTCTGCCTTGGAGGGGGTCATTTGGTAAACATTTTAAAAGAAGGGGGTTTAATTACCAATAATTTTAAGTACCGGGGGTTCTCACTAGAAAAGAAATCCTTTTAATCAAACTTCAAAAACCATATTTTGTAATACAAAATTGCATGTAAGTCCCGATTCATCCAAAACATTGCGGCGAGGACTTGGATTGCCCTGCCCTGCCTTCCCCAAAACCCTATATAGTAGCTTCCTCCTAATTTTGATGAATTTCAAATTTAATGAGGTTTATATAAAAAAAATTAGAGTTTATGTATTTTCACTCTAAATAGTTATTATATAAAATTATTTTTATATAGACATTAAACTTCTAGTTTATATAAACAAAATAATATATAATACTATGATTATAATAAAAATACTTGAGAAAACAAGAATACTCTAATTTGTTGATAACTATATTAGAAATTTTTTAATATAGTACTAATTTTAATACGTTCCTTAAACTTAATAGGGAAAAGAGAATTTGAGTTTGTAAACTAATTATAATCAAACAAAAAGTATAAGTATTAAATTAAAATAATTTAATAAATAAATAAAATAAATTAATAATGATAAGATTGGGAGAATTGCAGGAGAGTAACAATGTTGTACAAATACGTTAATGAAGAAATTAAAATAATCATTATAAGTGTAAGTGTATAAAAAAAATTGCAAATAAAGCATGATAAATAAAATGCATAAAAAATTTAAAAAAATACGACCAAAGAAGAAACATAAATAAAGTCTTTATATACTATAAAAAGATCACATAAGTGAATCTGGTGGATTTTTCTTATAAAATAAAATTTTAAAATATTCTCGAATCGAAATAATAAACTTATTAACTTAAAATCTCCCAAAAAAAAAAACAATTTATCGGATTTATAAAAAACTCATAGCACTTGATTTGGAGTTAATATAGAAAATAATAGTAACACTCCCATAGTTTTCTAAATTTCATATAAGCTTCAATATTAACCAAAAGTTTTAGATATGCCTTACACTTATATGAAATTGCAAATATAACCCGTTTTTATTAAAAGTCTTTGATTCCAAATTTTTTCAAAATTGCAAACATGACTTGAAGTTAAGAAAAATTTCAAATAGGACTCAAATTTATCTAAAATTTTAGATCACCACAATAGATTGATGTAGAAGTTCGATTTGTTTGGGATCCAAGAGACAATTTGAGACCAAAATAATCACTAAGAGGGATAGATTGGCGCATAATCAATTGATTGGTAATTGTGGTGTGAGTCAAATCGTCCGTAAAAGGTCTTAACAATCACCTCAGATTTATTCAAAATTGCAAACATGCCTTAGAGTTAAGCAAAAATTCAAATGAGACCCAAATTTATCTAAAATTGTATACCACCACAATAGTTTTTAAAACTTGACAAGAATCCCCTTGGTATTGATTGATTTGTTTGGTATCCAAGAGACAATTTGAGATCAAAATAATTGCCAAGGAGGATAGATTGGCACATGATCAACTGATTGGTCACGGGAGTGGCACGTATAGTCAAAAGGAGGATCGAATAAGCACAATTTTGGTATGGTTGGACATATTGGTGAGAGAGGATTGGAATGGAGTTGGTAGTGTGGCAAAATGCGTGATAGATGATGGTGAGGTGGGTGGCGTTGCTCGCAACATTCAAGGCTTCGATTTGATGTATTCCTGTTCCCAACCGCGACGAGAACAATGGATGACAATTGGCGTTTTCTGAGTTGAATAGTGGTCTCGGTTTCTTGGTTTTGTGACAGTGACTGGCGGTGGGTGGCAAACGGTGACAGTAACAATAGTGGCGATGACATTAGAGAAAGGAGAAAATAAAGATCGAAATTTTTTTACTTATAACTTAAGGTTTGACGGATAACTTAACTTTAATACCATATTAGAAAAACTAGAGTCTCATTATTTCTACTTTAAATAATAATTACACAAGACCGTCTTTATACTCTTAATGTATATAAAAAGAATAACTCATAAAATTACTACTATAATAAGAACACTCTAACAAAAACGAAAATATCTTATTTCGTCAATAGTTAAATAAGAAAATCTTAATATCCTACTAACTTTAATAGCTTATATTTTAACTAAGAATTTGTTTGATAAATATGTGTTGTGACTTTAAAGCTATAACTGTGGAATAGAAGAAGAGGATGTTTGGTGAACACCCAATTATGAGTTGGAAAATTTACCAATTATATAGATATTATATTTTAAATGCACACTAAAAACATTTCTGTACCAAAGGGACTTTAAATTTCAAGAGAGGTCAATGAAATTTTATTTGTCAGTTGTTGTTACTGACACTATGAAGTAATTGGATAGAAGACAAAAGTGCTTTCTTACCTCACTTATAGAATATCTGCGACCTAATTCATCATGTTTTAGGCAAAGCAAGGCAGCCTTTGCCATCTGATGAACCACCCAGGAATCATCAGCATTCATCAATCTGGGATCCATCACTAGGGTTACTGAACCATCTTCTAGAATTGGCAGAGCCTGTAATTAAGAAAATAAAAAAAGGCAGTGCAAATAAAGTTAAGCAAATTTTATGAACATTAATCTTAATAATCAAAATTACTCCAGGATTAACCATTGAATATTTTTTTAACAGTGTAATTCAAATGATGCAAAATTGAACATCTTACTCAGTCAAGCTTAATGGATACCAGTTGGGATTTCAATTCTGCTTACATTAGGTTGGTGGAAGAGATTTGACTTATTTAAGTACATACTTTTATTATTTTGGGAAGAAAAAAATAATAATATTACCCAGTCAAGCAAAGATTGATCCTCGTGGGAGTGGGAGAACCAACGGGCACTCTTGCCGGTGATGAGCTCAACCAGGAACATTCCATAATCACGTACATCTGCAGAAAGCTGCTCACCTTCCTCCGAATTTTGGTGACTTCTACCATTTAAGCATCGTATAAGTCACAGGCTTATGGGGCCATGTATCACTTGCATAAAAGAAGAGTTGGTGCTTGTGCAAAATATAAGAGATAATAAAAGAAAAAAAAAATCTCTTACTCAGTCGAAGATTCCTCATTGAACAACTTTGCCGTTAAGAAATTGCAAAGCTTGAAAGACAGTCAAAAGTAAAAGAGTCATTGTCGATGCAGCTGTTAATATAACGTGCTTTTTTCAGTGCGTTATAATTCTTTTATTAAATTTATGTTATATGTGTATACATGTTTTTAAGATTGATTGAGAGATGCAGGTGATAAAATTTGACAACAGAAGTGCAGGCTTCAGTATTTTAAGTAAACGAGTGGAAATTGGTAATTCAAACTTGAAAATGATTATATAACTCAAAGTAATGTAAAAATGAACTTCTTGAAAATGATTATATAGCTCAAATTAATATTAAAATAAACGATATAATTGAGGATTTCTTCGGAACTTGTAATTTTATATCAATGATAAAAGGATTTGCAGTGCACTCATTCTTTCGCTTAAGTGGAGGCCTTGATTCAAATCCTCCTCTCCCATATTAAAAAAAATTGTTGCAACAATAGCAAAAGAGGAGTGAGATTTCATTTCAGGAGGGGATTCAAAGTCCTTAAAAGTGGTTTCTAGAGTGGAAATATGACAAATTTGAGTATCTAGATTATATTTGGGTTCAAAGACGAATTACATGCTTATTCATATATTTCTGTAAAAAATAAGAGAAAGGAATATGATTGTAATATACGATTTGATCTTACCATAGCAGAACAACAATGAGAAATGACAACATTAGAGGAAGAGACAGATTGGTGAACAACTGGTCCATCGCCACACTCCTCGTGAAGATACCTCAAGCTTCCCCCTATTTCTAGAGCAATGTACCACCTTGCTTTCCATGACAAGTTTCTCGCAGAATCATCAACTACAAAATTCAGGAATTAATTAGCCTGTAAATTTAATCCGTAAGGAATGATCTTATTAAATCTTAATAAAGAGAAAATAAGTAAAGGTATGATTAGAATATTTGGGAGAAGTATCAGGGGATTGCAGGGAGAAAATTAAAAAAATTTGCTCTCATTTCATAGTAAATAACCAAATTAAATCACTACAGTAAACCTCTCATGTAGTGAAATGTGAAGACTTCTGAAGCTCAATAATTTGATAATGGTATAACAAGGTAATGTTTCTTGCAGGAACTCAGGAAAATCTTGAAATGAAAGTTTAAATATATCTTACCCTTCAAGTTCATCTCAACAGTATCCAAACGTGGGTAGTCGGTGAGCAAGAAGCGGCTACCGCCGGAGCAGCAGTACCCGACAAGGTTCGTAATATTGCGGTGGCGAATCCGGGAGAGGATCATCAGCATTGTCCAGAACCGTTCATCATTCTCCGAGAACGAGTTGATCATCACAGGAATGTCATGAAAAACCCCCTGGTAAATTTTTACATGGTCTATTTCTTGATGAATGAGACGTTCGTCAGGCAATTCGTCGGTTGTCATGATTTCTTCAACTTCATTCAAAGTAAATGCTCGGGGAAAACCGGTTCTCCAGGATAGTGGGAACCAACAGGGGCTTGGTGGAATTGGTATTGCTGATGAAGGATGTGGCTTTATTCCCTGAAGAGAGTTATGGGTTCTGTGTTGGGGGTTTTGTGGCTCGTTGTTGATTATTTCGGATGATGTTTTGCCAATTTTGGGTGAATGTCGTTTAGTCCTTGGAGCTTTTGATGGCATCAAGGAGGCGAAGTCTTTGCCCTTCATCACAGCAACATTGCATCCTACGTGCTCATTTATGAATTCTTTGTGTTTCTTCAACTGGCTGCAGGATAAATGAAAATTCAACCTAGGTGGGATATATAACAAGCTTTTTAACAATTCAAGAAAATCCTGATTATTTTACAATTCGGACAAAATTTCTCTATAAAATATATATTGCTATATTAAAACACCACAAATCTAAGAGTTTAGATCGATAGATAGTGTTTCTAGAATAAAATAATTTCAGTTTGAAGGAATGCGTAAGTATTTCTCGTAATGAATGTTTTCTGAAGAATGCAATTAAATCGGATGCATATAATTTTCACTTGGTAAAATAATTAGCTACCGCTTTTGTGCTTTAAATTAAAATGATCACCTGTCTAAAACAATCAAGCGAGTATTAGAGTTTTGTGCTTCTTCAAGTGTTACTTTTGTAGGGCAATATCCAGCAGCAAGTTTAACTTCTAACTTCACCTGCATAATTTATATAGCATGACTAAAATGCCCACCTTTCATTATTTTTAATAAATAAAATAAGTTACAGTTTAATTACAATTGCCTAGACTTGAGATACACATTTTATCAAGCGAGTATTAGATTTTTTAGCTATCAAAAATTTTCTTATTAAAAAAAAAATACCGTTATAATTGAAATAGTATAAATTAACTTTGAAGGAGTATGCAGTCTTTTTATTTAAAAAGTCAATAATTACATTTATATAGTACCAAGCAGTAAAAATATATTGTATAAATAGTAAAATTAGTATGCTTATACTATCAAATAATTAATAAAAATAACACAAGACTTCATTATATTATGAATTATTATTTAATACGGATGTTTACATTTTTATTAAATTTAAATATTTAATATCAGTCATCATATTAATTTAACAAATAGAAAAAATTCATTAATTGTAATACAATGTAAATTTATTGTTTACACAATATTATTTAACTATTTGAAACTATGTTACACAGAGCTAATTTTATTACATACACAGTGTATTATTACTGTTTGGTATTATACAAACGAAATTATTAACTTTTTAAATAAAAATACTTTTATACTACTTCAAAGTTAATTATACTAGGAAATGAGAGTTTTTGAATATTATCAAATATTAAAAAAAGTTTTTAATAGTTGGAATATCTATTAGCGGGGTAAATAATAAATTTCCTTTTATAAAATGCAGACTCGCTCATAATTTGTTCGAAATAGTCAGTTAGCTTCATTCAATTTCCATCCCCTAAACATAAAGGAGATAATTGACCATTTCAGGGAAAAGAAAACTGATAAGTAAATTAATATTACAACATAGATGAAAGTGATAATTTCCCTAATTTATATTTTAACATTGAGTTGAGATGAAACAACTATAAATTATAAAGAAGTCTGGTATTCAATAAAATAGGCAGGTCTGCACCTAAGAAATGAGATGGAGTGAGTTAAGATTATTGATAGTTAAACCTCATTCTTCTTGCATTGTCGATAGAATGGTTGAAGGCTACTCTGGTATTGTTCTCGTTTTCTCTCAATTTCTTCTCCAAGCTCTCTAGGATTTACTTCTCCTTGTCCTGATGAAAATTCTAATCTTTCCCCTGAAAAATCCATCAAATTTATTAAACATATTAACCCATTAAGTGAAATCAATTAGACAGAAATTATACAAGAAAATTATCAACAAATTTTTATTAAAATTTAAGCGATTAGGTAAGCATTTGATATCAGTATTTGAGTTGAGATTTAATCAATCATAATGTATTAGACATAAAAGAGGTTGGGATTTTATGTGTCATAATACCACTTTGTTGGTAATTTAGCACCTTAAAATCCTAACGCATGCGAAAGACTTTGATTATAAGTAAAATAAGAATATAAAAGATTAAACATAAAAAAGATTAACTATCATATATAATGTACAAAAAATTTACATGATTCGACAATAAATATATATATTTACGGTAGATTACAAGATCTTAACTTTTTTATTACTTGGTTCATAAAAAATTCTCAAATTATAAAAATTACTTATAAGAAACAAAGAATATAATAATAGAATAAATTTTTTAAATAATCTATCAGTACTTTCTTACACACATAATATTCAAATATTTTTATGGCACTCTCTTGTACATTTAGCACTTTAAAAGCTCTCTATTTAATACATGATTTTAAATCACCAAATTTTAATAAAATGAGAATTGGAAATTTTGACTTTTTCGTTTCAACAAAACTTCTTATTCTTTGGTATGCATTTGGTTTCTGAAGATTTGTAAACATAAAATAGATATATTTTCGTGATATTAGGGATGCTTTTATAACAATAATAATAAAAAAAAAGCATTTAACAAAAGTATTTGAAAGCACTTGCCAGAGAACTACCTAGCAAATTGGCAAGTGCTTCTTTAAAAATACTTACCAAATACTTACCAAATACTTCTTCAAGGGACACTTTTAAATACTTTCTTAATCACAAAGAAAACATGTATAAGTGCTTTCATTTTTTTTTATAACTATTCAAAAGCAATTTTTGAGTACTAATTCCAAAGACTTATACCAAATAAAAACTTAAATTAAAAAAAAGTCCAAATCGACAATTAAACTTACATATTCCAGAGATGGTACTGCCCATATTTAATCGAAAACAAGAGAAATTCTTTTTCCCAATGTCGTTAAGAACTCCAAGAACAACTACAGAATCTCTGGGGCGAACAACATTATTAAGAGCCCATTCAAGTGCATCAACATTCCCTTTATTTCTATTTGCATCCATCACAACAATCACTGATTCTCTTTCAGATGACGACGATGACGAGGAGGAGGAAAGTGTTAGCAGCCCCATTTGATAAAATTATATGATTCCTATATATATATATATATATATATGTATGTATGTATATATTATTGATTTAATTCCTTAAATTGAAAGAGAAAAGGGAAGGTCTGTTTAGAGGTTGTTTTTTTCTTTTATACTGAGGAAATGGAATGTACATGCATAGCTAAATCCGCCATTAGTGTCGACTCTAACAAGGCTGGAAGTTTTAGTTACGTTCTAGGAATTTTATTTGTTCTTTTTCTGCCGTTCTGTTTTAGGAGATATTGCTTTCTTTGGACTTTGGAGAATATTATCAGCTACGTGGAAAATGCTTAAGAATCTACTAAAAAACTATAAAATATGATATTAAAAAAAACAACTTAGTTTAGTAAAAAGAAGTATACCTCCGAGGCCCGAGAAATACAAAAGGAGGGTCAAATTTTCTTTTACTAAGACCCGAATTTTTTTTATTCGAGGAATAAAAGAAGATTTAAGTTTTTCTGTAAATTTTGTACAAGGAACTGCACGTAAAAAAATTTCAGATGTAATTGTTTCCTATCAAATAATTATATATACTGTGTTTGTTTATTTGGAATGAGTCGAGTATTTACTATTAGTTGAAAAGATTAATGTTTTAAATAATATTATTTATCTGTTTATATATATTTATAATTTATTTAATTTTTATTTAAAGTAAGATGTGACATTTTACTTTATTTCAATCATGCGATGCTTTGTCACATTTGACACAAATTCATGGATTAATTAAGTTTATATTATTTATCTTCGTTACTCATTAAGGGTCTATTATTTATATGATATTCTCCTTTATTTTAATTACATAACACTCATCACATCTGATTTATACTCTTGTGTTAATTTGGCCTATATTATTTATCTTTACTATTTATGAGAGGTCTATTATTTTAATATAAAATTTTTAAAAGTCCACATGTAGGTGAGATTTAAATTTTCTTTAATATTATTTGTAATAGGTTGGTACTTACTAATAACTTAAAAAATTAGTTTATTAAATAATATTCTTTACCCACTCATAAATATTCAAAATTCTCTTAATTAATTTGTATCCAATATAGAACTCGACACTAAAAATATTTTTGTAAGTTGACCTAAGTTAGCCTTTTTTTCTCTCTAATAAATCAGCTATTCAACAAAATATTTTTGAAAAAATTTATATCAATCATGTGAGATGTATATTATTTGGAAAAAAAATTATGCACTAATAGTGGATAAACAAATTTTTAAGGATCAAATCATAATCTGTGAATTGAGAACAATAAAAAAAGTTATGACTCAAAATCAAAATATAAATATACATAAATTTTTAGTAGTTCATCCTTAAATTGTGGGCTACATTGACTTACTGTATCGCTATAATTTCATATACTAAAGACGGATTACAAGATAAAGCTATGGAACACATTATCTCTATGCCTGTGACCTAATTCCTCTAAGAAGGATTATAACTGTATCATCTCTTTATCACAGTTTCTATCACAACAACATACTCTGCCTTAGCAATGGAAATAACAACAATCTTCTGCAATTTTAAAATCTAACTATTATACCACATAATGTATAAACATAATTAGCAATATTCTTTCTGCTGCTTATATCATCATTCATGTTAGCATAACATAACCTTATAAACCCAGTCTGTTCTTTTGAAACTCAAGATTGAGTCTGCAGTACCTCTCAAATACTTGAGAATCCACTTTACTACTTTTTGATATTGTTTTTCTTGGATTACTTATTTATCTACTTATAACTCTTACTACACGTACTGTATCTAGTCTTGTACTCATCATGGTATACATAAGATTGCCAATAGCAGAAGCATAAGGTACCTTGGTCATATATACTCTTTCTTGCTCCATTGAGGGTAATTCTTCGTTGGATAGTTTAAAATAACTAGCCAAAAGAGTGTTCAGGCTTTGCTGTATCCGTATTAAATATACTAAGTACTTATTTCATATACTCTTATGATAGCTTCAAGACCTCATTTACCTTGTCTCAGGTAATTCTCATTCAAAGGTTTTCTTTTGTAGCATCCAAGTCCTTCACTGCAAACTCTTTTGACAACTTCCTTTTTGGCTTATCAATCTCTTGTATGCAAGCTTCTACAATGAGCATATAATCTATATTTTACAGTTGAAAGATATAAGAATTGTCAAATATTCACATAACAACAATGCTCCACTTGGCACCTCAAGAAATTATTACTACACAAAGTATCAAACTTCTTATACTATTGTTTTGGAGTTTGTTTTAGACTTTACAAGCTTTTTTGAAATTTGCATATAATTCTCTCTTTTCCCTGTATTTGAGAACCCTATGGTTGTTACATGTAAATCCTTCTTCTCAAATCACCATAAAGAAAAGTAATTTTTACATCTATCTACTTTAGGTGTAAGTCTTCCTTTGTCATTGATCTAATCACTATTCTAATTTTAGTCAACTTCACCACTAGGAGAAAGTTCGGGGTAGTTATTGCCTTTCTTTTGTTGAAAACCTTTTTATAACCAATCTTGCTTTTTATTGTTTACTGCCATCATGTTCTTCTTTTTTGATCCGATAAACTCATTTGTTATGCAATGCCTTTTTTCCTTTTAATAACTTTATCAATAGTCATGTCTGATTAGACAACAACGAATCCGTTTCATCCCTTCTAGCTAAAATCCACTTAGGTGATTCATCAACCTGCATCCCTTCCTGATAACTTACAAGTTCTCCTCTATAGCCAATAAAAACTAAAACAGTGAAGAGGAGTATCTCTATGGTATTCTAGTAGTCTTGAAAGAGATACATCCTCATAACTCTTCGGTTTACCTTTATCAATCAATGCGACATCGTAAGTGAGATGGTGTATCTTTGTGGTAGATTCATAGTCTTGAAAGATATTTTAGGTTCAATTACAGAGGTATGTGGGTCCACCTTTTGAGTCACATTCCCTTAATCTTTCCTGCCACTATTTTGCAACTAATTTATTGGGAAAATTTTCAATTGAACAGCCTCTAGCTTCTTGACTTAAGGCATAGATCTATAAGTTACTCTCTTTTTTTTTTTAAAAACAAAAGTGAATGATGGATTGCACACTATCCTTAACAGAATATCTTTGGTGGAAAAAAATTAGCTAAAACAGTGACCTTAAAATGGGATATAAAAACACACAATATAATAAATGATAAGAGTACCGCAACAAAAATTAAAAGAGAATTATTAGTTGAATAGTGCTATATTTATCAAATGTTATTTCAATTTTTTTTTCAAATGATGTGTTAAATAATTATTGAGTAATAAAATGATATAATAGATAATTTTAAAAATTGCACAATTTCACAATTTAATGATTGTTTGACATATTAATTTAAAAAAAAATTTAAAATAATATTTAAGAAGTGTAGCATTACTATTATTATTTATCTCATATAATTTCTTAAAATAAACAAAAGTTTTTCCGTAGTTTTGAAACAACTAAAAACTCTTGTGAAAGAGAGGTTTTAGGTTAATATTAACAAAATATACAAACCACAAACCACCAACCCCCACCCCCAGAGAGTTTTAATATCTTTAAAACTATACCAAAGTTTTTAATAGTATTAAAAAATTATAGAAGATAATTGATAATTTTCCTAATTAAACCTAATGAACCATCAGTTGCCTATTTAATCCTAAGGATATGAACATTGATTACACTAACTTAGAAAGATAACATTATAATTGCTTGATGAAATGACTTATGTGCTTGTTGATAGTTAACAAACTTCTTTTGTTTTTTTGAAATAAGCTTAAACACTAAAACAACAATGAGAATCCGAAATAACAAAGGATTCCAATGGCTTTGGAACACCATTTCTCCAAGTGACAACAGAGTTAGAGTATAGAGCTAACTTAACTAAATTATAAGCTACCATATTTGCTTCTTTAGGGGCAAATGACACCTTAGAGAAAGTAAAAGACTCTAGGCACTCCTGAACATCCATAATAATAAAATTAATTTCAGTATAAGGAATTTTATGAGACAATATCATTAACTACTCCTTTTGCACCTGATTCAACCATAATACTCAGGATGAAGGATATATAGGGCATTCAAACCTTTAAAAATAGTTAAAGCTTCAAAACACAGGTTGGACAACAAACCGTCATACTTATCTATTCCAGCCAAAACTACAATCCCCAGATGATTACGGACCATAAAACCTAAACTCATTACTCCATGGTGGGAATCCACTACTGCATTTGAATTAATCTTAATGCACCCAGGAGGGGGCAACTGCCATTATTGTCTAATCCTTACATTGGACAAGTTAACTATAGCATGATTACTCTGAAAATCCTCCAAGAAATCCCCCACCAACCATAAATGACATTAACATAAACTATTCTGATACCCTTAACCTATTGATTCCTTACAAACCAGATACGCCATAACAGAGTGCAAAGAAACTCAAGGTCATCAACATTAAGTTGATGCATCCATGAGATAAGAAAATCACACAAAGATATTTTATGAGAATAATTTATCCTAGACATAAAATTACACCAATCATGCACATTTTTTTAGGAATTGACAAAGCCAAAGCGCATGAATTAAGTTTTTAGACCCTTTATTACATTTAGGGCAAGACTCATCAATTAAAATATGGTGGCACTTTAAATTTGCATTTGAAGGGAACTAATCATGCGCTACTTTCCATAAGAAGATCTTAACTTTTGGTGGAATTTTGAGCCGCTAGCAAAGCTTCCATCCATCACCGACGGTTGACTTTTCAAAACTACTTGCCACTCCAATCACTTGGCATGCTAGCCAATAACTACTTTTAACTGTGTATTTACTAACTAGTTATAATGCCACATAATACTATCCTCTTGATTCAAGTCGCGTCGCAAAAGAGAGATGCTGAGAGTAGCTTGTTGTTCTTTCAAAAAAAAAAAAAAAGACCTTTGAATAATATCAACATTCCATCCTCCTGACTTTGAGATAAGATCAGCCACTCTCGAGTGTTCACCCAAATTATGTGGAAAAGAAGGCCTAAAAAACATTGGTAGAGGTAACCATCTGTCATAATATACTAGCATGCTCTCCCCATTGGCTATCCCCCATCTAGTACCCTTAGCAAGAATTTCTCTTCCTCACAAAATACTAAGAAAAAAAAAAGAGGCCCTATAAGAAATATCATCTTGCCAAAAATTCCCATTCTTAAGGTAGAAACCCTTAATAACCTGAGCCATAAGAGAATCTAGATTAGTCACAATGCTTCACCCTTTCTTAGCTAACGTGGCTTGATTAAATAAGAAAAGATTTCAAAAATCAAGGCCATTATTCTTCTTCCCTTGACACAAAATTTACCAACGATGCCAATGTAGCTTCCGTTTCACCTCATCACCACCTCGCCCAAATCTCGCACAAAGCCTGTGAAGTTCACGAATTAGCGTCACTGGGAGCTAAAAAAGGTTCATTGTAGAAGCCGAGATGGCTTGGGTGATGACTTTCATTAGGACCTCTCTACTTGCTGTTGAGAACAACTCTCTTTTTCAACCATTTAACATCTACCACACTTTGTTCTGAATAAAGGAAAAACTTCCTCTTTTATTTCTGCCATTATTCCAAGGGACCTTAGATACTTTTTGTGACAACTGACTCTTTGAACCCTCAAAAAAATAAAATGAGATCCCTAGCTATCTCCTTCGAGACTGACTTACCAAAATAGATAGCTGACTTATCAAAGTTGATGACTTGACTAGAAGCTTTAATATACATATCCAAAATCTCCCAAATGGTTCGCCCATAATCTATATTAGTTTTAGGGAAAATTAAGCTATCATCAGTAAAGAATAAGTGAGAGATCGATGGACTGTTTCTACTACACTAAACCTTACATAACTACCTGGTACATTTTGCTTATCGAAATAAAATAGATAAACCTTCTGTACACAAAATAAACAAATAAGAAAATATAGGGTCCCCATAACAAAACCCTTTTTGTGGGTGAATTACTCATTTTGGCACACCGTTGTTAGTAGAGAGTATGACACCGAAGAAACACACTTTATTAATAACTTGCATAAGTTATTTGAAAAAACCAAATCTCCTCAGCATCAACTTCAAGAAGTGTCATTCCATTTGATCATAAGCATTTGACATGTCCAATTTCATAGCTATATACCCCTATTTGGATCCTTTATAACGTTTAAACAAAATTAAGACACTTAAATCTAATAATTGCGTAATCAGTGATTAGTCTACGGAGGATAAAAACACTCAGGACATTAGATATGAGGTCACCCAACACTCATCAAAGACGATTAACCAAGGTCTTCGAGATAATTTTTTAAATAACATTGCATAGGTTAATAGGTCTATAGTCCTTGGAGTCAATAATGTATCACACTTTAGAATTAAAACAAGTAAGGTCTCATTAATCTTGGATATATTACCTCTTACATTAAGATACTCCAAACAACACTTGGAAACATCATTGCCCACTATATCCTAAAACTTATGGGAGAATAATGCAGGCATCCTGTCTTTCTCTGGAGCTTTTGTGGGTGCATTTGAAATAAGAAATGATGAATCTCCTCATTTGAGAAAGGAAACTCAAGCCTCGTTCTATTAGCCTCATATAGATGAAAAGAAACGTTATTTGTCACCTTCTGAGTTTCTTGCAACAAAGGGTTAGAAAAAGAGAAAATCTTTTGGAAATGGTTCAAAAAAACTTGTTCAATACCATCCTCATCCTGTTGCCACCTACTATACTCATCCATTACTTCCTCAATTTTGTTTCGCTTACAGTGAGTAGAGGCTTTCCGATGAAAGTATTTAGAATTTCTATCCATATTCTTGCACCAAAAAACACAAGCACACTGCCTTTAGTAAGTATTATTTTTATAAAGTAAAGTGTCTAGTGCCTTCTCCGTTGCACGAATCTCTTCCATGACTCTAAATTCACATTTTGGTTAAGCTCTGTAATCTTTTTGTGTCTCCTCTAAAATTTTGAATTTAAAAAGCGAAAATTTTATTTATACCACACCTTAAGATCAGTCCCAATACGATCCAAGTTAGATAAAACATCCTCTAAATCTCCTCTCGGGTAGTGCCATCCATTTGAAACAATCTCCTTACACTCATCTTCTTCCACCCAAGCTTCCTCAAAATGCAACCTACTTTGTTGAATTCTATTCTGACTACCATATTTGTCTAAAATGGTCTTAGACACGTAAATTAAAATACGACGATGGTTAGATCCCTAGAAATCCAAATGATGGACACTAGAGTAAGGAAACAATTCAGACCAACTCAACGTATTGACAACCTTATCAAGTTTTCCTAAATCAAATTATCTTGTTGATGGCCATTACACCAAGTAAAAATCGGCCTCTTCCCTTAAATCTCAACAAACCTACAGTCATCCAAAGCTTTATGAAAATTTTTCATTAGATATTGGGGTCGTGTTACCCCTCCTTGCTTCTTACTCTCAATCTCATTAAAATTCCCACCACATAACCAAGGTAAGGATGATAAAGAGCCAATTCGTTATAATAACTCCCATCCATGGACTCTTTGGGAGGATTCTAGGTGCCTATAAAAACCAATAAATCTCCAATATTTCCCCTTACAGGATTAACTTGCACATCGATATGGAATCTCAAATATGAAATTAGACTAACCCCAATTCCTTCCTTCCATAACAACACAATCTCCCCACTGCAACCTATTTTTTCTACTACAAGCTTACCTGTAAATCCTAAGCGAACACGCATCCTTTCCATCACCTGTGAATCAGCAATAGTCTCACATAAAAACACCAACTGAGGGCTATATTCCTGAACTCTACGGTTCAGGATTTGGAATTTTCGAGGATTATCCACTCCCCAAATATTTTAACAAAAGATTTTCATTGTTCCTGGCAGCCTTGCTCACTTGTAGGAGCCGCCGATATAACATAATTAGAAGAACCACCATTCTCTGCAATCAGTTCATTGATATTCCCTATATCATTGCTAACTGCCCCTCTACTCTCCTCGGAAACCATCTCCGTAACACACTGCCTCCGTGTTCCCTTATGTTCGTCGTTCTCAACAAGTTTAAAAAATACGGAGTTGTCACACTTACGTTTAGAAGGCTTCCATTCAGCAATAGCCTTGGCCAACTTGGACTTTAAATTCCTTGACTTGCCATTCGGATTCCTCTGACTTCCTTTTTGATGCTTTGGGCTAGTTTTAGCATTAGAGAAATTAGGTCCCCTATGAGATGATTTGTTAAGCGGTTTATATTTCTTTTCATCTACAGATTTGAAACGGTAATCTTTCTCCATTTCAATCTCCATTAACGGGTTCACCATCCCCCCCACCTTCTCAAGCACAGCACGCTCAAACCCGTTTTAGAAGTTGGTTTGCCCCCATAAGATAGACTCGAAAAAGGGTTATCTGGAATCACCATAGCCTATTTCCTTTGGACAGTGCAACTTTCGGTCACACTTTCCTTGTTATAATCCTCCTCACCACCTCTAATTTTATGGCTATCAATGGACTAGTCAGCGGTGCTCCTCACATGTGCACCTTGGGCATTTGCTAAATTGTCTATTCCAAAGGTTCCCTCACAATATATCATAGGTTCTTTACCAGGTCTACGGTCCGGCAGAACAGCTGTTGTATGGGGATGTTTTCGATATTGCTCTCTGTTCTATGGAGCTGTATCGGAACACTGCCATTACTCCTATAGCCTTCATTCCCATCCTTACCAGCTGCTGCGCCAACCTCCTTTTTCCTCCAATGGCTATTGTTGCCTCTTCCTGACTCCATCCGAGGGGTTCTAAGAACACGTCCCCTCTCTTTGGTTCATTAAACAGCCCCTTATCTCTTCTAAAATTAGAGCTTGCATGAATCCAATTACTATATAAGCCGTTACCTGGAGCCGAGTTATCCCTTTCTTCCAACACACATTCGTTGATGGGATGTCCGAGGCGGCTTCACCTGAAGCACAACTCAGGCAATCTTTCATAACACAGAATCACTGTGACTATCTCCTTCTGTTCCTTCACTGCCACCCTTAGAGCTGAATTAAGGGGATCCGAAACCTTCACTTTAACTCTCACCTTGATAAACTTCCCAATACATTCCTGAGCCACTCCTTTGTCTATCTCCTCAACATCCCCTATCATAGATCTCAACTCCCATCCAGTTTCTTCATTCATAAAGAACAAAGGAAATCCATGTAATTGCACTCAAAAAGAGATCATTTCAAAAGAAAGATCCGATAGTTGTCAAATGCCTTTCGGTTCAGCGAACACAATTTGATTACTGTCAAAAGACCAGGGGCCGCCTTCAAGAACTCTTTTCTTTTTTTAATCATTGGACGTGTGATGAACACATGAAAATGCATGTTGTTAGGAGATTCAATCACCATTTAATGTCACTAATTTTAGTATTTTCTGTATTTTTAGCTTGAAATAAAGTGTTCTCCTTAAATTGTGATTAATGAATGTTATTTGGACAGGTTTAGGTAAACTGGACATAACTCTCAATGTAGAAATCGAAATGAAGAAATTCTTGAACCTGGTGCAACATGACTCAATTTTACACAAATTTGAAGAATAGTGGAAAAGCCAAATCCAATATGTTATGGGCCAAAAATTGAGATACAACAGAATCGGACTACAACTCTTACCCAGCTTGACCCAATTCACGTATTTGGACCGTATCTCGCAAAATACGTATTCAATTGGTATAATTCTTGAAGCTGTGAATTGCTGACTTAACTATCAACAACTCGTATGTTTATGGTAAAGTCCAAATCAGCCGTTATCATGGACCAAATCGCATTGTAAGTGGGTAAAATGGTTGTTGGCCGAATTCTGATGTATCTTTGGAATTTTGCTCATATCTCATTGGATACTCATCCAATTTGCATGAAATCAGTGCCTATGGAAAGAAGAGTCAAAATTCTACAACTTTCATGTCGGATGCAGAAGCTGAATTGATCATTTACATTATCAAAAACGTGCTACAAATGGATACACGAGTTATTGGCTTAAAATTATTGAAGATTGATGTCATCCATGACATATGTCCATTCATTGCCTATATAAGAAGACACTTAGGACATTTTTATTAATAGATAATTCTCTCTTCTTTTATTCTCATTAACATGTATTGTAATTTAGGCTAGAGTTCCTAGCAAGGCTAAGAGATGAACTTTTATGTGTAGTAAATTTACTTCCATGCTTTGATTCGGTGTCAAGAGCTATAAATGTTGTAAGTTTGGTTTTGATTAAACTCTTATCTATTTTATTTTCTATAATCCAGAGGTTACAATTCTCATATCTCATATATGTTCAGTCATGCTTTTCTTATGTGATTCATGTTGATTTATAATTGTTACTGGTTACATTGTTTTATATGTTAATCTTTTACTGCAGTATTGTCAATTTGATATATTGTCGATCTTGGATAACATGTAAGGGCAATAAATGTTTGATATTCAAGTTAATCTTTTACTGCAATATTGTCAAAATGATATATTGTCGATCTTAGATAACTTGTATAAATAACATGATGTGTGTTAATGTTTGCAAAGAGTTTAACTAAATCAAATATATGTGTTATCAAATGTCCTATATATTACATACCTTCCGATTGATTGTTTGGGATGTGAAACTTTCAGTTGAGTTATAAATATCGAATCAAAGTATAGAGTAGATTTATAAAGCATAATTGTGATTCTCAAAGCCTTACTTAAATCATCATAAGACATTTTCCTCAATTCATAGACAATTCTATCTCATCCGTTTAAATCAATTAACCATTTGCTACTGCTTTAATATTTTACTTCACTAACCTATTTTGTCAAGAGCTTCCTCGTGGGATCGACACCTCAATCTATACTGCGATAGCCGCGTTATATTTTGAGCGTAAACAACGTGCCAAAGGAGAAAACAAACAGGTTTTGCTCGGGTTGAACCACTTCCACCCTAACGTTTCCCTTAGTTTTCCATATACGTTTCATACACCGGATGAAGGCCTCACGGTTCACCATTTTTTAGCAAAGAACCTTCCCTATAAGGAACAAGGATACTCTCCTATCACCTGCTGCCGAAGCCACATGAGAAAGCTCTGACACCGGGATATGTTCATCATCTATCCTTGAAGCATCATACCTGGAAACGAGGTCTTCAAAGTCTGTCCCCATCTGCAATCCCATGAAAGTTACTGTTTACCCACGTAGATTTCAAGGGAACACCACGTAGCCTGAACGCTGATTGCAAGAAGACTCTCCTCCGTGGTCTTTGCCGGCATTTAGGCATTCACAAAATGCCGTCAGGACACAATTTTAGTCTTTCCGAGTTTTTCGGAGAAAAAACGCTAGGTGGGGACACTATTTGAAGATAGCTTTTATATACATTTGATAGTTGCAGAATTTCAACTATAAAGAAATATTAACCAAGAACTAATTTAAATACTACAATTTTAACATGTAACATTTGAAACTCCATTATTAACTAAACTCAGATATCGAGAATTTTTTATATTCGTTTCTAGAGAAAAGTGCTGAAATATAGTCAATAAATTTAGTCAAGTATATACTAAAATCTAAAATATGCTGAAGACAAATTACTAAAAACCACATTGGGTTAAAGTAAAATGTAAGTTTTTTTTTATTAAATTTAGACCTAAAAATTAAAATAATCCTGTAAAAGATGACTATATATATTTAAGAAACTATATTTTCTTTGTTGACGTTATCGTAGTAAGGGTTATATTAGATAATATAAAAAAAAATAAAAGAGATAAATAATAAATATAAAAAAATATGAGAAAAAAGTGCGCAATTTTTAGTTATTAATTAATTTTTATGTTGATAAAACTTACTGGAAAAGAGATAAAAGAGAATAACAACTGATTTTATATTTAAAATTTTATCCTCTAACTTTTTTAACGAAATGTATAAATAAGTAAAATTTATCGGGTATTATATATAAATTCTTTTATTTTTTTTCTCTTTTGGATTTTAATAAATTTTGAAACAAATGGATCACAAGGCTTCAATGCCACAATATGTGTTGTTTAATATGTGCAAACCGCCCCTGGTTCAATGGTCGGTGCCAACACTTTGATTATCAAGGTGTTAGATTTGAGTTAGGTAAAAGTTCCTATAGTTATTTGGGAGTGTTGTTTATTTTTCTCCGATTGTACAGGTTATCTATTTTCCTTTGGTTGTGGAAGTTGATTGTTTATTTTTCCTTTGGTTGTGGAGGGTTATTTGTTTATTTTCTTTGATTGTGAAGGGTTGACATTATACTGATTTATAATATTATAATATTGAGATTTGAGATATATCAAACTCGTATTTTAATATTGTAATATTGAGATTTAAGATATATAATACTTGTATCCTTTCATAAAAAAAGATTGTGGAGGTTGTTTAATTGTTTATTTTCCCTTAGTTATAAAGGGTTGATTGTTTATTTTTCCTTCGGTTATGGAGGGTTGTTTGTTTATTTTCCTTTGGTTATAGAGGGGTGATATTATATTGATTTATAACATTGTAATATTAATATTTGAGATATATAATACTTGTATATTGATATTGTACTAATTTATAATATTATAATATTATAATATTGAGATTTAAGATATATCATACTTGTATTCTTTCAAAAAAAAAGTTGTGAAAATTTTAGTTGTTTATTTCCCTTCAGTTGTGGAGGGTTGATATTGTACTAATTTATAACATTGAGAAAGAAAAAAAATGATGCACAATAAAATTATTTTTATATATTTAGAATATATTGATGGTGCTTTTTTATATACACTATGAATGAAAAGATTAGCAGTAGTTATGTTTTGCATAATAACTACAAATATAAAGACTTATCTCTATCTATGTTTTTGTTAGATATAAACATTAAGACTTAATTATAATAAGATAGGTCTTATCATATTATTTGCTAAGTTCATGTGCTTATTAGATTTTGACAATGATGCACATTTGGATCTCATAGCTGATACATATTACTAAACAAATTCCCCCTCGAGCTATAATAGAAGACATGAACTTTTAGTTTGTGTTTGAAGTAATGAAACTTATTGCTAATGAAAGGCTTAGTAAATATGTTAATTGTTTATTCTTTTGTAGGCAAATGCTCGATGACGATTTCTTTCCTTGATACTTTATCCCTGATGAAATGAATATATATATATATATATATATATATTTTACATGTGTCATGACCCGTGTTTTGCGTCACCTAGGAGAAAGCCCTAGCGTAACCTCAAGTTTGCACGCGATAGGACACCAAACAATACCCCCAAGGAATCGAACCCGGCTCACTGAGCTTAAATTGCCTAACGAATCCGTCCTTATACCTCTTGGGCTGGCACAGCTTTTATTTGACTCATATTGGTTCTTTGTAGTAAATCACTGACATATTTGGCTTGTGAATGTTTTCTGTCATGTTTGTCTTAGGTAACTTCAATACCATGAAAATAATTCAAAGATCTTAGATCCTTCAAAGTGAAAATCTTGTTCAGATAAAAAATGACTTGATTTACTATTGTTGCGCCACTACATGTAACAAGAATTTCATCTATATAAACTAAAATATAAGTGATGTAAGAATTTTTATTTTGAATGAACAATGTAGGATTAAAATATATTTGACAGAGACTTATTTAGAATCATTAATAAGATTTTTTTTTTAAAATTTGAGGAATAAAGAGAATATGATTTAAAGAATTTTTTTTTTAAGGAAAATATGCCAATATGATCTTAATGAGGTGCGGGGCTTTGTATCTGACATTCGTTGGGCTTTCCTCTTCAAGAGCTTGCGTCTCGGCGTTTTTGTGCAATAAACCCCTCCGGTCAAATACTAGTGGTAGGTGGTCCTGTAGAGCTTTTAGGGAAGGGTAGCCTAGCGTGTAAGCATAGCAATGAACCACGACGAACCCTCAGACAACCTATTTAATAGTGGTGATCCTTTCACTCTTTCACAAACATGGGCTGATACATGTATTGAATGCTCATATGCAACAGTTTACTTCTGGGTCTAGAACTTAGGGGGTTGCCCTGAGAAATCCTTTCTTTTCTTTCTCGTCTACTCAGGGGGGTACGGACACACATATGTAGATTACAAGTGACGGTTACAAGAATGACAGGGAAGTAAATAGTACCTAACCACATTCAGAGATGGATGTAGACCCATCGGGCAGAGATAATCATTCTGGTCTTCGGAGAGGTGGCGACTATTCTCAAGAACCAAAAAGACTGAGCTGATAGAAGTCCCCTATGAGTCACTGAAACGGCAGCTGGAGGGCCTTTGATTATTAATAAAGGGAGTAAAAAAGGGCTTTCCTCCCCAATACAATATGAAGAAAGAAATAAGGGTCAAAGTTTAGACCACTGACAGTAGTTCTACTTATAGAAAAGATCATGAAAGAGGTGATTAGAATGGTACTCGAATCCATTTACGATCCTGAGTTTTCAAACACATCGTACTTTCGTTTAGGTTGAGGTTACCACTTGGTCTTAAGACGGATCAAGAAGAGTAGGGAATCTCTCACGGGTTTTTAGAATTCGACATCAGAAAATGTTTTTACACTGTCGACTAACATTGACTTATCTTAATCTTTAAGGAAGAGATCGATGTTCCCAAGTTCTTTTACCCCATTTAGAAAGTTTTTTCCACCAGATGACTCGTAGGAGGTGAGAAGGGCCCCTACTCAAGCTCATACAGTGTACTACTATTGGCCATACCAGGTAACATCTATCTATGCAAGCTCGATTAGAAGATAGGAAGGATCTGACAGAAGTATGAAATTTTGATTGTTCAGAGAATAAGTTGGTTCTATTAAGGGCAAGTCATATTGATGACCAAGAAAAAGAAAACTCTAGGGAAGAAGCAAGCTTCAACGCTTCCTAAGACCGTAGAGCCATCATTATGAGAGGATAAAGAGCATCCAACGAAAAACAACCTTTCATTCCATTATTTTGTCGTTGCACACCCTCTACAAGTACCCCATAGCTCAGGGGGAACTAGAAAACCTCTTTCATTTTGTCCCATTCGTCAGCCTTTGCCACATTCCTTAACAAGCCCTTGAGCCTCATTTATGCTTTCTTCCTTATAGAAGCCACCGGGTTGACCCTAAAGGTCGAATTCTATGGTAGAGATAATAATTGGGCCATGAGAGACTTTATTAAGTATTACAAAAGAAAAGGCCTGCTGATAGCTGGGCGGGGAGGTGATACTAGTTATCAGATCAGAGAGATGCTTAGCCCATAAGCTGCCCCTCCTTAAAAGTCCATTACTTAATAAAGATTTGTTACACGCGATATGTTGATGACTTGTTATTGGGAGTTGTGGGTGCCGTAAAGCTTATCATAGAAATACAAAAATGTATTGCCCACTTCCTACAATCTAGCCTGAATCTTTGGGCAGGCTCTGTAGGATCAACAATAATAGCTGTAAGGAGTACGGTAGAATTCCCTAGTACAGTCATTTGAGAAGTCCCCCCGAGGACGACTCCCATACAATTTTTTTTAGAATTAGAGAGGCATTTATGGGTAAACACCATATCCATATAACTGCTTACCACATATACTCCACCATCCATTCCAAGTTTAGGAACCTAGGTGATAGTATCTCGATCAAACAACTAACGAAGGGGATAAGTGAGCCTACTAGATGGGGTTTAACTAGTTGAGATTCTTGGAATAGCTAGAGTAAGAAGTCCTTAAGTGAGTGTATTATAGGGGACCGCCAAGCACATCTAGCAAAGATCAAGGGGGATCTCATTGTTGCATAGCTCAGGTTGGAGCAAGGCCACTTTCTGACCCGTGGGAGTATACAATGACAATTTCTAGACACTCATGCTTGATCGTGAGACTGCCTGTTCAACTGGTCAACCTTTTTTATATTTCAGAGAATCTAGCTAATAACAAAAATTGCTGATCGATAACTTTAGTTTTAGGAATATTTAATGCTAGACCACAGGTTAGAAATAGTTTCGGGGACTTTGTGGCGTACTAATTATGGTGAAAAAGAAGATTTTCTAATCTAGGAAGATGAAAAAGTATAATGTTCTTTGTTTAGAAGGATTATTTCCCTTCACTCTTTCGTTTTCTTACCTAGGTCGCTATTTGCTACTAACCCTAAGCAACCAGCATTAGAGAATAAACCGTCATAATCTAATTAAAAAAGTATCTTCATAGAAATAAAACCTTGTAATCGTTTTTGGAACTGATGATGAATCCTTTTGATTGAACCCCTCTATACAATACTTCAAAGAGTATACTAGATATGACAAAGATTATAAAAATACGAATAATGAATGGGTGCCTACAGGCACGAGGATGCTGCATCAAAATAAATAATAATCATATAAAGAACCGTGATGCATATCTACAAAGAATTTAGCTCTAAAAGACGATTGTGCAGTAAGTGATTAGAGGAGAAAATGTGTCAGATCAGAGACTTGTAGGGAAAGATTGTTAGAAATAGTACAATACAAAATGAAACGAAACGATTTTAGTAGAATCGGGGAGATCCTAGTATTATAGCACTTACAACAGCTTAAGCTCCCACTTTAGCGTTGGCTTACCTCTTTATAATCTTTTTCAAAGTCTTTTTCATTGTCTTTCCTTAGACTCAAAATCAATAGCCCTTGGATTACTCGTCATAGTCCTTGAAAAAGTACTCTTCTCTTCTTTTTGGCCACGTTAAAAAGGTTCTTTCATGTTCGCAACCTTGAACTACTACTACTTTTAAAAAGATCCCAAGGATCGTGTTTTAGACACTCCACCTATCTATAAACTTGTATCATTGAGCTGAGCCAGCCCTCTTTTTTTTTATCTATGAAATATAGTATTAGAGTTTTAGCCATTCTTTGGAGATAAGTAAGGATCAAACTATAACAAGACTGAGACAAGATCCTTAAGTGGGGCAAAATTGTGCCTGTTGAGTGAAAGCCCTAGAAAGAAAACATCAGAAAGCTTTTCAGCCTTTAACCTACCCCTCGCTTGAAAATGTTAGGTGAAAATGACTTCCCCATTCATTGATAAGGTCCCAGATAAAAGAGTGTAAGCTTTGGTCTGGTTAAAAGAGTCCATTGGAGTTAAGCTAATTTCTTGCAAGTGGGTATATAAGTTGAAGCAACGAAGTGATGGATCAGTCAAATGGGCGCAATTGGTTGCTCATGTTTTCTTACAACAGTATGGGATTGACTACGATGAGACTTTTGGTCTCATGGCAAAGATAACTACTGTACGAGTGCTATCTCTCTAACAACAAGTCAGTCCTGGGCATATGGACGTAAAAAATGCCTTTCTATATGGTGTCTCTCTACACTATTCCCCTGCTTTTAGTCTTCCTTACCCTTGTATTCATAGCACATGAATAAAATTCCACCAAGCCCAAGCATCACTGAATGCTTCCTTTTCCTCCGTTGATCGATCATTAATGCACTTCTTCAGGAAGAAGTTGATAGGGTTCGGACTGAGTTTGCGAATAGATGTCTCAGTATTTAAGCAATCAGTCTTTCTATCAAAACCTTTGAGATAATAGATGTCTAACCATCCCATCTTTATCTATCGACGTAGGAGCATTAACAAGTACGGGCGATCATGTCACCACTTCTTTCATATCTTTTACCCCATCTTGGATAAAGTCTGGCACTGTCCTGTAAGTAAGACAAATGTTCATATTGGGAAAGGCTAAGAGAGTAAAAGTCTAGAACCGTCATTCATTAAGCATTGGGTAGTTAAAAATGTAGTAGGGCTCATTAGTCTTCATTCGATAGGCTATACATCAAGCGAATTAGGTCAAACTTTCATTCTTCTTTCCATTATATCAATAAATGAGACATTAGCTAAAAAGTTGTCTGAGGTTCTGCATGGAGAGTTTGTTGTTTGTAGGAAAAGGGAACGGTGGTGGAAAGACAGATGTAGGAGAGTATGCCTCAAATGGCTCAAAAATCGAAAGAGGAGACCTTATGTTATTTCTTTCGAGTGCTCGGCCAGACACCTTTATTGTTCATTACCCAACATGTGCTATTGAGCTTTCTTTCGATCGATTTCCTTTATGGTTGAACATGGACTAATGCTTCATCTGATCTGGAAGGGATCCGGCATTATCCGCTCTTTAGCTTCCCTTTGAACTTCAATTCTCTTGGGTTTAGGTTCTTCGAAGGATTTTTATCCTTCCGTTTCTCTTACTAATTGGTTTGGTGGTTGAGATGCCAAGGCCTACTGGTGAAGGGAATTCATGTGCTGTTGTGGAGTCAAGAGGTCGCTGTTGATGCTGCGAGCTTCTATCAGTGATGGAGGAACAGAATGACCTGGTTTTGGTTAACTCATTCTTCATGCTAGGGCTTGGTCTTATTTCCACTTCTTTGGCATGCTTACCCATTGGTTCCACTTCATCGACGGTTGCCTACTAATGAAGATGGCCGACCTGGGTTGGGTGGGAATAAGAAAATTATTGGAACAAGAGAAAAGCTAAGTCCCTTCCAGTTTGATAAATATCCATTGTCCCTAGATTTATTAGTTAAGAGCTCATTTTTGCTTGTGCTTCCCTGGTCTATATTTGTTTAAGTTAAGGTTTGCTCTTCCTCTGTCCATTGGGTATGCGTGCTTTGTTCTCCCATATGTTGTACTCAAGATCATCATTTCCTTTCATTTCATTCAGGGAAGTCTCGTTATGCCAACCTTGATTTAGCATAGCGATCAGTGAGACTAGGTAGAAAAAAAACCACTTCTTCTTGAACCAGCCAAGTACTTTGAATCCAGTTCATTAGTAAAAAGATAGCTCCATGCATTAATATATAACTGGGGTATCAAAGCAATCAAATCTCTATTAATTGGTGCCTCTAGCTAATCGATCTATGAACTGGCCTGCAATCAATGCTTATATTATTAGTTAAGGCTAGGCTAGTGAGCCTTATTTACGGAACAAAACACAAAGTAACTAGTCATGGTCTAATTCATAGTGGGCCCCTTGTTATAGTTTGTAGATCAAATTAGTTTCATGTTACCTTCTCGAGGAAGAGTTTGATGATAGGGGTATAAAAGCACTAGTAGGATTTGTACTTAACTTTTATATTTTACTCCAAATTATAAGTATTTGACTATTTAATTATGTTTTCTGATCATAAACAGATGCACGACGGAAAATGTGACGTATAAAAATAAACGGGAGGCAAATCGGACGTCAAACGAAGAAGTTACGCTCACAATACGAAAGTAGTGCAGCAGTAACAGGTGGTGGCTGGGCGCCGCGGCGCCTAGAACAGCATGTGAGCGCCGTAGGTCTTAGCACCCAGCGCCGCGGTGCTCGTCGACATCTTGACAGACCTGTACTCGTGCCCAGCGCCACGGCGCCCATGCGGATGTTTAAATACCCTTCTAAACTCGCCTATAAAAAGGGAATTCGAAGCTCCTCGTGCCTAGGGTTTCTCATAGCAACAAAAACACTCTTTTGAGGAAAAAATAGAGAGACTTAGTAAGGAGAATAACACAAGAAACAAACACACATTCAAGCCAAGAAATCAAGGTGAAGTTATTGAAGATTGAAGATTGGGGAATCAACTCTTGAGCAACCAAGACAAGAGGAAGAAGAACAACTCAAGGGATCACTTGTTTTATTTTATTCCTTACTTTTAAGAGATGATTTCATTCATTATATTTTCGTACTTTTGCTTTGATATTCTTGTTTTGAACATGAGCTAATTTCTCTTGATCTAGGGTTAGACGTTATTGAACCTAGTATGTAATTGTTTCTTTTAATCTCTTAGTTATGAACTTTTATCCCTTAATTGATTCAATCTATCTGTACTTAATGCTTTCATTATACTTGATCACTATTTTGATTGTTTAGGAACCATGATAACTTTGACTAAAGGAATCATGTGTTTAGCCTATGGTAGATTGATACATGATCATAGGGTAATATCTATGAGTTTCATCTAGGATAGACATATACCTAGGTGGCATGTATGGTTTGATTAGACTTAATCTTAATGAGTTGCATCTTATTCGGATTACCATAGACATATAGGTAATTGTTAGGGTGTGATATTATCATTTGACTGTCGACAGAAGCTTATGATGAAATCAGTGTCTAGCCAATCAATTGATAAAAGAAAAAATAACTAAAGGGTTAAAGGGTTCAGTGAACTACTAGGGGATGCGTCGATACCCTAGATTACTTATCAATTGAGTGAATTCTATCTCTAAGTATTTGTAATATTTTAATTAGGTTCAGTTCAATAGTAATAATTTAGTTAGTTAAACTCCATCCTTGAAGCTAGTCTGGATAAAGGTAAAGTAGAGTAATTTTAGTATTCGATTGAAGAAAATAGAAACAATAGTCTCTGTGGAATCGATAATCTAGACTTAGTCCTATATTACTTGATACGAAAAGCGTGCACTTGCGCTAGGTCAATAAAATAGACAATCAAGTTTTTAGTGCCGTTGCCGGGGACTATTTTATCTAATCTTAGATTGATACTAATACCATACTATTTTACTTTTACTTCAGATTTTATTTTTATTTCATTATTGTTATTGGTATTTTTTCATTCTAGTTAATAATTATATATATATATATTTTTCGAATTTTTATTTATTTTATTTTTTTATTTTTGACAGTTCATGCGAAGAACTAAGAGTGAAGGTTCAACATCTTTTGATCCTGAAATTGAAAGAACATTCCGAAGACTTTGTAGTGAACAACATCAAAACAGAAACATGGCAGAGAATCATAACAACATAAATAATCCAATGTTTGAGCCTATAAATTCGCAGAGATCGTTGAGAGATTATGTTGTTCCTACAACAGAAGGCATTCCGTCTAGTATTCGGTGCCCCACTGTTAATGCAAACAACTTTGAAATTAAGCTAAGTACTATTCAGATGCTTAATGAGTCGGTGCAATTTAGTGGTGCTCCCAATGATGATCCCAACATGCATATTGTGAATTTTTTGGAGATTTGCGATACATTCAAGTTTAATGGGGTTTCAGATGATGCTATCGGGTTGCGATTATTCCCTTTCTCATTGAGGGATAAGGCCAAGAGCTGGTTGATGTCATTACCATCAGGATCTATATCAATGTGGGATGACCTAGCACAGAAGTTCTTAGCGAAGTTTTTCCCACCAGCAAAGACAGCTAAGATGAGGAATGACATCACCTCATTTGTGCAGATTGAAGGTGAGTCATTATACGAAGCATAGGAACGATTCAAGGACATGTTAAGGAAGTGTCCCCATCATGGAGTTCCGAAATGGTTATTAGTCCAGACGTTCTACAATGGGCTAGTGGGTCATTTAAGGACAATTATCGATGCAGCTGTTGGAGGAGCTTTGATGAATAAGTCCACAGATGAAGCATATGAGTTATTAGAAGAGATGGCATCTAATAGCTATCAATAGCCTGCTGAAAGAGTCACACCAAGGAAGGTTGCTGGAGTTCATGAGATTAATGCATTTAATGCATTAGCTGCGCAGATCAATATATTAACCAAGAAGTTTAATTCTATGAATGCTATCAAGACCCAGATTGTGACTTGTGACTTTTGTGGCGACAATCATTTGAGTGGGCAATGCATGGAGTCAGCAAACTATGTGGGAAACCATAATAGACAGCAGAATAATCCACATTCAAATTATTATAATCCAGGGTGGAGAAATCATCCAAATTTTTCTTGGGGTGGCAACCAAGGCCAGCAACTTAAACCAAACCCACCCAGATTTTACCCCCCACAGGAAAAGAAAGTATCCTTGGAAGATATGTTTACACAGTACATGAAGTCGAATGATGCTATTCTACAAAACCATTCTGCATCTTTGAACAATCTAGAGACTCAAATGGGGCAACTTATTGCAGCACTAAATAATCGACCTCAAGAAACTTTACCAAGCAATACTGAAGCTAATCCAAAAGGAAGTGTAGAGTAATGCCAAGCCGTCAACTTACGAAGTGGTAAGATCTTACATAATGACACACTACCAACACCACTTTCAAAGATGAAGGAAAATGAAAGGGCTGATCAACAAGAAAATGTGCAACCATATAGACCACCTATTCCTTTTCCTCAAAGGTTACAGAGGTGCAAAACAAGTGCTGAATCTGAAAAATTGCAGCAAGGAAATCCTGAAAGTGTAGAAAAGAAAGATGAGCAGCATACAAATGCAGAAAATGTACAGAAACAAGCCTGGCAGTCATTCACACCTTCTCCACCATTTCCACAGAGGCTGCAAAATAAGAGATTAGATAAGCAATTCTCTAAATTTCTTGATGTTTTTAAGAAATTATATATTAATCTCCCTTTTGCAGATGCGCTTGAACAAATGCCTAGTAATGTCAAGTTCATGAAGAGCATTCTTGCCAAGAAGACGAAACTAGAAGATTATGAGACAGTGGCATTGACAGAAGAGTGTAGCGCTATTCTTCAGAAAAAGCTACCTCCTAAGCTCAAAGATCCCGGGAGATTCACCGTACCGTGCTCCATTGGCAATCATGATCTTGGTAGAACCCTATGCGATCTAAGAGTGAGCATTAATCTCATGCCCCTTTCCGTCTACAACAAGCTAGGTTTGAGAGAAATAAAACCGATCAATATTACACTTCAACTTGCTGATCGCTCTCTTGTCTACCCAAAGGGAATTATTGAAGACTTGCTAGTAAAGGTGGATAAATTCATCTTCCCCGCTGATTTCATTGTTCTAGACATGGAAGAAGATAAAGAGATCCCTATCATCATTGGAAGATCCTTCTTAGCTACAGGACATACGATCATTGATGTTCAAAAAGGAGAGATGACCATGAGAATACAAGATGACACTGCAACATTTAAAGTCTTCAAGGAAATTAAGTTGCCAGCTGAAAGTGAAGATAGTTGTAATATTGATGTGGTGCACCTAAACACTAAAAAACTAAAAGACATGGAGATATTGAACCCTTACATTAAAAATAACTTGTTAAGGCATAGAAGGAGAAGAAAGAAGAAGAAGAAGCAGCAATTTGATGAGAGGATAGAAGAAAATGCCACAAGAGAAACACTTCACCGGTTTAAGATTCAAGTCTTTCAAGATAAGCACAAGAAAAAAGAACAAGTTGCTGCCCGAGGTCTAAGTGCAAGAATGTGGAAGCCAAATAAGCGAAAGCCCAGCAAGCTTACATACAAAGATGCTTCTACTATTAACGATTATCCTCCATAAAAAGTAGAAAGAGCCCCATCAAGCCGACGAAATCAAGCGCTTATTTGGAGGCAACCCAAGTAAAATTTTATTTTTATTAGCTTATTTTTAATTTTAGTTATATTAGTTTATTTTTTTTGTAGGAATAAATCAGCAATTCAAGCATTCAATGAAGCAGCATGAGCAAGTTCAAGCATTGGGAGCATAGAGAATCACATTCACATTAAACAGAACACAACGCTGCACTGTTTCAACTTCAGTTACCAGGGGAGTTTCTCTTATTTTTAAATTTATTTTTAGACATTGAGGACAATGTCTAATTTAAGTTTGGGGGTGGAAAACACAATTTCTTGTGTTAATTTTACTGCTTATATTGGTTGGTTGTCTTGTGAAGTAAAAAATTTTTTTTTTTAGGTTGTTAAGTTTTAGTTGAGATGATGATCATTAGTCCATGATAAGAAATAAAATATTTGTTGAATTTATTTTCACAAGTCTTTAAGAAATAATAGATGCTTGAGATAACTCTTATATCATGATTCTTGGATTGAATTCAAGCTTATTTTTGATCACTTACTCTTGAGCATATTGAAATAAGAATGTATTAGTTAAATTTTTTGCATAGAGTTATTCATGCTTAAGTAGTACACCACAGTCTCGAAGACCAATACTTTAGAACTTGCTTGATTACTACTTGAGGTGAAATCCTAGAATTCACATGCTTAGGGAAATGACATTAGGCTATCTTTGGACCGTTTGAGCCTTTTTGAGCCTACCTTATATATATATTTATCCATAGTCGCCCCGTTTGAGCCTAATTAACCATTTTTTCTATTTAACCACATTACAAGCTTAAAGACTTTGAGTTTACTTACCCTAAAATCTACCGATAGCACCATAAACCTTGAGTTTACTTAGAAATATTCTTAAAATGAAGAAGGTTGTGGATGTATGAAAAAAGGGTACTGCAATGAAAAGTAATAAGTCTTGAATGTATATATCATTCTTAAGTTTGGGGGTACAAAACAAAACAAAAAAAAAAGAAAAGGAAAAGAAAAAAAAAGAAATGTTTAAATGCATAATATCTCCAGCTTAAGAAAAAGAAGAAATTCTTTATAAAAGGGATTAAAAGAAAAATGGAATAGCATAAGTTTTGGGAAAGAGATGAATGATCAAGGAGGAGAAGAAATCAAGAGGTTTCTGAGTAAAGTCTAAGTGTTAATGGTGTGATTTGCACTTTATATATATCTTTATAACCCACCTTTACCTTAGCCTTACATTACAAGCTAATAAAGTCCTAAATAGATCCTTAGACATGTGTATTTCTACATTAGTGGAGAGTAGTATGAAAGCAAGCTTATGGTAGTGTTATAATTAAAACTATGCCGAGATATCATCTTTATGTACTTTCTTAAGTATTGAGTAAATCTATGTTCTATTTAGCTAATTACTTGCTTATTACACATACACACAAGTGATCATTAATAAGGGAGAATGAAGTACTTGATCAATGGAATGAGAACTGTTGAAAGTTGTTATTGATTTCTAAAGAGCCTTGTGCTATTTTTCACAGCTTTTGAGACAACAATATTGATCATCTAATCCACCTGAGCTTATTATTAGTTTTTAATTTTTATTTTTGAGTCATGAATAAGTTGTGAATGTTTTTCTTTGTTTTGCTCGAGGACGAGCAAAGTCTTAAGTTTGGGGGGTATTTGATAGGGGCATAAAAGCGCTAGTAAGATTTATACTTAACTTTTGTATTTTGCTCTAAATCATAAGTATTTAACTATTTAATTATATTTTATGATCATAAACAGATGCACGACGGAAAATGTGACGTATAGGAACAAACGGGAGGTAAATCGGACGTCAAACGAAGAAGTTACGCTCAAAATACGAAAGTAGCGCAGCAGTAACAGGTGGTGGTTGGGCGCCGCGGCGCCCAGATCTAAGAGCCACAGCGCCCAGAACAGCGTGTGAGCGCCGTAGGTCTTAGCACCCAGCGCCGCAGTGCTCGTCGACATCTTGACAGACTTGTACTCGTGCCCAGCGCCGCGGCGCCCATGCGGATGTTTAAATACCCTTCTAAACTCGCCTATAAAAAGGAAATTCGAAGCTCCTCGTGCCTAGGGTTTCTCATAGCAACAAAAACACTCTTTTGAGGCAAAAATAGAGAGACGTAGTAAGGAGAATAACACAAGCAACAAAAATACATTCAAGCCATGAAATCAAGGTGAAGTTATTGAAGATTGAAGATTGGGGAATCAACTCTTGAGCAACCAAGACAAGAGGAAGAAGAACAACTCAGGGGATCACTTGTTTTATTTTATTTCTTACTTTTAAGAGATGATTTCATTCATTATATTTTCGTACTTTTACTTTGATATTCTTGTTTTGAACATGAGCTAATTTCTCTTGATCTAGGGTTAGACGTTATTGAACCTAATATGTAATTGTTTCTTTTAATCTCTTAGTTATGAACTTTTATCCCTTAATTGATTCAATCTATCTGTACTTAATGCTTTCATTATACTTGATCACTATTTTGATTGTTTAGGAACCATGATAACTTTGACTAAAGAAATCATGTGTTTAGCCTATGGTAGATTGATACATGATCATAGGGTAATATCTATGAGTTCCATCTAGGATAGACATATACCTAGGTGGCATGTATGGTTTGATTAGACTTAATCTTAATGAGTTGCATCTTATTCGGATTACCATAGACATATAGGTAATTGTTAGGGTGTGATATTATCATTCGACTGTCGACAGAAGCTTATGATGAAATCAGTGTCTAGCCAATCAATCGATAAAAAGAAAAATAACTAAGGGGTTAAAGGGTTCAGTGAACTACTAAGGGATGCGTCGATACCCTAGATTACTTATCAATTGAGTGAATTCTATCTCTAAGTATTTGCAATATTTTAATTAGGTTCAGTTCAATAGTAATAATTTAGTTAGTTAAACTCCATCCTTGAAGCTAGTCTGGATAAAGGTAAAGTAGAGTAATTTTAGTATTCGATTGAAGAAAATAGAAACAATAGTCTCTGTGGGATCGATAATCTGGACTTAGTCCTATATTACTTGATACGAAAAGCGTGCACTTGCGCTAGGTCAATAAAATAGAAAATCATTTGACATCTATAAGAAGCCCCTTCCCTTCTTTGGAGGTGAAAGTCAGGTCATAATTAACTTACTATAAGGAATTTTTACTAAAGGCTATCGCCTTTCTATATGAATCAAGTGCAAACTCTATCATAGCTTTATGGATCTCCATTGCTTATCATTATGGTTTGTCTCGACGAGGAAACAAAAGCAAATCAAATGATAGAACTAGAAAAGTGATCTTGGAAGATTTGAGTAGGAGTAGCCTACCAATTAGTAGAAACTAAATATAGAGAAGTGCAAAGCCAAAGATAAAACTAAAAGAAAATAGTTTGCGCACGAGAAATGCAAAGGAATATTAGAAGAACCAACATTTCAGCAAGAATTGTGCTCATTCTATGCCAAGGTAATTGCAAACCAGAAAAGAAATAGAATATAATAATAAATACAAATAACTTCCCGAAGTTGATCGTGAGAAATGGATATAAATTTTTAAATTTTTTTTATTTAAGTAGTCGAGAAGCCTCGGGTGGCTCGATTATGTGTGAAAGGAAAAGATGAGTTAGTAGGTAGTTAAATTCTAATTGAAATGGATATGTAAAGCCTAAAACAAATCCAAATTGAAATAATTATTTTAAATGCTTTGCCCAGGCAGGTGAAGGAGAAGGATGTGGTTTTCTTTCTTGGGTCAAAAAGTGCAATCTTCCGACTGAAACTATAAGCATAAGTAGCACCATTAAAGAGGCCACTGAGTTCTATATTGAAGGGAGTAGAACTTTAAGTCAAGATTGGTATTGATAAAGAATTTTTGTTTAGAAATGTGTAACACAAGATTATTTCACAATGAGGAAGCAAGCAGAAAGGCGATTATACTTTCTATTTAGGCTAATCCGCCTACGCATGTTATGAAATTTCCACGAACCATGACGAATGGCGAATGAGATGAAGAACCCCAGCCAACACTTAAGATGGGTGCTTTTCTTCTTTTTTCTTTCGAAGGTGTTCAAGGGTTGATTGAGGTATAAATTCAATATATATAATTACAAATTTTCTTGATTTGGTGGTAACCCATTTGGACAAGCAATCGCTACTTCGTTCTCGCCTTTGAGTGTGCAGGGCTTGAATCATCCATAAAATGCCTATTCCTAGGCGCCAAACTTGTGTGAAATATCTTACTTGCCTTATTCCTGGAAGTGGGTTAAAATCCCAAAAGTGAATAATTGCAAAGATTTTAGATATTAACTCAGTACTTGTGGCTAGTCTTCTTATATGGACTTGACCCCCCTAAAGATACTTCCACAGAAAAGATGAGAGGTTTTATCCTTTGATAGGAAAAGCTATGTATACCAAATCGGAAATCTATACTCGTAGGCGGTGATACCTCAAGCCTATGATACAACATTTTGAAGTAGGAAAGTAGTTGATAACGAAAAGGTAACCCCTGGGTCAGAGTTACCTTGTGTCATGCCCCAAGTATTCTCAAGCATTTCTTTAAACACTTGGTGCGTGACAGAGCCTCCTAGAGGTCTTAAGGGCTGCTAGAATGGATCGCAGCCGGAGCTTCTAGAAAACCCGTTGACATGGGTAAAGAACCGGGCTAAGCCCGCGACTTATTAGGGTTGTTAACCTTAATTAAGAAAGGAATATTCCAAAGAATATGTGATGGCATCTAGAAATATTCTAGGACATATTATTCCATCTTGTATATACACTGTTAGATCATTTAGATCTCAGCCGTCGATTGTATAAGGTTGCTAGTATATAAAGGGGACACCTTCACTTGTGTAATTCATCTCATAGCTTTGTTTTCTCTTCAGCAATATAGAGAGCATTCATGCAAATACTTGACGTGCTTGTTTTTCTTCTCTTTGTGTGATTTTCTCAGCTGCTTAGCGCGCGATGCGTCTAAGGCCACATAGTCTCGAAAAGGTTTGTGACATTTGGTATCAGAGCAGGTCCGAAGATGGAGAAAGACGCCATACCGACGAGTTGACTAAAGAGAAAGGTCAAAACTCTAAAGCTAAAAGGCACGGAAGTGTACCTTGCGACAAGTCTGCTGATCTAGTCTATAAGTTCGGGAACATGGTGAAAACGCTCGGTGGTGCTGTAGGAAAGGAAACAAATCATCTTGGGGAGTTGGAGCAGCAAGTAGAAAAGCTCAAGGCGGGACTCGACACTCAAGGGGACCAGCTGCGCTCCCTCATCGACACATCTATCGAGAGTTACGCTGATTGAAAGCGTGATTGGATTAAAGCTTTTCAAGAGAAGGTATATGCCACATTTGATAAAGTTCAAGCCTAAGTAGAGGAACTGCATAGAGGGTTTGACACTGTCAAGAAGGACATGGTGCTGTGCAAGTAAGTAGTGGCAAATAGGCTTGTTGCTGTTTAAGGGACGCCAAGAGTCGAGGCTCCTAAATCGAAGGAGTTCAGCGGCAAGCGAAACGCTAAGGAGCTCGACAATTACTTTTGACAGATGGAAAGATACTTCAATGCCATGGGTGTGCGGGATGAAGACAAGGTAAATACCGCGACTTTATATCTTTTCGACCATGCAATTCTATAGTGGCGCAAAAAAAGCGAGGAGATACGCAAGGGTACCTGCACAATCAACACCTGGACAGAATTGCAACGAGAGTTGAAGTGCCAGTTTTATCCAGAGAATATGGCACACGATGCTTGAAAACGGTTAAATGAATTGATGCAAACCAAGTCTATCAGCGAGTACGTCGAGGAGTACTCCCTATTAATGCTCCAGATTCCCAACATGAGCGAGGAGGATTTGCTGTTTAATTTTTTGGACGGGTTACAAACATGGGCGTCCAATGAGTTAAAGCGGTGCGGGATGACCAGAATATCCGACGCTCTAACACTGACAGAAATGCTCATGGATTACCATAAGGGTAACTTAGGAAAGTCCAAACATTCGAGACCCAATCACAACAAAGGTGGGGGTGCCAAGAAATTTCAACCTCCAGAGAATGAGCAAGAGAAAAGTAAGCTACCCAAAGGGAAAAAGTAGAAGCGCAACAACCATAGAGGGAATGGACTGAAGACTAGCTGATTCCTTTGCGATGGAGATCACTGGGTCAATGACTATTCGAAGAAGAAGGCTATCAACGCCATGGTTACAGCATACGAGGCTTGTGAGCAAGGTTAAATTTGGTGTTTGCAACTGCTCAACACAATGAAAGCCAAGCGGCGTACCAGCGCGCCAACAAAAAGGCACTCATGTATGTTGAAGCCTACATCAACTATATAAAGACTCAAGTGCTAATAAATATGGGTACAATGCACAACTTTATTAAGTGTGCGGAGGTGAAGCGCTTGGGACTTTACGTAGAGAAAGATGAGGGGTTTCTCAAATCGGTAAATACTGCGGCCAAGCCACTGGATGAGATAGTTTTAGGGGTCGATATCCATCTAGGTAAATGGTGCAGCGAGGTAAATTTCTCTGTAGCACCTCTTGATGATTTCAATGTGGTGTTAGGTATGGAGTTCTTGAAGTAGTACGACATGGTATTGCTTCCTTGACACGACTATGTGTGCATCAGGCAAGGAGAGCCTTACATGATACTGACGGTAGACAAGCCCATGAGTGGGCAATCTCAGCCGAAAGCCAACACTAAAATTCTTTTCGCCATTCAACTAATGGGAGTTGGTAGATGCAAAGGAGAAGTACATCCAGCCATAGTGAGGGGGATGGATGATAAGGCAACAAGAGGCGAGGATAAGCTACCAACAGGAGCTGTGGAAGTGCTCGAGGAGCACAAGGAGTTGTACCTATTGTCATACCACAGGTGCAACCACATCTAGGTGATACCGAGCATGGGAAATAGTTGGAGCTGGGGTTGATGCTTCCAAATACAGTACAGATGCCTCAATCGGGATCAGATAGGTTGTGGGGGTAGCTCAAGGAGTCGGCGAGTAGGGGTGTAGCTAAAAAACTTGAGGCGTCACATGATATGCGTTTTCAACACAAGGAGTGGGTTAAAGATAAGCAGTGGTGTGTCAAACATCGTGCGGGGGACTTAGTGATGGAAACGATACTTCCACCACAACGCAAGATAGCACGCCCACTTTACAAGGGCCTTGATCGCAGGGACGAGGGGCCATTTTCTGTTGCCAAGAGGGTTAGCAATATCTCGCATAAAGTGGGGATACCTTCAAGACAGAAGCTACATCTGGTGTCTTCCGAAAGCTGTTTGAAGCTATACCGAGGGGGTATGGAAGACATGGAGCAGAAATAGGGACCTTTAGGGATTTCTACAAGGGACGACAATGGAGCGAAACTCATCCAGGATGGACAGACAACGCGGAAGAGAAATCTACCTCCAAGGCATGAGTACGTTGTCAAGTGGAAAATGGTACTTGATATTGAAGCACACTAAAAATATGAGAGTGCACAGTGGCAGATTGAAGAATGAGGTGCACAGTTTTCATTGAAAACACGATGAAGGCGTCGTGTGAATTTGGTGGGGGAGAATGTCACGCCTCAAGTGTTCTCAAGCTTTTTCTCGAACACTTGGTGCTCGACAGAGCCTCTTAGAGGCCTTAAAGGTTGCTGGAATAGATCGCAGGCCGGAACTTCTAGAAGACCCGCTGACATGGGTGAAGAACCGGGCCAAGCTTGCGATTTATTAGGGTTGTTAACCTTAATTAGGAAAGGAATATTCCAAAGAATATGTAATGGTATTTAAGAATATTCTATAGCATATTATTCCATCTTGTATATACACTGTTAGATCATTTAGATCTCAACTGTCGATTGTATAAGGCTGCTAGTTAGAGGAATGAACGGGTAAAGAATAAAGAGATTGGAAAAATGAGATTCATGTATTGACGTAATATAATAGACCCTTAAAGAACTTCCAAACCTAGAAACGAGAGCACGCCCATCAAACTGAATAATGTAAATAATGTAAGCTAGCATTTGGGGCTAATGTCTGTAGATGTGATACCTCCTAGTCAAGATGGAGAATCGCTGTTATCGGATCTGGTAATAAACGTATACTTAGTAGGGGGGCTGAACCGACTTGCTTTTGGTATTAACTTCCTCCTCCATTTGAGCATTTATTGCTTTTTTTCTCGACGAAGGAATTGATAGAGGGTGGTGGCAAAGAAAAAGAAGTGAAATCTTGACCAGTAGTCAAGGGAAGAGTTTTTAAGGAACCAAATCTCAGGGACTTCTATTAAGAATGGCTTTTGGTCTTAGTATGCGGTGCAACATATAGAGTCATGAGACTGTCTACTTCCTCCTGTTCAGTCTCGCAAAGAGGGACTCCCACTTTCTATTAGAACAGTGTTAGTTCGCTATTACTGCCAATCAAGCCGGCGAGAAATCAATTCTGATATTGTTATGTGCGCCACTAGACCTTTGATTATATGCTTTGAGCCGAGTTGATGAGTTTTAATATTCATGTACGTATGCCATGTAGATTAAAAAGGGAGAAGCCCCCGTTGACAGAGTATAAATAGCACATCGGATGGATCATTCAATAGAAAGCCGAAGGCGAAGAGTTAACACCTCCTAAGGGCTGGGTGAGAGAAAGCATCATTTGTTGATACCTTGTACACCGCCACCTACTGAAATGGATTAATAAAGGTTGCTTTCTATTGCTTGTAGCGACGTTGCTTCCTTTTGCTTTTGTTCACTGCGAATAATTCAATCTTGAGAAAAAAGGCCTTATGCAGCATCTCCAGCAGTGCCTAAAAAGAAAGATGAAATGTCTTCTTTGTAGACTTGCAACGCTCACTTACGATTTTATACAGAGGGGGTTTGTATTGAAAAGCCATAAGCTTTGAATCAATATGCGTTGGTTCCAATCCGGATCTCGTTGTTTGGGTTTCGAGATGATATTCAAGAGACAAAAGGGCAGAGCTGATAAAAATGCTAATTAAAATGGAAATACTAATAAAAACTTTAATTAAGACTTATGTGCATTGTCCAAGATTCTTTTGTGGGACTTTCTTTTTCTTTTTTCTTCTTTTCTTTTTGACTTGACTCAACAACCCTGTTATTTAGGATAGAACTCTAACGGTATTTCTTATGATTAAAAATATAGAAGAGCGACTGCCAATCAAGACAATATTGAAGCACGTGCTGTAGGATCGATCCCAGGGAAATAGGAAAATGAATCCTCGCACTACCGACTAGGAGTGTCTCCTGCATCGATCGGAACAAAACTAACAAAAGAAACTTTAAGGGAGCTATGCTATACATAATACTAAAGGAGCCAGGCTCTGCCCGAATGATACGATCAGCAACTTTTAGTACTTAAGCTATGTAATTAATAACTTTTCCTTAGGGCGCCCTAAGCAACTGAAGGGTAGAGAAGATGAAGAATAAGGGTAATCTACATATGTGGCTATACTGCCAAAAAGAAAGAGAGGGCCGATTGATACCAATAGCAAGATACACATCTTTTTAGACTTTTAGGAGTGAGAATAGTTGAAGATCAGAAGATTGGAATGAAATACCTTAATAGATTAAGTGTAAATATTTTTTATATAAAATATATTGATATATTTTATATGAGTAAGCCCTTTCCCTTAGGAACAGAAGGATACACAAGGTAGGTAATTTCTCACAATTATTCACATTCAACTTCAAGATCTAGCAAGCCAACTTCAACCGAAACTGAGTCATATTCTCTCTCTCTTCCTAATGGAGGCACATACCATTCTTGTAACAGTGGATGGATAATCCAAAGTCTCGTAGTCTTTGTTTTAAAAAAAGTTTTGTCCTTTTTACATATATAAAAATTTTAGTCTTTAACCCCTCATTTATAGAATTAACTATAGCTAATCTAGTAAAGTAGGGCTAATCAGAAGTTTTACTATGGCGATTAGAAGAGGCAAAACCTCAATTCAAGTGGAGCAATAGCTTTCTACACTCAAAGAGAACTCGACATCCCATTAATTTAGACTTCTTATACATAGTTATAGTCTTTCGTCATACTTAAAGGGACTTAGTGCCTCCACCAATAGTAATCTTTTTTTTTCTTTCTAAACTAAATCGAAGGTCTATCTAGCTCTCTAAATAATATGTCCACTTTAGTCTATTTGAAACGTTCTTGCCTTTTCGTGTCTTGAATCAAACGAAATTTAATAACCCTATATAGTGCGTAGAATATACTTGTGTAGCAAATAACATAGATTGATTGAAATAGCATACTTGTACAATGGATCTCTTTTATATTTCATATGTTAAATATTCGTGTAGTGAATTTACAGCTAGAGATAGTACATTCTAAGTCAATTAAGGAAGGTAACGTAAACGGGTACTTGGGATTAAGTAGAGCATAGGTTTAATAACTGGGCTTGGAAAAGAGAATGAGAATCTTGTTTAGTAAAAGGTTGGGTTTTTTGTCTTTTTACCTTTCAAGTGCCACTCCTTTGGTTAGTACTCCAAATTGGATTTCTTTCTTCTTAGTTCGAAGTAATGCTCATTTTATGTAGCTATGACCTACATTCTTTGGTTAAAGTACTTATGCAGCTTCTAAGAGATGTGTTCCCCTTTAAAGAAAGATGCTAAACCCCTTGTTGCTTTACCTCATATTCAGAATATGAAGTGACAACTTTCTTAATTTGGTAATAGCTCTGTTACTAACCAATGAGGACCATTTTTTTTTAAAAAAATAATCATCTCAGTATCGAGGTCAAAGCCATTCTATAATAGGATAGGAGCTTTGCTGTTTTGCTCTCTCTTATGCCCATACAAATTCAAAGAAAGTTCAATAGTTCAATCTGGGCTAAAAGAGTGCCTTATACATAGATCGAGATTTCAGACATCACTTTTTGGAGTGAAAAGAATAACCCAATTTCTAGTGAAATACCAAATAGCTTTCTTCATTGCAACAGCTACAGCAGTTGGTGAGGCGATTATAAGTATACCTCTCATACTGGGATAATCTAATTAGAATAGGCTTTCTCTACAAATTACTGTTAGGGTGCTTAAATGCGATTCCCCTCTAAGTACTACTAAAAATATTTGTACAAGTAAGGATTATCATAAGATTCACAATTCAAAGTTTTACCACGACTGGCTCGAATATTCTAGCTAAGCTTCCCCTCGACAGCTTTGGATAACCGTTAGGTAAATGCATACTGCACTCACTAATCGGCCAACTCAGACCATTACGTCTACTCATTTTTGTCTTCTAACTCCGGGTTCTCATAGCCATACTACTTTGATCAGGATAAACTTACTGGTAGGGACAAAGCCGACCCATGAGGTATAACATATCTGTTTTCCTCAACCTAGGACTTTGTCTTTATCAGCAAGCAACGTAATGACTTGACTTGATGTGGATTATGTAGCAGAACCTCAACCAATGAGACTATATACAGAATTTCAAATGTCAATGACCATGATTTACCTATAATTCAAGATTAAAGGGAAAGGAAAGTGGTACTTGTAGCTCTGATGGATCGACAACTCGCGAGAGCCCTTATGCGATATACGATACGACTAGATTAGTTAATCTAAGAGACTTTTCCTTTACCTGTTAATTCAACTAAAGATATTCTAGGCGAGAAAGATCAGCTAAGAATTCCCTCTGAAGCATGCATGTGATGACATTTCAACCACGACATGATAGGAACTTGAGCCGATGACTAGCCCTTAACTTTACCCTTTTCGAAACAATAGACAATATATATTTTATTATAAGGGAAGCCCATATAAGTGTGGTATACATAGATATAAGAAAAGTAGTGATTAGACACACCTAGATGATTACTTCAATGATAACGCATATACACCCATGGCTTAAATCAAAGGTTCAAAATTTAATAGAGACCAAAGAGTTTTCATTCCTCCAATTGTGAGGAGGCAATTAGATAATTGTTATTAGCAATTATTATTGTTGATAGTTGCAGTTATCTATTATTATAATTCTTTGAGATTTGAAATTTGTAATGTAATATATATATATATATATATATATATATATAACGAGTAGTAATATTGTTGTTGGCAGTTAAATAAAAAATACGTTTAATAATAATAATATTTATATACTAAAATTATTATTTATAAAGGATCGTTGAAGTATAATTTGAATATGCACAATTCTTTATTTGAAGAACTTTTTAAAGTGCCTAAGGATGTAGAGAAGAAGGCTTCTGAGAATGACTCTAGGTTCAACACAACTCCTGTGATGTTGGATACCTTAATGCTTGCATTTCAAATTAGTCTAAGCATTCGGGTACTTGAAAGAACCTGTTATTTTTTTTGGACATTGTAGTTGGCGAGGGTGATGATAAGAATCAAGTGGTTGTGCATTCTCGTTTCTGAAGGTCATAATGACAAAGGGAAGAGGGTATAGGAAGATGTTTTTTTTTCACCCTTACTTAAAGGAGGAGAGGCTATTGATGCGACGGGCAGTAATAAGAGGAAAAAAATCCTAAATGGTGCGCTATGATTCTCCTATGAAAAATTTTCAATTGGCCATCACAAAGGTTACTCAGGCAGAGGATGCGATGCATTCCCGCCAATCGCCATGAGTATCCTTTGTTAAAAGATACGGGACTTAGAGAATTCCCATACATTAAAGAGGTTAAAAAAACTCTTGTTTGAAAGTTCCCTAAGTTTGGTATTCATTCTGGAAACCAAAATTTCGGGTAAGAAAGCTAAATGGATTAGGGTAAGCCTTTGGTATCAAGTTTCATTTCAGGTGGATAGTGTGGGTAGAAATGATGGAATGTTCGGGTTATGGAATGATGTGTGGGATGTTGCTTTGAGGGCATACTAACTATTTTATTTAGATGTTCAAATAAAAGACTCTCAGAATAAAAGTTTGTGAGTGATATGCTTTTATGGTAATCCCACCCAACAATGTAAAAGCTTTGGATGGAAATTATTGTATAGATTGCGTAATGACTCATCCTTGTCGTTTCTTTGCTTGGGTGATTTTAATGAGCTGTTATTTGTGGATAATAAGCAGAAGGGGTAAAAAAGGTGAAAAAAGATTAATGAGTGAATTTCAGAATGTTATTTCTCGGCTTGGATTGAGAAATCTTCATTTATGTGGCCCTAAGTTCACTTGGAAGGGGCGAACTCTGAAAGGGGTAACTATTATGGAGAGGACTGACCGAGTGTTCGCAGGTGATTTGTTGATCTCTCTTTTTCTTAGAAGCTTAATGACTCATATGGATTTCTTCACATCAAATAATCGGGCCATCCATGTTCAGTTATAGCCTTGCCATTTTAATTGTACAACTGTTACAGATATCAAGCCATGCACTTCAATTTGACACCCCTATGGCATCAATTAAGCCACAGTCTTGATATCATTTTTACTCTATGCGCAACGAAAAATCATAACTCACACCATAAGTAAGAACAAATAAAATTTACACAACGAAAAATCATAACTCACATCATAAGTAAGAACACATAAGATTTACACACCAATAAAGAAAAAGAAAATAAATTAATCAATAAGACATAAGATATACATAGTTCAGCCCAAAATTGCCTACGTCCACGGAGGATCTATGATCTAGCTTCTTATTATTGATATAGATCACTAAGTATCGTCTTAAATCATCAATGATCCCACAAGACTTCTTAGCATCTCCCATAGAGGCTTCTAAGTATCTACCATTGATCACCATAGCTCCCCAAGACCTCTTAGTATCTCCCCATAAGAGATTTTAACAAGGAATACAAGAATAGCCCGAGCATTTAAGCCAAAAAGATTTATGGTATTTCTTTTGTTCACTCAAGAACCAAAAGAAAATACTCCACAAAGGTTACACCCTAATACACCACGCACTTAGTGTCTACCTAACTCTTCTATTCTCTCTTATGGTTACATCTTAAAACTTTAGATGCTTGATTTTTTCTTGTGTTTATAAGGGTTTATATAGTAAATAAAATACCCTTAGAAACTCTAAACCTAGTTAGAATAATAGTCCTTACTTGTAGGAGTCCTAATCCCACTTAAAGAAGTTAATTGAGCCAAAATAGGATATACCTTAAAGTTGCCGTGTAAATAGTAATTATATGAATAGTATCTCCGTCTTTTACAGTAAACAGTGTCATCGCATAAACAGTACCCTATTCTTTTGCCTTTCCGTTTTGCTCATCTCTTGTACACCTAATGCGTACTTAACTTTACAATTACTTTTCTTTTAGTATTCATTTCAATTCTTGCCTATATAAGATTGTTGAATCACTAATTCCCAACAACAATAATGCAAAAGAGGTTTAGGTTTGAACGTCTTTTTATTATGGAAGAAGGGTGTAAGGATGTAGTTATTGAAGCTTTGGTACATAATGTAGTAAGAGGGAAAATTTGGGAGAAGTTAATTGCTTGTTGATTGTTGCGCTATAGTAGTTAAGTGCAAGTGCACGCTATCGTATCAAGTAATATAGAATTTTAAATTCAAGTATCGATCCCACAGGGACTATGTGATCTAATTCTATAAATCAAATACTAAAATTATACCTACTTAACTTTTATTCAGAAAACTAAAATCTGGAATTTATTTAACTAATCTAATTCTATCAATTAACTAAACAAAAGCAAAGAGTAGAATTCACAAATAAAGATAATCTAGGGTTTTGATTCGTCCCCTAGTATTTCATTGGACTCATTAACCACTTAGTTAATCTCTTAATACTAATTGATTAGTTTAGACACTAATCTCATCACAAGCCTCTGTCGATGGTTAAGTGACTGTATTACACATTCCAACAATCACTTATATGTCTATGGTAATCAAATTAAAATGTAATTCATTAAGATCAAGTCTGAATTAGACCATACATGCCACCTAGGTATATGTCTATCCTAGATAGAACTCATAGTTATTATCCTATGATCATACATCAAACTATCCTAGGCTACATACATGAATCCATTCGTCAAGTTCATCATGGTTCCTCAATCATTCATAATATTGATCAGGTATAATGAAAGTATTAAATATAAGATAGAATGAATCAATTGAATGTATCAAGTTCATAAACTAAAAATTAACACAATCCAAATCCATACTAAGTTCACATAGTTTAATCTTAGATGAACAAATTAATGTATCACAAAACTAAAAGTATTAAACCAATTCATAAAAATCAACAAAAAAAAGAACATAATGATAAAAAAAAAGAAGAAAAACTAATCAAAGTGACTTCTTGATGTGCTTTTCCCTTAATCTTAACTTAAAACTTGAATCTTGATCTTGGTTCTTTAATCTTTGGTTTGATCTTTGATTTGTGTTGTGAATTCTCTCTCTAAATTTTTGTCTTCAAAATACTGTTCATAAGTTACTGTAGCAAAACACTATTTACCGACATTGTTCACCATCTCGAGCGCAGCGGCACTCAGATACTGACCTAGGCGCCGCGACGCTCAATCGCTAGCTTGGTGCCCCTTTCGTATTTTAAGCGTAACTTCTTCATTTGACGTCCGATTCACTTCTCGTTTGTTCCTATGCATCACATTTTTCATCGTGCATCTATTTATGATAAAAATTACAATTAAATAATCAAATAATTATGATTTAAAGTAAAATACAAAAATTGAATACAAATAATATTAATACTTTTACACCCCTATCACTTGTAGTCATGCAGTAATAGATTAAAATAAGGCTAATGGAGGTGCAATCTCTATAAGAATTAAGCTTATTCTGAGGGAACTAAATGTTTAGCTTGAATTGGGTGGTGGAGAAAATTTAGAATGGATATGTCAGTTGAATTCTTAGCTTAATAGATTATTAAAATAAGAGGTATCTAATAGAGGTGCAATCACTATAAGAATTAGGCGTACTCTAAAGGAACTAAATGTTTAGCTTGAATTGGGTGGTGGAGAAAATTTAAAACGGATATGTCAATTGAATTCTTAGCTTAATAGATTATTAAAATAAGAGGAATGTTACTGGTTCTAGAGAGCAAAAGTCAAATGGTTATTGTAGGGTGACTAGAATTCAAAAATTTTCTATTTCAAAACATCTAGTAGGAGACAAAAATAGAATTCACGGGTTTTTGTCAGATAGGGAAAATGGTTTAAGGATGATTAATCTGTTTTGGGCATTATCACCCTTTTTTTAGAATTTATTTCGATCGAAGGTGGTACAGTTAAACTTGGATAGGTGCACACAGAAGTTGATTGGTTTGATCAGTATTGTGACAATGGCTGTTTAATTGATAAGTTCACAGACTTGCAGGCTCAGTTATCTCAGAATTTTTTGGGTATGTTAGATGGGTAATTTACAGTTCGGAGATGAAAGAGGCAGTGATCTATCATCGCTTTTAAAGCCCTCAAACTATATGGTTATCATGCCTTGTTCTATTAGAATTACTGGAAGGTAGTGAAGGATAATGTTATTGATTTTTGTTTGAGAGTGCTAAATGATGGGGACTCCATGCGATGCTTTAATAATCCTAATGTTATGTTATTTCTGAAAATCCTAGCTTCTACTAGAATTATAGATTTTCGATCTATTAGCCTATGCAATGTTCTTTATAAGATAATGGCTAAGTGTTTGACAAATAGGTTAAGTTGAAATGAGATCATTTTAGCTTTATAGAATGCCTTTGTCCCTGGTCGACAAATAACAAATAATATCATTACTGCCTTTAAGCTTATGCACTTAATAAAGAAAAGAAAGAGATGAAATTCAGGGTTAATGACATTGAAGCTAGATATGAACAAGGTTTATGATTGAGATAAGTGAAATTTTTTTGTGTATAATGGAAAAGTTTGGGTTTAGCGGGAAATGGCTCAAACTCATCTTCAAATGCCTTTTTACAAACAGAATGGGGTTCTTAGTTAACGGTGATATAGTCAGAAACGTTGTTCCTTCTCAAGTGTTGAGGCGGGACTACCCTCTATCTCCCCATTTATTTTAATGTGTTCTGAAGGGCTATCCTTTTTGTTACAATAGGCTAAACTAAAAGGGATTTTTTTTTTATGTGGCTTTGCTTGTACACGTAGTGCTCTGAGGTGTCTCACCTATTCTTTGCAGATGATAGCCTTATTTTCTGTAAGGCCATTACTCAAAATTGTTCAACAGTTAAGGATACTCTGGTCAGGTATGAATCACTTTCTGGTCAGAAAATAAAATTTGACAAATTTTTAATTACTTTTAGTTATGTCTGAAGAAGAGCAAAATCAAATCTTGGGGCTTTCGGCCTAAGCAATTTTAGGATGCATGAGAGATATCTGGAGCATAAATATTGCATATGAGAGTTAGATGGAGAGTGGAGGATAGGGTCTTCACTGTTGTGTTTTCTGGTCCTTGGATTTCTAAAGCTCATTCCTTTAAAACAATAACACCTAGTTTTGGGAGAAGCAATTATAGAGTAACTGATTTGTTGCATGAGTATTAGGGATAGAATCTTGAGTTGCTAAACTATCTTTTGTGGCTTGTAGATGTATATTTGGTGAATTTCATTCTTGTATCTAGGTTTAGGAGGAAGGATGAATTTATGTGGTGCTTTGCTTTTACTATGATGTATTCTGTCAAGTTCGGTTATAAGACGATAAAGAGAGTAAGATGTGCTTTACAAAATTTTAACGGCTTAGATTCCCTTCTTAAGAATGATTGGAAAGGTTTATGGCACTTAATGTTCCTCCCCAAAATTAGGGTTTTCCTATGGAGACTTGTGTATGACATCTTTTCTTCGACAAGTAATTTAGTATATTGTCATGTAGAGGTGCAGTCACAATGTTTCCGATGTGAGGAATGTTAGTGCATTAAAGAGTGCACGCATGTGATTGTATACATGTTGAAAATTTTTAAATATATATCTAACATACATTATATAGTGGAATAAAATAATATAATCGACATATACACATTACAACTGAATCAAAAATAGTACAAAAATTGAATACATACCCTTATAGATAATTCGGTGAAGATTGTTGAATTTTGAAGCCATTTAAGCTCACAATAAAGTCATCTCTTAAACAATTCTAGACTCCAATAATTAGTAGGATTATAATAGCTAGAATGGTAGCCTTTGATCAATATTTTGTACAACAATCAACAAACAACTTAACTCTTGAATTGATTAAAACACCAAATGCATAAAAATGTATTTTAGGGACCTAAATGCGAGATTTTAAAAGTTGTATTTTCTTTTAAATGTTTTGCACGAATTTGCATTCAACAATTAAATTTTATATAAAATGAAACTTTTTTCATTTGTTTTATGAAGTGAAAGACTTCTCAAGTGGCCACATATTTTACATGTAACCATGTAAGCTTATGCATGAGTGACAAATGTCACTTTTCTTGTTTATACAAACTCTATGCATGAATAACATTTGTCACATGTAATTCCATGCATGCTGTCATTTGTCACACAAATAGCCATGCATGAATGCTATGTGTGTATTCTATTTTTTCATGTAATAGGGACCTATTTGTAAAATTTACAAATTATGGTTTCTACTTTGCCAATAAATCTTAAAACGTATCCTACTTTTCGAAACCTTCTTGGATCGATTCATAGATCCATACTGTTATTTCAGTGCTCAATAAGTACACTTCATATTATAAGACTTTCTAGGTTCACATCCATTTATCTTACGGAATACTTCCACAAGTCCGTGAATGATGCCCTATACATATATTACAGAATGGCACGTTGAACCATAAAAGTTGAGGTCAATCATATCCGTATAATTCTTTTGTCACCTATATCCTTAGAAGAGCATAAATATAGATCATCACCGTCAAATTTTTATATGCTTAACCGTGAACTTATCTCCAGATTTGTATTTTTATAAAAAAATATCTGCAAACTCCTTGCGATATTGTTTAAACTTATGAAAAACTATTTTTTGAATTTTATTCTTGTGGCCACAAGAATTTTTGAAATATAATTTCAGAGTATTAGAATATATAACTCACTCATATGAGCTGATAGATCTCATATCTATGCACACCAGACTCCATGAGCATAGGATTATATATGACGACACCCAACGGTTAGACCATGAAAGGTCTCTGACATGCGTGAAATCAAAATATAGTAGATTACTCACAAACTCATCGTGATGCTCAAGTCAAAGGATTACGAATACTATTTAACTCGAGAAAACTCTCAATTGACGGCTTTATAGGATGTCTATTAGAGGTCCTCGTGAGTCTGTTCAATATCCAGTTCTTACTGAATATCTGCATGCCTATACGGACTTCTGCTAAGTCCATGATCTACTAAGATTAACCATCTGAACAATTCAGATATAGACATACACCGATCTAAAAGGAATACCGATCGACTCGTGTCAGTAACTATAGATCGAGAGCAATGTTTTTGAGAACATATTACGCAATGACATTTCTTAACACCATTTGCAACTCTTTACAATTACATCATTACTATATTATTATCGAGTATTTGTCTCTATTTTAGACAAAATTCTAGATTTTTAAAATTATTAACTTTAGCGTTAACTTAAACTCTTTTAAATCAAATCTAAACTCCTTTAAATTTATAGTGTAAAAAAATTACAAACTTCTTACCATATAATTATGTATTAACGATTATTATTAAAATATTTACTGTATATCGAAATGGCACATAAGAACCATCTCCAACAAAGAAGTGGTGGAGGTAAGTGTTTATACTTTGCTCTTCTATCAATCAAGTTATCAAATATGGGAAGAGGGTGAATTTACCGGGTTATTTGACAATTTTGCCTCCAATGTTATTCGATCCCTTGCTCCAGTTATCATTTATGCAATGAACTCTTTGAATCACGAGAGGTTCAAATTTTTGTGTGAATGCTTGGCTATGTTGGCTTGAACGTAACAGATTTCTGCGCGGTAATTAGGGAGATATCAGGGCTAATTGTGTGGTAAAGAAAGCGGGAATTTTGTTATCTGAATTTTAGAATCTCCAAATGATAAAAAGGCGAGCATCTACCAATGTAATCAGTGGAACATGCGGTGGTGATGGTAGTGTGGTTTCTACGTGGTTACAGTGGTAACCACCAGAATTAGGTATGCTTAAACTTAAGAAAAAAGGCTGCAGTTAGAGGGGAGAAAAATCTTCCCGGTATAGGCTAATCCTTAAGAGATGCGGACGTGATGGTTGTTATGTGCTCAGTTAAATGGATCATCTCCTCCTGCTCACCATTGTCAGCTGAATGTATAGCATTAGAATCAGCCCTTATGAATGTATGGGTATTGCGAATGGAAGGAATGGTTTTGTGTTGAATAATGGTGGAGTCAGATTACAAGTCTTTGGTAGAGGCCATCTCTTCGCAACAGTTCAATGGTATTGAGGAGAATTTGTAGTGGTTGATTATTGCGCAATCATGAGAATGCTTCCTGCAAGTTCATTAGACGAGAAATAAACTCTTGCGCACCCTTTTTAGCTAAATGGACCGTTAGCTCTACCGTATCTCGTTTGCGTAGACTCTATTCCATTTAGACTTTATGATTAAATTTATTCTGATTTTAATCAATAAAGTGATGCAATCACTTTTTTTTTTTTAAAAAAAAAATCATCTACCTATAGTAGAGATTTAAGGGTGTTCAAAATCCAATTAAAAAATTTTGAACTTTACCCTTGTGGATCGTTGTTTGGATTTCTTTTTGATTAATTTGTTAAAAATTGATGAAATTTGAAGAAAATAAAATCATGATATACATAAACGAAATAATTAAAAATTACCATAATCTCATTTGATTCATTACCTCAAAAATTAAAAAAGATATTCAATTTGTAAAAGACACCTCCTTGAAGCCATTGAGTCAAGTGTTTTTACTCGAAATTTAATAATGAAAATCTAGGTAGATGAAGAGATCAACAGTCTTACTTGCTATTTGGTAATGCCATTGAGTCTCTCTATAACAGTGATGACACCTTGAAGCCCAAGCTTGGCATCTCCATTAGCGATCATAGCACCAAACAACTGCTTGCACAATGCAGCTCCCGGCAAAGCCGCCACTCTCTCATCTGCTTTCTCCTCCCCATAATCCAAACCGATCCCAAAATCCTTCACCAAATACTCTGCAAACGCCCCCGGCCTGAAGTATCTCTCTATCACCTTCTCCCCAAACAAATCCATTATCTTATTCGACGCTGCCCCCTCTTTCATGGCCGCGTAGAGCTTCTTGATATCCAGCCCTGCCCGCTCTGCGAACGTGAAAGCTTCGCTCATGCCAATCAAGTTGGCACTCCCCACAATTTGATTCCCTATTTTGCAGCTTTGGCCACAGCCGGCTGAGCCGACATAAGTGGGTTTCCCCATGATCTGAAATAACGGCGAAAGCCACTCAACGACGCCGCTATCGCCGCCTGCCATAATAGCAAGCTTGCCTTCTCTTGCGCCGGCGTCGGCTCCAGAAACTGGGGCGTCGACTGACCAACAACCTTTACTGCGTGCAGCTTGGAAAATTTCTCTTGCAAGATTAGTGCTACTAGTTGTCATGTCTACGATGACGCCGCCAGGGTTCAGACCGGAGAGAAAGCCCTGTGGGCCCAGGACGACGGAGCGGACATCTGGGGGGCCGCCAATTATGGTGAAAACGACGTCACAGGACTGAGCGAGCTCTTGCGGGGAGTCGGCCAGATGGGCGCCTCGCGATTGAAGTTGTAGTGCTTTTGAAGGGTTGCGAGCGTAGACGGCGACGTAGTAGCCGGCGGAGAGCAGGCGGGCGGCCATGGGAGAGCCCATGAGGCCAACGCCGATCCAGCCGATGCGAGTTTTGGAAGGAGAGATGGGTGCCGGATAAGGAGTTTCCATTGGAGTTGCAGAGACTTGTAGTGAATGAAGATCTGGTTGATGGCCGCGGAATCAGAGATTGAAGAGAAGAAGTAAATGCAACTTTTTAGATGGTATTATTAAACTAACAGTTAGTGTGCTTGCTCAGTCACATGGATCCATTAAGATAATGATTTCTTCTTCCTCGAGAGGCATAAAATAATACAATTAATGGCAAAAAAAAAAACAAAAAATGTAGGGTTGGAGCCCCAAGTGAGAAGAATGCCTTAAGAGAGAAGAAGAAGAAGGCACAAATGCCAGCTCATGAAAATTTCACGTCATAAAATGAGAAAGTGCTTCGAAAATTGCTAAGTATTTATTAAAATAATACTACACAGTATTTTAAATAATAATGCCTTAAGTTATTATTTTTTTTAGTAAAATATTATAATAAATAATTTTATATTTTATATTATTTCATTATATACATTATTATTTTAAATATAATTTAAAATGTGTAATATTATTTTATTTATTATTATTATTATTTTTGTAATATAATGAATATGCACTTATCATTTTTTTTAAAAGGATATTTTTTTAAAAGAATATAATTTAAAGGAGTTTAGATCTGGTCTGAAGGAGTTTAAACCAGCACTAAAGGTTAGAAACACTGAGAATTATAATTACTAATATTAGCACTATTGAGAGTTAGTAGGTTATAAAAGTCAACAAAATCTAAGAGTTAGAACACTTTTTGTAACAGGACATAGACCTGAAGGTACATTAGTAATAATATAGTTGTAAGGAGTTGCAATAGATGTTAAGAAATATTATTATGCACGTGTATTCTCAAACAGATGTTCTTGGTCTAATTCACTGATGTGAGTTTATCAGTAAAACCATTTATCATAGATCGGTGTATGACCACATCTAGATAATCTAGATGGCTGTTCTTAACTGACCATAGGCTTAATGAAAGTTCATATAGTATACGGATATTCAGTGAGGACTGAATATTGAACAGGCTTAATGAGGACCCTAATAAGCATCCCATGAAGTTGTCAATGGTAAGTCCTCTTAAGTTAAGTAGTGTATGTGGTTCTCTAACCTAAGCGCCACAATGGGCTTATGAGTGATCCACCATACTTTGGTTCTACATTTATTAGAGACATTTCATAGTTTGACAGCTATATGTCATTGGGTATGGTTTAATGCTCATGTAGTTCGGTGTACGCAGATATGGAATCTGTCAGCTCATATAAATGAGTTATATATCCGAATGCTCCGAGACTGTATCTCAGAAAGACTTATGGTCATAAGCAATAAACAACAAAAAAGAGTTTTCACAAGGTTAAACAATATCGCAAATGTATTTGCGTATATTGTTAATCGAGATACGTGCCTAGAAATAAGTTCACGAATGAGCGTGTGAGAATTTAATGGTGATGTTCTAGATCCCCGCTCCTCTAGGATATAAATGGCAAAAGAATTATACATATGCATTATGACCTCAACTCTTATGGTCTACAGCGCTGATTTATAATATCCATGACGTGTGCATGGGGTGTCGATCACGAACTCACGAAATAGTTTCGTTTGACAAATAGGGCATGAATCTAAGGAGTCCTACAATATGAAGTGTACTCGTTGTGCATTGGAGCAACATACCGAATTGAATAGTTCAATCCAGTAAATTCCAGCAGACTGGACATTTGCTTTAATATTCTTCGGGAGGTACTTGTATCAAAGACTTAAGTGTTAAGTGCATCAATTAATTAAAAATAGTTGTTGACCAATAAGATGTTAACACGTGGTACATTATAGGCCAATTAATGTTTGACTCAAAAATTACCAAAATAACCTTACTGGTTGGACAAGTAAGATCATTATTTTATTCATTAAATTATTTATTAAATAAAATAATAATTATAATATTTGATATTATTTTGATCAAGTCAAACAATTAAAAAATTTATTGCAATTATGCATGTGTTTTTAATTGATTAAATTAATAAAAGAATAAACTAATGGATGACAAATTTTTACAGTTGTGGCTTATATGTGAAATACAAGAAATAAAAATTGTTTCCTCTTTTCCTTGTGAAATTCGGCCAACACACTTACATTATTAGAGTTTATAAATTGTTTAATGTAAATAATTGTAACAAAAGCAAAACCATTTGTGACTATGCATGATGGGGCCAAAATTGAACAAATCCCTTTACATTTTGGACTATAAAATTCGACAATCTCATCAACCCACATGTATATACTCTAGGATAATCAAAACTTATACATGCTAGGTGATGAGAATTAAGACTTAAGTTGTATAATGCGCAAGTGAGAGAGTTGTTAGAAGTTAGGTATGTTTCTGATATCAAGAGGAACTTGATCTCACTGAGTATGCTAGACTAGAATTGGTGTTCCATCAGGATTGGCGAAGGAGTTTTGAGAGTATTGCAATCTATGGTTGTGATGAGAGGTGAGAAGCACAAAAGAGTATATGTGCTGAAGGGAGAGGCAGTATGTGGTTCTACATCATTCTTTGTAGCGAATGAGAATATACAAACTAAGTTGTGACATCTTAGATTAACACATCTAAATGGGAGGAACCTATCGGAGTTATTCAGTCAAAAGGCATTTGGTGAGGATAAGTTGCAACCATTTGAGTTTTATAAGCATTGTATGTTAAGGAAAGCACATAGAGTGAGGTTTAGCACTAGAGAGCACAAAATTAAAGGGACATTGACTACATACACTCATATCTTTGAGGACTAGCAAACAGTCACTTATGGAGGAGTTAAATACTTCCTCGCTTTTATAGATGACTATTCGAGGAAGATGTGAGTTTATGTTTTGAAGAAAAAATGGCAAGTATTTGATACATTCAAAATATAGAAAGACCTTGTTGAGAATCAGATTGGCAAAAGGGTTAAAAGACTAAGGACTGATAATAACCTCGAGTTTTGCAATAGAGAGTTTGATGAGTTTTGTGCGAAACATGGGATTACAATGCATAAAACTGTAAAATCAACACTATAGCAGAATGGTATGGCTAAAATGATGATTAGAACCTTACTTGAAACAGTTAGATACATGTTGTAAAAAGAGTTCTAAAAAGAGTTTGATGGGTTTTGTTCGAAGCATGGGATTGTAAGGCATAGAACTATAAAATCAACATCGCAGCAGAATGGTATGGCTAAAAAGATTAATAGAACCCTACTTGAAATAGTTAGATGCATGCTTACCAATGAAAAGATGTTTAAGGCATTTTGAGGTGAAACTGTAATGGTAATGTTGACAGGGATCTAATATATATGGGTGTATGCATGTGCAATTATGTCTATTACCTAAAATACGTATCAAATACATATTATACGTGGCGGAAGCGTTTAAATTAAACAATAAACACAATAAATAAATATATTAATCACATTAATATATTAGTAGGGTAAAGAACTTACCTTAATGTGTAATGTTATACACGTATTTCCTCGGAGTCCGCATAAAGACCAACTCATGGGCTATTCTAGTCACCAACATGGTGAGCTTGGTGAGTTAGAACAACAGTCCTTTATTTAGCACGAGATTAACTTTTAATCCTCAAAATGGCCGATAGTGTATTTTTTTTTCCTTTTCTCTAAAAGGATAGAAAATAAATTTTGAAGTAATTCACAATTGTTTTAATTGGAACCATAAAGAAAAATGAAACAATTTCATTTTTCTCTCTTTCTCCATTTCCCTTTTTTCTCTCAGCAAAAACACACCCCTCACCAATTCACATCTCTCTCTTATGTATATATATCTAATATATATTAAAATAATAATATAATATATTATATAATAATAATAATATAATGGGTGACAACTCACACCCATTATATAATATAATAATAAGAGACTATTGATTATTTAATAATTAAATAATCAATATAAAAAATGACTATTTTACCTCTCATAAACAGTTATCAAGTCTACTCTGTAGTGGGTCCTACTAAATTTCACACTTAGATAAACTTAACCGAGGGTCCACAATGCGCTACGTGTTATTATACAATTAGTAAATAATAATTATTGACTAATTATTATATTTAATACTTAAATACAAACACGCACGCATTTTAGTGGTAGTACTGAATATTGTTAGATTAAACACTTTAATCTGGCACGCTGCCTCAGTGCACAACGAGTACACTCTATATCGCGGGACTCTCTAGGTCCACGCCTGATTCGTCAAATGAAACTATTCCATGAGTCCGTGAGCAATGTCCCACGCACACATCACGAATATTACAAATCATGGCGTAGAACTATATAAGCTGAGGTTACAACGCATATGTGTAGTCCTTCCGTTATGATATCCTGGATGAGCGAGAATATAAATTATCACCGTCAAATCATATAGTGCTCATCTATATTCTATCTCCAAACTTGTATCTCATTGAATAATATGTGCAAACTCTTTTGCTATATTGTTCTACTTTGACAGAACTCTTTCCCGGGTTGATGCTTGTGGCTACAAGACTTTCTGAGATACAATCTCAAAGCATCTAGATATCTAACTCCCTATGCGAGTTGACGGATCCCATATTTGTACGCACCAGACTCCATAAGCATCAGACCATATCCAACGACACCTAGCGGTCACACCATGAAAGGTCTGTAACATCCATGAAACCAAAGTATGGTAGATTACTTACAAGCCCACCGTAGCACTCAGATTAAAGGACCACGTATACTACTAAACTCGAGAAAATATTCCGTTGACGGCTTACATAAGATGTCTATTAGAGGCCCTCATGAATCTGTCATATATCCAGTCTTAACTGGATACCCATATATCAATACGAGCTCTAAGTTCACGATCAGCTAGGAACGACCATCTATACCTATAGGTATGACATATGCTGATCTATATATAAAAGTATCCACCGATAGACCTACATCGATAAAAATAGATCAAGACTAATTATTCGAGAACATATTTGCGTAATTAGCATTTTTTGGCACCCGATTACAACTCTTGCAATTATGTAATTACTAGTATATTCTCAGGTTTATGTTCCATTATAAACAAGGCTCCAACTCTTAGATCTGCTGAGTATTATAACCAGCTAACACTTAACTATGCTAACATATAGCATTTATATCTCTCAGCATGGCTAACAGTAAGCCCTTATCTAAACTCCTTTAGATCTAATCTAAACCTCTTCAAGTTGTACAATGTCTGTAACGTTACATTACATAGTACCATATAAATGGGTATTAGTGATTTAATGAGAATGTACACTTGTATAAATACACAAGTATATGTACATTCTGGAAAAGCACGTAAGCATCGACTCCAACAGGTAGCAGTTTATTTGATTAATAAAAGTATCTCATCATTGATAAAATTTAAGACTCTAGAAGAGAAATGGTCTGGTAGCCCTCCAAAGTATGATCACCTCAAAATATTTAGTTATCCAGCTTTCGTCTGTATAAGCAAGTAAAATTGAAACTTAGAGTTATGAATGAGATATTCATAGGGTATTCTAAATGTGTGAAATGATATAAGGTATGGTGTAAATAATTGAACCCACAAAGGAGTATCATAAGTTGTGATATGATATTCGATAAGATGACAATGTTGAAGCTCCCCAAGAAGGTAAGAGAATAAGAACATGTGCTCAAAGAAGATTTAGCACCTGAATTAATTGAAGTTGAAGTAGAGCCTAAGAGTATATATGAGATGCCCCCAGATTAGCACTTCAATGAGAAAATCCTTGATCTTAAGACATGAACACCAGTGAGTTTGTCCAAGTTCACCTAAAGTAAGACTAGATTTTTTGAGATACAACTTGAAGACCAACTAGTCAGAGATAAGCTAAGGAGAATGATAAATCTGCCAATCAAGTATACACAAGAAGATTTAGTTACTTATGCTTGCAATTCTACTTACATTCATGAGTTTGATGAGGCTATGAAGAATGAGAATAAAGATAGATAACAGAAGGCCATGAAAGAAGAGAATAGTTTTCTTAGGAAGAACAATACCTAGGTGTTGGTCGATAGACCTCCAAAAAAATTAGTTGAGTACAAGTGGGTTTATAAGGTTAATAAGGGGATATCGAGGATAGACTCTACAAGAATTAAGGCTAAGCTTATTGCACATAGTTTTACTCAAAAAGAGAGGATTGAATTTCATGAGATTTTCTTTTCAGTCGTCATGAACACATCTATTAGGAATTCTGTTAGCTATGTGTGCAAACCTTGATTTAAATTGAGAGAGATGGATGTAAAGATAACTTTTCTACATGAAAAGCTAGAAGAGAAGATTTACTTGTCACAACCGAATAAGTTTATAGAGTTCAAAAAAGAAGAGCATGCTTGTTTGTTGAAAGAAGTTATTATATATGTTAAAACAATCTCTTATACAATTGTATAAAAAATTTGATGAGTTTATGATGACTTATGGATTTAGTAGAAGCAAGTATGAAAAATGCGTGTACTTTAAAAGTTTGAGTAGTGAGATGATGTATTTACTTCTGTATATGAATGACATATTGATCGCATATAGAAATATGGAAGAGAAATAGAAATTAAAGAAGCAGTTGAGTGACAAGTTTGAAATGAAAGATTTAGGAGTAATGAAGAGGATATTGGGTATGGACATTGTGAAGGAAATAAGAGACATTATCTTCTTATCACAACAACTATTTATACTCAAAATCCTAGAGAATTTTGGTATGTCCAATGTAAAGATTGTCTTCACCTTTTTGGCCATATGTTTTAAACTTTCAACATCATAATCGCTGAATTTCAAAAAGGAGAAACTATAGATGAGTAAAGTACCATATACGAGTGTTGTAGGTAGCATTATATATAAAAAGATTTGCACAAGACCAGACATAACATAAGCAATGAGTGTGGTGAGTAGATATATGACGAATCCATGTAAGGATCATTGGCTTGTAGTGAAGTGGATATATAGTAATTGCTTATTCACAATGGTAAGAATAAATATTTATATATATAATATTCATATTTTATTTGTATATAAGTTATACTTGATTTATGTATTATTATTAGTATTAGTTGTATAGATTAAGGATTTATTATTAGTATTTGGTTTATTTGTAAGATTTTAGATTTATTTTAAAGACCAAATTATAATACTTTTAAAGTTTTGAGGGCTAATTTATAAATACTAAAAATTAACCCATTAGTATAAAAATACATATTATGTAATCTTAATTCACCCATTTTAGTCGAGCTACTCCTTTTAGAGAGATAAAAGAAAGAAAGAAAGGGGAGAAAAGAAGAAAAAAAAGAAAAAGAAAATTGAATTTTAAGCTTTAAGAGGTATATCATAATTCTTTCTCAATTTTTTGGTGTAAATTAAGTTATTTTTTTTTTAGTTTTGATTTTGAAAATATGTAAAATTGGGGATTTAATGTGAATTTTGTGAGATATGTTAAGAATTGATAATGATTATATGGATAATTTGATAAATCATGATAGATTTGCAGAATTTCTACTTAATAGCATCTTGATCAAAGGATTTTGTAAAATTTTTTACTTTGATTCTGGTTTTAATTTTTGAGAATATAAAACTAGATATAGTTAGGATAATATAAGACTTTGAATTGGTTAAAAATTCCACCAATTGAATTTTTAGTGAATTTATGAAGATGATCTTGAAATTAAATTTTTTTTCTATATTAACAGTATACTCAAGTTATGAATAAAGTTTGATCTATCAAATGATCTTTAAAAATTAGAATTTTTGGAATATGATAATTTTATATGTTTAATATGACATATTTAAAATTGACTATTTAGATCAATGTGGTTAAATTGTTTTGATTTTTTTAAATTGTATCAGCTCACTGTAGTGTTTGATCAACAAATTTTTAAAACTATGAAATAAAATAGTTTTAAAATACTTTTGTCATGAATTTTAGATTAAAATATTTATTATCAATTGAGATATGTGTCAAGATTAATTCTATTATAGTTTTATGATTTTTGAGTTCGTATATGATTTTATAAAATTAAGAGATTAAATGATATTTAGTAAATATCTTAATCCCATCAAGATAATGGTTTAAATTTGATGGTGTTTATGAAATGAATTTTGCAGAAATTATGATATAATATCCATATATGAGAAGGATATTTGAGTAAAAACTGATATGTTCTGATTTTAGAGTAATTAGACATCATTTGATGTATAAATTTTTTTTGTTAAGTATAAGTAGTTAGAATGATAGATTTTAAGAAATCAAGTCATTGAACCAATTTGATGTGATAAGTGTAATATGTGTAATTTTGTGAACTATTTAAAGTATTTTATGTTAATGGTGATGCTTATTAAAGGATTAATCTTCATTGATAGGTTAAAATAAATTAATCATTTTATTCAAAAGTGTTGAGAAATAAATGTACTAGACTTTACTGGAATCTCAATAAATATAGTAAATGTTTATGTATAATTTGTAAATATACTTTGAGATGTGTTTGTGCTATGTCATAATATATTTTGATATGAAATGTGAAAGACATATTTATAGATGTGATCATTGATGTTGAACATAGACATATATATATATATATATATATATATATTATAAGAGTGTTTATGAAAGTAAGCTTTCAATTGAAATGTGTTTAAGGAATAAAGCATTTGAAGTAAAATATGTCCATAAGATAAGTTTTCTATTTTAAAAATACTTGAACTCACTAATTATTTAATAGGCATCTTATATGATATGTGGGAGAACTCATCAATGGTTATTATAAGGCCTTTTAGATGTATAAGACTATAATATGTAGCACCATACACTTTAAGTAAAATTATGAGGGAGACGGTATGACGTAATGCCCTAAGAGTTATCAATAATGTAATGAGGCCTTTTGGAAGTGTGGAAGGCGTTACATAATGCACACTAACCCAAACAAATCCGTGAGGGGGGGTGACGATACAAAACGCCCTAAAAACGGATAATTTGATGTTTAAGTCTATAATTATTTCATGTGTGGAGTTTGATGCCCACGAGTGTTTTATATATGTGTCGTTATATGTGATATGTAAAGTTCTATTAAGTGATAGTTGAGTGATAATAATTTTATTATATATTTTAAAAAAATATTGAGCATTTACTTAAAATGTGATTTAATAAATTTTTTTATTATGATCCATCATGGCATATCATACTCATGCATTATGTATATATATATTGGTATATGAAAAAATAATATGCTTATTGAGTTTTATACTTATTATAGTTTATTGTGATTTCAAGTAAATAAAGTACATGTGTCCTTAGCGGATTTAGTAAGGCTTTCGCTAATTTTTGGGTTCCCTAAGTTGTTAGATTGCTAAGTGTTTAATTTGTGGACACGTAATTTGATATATTTGATTTATTCTCATTGAATAAATACTTATATATTATTTTATTAAATGTAATTGTATTTAGTTTATGTTCCACCAAATATGTTCATAGGTTAATTTTGTGATGAATTTACTAGCAAATTTAAGTTTAAAAATTTTTACAATATTAATTATAAGTGCGCATTATTACATGAGTGTAAGTTGTATCATGTGTCAGATTTTTTTGATCTGGGGTGTGATAGGATATTGAGATATCTTAAAGGAACATCAAATGATAGATTGATGTATAAAAGGGCTGAAAATAAGAATAAAATGGTAAGAGGATACGTCAACTTAGATTATGTAGGTGATCTAGACAAGAGATGATCTTTGACGGGTTATGTATTCACTGTGTTTAGGATTGGTGTGTGTTGAAGATTGGTTCTAATACATGTGGTGGTACTATCTACCACAGAAGCAAAGTATATAGTTATTGGTGAAACTATTGAGAAGACTATATGGTTAAAAATGATATGTGTAGAGGTAATAGCTACTAAAGACGTTAACACTGATATGTATTGTGATAGTCAGAGTGCCATACACCTAAATAAGTATCGAGTATTTTACGAGAGGATTAAACACATTGATGTACAACTTCATTTTCTTAGAGAGATTGTTAAGAGTGGTGAGATTAGTCTAACGAAAATTCTATCATCTGAAAATCCTGCTAATATGTTGACTAAATCACTGCCTTCGGTTAAGTTCATTTTATGCAAGAACTTAATTAAAGTCACTATTATGTGAGGGTGACCGAAGATGTAAAGATGAAAGATCTTGAAAACTTCGAGGATGATTTTGAATCAAATAGAAGTTTGTTAGAAATTGGTGATTCAAAATCAATGATGAGTTTTTATTTTGAGTTAGAAACCAATAAAGAGTCAATAAAAAGTCTAGTATATGAAGGTCATACTAAGAAATAACAAAACGAAAAGTCGAAAGTAAGAAATTATTCATGCGGTGGGTACTGTTCACCTGATACTATTTATGCAGGTACTATTTACGCGATAACTTATGAGTATTTTCTATTTTAGTTAAATTGATTTTTTTAAGTGAAATTTGGACTCTTACAAATAAATACTCTTATTCCAATTAAGTTTAGGATTTCTAAAGTTAGATTTTTAAAGTTAATATTAACACTATATAAACCTTTGTAACTCTTTGTAATTGACATCAATAATCACAACACAAACACAAAAAAGAAACTCTTAGTCTATAAGAGAGATCAATTGTAAGGCTTTAGTGTAATTGAAAGTGTTCTTTGTGAAATTTAAGTTTTTTATTATAGAAGACATACTTTGTAAGTGCCTTATGATTCATTAATAAGAGAAATTAGATATTGATCTGCCATCAACGTAAATAAATTACTAAATTACATAAATTTTTATATTCATTCTTTTACTTTCTCTTTTTAATTTATTCTTAATTGTTTGTTACATTATATTACTTGAATTTAATTCTTTTGTTAATAACAATAACAACAACAACAACAATAACAATAATAATATTGAAATATAATGAGTATTCACTTGATTTTTTTTCCTTTTCTTGAAAAAATATTCACTTTAATTTTATGGGTAGCCAAAAACTAATAATCCAATTAGACAGAGTGAACTAAATTGAATCCATTTTAGTTTCAGATTGGTTAGATTTTTAGTAATTTTAATTTATTTCTCGATTTATATCATTAAAAACTAAAAATATCAAGTCAGTTCTCGATTTTTCATCATCGCCATTACGAACTCATTCACTTCATTATTTTCTCCTTACCACATTTCTCATTCGTGTTATTCTATCATATTGAGATTACAGTATAATACTAAAATTAATTTAAACCGTTGAATTAAATTAAAAAAACTATATTCAACAAATATAAATAATAATAATAATCCCTCGCATTCACATCAACTTCATCATTCAAGTGTTTTTTCATTGTTGGTTTTCATCCCGTCGTTGTTATGTTGCCACAAAATGTAGAAGTAACTAGTTTGTTTTTCCTTGTACATAAATGTACAATTTTTTTAGTTGTATATGTTCCAAGTTGTATTTTTAAAATCAATTGTTCTGATTTTTGTAATGTCAATTATATGATTTTGATTGTAATTGTTTGATTTGTGAAAATATATTGGTGAGATATTTATTATTTATTTATTTATTTTTGTTTTTCTTTTTAAATTTAGATAAAATAGGATATTAGGTGAAAAAATAAAAATCGACAAATCGATTAAATTCAAATTGATTCTATTTTTATTGGGTTTGCTGTAAATGGTTTACATTTTTTTTTTAAAAAAAAATAACCATTTCAGTTTGATTTTCTAGTTTCATTAAAAAATTAAACCGAATTAATTCATCCACCTCTATTTTCATGTATTGTGAATTGAAACCTTCAATTTATTATGTTCATGACATGAATTTAAATTTATAATATACATGACACAGATGGAGGAAATGTTCAATATGTATTGATAATTATGCAAATTTCATATTATTACTTTTTTTTTATACGAGGAATGTGGGATTTAAGTTTAAGATTACTATTAAAATAAAAGTAGATGTACTGTTAATATTTTATTATGGGACTGTTAACAAAATTATATATTATCAATATGTTATTGGTCAAGACTTTGACGATACGCTATATGAAAATTATCAGTCATCCCTAATTAGTTTTAGTATAATTATTATATGGGTTTCTAACAATTTAAAAATATTTTATACCTGTTTTAGAAATAAAATAATTAATTATTTTATAGGAATGTAAATAGTACCCCAAATAAATAAATAAATATCTCAAAAAAATATAAATAGAATTAGCCAAAAAAATAAAACTTGGGATAAGTAAATATTTTTCTATACTATATGAGGACAAGTATCAACTAGTTAGTATAAGTGTACATTTCTTGTAGTTTTTTTTAAAAAATGAATTGGAGAAGATAAAATGAAATCCTTCTCTTTACTCATTTTTTTCTCCTTTATGTATTTAATTTTCTTATTATAACATATGATGTTTTGAAAATTTACTAAAATTTGCTTAATCATGAATACTTCTATCATTTTGTACCCTCGTAGAAAGAATAAAATACTGAAAGTGTGTGTTGAGAACTTAAAAGGATAAAGAAGAGTTTTTTTTTTTTTTTTAACGAAGTGAGGATATCTAGGCCAATTTCAATAATTTACGAAAATATTTTGAAAGCCCAGCTTTCAAATTCTCGATGGGGTAGTAGTATGTTTAGAAAGAAGAGGAGATGGGACATTATTGAAATAAGGTAAAAATATTGGAGACGTTTTAAGAATTGAGTTCTAAACTTAATCAGACCCATTTACTGGAATTGAGTTCCTTAACTTTGATGAAGTTTACATGGATTAGGTTTCGGATAGGGAAAATTTTATAAATAGTTTTTATAATTTTTTATAATTTTATAATTAAATTTAAAATGATTAGTTTTTGTTAGTTAAAGTTTTTATTTATGGACACTTTTATCTTAAAATTAAAAATTGAAACTATTCTCCATATTCTTTATTGAAAATTTTAAAATTTCATAAATTTAGTTAAATAAAAAATTTTAAAATTGTCATTGCATAGATCGGCGTTTATACAATATATTTTTCACTTTAAATAAAGAACAATGAGCAATTTTTGATAAGTTTTTGAGAATTTTGAATATTTTTAAAAATTTATTAGAATTTACGTTTGAAATTAAAAAAATGTAAAATTAATGAATTATACGAAAAAAAATAAGTTAGAATAGTATAAAAAATATTAAAAATTAACAAAAAAAGAATTTTTTTGTGTAATAGACTAAAGTTAACGGCAGTTGAAATGGCGACTGGCCATCATTTTGAACTCTAATCTCGGGGGCCATCTCAAGATGGCCCCAAGATGCGTCTAAGTGAGCATCTCAGGAGTGCATCGCAAGCTCGTGATGAGCTCCTCAAAATCCGCAATGGTGCATTGTTGCACCACGTGGCACCTACATAGCTGCCACGTGGCACAAATGTTATTTTTTATATTTATTTTAATTTAATTTAAATGAAATAAATTAAATTTAATGTTATTTAAATTAAATAAATTAAATTAAATTCTATTTTTAAAAATTAAATGTATTTTTATTTAAATTAAATAAAATCTAATTTAGAATCTATTTAACAATAGACAACTCTGAAATGCACAAGATTGATGGCAATCGCACTGATCGCTATCTGATTTAAGTCAAACGCACTAAAAATCATATTTTTAATTGAATTTTAACGTGTTTTACATTATTCTAACTCATTTTTCACATTTAATTCATCAATAACACTTATGTCTAACTTCAAATACAATTTTTATTTAATTTTTAACGAATATTAAAATTTTTAAATAAAAAAATTTATAAAATTTTATTATTTTCTTAATTTAAAATAATAAATATATCCAACAACACTCGATCTATGCAATAGTAATTTTAAAAATATTCATCTATTAACATAGTTTATGTTTTTAATTTTAAAATAAAATTATCTATAAATTAAAATTTTAACTAATAAAAAATAATTATTTTAAATTTAATTAAAAAAATAAAAAATTATAAAGACTATTTATAAAATTTTTCCTTTCGGAAATGGGTATTAACCATTCACTCCTGTGATGCAACAAAAGTACAACTTACGTGGATTGCCTCTTGACCTTGATATTCTATCAGTAGCAGTCTCATTGCATTCACTTTTCTATAAACAAATTTTCTTATTAGAAATTTCTAAATAAATCAAATTTTAGAATAGAAAAATAAAAAAGATTTCTTAACTCTTTCCTCTTAATACTCCATTCGGATAATAAATTTGTTAAGCAAAAATTTCTTTTCTGTTCTTTCTGGAAATGACATACTCCATCATCCCACCGAAATTGAGATTTTTCTTTAAATAAATATGTTTAAAAAGAAGAAACCTTTTAAAGAATAACAAGAGGGAGATGATCGAGGAGGGAGAAAATTTCAAGAGTGTGTAGTGAATAAGTCAAAAAGAAATCTTCCAAAAAAATGAAAATAAATTTGAAGAGAGCATCTTAAAAATAAGTAGGGTTTTTAAGTTTAAGAAAAGTAGTTAGCTATCGTGGATTTAATTCATAGTTGAATAAAAAAAAGATAAAAATATGAATGTAGTCAGTTTAATATAGTTAATTGAGTAAAAAAATTGAAAAAGAAATCTTAACCACACAATATTATTAATAAACACGTGTCATTAGATCCTTCAAAATCAAGGATAGACTTGAATATAAGACACTAGAAGAGGACCCAACCCAAATTCTTATATAAATCCCCCAACATTTTAAAGCTATTGCAAGCCCAACAATGAAAAAAATAACGGGATAATTTGTAAAATCTAACTAGCTAATGAGGTAGGTGTAACAGGCTGGTTCAATGTAGATATTGTTTGTTTTGTGCAACATTCTATTATGGGTTTGCTCTTGGTAGTAGCTACCCAAAAAGTATTTATATTTTAAGGAACTCATAAGATATTTGAATTAGTTAGGATCATCTCTTATTAGTAAAGAATTTTATATTCTCTTTTTATAAAAATTTGTGTTTTTGTAAGGGATTAATAAGAAGTTAATGGACTGTAACGTAGTACATTAATCACTTACTTATAAATTATGAGTTTGTTCTGATACCATATATAATATTTTAATACAGTATAAATATTATCCATTTTAAATATAAAATTTATCACAAATTTTCTTTTACATATAACAATTCCAAATATGTCTACACTTTAATAAATTCATAAGATATTTGTTGAAAAATTAGTAATTCAACAATTTTGCTTGGATAAGAATTGAGATGAATACTAAAGTGGAGAGTCACAAGAAGTTTAGAACATGTGGGACATGTATGAAGAAGTCTAGGATGTGTGGGACACGAAGGGGGAAGTGAATCGGGACTTGAAGACGCGAAGGAAATGAAGAAATCGTGAGAGAGCTTTCAGCGTCGCGGCGCCCAGGGTTGAGCGCTGCGGCGATGGGTGGGAGAAAGGCTAGCGCCGCAGTGCCCAAGGGTGAGCGCCGTGGCGTCCAAATGCGTCAGGATGTCCGTTTTGGTTCAGGATTTTGAGTTTTGGAAAATTTTGGACTTTCAAAATAAGTGGTCTCTTACTCTAACAAGGAATAAGGTTAGTAGGCACGAAATACACCTTATATAAATACTTATAAACCCTTGTTTAAGATCAAGCATCTAAGGTTTCAAGATGTAACCATAAGAGAGAATAGAGGAACTAAGTAAACACTAAGTGCGTGGTGCACTAGGGTGTAACCTTTGGGGGTGTTTTCTTCTTTAGGTTCTTTGAGTTAATAAAAGAGAAACACCATAGATCCTTTTGGTTTAGATGCTCGGGCTATTCTTGTGTTCCTTATAAAAATATCTTATGAGGAGATACTAAGAGGTCTTAGGGAGTCATAGTGATCAAGGGTAGATACTTAGAGGTCTCTATGGGAGATATTAAGGGGTTTTGTGGGATCATTGATGATGTAAGAAGATACTTAGTGATCTATTTCAATAGTAAGAAGCTGGATCATGGATCCTCCATGGACGTAGGCAATTTGGGCTGAATCACATATCTTGTGTCTTGTGATTAGTTTGTTTTATTTATCTTTATTGGTGTATTAATCTTATATGTTCTTACTTATGGTGTGAGTTATGATTTTTCGCTGCGCATAGGGTGCAAGGGGTATTAAGGTTGTGGCTTAGTTGATACTATTGAGGTGTCAAATTGAAGTGCATAGCTTGATATCCGCAATAATATTTAAATTAATTAATGTCTGCTCTTGATAATGAAGTTAACACCCTAATTTTTGACAAATTAGAATGAAACTCAACTCAAATTGTATTACTAAAAACCTCATCAAAATGAACATTAAGGTATTAATGAATAATCCACAAAATTTTCATAACAAATTCATAACATAACAACATCACAATCTCCAAAATAAGTCATCAAAATAAGAGTGGTTTATTCTTAAATATCTAATGCAAAAAACTCTTACCTTCTCAAATCATAGCTCAAAGTTTCCCTTACAAAATTCTTTTTTAAAAAGAAAGCTTACTCTACTAAAATATTATTAACAAGGAATAGGCTATCAACTCAGTAATTAAACTTATGCATAGCATTTGAGAGCATGTCTACATAAATCTATAAAGAATTTTTAGTATAAAGGTATAATAGATGTTAAAATGATAGTAAACCTTAAAATATATTAGGCTTTAAAGATCTTTCTAATAAAAATAATATAAAACAAGATAATCATAAAAGAAATATTAAATTATAAACCTTACTTAAATCTTTTCTTATGTCATGCAGTGTTATCTCTACCGAAAGTGACTTAATATTTGTCAACTCCACTCTAGTGACCTAGTCATAATATTACAATACATATATAACCTAAAAGCTCTATCATTAACATATGATTATGTAGATAACATATACCTATAAGCAATTTAAATATGATTTTTTATGTGTTAAATAAAAAGCGTAAAGATCAAATGCGAAAATAAAGTTTATGGAAGATCTTTCTAACCTTCAATCATTGATGTTAATTTAGGCAACAAGTTGAACATCCTTCGGTTCTTCTAAGCCCTAAAAAACTTGTACAAAATGCTTAGGCTTGAGGACAAAAAAATTGTAAAACCAATATATGTATAAGAACCAATCACTTCCATCAAGAGATTGGCAGGTAATATGGAAGTTACCATAATTGTAGATCATAGGCAATTGAGAATAGTTATCATGGACCATATTCACGTGAAAATAACAATATTCTTCCACTTGGTGCATATGCTTGATATAATATCAAAACTTATTAAATTTTATAATTAAGTAATAAAATAAATGAATCATAGTCATAAGTCCTCTAAAAACGAGTATTATCTCACATGTAATACAATTTATTTATTTCTTTAAACTTAGCCCATATTTAGTAACATTACTTAACGAATAAATCATATGTTTATTCTTGGTCTAATTAATGTGATTTTTTTTTTCAAAATAAATGAATGTGCACAAAATTATGAGAAAATATCACAAGCAAATAAAAGTTTCAATTATATATAGCATCATCAATATAATGAAAATCGCATAATGAAACCAAGTCTCATTCTAACTATACAATCCTTGAATCTCAACAGTGGCATATCTTTCATCAAAGGATTAACAATCATTAATTCAGCACTAACATGTTCAATGACAACTTTATTTTTTTTAACACGTTTCCTTATGGCTAAATACTTAATGCCGATATATTTACTTCGACTTCCATTCTTGTTGTTTTTAGCCATAAAGACAGCAATTGAATTGTCACAGTATATGAATTTCTTAAACTTACATACCAAATTCTCACCATCACTAGAGAAGAATCTTTCTAGTTGTTTCATGTAAACCTCTTCATCTATATCTCTATTGAGGAATGATATTTTCACATCCATTTGATATAATTCCAAATCAAAATGAGCAACTAATGCCAAAATCACACAAAGGGAATCCTTATTAAATATATAATAAAAGGTCTATGTGTAATCGATTCCTTCATTCTAAGCAAATCCTTAGTAACGACTTTTGCCTTTATATCTCTCAATGTTGCCCAATGAGTCTTTCTTTGTTTTAAAGACCCATTTATATCTTATGGCTTTCATACCACTAGGCAATTGAACAGAATCCTTGACTCCATTAGATTGTATATAATTCATCTTATCTTTTGTGGCATTAAACCACAATTTTGATTTATTGTAATTCATGACTTGTGAAGACGTTTCAAGATTATTTTCATCTCCAATGTTATAATAAGATTCTTGTATATACACAATTATAATAATTAGAAATTGATGACCTGTTTGCTCTAGTATATTTTTTTAAAAAATTGTGCCAATATTCTCCTGAGAGGCTTGTTGTTCTACTAGTTACTTAATCATCTCTAGTAATTCTTGAACAACCTAATCTACTAGATTAGCATCAGTAGCTTATAGAATCTTAATGATTAGTTGTTCAACACTTATTTGAACATGATAGGTGTTGTGAATAATAATAAATCTACTACTTGAAGTGGAAGGTTGAGAATTTATAGGATCTTTCTCAAAAACTATATTTTGGAATGATTACTCTTACTAAGAAAGATTTTTCTCTATCTATTATTATGATCTTAATTTACTTCCCGCATTTTTTCTCTACTTCAGCTTTAAATACCTTAAAATCATCTAATGTTTCATTCTTATTATAAAGCAAGTAGAGATATATGTATCGTGAGTAATCATTTATGAAAGAGATGAAGTATATCTGACCATATGAGTCCATATTTAGACTACACATATCTAAATGTATGATCTCTAATATATCTGAACTCCTCTTAAAATCTTCCTTTAACTTGTTGGTCTACATTCCCTTAATATAGTCCGCATAAGTGTCAAAATCAGTAAAATTTTGAGTAATAAATATTATTTCGTATATCAATCTTTTAATTCTTTCTATAGAGATATGTCTCAATCTTCGATGTCATAAAATAGAGGAATATTCATTTATAACACATCATTTAATGTCAGCATGAATATGCATTGCATTATAAGAGGTATCGTTTTATAAATTAATACAGAATAGACCATCAGATAATGTATTATTCCCACAAAGATTAAATTTGTAATATAAATTAAACAAATCATCTGAAAAGTTAAAGGAATATCCCAAGGGTACAAGTCTTGAAATTTGAAATATAAAAGGTCTTATATAAATACAAAACAAAACCACTACTTAAAGTTAAACAACATGTCCCAATTGCTTCAACATGTGAATGCATCTTGTTTCCTAAATAGATGTATTACTCACTTCCCATTGGCTTCCTTAGGTTTTGCAAACTCTGTAAAGAATTTAAAACATGGATTGTAGAACTCGAATCAATCCATAAAGTGTTATGATTAACATCAACTATATTAGATTTATAACAAACAAATGAGATTAGATTACCATTCTTTTCAAGCCATTTCTAAAATTTGGGCAATCATTCTTCATGTGCCTTTTTCTTTTATAAAAGAAGCATTTGAATTCCTTTATAATGTTAGATTGAGGAAACTGAAGAGGCATTTTACCTTTTCCTTTTTGTTTGGGTTTGTCTTTGTTCTTTCCTTGTATTGTTATAAAAGCACTTTCACCCAAATCCATCACCAACATCTCTTCCTATTGAACACACATGGCTATAAAAGTTCATTAAGGGGTCATTTATCCTTATGTGTGTTATAAGAGATTTTGAAGGGTCTGTATTGATGTTGAAGAGTGTTAAATATGTGGTTCACAATAAAAGTTTCAAACACCTCAACCTTAAGAGTTTTCAGCTGAGACACTATATCTTTTATCTGCATGATGTACTCACCTATACCTTTAATGAGGGTAAGCCTTAAAGATGAAAACTTCATAATCAAGGTACTGGCAAGTGTTTTATATAAATTTTCAAACTTCTCATCAATAACTTTTAGTAATGCCCGCACATTATTATGTTAATCGACTGAACCATGTAAACTAACAGAGATCTTGATCTTTATGAACATCACAATAAAGCGATTAGATGCTCCCATCTTTCATAAAGATCAAGATTAGCTTGAGTATTGGTTTTGGTAAGAATAGGTGGTTTGTCATTCCATATAGCATAATCAATGTTCATCCACCCTAAATAAAGAAGGATTCTTTCATTTCAAACCTTATAATTATCACATTTCAATTCAGGATTATTACATTTGAAATTAGAAAAATTCGCTGGTTGTACAACTACACAAACTCAAACATACATGATTATGTTACAAAATTGAGACTAATAAATAAATATCATATTTTACCAATGTAAATTATGTTGTATAAATATGAATTAAATGACATAAAAATTACTTGTGGGCTAAATTTTTAATTCAAGTAGATTCATTCAAAACTTATGATAAACTATTAAATTATGTATCAATTCCTAATTCCTGTGGGTAAATTAGAAAAATAATTTGATATTTTATCCTAATTAATTATACAAAGATAATAAAAATTCTGGTGGGATAAAATTTATTATATTAAATATAATTAACAACAATTAATTTTGTATTATATGAGATCCTAAACATACTTAATATAAAATTGTGCATAATTAAAAATGTTGTGATTAATCTTTAATTAATTAAAATTTTATGGATCATCATACATTAAATTTATGTATTACAAATATTCATACAATTCTTAGGAATAATATATAAATAAACAATAATCAAGAATATTTATGAATTTAAATTGAAGTACAGAAGCTAAAATATCAATATTAATATAATATGTGTCCACGCACATGGGGGTTGGCCAAATTGGCAACAGCTCCCCTTGTAAGTGCACCTCCCCCTGACAAGGTCAGGAGTTCGATTCCCCCCTCCCCATAGATGTAGAAAATATCTCAAAAAAAATATATATATAATATGTGTCCACGTCAACAACAATAAAAGATGCCTTACCTAGTGCTTAGACATTGCGTTCTAGTTTTGATTCCCAAAATTAGCGCCCATTGTTCTTTTTACTTTATGTTAAATACAAATTATAAATTATATAGAATAATTTTTGCATGTATAAACATATCATATCAAAAGGTTTGGTCCAAATGGTTAAGGCACTAGATTTAGACCCACAAGGATTCTCATTCTGATCATTCATTTATTTTTATTCATAAACTGTAGAAGAATTAATTAATAATATTTAATGCCCAATATGTTAGCAAACTTAGCCCTGTGGTGATGTGTGGGCTTTACAAGGGCGAGGGCACGAGTTTGATTCCTACTTGAAGTGCCATTCACTTCGGCAGATTTTGCTAATCTGTATGACATTATTTTTGTGCTTACGACCATTTATTTTGGCAAATTTGACTAAACTGTATGACATATTGTTTTTGTGCCTATGACACAAATGACATATCGTCTCCATATCATCCTTACCATCACAACTGACATGTGATAGAAAAATGACATGTCGGTTAAGCTTGTCTTTAACTTTCAGCTAGATCTACCCGCAAAAATATACAAGCTCTGATACTAACTATAAACAGCTTAAATATAATTTTTTATGCATTAGATGAAAAGCGTAAAGGTCAAATGTAAAATAAAACCATTGATGTTGATTTAGGCACCAAGTTAGACGTCCTTTGATTCTTTTAAACTCCCAAGAACTCACGTGATCGTGTTTAACTCTAAAAAATACCGAGATACAAGTGATTAGGCTTAAAGACAAAAAAAAAAAAACGTAAAACTAATATATGTATAACAACCAATCACTTCCATCAAAAGATTGGCAGTTAACATGGAAGTTACCAGGAGGTTATCATAACTATAGATCATGGGCAGTTGAGAACGATTATCATAGACCACATTCATCTGAAAATAACAACATAATAATACAATATATATGTACCCCAAAAGCTTTTTCATTAACATAAGATTATGCAGATAACATACACCTAACTAGTTAGTTAGAAACATATAATCAGACATGGAAACATTGACAGTAGGTAATGAGTTAAAACATTTAAAAATAGTAACTTTCAAATATAAATAGTAATTAATCATTTGAAATTATTTTGAGTCTTTGAATGACAAATATTTAAATAATTTAAAAAAAACTCTAAGAAAATTATTTTTATAATAAATGTCGCGATAATTTTTTAAGAAAATATTTTAGTTTATTAAAACTTTGTGAAGTAGTGTTTGATTGTGAAAACTATTTTGAGCTAAACACTAGTATTTCTGAAAATTTACATAAAAAAAGTAATCCATTAAGATCTAAGAAATTATTATAAGGTCCTCCCTTATCCAAAATAGAACTAGATTATACTATATTTCAAACTCCTGAATTATATCTAACTGTTAATTTAAAAGATTCTAAAAATTTGTAGAATGATAGTGAGCTTATATGTACGTTCATTGAAATTTATTTAGAAGTTTTGAAAGTCCAAAATATTTTTAAAAGAAAACACACAATTCTTCACCCATAGAAAATTTGTCCAACAGTGTTTAAATTTGAGGTTTAATATTTTGGACACTTATAAATTTATTTTACAATTCCAGAAATTACAAACTTTTATACATATGTAGTGCATATGTATATGAATCTTCCATAAAAAAAAGTTCATGACTTTTCAAGGTATTTTGATATATAAAATTACCCTAAATATAAACATGTTGCAGAATTTGTTTTTTTTTTAAAGACCTTAAGTTTGGAAAAAACAGAGAAAATCAAATACATGAAATTTTTAAATGAAACTAGGTTGGAATTTTTTTTTGTATTGTCTAGATTCATGTTATACAAAATTCGTATAAAGGTGTTAGAGGTAGAATTCTTTATACCACTTATGTGGCAAGAGAGCTTTGGTTATAATGGTATCACCACATGATCGATTTTAAAAATTTTATATATATTTTAATTTAGTAATAAAATGGTATAAGAAAAATATTTTAATCACGAATTTTTTTATAGATATTTTTTGTTAACATTAACAAATCTTTTACGTTATATCTCTCACTAATAGACTACTCATATAGGCGAGTTGATAAATTACAGAAAATTTAAATTCTGTGTTTTTAATTTTTTTTCTTTAGAAAAAGTTTGTCCAAAAGAAGCACTAATGAAGAATATGAATAGATTTTAGCATGGCAACTGGCGAGAAAGTCTCATCATAATGAACTCTTTCTTTTTGGGTATAACCTTTGCCACTAGTCTTGCTTTACAAGTCTCCACTTTTTCATCTACTCATTTTTTTCTTGTAGACTTATTTGCACCCAATGAGTTTAAATCATTCGGGTAGATCTACAAGCTCACAGATCGAGTTAGAGTGCATTGACTCATTTTTTTCTTGTTGTATCCTGTTTAGGGTAATATTACCTAATCTAAGGTGCAAAGGAATATTTCATCATCGGAAGAAATTTTTTGTTTCTTAGATTTTAGTTGTTCCAGTCTAAACATTTCAGTATTAAGCAATGTTTGACTTTCAGGACGTATGATATAAAGACCATTATCTAAATTACCGATGCATATATTCAAACCAATTCTATAAATAAAAACTGAATTATCATTAAAAGAAACGGAATACCAATCTTCTAAACATTTAGAGACAGAAATCAAATTTCATCTAAAATCAAGAATATAAGAAATGTCTTGTAAAATTAAAGAACGATTCCTAAACCTAAGCCTAACTACTCCTATTGCTTTAGTTGAAACAACGGCACTGATATCCACACGCATCGCCATCTACTAATATTTGAGAAGAATCAATCACCTATAAAGAAGAACAAACATGATTAGTAGCCTCGAAGTTAATTATCCATGAGTATTCATGATCTTCCACTAAACACGTTTGAAGGACAAGCAAATCATATTTATTTTTCTTTTCCTTTTTGAGCATTTCTAGATAGAGGGTGCAATTCCTCTTTTAATGGCCTTCTTTTTTATAGTGGAAACATTTTCTTTTTGTCTTGACCTTGTTGCTCTTATTGTTCTTCTTATTGACCTTGTTGCTCTTATTGTTCTTCTTATTATGATTCTTTTTTTGGTTTTTAGGTTTATCTCTAGACAAACCATTTTCTTCATCTTTCATTCTGGCATTAATAACGGCTTTCACCTCATCATGCCGAAATTTCTCAGAAGGTTACCCAAACATTGCCTGAAGTAAATCCCACATTTTTTTGCGGTTTTCATATTCTCATGCTTACTCTTAAGTACTTTAGACATGACTGCTAACAAGTAGCAGCGGAATTTTTCATCAACATTAAGATAACGATCATATTACCCCTTAACTTCTTGTAAAGTACTAAGAGCAGGCCTTGGAGGGCAGCGATTAGTGAGGAAAACTTTTGGTTCTCACAGACAAGTACGATGTTTATTGTACTTTTTCATTTTACAAAATTTTCGCCGGTTAATTTATCCTTGGATAATATTATAATCAAGGAATTTATCATTTTGCTGAAAATAATAAACAAAGGAACTAAATTAGTTATACTCCAATATCATCACAATTATGGTATAACACTTTAAACATGATGTATGATGCAAAAGAATAAAAGTAAAAACTTTAGAAAAAGATTCTATACTATAATAATCCAATTTACCAAAATTGGTATGCTGCCATAGTGTAGGTCAAATTAATTTTAAATTAGACTGAGACAATCTCAATTAATTAATATTTTCAAGTTATCTCATAACTTTTACATTAATTAACTATCATTTATTTTGGTCTACATATAATCATCTATATAATTATATTTATGTAAGTGTGATGCATTATTTCGAATTCCTTAAAATTAACTCCAAAGTTGTTGCCGTAGGGTAGGTCAATCTAGAAATACACCTAAGAATCCTATCTCTTGGAAGTTAATATTGATATTGATTTAAACAGACACCATCTATAGGGAGAATGAAAATAAAACCTTTACAAGGTGCCGTTTAAATCTCACATTGTTAAACTAATGATGCAGACAATGGGTCAAATTGTCATTTAACCCTCTCCTACTTATTATTTTATGTTGTAGGGTTTTATTTTATAAAATATCTCATATTTTATAATTCTAGTAAAAAAATTATTGCTACTAGTCAATTATTGATCACTAGGTTTTAGTTTTAAGCAATTTTAGAATCTAATCCTATTAACACTTCAAATAACTTATTAGATTTTAATTAAAATAATTTTAATTTATCTAATAAATAATTATTTTTTATAATTGATATAAATAATGTAATTTACATTTAATTAGATTAAATATGATAATTTCACATAGAACTAACTAAGTATTTTATAATAAATAGTTTATTAAAATTATAAATATGATAATTTCACATCTTAGCTCCTTTTAAGTGAGCCACTTCTCGTTCTTTTTTCAAAAAAACAAAAGCCATTGTTGCCCTTTTTTTAATCTACTTTCCATGAAGCATGGATTTCCCTTCTTTTGCCACTGCATTCTTCATCTTTTTTTTTTTAAATTACAAAAATAAAAAATACAAAATTCTCATGTATTTTATGGCTTACAAAAAATTAATCTAAGCAATTTTAAATTCAAATGACTATATAATTAACGATCAACACCATCGATCCATACAAAAAATTTATAACCATATATTTCATGAATAAAAATATAATAATTATTAATATGTGTCTACCCATTAAAAACAAAAAACATAAAATTCACAAATTTTAAATTAAATTAGATATAAACCTGACTCTAATACTAATTATAAATATAATATTAAATGAATAACCTCTATTAATTATTTTTAACAGTATCTAAATATAAATAATTATGCTTTTAAAGTGTACTTTCAACAATTACAATTATCTAAAAAGTTATAAGAATGAGCCAGCTTGGGCTTAGTTAATGGACCTCGACTTTTTCACCTTGTAGAGTTGGAAGGGAAACTCATATGCCATTAAAAGGCTCGTGAAGTCTAAGGGGTCTAATGTTATAAATTTGTACGGTCTTAATACTTCAAGCCTTTTAATCAAATAAATTGGGTCTTAAATTGTGAGATGTTCGATACCAAAATTTGCACAATAACTAACGGAGACAATCGTTCAAGAAGAGGGCAAAGACATGATTACAAGTGGTTTGGTGTTATTCAAAATTTGTTTTAAATGCATATGAAGACTAGAGTTTCAAGTCATAAGAAATCATATCTTAGGGAGAGAATTCGTTTCTTGAATGAGCATAGGAAAGCATGCAGGGTTGCTGAGATATTAATAATGTTGAATGAGAAAGCATTAAAAAGAGAATAATGATCCTTCTAAACCTCCAATTTATTTTTTAATGAGTTTACTATATTTAAAATAGAAAAATAAATTTCTCATATAAAAGAAGTAAAATATGAGTTTCATTATAAATAAAACCCTATTGGGCTAATTAATCAACTTAATGGATAAGTAATTAAGTTTTTTTAATTTTAAAATAATTTTAAGGATCAAGAAGTGTTATATTGAATTTGTATTTCTCTATTAATCTAGTCACATGACTTTCCATTTTTTAAGCTCCGTTTTATCCTAAGTGAACCTTACTCTATGGATTTCTATATTTTATGCTCTATTTAATGCAACCCATACATATAAAGCTATAACCCACAAATTAAATCTAATAAAATGTACCATTCTTGTTCGAGATGCTTAGTAATATGCATGGGCTTGGTCTTAGGTTTTTATATTTTATTTTTTATTTTTGTGCAACAACAAAAGGAAATCATGTTCCCGCACAAGTTTCCATGAGCCTTCGTGGGCAACTTTGTAAGAATTACCTTTACCAGAATTGCTCCCTGAGGGAAAATTTCATGGTGACTATGTCGTCTAAGCATCTTACATGGGGAAAATTTTTATTTTATTTTTATTTAAAAATGGGATATCTAAACTTGGGATCTCGACATTCATTAAGAGATATGGTTACCACTAGGTTATTTCTATGACCATCAGTTGAAGAATTTTGATAATCATGATAATTTTGTGACATTATATAGAGACTTGGTTGGGTGATAATATATATTTTTTTCATTCTATATATATATGTTTTCCAAGATGACAACTTAAGCTTTGGCAACTGTTAAAACTATTGGCTATTAGCCTATTACACTTTTCAACCATGGGTGCTGGTTTATGAAGACTTGTTACAATAGCTGACGAGCTTTTCAAACTGTATCATCTATGCGAAAGAGGGGAAAACTCTCTGCACTATTGCTATACATCATCTTATTAGTTGTGTTGGAAAAATAAAAGCATTTTAGTACTACATTGAAGGAAGAAGAGAACAAATCAGCACATATCGTGGAACAAACAATTGCAACTTATAAATAACTTTGTTATCTCTACAAACATTTCAATGAAATAACATCATCTATTTTGTCTAATGCTGATGTTTTTCTCGTTTGATATTACAAATACATACATATATATATATATATACCAGCCCAATATAGTCTATTTATTGATATTTCATAAACCATACAAAATAATATTGTAAATTGGATTTCACAAATATCTAGTCTTTCAACATACATACTCTATCTTTCTTTGTTTGCTGAGTACTCAAGAGTCCATTCATAATGAGTGTGAGTACTTGGAGTTGATTCATAACGAGTGGAGTTGTGCGTAACTCTCTCTATATGTATGTATGTATGTGAGGTGAGATTCATGGCACCATATTTGACACAATCTCTTGCACAATTTTTAGATAGTAGATAAATACAAATTTAACAGTTCAGATTTAATTAGATATGTGCAATTAATGCACTACAAGTAATACATATTTGAAATGTAATTTAAGTTATTAATGTACATTGATTGAATAGTCTAAAAGTTGTATAAGATGTTGTGTTAAAATATGATATCATGGATCTTGTCTATCTATTTATATATATATTCTATCTATCTGTTTGCCTGTCATATATATAAAAAAAATTAATTTAATGAATTGCGTAACTCATCATATATTGAATAATCATATGACACTGTTTAATTAATTTATAATTTTTTTATAATTACGATATGCTCTAGAATTTTGACAATATCTCTAAATTTTTTTTTATAATGACTTATGTAATTCGTTAAATTATTTATTTTTTAATATATAAAAAATAATTTAAGAAGTTTGACGTTGTAAGTTTATTTCATCTGTCTCAGGTAAAGGAGGAGGAGCTATCTATGAGAGTGCTTAATGAAAGTTTAGTTTGAAATTTATGAAGATTTTTGAATCACCTAGCAGGCCTTATATAGCAGTCATTTTTCCAAATAACGAAAATAAAACTTCATGTGAACAAGACTATTTATCAAGATTTTTTAATCACTTAGGTCATATATAACAGTCCTTTTTTCCAATAAGGAAAATAAAACTTCATGTGAAAAAACCATTTTTCTTGGCATAAAAATCAGGTGATCCATCAGGAAGCAAAGAGCCATGCAATATTAATCCGGGCGGTTGGAGCTTTCTTTCTGGAGGAATCACTAATTATAGCAAAAAGCCTAAAACAAATATTATGATTATATATATATATAGTATAAATGACAAAAAACCAAGAAGAGGACGCAGAGATAAGATCTCACCAACCAATAAGATTTTGTTCAGACAAAAAGTTAATAGACACAGACAAATGGAGATGGACCAACCAAAGCTGTCTATTCCTCACTGAAAGAGATAAATCGACAAGTGATCATTTCTTTTATGTGCCCACAGAGAGATAAAATAGGTTGATGAGGACCCAAACCCATACCTGTGGTAAAGGAGAGCATATAATAAGTTCCATTTCCATTATGATTATCTAAAGAATACGTATATTAGATTTGTAAAATTGTATGTTTATGTTGGACTTGCAAGATTGATTACTCGCAACCTATATCAATCTTGCGATATCGTAGCTAGTCAACCCTCATCACAAGTAAATTAAACATAAGGTATTCTCTTAATTTAAGTTTTATTTGAATAAATATAAGTATGTACCGATTATTTAAATGAACGAAATCTTATTGGTCGGATAAAGATCTTCCTTTAATTTAAACCTTCATTTGAGTAAATGCGACTATGTAATAAGTATTTACTAAAGAAAAATATCATATATATTAGAAACTTTCTTCAAAATTATTTCTATATTAAGAGAGATCTTAATTTATGTTATTGATGTTCATGCTAATTTTTTAGTGTTTAAAATGCTTAATTTTAACTTAAACTACAAACATGTAAAATTAGAAATATTTTTCAAAATTATGCAAAATTAAAAATCATTAACAATTTGAAGAAGATGACTATTAGGTCCTTATTATCGTCAAGTTTATGAGTATTTGAACTAATTATAATATTAAGTGGCAATTTTTTGTTTATACTCTATAATATCTTTGAGCCTAATTATGTTACATCCGCCTGTTACCAAGCCATCAATATACAAACAAGCTAATTTTACAAATGAGGTGATCATTCATACACAAGGAGCGCCAAAGCATTTGTCGGCAATTTATATATTTGAGCTTTTGGCTTTACGAATTATTGAATGCATGGTCTATTTGTAAAACTTAGAAATATTGGGGAAAAAGATAATTAACTAAATTTTTGAGGCCAAATGATAATTATCTAAAGGTTAAGGGTGAAACTATAATTATCCAAAAGTTTAGGGGCTAAACTAAAATTATCCAAAAGTTTGTGTTAAATTACAATTATCTAAATGTTTAGGGCAAACTATAATTATCTAAAAGCTTGGTGATCAACTTGTAATTATGTAAAATATTATTGACTTCTTTTAAATATCTAAACATTTTAATGGTAAAACATAATTTACAAGCACCTAGAAGGGTCGAATAAAAATAACTAACAGACATTTTGTTTGGAGGCAATGGGTTTAGCGACATGTCGTCGCTGAATAGGCTTAATAAGGCAAGCCGATATGTCGCCCGCTCAACAAATACTAGATGACATGTCGTCTAGCTCGTCTTTTACCTCCAGTGGATTATGTGACCCTGTTTGTAAACCTATGATTTATTTTATGATTTGGTTTCAAAATTCGATTGTTTCTCATCTATCTAGACACCAAATTCAAATGTCAAAACGCTCGAAATTTAATTTTTTAACGATTTTTGACCTTATTTTTCATCAAAAACTCCCAAATAAGAACTTTGAAACCAAAAATGGAATTTGGCCATTAATAAAATTTTTCAAAATTTTCAAAATAAAACAGAGATTATTACGGCTCTGATACCACATATTAGTTTTTTTTATACAATCTAATCATCCTTTAATAACTTAATAAGTAATTAGATTAATATAAAATTACAAATAAAACCAAATGGATCGCTATTGAAAACTCTAACAATTCAGAAACTAACTTGAATGTATTTAAGAGTTTTTAAACCTTAATAAATCTCTTTAAGATGGTGTATAATACTAAAATGAAATTTGAATGACTTAAGGACATATACTATCATTATTATGTTTATTTTTTTAAAGTGTGTATACTCTCCCATAAAAAATACACTTTATTTATAATGAATTTATTTCTTATCATAAACAGAATAGAATTATAGAGATAATTCTTATCTTATTAAAAAAGAAAAATTATAAATTATCCCCCTAGTATTTTCAGCATTACCCATTTACTCCTCTCATGTTTCATATTACTCAAAAAACTCTCTACTATTACAAAGATTCTATTTAACACTAACTATTTATTGCACTTTTACTAATCTACCCTCATATTACTAATTTTCATAAATTATTAATGTAATATTTTTTAAAATAATACTAAAATAATTAAAATCATAACATATTTATATTATCATGAAAGGATGAATATTTTGGTTATTTTTATTTTTATTTTTTTTCTTGTTTTGTATATTATATTTTTATTAATATTAATATTTATTAATTCATTAATATTTAATGATCATTAAAAAGAATAAATATCTTATAGTTTTTTTTATTCTTTTAAAACATAACTATTTAAAAATAATGAAAATATAAAATCGTAATATATTTATTTTTTCCCAGAAAGTATTAAATACTAATTTATTTAAAAAGTAGTTTTGTTTTAATATTGAATTTCATTAACAACTTTTTTTAATGACAATAATATTAAATACATTTTGAGAACGAATAAATATTTATTATTTTCATTTTTTTAATTGTGTGTTAAAAAACTATAAGATATTTATTCTTTCTAAAAAATTATTAAATATCAATGCATAAAAAATGTTAATATTAATAAAAAAATAATATACAAAAAATTAAAAATAACATTACAAAATTACTTATTATTCCATGATAATATAAATATATTATGATTTTAATTATTAGAGTATTATTTTAAAACATATTACATTAATAATTTATGAAAAATAGTAATTTGAGGGTAGATTAATAAAAATACAATAAATAATTAATATTAAATAGAATCTTTGTAATAGTAGAGAGTTTTTGGATAATATGAAATATGAAGGGGTAAAGGTAATGCTTGAAATATTAGAGGGGCAATTTATAGTTTTCTATTAAAAAAAAAAGATATAAATCACTTTTATTTTAATCAAAGAATGAAAATATATAAAATTTTATATTTTAACATACAATTTAAAATAAAATTTTAACAATATTAATAGCAAAAAGCCAAAAAACAATATAATATTATATATATTTATGAATAAATGACAAAAACCAAGAAGAGGACGCAGGGATAAGATCTCACAGACCAATAAGATTTTGTTCAGACGAAGAGTTAATAGCAACAGGCAAATGGAGGACCAACCAAAGCTGTCTTTTCCTCTCTCAAAGAGATAAATCGACAAGTGATCATTTCTTTTATGTGCCCACTGAGAGATAAAATAGGTCGATGAGGACCCAAACCCATTCCTGTGGTAAAGGAGAGCATATAATAAGTTTCATTTCCATTATGATTATCTAAAGAAAACTTACATTAGACTTGTAAAATTGTGTGTTTATGTTGGACCGTCAAGATTGTTACTTTCAACCTATATCAATCTTGAGCCTAAATATGTTGCATCCGCCTGTTACCAAGCCATCAATATACAAACAAGCTAATTTCACAAATGAGGTGATCATTCATACACAAGGCGAGCCATGCAAAGAATTTGTCGGCAATTTATATATCTGAGTTTTTGACTTTACGAATCATTGAATGGTCATGGTGGCTCTAGCTTTGGATTAAAGAGAAAATAAGAAATTGACTCAGAAAACTTATTACTCACATATGAAAAATATGATTGGATTTAGCTGCCACTAGTAGGTTCTTCAAGAAAACCAGTGTCCCTACTCGATTGGCCACCAGTGTCTGCAATTCTTCTTATCGATACTAGTGTGCTCTTCTTCATTTTCCATCTCAAATTAAGTAGAAATTGAGTACATATAGCATATATATTACATAACATGCTGACTCCTATTTAATACAACAGCCACACAGGGTAAATTAAGAGCTCTCGCTTTCTGGCTCCCTTTCAACAACGACTTGTCTAACTATCTCTCTCTATTAACACAGTTTTCTTAGGAGAAAGTGCCACGGATATGGACTTATCACCAAAGTTTGCCAACGAGAAGATCTTTGAGGGAGAAGGTGGATCTTACCACAGCTGGTCAGGTACTGAATTTCCTTTGCTTGGTGAAGCCAATGTTGGTGGCGGCGTCCTTGTATTGAAGCCTGGAGGGTTTGCTCTTCCCCACTATGCTGACTGCTCCAAAGTTGGCTATGTTCTTCAAGGTACTCAATTTTCAACAATTATCTATTAATATTTCTTGTTCTTTCTTGTATATTCTCTTTTGTTTTTGTTAAAATAGTGCTTGTTGAGGCCTCAGAAACCTAATTATGAAGACACTAAAGTTAATTTAGAGGAGGAAGCTGTACAGATATGTATGCATGCTAACCATTACTGGACTCAAAGCTGTGGACAATTTAAACTTTTCTCTTAACCCATTGTGCCAATAGTAAAATGTTTTAGTATCTCGTCTTTACAGGTGAACATGGAGTGGCCGGGATGGTATTGTCCAATGACAAAAGACATTCAAAAGAGGAGATGGTTTTAGGCCTTCGGAAAGGTGATATCATTCCGGTGCCGAGTGGAGCATCCTCCTGGTGGTACAACTATGGAGATTCGGATTTTATCATAGTATTTCTTGGCGAAACATCGACCGCCTACGTTCCTGGAGAATTCACTTATTTTCTTTTAACAGGAGTTAACGGAATCTTGGGTGCTTTCTCCCCAGAATTCACAAGCAAAGCCGACAATATGACTGAAAAAGAAGCCAAAATTCTAGCCAAAACTCAGACCGGTGTCTTGATTATCAAGTTAGGTCAAGATGAAAGGAATAATATACCATTGCCTGAGCAAGACAACGTTAATTTATGGGTCAAAAACGTCACTAATTTTCCGGTTGATATCTGTGTCGAAAAAGCCGGCATAGCTACTTCATTTACAGGGGAAATTTTCCCTTTTCTTGAACAAGTTGGCCTGAGTTGCAGGATTCTGAAACTTGATGCTAATGCCATGCTGTCACCCATGTACACTGCTGATTCGACGGTTCAGATTTTTTATGTTGCTAAAGGAAGTTGCAAGGTGCAAATTGTAGGTCTCAATGCTAAGCTTGCCTTGGACAGCAAAGTTGAAGCTGGTCAGCTTGTTATCGTGCCAAGATATTTTGTGGTCGCCATGATAGCTGACGGTGAAGGAATGGAGTGTTTCTCAGTCGTAACATCCACAGAGTAAGTGATGTCCAGGTCAAACACTTAAAAAGTAAAATGATTCATACACAAATTTCTGCATTCATTTTTGTCTCAATCAATCCTTTCGGTCTCATCAAATCTACATTCCAGGATCTATTAAACATAAATCTAACCTTAAATAATAATGATAGGGCTCGCTTAATGACTTAAAATTTCTTTACTCATATTATCTACAGATTAAACAACGGCTTTGCCTTCTTTTATTTTTCATTTTTCATTAAACACTCTTCTATAATTGGCTTAAACTTTTAAGTTAAATGGCGACTAACATAATTCCCCATCTTGGTAATTATTTGATTTGACTTCAAGTACCAATGTTGAGTTCTACCTTATGCTCTAAACTTTTGAGTCAAGTAATTAAGTAATATTTTGTCAATTTACGTGTTCTTCCAATGTTTTGTTTTTACAGGCCTGCATTTACTGAGTTAGCTAGTAAACAATCGGTGTTGAATATCTTTTCACCATCAGTTGTGCAAACTGCTCTTAATGTGAATCCAGAGTTCATCAAGTTTTTCGAGGGTAAAATGGCCATCAGTGACATTCTCATCCCTCCTACGAATTAATAAGATTAGCCAGAATCTTCAAATAAATAAATCCAACTTTTTGGGTTTTTTTTATGTATTTGTTGCGATGTGTTAGAGATTAATGAATAATTTATCTTTTGGTTGTTTATATGGTGTATATGTGAGAACTGTGGAAATCATTTTTTTATATTTTATATTTAATATTTTATCAGGATTACATGACAATGATTTTTTTTTTGGGAAGACAAAAGAAATCATTGGTTTAATATTTTATATTCTGAATATTTTCCCGCTTCTTTTTATAGTTTCATCATTCATCAATAAAATAGAGCAGCACAAACTTAATTTAGTCAAACCACCTATATTGACGAGTGTATTTATTGTTCATAATCATAGCTTATTGGTAATCACATACCTCTTAACACATATTAAGATTCTAAACACAAAATCTCTTTGTCAAATTAAAAAAAAAATTAATTTATTTAGTACGTGAGTGCAATCCAAGAACCATGGTTGATTGGATTTTAGATGTCTAACACTATGAAACTCGTACATCCATCCACTTTAAAAAAAAATTCAAATTCTCTCCGAACTCTTTATGAGTTTACAGTTTTATCATCAAATTTGTTCTAATAGATATATACTTTATACCAAACTCATAAAAGAAATTTGTAAATTTTAAATGAATTTTATATTAATATAATAAAAATTTAAAATTTTATAACTTTAAATTTTTTTAAAAAAATTATAAAATATATCAATTAAAATTATATTCGAAATTTAAATTCATAATTACAATAAGACATAACGTAAAAATACTAGTTCAATTAATAAATGAAATAGCCGCAAATGGATAAATAAAAATGTACATAAAATAATTAATGCGATAAAACATCAAGTCTTCAATCAAAGTCCCACAAGTAAGTCCATTACTAATATTTTTTTAAAATAAAATTAAAATCCAATACTAAATTCACATGTATCCATCTTAGTTAGCTATAGTAGCATCGCTTGTCCAACATGAGGGAATATTAATGAATAAAAAAAATTAAACATGTTAATTTTTAGAAAACAAAAAATTAAATATCTTAATATTCGTGGATACTCACTATGGGTATTTATAGATATTTTCACCAAACTCGTGTCTATCTTAAATTCATTGTAATTTTTAATTTGTGTACTAAACCCATATCAATTTTACTTTAAACTTTACTAAATCATTCCCAATACAATTAAGTTTTAGTAGGTTTGTCGGAACTTTTTCATCACTAGTTCAATATTTATATGAAGTGAGTTAGATAAGCTATTTATATTGTTGACAGAAACGCTTCACAAGTATGATGACTGTAACAATAAAGAAAGTACGATAAGAAAAGAGAAAGTAAGAAAGAAGAAAATATACAAAGATTTACATGATTCACAATTATCTACATTTATGACTGATCAAGATGCACGCTTCTTTTATAAAGCAATAAGAACTCACAAAGAATTCTCTCTTACAAGTATCACAAAAAATTATTCTCTTTATAGGGATTTCAATTTCTAATGTTAGTGATGATGATAACTAATGTTTACAAAGGTTTAAATAGACTCTTTAATGTCCCTACTAATCCTAAATTTTGTTGGAATAGAAATTTACAAGTTGGAAAATTCAAAACTAACTCAAAGACTTCAAAAGAACTAAATTTCGTAATAGACCTCGGACCTTGGCGCCTAAGCACCAAGTATATTGGATGGGTGGCATGATTGAAGCCTAAACACTACATCTTGGCGCTTAGGCTCTAAGTATACTGGATGGGTGGCATGATTGGCACCTAGGTGTCAAAGCCTAGGCTATGGTTGACTAATTTTCTCTTCTTGTGCAACCTTTCTAGCGCCTTATACCTTCGTCCCAATCTCGTATGTCCATCCCATGCTTATATTTATATCTATTCCTCAAAATTTATCTTCTACAAGAGTTTTAATCACCATTTTCATAAATTTATTCCTTGATTCAAACTCTCATAAGAAGCTCTCATGAATCCTTTATCTACAAGTTACATTCTTTTTCCAATAGTGGTAACTTCGGTAAAGTCCTTACATAAAATGGACTTAATTGAAGGTAATGACTTAGCCAATATATTTGTAAGATTTTCATACGACAAAATCTTCATTAGCCTAATTTTGCCACTTTGTACAATCTAAATAAAAGTTACATATTACATTAATGTATTTTGACCTCTTATGAAATACTTGATGTTTGTTTAAATGCATGGTACTTTGACTATCCTAATACACACTAGTGTCTATATCTTCTATAACCATCATCTCTGCGCATATTCCTTTTAACTACATGACTTCCTTAATAGCTTTACATACAGCTATATATTCTACCTCTGTGGTTACTAGTGCCACATGCTATAAAATCGACCTCCAGCATCTAAATATAGCGAATACATACCCAATTAATGACATTCTTTTGTTAAAGTTGCCTACTGATGCGATATTTCTATATCATAAAATTAAGTGTAAGTATACACTATCGTATGCAAGTAATAAAGGGACTAATTAGTCGGATGTCGAACCCACAGGGATAATTTCTTCCTTTAAACCAATTACTAAAATTATATCTTTCTAATAATTATTCAGAAAAAATAAAAATCTAAGAATGAATGTAGAAAATATAAAAATAAAAACACAATGCAAAGAGATTTAAATGATAGCAACGTAGAGAAAATCTAGGATTAATACTATCCCTCAATATGCTTTCTAATGATTAACCTTCTAATATTTAACTCCCTTAGTCTTTATTATTGATCAAGACACTAATGTATTCACAAGCCTCTTCCAAGGTCATGCAAGTATATTTTAGTTTACCAAATACCTATATTTCTATAGTACTTGTAATAAATTAAGATTCATTAAGATTAGGTCTTATTGATCATACATGCCAATTAGGTATATTCTTATCCTAAATTGAAACTTGCATATGCAATATTGAATGTTACTCTACAATCATGCATCAAATTACCTAGGTGTAAATATAATGATTCCTCTTCCGAGTTTATCAATAATATTACCAACTCATTCACTATATATTGGCCAGATATATTGAAGCATTAAGATCAAGTAATTTGAATATCAAAGAACTAAGTTTATTAAATATTCGAAAGATATGGCAATTAAGTACACATATTGAGTTCAAGTATTAACCCTAGAAAACAAGTTTAGCTCATGGCTACAAAAGAACAGCAGTAAAAATAATAATCAATCATGATACAATCAATAGCAAACCGATATAGACGTCGAATTACTCTTAATTGCTTGCGCTGCCTAGGAACTCTTAATGCCGAAGACGCCTTGAATCTCTCTCTAAAGTTGCTTCAATAAAAATTTCTATTACTCTCCAAGACTTGTGCTCTGTATTCTTGGTGCTCTTGGGTCGTCTTGGATTCCTCCTTGAAGGCTGGGAACGAGTGGCTTTTTATAGGGATTGATATGAGCTTGAAAATCTCAATTCTCGTCGGACTAGGACTCACACTACCGCTGGCGCGCTATGCAGTGATCGTTGGGGCGACGCGTGAAAAAGCTATCACCGCTGGAGTGGTGGGATCTTGGCGCTGGGGTGCTGTATGAAAACGGCTTCATAGCTGGAACGGTATGTTAATAGCGCTGGGGCGCTTTATCGTCGCTGGCGTGGTGACTCTTCGGTGCCGAAGCGCCAGACGCGACTTAAACAGGTCATTTTTCTATTTCGATCACTATTCGAACGCTGGGGCGATATTCTTATGGCGCGGGGGCGCTGGACTCAAATTTTGGAAACTTTGCATTTTAGTCCTTGTTTTTGCTCCTTTTGCATTCTTTCTTTAAATTTCGTTCAAGTCCCTACAATTAACAATAAAGCACATAAATAGCCATTTATTCTCATAAAATCATAAAATATCAATAATAAAAATATGAGAAAATATATGACAAATTTACCCTTATCACCTACACAATATGAATCCACGTATCATTTCACCATTTCATCATCTTTTTACTATTCTTTTATACATAAACCCAAACCCTGACATTTTCTTCAAATATCTCAAAATTCATTCAATTGCAAATAAATATTTTTCTATTTCAAGATTTGTTATGTACCTACTTAGAATGCTTACGACTTGAGCTATATCCAGCCTTGTACAAACCATCGCATACATGATAATTCTAACAACATTGACATATGGTACTTTAAGTATCTACAGTTTTTCTTCTTCAATTTCTAGTGATTGTACTGCTAATAATTTGAAATGCATAACTAAGAGAATGGAGATAGCTTTCGCATCAGATATACCAAATCCCTCAAGTATCTTGAGTATATATCTCTTATGGGATAATAAAATAACATCTTATCTTTCCCTCGTGATATTTATAGCCAAGATTCTCTTGGCTACTCCTAAATTCTTCATCTCAAACTCGCCACTCAACCACTTTTTCAACTTATTTATTTCTTCTATATCTTTACATGCAATCACCATATCATCTATACATAGAAGTAAATACATATGCAATCCATTACTTAAAATCTTAAAATTCGCACATCTAATATACTTGCTTATGTTGAAACTATAATTCAACATGAAGTCATCGAATCTCCTATACAATTGCCTTGTAGATTGTTTTAATCTATACAATGATTTTTTTAATAAGCAAGCCCTCCATATTAGGTTATTTAAACCTTTGTAGTTATGACATGTATATCTTCTCCTCAAGTTCTCAATGGAAAAAAGTGGTGTTTATATACATTTTCTTTAGTTATAAATTAGTAAAAAATGGTCTCCTCAAGTTCTCCATACCCTTCAACACTAGAAAAGTAGCAAGCCTTAACAATTTGAATTAGCTATAGACAATCAGACTCCAAAACATGAAGAAAAAGAGAAGAGGTGCAAATTATTTTTAACCCTTCTAGTAAAGCCAAGCAATCAGCAGTGAATGGACTGAAAGATCCCACACAAGACCTTGAGAAAGCCAAATAAACTGCTCTAAAAGATCATGAAGCACCCCATCATACTAATTAGTTGTTTCTCATCATTCACAGCTACATCAACATTAAGTTTTTATTTATCTATTGAAAGGGGAGACCAAATGGACGGATGATACACACTATTAATACCAAGAACACTATTAAAAAAATGGCTTTTACTGATACCGTGCTACTGACACTTTTTTAAATGGTGTCAGTGAATGGAAGTGTCAATGAATTGTTGATATTATAGTATCAGAAAAATAAAGTATCAATGTATTTCTGATACTGTGGTATCAGAAAATGAAGTGTTAATGAATTATTGATACCCTAATATTAGGAAGTTATTTTTTATTTCAAAATTTTAATTATTAAAGTAAATTTAAAAATTTTAAATTAATATAATGCTTAAAACGACATCATTTTTTTTTTAATGAATTAGCTAAATTTGAGTGTTTATATTGTTTATGACTATTTTTGTATTTTTATGTTGAATGTTATAATTTGCCCGACACGAATTATAAAATTTAATTAATTTAAATGTTATAATTCGTATCCAATTTCAATTTTTACTAGGTTAAACGTTATAAAGCTAAATCTAATTTCAACTATGTTAACTGTTAAAATTCTAAATTAAATTTTAATTTTAATTATATTAAATGTTATAATTCATATTCTAATTTTAATTATGTTCAATTAAAGATAGCAAAATCAAGATTCGAGTTTTGCTCAATGCAGATCCGAATCTAAATTTTTTCAAGTAACAAAACTTAGATTTAGCCCAAATTTTTCCTGCCGAATCCAGTTAAGCTCATTTTTTTAATTTTTCCAATTTGTTTTTAAAATTTTTTTAATTTGTTTTTAAATTTTTTTTATTGTTTTAGTAAATTATAAATTTTTGGGATATTTATTTTATAAAATAATTGTTAGATTTGTATTTATAATTTGTTAGTACATTAGAGATATTATAGTATGGAAAGTTATTATTAAAAAAATTAATTAATTTAAATAATTTAAACTCAAAAAATTAATATACATTATTGAAAAAATAATTATTTGTTTTGGTTTATCAAAATTGCAAACGACATAGTAACAGTCCTAGGGAAAGATTGTCCTCTACTGAAACCCTAATACTAAAACTCTCTCAAAACCAAAGTTTGCAGCCGCCACCCTTATAACACACTTCCACCCCTCTAGCCTATTTCCTTTTTTTTGTTTCAGCCCTCTTTCTATTAATTTCTCCTGAATTTGCTATCTCTTCATCTCTCCGGCGGGTTTCCTTTAGTTTCGATGATCGGAAGGAGTTCACTGCTGTGGTGCCTTGTTACAAGGCTGAGTTCGATAGCCTTTGATATCCGACGTCGTGCTGTGCCAGCCGTCAAAGGGTTAACGGATCCAACCACAACAACCAACAAATCTTTTTCGACTTTGTACAACGGTGCGTCTATCACTCCTCTCGCCAAACACCATTACACATCTTTCTCTCTGTCGACTCACGGGCGTGTCAATTTTTAAGCCATCACTGCGTGCATTCCTCCGTGTTTCGTGGCTCCTTTTCAGTCATTGTAGCTCGCCGGTGCATAGTGTGGCACTCGGTTTCAATGATGATGGTGATGATGATGACTACTTTGATGATGGTGATGAGGGAGATGAAGGTGGACTTTTCAATATGATTGGTAGGAATTTTTCTCCTTTCCCTTTCTAAAATTAGTTTCTCTTTATTTGTAATAGTTGGTGGAATCAATATGATTGTACTTGTTTTCTCCTTCATTTTTTTTGAATTGATGACAACTGAACATATGTTCTTGATTGCAAGTGCTTGGCTTGAAAATTCTTGTTTTTCATAATAAAATGATCTCAATATATGGCTTTTCCCCCCTCTTTTTCTGGTTGCTTGGGGTGTGTTAATGTTTGATTTTGTATATTGATGTATTTGTTGCTAATATTCGATTCGTGAATAGAATGTTTATCTTACTTGCCTATGAATTAATAAGCTTGAGGGACTTCCTACACGTAGTGAGGGGATCTTCGTAATGGTATGCTTTTCATATGCTTTCAGTATATCTGTGTTTGATATAATGATTAAGAATCTGGAAATGGAGCATTGTGGTTATATCTCTGGACTGAACGTATATCATAAGGATTATTAACAATTTGGAAATCTAATATTTTGGTTGCATCTATTTATGAAGTTTGTGCTTAATGTGACAAAAATTTTGATACCACGATGTTAGCAATTTATTGATACCACGGTGTCAACAATTTACTAATACCATGGTGTCAGTGACTTAATAATACCATGGTGTCAGCGATTTACTGATACTACGGTGTCAAAAATTCACTGATACCGTAGTATCAGAGAATCATTGATACTACGACGTCAGTGATTTACTGATACCATGGTATTAGAGATTCACTGAAACCATAAATGGTGTCAGTAATTTTCTGGCTCGAGCAACACTGACACTATGAAGCAGTATCAGTGAAACCCTTTACTAACGCTAAATTAGCATCAGTAAATGCCATTTTTTTAGTAGTGGAACCTCGAAACACCATTCTGCAACTATTAAAATTCCTGCAGAAACTCACCAGCAAGATCAACTACACGGGCAACAAGTGGTGAGGCTTTGTCAAACAACGTTTGGTTCCGAATGCTTCTATATCGCCACATGAGAACGTAGAAAATTCCAACTCAGCAGCTGGAAACTGTTCTGCAACCTGAAGCGCAACTAAACTAAGTTCCAAAATTTGAAAATCAGCCACAAGTTGTTGAGTTACCAAACCTCTAAAATTGAAGTACACAAAAATAGCGCATGCAAACTTATTTCAACAAACTCATCGCAGCAAAAACTAGTAAAAGAGACAACAACCCATTATGTATTCAGATTGTAAAATGTAGGCAAAAAATTTTACAACGCCTACCATAAAAATGCATTATTTTAAGAGGGATTTGAAGCTACTAAAGAGCCTTCCACCATAACTCTTAAGGAGAAGCACAAAAAGGAGCATGTAGTGAATGTTTCTGTTGAAGAGCAATCCCATAACCACTCTTGACTGTATATTTTCCATCACTAGAAAAATACCATATATGGTATCTCTAGCCCTGGAGTTACAAACTGGGGTAGAGGCAATAAGCGTCCTATTATTCTTTATTTTAAGCAGTGTGTTTTTATTTACGTTAGGTTTTAATTAATTTTCATAAATGAATTTCTTATACTATGGAGGTTAATTAAAATGTAAGCATATTAAAAACTCTTCCAGTCCTTTCAGCCTGAAACAAATACTTAAAGGACAAATATATAAATAAACAAAAAGAAAATTGATCTAATAAATTATGTAATTCATTATATAATAATTTTTAAACACACGGCAAAATTCTATAATATATTATAAATTATATAAAAATTATAAATTTATTAAACAGTGACATATGTTAGTATTGCTTACCATACTGTAAACTACATAATACATTAGATTATATATATATATATATATAATAACAAAATAGTTGAAATTAAAAGGTATGGATACACATATTCTTTTTATGAAACGATTAAATTCATGCCACCCACGAATAAACCATCAAACCTTCTTCAGTTTAGTGTTTCCTCTCTCTCTCGTACTATTTTGTTTTTCCATTTTTTTTAAAAAAAATTCTACAATTTTGTTTAGCTCAAAGAAAAATTGACCGTGATCTTGTCGATGTCAATATATAATAAAATAAAAAATAATAATTATATCTTCATGATACGGCTAAAAAAGACAAATAATCACTTTATTATTGAAAATATTTCAAACACTCTTGTTCATTAGTTGAATTTGTTAGTTTAGTTGGTAATAAAAATAATATAATATTTTACTTATATAAGGACACGTTTCCAAATTTTATTAACATTAAAGGAGAAATTCAAACTCATGACTATAACTCCATAGAAAAAACGATACATTGCAACCCTATTGAATGATTCCCGAAACACGTGCTTTTAATGTTAAGAGACGTGTGCAAAACATTTAGTTAAGGGTTGATGACGCAGTATCTGCCCACGTGGCCCTCAAACTTAATCATTTTCATTTGACCACACGAAAAAGTCGACCCTTAGTTGCCGTGTGAAAGTTCACCAAGAAAGACAGTCTCCAATATAATCACCATTTCTTTTCTATTATAAATAGGAGAACTTATATCTTTCATTTCTTGTAAAACCAGTTTTGCTAAAAAGTAGAAATTCATGTATTCTAATCTCATTGTTTTATTCTGATAACATTGGCTTTCATTTATTCGCTCTTTTTTTAGACAGTTGTGTCATTCATTTCCTTGTTGGAGATCAAAGTACGAAGACTCAAATGGAAATGGAGTTGTCACCCAAATTTGCCAAGCAGGTATTTGAGGGAGAAGGTGGATCATACTACAGTTGGTCCAGCACAGAATTTTCCTTACTTGCTGAAGCCAAGGTTGGTGCTGGCTTTCTTGTACTCAGGCCTGGTGGTTTTGCTCTCCCCCATTACTCCGATTCCTCCAAAATTGGCTATGTTCTTCAAGGCAAGTACTCCCAACTATAAATTTGATTTCTGTGTTTTTGGGTCTTGTTCTTTTTATATACGTATTGCTTTTAGTAGGCTTTGATATACCTATATCATATAAATTGACAAACGACTCTTTTTGAAATTTTGCTTCATCGATCTTTATAGGTGAGCATGGAACAGCTGGATTAGTGTTACCAAATAATAAAAAAAAAGACTCAAACGGGGAGATAGTTTTAGGCCTTCGGAGAGGAGATGTGATACCAGTACCCCTCGGATCAACCTCATGGTGGTACAATCATGGAAAGTCGGATGTGATTATCATATTTTTGGGCGAAACATCCGAGGCCTATGTTCCGGGTGAATTTTCTTACTTTCTTTTAACAGGAGCCTTAGGAATGTTAGGAGGTTTCTCCGGTGATTTCACTGCTAGAGCTTATGACATAAATGAAAATGAAGCAAATATGCTTGCGAAAAGCCAAACTGGCACCTTGCTTGTCAAGTTAACTGCAGAAGAAGGCAAAAATATGCCTCTGCCTCAGAATGACAATTCCAACAAGTGGGTCAAAAACATTGTTAATTTTCCGGCTGATTTTTATGTTGAAAAGGCCGGGGTAGGCACTACATTTACAGGGAGAAATTTCCCTTTTCTTGAAGAAGTTGGCATCAGTTGCTCTCTTCTCAAACTTGATGCTAACGCCATGCTTTCTCCTACGTACACATCTGGTAACGTGGTTCGGGTTTTTTATGTTGCTAAAGGAAGTGGCAGAGTGCAAATTGTAGGCATGAGTGGTAAGCTTGTCTTGGACAGCAAAATTATTGCAGGCCAACTTCTTATCGTGCCCAGATTCTTCGCGGCCGCCATAATTGCAGACGGCGAAGGAATGGAGTCTTTCTCCATCAAAACATCTGCAGCGTAAGTAATAATGGCTTCTTCATGCTGTCAAAAAAGAGCCATCAAACTAAATGATTTGCTTGGTTTTTAAGTGTTCATTAACACGTTGTTCCAATGTTGTTTTGTTTACTTACAGGCCTGCAATTGGAGATTTAGCAACCAAGCACTCGGTATTGAATGCCTTTTCATTCTCAGTTCTACAATCCTCTCTTAATGTAACTCCGGAGTTCGTGAAACTTCTGAAGGAGAAGATGGCCGAGAGCGAAATTCTCATCCCTCCAAAGGATTGAAATAAAGCTATTTACCTAGTAGAAACCTTAGTATTTTCTTCTTATGAATAAGATCATACGTTTGAGATTTAATGAGCGAAACATTATATCTAGAAATGTATTGCAATATATATATTTTAAAGATTAATATCATATTGTATTTGTAATATTGAATGGCTAAAGTTTCAAAAAGCAAATATTGAATGCCTTAATGCTACATGCACATGAAATACAACTATCACATTAATAATATAATGAAAGAAAATCAATAAATCCTGACATTTTTTGAGTTGATATCACATAAATTGATCGGAATCGTCTCTTTATCTCATCTTTACCTATGCTTTTTGAAAACTAATGACATGTGGCCTTCATAAAATTCAAAGGTCAAGATTTATGTATTTATTTTTCTTTTAATTCTAAGTGAAAATTGTCTTTCTTATTCTCTTTAATTTTAAATTTTTCTTTCTTCTTTATTTTCTCTCTATCAAATAAAGAACTTTGAGATTCTTTATTTAATATAAAAATAAATAATAGTATTGTAGTATTATTATTATTTAATATAGAGTAAATACTAAAAAAATCTTATTTTGAGTTCGTCCCAACAAATTTTCAAGTCAATTAATTAAAAAAATAACTTTATAACTTTGAGTGAACTCATGTCCAAAAATTTATTTTAAAAAATGACCAATTTATTACACCAATGATTGTTTGATAATATATTATTATTATAAAAATAAATACTTCTAAAAAAATATTTTACCTAATTTATTAAAAAAATGCAGTTCTAAATAAATTGATGCATTATTAAAAATTATAAAGATGCAAGCATTAAAAAAGAATATATATATATATAAAGAGAGAGAGAGAGAGAGAGAGAGAGAGAGAGAGAGAGTTGTTTTATTGAGCAATATAGTTCACCGTATAATGAGCATCTGGATACGTAACCATCTAGATACATGTCAAAATTCTGTAACACATTATAAATTATGCTGAAATTGTGGATTAACCAAATAGTATTCCCTAGCAGTGTTGCTAAACCCACTAGATCATTTTATTTAATATCAAAATAAATACTACAGTAATATTATTTATTTCTATATTAAATAAAGAATCTCAAAATTCTTTATTTAATGAGAGAGAATGAATAAGAAAGTAAAATTTAAAATGAAAGAGAATAGAAAGGCAACTTTCACTTAGAATTAAAAGAGAAAATAAATAAATAAATCTTGACCCTTGAATTTCATAAGTGCTACATGTCATTAGATCTCAAAAAATTAGGTAAAGACAAGATGAGGAGGGAATCCCAATCCCACATGAATAGGATACAAGATAATTAAGTGCATTATTAATAATTTTAATTGTAGTGAATAATCTGTTAAGATTACCTAATCACTAGATTTTAACAGAAAGGTTAAGTTTTAAGATTAAGTTATTAATTACTTATAGTATATATATGTTAGAATTGGTGATTTAAAATTATGTTGGAGTATGATTTTGAGTTGGAGACTAATGAGAAAATGATACATGGTCGAGAATGCATTGGAGGTATCAAGAAAGTGCCATCCACCAAATCGTGGTAGGTTTCAATGACAGGACCCGACCCGAGCCCTCCTCGAGAATTGAGGCAGATCCTGCGATGACATGTGACTAACATACTCTTTACTCATACATATGATACAATGAGGCTACCTATCTCAACAAAAAAGTGTACACATGTGCTCTACTATACAAAACATATTCAAATACACAGACTGAGACTAAGACACTTATGCAGCTATGCATATTGGCCAACCTCAAAATATGATGACTGTATCACACTGCACAATTCCTGTGACAACCTGAGAAAAAAATAAAGAAAATGAGAAAAGGGTGAGCTTGTGGCTCAGTGAGTGGACATAATCTGAAAATATCATATACTTTATATGTATTGTACACGTATAAATCTGTATGATAAAATAATCATAAAACTGTATACTAAGTAATCAATAAACTTGTACTGAAAGTATGAACTGTCATAAAATTTGTGCTGAAATTAAAATCATGACATAATACTGGGATCTGAAAATCTGAAAGCGCAAATTATTATAAAATCTATTATCAAGCTGAATATATGTAACATAACTCTGGAAACATGTACTACATATATATACTGAAAACCACACCAAACTTGTAGCCGGGAAAAATCTGGTCTAATCTGGCAGAGTAACTCATGCACAGGCAGAGCGGGGGATCTAAGCTGGTCTAACTTGGCGGAATGCTGCATCGCTCGGGCAGAGCAAACTAAACTGATTTAACGCATGCGCAGAGTAACTACATTAAAGGGGAGGGTATGCATATAGTGGTTCAAAAACTACTACAATATAATATCATGACCATAATTATTCTGAAATAATTATTTCTGTACTGAACATAATTATAAACTGTACTATAATAAATTCTAAAATATTTCTGAATATACTAAATAGTATAAATATGTTTCTGTCTAAAATAAATTATAACTAAATTTGATAACGTGTAATTAAATCATAATTAACTGTATTAAAAATATATAAAATATATATAATTATCCACTCACAAAAGTGCGCTAATCCTGAGCTGGGTCTGAATTCTGAGATCTACCCGCTATCGGCACACCTCCTATATCATAGGGTATAAAAATACATCATTAGTACCGATAAATATTAAAATTTAAATATTCTAATATCGTAAAACTATTACTCGCTAACCCACTGGGTATAAATCTGATTACCCAAACTAATTTTCTAAAATTTCTTATTTTTCTTTTCTTTTCTTCTTTTCCTTCTTTTTCTTTCTCTTTTTCTTCCCCCGGTTTCTTCCTTTCCCTTTCTTTTTCTTTTTCCTTTCTTTTCTTCTTTTCTTTTCTTCTTCTTTTCTTTTTCTTTCTCTGTTTTCACTTTTGCTTATTTTTCTCTCTGTTTCGATTGCTTCTTTTCAAATGAAGTAATACAAAACGACATATATATATATATATATATATATGTTGGCCGCCTCTTCAATTCTTTTCTATTTTCTCTCCCTTTTTTTTTTTTTGCCACTAACCATATCTATAAACTGACACGTGTATTACACTCGACCCCACAAGTTGAGGCCGCAACCTCAATTCTAGGTTTAGCATAATTAAGTTGTTTTTACTTTTTCGAAGTCAGTTTTCAATTCTTACATGCATGAACTCATATTCCAACTCAATACAGAATTTCTAAGGACACATAAGAGCCTATTTAAATCCTTGTTATACCATTAGGGTAGTATGCATCAGACAACATCAATAAGAAAGAGAATAGAGAGCTCAACAAACACTTGAGCACTGAGTGCGTGAGAAAGTGTTATATATGGAGCATTTAAATACTGAGTATGTAAGAGAATATTGTATAGATCCTTGGACAACTCGTTCTACTAGGTATTTCTTGTATTCTCTTGAGTGATCTTTGTAATCATTGAATGGCTTGTTGGTAATCACCAAATAATAAATGATGTTAGGATCTTGTGATCTACTGTAAGCATTGGTAATTTGTCGAACCATGTATATTCTTGTGCATTGTATATGTTGATTATTTTTTCTATATCCTTGTGTGATATTTTCGACTCTTGAAAATTTGCAGGTGAAAACTTCTATGTGAAAAAACCCAACAATATACGGTATTAGAAAATTTGTTAAATTTGATTCTGTGCCTAAACTCCTCTAGTCTTGAGTTCGTTTTATACTCAAACTCATTAAGTTTGATATTGAAAAAAAAAAAAGTAATAATGGTTGGTGTTTAGTAGATGAAATAAAAAAATTAACTCAAATTTATTATATTACAGTAAACCAAAAAAAAAAAAACCAACCAATCGAATTAATTGATTTTTTATTGGTTCAATTTGAAGGTTAGTTTTTGATTAGTTTTATTTATTTGAATCGATCAGCCCGATTAATATTTTGTTTGATTCAAAATAAAAATAAAAAATTAAAATAAACTAAAAATTAGAGAAAAACGTTAACCAAATCAAATCAAACTAATTTAGTCTATACAAATAAAATCAATCAATTTGATTTTGAATTGATTTTGGACTAAACCAACCAAAACTGCAATTGTTCACTCCTACATTATTTCACTCCAAGAGATTGTACAAGTTTCACTAACACTTAGTGAACTTGTATTTTAATTCCTCTAATCAATCATTACAATATCCACAATAATTGTTATTTAATGTCATGTAATTTGGTACTTGATCTTACTAATCACCTTAAATATTAATATGGCTCAACAATTATTTTGTTTCGTTGATAATAATTTCCATATATAACTAAATTCATATGCTAATAATCATATATATATATATATATATATATATATTTATACTAAAATCTTGGGCGTTTGCACTTAAGGGCTTACCATAGCAGTAAATTTTGTGCACCACCCTGAATGAGGTTAGGGATTCAAGTCCTGAAAGAGCAGTTGATTTACTCCTCTCATCTTGTAGGAGCCTTCTACTCTGGGTGGGATGTGCCTCAAAGATATTCGTGTTGCTCCCAAAAAAGTATCAATTCTATAATGTGATTATAATATCAGTAATGTAGTCTGATGTAGGGTGGGATGTGCGTAGAACTGTATGTATTACTTCCGATGATCTCAATAGCATAGTTCAAGTGAAGTGCAGCTTAAAGATGTACGTGTTACTCTTAAAAAATAAGTCTCATTGTATAATCTGATTATAATATCAGTAATGTAGTCTATAGTCTGATCATAATATTAGTAGTGTAATCTGTTGTAGTATCAATATTATAATATAATTGAGGTAATCTATAAAATATAAAAAATAAAAACTCGAGCACTCACCTAAACTCTAAATCCCTTAAGAATAAAGTGATGATTAAAAGCTTTAATCCTTTTCCTTATCCTTGTCAAGAATTCTCTCACCATCCAATCAGACTAAGATCAGCACAAGATCAAACTATATATATATACTCCATTTACACACACTCATATTTATACACACACTCCATTTACAATAAAATTCTAAATTTATCAAAATTTACAAATGCCAATAAATAGAAGAAGACAAAAAAAAAATGTATATTGACATCATTAGTCACATTGAATTGACTTCAACCAGCTCATTTAGCCTAAGCTTAAAAAGAGATAAAGTATTAGATTGATAAATACAATAAAAATATTGCTTGAATTATAATTTTTATAATTGTTAATGAGTTATAACTCTATCATATTATCTAATAAGCCTATCACATTATGACATTATCAAAAGTTTATTATATAATGATTAAACTTTATTTTTTAAATATTTAAATATAAATTAAATTGTATTATCTTACACTATATAAAGCATACATTATATGTTTTATATTCATTCAAAAATATATTTGAAAAATATTGTGAGTATATATATTACACAATTATATTATAGAGCACAACTTTTTCATTAAGAGCACTCTCACATACTACATATTTATATATTAACTTGAGTATTAAAATATTTTTTTTAATAAGAATACAGTGCTATTCTTTACAATAATTTAAAATAACTCAAGAAGTTAAAAGTAACTTTTAAAAAGTTCAAAATCTGAAACTTTCGGTAAAACCGTCTGTGAGAAGCTTGAGCGGAAAACAGAAACTACCCGACTACTAACTTCAAAAAAAGATAACGAAGAACGGAAACAAAAATCGGGCATGGGATTTTTTTGTGCTGCGTATAAAATAAAAAATAAAAAAGAAAAAGAAAAAGAAGTCGTCACAACTCAGATGGCAGAAACCAAATCAAACAACCATGGTTGCTGTTAAATTTGGAACCAAGCAAAATTCAACAATTCGTCCTTTCTTTCTTCTGTCTATTTGTAGAAAAAGACAACAAAATATTAGAAAGAAGAAAAAGCAAAAGCCTACGTATTTTCATTATTTTGTCTTTTTCTAGAAAAATATAAGATAAAACAGAGAAAAGACGAAAAACAAACAAAATAGGGCAACATCCAAATTTTAGCTGAAAAGATCTGCTCGCTAGTTTTTTATAAACTTTAAAATAGATCTTGACTGTTATTTTATGGGCAGTTCAAATGTTTATTACATTAAAAATTTTATTGAAATTTCGACAAAATTTTCCTTATTTTATGGACATTCTCAATTTTGTAACTTAAAGAATAACACTTCTTTAAACATAATACTATCAACCAAACTTCTAAACTTCCCATATCTCATCCACAACTCACCTCATCAACATCCATAAAAATTTATATATATATAATTCATACGTCAACATATACTTAATATCTAAAATAGAATTATCAAACTCATGACATCAAAAACTCAAAAAAAGTTATCAATATCATAATACAATTCATAATCTACAAAATAAATATGCTAATTTGCTATAGTCCCAAACAAAAAGAATCTATATATCCTATATGACTAAAAAAAAAATACAAAAAGGCTCCACCACGTGACCCACCCTAACTAGTCACTGAGCTGAGGACGCCTATTCAATTGTCATCAATACGTAGAAGTGGGTACTTATTGTGTATTGTAATCTTATTCAATTGTCGATAATCAATGCAAAGTCTGAATATTCCATCCTTCTTCTTAACAGACAAAACTGGGGCTCCCCATGGAGATACACTAGGTCTAACAAACCCCTTATCCACCAACTCTTGTAACTGAACTTTAAGTTCCCTCAATTCTACTGGAGCCATTCTATATGGTGGTATTGAGATAGGTGTTGTCCTAGGGATCAAATCTATTGTGAACTCGATCTCCCTATCTAGTGGTAACCCTGGTAAATCATTAGGAAAGACATTTAAGAATTCTTGCACCACTGGAACATCCTCCAACCTTACCTCATCCACTCTAGTATCCAACACATGGGCTAAGTAGGCTGAGCACCTTTTTCTGAGTAATCGCCTAGCACCTATGGCAGATATAATACATGAAGGAAGAAGCCTTCGTTCTCCATAAAATCTAATCTCTTGCCTCCCTGGCTTTTTGAACACCACCTCCTTCCTAAAACAATCAATAGAAGCATAATGATTGGCAAGCCAATCCATACCCAGTATAGTGTCAAAGTCTTTAATGTTAAGGGGTATTAAGTTTGCCTCAAAATCCTGCCCACTCATTCTAACTTTGCAATTCTGAAACACTCTCTCAGCAAGTAATGAATCTCCAATGGGTGTGGCAACAACTAAGCCATACTCTAAGGGTTTCAGCTTCTTATTGGAATGCACAGAAAAGGCACAAGAAACAAAATAATGCGTAGATCCTGGGTCAATGAGAATATGGGCCTCGCGACCAAAAATAGATAACGTACCTATGACGACATCTGGTGTAGCCTGTGCCTCCTGCCGTGTCAAGGCAAAAACTTGAGCCTGAGCGCGGGGTCGACCAGGTTGGCCCCTCTAGCCTGAAGCGAAAGTCTGAGTCCTACCAGTCGATGTAGAACCTCCTGTCTGTACACTCCTCTGACCTTGAGTCTGACCAAAGTCTCTCTGGAAGTGTTGTGGCATAGACCTTTGAGTAGAGTTATCACCCTAAGCCAAAGTTGGGCAATATCTCTTAATATGTTCAATCTGACCACAATGGTAACAAACACTGCTCCCAACTAAACACTGTCCCTGATGGTTCTTGCCACAGGTTCTACACTGTGTGTGTCTAGAGCTAGTTAAGCGGTCATCATGGTAGCCTCTGCTACCTCTACCACTAGATCCCTGGCTTCTGTTTTCTGTAGGTTGCTGTACTGAACCTTGACTAAAACTCTATTCCTGTCCTCCTCTATATCCCAAACTCTGACTTCTCTGAAAGCTATACGAATTAATTGCATGACTGCCTCCTTTCTTAGGCGGCCTACTGCTAGGGCTACTATCTGTCCACTCTTGATTACGTTTCTATCTTACAGCTGAAATCATGTGCGACTCGTTGATACTCTGCTATACCCTCATTGCAGCCTCCACTAGCTTCCCAAACTCACTGAAGCCAGAAACTGTCACAGCTATACGAATCTCATAGCGTAAACCATCTTCAAACTTAGTGCATTTCTCTTTCTCTATAGAAATTGTCGCAATAACAAAACGTGAAAGATCTAAAAACTTCCTTTCATACTACTCAACAGACATAGAACCTTGAGTTAGACAAAGAAACTCTTTCCGTTTACCCTCTCGGTACACAGTAGGAAAGAAGTGGTCATAGAATTCCTTTCGAAATACTACCCAAGTAATCTCTTCGGGGGTCTGATAGTGCTCATGTACTGATCTCCACCAATGGAGTGCACCTCCCTCAAGCAAGAATGTGGCAAAGGATAAATTCTCCTCATTTGAGCACCTCATCACATCAAAAATGCACTCCACCCTATCTAACCAGGACTCGGCCTCTGAAGGATCTCCCGAACCATCAAAATTTCTTGCCCCAAGGTTCTTCACTCGCTCAATGGTGTTAATGCTAGCACGTGTTTGAGCCTGATTTTGTACAACTGCAGTCACAAGCTGAGCAAGCATATCAATCATAGGCGGGGTTACAGGAACTTGCTGAACAGGTGGAGGTGCATTTGATTCTGCTGCACCTTTATTTATCGGCTTATTTTCCCCACGATGCCTAGGATAGGGGTTAAGCTCAGTGATGGGTCTAGTACGACGTGGTGGCATGGTGGTGCCTACAAAATATCAACCCAACTATGTTAACTACAATACTAAAATTATTAAAAGACGAGAAAGTCTACAGAATTTATAACCTATGCTCTGATACCAACTGAAAAGACCCGCCCCGCAGTTTTTTATAAACTTTAGAACGGATCTTGACTGTTATCCTATGGACAGTTCAAACGCCTATTACACTAAAAATTATACCGAAATTTTGACAGAGTTTTCCCTGTTTTATGGACATTCCCAACCCTGCAACTTAAAGAATAACACTTCTTTAAACATAATATTATCAACCAAACTTCCAAACTTCTCATATCTCATCCACAACTCACCTCATCAACAACCATAAACATTGATACATATATAATTCATACGTCAACATATCCTTAATATCTAAAATAGAGTTATCAAACTAATGGCATCAAAAGCCCAAAAAAAGTTATCAATACCATAATACAATTCATAATCTACAAGATAAACATGCTAATTTCCTATAGTCCCAAACAAAAAGAATCTATATATCCTATATGGCTAAAAAAAAATACAAAAAGGCTCCACCACGTGACCCACCCTAACTAATCACTGAGCTGAGGACGCCTACTGTCTCTTGAGATGGGAAAAAGAGAAGGGGGATGAGTTTTCACAAAACTCAGCGAGTGGACTAATTTTAAAATAAAATGAGACAAAAATAAAAATGATGATAATAACAATGATAATAATAAACATTTAAACCATAAACATCAATTTAACATAAATAACATAAATAACTTAAAAGTATCATAAAAATCATCAAATATCATTTTAATCATGCTACAAATTGAAGTTCTACAAGACATGATGCAATATTATAAATGATTAAGTCTTTAAAATATTACACTAAACTAGTACCCAGGGGAAAATCTCATCGTACCCGAAATATCTCTCGGGCAGAGCATTGGACGTACTTATCTATATATCATTTTAAATCCTCGTCTTACGCATGCGTAGAGCAAACTGGCTCCCAAAGAGCAAAACGCCCATACACACGGTCCAAAGCCTATGTGTGTATATAGACGAGCCCCAAAAGCCTGAATCTCATATCTCTAGCGAATGGGGGAGGGTATTGCCTAGTGGCTTGAAAATTATTTCTATTTTAACAATTATAAACTCATTAAATCTCATCTCAAGCTTTACACTTAAACAAATAAATTATTTAAACATATTTCTATTAATATAAACAATCTATAATATAAATGCGTTTTTCATAACGTAAAATAAAGATTTAATTTAAATATGTTTAAGAATTTAAATTAATAAAATAAAATAGATAATTTAACAAAAAAATTAAATACTCATTATGTTTTATAGACTTTATAAATGATGCGTAATAAATGAAGTCTTTAATATAAGAAATAAACTATATATATACATATATACTATAAATTCCACTCACACAAGTGATGATGTTTATCGAAACTTGTTGCCGGGAATCGTCACGCTCGGGAACCCTCTTAAATGAGATAAAGTATACTATTATTCATTAATAAGAAAATTAATACCTACATTAACGATTCTAAACAAAATCTATTATACAAAACGATAACATAACGAGTTAATACACTTACCAACTCGTTAGATCGATGCGAACTTTTCGGTATGGGATCCAACTCTTTTCGTAAATTTTCTACGGGTCTTAAAATGAAGAAAATAATAATTTAAGCCACTAATTTAATGAATTTCGAAATTACCCCCAAAAGCAAGGGTTAGGAGTTTTTCTAAAACTTAAATCCCTCAATTTCATGAAATTATACACTCCAACATAAAATTAACAATAAAAACTTCAAATTAGAGTGATAATCATGCTCCCAAAAATTGGATACTCTTCTCTCACACTAGTTTTCTCTCTCTAAAATCTTAATTGTCTAAATCCCTCTCTAATTAGAAAAATCCTAATGCTAAAAGGTCTAAATCCATGTTAAAAATCATTACTCATAACCTAATCACTTTGAAGCATTTATGAGTTAACAAAGAAAGAAAAGAAATTAAAAAGAAAAGCCAAGAGAACTTACCATTTTTTCTCTCGGCAAGAACATGTAAAGAAGAAGAAAATTGGTGTTTTAATTTCCTTGGTGGCTAATATAAAAGGAAAAAGAGTTTGGTGGGCTTTTGGGTGAGAAATGGGCTTAAGGCCACTTTTTTTTTTTTTTTTTAACCGCATATTACATTAGCATCTAGCTCCCTCTCAGTTTCACAATATTTGCATTTAGCCCGATTACTCTCGACCTTTTACAGAGGAACCCCTAGCAACATATTTTTCTTTCTGCCCCCTCAATTTTCTAAAATTACCAATTTGACAAGAATATTTTCTGAACCTTACAGAAAGACCCTCAACAAAAATTGGCCTTCCACAAAATTAATGAACTCTACATACTTATCAAGGAAGACTAAGTCTTTTTAGAAACCAACCAAAATTTGATTAGTTATCACAACTAATTGATCAACAAGTTCATCGCCATAGATGTTCATTGCCATCCTATATGTCATAGAAGCTTTTTGAGAAGTTCCAAATATACTTGAAATGAGATCACTATGCACCCAGACTATAGACCTATCCGGTACAGATTATGAAGAAGGAACCAACCCTACATCATGGGATACATTTAGGTTCCACACATTTTCTAGTTTCTATACATAATTTTATTATTAACTTATTTTTTCATAACACTTCCTTATACGGGCTTAACACTTTCACCTTAGAAGCACCTACAAGCTTCTTAGAAAGGTTGTGTGCCCTAGGCCACCTTTCTCACAAGCAACAAAAGATTTCTTCCAAAGGTCATGTGCCCTAAGTCATCTTTGAAAGCATCTACAAGCTTTTCAGAAGGTCGAGTGCCTTAGACCACCTTTCCTGAAAGCACCAAAAGCTTCATTTCAAAGGTAGTGTGCCCTAGGTCAACTTAAAAGCACTTATAGCCTTCCCGTAAAGGTCGAGTTCCCTAGACCATCTTTCTTGAAAGCATCAAAAGCTTTCTTCCAATAGTCGTGTGCCCTAGGCCAACCTTGGAAGCACATACAGGCTTCCAGGAAAGGTTAAGTTTCCTAGACCACCTTTCCCGAAAGATCCAAAAACTTTCTTCCAAGGGTCGTGTGCCCTAGGCCACCCTTGGAAGCACCTATAGGCTTCTCAAAAAAGTCAAATGCTCTAAACCACCTTTCCCAAAAGCACCAAAAGCTTTATTCCAATGGTCGTGTGCCCTAAGCCACCCTTAGAAGCACCTACAGACTTTTCAAAACGGTCGAGTGCCCTAGACCACCTTTTCCTGGAACCATTAAAAGCCTCCTTCTAAGGGTCGTACCTTAAGCCACCATTGGAAGCACCTACAAGCTACTGGAAAAATCAAGTGCCCTAGGCCACCTTTTTTAAAAATATCAAAAGCTTCTTTCCAAGGGTCATGTGCCTTAGGCCACCCTTGGACGCACCTACAGGCTTCTTGAAAAGGTCGAGTGTCTTAAACAACCTTTCTCAAAAATACTAAAAATATCATTCTAAGGATCGTGTGCCCTAGGCCATCCTTGGAAACACCTACAGACTTCCTATAAAGGTCGTGTATCCTAGAACACCTTTTCAAGAAGCATCATATTAACTTCCCTCAAAACAGAAGCAAAAGCCTTCTTTCACATGAAGTATCTGATAGGGGTTAATTAAGTATAATATTATCGTCTTTCAAACTTAATATTTGTTCGTGAAAATAAAGATTATTTGACTTTTTATATATTTTATTATTATTATTTGTAAGTTTGCAATAAATGGAGCAAATAAGGTCAAAATTCTAATGAAAATAAGCCAACAAATTATATTGCTACAATATAAGCTACAGCGATTTGATATAGTATTATCTACAGTACGCAATGCCCAAAAATGGATGTTGTGCCGCCTGAAACAGTATCTACAGTGCCTTTGTGCCCGAAATTCAGCGCCCAGGAGCGTGAACAGTAATGGTGAATAGTAGCACGTGAACATTATTGTTGCTGCAGTAACTCATAAATAGTAATCATATTCTAACTTATATTTGATGTTAACCCTAATTTAAAGACATAAACCTATAAATAGAATGCCAAAAATCCTAATTAATGGGGAAGAGAAAAAAAAGAAAAGAGGCAAAAACTTAGAAAAAGAATTCACAATACAAAATTAAATATCAAAGTTAAAGATTAAAGAATCAAGATCAAGATTCAAGTTTCAAGTTTCAAGTCAAAGAAGAGTAAAAAGCACATTAATGAGTCACTTTGATTAATTTTTCTACTATTTCTTTATCATCATGTTCTTATTCTTGTTCTTGTTGTTATTGATATTTATGAATTGATTTGATACTTTTGATTTTGTGATGTACTAAATTATTTATCTATGGTTATACTATGTGAACCTAGTATGAATTTGAATTTTGTTGATTCTTAGTTTATGAACTTAATACATTATAATTGATTTATTTTATCTGAGTTTAATACTTTCATTATATCTGGCCAATATTATGAATGTTTGAGGAATCATGATAAACTTGACGGATGGATTTATGTGTTTAGCCTATGATAGTTTGATGCATGATCATAGGGTAACAACTATAAGTTTTATGTAGGATAGACATATATCTAGATGTTATATAAGGTATTATTTAGACTTGATCTTAATGAATTACATTTTGATTTGATTACCATAGACATATAGGTGATTGTTAGAATGTGTAATATAGTCACTTAACCATCGACAGAGGCTTGTGATGAGATTAGTGTCAACTTCTTACGATTCAACTTCATATCATTTTGCTTTTGAATTTCAAAGAATTTCCTCAAGTCTTTCTCATGTTTCATAATTTCTTTGGACTTAGATATCATATAATCTACGTAAAATTCCATATTTTTACCTATCAGGGGCTTTAATAACTTATTTAGTAACGTTTAGTAGGTGCACCTACGTTCGTTATACCGAACGGCATCACCTTGTAGCAATATATACCCTGAGTCACAAAGGATGTGTTCTCTTGGTCTGAAGGAAATATCAAATTTTGATTATAGCTAGAAAAAGCATCTATAAAACTAAACAGCTCATGCCTTACAGTTAAATCGACCGACTGATCAATTTTAGGGAGTGGGAAGTTATCCTTTAGACATGCCTTGTTTAAATCAGTGAAGTCAACACACATCCTTTATTTCTCATTGGCCTTATTTACCATAACAATGTTGCCCAACCAGTTCGGATAATTGACCTCCCTAATAATCATGCAGCAATAACTTTTCCATTTGTCCTGCCACTACCTTATTTCTTTCCCGATTGAATATTTTTCTCTTCTACTTGATCGGCCAGAAGGTCAATTTTATAGCCAAATTGTGAGAGGCATGAGCAGGATCTATTCCCACTATATCCTCATTTAACTAAGTTAAGATATTCGAGAATTCTTACACTAGCAAGGTAAGCCATTCTCTAACTTCAAGCTCCAACTAAGAGCCGATCTTGACTACCCTCTCTAGCTCTTGGGGTCTGGCTTGAACTGAACTTAACTCCTTCATTTGTTCAGAAGACCCCTCATCCTCTCCACGTAGATCAACGGTGGAGATACAGAAGGTCCTTTTTGCTAATATGGCATAGCAACTCCTCGTCATTTTTTGATCTCCTATCACCACCCATATTCCTTCTCCAGTCAGTAACTTGAGTTTTAAGTAATGTATGGACAGAGCAACATTGGTGTTTTCCATGAATAGCTATCCAAGAATAATCTTACATAACTGCATAAATATACATGCATATGATTAAGGTTTTGAGACTAATAACCTTATATCATATTTTACTAATGTATATCATGATCTAAAAGTTATGAATTTAGTGATATAAAATTTTTCTGTGGGCTAAAGTTTTAATTCTATTAGATTCACTTATAATTTTATGATGAAACATATATCATGTCTTATCAATATAAATCATGATTCAAAATTATGAATCTAGTGACATAAAACTTGCATGTAGGTTAATGTTCTAATTCAATTAGATTCGTTTATATATTTAGAATAAAGTATATATATATCATAATTTGCTAATATAAATCATGATTCAAAATTATGAATCTAGTGACATAGAACTTGTATGTGGGTTAAAGTTCTAATTCTTTATTTATATCTTTATGATAAACCATTAAATTATTTTCTTTTTCCTAATTCCTATAGGTATATTAGGAAATATAATTTAACACTTTATCCTAATTAATCATATAAATATAATAAAAATTTATGTGGGATAAAATTTATTATATTAAATATGATTAATAACAATTTATGTCCTTTTTTTTATATGTGATCTTGTAGTTTTTAATATATAATTTTGCATAATTAAAGATGTTGTTGTTAATCTCTTATTAATTAAAATTATACAGATCGCCAGACATTTTATTTACAAAATTATTTATATGATTGTATGCAACAATAGCATCATTTATAAATATGAATATAATATAACATTCATGCACCAAATTATTCTACTTAAGCTATAGGCATAAAATTGAATAAATAATAAATTATACATATAAAAATTAATATAATTTAAGCAAATAAATATTAAAAAATATCAATAAATAAGTTCTCTCAAAATTACAAATTAAGACTTGTTTCTAAAATTCCAGAGTTACATGGCCAAAATTGTAATTATTCAAAATATGAGAGACTGAACAAAAATATACTGTACTCTAGGGCTTATTTGTAAAATTTTAAAATATTAGGAAAAAGTGTAATTAACTAAGCTTTAGGGCTAAATAGTAATTATCTAAAGGTTTAAAGCTAAATTATAATTATCTAAAAGTATAGGGGTTAAATTAAAATTATCCAAAGATTCAGGGTTAAAATATAATTATCTAAATGTTTTAGGGCTAAAATTTTAATTATTTGAAAATTGGGTCAAGTTGCAATTATCTAAAATAATAGGGGATTTTTTTAATAAATATCTAAATATTTTAGGGGTAAAATATAATCTATAAGCACCTAAAGGGGCTGAATGAAAATAGCCAACAAATATGTTGTCCATCCCAGAAGTGGTTGGACGACACATCATTCATTAAAAAGGCTTAATAAGGCAAGCCGACATGTCATCCACTCAATAGATACTAAACGATATATCTTCTAACATTGTCTTTAACTTTTAGCAGGTCATGCGACCTTGTTTGTTGACCCATTTTATGACTCAGTTTTAAAATTTGATCGTTTCTCGTCCATTGAACGCCAAATTCGACGTTTCAAGTGTCAAGTGCTCAAAATCCAATTTCTTAATATTTCTAATCTTATTTTTCATTAAGAATTCTTGAACAACAACTTTGAAACCAAAAATCATATTTTGTCATTAATAAAATTTTTTGGAATTTTCAAAATAAGGCAAGGGCATACACAACTTTGATACCACATGTCAATTCTTTATATAATCCAATCATGTTTTAATAACTTAATAAGCAATTAGATTAATGTAGAATTAAAATAAAACTAAAACGGACATACCTTGTGCCATTTTTAACTTTAACAATTCGAAGACAATCTTGAATGTATTTAAAAGTTTCTAAATTTTAGTTAATCTCTATACAACAATGTATCATGCTAAAAAAAATGTTAACACACTTTATTTTATAATAGGCATATTTCTTATCATATTTTAAATAATTAAATATGTATAAAATTTATATTTTAAATGACCAATTTAAAATAAAATTTTAACAGTATTAACCCGGGCCGCCGAGCACTCTCTCTAGCGGAATCACTAATTATGGCAAAAAGCCCAAACAAATAATATAATATTTTATATCCATATGTATAAATGACAAAAACCAAGAAGAGGACGCAGAGATACGATCTCATCAACCAAACCCATACCTGAGGTAAAGGAGAGCATATAATAAGTTCCAATTCCATTATGATTATCTAAAGAATACGTATATTAGATTTGTAAAATTATGTGTTTATGTTGGACTTGCATGCAAGATTGATTACTCGCAACCTCTATCAATCTTGCGATATCATAGCTAGTCAACCCTTATCACTAAGTAAATTAAACATAAGATCCTCTCTTAATTGAAGTTTTATTTGAATAAATATAAGTATTACTGATTATTTAAATGAACGAAATCTTATTGGTCGGATAAAGATTTTCTTTTAATTTAAACCTTCATTTGAGTAAATGCGACTATGTAATAAGTATTTAATAAAGAAAAATATCATATATATTAGAAACTTTCTTCAAAATTATTTCCATATTAAGAGAGATCTTAATTTATGTTATTGATGTTCATGCTAAGTTTTTAGTGTTTAAAATGCTTAATTTTAACTTAAACTACAAACATGTAAAATTAGAAATGTTTTTCAAAATTATGCAAAATTAAAATGCATTAACAATTTGAAGAAGATGACTATTAGGTCCTTTTTATCGTCGAGTTTATCAGTACTTGAACTAATTTTAATATTAAGTGGCAATTTTTTGTTTGTACTCTATAATATCTTTGAGCCTAATTATGTTACATCCGCCTGTTACCAAGCCATCAATATACAAACAAGCTAATTTCAGAAATGAGGTGATCATTCATACACAAGGAGAGCCAAAGCATTTGTCGGCAATTTATATATATATGAGCTTTTGGCTTTACGAATTATTGAATGCATGGTCTATTTGTAAAACTTAGAAATATTGGGGCAAAACTATAATTAACTAAAGTTTTGAGGCCAAATGATAATTATCTAAAGGTTATGGGTGAAACTATAATTATCTAAAAGTTTAAGGGCCAAACTAAATTTATCCAAAAATTTGTGTTAAATTACAATTATCTAAATGTTTGGGGGGCAAACTATAATTATCTAAAAGCTTGGTTATCAATTTGTAATTATGTAAAATATTTTATGACTTTTTTTAAATATCTAAACATTTTAAGGGTAAAACATAATTTACAAGCACTTAAAGGGGTCGAATGAAAATAAACAACAAACATATTGTTTGGAGGCAATGGGTTGGACGACATGTTGTCGCTGAATAGGCTTAATAAGGCAAGCCGACATGTCTCCCGCTCAACAAATACTAGATGACATGTCGTCTAGCTCGTCTTTGACCTCTAGTGGGTTGTATGACCCAGTTTGCAAACCCATGATTCGTTTTATGATTTGATTTTAAAATTCGGGCGTTTCTCATCTATCTAGACACAAAATTTGATATTTCAAGTGTTAAAATAGGTGAATTCAATTTTTTAATGATTTGTAACTTTATTTTTCATCAAAAACTTATAAACAAGAACCTTGAAACCAAAAATAGAATTTGGTCATTAATGAAGTTTTTCAAAATTTTCAAAATAAAATAAAGATTATGTACGGCTTTGATACCACATATTAATTTTTTCTTATACAATCTAATCATCCTTTAATAACTTAAGCAATTAGATTAATGTAAAATTATAAATAAAACTAAAATGGATCGCTATTGGTAACTTTAACAATTTAGAAACGAACTTAAATGTATTTAAGAGTTTTGAAGCTAATAAATCTCTAGAAGATGGTGTATAATACTAAAATGAGATTGAATGGCTTTAGGACATATACTATAATTATTATGTTTATTTTTCTAAAGTGCGTATACTATCCCATAAAAAATACATTTATTTATAATGAATTTATTTCTTATCATAAATAGATTAGAATTATAGTGATTATTCTTATCTTATTAAAAAGGGAAACTATAAATTGCCCCCCTAGTGTTTCAAGCATTACCCACCTACTCTCCTCATGTTTCATATTACTCAAAAAACTTCCTATTAGTACAAAGATTTTATTTAACACTAATTATTTATTGTGTTTTTACTAATCTACCATCACATTACTATTTTTCATAAATTATTAATGTAATATTTTTTAAAATAATTAAAATCATAACATATTTATATTATCATAGAAAGATGAATATTTTAGTTTTTTTATTTTTATTTTTTTGTTGTTTTGTATATTATATTTTTATTAATATTAATATTTTTTAATTCATTAATATTTATGCTCATTAAAAAGAATAAATATCTTCTAGTTTTTTTTATTCTTTTAAAACATAACTACTTAAAAATAATGAAAATATAAAATCGTAATATATTTATTCTTTCTCAGAAAGTATTAAATATTAATTTATTTAAAAAGTAATTTTGTTTTAATATTGAATTTCATTAATAAATTTTTTTAATGATAATAATATTAAATACTTTTTGAGAAAGAATAAATATTTATTATTTTCATTATTTTCTAATTGTATTTTAAAAAACTAAAAGATATTTATTCTTTATCAAAAAGTATTAAATATCAATAAATAAAAAATGTTAATATTAACAAAAAAATTAATATACAAAAAATTAAAAATAACATAACAAAATTACTTATTATTTCATCATAATATAAATATGTTATGATTTTAATTATTTTAGTATTGTTTTAAAAATATTACATTAATAATTTATGAAAAATAATAATGTGAGGACAGATTAGTAAAAGCACAATAAATAATTAATATTAAATATAATCTTTGTAATAGTAGAGAGTTTTTGGATAATTTGAAGGGGTAAGGGTAATGCTTGAAATAATAGAAGGATAATTTATAATTTTTTATTAAAAAATAGATATAAATCACTTTTATTTTAATCAAGGAATGAAAGTGTATAAAATTTTATATTTTAACATACAATTTAAAATAAAATTTTAATAATATTAATAGCAAAAAGCCAAAAACAAACAATATAATACTATATATGTTATGACCTAATTTAGACTTAGTAAGATATTGTCCGCTTTAGGCTCAAGCCTGCACGATTTTATTTTTGGGCTTCACGCAAGGGTTCTTCACCCAAAACGTATATTGTTAATTAAAGTGTGGATCACCCCTTATAAATTCAGCATCTCTCCCGTGCCTTGGCGATGTGAGATTTGCATAGGGTGTTACATACATCCTCCCTTAGGGATTCAGCGTCTTCGCTGAGGTTTGTTCCACCACCGCCTAAGATGACAACGGGAGTGACTCTGATACCATATGTTATGACTTAATCTAGACTTGATAAGATATTATCCGTTTTGAGTTCAAGCCTGCATAATTTTATTCTTAGGCTTCACACAAACGTCTTTTACTTAAAATGCATCTTATCAATTAAAATATGAATCACCCTTTATAAATCCAACATCTCTTTCTGGATCACGTGAGATTTGTTACAATATATATTTATGAATAAATGACACAAACCAAGAAGAGGACGCAGGGATAAGATCTCACAGACCAATAAGATTTTGTTCAGACGAAGAGTTAATAGCAACAGGCAAATGGAGGACCAACCACAGCTGTCTTTTCCTCTTTCAAAGAGATAAATCGGCATGTGATCATGTCTTTATGTGCCCACCGAGAGATAAAATAGGTCGATGAGGACCCAAACCCATTCCTGTGGTAAAGGAGAGCATATAATAAGTTTCATTTCCATTATGATTATCTAAAGAAAACTTACATTAGACTTGTAAAATTGTGTGTTTATGTTGGACCGTCAAGATTGTTACTTTCAACCTATATCAATCTTGAGCCTAATTATGTTGCATCCGCCTGTTACCAAACCATCAATATACAAACAAGCTAATTTCACAAATGAGGTGATCATTCATACACAAGGCGAACCATGCAAAGAATTTGTCGGCAATTTATATATCTGAGTTTTTGGCTTTACGAATCATTGAATGGTCATGGTGGCTCTAGCTTTGGATTAAAGAGAAAATAAGAAAGCGACTCAGAAAAAATATGATTGGATTTAGCTGCCACTAGTAGGTTCTTCAAGAAAACCAGTGTCCCTACTCGATTGGCCACCAGTTTCTGCAATTCTTCTTATCGATACTAGTGTGCTCTTCTTCATTTTCCATCTCAAATTAAGTAGAAATTGAGTACATATAGCATATATATTACATAACATGCTGACTCCTATTTAATACAACAGCCACGCAGGGTAAATTAAGAGCTCTCGCTTTCTGGCTCCCTTTCAACAACGACTTGTCTAACTATCTCTCTCTATTAACACAGTTTTCTCAGGAGAAAGTGCCACGGATATGGACTTATCACCAAAGTTTGCCAACGAGAAGATCTTTGAGGGAGAAGGTGGATCTTACCACAGCTGGTCAGGTACTGAATTTCTTTTGCTTGGTGAAGCCAATGTTGGTGGTGGCGTCCTTGTATTGAAGCCTGGAGGGTTTGCTCTTCCCCACTATGCTGACTGCTCCAAAGTTGGCTATGTTCTTCAAGGTACTCAATTTTCAACTATTGTCTATTAATATTTCTTGTTCTTTCTTGTATATTCTCTTTTGCTTTTGTTAAAATAGTCCTTGTTGAGGCCTCAGAAACCTAATTATGAAGACACTAAAGTTAATTTAGAGGAGGAAGCTGTACAGATATGTATGCATGCTAACCATTACTGGACTCAAAGCTGTGGACAATTTAAACTTTTCTCTTAACCCATTGTGCCAATAGTAAAATGTTTTAGTATCTCGTCTTTACAGGTGAACATGGAGTGGCCGGGATGGTATTGTCCAATGACAAAAGACATTCAAAAGAGGAGATGGTTTTAGGCCTTCGGAAAGGTGATATCATTCCGGTGCCGAGTGGAGCATCCTCCTGGTGGTACAACTATGGAGATTCGGATTTTATCATAGTATTTCTTGGCGAAACATCGACCGCCTACGTTCCTGGAGAATTCACTTATTTTCTTTTAACAGGAGTTAACGGAATCTTGGGTGCTTTCTCCCCAGAATTCACAAGCAAAGCCGACAATATGACTGAAAAAGAAGCCAAAATTCTAGCCAAAACTCAGACCGGTGTCTTGATTATCAAGTTAGGTCAAGATGAAAGGAATAATATACCATTGCCTGAGCAAGACAACGTTAATTTATGGGTCAAAAACGTCACTAATTTTCCGGTTGATATCTGTGTCGAAAAAGCCGGCATAGCTACTTCATTTACAAGGGAAAATTTCCCTTTTCTTGAACAAGTTGGCCTGAGTTGCAGGATTCTGAAACTTGATGCTAATGCCATGCTGTCACCCATGTACACTGCTGATTCGACGGTTCATATTTTTTATGTTGCTAAAGGAAGTTGCAAGGTGCAAATTGTAGGTCTCAATGCTAAGCTTGCCTTGGACAGCAAAGTTGAAGCTGGTCAGCTTGTTATGGTGCCAAGATATTTTGTGGTCGCCATGATAGCTGACGGTGAAGGAATGGAGTGTTTCTCAGTCGTAACATCCACAGAGTAAGTGATGTCCAGGTCAAACACATAAAAAGTAAAATGATTCATACACAAATTTCTGCATTCATTTTTGTCTCAATCAATCCTTTCGGTCTCATCAAATCTACATTCCAGGATCTATTAAACATAAATCTAACCTTAAATAATTTTTCTATTTATCAGGATTTCTTGACAATGATTTTTTTTTTTAAGACAAAAGAAATCATTGGTTTAATATTTTATATTCTGAATATTTTCCTGCTTCTTTTATAGTTTAATCATTCGTCAATAAAATAGAGCATAGAGCAGCACAAACTTAATTTTGTCAAACCACCTATAATGACGAGTGTGTTTATTGCGGTCATAATCATATTGGTAATCACATCCCTCTTAACAGATATTAAGATTTTTATTGAAAAATTAATTCAATAATTTTGCTTGAATAAAAATTGAGATAAATATTAAAATAAAGAATCATAAAAAATTTAAAATATATAGAACATGTATGAAAAAGTTTAGGATGTGTGAGACACAAAAGAAGAAACAAAACGAGATTTGAAGACGCGAAAGAAATGAAGAAAACGCAGGAGAAAGCTGCCAAGCTTGAGCACCGCAGCGCCCATCACAGAAGCCCAGCGCTACGGTGATGGGCGGACCCAGTGACGCGGTGCTGGGAGTGATTTTGGCCAGTGCCGTAGCGCCCAGGGACAAGCGCCACAGCACCAGAACGGGTGAGGATGTCCGTTTTTTATCCGGAGTTCGAGTTTTGAGAAGTTTTGGACTTTCAAAACAAGTGGACTCTTACTCCAACAAGGAATAAGGTTAGTAGGCACGAAATACACTCTATATAAACACTTGTAAACCCTTTAGTTGAGATCAAACTTTAAGAGAGACTCTACGAGAGGGGAAGAACTGGGTAGACATTAAGTGCTTGTGTGCGCTAAGGTGGAACCATCATTTGGGTAATCATTGTTCGTGGTAAAGTAAGAGTTCACTAAACATTAAGTCCTTTTGAGGGTTCTTCAAATTGAATTTTTCTTGTAAAATCTCTAGAGAGTTATAATAAGAGAGGCTAAAATCCTTGGATCCACTGTGGACGTAGACAATTGGCCGAACCACATAAGATTGTGTTGTACTCTTTTCTTTTCTGCTTTGGATTCTTACTATTTTGCTTGATTAACAAGTTATTCCACTGCACAAAGAGATTAGGGTTCTAGGTTGAATTTTGGATTCTTTACTTCAACATAACCTCAAGAGGGAGAAGGGTATTTCCTCTCTCAACAAACTGGTATCAGAGTTAAAGGTTCGATAATACACACTTGAGGTATTTAAACCATGGCCGCAATCAAGCAAGAAATAGAAAAGTTCAATGAATGAATGACTTCAATCTTTGGAGGAAGAAGGTTAGGGCTCTACTAGTGAAGGAAGAGTTAGACTCAACCTTAGAGAAAGACAGTTCCTTAACCAGTGATGAGACAACAACCTTAAAGTCCGGGTAGAAAGATTGGGACACGATTCAGAAAAATGCTCACAGCACCTTATTCTTGGCGTTGAGTGATGAAGTATTAAGGGAAGTTGGTGATGAAGAAACTGCTTTAGGGCTATAGAAGAGACTCGAGGCATTATACATGAAAAAGTTTCTTGCAAATAGACTTCTTGTGAAAAAGAAACTACATCAGCTAACAATGCACAAGGGAACTTCATTGAGAGCCCACATTGACGAGTTCAACAAGATCATCATAAGTCTTGAGCAACTGGGTATCAAGACTAAGGATGAAGACAAGGTCATTATCCTGTTAAGTTTGTTGCCGAAGAGCTATGAGAGCTTTGTAGATTAGCTGCTGTATGGAAATGAGTCTTTAACGATGAATGACATTTAGGCATTATTGAACTTAAAAGAATTGACAAAAAGATCTGAGTCCGAGAATGGAGCAGCATTGCTTGCACAAGGAAGAAAGAGCAACCAATTAAAGAGGAGATCCAAGAAGTATTTCCTTTGTAATAAGGAAGGGCATTTTGTGAAGGATGTATGAAATCAAAAGGCCAATGAGGGTGAGCTGCAATCAGTACTGAGGAAGATACCGAAGTTGTAGACACATTGGTAACCTCAAGGGGAAAGTACACTGGCAAATGGATACTAGATTCGTGGTGCAGCATCCATATGTGTCTCGACAGATCGATGTTTACCAATTATAAAGCCAAGAGAGGTAAAGCTCTAATGAGGAATGATATGACTTGTGAGATCATGGGAGTTGGTGACATAAGGCTGAGGATGCAATGTGGAGAAACTAGGGACTTACATGGTGTAAGGCATGTTCCTAAAGTGAGGAGGAACTTGATATCCCTAGGCAAGCTCAATGAGGAAGAGTATTCGATTAGAGCAGAAAAAGGAAAACTAAGGGTAGAGAAATGACCTATAAGATTTGAGGGTAAAAGGCACAATGAGGGGCTCTATGTGTTTACTGGGATGACCATGAGTGGCCCAACGCTGGCTGTTGGGGTAATGCATACCACTAGGCGACATCCAAACTATGGTCACTGAGGTGATGAGGGTCAAAAAAGGAGTGTAACGCATCCATACCCTATACAAGGTGCACGAATGCCTTTGGAGACCAAAGTCATTAGCCCAAAGAAAGTTAGGTCTTGGTGGAGACTTAATTGGACTCAACTCTAGGTGATAGAGTATTGGTATGGATCGGATCCCGAAATCTTCTTATTTGGAAGCTTTTGAATCAAGGAAGGGTTTGTTGAAAAATTGGTGATTCAACAATCTTAGTTGGACAAGAATTGAGATGAATACCAAAGTAAAGGGTTACAAGAAGTCTAGAACGTGTGGAACACGTATGGAGAAGTCTAAGACGTGTAGGACACGAAGAGGGAAGTGAAACAAGACTCGAAGATGCGAAGGAAGCGAAGAAAACGCGAGAGAAAGCTGTCAGGCTTGAGCGTCGCAGCGCCCAGAGCTAAGCGCTGCGGCGCCCATCACAGAAGCCCAGTGTCGCGGCGAAGAGTGCGATTTCGACCAGCGCCGCTACGCCAGAACACGTGAGGATGTTCGTTTTTCATCCGAATTTTGAGTTTTTGGAAGTTTTGGACTTCCAAAACAAATGAACTCTTACTCCAATAAGGAATAGGGTTAGTGGGCACGAAATACACTCTATATAAGCACTTGTAACCCTTTAGTTGAGATCGAGCATTAAGAGAGACTCTAAGAGAGGGGAAGAACTGGGTAGACACTAAGTGCTTGTGTGCGCTAGGGTGGAACCATTGTTTAGGTGATCATTGTTCGTGGTAGATCAAGGGTTCACTAAACATTAGGTCCTTTTTAGGGTTCTTCAAATTGAATTTTCTTTGTAAAATCTCTAGGGAGTTATAATAAGAGAGGCTAGGATCCTTGAATCTACCGTAGACGTTGACAATTGGCCTAACCACATAAAATTGTGTTGTACTCTTTTATTTTTTACTTTGAATTCTTGTTATTTTACTTGATTAATAAGTTATTCTGCTGCACAAAAAAATTAGGATTGTAAGTTAAATTTTAAATTCTTCGCTTCAATATAATCTCAAAATAAAGAAGAGCGTTTCCACCATCAATAATTCTAAATACAAAATCTCTTTCTCAAATTAAAAAAAAGTTATTGATTTATTTAGTACGTTGAGTGCAATTCAGGAACCACGATCAAACTTGTACATCCATTCGCTTTAAAAAAAAATTCAAATTCTCTCTAAACTCATTATGAGCTTAAAGTTTTATTATACGAGCTTAAAGTCTTATTGTCAAATTTATTCTAATAAATTTGACTTCAAGTACCAATGTTGAGTTCTACTTATGCTCTAAACTTTTGAGTCCAGTAATTAAGTAATATTTTATCAATTTACGTGTTCTTCCAATGTTTTGTTTTTACAGGCCTGGTTTTACTGAGTTGGCTAGTAAGCAATCGGTGTTGAATAGCTTTTCACCGTCAGTTCTGCAAACTGCTCTTAATGTGAATCCAGAGTTCATCATGTTTTTCGAGGGTAAAATGGCCACGAGCGACATTCTCATCCATCCGGATTAATAAGATTAGCTTGAATCTTTAAATAAATAAATCCAACTTTGTGGCTTTTCTATATTTTATATTTAATATTTTATCAAGATTACATGACAATAATTTTTCTTTTTTGAAAGACAAAAAAAATTATTGGTTTAATATTTTATATTCTGAATATTTTTCCGCTTCTATTTATGGTTTCATCATTCATCAATAAAATAGAGCAGCATAAACTTAATTTAGTCAAACCACAAGTGTATTTATTGTGGTCATAATCAATCACATACCTCTTAACAAATCTTAAGATTCTAAATACAAAATCTCTTTTTTAAATTAAAAAAAAATTATTAATTTATTTAGTACATTGAGTGCAATTAAGGAACGACAGTCGATCGGATTCGGAATGTCTAATACTTTTAAACTCGTACATCCATCCGCTTTAAAAAAAAATCAAATTCTCTCTAAATTTGTTATAAGTTTAAAATTTTATTATTAAATTTGTTCTAATAAATATGTATTCTATATTAAACTCGTAAAAAAATTTACAAATTTTAAACGGATTATAAATTAATATAATAAAAATTTATAACTTTAATTTTAAAGAAAATGGTACAATATATCAATTAAAATTATATTAAAAATTTAAATTCATAATTACACAAAGACATAATATAAAAATACTAGTTGATTAATAAATGAAATAGCCTCAAATAAATAAATAAAAATGTCATAAAATAATTAATGTGATAAAACATCAAGTCTTCAATCAAAGTTCCACAAACAAGTCCATTACTAATATTGTTTCAAAATAAAATTAAAATCTAACACTAAGTTCACATGTATCCATCTTAGTTAGCTATAATTGTATCCAACATGATGGAATGTTAATGAATAAAAAAAAAAATTAAACATGTTAATTTTTAGAAAAGAAAATTAAATATGTTAATATTCTTGAATACTCGCTACAGGTATTTATAGATATTTCACCAAGCTTGTATCTACGTCAAATTCATTGTAATTTTAATTTGTGTACTAAACTCATACTAAATTTACTTTAAACTTTACTAGATCATTCCCAATACAGGTTCTAGTAGGTTTGTGAGAACTTTTCCATCCCTAGTTCAATATTTATATGAAGTGAGTTAGATAAGCTATTTATAGCAATATATATTGTTGACAGAAACACTTAACTAGTATAATGACTGCAACAATAAAGAAGAATGAGAAGAAAAGAAAAAGTAAGAAAGAAGAAAATATACAAAAATTTACGTGATTCGGTAATTACTTACGTCAATGGCAAATCAAGATGCACATTTCTTTTATAAAAGCAATAAGAACTGACAAATAATTCTTTCTTATAATAACTATAAAGAATTCTTCTCTTTATAGGGATTTTAATTTCTTTCTCAATTTCTAATATCAGTGATGATGATAACTGTAATATCCAATCCCCATTAGTAGTATTGGCGTTTAGATTTCGGTATAAAGTAATGAAGACACCGTGGAGTTACTTGATTTTAACCATATTAGAATTTTTTTTATGGTGCTCATGAGAGATATTAGGCCTAATTTGGTAATTTCACACTCGGCCGGAGTGTCAGACAATCCTAGAATATTTTTGAAAATTTTCTCTATTGGCTTGGAAAAGAAAATTTTAATTTACTATATGAATTTTCATTTAAGGGTTATGTATAGAACAAGCCTTTGTTGAGAAATACAATCCAATATTAGAGAATAGACCAATTAGAATCAATCTCATGGATTGCCAAGTTGGGAATTCTAGTTAGTTCCTTGGACAATTTTAACTAGATAGTTACAAAAGAACCAATTACATACTTAGTTTTCAACTAATGGCAAATTAAAAATTTAGAGTAAGTTGAGGGACAAATTGGTCTTTTGAGGGAGCACTATATATATGGTAGAAGTGTGTAGAAATTTCAAGTGATCAAAAGCACAACACTTAGAGCAAAAAAGAGCGAAATTCGTGCAAACGAAGAAAGGGCTGCCAATAAAATTTTAGTTTTTTTTAATGATTTTTCATACTTAATCAAGCTAAAATAAGGTCACATACCAATACCTAAGATCAATTGAAACCTCCATTAGTAAAAATTCAAGAAAAATAGGTAAGAAAAGCATTGTTGTGTAAGATTGATATGTGAACTTTCAAGATTGCTTCAATTGATGTTATTGTGTGTATTCTTGGTTTAGATTGAGTTGAATTCTAGTGTGGAGCTTGAAGGAGTCATCAAATTGAAGAAATTGGCAAGGTAAGAATTAGGGTTTTGGGTGATGTGGATGTAGGGACTTCAATTGGTTATAATTAGGGCATTAGAATGAAATTGGCTTGATTTTGATGCAATTGGAACAAGAAATTGAGAAAAGAAATGTGTTGGAATATAAAGTGAAATTCTGCCACTTTAGGGAAGTTAGGGATTGAGTTGTGTTTTGGTTGAATTGTGATGTATAAATGGTGCCTTTTATAAATTGAATGTATATGGTTGATGGAAAAATCAAAAATGAAGAAAATAGGACATAATTGTCCATTTTAAAAAGGTAAAGGGCAATTATGTCCAACTGAAGTTATAGGATGTTAAGAAATTTTTATGGCGTCGGATAGTGAATTAGATAAGATTGAATGGCTCCGTAAATAAAAATCGAAAAGTAGTATCCATCCGGGCTTTGTATGCCGAATAAGGCATTTAGTAGTTAAATGAGATTCTAGCATTCGATTTGGTTCTAAATGTTATTTATTGCATCTAGGTGAAGAGACCGGTAACGGGAGAAGAAATTCGAAGTGAAATTGAGCTCGGAGCGATTGTGAGTGAAAACCTGTCATTTTGTTTATCTTTTGTTTATTATGTTTTCACATAATAAAATTGTATGTTTTAAAAGCTTTTAATGCATATATATGATTTATAATTTCGATATATATCCATAGATATGCATTTACATGTTCGGTTTAAGAAATAGTTTTAAAACTATTACATCAGTTTCAAAGGCCATTGGTACCCCCAGATTATAGTGGTGGTGATTGTATTAGACCCAGCTGGTATATCCCGTACACATGGCCAGGTTTTGGGGGTGTGTCACTAACTTTGGGAAGTCGGGATGTCGAGTCATGTGAGTCACTATATGTGTACAGGGTATTGTCTCGCTATATGTATGCGATGTAGGATTCCGCTGCATAACCAGTGAGATATCTTGAGATGTCATTGTGGGTGCTGCTAGTTAAGGCACCCCGTGACCTACTTACGTATACGGTGCTAGTTGCGTTGCTACGTGAGTATAGAGTTTTAGGGTTACCATTGGTACAGTTTAGAAAGAAAATGGCCGAGCGAGGACTTTAATAGTTTTCGATCTGCCGATTGCGTATTATGCATTTATATGCACATGCTAGTTATTATATTGTAATAATTTTGGATATTATTTTTTGAAGATGTAAATAAAATCCGCTCGGTAAGATTTTATTGGCATATGATGTTAAAAACTGTTTTACAGCTTTATACTAGTTTTAGAAGCATGATTTATACATGTCTTTTAGAATTTAATATCTATGTAGAATGTTATTTTATTTGAAATCTTAAATGCACTCATTGAGCTCTTTTAACTCACTCGTTTTGTATTTTATGTTTTCTAAACCCTTTTCCTAGGTGCAGGTCTCAGTACGCCAGCTGCTGGTCCTCCTATTGCTGATTAGTGGGTCAAATCTGAAAATCATTTTGTAAATGTAAATGTGCTAAATAGCACTCTTTTTGCTTTCTACACAATAGTTATAGGCATGTGTATTTGTATCTATGTTTTGAACCAATAAGAAAAGATTTCGATATTTTGATGATCATTTTTACTTTTTATGAGTATGGTCGTTTTGTGATTTAAATGAAATTATTAAGTTGAGTTAGATTGATTTTGCAAAGAACCGGAGGTCCTATTTGGTAGTATTAAGCAGTGGTTTGTAATAGAAGTGAAATTTTTTTGCAAGTTTTGTATTGAATTTTCAAAAAAATAAAGGAAACTCTGCCCGTTTTTTTTTTAAATTTAAAAAGTGATTTTCGTCTATATTTCAAGATTTTCTCAGTAATAGCAAGAACTAAAAAAGGGTTCGCCTTGCGAAATTTCTCAACTTATCCTGTTAAATTTTGAGGAACTTTCGTTGAGGTGTCCGGTAGGGCTGCTGGCATCTACAGTAGAGGGTCTCGGGACAGGTCCTGTCAAAGTGGTATTAGAGCACTATTTTTGAAGTTTTTAGTTAAAAAGTTCATTTTTAGAATGAGATTCTTGAAGTTGCATGTATATTTTTCTAAGTTTAGTAAATTGAATTCTATGCATTTAATAATCATTTGCATCATTAAATTCACATAAAATATGCATCGTCGTGAGGGCCCACGTACTAAGAGAACAGCTGTGAAGGCTCTTGCATCTGAAAATGAGCAGGGGAATGAGTCAGTAAATGTTCCTATGCCTCAGACCCCTCCTGCGTCATCTTAGCCTGCCGAGCGAAAGGGTGGAAACATAAATGTAACTCAGATGGCCCAGATACTAACAGCAGTAATCCAGCAGCTGAGAGAGATAGGAGTGTCTATTGAATGTGCCAAAATATTAGACACTAAGCCTTATGATGGTACTGGAGACCCTGAGAGAGCCTTATCCTAGTTAGAGAACAATGAAGAAATTTTCCAAGTTAAAAGATATATTGAAGAATAGATGGTAGTATACTCCGCATTTCTATTGAAAGAATGAGCGAAAGATTGGTGGAAGGCCTTGCAAAAGAAGAATACCGATGAGGTGTCTTGGGTGCTTTTTAAAGAGGAATTTCTGAATAAGTTTTACTCCAAAATTTATAAATATGCGAAGATAGAAGAGTCTTCAAGTTGGAACAAGGTTCTCTCTCGGTGGCAGGATATGAGAAGAAGTTTTCAAAGCTCCTCCGTGCCGTTCTTTATAACTGATAATGAAGGGCAAAAGGCTAATTAGTTTGTAGTGAGTCCCAATCCTCGAATCAGGGCGTACGTGGTATCGGCAACCCACACTCAGTATGGAGCATTGGTGGAAGCTGTAACTCGGGTTGAAAGAAGCATGGCGGTTATCCCTAAACTGAAACAGCAAGGCCAAAAACGAGGTTGGTCAGGTGATTCTCGAAGAGCACTGAGTAAATTCACATGAACAGATGAGAGATCTACATAGTCTAGCAGTCGGAAACCAAACCAAGGAGCTCAATCTAGCCAAGCTTCCGTTAGGTAACCATTGGCTGAATTTCGAAGCACTAAGGAGAGTTGAAAGATTTTTCCAATGTAATAAATGTAGCAAGGCCTATTCAGGGGATTGTAGGAAGGGAACTACCGGTTGTTATAAGTGTGGTCAAGAGGGCCACCACAAGAGAGATTGCCCGAATGATAGAGCTAGTTGTAGGCCAGAAGATAAACCACCTACTCCGGGACAAACTAGTAGTGGCTGAAGACAGATTCGAGGAGGTCCCCAATTTAGAAGGTCGAGCGGCTCGAGCCAGCCTAATAGGGGAGCCGGTCAAGAAGGATCTTCTGAAGGACTACAAGGCAGACCTCATATCTAGGCTATGGTATTTGTAGTGATCCAGCAGGAGGTGGATGTGGCCCCAAAGGTTGTGATAGATACGATGTCAATTTTGGATCGAGATGTTTATGTACTGATAGATCCTGAAGTGACCCATTCTTTTATTTCTATGGAGTTTGTTGCAAAAGCTAGTATAGTGCCCCAGTTATTAGATTGTGCAGTAGCAGTGTCTCTTCCTACAGGAGACTCCATTGTAGCAGAAATGGTGTATAGGAATAGTAAAATCAATATTGAGGGCTAAGAGTTTATAGCAGATTTGATTTTGCTGGCCATCAGTGAGTTTGATTTGATCTTGGGGATGGACTGGTTGTCTAAATATCAGGCTTCAGTGGATTATTTCTAGAAATAAGTTAGATTATGTAGCTCAGGGGGAACAGAAGTCATCTTCTGCGGAGTGTGACAATCACTTTCCGCCAGTATGGTGTCGGTAATGAGGGCAAGAAAAATGCTTCAGAAGTTATGTCAGAGGTACTTAGTCTATGCCATAGATGTAAGAGACAGTGGAACGAAATCGGAGGATATTCCAATTGTTAAAGAGTTTCTGAATGTATTTCCAAAGGATCTTCCGGGCTTACCTCTAGATAGAGAGATAGAGTTTAAAATAGAAGTAGCTCCTGGAACGCAACCAATTTCTAAAGTACCCTACAGAATGGCTCCTTCAGAATTAAAAGAACTGAAGGTTCAGCTAGAAGAGTTGGTGAATAAGGGTTTCATCGGATCGAGCACTTCTCCTTGGGGGGGGCACCAGTTTTATTTGTAAAGAAGAAAGAGGAAGTATGAGATTATGTATTGATTACAGGGAACTGAATAAGGTAATAGTGCGTAATCAATATCCACTTTCGAGAATTGATGATTTGTTTGATCAGTTATTAGGGTCGAGTATTTTTCAAGATAGATATAAGGTCAGGCTATCATCAACTGAAAATCCAAGAGGAAGATGTTCCTAAGACGGCCTTTAGGACCCGATATGGGCATTATGAATTCTTGATTATGCCTTTTGCGCTGACTAATGCCCCAGCCGCTTTTTGGATCTCATGAATAAAGTTTTTCGATCTTATATAGATCGAATTGTGATAGTATTTATTGATGATATACTGGTTTATTCAAGCAGTAAGGAAAAGCAAGCAGAACATTTGAGGATTGTTTTCCAAACCTTAAGGGAGCATCGGTTGTACGCCAAACTCAGTAAATATCAGTTTTGGCTAGATAGGGTTGTTTTTTTGGGCATGTAATATCTGCAGAAGAGGTAATAGTATATCCCTAAAAGATTGAAGTCATAATGAATTGGAGACAGCCCACGAACGTGACGAAGGTCCATAGTTTCTTGAGTTTGGCTAGATATTATAAGAAGTTTGTAGAGGGATTTTCAAAGATAGTCGTTCCTCTAACTAAACTAACCTGGAAAGAATAGAAATTTGTATGGTCGGAAGCGTGCCAACAGAGTTTCAAAGAGTTAAAGCGAAGGTTGACTTCGGCCCCTAATGAACACATGAAAATTCATATTTATTAAGAGATTCAGTCACCATTTAATGTTACTAATTTTAGAATTTTTGTACTTTTAGCTTGAAATAAAGTGTTCTCCTTAAATTGCGATTAATGAATGTTATTTGTACAGGTTTAGGTAAAATGGACATAACTCTTAATGTAGAAATCAAAATGAAGAAATTCTTAAATCTGGAGCAATATGACTCAATCTTACACAAACTTGAAGAATAGTTGAAAAGCAAATCCAATATGTTATAGGCCAAAAATTAAATACAATAGAATCGAGCTACAACTTTTGCCCAGCTTGACCCAACTCACGTATTTGAGGATAGTATCTCTCAAAATACATATTTACTTGGTATAATTCTTGAAGCTGTGAAATACTGACTTAATTATCAACAACTCTTATGTTGATGGTAAAGTCCAAATCAGCCGTTATCATTGATCAAATTGCATTGCAAGTGGGTAAAATAGTTGTTGGCCGAAATCTGATGTATCTTTGGAATTTTGCTCATATCTCATTAGATACCCATCCAATGTGTATAACCTCGGTGCCTATGGAAAGAAGAAACAAAATGTTACAACTTTCATGTCGGCCACAAAGGCTACATCGGTTATTTATATTATAAAAAATATACTGCAAATAGGTGAACGAGTTATTGGCCTAAAATTATTGAAGATTGATGTCACACATGACATATTTTCATTCATTGCCTATATAAGGAGACTCTTAGGACGTTTTTAACATTAGATAATTCTCTTATTTTCTTCTCATTAATATGCATTGTAATCTAGGGTAGAGTTCTTGGCAAGGTTAAGAGATAAACTTTTATGTGTAATAAATCTACTTCTGTGCTTTGATTCGTTGTCAAGAGCTACAAATATTTATAAGTTTGGTTTTAATTAAACTCTTATCTATTTTATTTTCTATAATCCAGAGGTTATAATTCTCATGTCTCATATATATTCAATCATGCTTTTCTTATGTGATTCTTTTTAAATTATAATTGTTACTCGTTACATAATTGTTTTATATGTTAATCTTTTACTGCAATATTATCAATTGATATATTATCGATCTTGGATAACATGTAAAGGCAATAAATGTTTGATATTCAAGTTGATCTTTTACTGCAATATTGTTAAAATGATATATTGTCGATCTTAGACAACTTGTATAAATAAACATGATTTGTGTTAATATTTGCAAAAGAGTTTAGGCATATCAAATGCATGTGTTATCAAATGTGCTATATTTTACATATCCTCCGATTGATTGTTTAGATGTAAAACTGTCAATTGAGTTATAAATATTGAATCAAAGTATAGAGTAGATTTATAAAGCATAATTGTGATTCTCGAAGCCTTATTTAAATCATCATAAAATATTTTTCTCAATTCATAGACAATTTTATCTCATCCACTTAAACCAATTAATTAATTTTATCCTTTACTATTGCTTTAATATTTTACTTCATTAATCTATTTTGCCAAAAGCTTCCTTGTGGGATCGACATCTCAATCTATACTGTGATAGTCGCGTTATATTTTGAGCGTAAATAGCCCCAGTGCTTACACTTCCATCAAGGAATGATGAATTTTCCATATATTATGATGTTTCTAGGTAGGGTCTGGGTTGTATGCTAATGCAGAAGGAGAAAGTAATAGCCTATGCTTTCAGACAATTAAAGAAGCATGAACAAAATTATCCTACATATGACCTAGAACTAACTGCAGTAGTTTTTGCTCTAAATATTTAGAGGCATTAATTATATGGGGTTCCTTGTAAGATCTTTACGGATCATAAGAGCCTGCAGTACTTGTTTACCCAGAAAGAATTGAATATGAGGCAGAGAAGGTGACTGGAGCTTATTAAAGATTATAAGTACACCCTGGAATACCATCTGGGAAAATTTAATGTGGTAGCAGATGCTCTCAGTAGAAAACCTGTCAGTTCAATAGCTCACTTGAAGGTCGCATATCTATCAATGTTGATAAAATTGAGGTCTTTAGGTGTAAAATTAAAATTGTCAAATTTAGGAGCACTATTAACCACATTTCAAGTTCGTTCGATACTGGTTGATCGGATCAGAGAACTACAAACTCAAGATCCACAGGTAGTTAAATTGAAAGGTGAAATCGAGTTGGGGTAGCTGAAGGATCTTTCAGTGACCGAGGATGATGTAGTGACCTTGGGTCGAAGATTATGTGTTCTGAATGTAAATGAGTTAAGAAGAGAGATTGTGGAATAAACTCATTCTTCTACATATGCTATGCATACGAGGAGCATAAAAATGTACCGTACCCTAAAAAAGCACTACTGGTGGAAGGGCATGAACAAAGATATAGCTGAATTTATCTCGAGATGCCTAACTTGCCAGCAAGGAAAGACTAAGCATCAGAAACCTGCAAGGCTCTTGCAACTCCTTCGGATTCCGGAGTGAAAATGGGAGAGAATAACGATAAACTTCGTGGTAGGACTTCCGCGTAGCCAAAGAGACAATGACGTAATATGGGTAATTGATGTTAGACTGACGAAATCCGCTCATTTCTTACCCATTAGAAGCAGTTATTCTTTAGATAAATTGGCCCAGTTGTACGTAGATGAGGTGGTATGACTTCATGGCATTCTAATATCTATTGTGTCAGATAAGGATCCACAGTGCACTTCCCGATTTTGGCCCAACTTATAGAAAACTTTAGGCACAAAATTGAGTTTCAGTACGGCCTTTCATCTATAGACGGATGGTCAGTCTAAGCGAATAATTCAAATACTCGAAGATATGCTTAGAGCATGTGTTATAGAGTTTAAGGGGAGTTGGGATACTTATCTGCCACTAATAGAATTCGCCTACAACAATAGCTACCAGACGAGCATCGAGATGGCACCATATGAAGTATTGTATGGAAGGAAGTGCAGAACTCCAGTTTGTTGGGATGAAGTAGGGGAAAGGAAGCTGATCGGCCCAAAAATTGTCCATATTACTTCGAAAAAGATTCACGTTATCAGACAGAGATTGAAAATAGACAATGATAGACCGAAGAGTTATGCAAATAATATGATAAGAGACTTGGAGTTTCAGATTGGTGATAAGGTTTTTCTGAAGATATCATCATAGAATGGAGTACTAAGATTCGAGAAGTGAGAAAAGCTGAGTTCCCGATACATTGGGCAGTACGAGATAGTTGAAAGAATTGAGAAGGTGGCATATCGTCTGCGATTACCAGAAGATCTGGCTAGAATCCATGATTTGTTCCACGTTTCCATGCTTCGTAAGTATTTAGCAGATCCTTCACACATCCTAAGGGAACAGTTAGTAGAATTGAACGAGAATTTGACCTACAAAGAGAAGCCTGTACAAATCCTAGACCGAAAAGAGCAAGTGCTTCGTAATAAAAGCATTCCCTTAGTAAATGTGTTATCGATGAACCATGGAGTAAAAGAAGCCACGTGGGAACACGAAGATCAGATGTGAGTACAACATCCCCACCTCTTTGAGTTATGTACGATTTAAATTTCGAGGACGAAAATGTATTAAGGATGGGTGAAATTGTAATATCCAATTCCCATTAGTAGTATTGGTGCCTAGATTTAAGTATAAAGTAATGAAGACACCGTGGGGTTATCGAATTTTAACATTATTAGAAAATAATTTATGGTGCGCATAAGAGATATTAGACCTAATTTGGTAATTTCACACTCGGTCGGAGCATCGGACAATCCTAGAATATTTTTGGAATTTTTCTTTATTGGTTTGGAAAAAGAAATTTTAATTTACTACATGAATTTTCATTTAAGGGTTATGTATGGAATAAGCCTTTGTTGAGAAACACAATCTATATATTAGAGAATGGACCAATTAGAATCAATCTCATGGATTGCCAAGTTGCAAAAGAACTAATTACATACTTAGTTTCCAACCAATGGCAAATTAGAAACTCAGAGTAAGTTGAGGGGCGAATTGGTCTTTTGAGGGAGCACTATAAATATAGTAGAAGTGTGTAGAAATTTCAAGTGATTAAAAGCACAACACTTAGAGCCAAAAAAAAGCCAAATTCATGCAAAAGAATAGGGTGTTGCTACAGTAAAATTTCAGTTTTTTTTAATGATTTTTCATGCTTAATCAAGCTAAAATAAGGTCACATACCAGTTTCTAAGATCAATTGAAGCCTCCATCAATGAAAATTCAAGAAAAAGATGTAAGAAAAGCATTGTTTTGTAAGATTGATATGTGAACTTTCAAGATTACTTTAATTGATTTTCTTGTGTGTATTCTTGGGTTTAGATTGAGTTGAATTCTAGTGTGGAGCTTGAAGGAGTCATCAAATTAAAGAAATTAGTAAGGTAAGAATTAGGGTTTTTGATGATTTAGATGTAGAGACTTCAATTGGTTATAATTAGGGCATTAGAATAAAATTGGTTTCATTTTGATGCAATTAGAACAAGAAATTGAGAAAAGAAATATGTTGGAACATAAGGTGAAATTCTGCCACTTTAGATAAGTTAGAGATTGAGTTGTGTTTTGGTTGAATTGTGATGTATAAATGGTGCCTTTTGTAAATTGAATGTATATGGTTGATGAAAAAATCAAAAATGAAGAAAATGGGACATAATTGTCCATTTTAGAAAGGTAAAGGGCAATTATGTCCAACCGAAGTTATAGGGTGTTAAAAAAATTTCATTGCATCAGATGGTGAATTAGATAAGATTGAATGGTTCCGTAAATAAAAATTAAAAAGTAGTATCCATCCGGACTTTGTACGTCGAATAGGGTATTTAGTAGTTAAATGAGATTCTAGCATTCGATTTGGTTCTAAATGTCATTTATGGCGTATAGATGAAGAAAATCAAGACCGCTAATGGGAGCAGAAATTCGAAGCAAAATTGAGCTTGGAGCGATTTTGAGTGAAAACCTGCCATTTTGTTTATCTTTCATTTATTATGTTTTCGCATAATAAAATTGTATATTTTAAGAGCTTTTAATGCATAGACATGATTTCGATATATATCCATAGATATGCATTTACATGTTCGGTTTAAGAAATAATTTTAAAACTACTACATCAGTTTCAAAGGCCATTGGTACCCTTAGATTATAGTGGTGGTGATTGTATTAGACCCAGCCGATATATCCCGTACACGTGAGCAGGTTTTGGGGGTGTGTCCCTAACTTTGGGAAGTCGGGATATCAAGTCATGTGAGTCACTCTATATGTACGGGGTATTGTCTCGTTATATGTATGTGATGTATGATTCCGCTGCATAGTCAATGAGATGTCTTGAGATGTCATTGTGAGTGCTGCTAGTTAAGGTGCCCCATGACCTACTCACGTGTATAGTGCTAGTTGAGTTGCTACGTAAGTATAGAGTTTTAAGGTTACCATTGGTACAGTTTAGAAAGAAAATGGCCGAGCGGGGCTTTAATAATTTTTGATCTACCGATTGCATATTATGCATTTATATGCACATGCTAGTTATTATGTTGTAATGATTTTGGATATTGTTTTCTGAAGATATAAATAAAATCCGTTCGGCAAGATTTTATCGGTATATTATGTTAAAAACTATTTTACAGCTTTATACTAATTTTAGAAGCATGATTTATGCATGTCTTTTAAAATTTAATATCTATGTAAAATATTATTTTATTTGAAATCTTAAATACACTCACTGAGCTCTTTTAGTTCACTCGTTTTGTATTTCATGTTTTCTAAACCCATTTCCCAGGTGCAAATCTCGGTATGCCAGCTGCTAATTCTCCTATTGCTGATTAGTAGGCCAAATCTGAAGATCATTTTATAAATGTAAATGTGCTAAATAGCACTCTTTTTGTTTTCTGCATAGTAGTTATAGACATGTGTATTTGTATGCATGTTTTGAACCAACAAGAAGAGATTTCGATATTTTGATGATCATTTTTATTTTTTATGAGTATGCTCATTTTGTGATTTAAATGAAATTATTGAATTGAGTTGGATTGATTTTGAAAAGGCCTGAAGGTTTTATTTGATAGTATTGAGCAGTAGTTTGTAATAGAAGTGAAATTGCTTTGCAGGTTTTGTATTGGATTTTCAGAAGAAAAAAAAAGGTGGGGGGGAGAAGGGAAACTCTGCCCCTTTTTTTTTTAAAATTTAAGATGTGATTTTCGTGTGTATTCTAACATTTTCTCAGTAATAGTAAGAACTAAAAAGGGGTTCACCTCACAAAATTTCTCAACTTACCTAATTAAATTCTGAGAAACTTCCGTCGAGGTGCCCGACAAGGCCTCTGGGACCTACAGTAGAGAGTCTCGGGACAAATTCTGTCAAAAAAAAATGTTTACAAGGGTTTAAATAGACTCTTTAACATCTTTACTAACCCTTAATCCTTGTTGGAATAGAAATTTAAAAGTTTAAAATTTTTAAACTAACTCAAAGACTTTAAAAGAACCAAATTTTGTAATAGGCCTCAAGCGTTAGAGACTAGGCACCAAGTATATTGGATGGGTGGCGTGATTGGAGCCTAAACGCCATATCTTGGCGCTAAGTCTACTTGATAGATGGTGTGATTGGAACTTAGGCCCCAACGCTTAGGCAATGGTTGCCTAATTTTCTCCTCTTATGCAACTATTTTAACACCTTATGCCTTCATCCTAATCTCGTATATCCATCCCATACTCATCTTTATATCTATTCCTCAAAATGCAACTTCTACAAGATTTTTAATCACCATTTTCACAAATTCCTTCCTTGATTTAAACTCTCCCAATAAGCTCTCATGAATTTTTTAACTACGAGTTACCTTCCTTCTCATATAGTAGCAACTCTAGTTCAGTCCTTACATAGAATGAACTTAACAGGAGGTAATGGCTTCGCCAATAAATCTGTAAGATTTTCAGATGATAAAATCTTCGTTAGACTAATCTCGCCACTTAGTACAATCTTTATAATGAAATAAAAGCCATACATCAATGTGTTTTGACTTCACATGAAACACTTGATATTTGTTTAGATGTATGAGACTTTGACTATCATAATACACACTAGTGTTTATATCTTCTATAACCATCATCTCTGTGTATATCTCTTTTAACCACACGACCTCATTAATAGCTTCACATACAACTATATATTTTGCCTTCGTGGTTGATAGTGCCACTTGCAATAGAACCAACCTCCAGTACACGCTACATCTAAACACATTGAATAAATACCCAATTAATGACATTCTTTTGTTGAAGCCATCTATATAATTTGAGTCCATGTATCATTTCATCATCTTTTTACTATTCTTTTATACATTAACCCATGCTCTGACTTTTTCTTCAAATATTTCAATATCCACTTAACTGCAAGTAAATGTTCTTCTTTGAGATTTATCATGTACCTACCTATAATGCTTACGGCTTAAGTTATATACAGCCTTGTGCAAACCATCACATACATGATAATTCTAATAGCATTGGCATATGGTACTTTAAGTATCTACAGTTTTTCTTCTTCCATTTCTAGCGATTATACTGCTAAAATTTGAAATGTATAGCTAAAAGAGTGGAGACAGCTTTCGCATCAGACATACCAAATCTCTTAAGTATCTTGAGTATATATCTCTCATGAGACAAGAAAATAACATCTAATCTTTTTCTCATGATATCTATACCTAAGATTCTCTTGACTACTCCTAAATCTTTTATCTCAAACTCGTCACTCAGCTACTTTTTTAACTTATCTATTTCTTCCATATCTTTACATGCGATCAGCATATCATTCATACATAGAAGTAAATATATATGCAATCCACTACTTAAAGTCTTAAAATTCACACATCCAACATACTTGTTTATGTTGAAACTATAATTCAAAATGAATTCATCAAATCTCTTATACAATTGTCTTGGAGATTGTTTTAATCTATACAATGATTTCTTCAATAAGCAAGCCCTCTATATTAGGTTCTTTAAACCTTTGTAGCTATGACATGTATATCTTCTGCTCAAGCTCTCCATAAAGGAAAGCGGTTTAAATTAAGGTTTAAACTTTAACAAAATTCTAATAGATGTATGCTTGACTATAGATGAGAATATTTCATGAAAACCAACCCTTTCATACTGAGTAAAACCTTGTTCCATTAATCTAGTTTTAAATCTCATAGGCTCTACCCTCAGTGTCCTCTTCTTAATCTTATACACCCACTTACTCCCAATTAGTTTCTTATTTTAAGGTTTCTCCACCATTTCCCAAGTTTTATTCTTTAGGATGGCCTTTTACTACTTCTCACTATTTTCACTCTTCATAACGTCTTTATACGTCTTAGGCTCATCATACTTAATAGTAAAAGCAGTATTAAAAGTATGAGTTATTAAATCTACTTACGCATACCTTATTGGTGACTTTATCATTCTCCTTAGTCTATCTCTGACAAGTTGGTATTCTTTGAGTTTCATATCTGGAGTCCTAGTTTATTTTTGGATGAACTTTGAGGAACTAACTAATGTTTTCAGTACATCTTTAAAGGATGACTTGCTGAAGTATTGATATGGTGGCATTTTAAATCTACTCTCAAGTTTTACTTCAACTTCAATGGTTTCTGGTGCTAAAACTCCCTTAGGTATAAGCTCTTTCTTTACTTCTTCTTGTTTGATTTTCAGCATTACTATCTCATTGAACGTCGCATCTCAACTAATTATACTCCTCAGTGGCTTCAATTTTGTACACCACACCTCAAGAATATCCATAAAATTAAAAAAAAAAATTAGTTGGTAAAAAAAATATTATTTATTTTAATAGTTGAGTAAAAATGGAAAATAAAAAAGAAGAAAGTACCAAAATTTAAAGGGTTATTTTTATGGATATCCTTGAGGTATGACCTAAATTGGCACTCGCTTCCTTTTTGTTTCATTTTTTCCTTTTTTTTACTTGACTACTAAAAAAAATGGTTTTTACAAACTATTATTATTTCTAATTTTTAACACTCATTTAAAAAAAAATTTATTGTAAACTTTTACTTAGATGAAAATATTTAAAATTTTTTTAAATGTTTAAAAAATGAACATAAAAATATTTTGTTAATATTTTTAATAAATATTAAAAATAATAAATAGTTTGTAAGAAAAAATATTATTTGTTTTAGTAGTTGAATAAGAAAAAGAAAAAAAAAGGAAATAAAAAAGAAGAGAGTACCAAAATTTAAAGGGTTATTTTTATAGATACCCTTGAGGTATGACCTAAATTGGCACTCACTTTCTTTTTATTTCTTTTTTTCCTTTTTTACTTGATTACTAAAATAAAAAAAATTCTTACAGACTATTTATTATTTCTAATTTTTAACACTTATTTAAAATTTTATTTTTATTATAAAGTTCTACTAAGATTAAAATATTTAAAATTTTTTTAAAAAGTAAAAAAATGAAAATAAATATATATTTTTAAAAATTTTATTTTAGTACTCAAGTAAGAAAGAAAAAAGAGAGTACCAAAATTGAAAAAAAATTATTTTAAAAAATTAGAAAAAATGAAATTAATAAATATTTTATTAAAAATAATTTTTTATTTTAGTACTTAAGTAAAAAAAAGAGAGAGAGAGAGTATTGAAATTAAAAAAATAAAATAAGAAGAGTATGAATAAGGATATGTTAGTTATTTTATAATAATTTTGGTATATTCTATTAGTATCTCACAACAATATGAGTATTGAAAGTTATTTTGAAAATTTGAGGGGTACCATCGATTTTAAGCCATAATTCAAGGATACTAAAAGTTATTTTGAAAATCTGAGAGGTATGCTAATTTTAAGCCATACCTAAATTAATAACTAAACGCAAATTCTTTTAATTAAATGTAAATTAATAACTAGAAGTAGACATTATTAATTTAGCTTAAAATTACTTAGACTCATTATTGATTGTGACTTTATATATTCAATTTTTTTATAATAATATGCATTTTTTTGTATGTATTTAATTTTAGACCCATTCAAAAATTATTAATAAAACATGTTATTATTATTATTATTATTATTATTATTATTATCGTTAAATTATAGCGGAGTGAGTTAAAAATATTTGTGGCCTATTCGGTGATTCTCAAATCACGTGCTTTTAATTGTAAGAGACATATACAAAACATTTAGTAATTAATTCTAAAGTAATTCTCTTTAAAATTATTTATAGTTTTTGTTTAAAATTTGGTGGAGAGTTAGATATTTTTAATTAATTAAACTTTGCTCTTTTATATTATTCAAATTCGGGTGAGCATGATTAATATACAGTTTAATGACCACTCGAGTGACGTCTTAAAGCAAAAACATTTATAGGTTATTTAAAAAAGAAAAAATAAAATTATACCTTAATGGAAACCTTGCTCTTCACCTGCTTATTAATAAAAGCTTTTTATAAAAAAAAAAAAAAGTTAACAACTAATAAAATTGGAGAAAGCATTTTACCTTCTAATTGTCATCAACACATTCTAACATAGCTAGGTTTGGTACCCAGCTGCCGTGGCCATGATTTTCGGTTTTACTTCTCCTGCGTTGATTTGATTACTATTCCTATTTATTGTCTTGTTGTTCTTCTTCTTGTTGCTCCAAATTGCTCATCAGTGACTGAGTTGTTGTGGCTCAATATCACTCATTTCAATAACAAAATTGCATGAAAATGCCGTATATTACCATTTCAGTCACCATCTCAATCTCGTTTGACCTTTAGAAACAAAAGTGCGAACCCTCATAAAATCGCAATTCGGCAGCTCATCGAAGATGATGGTGGCGCCATCTTAATTATTCTCGCTAAATCAACACCAAAATGATCATTAAATTAAAAAGTTAGCATTTTTCTCTCTAAAGTAACAACACCAAAACAGCATCATTTCACGTAAATTACGGAAATGAAACTATTTTAGTTACAAAATAAAAAAATTAAAAAAAAAAAACTGATGTGAAAATTGTGGTACTTTATATTATAAATTTCTGATAATTTTGTGTTTTAAGAAAAAAAATAAGTAAAAGGGCACACCCCCTAAAAAAAAAGATATTATCTTGAACACTCTCAGATCTCATAATAATAAAATTCATTAGTTTGTGAAATAAATATTAATATTCAGGTTTTTAGAGAATATTTTGTTAAAATTAATAGAATTTGTGTCAATTTGTATGAAAAGTTTAAATTACCCTTTAAATTTAAAAAATTAATAAAATAACAACTTTATCTTTATATAACAAATAAAAATGCACAATTTCTCATAAAAAAATTTGACTTTTTAACAAAAAAAAATTAAATTCTTATTATTTAAATTAGACATATTTACACAATAAATAAATATTAATCATAAAAATTATTTAATATTAAAATAATTTTTTAAATTAACGATTTTTTGACTCTCAAATATTCAATTGACTAATTAATTCTTTATAACGTACTCAATTTTTTTTTAACAAATAAGTTAACAGACATTAGCGTTTTTTCAAAATTTTTCTAAACCCCTTAAAAATAAATAGTCTTTTGCCTATCATCACACTATAAAAATTAAATAAGTTCAATCTATAATCATTGAGTCCCCTAAAAAGATTTATTAAATTTATCAGAGTTGTTCCAAAGAATTAAAACAGTCCATTATTAATGAAATTCCTTGTAATAAATAAACATTTAATGTTACTAAATAAACAATGAATAAATAAACATTTAACATATAATATTAATTATTACAAAATTGATGATTATTAATAAATAAAATGTGACCGTTGACTATAACCCATTAAAAATTACAATTCCAGTTGACTATTGATCAAGAACAAAATATATAAAGAAATGGAACTTGAAATCTATAAAGCAAAATCAAATACAAAACTCACTAGAAGTTTTTATTGTTTTACGCTTTCTTCTGTAAATAATACAGAAGAACAAAAACTCATTTCACCGAAATGACAGATGAACAAGACAATTCAAAAATAATTAAAGAACAAGACAATTCCTTTTCATCTTTAATTGACCCACCATCAAACATGGCGTCTTTCATCCAAATGAACAGAATTTTTTGAACTTGATTTTCACCCCAAAGCTACCTTATGCACCAAGTTTTTCATTTATTTTTTCTCATTGATTTTTACTCCTGTATTTAAAAATGTCTTTGGATGACCAATGAAATGGGCAAATACGACTTGTATTTATCAGCTTCTCTCATACTTTTCATTTTTACATGTATCATTATTACTATAATTATTATTCAAGAAAACAAATGCGTCTATGCCATCGTTGTTGCTTCGAAGAACAAGTCCCCGAAATCACCATAATTTTGAAAACCCAGTTGAGTTTCTATTCTTGCAGTGTTCTGACGACGCTTCCTTTACCGTTTTGTTACCAGACGAGAACTCGCAAAACAGTCCCACTGATTCTTCTTCCTCCGGTTTAGGCCATTCTTCAATGAAAAGCTTCCTTTACTGCAGGTTTCATTTCCTGCAAGTGTCCCAACAAACATATTCATTTCTTATTGAAAATTAATAGCACGTGGATTGCAAATATAAGAAAAATAAAAATAAAAAATAAAACATTTTGTCCTTTTTACTATTTTTCTAACCAACCAAACAGAAATTTGACCATCAATTCAAAGGCCACTCACCAAAAGCTTAGAATGATAAGCCAGCCAACTATAAAAACAAAGCATGTGCAAAAGAAAAGTAGCATGTGAAAACAAAACTTTACTATTTTCTTATTGAAGAATGTGTGTTATTCATGAAGAAATGGTACGATGATGAAAAGAAAAAATATAGTCTTAGGAAAGCGTGATGATGTTGAGAAGTGTGAGATGTGACTTTTGGAAAGGGCCGGTGATTACATATTTTCTTAGTTTTTATGGAAACAATTGTGACCACATATTAATTTTAAAATATTTAAAATGTTGTCACGTGTTTTATACTTTTGAAAAAATTTAATTACCTTTACTTTAAAAATACTTAAGATAATATTTAAAAAAAATAACAACTTCAAAGTAACATCGTAGAAACAACACCATTTTAATTATGGAATAATAATAAAAAAGAATTAACATGAAAATTATGATACTTTATTATAAATTTGTGATAATTTTATTTTTTATTTATATGAGAAAACGACATTATTTTGGTAACAAAAAAAATTTTATATAATAAAATTTTAACCAAATATCATTGTTTTATAATATTAACAAAATACATCATATTGTAAAATCATTTTTTTAAACTATATCACAAATCTGTGATATTTTTTATTATAAATTTGTGATTATTTTATTTTATTATAAAAAAATACTACTGTTTATAATAAAATATTAAATTAAAAAAAATATCACTTAAATTTATGATAAAAACCACTACCATGCCCAAAAATTCATCAACATTTGTATTACACAATACTATTTTTTAGTAAATACAAATAGCAGTAGATCGGGGCGTAGCCTCAAACCAAACATCATTAACAATGCTAACAACCGTTAATTTAGCGTTTAATGAAAGAAATAGAAACATCTCTCAACGCAGATAAAAGTCAAGAAATAGATTCGATAAGATGCCCTTCAACATTAGAAAAGTAGCAAGCCTTGACAATTTGAATTAGTTACAGACAATCAGACTCCAAAACATGAAGAAGAAGAGAAGAGATGCTAATTATTTTTAACCCTTCTAGTAAAGCCAAGCAATCAGCCCTGAATGAATTAAAAGTGTTGTGATATGGTGTGTGATGTGTATAGATACATATAATTTCAAAAATTAAATACGCAACGAAATTATTTATACATGTTATACAATATGTAACAAACTCAAGCATGTATTCACATGTATGATCATTCAAGCACATATATATCTCATATATATTTTTATACATGATATAAAATGAATTGTAAATAAATAACCTACTCGATTATGAAGATAGCTTTACAATTCTTCAAGAACTCCAAACTTCAATTTGTTGAGCTCGCCTTGAAGTGTTCCCTTGCACAATTCTAGTTCACAACTAAATTTGGTGGGATTGTGAAGCTAGAATGGTAGTCTTGAATTTCCAACAAATGATTGTTTTAACACTTAAAAAAATTTGTCCTTATGAATTTCCAACAAGTGTTTTCTTTAGTTCTTTACAACTCTTTATGTTGAACCTTGGTAAGCCTTTACATTTTCTCTCAACACTTTGAGAAAAACACTTAGGAAATGCTCTCAATTCTCTTTCCTTTCTCCTAGAACGAATTTCACACTTTAATTACACAAATTGAACTCTTTCAATTCTTAATTAAGTGCAAAGAATGATTACTTCTTTTAGTGCTCCACCACCACTTATCCATGTTTGTCATTTCAAACATTAATCAATCATATTTTTCACTCAACAAATTGATTCAACCATTTCAATCAATTTCTAAAAAGTAAATGGCATTTAAACAATGCTAAGTAGTTTCACCATTTCCTTAGTGCATCATTTAAGAATTTCTAAGTGGCCAACATTCCTTATTATTAATAACAAGTACATTCTCCATTAGTAAATAGTGTTTGCCACTTATTCCAATTAATAATAATAATTTGATTAATATATAAAATATTAATAAATAATGTTCATGTTTATGAAACAAAAATTGTATTCAAATCAAAAGAGTTTGAATACAAGTGCTGAAAATTCTAAACACTAAGCTACCATTCTATCTCCTTAATCCCACCAAAAGTTATGGACTAGAATTGTTCAACATATACTTCAAGGTGAGCTCTTCACATGGATTATTGAAGGACTTGAAGAATTTGTAAAGCTACCTTCATTAGGTGAGTATTTTATATTATGTTTTTAGTACAATATTGTTATCATATATGTTTTATGTAATTGTTATACTTGTTCATATATGTGATACAATTGTTCATCAAGTTTATAAATTGTATAATTGTTATACTTATACATATATATGATATATGTTGAAATTGTTAAAAATGGTGTATTTTGTAACATGCTTCCGCTGTGCATATAGTAATTTTTGAAATTACATATACACTAGGATTATCACACACTCGATAATACAACATCCAAAAAATGGTATCAGAACATGCTAAATTGAGTGTGTGATAATTCTTGTTGTTGAATATGTTAATATGATGATGTTGTATATTTAAACAACTTGATGATGTTTAAATTTGAACATGGTGATGTTTGATATTTAAGCATGATGATGAACATATTGTTGTATTCTTGTTGTTGAATATGTTAACATGGTGATGTTGTTGGGATTTGTGCTTACGTGTCATCCCATTTTGTATAAATATATAATGATAGTATTTATACAATTATTGTTTCTAATAAAATCGTTAATATTATTTATTATTAAATGGTAAGATGCTTGTAACGTTTCAGACATTATATAATCTGAATGAGTTCAAATCTGGTCTAAAGGAGTTTAGACCAGGGCTAAGAGTTAGCAACGCTAATAGTTATAAACACTAAGAGTTAGTAAGTTCATAAGAATTAGCAAAATCTAAGGAGTTAGAGCCTTGTCTGGAATGGGATAATGACCTGAGAATATATTAGTAATGACATAGCTGCAATGAGTTGCAGATGGTGTTAGGAAATGTCATTATGCAAGTATGTTCTCGAACGTAATGTTCCTGATCTAATTTCATCGATGCGGGTCTATCGGTGGAACCTATTAATATAGATTAATGTATGTCTATATTTGGATGGTCCAGATGATTAGTCTTAGCAAACCATGAGCTTAGTAGGAAGCTCGTATAGAGATGCAGGTATTCAGTAAGGATTGGATATTGAACAGACTCACGAAGACATCCAATAGACATCTCATAAAGCCGTCAATGGAAGGTCTTCCGAGTTGAGTAGTATTTGTGGTCCTTTGACCTGAGTGCCACGGTGGACTTGTGAGTGATCCACCATGCTTTGGTTCCATATATGTCAGAAACCTTTCATGGTCTGACCGCTGGGTGTCGCTGGGTATGGTCCGATGCTTATGGAGTCTAATGTGCGTAGATATGGGATCCATCAGCTCATATGAGTGGGCTGTATATCCTAATGCTTCGAGATTGTATTTCAGAAAGATGTGGCCGCAAGCATATACCTCGAAAAAGATATTCCAAAGGAATAAACAATATCACAAAAGTATTTGTGGATATTGTTTAATGAAATATAAATCTGGAGATAACTTAATGGTGGACCAAATAAGAGATTTGACGGTGATGATCTGTATCTCTGCTCTTCAAGGATATAAATAATGGAAGGATTATACAAATATGTAATAACCTCAACTTGCATGGTCTAACACGCTAATTTGTAATATCTGTAACGTGTGTGTGAGACATTGTTCACGGAAGTATGGAGGAGCTCTATATGACAAATTAGGTGTGGATCTAGGAGTCTCATAATATAAAGTGTAATCGTTGCGCACTGAGGTAGCGGATTGGATTGAATAGTTTGATCTAATAAATTTCAGCAAAAGAGAACGATTGTTTAGGGATCCCTCAAATTGTACATTTGTCAAGACTTAATTGTTAAGTACATCTTAATTGTTAAGTACATCGCTTAATTAATTAACAAGGGTTGTTAATTAATAAAATATTGACAAATGATAAAATTTGTTCCATGATTTGATTTTACATTTTTACCATTTAACTATGGTATTAAAAATTAGTAAGGTAAAAAATAATTATTCAAAATTATTTTGAATAATTAAATTATATATTATTATTATATTATTAGATAATATTATAATATATATAGATCATGGCATTGTATTTTAATACAATGAGAGGCCTAGATGTTGGCTATTTAATTACTCATTATAATTAAAGTAATTATAATTATTAGGTAAAGATTAATTTAGGTGGTCATTATTCTAGTGCTTGGTTTAATTAATTCTAAGTGGGAGACCAACAATAAACTTATTCAACTTGTTTAAATATACAACATCACCATGTTAACATATTCAACAACAAGAATACAACAATATGTTCATCATTATGCTTAAATATCAAATTATTTATGGAGCGAGATTATGTTACTTGTCAATTTCTTATTGGTTAACAACTCTTGTAAACCAATAATATATTTTATATTCAATTATTGACAAGTGAATAATAAAATGAACCTTGAAACATTTTTTATTTTGCTGAAAATTATTAGATTAATTGTTCAATCCAATTTGCTGACCTAGTGCACAACGAGTACACTTCATATTGTGAGACTCTCTAGGCCCATGCCCAATTTGTCATATGAAACTATTTCACACGTTCGTAAACAATGTCCTACACACATGTTATGGATATTACAAAATGGTGCATTAGACCATACAAGTTAAGGTTATAACATATTCGTATAATCCTTCTATCATAAATATTCTAGAAGAGCGGAGATATAGATCAACACCGTCAAGCCTCCATGTGCTCAACCATAAACTTATCTCTAGATTTGTATTTCAATAAATAATATCCGTAAACAATTTTACGATATTATTTTTCGAGGATAAAATTAATTATCGGATATGTTTGCTTATGGCCATAAGACTTTCTGAAATACAACCTTGGAGTTTCAGGATATTTTACTCACCCAATTGAGTTGATGGATCCCATATCTGTACACACCGAACTCCATGAGCATCGGACCATACCCAGCGACACCCAACGGTCAGACCATGAAAGGTATCTAACATGTGTGGAACCAAAGTATGGTGGATCACTCACAAGTCCACCGTAGCACTCAGGTCTAAGGACCACGAGTACTACTCAACTCGAAAGATCCTCCATTGACGGCTTTATGAGATGTCTATTGGAGATCTTTGTGAGTCTGTTCAATATTCAGTCCTTACTGAATACTTGTATCTCTATATGAGTTTCCACTAAACTCATGGTCTGCTAAGACTAACCATCTGAACTATCCAGATATAGACATACATTGATCTATATATATTAAGGTCTTCACTAACAGACCCGCATTAGTGAAGATAGATCAGGAACATTAAATTTAAGAATATATTTGTATAACAATATTTTCTAGCACCATTTGTAACTCATTGCAACTATGTCATTACTAATATATTCTTAGGTCTTTGTCCCATTTCAGACAAGGCTCTAACTCTTTAGATTTTACTAACTCTTAGTTCTGATCTAAACTCTTTTAAATCAGATCTGAACTCTTTCAGATCATACAATGTCAAAATGTTACAAGCATCTTACCATATTTGTATATAATAAAATTAGTGATATATAGAAATCATAATTGTATAAACATAAAGCAAATATTTATACACAAAAAGGATGGCACGTAAGCACAAATTCCAACAGAAAGATCCCACACAAGACCTTGAGAAAGCCAAATAAACTGCTCCAAAAGATCATGAAGCACCCTATCATACTAATTAGTTATTTCTCATCATTCACAGCTGCATCAACATTAAGTTTCTATTTATCTGTTGAAATAAGAGACCAAATGGACGGATAATACACACTATTAATACCAAGAACCTCGAAACACCATTTTGCAACTATTGAAATTCCTGCAGAAACTCACCAGCAAGATCAACTACACGGGCAGCAAGTGGTGAGGCTTTTTCAAACAACGTTTGGTTCTAAATACTCCTACATCGCCACATGAGAACGTAGAAAATTCCAACTCAGCAGCTGAAAATTGTTCTATAACCTGAAGCGCAACTAAATTGAGTTTCAAAATCTGAAAATCAGCCACTAGCCGGGTGAAGTGTTAAAAATTACAACACTAAATTATAATACTAAATTAAATTAATTACAACATCAAGCTCAAGATTAAGCCCAAATATTTACAAGTCCAATTCTTGAAGTTTCTAGATTAGGTAAGATATTTTAAAGTTAATAATTAAGGAGATAAGTATTATAAACTTGTGTGATTAATAAAGTTTTACATTATTTTATTTGTGTGATTTTGATTTGTTGAAACTAAGTATAAATACCCCCCTCCCTCATTTAGTTTTGCAAGCAAACAAGTTAAGAATAAAGAGTTGATCAAGTATTTGATCAATTGTTGAGAGCTTAGTGTGTTAGAGAGTTGAGCAAATAATAAAGTCAACAAATAGTGTGTAAGTATTGAGTTGTGAGTGTTGTGTTGAAAGTGAGAAAGAGTGAGAGTTTCTAAATTTTGTATTATAAGTTTTGAGTTTGTTGTATTAATAAAAGTGTTCCATTTGTACTCCATTATTCTCAACAATTGGTATCAGAGCGAGACTGTCTGGGACTGCTCAAGTTGTGGGATTTTTAAGAATTCTGAGTATACTCTGTAGTTGCATCTTTGACTGATCTTCCACATCATAAAGGATTTCTAGAAATTATAAGTGAGTGAGTTTCTGTGTGTCGTGAGTAGTCCGTGACTCTGCAAGTTTGTTGAAAAACTTGTTTGGTATTATTGAGGTACTACCAACACCATGGGTGACCTTCAAGTCGTTGGAGGAATCAATAAGCTTAACAACCAAAATTACAATACATGGGCGATGTTGATGGAGTCTTACCTTCAAGGCCAAGATCTTTAGGAGGTCGTTAGCGAGAATGAAGTGAAGCAACCAACAAACGAAGCCACTTTAAAGAAGTGGAAGGTAAAAACTTGTAAGGCTATGTTCGCCATTAAGACCACAGTTGAAGAAGAAATGTTAGAGCACATAAAGAAGGCCAAGACGCCAAATGAAGCATAAGACACTTTTGCATCACTCTTTTCAAAGAAAAACAACATGCGACTACAGCTTCTAGAGAATGAACTGTTGTCAATTGCCAAACGCAACATGACGATCAACCAATACTTTACAAAGGTAAAGTCCTTGTGTCGTGAAATATCTGAGTTAGATCCTGCCGCTGATATTGCTGAAACTAGGATGAAAAGAATTATCATCCATGGTTTGAAGCCCGAGTATAGAAGTTTTGTTACTACTGTACAAAGCTGGCCAACCCAACCATCTCTCATTGAATTTGAAAATTTGCTTACTAATCAAGAAGCGATTGCTAAGCAAATGGGTGGGGTCTCTTTAAAAGGCGATGAAGAAGCATTTTACATCGACAAAAGGAAAGGCCGATTTAAACGATGTACTAGTGGAGGATCTAAAAGAGATGATGACAAGATAAAGAGTTATCACTAAGAAGGTAGCTCACGGACAGGAGGAGTATGGAGGACTCGCGGTAATAGTAATCAGTCCAATTAAAAGAAAAAGTTTGAAGGAAAATGCTATAATTGTGAAAAAATAGGACACATGGCAAAAGATTGTTAGTCTAAGAAAAGGTCTGCTGAGGGTAATGCTGCCACATCAAACTCAGAAAGAAAAAGTGAAGATGAGTGGGATGTTGAAGCATCTGTTGCTATAGAGGAAGAAGAACTATCACTCTCAATAATAATGCCTGGACGGATTGACTATAAAAATGATTGGATCGTCGACTCAGGATGTTCAAATCATATGACTGGTGACGAAGAAAAGCTGCAAAATATGACTAAGTACAAAGGAAGTCGTGTGGTGGTGACAGCCAACAACTCAATATTACCTATAGCTCACATCAGTAACACAGTCCTTACACCTCGTTACAGTCCTAACAAAGTAACACTTTAAGATGTCTATCATGTCCCCGGCATGAAAAAGAATCTATTGTCAGTATCACAGTTAACATCTTCTGGACACTATATCTTGTTCGGTCCACAAGATGTTAAGGTGTATCAAGATTTAAAAATCACGAAAACACCAACAATGGAAGGACGATGACTAGAGTCAGTCTATGTACTATCAGTAGAGTCAGCTTATGTAGACAAGACACGAAAGAATGAGACAGTAGATTTGTGGCATGCACGATTGGGACATGTAAGTTATCATAAGCTAAAAGTGATGATGAACAAGGCAATGCTTAAGGGTCTACCTCAACTTGATGTGAGAGTGGATACAGTATGTACGGGATATCAGTACGACAAGGCACATCAACTACCATATGAGGAGTCAAAGTTTAGAGCTAATGAGCCATTGGAGTTGGTTCACTTTGATGTGTTTGGACCTGTCAATCAACCATCAATTAGTGGTATGTAGTACATGGTGACATTTATTGATGACTTCTCAAGATATGTATAGGTTTTCTTTATGAAGAAAAAATCAGATACTTTTTTTAAGCTCAAGGAATTTAAAGAAACAACTGAAGGAGAAGTTGAAAAGAAGATTCATTGTCTCCGCACAGATAATGGAGGAGAATATACCTCTGATGAGTTCTCACAATATCTTCGATAAAATAAGATACGACATCAGTTCACATGTGCCAACACGCCACAACAAAATGGTGTTGCAGAAATGAAGAATCGGCATCTTGCAGAGATTTGTAGAAGTATGTTGCACCCAAAAAATATACAAGGAAAATTTTGGGCCGAAGGAATGAAGACTGTAGCCCACGTGATTAATAGGCTTCCTCAACAAAGGTTAGGGTTCATATCACCCTTTAAGAAGTTGTGGGATATGAAATCTACAGTGAGTCATTTTCGAGTATTTGGTTGTATATGCTATGTGTTTGTGCCAAATCACCTGAGAAACAAATTCGACAAAAAAAACAATCAAGTGTATCTTTGTTGGATATGATAACTAGCGCAAATGATGAAAATGTTGTAACCCTACTAGTGGACGGTGCTACACATCAAGGAATGTGATGTTTGATGAAGCATCTTCATGGTGGTTGCCACAAAAAGAGGAGCTTCCAGATTCAAAAGAAATAGAAGAACGATTACAACAAAAGATAGATGAGCAAATTGCTGAAATCTGACCGATCCAAGAAGACCTTGATAATGGAAGCAGTGATGACAACACCGAGCAAAAGACAAATCAAAGTCATTGGCAAACTAGCATCTATCAACAACCAACAACGGAGGCCAAATATGAAGGAGCAGAACCTACAACCCCTCAATCTCATCCTCGAAGGTCAATAAGAATACGAAAGCCTAATCCTAAATATGCTAATGCAGCTATGGCGAAAGAGAAAAATGTTAAGGAGCTTGAGACTTTTGAAGAAGCATTACAGAGCTCTGAATGGATTAAAGTTATGAAAGAAGAAATCATAGCGTTGGAGTAAAATTAAACTTGGGATTTAGTACCAAAATCAAAGGATATGAAACCTATATCTTGTAAGTAGGTGTATAAGATCAAAACACGTCCTGATGGATCGGTGGAGAGGTATAAAGCTCGGTTGGTAGCTTGAGGATTTTCTCAACAGTATGGACTAGACTATGATGAAACGTTTAGTCCAGTAGCCAAGATCACCACAATACGAGTTCTACTTGCATTGGTAGCTAGCAAATGTTGGATATTGTTGCAAATGGACGTAAAGAATGATTTTCTACATAGAGAGTTAGATTGGGAGATCTACATGATTCAACCAATTGGATTTGAAAGCAAATTTCATCCTGATTATGTGTGTAAATTGAGAAAGGCATTGTATGCATTAAAGCAAGCTCCAAGGGCGTTGTATGGTAAAATTGGAAAATTTTTAACATATGGTGGTTACTCAGTAGCACCAGATAATTCGAGCTTGTTCGTCAAAGCTAATAGAAAGAAACTTGCAATTGTACTGGTATATGTGGATGACTTAATTATCACTGAAGATGATGAAGAAGAAATTAGTCAAACAAGAGAGAATGTGGTGGTTCGCTTCCAGATGAAAGAGCTTGGACAACTTAAGCATTTCTTTGGGCTCGAAGTCACTCGGACAGTAGAAGAAATTTTTCTAGGACAACAAAAATATGTCAAAGATTTGTTGTAGAAGTTTGGAATGCTAGAGTGCAAGCCTATCTCAACACCGCTAGAAGCCAATGCCAAGTTGTGCGATCATGAAGGAAAAAATTTAGAAGATGGAACTATGTATCGACAACTGGTAGGAAGTCTCATCTATTTGACATTAACTCGACCAGACATTTCTTATGCAATTAGAGTAATAAGTTGATACATGCAAAATCCTAAGAAACCTCATTAAAAGCAACTTGGCGAATATTGAGATATGTGAGAGGTACAATTGACTATGGTCTCTTCTATATGAAAGACCAAAATTGTAAAATAGTTGGCTATTATGATGCTGACTATGCTGGAGATCATGACACACGACGTTCGACCACTGGGTATTTTTTCAAGATTGATTCAGGAACAATCTCTTGGTGCAGTAAAAGGCAACCGACTGTATCATTGTCAACTACTGAAGCTGAGTACAGAGCAGCAGCAATGACAGCTCAAGAAAGTATATGGTTGATGCAATTGATGAAGGATTTACATCAACCAAAAGATTATAAAGTGTTAATATATTGTGATAATCGATTAGCAATTTGTTTGGCAAAATATTCAGTTTTTCATGCAAGAACAAAGCATGTGGAGGTGCATTATCACTTTATCCGGGAGAAAGTTCTGCAAGAAGAAATTGAGTTGCTGTATGTTAAGACCGAAGATCAAGTGACTGATTTGTTCACAAAAGGCTTGGGTGTTGATAAGTTTGAAAAGTTTCGAAGATAACTCAACATGGTTAGAAGAACGGAAGTTGGTGTTGAGGGGGAGTGTTAAAAATTACAACACCAAATTACAATACTAAATTAAATTAATTACAACATCAAGCTCAAGTTTAAGCTTAAATATTTACAAGTCCAATTCTTGAAGTTTCTAGATTAGGTAAGATATTTTAAAGTTAATAATTAAGGAGATAAGTATTATAAACTTGTGTGGTTAATAAATTTTTACATTATTTTATTTGTATGCTTTTTGATTTGTTGAAATTAAGTATAAATACCCTCATCCCTCATTTAGTTTTGCAAGCAAGTAAGTTAAGAATAAAGAGTTGATCAAGTATTTGATCAATTGTTGAGAGTTTAGTGTGTTAGAGAGTTGAGCAAATAATAAGGTCAACAAAGAGTGTGTGAGTATTGAGTTGTGAGTGTTGTGTTGAAAGTGAGAAAGAGTGAGTTTCTAAAATTTGTATTATAAGTTTTGAGTTTGTTGTATTAATAAAAGTGTTCCATTTATACTTCATTATTCTCAACATAAAGTTGTTGAGCTACCAAACCTCCAAAATTGAAGTACACAAAAATAGCGCATGCAAACTTATTTCAACAAACTCATATCAGCAAAAACAAGTAAAAGAGACAACAACCCCGTATGCATTCAAATTGTAAAATATAGGCAAAACATTTTACAGCACCTACCACAAAAATGCTTTATTTTAAGAGGGATTTGAAGCTACTAAAGAGCCTTCCACCATAACTCTTTAAGGAGAAGCACAAAAAGAAGCATGTAGTCAATGTTTCTGTTGAAGAGCAATCCCATAACCACTCTTGACCATATACTTTCCATCACTAGAAAAATACCATATATGGTATCTCTAGCCCTGGAGTTACAAACCGGAGTAGAGGCAATAAGCATCATATTATTCTTTATTTTAAGTTGTGTGTTTTTATTTATATTAGGTTTTAATTAATTTTCATAAATAAATATCTCATATGGAGGTTCATTGAAATGTAAGCATATTAAAAACTCTTCTAGTCCTTCCAGCCTGAAACAAATACTTAAAAGATAAATATATAAATAAGCAGAGGAAAAATTAATTTAATAAATTGTGTAATTCATTATATGATAATTTTTAAACATATAATAAAATTTTGTAATATATTATCAATTGTATAAAAATTATAAAAAAATTATAAATTTATTAGATAATAACATATATTAGTATTATTATAAATTTATTAAATAATAGTATATATTAGTATTGCTCATAAACTATATAATTCACTAGCTCATATATAACAAAATAGTAGAAAATTGAAAGGTATGGATGCACATATTCCTTTTATGGAACGATTAAATTTATGCCACCCACGAATAAACCATCAAACCTTTTTTTGTTTAGTGTTTCTTTTCTCTCTCGTACTATTTTTTTCATTTTTTTAAAAGAAAAATTTTACAATTTTGTTTAGTTCGGAGAAAAATTGGCCGTGAACTTGTCGATGTCAATATATAATAGAATAAAAAATAATAATTATATCTTCATGATATGGCTAAAAAAGACAAATAATACTCTATTATTGAAAATATTTCAAAACACTCTTGTTCATTAGTTGAATTTGTTAGTTTCGTTGGTAATAAAAATAATATAATATTTTACTTATATAAGGACACGTTACCTAATGTTTTTAACATTAAAGGAGAAATTCAAACTCATGACTATAACTCCATTGAAAAAACGATACATTGCAACCATATTGAAAAGACGTATGCAAAACATTTAGTTAAGGGTTGATGACGCAGTATCTGCCAACATGGCCCTCAAACTTAAATCATTTTCATTTGACCACAAGAAAAAGTCGACCCTAGTTGCCGTGTGAAAGTTCACCAAGAAAGACAGTCTCCAATATAATCACCATTTCTTTTCTATTATAAATAGGAGAACTTATATCTTTCATTTCTTGTAAAACCAGTTTTGCTAAAAAGTAGAAATTCATGTATTCTAATCTCATTGTTTTATTCTGATAACATTGGCTTTCATTTATTCGCTCTTTTTTTAGACAGTTGTGTCATTCATTTCCTTGTTGGAGATCAAAGTACGAAGACTCAAATGGAAATGGAGTTGTCACCCAAATTTGCCAAGCAGGTATTTGAGGGAGAAGGTGGATCATACTACAGTTGGTCCAGCACAGAATTTTCCTTACTTGCTGAAGCCAAGGTTGGTGCTGGCTTTCTTGTACTCAGGCCTGGTGGTTTTGCTCTCCCCCATTACTCCGATTCCTCCAAAATTGGCTATGTTCTTCAAGGCAAGTACTCCCAACTATAAATTTGATTTCTGTGTTTTTGGGTCTTGTTCTTTTTATATACGTATTGCTTTTAGTAGGCTTTGATATACCTATATCATATAAATTGACAAACGACTCTTTTTGAAATTTTGCTTCATCGATCTTTATAGGTGAGCATGGAACAGCTGGATTAGTGTTACCAAATAATAAAAAAAAAGACTCAAACGGGGAGATAGTTTTAGGCCTTCGGAGAGGAGATGTGATACCAGTACCCCTCGGATCAACCTCATGGTGGTACAATCATGGAAAGTCGGATGTGATTATCATATTTTTGGGCGAAACATCCGAGGCCTATGTTCCGGGTGAATTTTCTTACTTTCTTTTAACAGGAGCCGTAGGAATGTTAGGAGGTTTCTCCGGTGATTTCACTGCTAGAGCTTATGACATAAATGAAAATGAAGCAAATATGCTTGCGAAAAGCCAAACTGGCACCTTGCTTGTCAAGTTAACTGCAGAAGAAGGCAAAAATATGCCTCTGCCTCAGAATGACAATTCCAACAAGTGGGTCAAAAACATTGTTAATTTTCCGGCTGATTTTTCTGTTGAAAAGGCCGGGGTAGGCACTACATTTACAGGGAGAAATTTCCCTTTTCTTGAAGAAGTTGGCATCAGTTGCTCTCTTCTCAAACTTGATGCTAACGCCATGCTTTCTCCTACGTACACATCTGGTAACGTGGTTCGGGTTTTTTATGTTGCTAAAGGAAGTGGTAGAGTGCAAATTGTAGGCATGAGTGGTCAGCTTGTCTTGGACAGCAAAATTATTGCAGGCCAACTTCTTATCGTGCCCAGATTCTTCGCGGCCGCCATAATTGCAGACGGCGAAGGAATGGAGTCTTTCTCCATCAAAACATCTGCAGCGTAAGTAATAATGGCTTCTTCATGCTGTCAAAAAAGAGCCATCAAACTAAATGATTTGCTTGGTTTTTAAGTGTTCATTAACACGTTGTTCCAATGTTGTTTTGTTTACTTACAGGCCTGCAATTGGAGATTTAGCAGCCAAGCACTCGGTATTGAATGCCTTTTCATTCTCAGTTCTACAATCCTCTCTTAATGTAACTCCGGAGTTCGTGAAACTTCTAAAGGAGAAGATGGCCGAGAGCGAAATTCTCATCCCTCCAAAGGATTGAAATAAAGCTATTTACCTAGTAGAAATCTTAGTATTTGCTTCTTATGAATAAGATCATACGTTTGAGATTTAATGAGCGAAACATTATATCTAGAAATGTATTGCAATATATATATTTTAAAGATTAATATCATATTGTATTTGTAATATTGAATGGCTAAAGTTTCAAAAAGCAAATATTGAATGCCTTAATGCTACATGCACATGAAATACAACTATCACATTAATAATATAATGAAAGAAAATCAATAAATCCTGACATTTTTTGAGTTGATATCACATAAATTGATCGGAATCGTCTCTTTATCTCATCTTTACCTATGCTTTTTGAAAACTAATGACATGTGGCCTTCATAAAATTCAAAGGTCAAGATTTATGTATTTATTTTTCTTTTAATTCTAAGTGAAAATTGTCTTTCTTATTCTCTTTAATTTTAAATTTTTCTTTCTTATTTATTTTCTCTCTATCAAATAAAGAACTTTGAGATTCTTTATTTAATATAGAAATAAATAATAGTATTGTAGTATTATTATTATTTAATATAGAGTAAATACTAAAACAATCTTATTTTGAGTTCGTCACAACAAATTTTCAAGTCAATTAATTAAAAAATAACTTTATAACTTTGAGTGAACTCATGTCCAAAAAATTTATTTAAAACAATGACCAATTTATTACACCAATGATTGTTTGATAATATATTATTATTATTATTATTATTATTATTATTATTATTATTATTATTATAAATATGTCTAAAAACATATTTTATCTAATTTATTAAAAAATGCAATTCTAAATGAATCAATGCATTATTAAAATTATTAAAATGTTATAAAGATGCAAGCATTAAAGAAGAATAAATAAATATATATATATATAAATATAAAGAGAGAAAGAGAGAGAAAGTTATTTTATTGAGCAACATAGTTCACCATATAGTGAGCATTTGAATACGTAACCATCTAGATACGTGACAAAAAAATTTATAGTTGAGAAATAAAGGAGTTCATCTAGAACAATTCCACTACTTTACTTATAGGGGGAATCTGTTGGTCCCATTATTGAATTGGCCTAACTAGCTAACCTAACCTAAACCCAAAAATAGGTAAAAGATTGGATTAGTAAAATCAACAAGAACACTAATTAGACCATGAATTTTGCAGTTTTGGGTTATAAATATATCACAATATGATAACTCTATCACATTATCTAAGAAGCATATCATATTATTACATCATGATAAACTTATCATATTATGATTAAACTTCATCTTCTAAGTATTTGAATATGAATTAAACTATATCATGTTACACTATATAAAGCATACATTTTACATTCTATATTCATTTAGAAACACACTTAAAAAATATTGTAAGCATATACATTACACAACCATATTGTAAAGTATAATCCTCTTGATTAGAAACACTCCCATAGACTACAAGTTTGTGTTGATCATATGCTGATTTAAGCGTCGGAATGTTCTTTTTTACAAAAAAAAATGATGCTCTTTTTCACGGTAGTTTCAGATAATTCAAAGTTTTAAGATGTAATTTTTGAAAGATTCTAGATTTGAAGCTTTCAGTCATCAATCCCTCTCAACATACAAACATAGAAAGAAAAACATTAACATTGAAAGCAACTTGTGTAAGATGCACTTCATTCAAAAAAAAAAAAAGAGATAAAGTTGGTAAAAACTATGTAGTTTTTTTATCCATCCATCTCTTGCTTAAAAGGAAAATAAATGTTATTTATGTTGTGAAATTGATGTCTTCCACCATGGAGCATAAATGGGTACCCACCCCTTGGTAAGCTTATATATATGAGCTTATATTTATAATCAACTTCATCAATAATAATACTATTACTTAATATTATGGTGTTTTTGTATTTAAAATACCATCTTGCTTTTGTTTAATATTTATCTTCATTTACATATTATTTATAATAATTTATGACTTGTTTACAACAAGAAAGGATATATAAGAGAGGCTTAATTGTTAGCTTGCAAATGTCTTATATAAATATTTCCCACAATAAAAAAGGTGTGGCTCTAAAGATAGAGATTAATTGCAAAAGGTAGAATACAGAGATTTAGTTCGATGTTGTTGTATCAAGATTTTTGGATAAGAGACTTAAAGATAACATTAACGATAAGAGGTTTAAAGATAACATTGACCTTGAGTTGTTAATACAAAGGTTAAAACTTAATCTATTAAAGTTAGTTTACCAAAACTCAAGTCTACTAGGGTCATATTGATTATGGCCACCTTTTCATCTATCAAAGCCACCATGGCTACGTTGTCACTCGTCAAAGCCATGGCTACATTGTGATCCATCAAAGATAAGGCATGTTGTGAGATTTTCCCCTGTAGACAACATGGCCAGGGCCAATGACCTTAGTGGACTTAAGCCATGATGACAAGCATAGGGTACACAAGCATATATAGGTTGTTAACAAAACACCATCCAAAACCTAGTACAATATGTTTGCATACCGTATGATATCAAAGATTTTAATCTAAATTATGATTAATTGTCATATATGGGCATAGACCCTAGTATATCTTAGGGTACACAAGCATATATTGGTTGTAAACAAAACATCATTTACGAGTAACATGGATAATATCCACAGCATGCTTTCCAAATTAATGAATATAACAATAAAATAAAATGAATAAAATAGGATGGAAGATTTTATGTTTAAAGAAAATGAAGTTATAATATGTATAGAATGTTAGATATTATGTGTAATTGGTCTCGTAAAGTATGTTTAATTACATATTCTAATTAATGTAATCTCATGTATTAGTTTTTAGCATATATTAATGAGTTCATAATTATGAAGTATGTAATTTATATATTAGACATATGATGTTAATACATAAAATTTAGATCATAGGTCATTTGTAACCAAATAACATTCATAATCATAAATGGGATAAGTATTTCATTATATGAGACTATAATTTTTCTACTCTCTATAGTAGATTTATTTTGGTTATTGAAGTAGAGATTTGAGTAGAAAAATTAGTATATATAATATACTGAACTAGCTTAATGTACTATCACTTATCTTAATTCACAAAAGTTTAATAAATTTAATTGACCTCAATCATGAATAAGTAATGAACTTATATTTATGTGTTGTATTTTTTGAGTTATCATAGAGTGAGATTCATATAAGCAATCAAAACTTTAATGACTTTGGAGATGCAATTCATGAGTTGTAGGAATATATAATTGTAAAATAGAATCTATATTTAGATTATGTTCACCTAAACTGCTTGCAGTACTTATAATTTAAATTTGTCTCCACAATTTATACAATAATTATTGAATATGATATTTATTATTAAATTTGTTGACAAATATAGGAAAAAAAAATCATTCAAGCATTTAACAACCTAGGGGCAAATATAATAATTAAAGAGACAAAACATTTGACTGGCCTTAACTTTAATTATGAATATCATATAGATGGTTAATTGAGTAATTACTATTAGGAAGAATCGAGCTTAATTTAATTAAAGGAAAAATGTTGTTTTTGTTCCTGATTTTATTAATTTATACCAACTTCATCCTCCATTTTCCAATATATTCCACATTAATCATTGTTGTTAGAAAAAAAATCTGTTGAATGGTTGGTTTTATAATACCCTTGACATGCCAAAGGAATCTCTAAGTAAAAAATTAAATAAAATAATTTTTATTTCTTCATTCCAATTTTTAATTTTCATTTCTCTCCATCCAATTTTTAATTTTTATTTCTCCTTTTCCTCTTTCCTCCTCCCACCCCACCAAAAAAATATTTATATAAAATCAACCCTCTTTCTCATCTCTCTCTTTCTGCTTCTTCTTCTTCTCTTTCTCATTTTTCTCTTCAGTTGGCTTCATCAACAAAATCATATTCTTCCATAATTTTAATAAGATAAGACTCTTTCTTTCACCTTTTGCGCACTCATTGCACTAGCTTCACATAATCAAATACCAATCTCATTATTACGGTTTTTCTCCCTCAATTCACTTGTTTCAGTAAGAGATAGATGATATAATAGGTCACCACCGTCAAGATTTACACATGATTAAGTTTTTTTATCTCAAGATTTTTAAGTAATTTTTGCTCTGTTTTTCAACAAAACTTTTAAACTTCTTAAAAATAGAGAAAAAAAACTTTAAATTTTTCTCTCATAAAAAACACCCATGTCATTCCTAAACCTTAGGAAGCACCAGAGATAGCGTTTTTAAAAAAAAGAGTTGCATGGAGAGCAAACTAGCACTTGAATTGATACACACAGATGTTTATGGACCAATGTCTACACTTTCTTATGAAAAAAGCAGATACTTTATTCTTTTCATTGATGATTTTTTAAGAATGACATGAGTGTTTCTCACCTATGTTATTCTTGTAAAGTCATCAATAAAAAAAAATAAAATACTTGTTTTTACTATAGAAAGGTGTGAAACACCCATATCATTCTTGTAAAATCATCAATGAAAAGAATAAAGTACATGTTTTTACCATAAAAAAGTGTAGACATTGGTCCACAAATATCTGTGTATCAATTCAAGTGCTAGTTTGCTCTCCATGGAACTCCTTTTGAAAAAAGTTATCTATAGTGCTTTCCAAGTGTACACCCTTCACAAACTCCTTCTTTATCTTCTAGGTTACTTGATAATCCCATAACCATATTCCTTTGAGAAAGTAATTTCAACCCATGAAAATTCAAGTATCCAAATCTTCTATGCCATAATCATAATTCATCAACTGCTTCCATCTTCAAGGCTACATCTCCTCCATATTTGAAAACAATTAGAAAGCTTCTATTTTTCTCCATTGCTATCTTCTTTACAATTTGCATCCTATGTTTCTTGTCAAAAATAGTGCAACTATTGCCTTCCAAATAAACATCATATCCATGTTCTACCAACTGTCCAACACTAAGTAAATTTTGCTCCAATTCTAAAATAAGCAACACATCACTAATATATTTGGTTCTCACCTTAGTTTGAAGCCCAATTGTACTTTTTTCTTTTACTTCAACCAAAGTACTATTACCCATCTTTATTTGTGAGTTCACTAAAGTATCTATATCTAAGAAAATATATTTATCACCAATTATATAATTACTACAGCCACTATTAAGAAACCAAATTTTTTTTTTATTCAAAGGCATTTTGGCAAGCAAAAAATAAACTTTCTTCACCTTCTTTTTCTTCTACAATACTTACCTGTTGATTGTTTTTTTAATCTGTAAGTTTTTGCAAGTGCCCAAATTTTTTATAATTATAATATTAAGGTTTTCCCTTATTCTAACAATCTCTCTCTATGTGATTGCTCTTTTTACAAATATTACACTTTTGTTGTGATTATGATGTTTGTTCATTATTAAACTTTCCTATTCCTCTTCCTCTCCATCTAACTCTTTCTTGTTTGTCCTATCTACTAGAGTTCTCTTTATTAAGATTAGATTGAAACAGCTCTCAACAGATTTTTCAAAGTGTTGCATCAATTTTTTCTCAAAAGATTTTAGAGAAACCTATCAACTCCTGTATTATCAATGAAAAAATATCATTTGTTTCTTCAATTACAGAAACAATAGGATTAAATTTTTCAAGCAAATTAATAAAGACTTTCTCAACAATCTTCTTACTTTTAATACTTTCCCATATATTTCCCTCTAATTTACAAGATCTAAGAAATCTATCTAAAAATCCGTGCATGATTTCATTCTCTTTGGATTTTATATTTTTAAAATCTCTTCTAAGATCTTGAAGTTTAGAAGTTCTAACCTTTAAACTTCCTCTAAATTCTTCTTAAAGAATATCACATGCCTTCTTTGCTATTTTTGCACCAAGTATTCTTAGAATGATTGTGTTTGAAACGCCTTGTTGAATCTTTCCAATGGCTTGTGCATCTTTTTGTTGCTTCTCTTTTAAAGACCTCTTATGCTCTTCTGTCAATTTTTCTTTTGAATCTTCTTCTTTTGCTAAACTGGATTCTCCAATTTCTTCTTCTATAAAATCTCATAAATCAAGAGAGAGGAAAAGAGTTTTCATCTTCACACACCAAAAATTATAATTTTTTCCATCAAATACAGGCACGTGAGATTAAATTATTGTATTTGATGAACTTGTTTTTTTCCATATAAATAGGTGTCTTTACCTTATCTAAGAAGGAATATAAATCCCAACTAAACTCTTACAAAGGAAAGTCTAAATAAGACTAAGTCTCATAATTCTAATTATAATTAAATTCATATTAATCAACACATTTATTTATATTCTTAACAATTTTACTTAATGTTGTTCTTCACAAGACATCTAACCAAATAATACCATAGTATTACATATTATAACTATTAAATAGCTTGATCATACTAACAAGGCTCACCCTCAAATACAAACACCTTCAATATAATTGTTCTACTAAGTTCTTATGTGGTTTATTAGGATCAATTAAAGGTGTTCAAATACCATTGACCATCACCATTAGAAATATTGAAATATTATATCCATTATCACCACTTGTTTCACCGTATAATTACTATATATATATTAAATAGAAACATATATAAAAAAGAAAATAACACACATACTTAAAATTTTAAAATTAAAAATAATTAATTGATATGTCACTCTGTGGTATAATGATGAACTCAAAGCTCAGTATTCTTTAGATTATTCAATATGTCTCTCAGTTCGCATGTAAAATCAATGAACAGGATTTGTGTATATTTAGTGTCTTGCTAAAATTAAAATTACCTCAAATTCAAAAAAAAAAATAGATTATAATTTATTAAATTAAGTAAAGCCTAATTCAACCTACAGCAAACAAGACTTAGGGTAAATCAAAGTTGTAAAAAAATAAAATAGTAAGCAAATAGTAAATTTTGAGTTACTTCACAAACACAAAGAATAATAGGCAAAATTCGACAATAATGCTATGTCTCTCTTTGTGCTTTTCATCTCTAGGCTCAAGTGAGCAGAATTTATAAATGTATCAATGCCATCTCAATTTGAAAAATAATAATATAAAAAAGTAATTTCATATTAGCAACTTATTGGAATAGTGGTATTTCTGCTCTCCTATTATTAATTAAAAATTTAAACATTAGTACGTTCTAATCTTGCCTTAAGATTTAAATAGTATAAGCATGTCGTATTCAAATAAACAAATTCAAAATATATATATGATCTAGTGGGCTATGTAGTTCATTATATGGTGAGCAACACTGTCATATGTTAATGTTTAGTAAATTTATAACTTTTTATAATTTTTGCACAATTTACAATATGGTACAGAATACTACTAAATGTCTAGAAACTCAATATGTAATGAGATATGTAGTTCACTAGATTAATTATATATATATATATATATATATATATGAATGAAATTACATGAAGAATCTCCTCATTTATACACTCTTTATCATTATGTTTGCAATATCATTAAAGTTATCTTCTATACCACTTATATAATCGCTTTTCATATAAAGAGGTAGAAAGTCTTGATAGAAAAGGCTAAAGTGGCACTATTGTTTTTAGGTCTTAATTAATTAAATTTAGTTAAAATTGAGTGACTTTTGTTATGCTTAGGCCTTAATTTTGCTCGAAAAATTCCAAAGACTTCAATAGAAAAAAATAAATCTTAACATCATATATATAATTAACATTCATAATGTATATTTATTTCATTGGCAGTGAATGGAGATCATGTTATGAAGTTCAAAGCTTATACTCTTTTAGTATAGAATTAGATTGTAGAGCTCCTACACTTCATGCTACAATAGCCTAAGAAATTATTTTTTGATCATGTCGTTATTTGAATAACATTACTCTTCACCGAAATAATTATTAGTACAGCATATAATATAATATTTAGTATTTGAAATGCTTAAGTGATCCAATTAATTTATACTTCTCATCCTTTACATTAGAGTTTTCCAACTTCATTTTATAAAATTTATATGATTGGTCATACAAGACTTTTTTCAGAGAATTCAAAAAAAAAAAAAAAATTGTATGCCACATTACCCTTACGATATTTGTTAATATTATCCAATTTATTCCTTATTCAATTAAGAATTGGTCCATGAAGCTATGCAAGGCCTTTATCAACAACACTCATTCAATGAAGTATCATAGTAGCCCATGATAAACCTAAAAAAGAAAATTTAGTTACATTAATACCTACATATTGGAAAGAAAAAAAAAAGGTAATACACAAATACATAATTATAATAATTCAATAAGTATATTATAGTAAAGAAAAAAGTATTGAAAATGGGATAGGTAAACTAAAATTAAGAAAAAAGAAGTATTGAAAGTTGCCACGCTCAAAACGCTCGATAAAAATATTGAGCACAACATAAGCTCAACAGATTTGTTGAGGGTTATTGAGTATTTGTTGTTGGTCCCAAGTATTGCCGAGTGCAACCAAACATTTGTCGAGCACGTTAAGCCTGCCTTCGTGGGAGCACAAGTACTATCGAGTGAGGCCTTATGAAGCGCACTCGTAACACTAAGTGAAAATGGCGCTCGCAGTCAAATAAGCTTGATAAGTTTTTAGCGCACTTCATGGGCCATAGTGCTCGACATATTTTATCTTCCCTTTGTCAAGAACCAACTTATTTTCTTTTTAACTTTTCATGTTTTTATTTAAAAAAATAAAGCTATTATAGTAGCTTCTAATATACAATCAGAGAATTATTAAAATAAAATAATGCATAAATACTAACAAACGTCGAATTTAAACTCTTATTGAGAAGAGAAATAAATTAAATCCCAAACAAAGATTAGGTCCTAAATAATGACACACTAACCCTTTTAAAGGAGAGGTTCAAACTACCTTCACACCAAAAAAGTACACAAAAGCATCCCCCATTATTTATTATCTCCTCAACTATTTATAACAATAACCCATATAATTTCATACCTCACAACTAATAGATGACATACAATGGAATAACATTCAAAATCATATAAAAATTAAATCTTGGATCGCCAACCCAATGAACACAGTTGGAACTCAAAGACGAACCTTCGAATCTTGCTCGCACGGTTGGCAACAACGTTGATTTACTCAAGTGTCGATGGAGAGCGTGACAGCCATTGAATTTCGCTTTCTCGTCAAATTTGGCTGCACGACAACTGCTAGTGAGCCAAAACTAGCTCAAGGGAGGCGGCTAGTGCTTAAGCAGCGGTGGTAAGTTATGGTGGCGGATTTTTGGATCTTGTGGAGGAGATCAAGAGTTATAGCTCCTAGTAGAGGCATTGAAGAAGTTTGATTGAAGCAAAGGAACCTTCCGCAGAATTCGAGGCTTGGTGAAGATCTAGGCAACTTGGTCGAGGCCGAGGAGTGTCAGCTGAGATCAATAAGGCTCGGTGATTGCCAAGTAGGCACGAGGGCCGAGGAGACTTGACAAGGCTGAGGACGCTATGAAATAACAACAAAATAAAGGGGAAAAAAGCACAGAAAACACAGAGCGTGATATGGTAAAAAAATTAGAATGGTGAAAAAAAGATTGTGTTCACCAGAGAGATAGACCGAAGCTCCTTTTTTCAGTGGAGAAATGAGAGTAAAAATTTTAAGGTGTGGGACGCTAGAGTTTTTTTGAGAGCGTTTTTAATCCTCGAGTAAATTGCTTTTTAATGCTCATTTTAGGAATCAACTTTACATTTCTCCAAATTTTCAATTTCATTTCTCAATACATCACAAAATAATTTCACCAACAAAATTACATATCATAATATAATAGGCAAAAACCTTTGCTTGAACTTAACCCTCTATTAAAGACATCTAGCTGAGCTATATATTAAATATTCTATAACTTAAAATTGAACAAAATAAATGTTTACATATCCGATAATTATATTCTTTTTTAAAGTATAAACTTTCTATCTAAACCACTCTTTCACCATTAGCAACATTATCTCCACTGCCAAGCACTATTCACCAATTCAACTACACAATAACACACCAAGAGCACCACTAAAGACCGCCACAAATCAATATATTTTTCTATTAAAAAAGCCATTTAAATTTGACCACCATCAAGTTACCTATTCACCTTCGTCAAGCTCAAATCATAAAAAATGAAAAAAGAAAAAACATTGAGATCATGTGCAAAAAGCTCTCTTGTGGTAGTATTTATGATTATTAGTTTATTATCTAATTAAAAAGTTAAAATTGATAGGTGAAGGTTTAATATTAATATTAAAAATAAATTTTTAACAGTCTCATTCACATGAAATATAGATCTGAAGTTTGAAGTCTTTAGCAGTCCCCCTCATATGAATCGTAAATTCAAATATATCCGAATCAGAGTATTTATATTAAAAGCTAATCTTTAATAATCTCTCTCATATGAAATATAAATTTAAATATATTCGAACCAAAATGAATCCTTTATAAATTAAAATAGATTCACGTGAATTCAAGTAAGTTCAAATATAATCCTCCTCTGAACTAAAGTAAATCTCTCATAAATTAAAATAGATTCATATAATTTTGAATTTATCCCAACTAAAGTGAATCATTTATAAATTGAAACAAAAAGATAAATTAATAAACTAATTAATGCACGTCTAACTAACTAAAGCACATGTGGGGTAATAACATAATTGCATACATAATTACACAATTTTCTATAATTTCAATAAATAAGCACATATTGATCCATTTGAATAATTTTCTTATAAAATATTGTTCTTTTCCTTATAAATAATGTGATTTTTTTTATTGAAATACTCACATCAGACTTAATTTAGATTATCCATTTCGATAATGTTATTGTATTTAATTAAATTATTTTAAATTACTTAATATTCACATTGAGATTTTGAAAATTAACAAAAGTAAAAATGTTTTAAGATTAATTTCATAGTTTTACTTGAACATACATCATATGTAAATTAATATTTTTAGTAGTTAATATTGGTCAACTTCAAACTTTAACCCACAGATATAATAACTTGAGGATGCATTATAGATTTTTCAGAAATTCGGAGACGTGATGATATTTATCTATTTAATATGGGTGATTTAAGATTTTTTTTATAAAAAATAAAAAACTTTTCTTTTTTAAAAAATAATTGTAAGCTCAAAATTTAATTAGTAACAAAAAAATCTATATTTATATTATTCTTAAATGTTTGTAACTATTATTTAAAAATTGAAAACATTTTAACTTCCAATCAATCAAATTTTTTTTAAAAAAAAAAGTTATTTTCCCTTGTTTAAAAAAAAATATATCCTTTTTCTTTTAATAAGAGACAATTATACCACCATAATATAGTTAAAAGAACAATTCAGTCACTATTCAAAAATACCTCAATTTGTTTAAATTTTTTATTAAATTGGTAGTTATTACTACAATTATTAGAATACATTTCGAATCATTGTTGATACTAAATCTAAATGAATTTGACATCTAACACATGATACAATCTAAGCCACTTATTTTTCGATAATATAATATAATATTATAAATAATTAAAAGTGTTATAAATCGTATTAATAAAAATATTATATATAACAAGTGTTGTTCTATGATATAGGAATAACAGTTGCAAGATAACACTAAAATTAATTTAAGTCGTTTAATTAAATCAAAGAATTAAATCTAACAGATATAAATTATTCAACTATTTATATCATTAAAAACTTTTCAATATTATAAAATAATCTTTATAACAAATATTATACTTGATTATAAAGAACACGTGGTATAGTTTGATAATTTTTTATATATATATATTTTTAGTAAAAAATTTAAATATAAATAAAAAATATAATAAAATAAGATAATATTTTTAGGTATTTTTAAAATGACTAAATTATTCTTTAGACTTGGGCATTAGTGTAAGAGTCATATCATGATATCATATCCTTCGATCGGACTAATCCGACCCGGACCTAAAGGGATCCGACAAATATCATATCCTTCGACTTGGGCGGGAAAATCAAAATAATCAGAATTCAGAACAAGAAACTAAGTGAGAGCAATAGGCAGAAGTGTCGAAGCAGAACGGCGACTGAGATGTCGAAGTACAATTACCCTAAGCTTTCCGTGACGGAGATCATAACGATCTTATCGGAGTCGGAGATAGCCGTCATCACGGATAACGATTTGAAGAATCCGACCCAGGATTTCGTTTCGGATCTCTACACCCGTCTCTTGATTTACCTCGATATTCTCCACGAGTACGTATGCCCCTCTTTTTGAAACCCTAATTTCGCGAATTTAAATAATTTGTTTGATTAATTTTCTGTTTATTTGCTTTTTGTTACAGTAACCTTAAGTAGCATTAGCTTAATTTTGCAGAATTATGGAAATTTACTATATAGGTTCTGAAACACTAATTCTGAAAACAGAAATGTACTCATCTTTGTTATAGTAAATTTAAAGTAACAGCTTTATAATTATTTGGGGTTACTGATTGTTTGTTTTTTTTCTTAATTTTTAATTTTTAATTTTTTAAGGGAGGATCAGGGGCAACTTGACTTTGCTGCACTGGAGCAGCTTGAGAACCCTGATCTTCACATCGGTTCAGTTTCAACAATGAATTTGCACAAGAGGGTGAAAGAAGTGGTGAGTTCTATTGATTGCCCAATGAAATTTGCACTCAAAGATCTTGTACGGCCAGATGCAGCTCGGACTGAGTACTTTGTCAGTGCAATTCTCAATTTTTGTCTTCACAAGTAAAGCTTCATTCTTCACAAGTCCTCTTACAGAGTTTGTTGTTGACTATGGCTTTCTAATTTAGTTTAACCATTTATACTTAAAAAAAATTATAATTGATATAGTCTGCTTCAGAATTAGAATGCCGAGTAGACAAAATTTTCTTATAGGCTGTGGATAGATTATCCTTGTGCTTATAATGTTTTTAGTCCTTTGGTGTTTATGGGCCTCTGTATCAGTCTTGGGAGATGTTCTAAATGATTTCATGCTCAGGTTATTTATTTTTACTATATTTTTTTATCAGATGAATGACCATCTATATTATTGTCATTAACCTTTTTTCCTTTTCTTGTTTAAGAGCACTAGTTGTATACAAACTCTTCCCAATAATTGGTAGTTTATATTTATGGTGCAATCCTTTTCCTCCTATTGCTTTTTCCATACTTGCCCATGGATTCTCTACATAATACCGAAACAGGAAACTTGCTGGTTATGTTGGTGATCATTCATAATTTCTCTCAAGGAAATGCTGCGCATGTAAAATTCTGCTGATGGAAGTTTTGGAAATAATGTCTTTTTTGTACTAATAGAAGATTAATTTTGTAATTAATATCAGGGCAGAATATATTCTCTTGGTTAGTTCCATAGTTATATTTCTTTCTCATGTAGTCATGTAATTTTTTTTTTCCTATTTTCCAATCTCAGAGACACAAAAATGAATCTTCTAAGACCAATTGCAGAGGAGTTGACCCTTCTTGATGAGCAGAGAAGAGAGTGGGAGGCTAAGATTTCCCAGGTATCAGAAGAGATATTTCTTATGTTGATTTCCTAGGTATCAGAAAAGAAATTTTTTATGTTGTAAAATGAGCAAGGCATTTCACCACATATTTGCTTTGTAGTTTAATGCAGAAATTGCAGCTTATAATGAAGCAAGAGAAAGGGAGCTGCCCTTTGTTCAAGAGGTAGATGCAAAAGTTAAAGAATTGCGTCAGACCATTCAAGACCTGAACAAGCATCAAATGTCCCTGAAAGCTACCATTAAGAAGTTGAAAGAGAGGACTGGAGAACTTGAGGAGCAGGTAAGGATATTGACAGCTAGCTTCCTTTGTATTGCCCTGATTCAACTTTGTCAGACTGTGAAAAGTGATTATTTTTAGAGAAATCAAATTTTAGGGGTTGATATTCAAGCAGTAAAGTGGCATTATCAATAATAACAGTTGCACAACAATTAATGTTCTATAATTGGAAGCGAATTGATGAATAAACCAGAGTTCATAAATGGGTATTGAATAAGGGTATTTAATACAAGATTTGCAATTATATGAGCAAGACACTCTCGTATCATATGTGCTATAACTTTTAGTTAAGCAGCTGTCGCATTGGGTGAATTTTTCCATCTATTTGATTCTCTCCTATGCTTCAGTTATTTTTGGTTGCATCTTTTCTTTGTTGTCTGCTATGGCTTGCAGGTTGATTGCATTAATACCTGCAGGATGCTTTTGCACCATCATTATATTGTTTTCTCGCATACATATGTCCCATCGCTTCGCTATGTAGATAACCTTATTTCTTTTCAAAAAGTTTTGTTCATGGTGCTGTTGTGTATATCTTCCCAGAATTCTAGAGCTCATTCTTTTATTCGACTTGTACTCTTATGCAAAATTTGCCTGCTCTCTTGTCAGTTTATAGTCAAATTACCACATAATAGTAATTCTCTATTGAAAGGTGAGTATTTTCTTTTCCCCTTATGATTTGAACTTGGGAGTTCAATGTTTATGTATTTATCTTCGTTTTGCAGATAGGAGTTCAATTTGTAAGATTTAGATCTTTTCTTTTCTTTTCTTTATTGCAGGTTTCTCAGGCTGAGTTCGACTTGGTACAAAGTGTTCAACAAAATGCAGATTTACGTTCAAAAATTGTTCAATCACCAGATAAATTGCAGGTATCTAATTTTGTTTTTATCAAGTTGTTACATAGGTACAGGGTGCATGTATCAAAATTGTATAAATGTAAGCTAATGAAGTTTTTCTAAACTTCGAAGTAAATGTGAGGAAATTCATTAATCAAGCTTAAATGCTTTTTGTTATATATGTAACCCTTTGATGCTCTTGTAGCTGGACAGTTACAGAACTATGTAACAGATAATTTCACTCTATTCATTAGCAAAAAAAGTGTCTGCAATCTAGTGTGTGCTAAAAATTTGATCACTGAAGGTATTCTGGTTAAAAAATTTGGTCACTGAAGGTATTAGCTGTTATTTTTGTAGATTTTGGAGCTACTTAAGGGCAATATCCCTATATTCTTGATCAATATATTCCAGTTGATACTTTTAGGTATACTTAAAGTTGTGAGGGACTCCTAGGGAGCAGTTGGTTGCTTTAAGGCAATGTTTGCCACCCCTTATTTTTAATTCCTCCCTCATGAATTAGATAATTTATAGTCATGGGCAGGAGATTTTAGATTAAGTAATTGAATTTCTCTTTTTGCTGCTTAGCTGCTCCATGAGACATCATTGCAGTTTAAGGGTTTGTTTAGTATAGAGGTGCTTCTGCGCACTTAGGGAGCACAACAGCTAAAGTATTTGGTAAATATAACTCCCACTTCAAAATTAGGCGTTTGTCAAGTTTCACCCTTCTTCCATTCCACAGCTAGTACTTTCACTCCATAACAACTATGGTTCAAAGCCACAACACCTCCATACAAAACGGACTTTAAGTATGCAATATTAGGAGCTGTTAGCTGTAGGAATACATACTTTAAAGATGTTGTATTCTGTGACTCAGTGATGGTCGGTCAGTTGGAATAACAGTCTTTTGGAATGTAGAGGAGCACTCCCTGATTCATGTAATGGTCAACCTATGATGTCTGGTCAGTTTGAACATGAAGCCAAAATTTGTTTTTGTGTTATGAGTATGTGATGTATTTCTAATACCCGATCCCATATGGAAAGGAAGTGAACCACTCAAGTGGTTTCCATAGAATACCTTTCAAGTGGCGAACAAGCCAATAAAGTGAACATGCATGAGAAGCCCAATCTTAAAACCAATTAACTTTCTATGTGCTCACAATAGTCCTAGTGCAAGGGGTACAGATTCACCCAATTGGGCTTTGCATGTGGGTGCTAATATCATTTTTCTCCTTTACTTATGTATGATGCTGATTCTATGGCTCAAATATGTAATGAGTATCCAAACAAGTGCCTAATTGTGCCATTTCTATCACATAGCTTCCCCACTAAAAGTAAATTGTTTTGTCCTGTTTATATATATATCAATTAGAGAATTGCTGGCTTTGACTGTTTGGGTGCTTAATTTGTACTTTTCTCTCTATTGACATGTTAGTAATTCTTTCATATTGTTTGTTGAAGAGGGCCTTGGAAGAGAAGAAATCAGTTCGTGAGGAGGCAAGGAATGCTGAAAAATTGGCAATGCAATCGTTTCAGGAGAAGACTACAACCCTTGATATTTATTCAAAGGTACTTTAGTGCAGCTACAGTGACCATATGTCATCATTCATCTGGATATTGGTTAACCCAATTCTGGATAATCATTAACCAAATGTATCTGTCAATTCTACATAAGAAGTTTGCACGCTGAAAATTGTTTTACTTAATATTGATAGTTTTGGGGTGCTCATTCTGTTGCTGACTTGGGTTTCTTGTATCCCAATGGTCCTGGGATAGAAGAAAAATCAAATATTATCTGAACAAACATGCATGCATGCATATCCTTAAGATTGTCAGAAGATAGATGTTTTAAGTCATCATAGTGAACTCCTTAATTCGTGGCATCCGTTTGTGCTTTTTTCTCAGGCTTTGAAGAAAATGTCAAAGCAATTTGCTCAGATGCAAGCTATACTTGAACAGGTGACATGCAACATCACTTTTCATGTTGTATTTGTTTAGTTTTTAGTTTTTTATGTGGCTTTAAAAGTTGAATTATACCTTCTTGTTGCTTCTTTCTTGAACTCTTTCTTTTGGCCTGGAGAAGCATTGATGTACATATATAAGTGTTCAGGAATATTGTAAACTTGTTTTATAGTTCTCTAGACATTAAAATATAAATATATCACTGTTCTTTATCTATAATATATTGCTAAATCAGTTTGCAACTTGATTACTCATTACTTAAAAGTGTCTATTAATTACATTGGTAATTTAAATAGGTTAATTCTGCAAAGTCAATTGAAAAGGACTGTAAGACATTGAAAGCAAAGCTAAGCGATGATGGCATGTTGGATAAGTCACTTGAGGCCAAACTGGTTGAACGCCAATGCAAAGGCAGGTTTTTATTTGAGCTGCATTCAGTTATTGTCCTTCATTTCTCCATTTTGGAGCTTAAACTTACTTTTTTCCAATTTTTTCTTCAGTGGAAAAGTTGGATGAACTAAGAAAGCAAATAGAAAAAGAAAGGACTCTTAAATTTGAGGAGGCTTCTAAAGAGCTTGAAAATGTGAAGCTGGAAGTGGAGTCTGGCAGGCATGATCTGGAAGCAAGGCAAAGGAAGGTTGAAGCTGTAGTGGCAGAGGTACCTTTGCCATTTAATATTTAAACTGGGTTCAGTCATTGGATGCAAGGGGGTTTGATATCTGATTTTTAAATATTTAATTGACAGGTGGATGCCATAACTTCCAGGACTAAGTCTGTAAAAGAATCTGGAGCCGTCAAACTGCAAGAATTAACCAGTAAAGCTGAAGAGATTGTAAAACAGGTGCTTGTTATTTATTCTTGATATAGATCTGTGAATGTACATCTGTCAGGAAATTTAAATATAGTCATCTTCTTCACTTAGACTAATTTGTTTTAACTATCACCTGCTGATTTAATAATTTCAATGCTTCTAAGCTTAAGACCAACTTATGTGAAAAAGCTTCCACCTTTAATTGATTGTAAAGCTTTCTCCAGCTAAATTATTCTGTTGCTGAGGCTATTGAAACTTTGTCTATTCTTCGACTTTTGAAGCCTTCACAACTGTTTCCACTGAAATGAGTTCCAATGTGTTATATGGTTGCAGTTTCAGCAATATTCAAACTCTCTCGAGTCCTGCTTCCAGTGAGTTAGGCAGAGTTGGGAGCTCATTAAGAGAGGAGCAGGTACATTTGGCTTTGGAATTAGCATCATTGGTAGCTTCTTGACCATGGAATTTTTTTTTTCTCGACAAGTTTTGGGTTCTTGTAGCTAGTACAGAAAGTCAAATCCCATTTTGATATCTTAAAGTGGAGGCTGTGTTGCTTTGTCTAAAGCCATTTTGTATTTATAGGAAGAAAAATTACGCCAGTCTAAGTCTGTAAGTTGAGGTTTGATGTGTGCTGCTGTTCAGCTTGATTGAATTGAACTAAAATCAAGTTTGAGCCAAGATACTTGTTATGTTCATGCTGATGCGATTTACGTACAAATTGTTATAGTTTGAAACTGCTGCCTCTCTATCAAGTCAGTAACGGAATTGCATTCGTCAACAATCTTTCATTCTCTGTTAGAATGCATGTCTACTAAATCAAAAATATTTACCTGGCGTGTTCAATTTCTATCCGTGACAGATATGCTTAGGAGAATGGTTGCATCGAACTTGGAGTTTCTGATAACTAATTGTTAGCTAAAACCAAGGGGGAAAAAGTGTTGCATTGAATTATATATTGTGATTAAGCTTCCATGCTAATCACATGCTTTTTTTTATCACCATCGACTGGTTGGTTGCAGTTTATAATGTAAATTTTAGTGGAAAATTGAAAATAAGGATTATTCTACAATATCGAAAATGTTTAAATGGTATTGATAATGAAATCATTTGTATACGTTAAATTATTTAAATATCATCACTCTTGATTCCTTGAAGCAATATGTGTAACTGAATGCAGTATTATTAAGGGTGGGGAAAAAGTTGAAAAACTGATCTGGATTGAGTGAATTAAATTCAATCCATTTGATTTTATATTTTAGAAAATTAAATTTTCAATTCAGTTTTTATTTTTAAACTTTTGAATAAAAAATTGAATCGTGAAATTAATTTTTTTTAAATATAAAAAATATATACGTTACAACCTATGAATATAATTGAAATTGAGAATTAAATTAAATTGGATTATTTAATTTCAAAAGTGAATTTAATTTGAACATATTCAATGTCAAAAACTCTAATCGAAACTAGTTTAATTTAATTCTCTATTGTAATTTTTTAACTTGATCGGCTTAGTTCAATTTTTTAATTTAACTTAAAAACCAAAAATGCCCACCTCTAAATATTAGAGTATTTTACTTTTTTTTTTAATTTTTTATCAGTTAATTGTTCATATGAGAGAGTTTTTTTTTTTTTTCTTTTTTAAATTTTTCGTAATTTCAAGAATAAAAATAATAAGGGCTTGGTGATTTGATCCAATTTGGACTAAGGCCATCAATCATAAAAAGTGGTAGAGATTTAGATGTTTTTGTTTCAGTCCATTAGCTTCTAGATTTTATTGAAAGTGCAGCTCCCAAGTCTTACATATTTCTTTTAATTTTACTAATTAATAATATAAGAGAAAAACAAAAAAGAACTGGGGTGAGAGGGCTCGAACTCTCGACCTCAGGATCACTCAGAAGCTATGAGACCTACGCGCTAGCCAACTGCACCACAACCCCATTTGTTTGTGTGACGCAAACTAAAATAAAATACTTGTAAAATGTATGCTCAACGCATGGAGAAACAAACAGAAGTTTCGAGTTTCGACAACTACTTCTACCTGCAAAACGAATTGAAAATGAATTATGATGGCCCAAGTTGTTGTTAGGAGGTTAATTGAAATAAAAATAAATTAAAATTTAAGAGAGTTATATATATATATATATATATATATTTGACAAAAGATTTTCAAAGTCAAAAGAGCGCTTCAGCCTACTCTAATATAATGTGGTTTCACATATTGAATGTTCTGTTATAAAAGAAAAGAAATGATTAAAGGTGAGTATGATACCATTCAATTTGATATTTTTTAAATTGAATTGAATTGTAAAATTTGATATTTTTATTTTTAAAATTAAACCGTATCAAATCATGTATGAAAATTGAACTATACATGATTAATTCGGTGTAATTCAATTCGATTTGATCTCTTAAATATTTTTTAAAAAATTAAAATTATACGTATAAGAGATTAATTTTATGTAAAAAAAATAAAGAAAAAATATGTCAACTTTAAACATTAACGTCTCAAAAAAAAAACTTTAAACACCAAATTAGTTAAAGTTTATAAACTAAATAAGTAAAAAAACTATTAAAAAATAAAATCATGTAAATAAATAAAATATTCATTAATTGTAAGCACCAAAATTAATTAAAAGTTTATGAACTAAACAAGTTAAAAAAATATTAAAATTAAAGTCTATCCAAATAAAGAAAGTGATCATCGACTTTGAAACAGTAAATTAATTAAAATTTATAACTAAATAAATTATAAAACTATTAAAATTAAAATCTATCAAATAAATTACATAAAAAAATTTGTGTGAAATTTTTTTATATTTTTCAGTTCAATATTTCTTTTAAGTAAAATCGAATCGAATATAATTTATTCAGGGATCGAAACAAAAAACAGATTGATTAATTTTTATACTCTATACTGAACTGAACCGTCAATTCAATTTGGTAATTTCAATTCAAGTACTTTTTGTCCCTCCTGGAGAATGATAAATTTGTCATACTTCTTTTATTTATGTTTCCTTTATTAGGTAGTATTATTATGGTGCGACTTTTGTTGTATTTTAATTAATTGTTTAAATTTTTGTTACATATTTTAAGTTTTTAGTTAGGTCACAACTTATGTGAGTATTTGAAGTAACAAATTTGTAAATATGTAAAGTATGATCAAGAAACTCTACCGTAGAACAGATGTATAATAAAACGTATTAGAAATTTGGTGATTAATAATTTTGTATGGACAAAAATTAAAATAAATATTAAAAAGAGAGTTATAAGAAATTTAGAACTTGTGGGATACGTATAAGAAAGTTTAGGATGTGTGGGACCTGAACAAGGAAGTGACACAGAACTCGAAGACACGAAAGAAGCGAGAAAAAAGTACGAAATTAAAAATAAGGGCCAGCGCCGTGGCACCTAGGACTGCGTGCCGTAGCGCTCAGATCAATACTCTAGTGCCGCGGCGTCAAGTTTCCAAGGCGCAATGCTGGAGGCAGCATGCTCAGCACCGCGACACTAGATTTCCAGCGCTGCAGCATTGGACTCGTCAAGGCTCAGCGCCGCAGTGCTAGAGCGGGGGAAGTCCATTTTTATGCATTTTTATGCAAACTCTATGCATGAATAACATTTGTCACATGTAATTTCATGCATGCTGTCATTTGTCACACAAATAGCCATGCATGAATGCTATGTGTGTATTCTATTTTTTCATGTAATAGGGACCTATTTGTAAAATTTACAAATTATGGTTTCTACTTTGCCAATAAATCTTAAAACGTATCCTACTTTTCGAAACCTTCTTGGATCGATTCATAGATCCATACTGTTATTTCAGTGCTCAATAAGTACACTTCATATTATAAGACTTTCTAGGTTCACATCCATTTATCTTACGGAATACTTCCACAAGTCCGTGAATGATGCCCTATACATATATTACAGAATGGCACGTTGAACCATAAAAGTTGAGGTCAATCATATCCGTATAATTCTTTTGTCACCTATATCCTTAGAAGAGCATAAATATAGATCATCACCGTCAAATTTTTATATGCTTAACCGTGAACTTATCTCCAGATTTGTATTTTTATAAAAAAATATCTGCAAACTCCTTACGATATTGTTTAAACTTATGAAAAACTATTTTTTGAATTTTATTCTTGTGGCCACAAGAATTTTTGAAATATAATTTCAGAGTATTAGAATATATAACTCACTCATATGAGCTGATAGATCTCATATCTATGCACACCAGACTCCATGAGCATAGGATTATATATGACGACACCCAACGGTTAGACCATGAAAGGTCTCTGACATGCGTGAAATCAAAATATAGTAGATTACTCACAAACTCATCGTGATGCTCAAGTCAAAGGATTACGAATACTATTTAACTCGAGAAAACTCTCAATTGACGGCTTTATAGGATGTCTATTAGAGGTCCTCGTGAGTCTGTTCAATATCCAGTTCTTACTGAATACCTGCATGCCTATACGGACTTCTGCTAAGTCCATGATCTACTAAGATTAACCATCTGAACAATTCAGATATAGACATACACCGATCTAAAAGGAATACCGATCGACTCGTGTCAGTAACTATAGATCGAGAACAATGTTTTTGAGAACATATTACGCAATGACATTTCTTAACACCATTTGCAACTCTTTACAATTACATCATTACTATATTATTATCGAGTATTTGTCTCTATTTCAGACAAAATTCTAGATCTTTAAAATTATTAACTTTAGCGTTAACTTAAACTCTTTTAAATCAAATCTAAACTCCTTTAAATTTATAGTGTAAAAAAATTACAAACTTCTTACTATATAATTATGTATTAACGATTATTATTAAAATATTTACTGTATATCGAAATGGCACATAAGAACCATCTCCAACAAAGAAGTGGTGGAGGTAAGTGCTTATACTTTGCTCTTCTATCAATCAAGTTATCAAATATGGGAAGAGGGTGAATTTACCGGGTTATTTGACAATTTTGCCTCCAATGTTATTCGATCCCTTGCTCCAGTTATCATTTATGCAATGAACTCTTTGAATCACGAGAGGTTCAAATTTTTGTGTGAATGCTTGGCTATGTTGGCTTGAACGTAACAGATTTCTGCGCGGTAATTAGGGAGATATCAGGGCTAATTGTGTGGTAAAGAAAGCGGGAATTTTGTTATCTGAATTTTAGAATCTCCAAATGATAAAAAGGCGAGCATCTACCAATGTAATCAGTGGAACATGCGGTGGTGATGGTAGTGTGGTTTCGACGTGGTTACAGTGGTAACCACCAGAATTAGGTATGCTTAAACTTAAGAAAAAAGGCTGCAGTTAGAGGGGAGAAAAATCTTCCCGGTATAGGCTAATCCTTAAGAGATGCGGACGTGATGGTTGTTATGTGCTCAGTTAAATGGATCATCTCCTCCTGCTCACCATTGTCAGCTGAATGTATAGCATTAGAATCAGCCCTTATGAATGTATGGGTATTGCGAATGGAAGGAATGGTTTTGTGTTGAATAATGGTGGAGTCAGATTACAAGTCTTTGGTAGAGGCCATCTCTTCGCAACAGTTCAATGGTATTGAGGAGAATTTGTAGTGGTTGATTATTGCGCAATCATGAGAATGCTTCCTGCAAGTTCATTAGACGAGAAATAAACTCTTGCGCACCCTTTTTAGCTAAATGGACCGTTAGCTCTACCGTATCTCGTTTGCGTAGACTCTATTCCATTTAGACTTTATGATTAAATTTATTCTGATTTTAATCAATAAAGTGATGCAATCACTTTTTTTTTTTTAAAAAAAAAATCATCTACCTATAGTAGAGATTTAAGGGTGTTCAAAATCCAATTAAAAAATTTTGAACTTTACCCTTGTGGATCGTTGTTTGGATTTCTTTTTGATTAATTTGTTAAAAATTGATGAAATTTGAAGAAAATAAAATCATGATATACATAAACGAAATAATTAAAAATTACCATAATCTCATTTGATTCATTACCTCAAAAATTAAAAAAGATATTCAATTTGTAAAAGACACCTCCTTGAAGCCATTGAGTCAAGTGTTTTTACTCGAAATTTAATAATGAAAATCTAGGTAGATGAAGAGATCAACAGTCTTACTTGCTATTTGGTAATGCCATTGAGTCTCTCTATAACAGTGATGACACCTTGAAGCCCAAGCTTGGCATCTCCATTAGCGATCATAGCACCAAACAACTGCTTGCACAATGCAGCTCCCGGCAAAGCCGCCACTCTCTCATCTGCTTTCTCCTCCCCATAATCCAAACCGATCCCAAAATCCTTCACCAAATACTCTGCAAACGCCCCCGGCCTGAAGTCTCTCTCTATCACCTTCTCCCCAAACAAATCCATTATCTTATTCGACGCTGCCCCCTCTTTCATGGCCGCGTAGAGCTTCTTGATATCCAGCCCTGCCCGCTCTGCGAACGTGAAAGCTTCGCTCATGCCAATCAAGTTGGCACTCCCCACAATTTGATTCCCTATTTTGCAGCTTTGGCCACAGCCGGCTGAGCCGACATAAGTGGGTTTCCCCATGATCTGAAATAACGGCGAAAGCCACTCAACGACGCCGCTATCGCCGCCTGCCATAATAGCAAGCTTGCCTTCTCTTGCGCCGGCGTCGGCTCCAGAAACTGGGGCGTCGACTGACCAACAACCTTTACTGCGTGCAGCTTGGAAAATTTCTCTTGCAAGATTAGTGCTACTAGTTGTCATGTCTACGATGACGCCGCCAGGGTTCAGACCGGAGAGAAAGCCCTGTGGGCCCAGGACGACGGAGCGGACATCTGGGGGGCCGCCAATTATGGTGAAAACGACGTCACAGGACTGAGCGAGCTCTTGCGGGGAGTCGGCCAGATGGGCGCCTCGCGATTGAAGTTGTAGTGCTTTTGAAGGGTTGCGAGCGTAGACGGCGACGTAGTAGCCGGCGGAGAGCAGGCGGGCGGCCATGGGAGAGCCCATGAGGCCAACGCCGATCCAGCCGATGCGAGTTTTGGAAGGAGAGATGGGTGCCGGATAAGGAGTTTCCATTGGAGTTGCAGAGACTTGTAGTGAATGAAGATCTGGTTGATGGCCGCGGAATCAGAGATTGAAGAGAAGAAGTAAATGCAACTTTTTAGATGGTATTATTAAACTAACAGTTAGTGTGCTTGCTCAGTCACATGGATCCATTAAGATAATGATTTCTTCTTCCTCGAGAGGCATAAAATAATACAATTAATGGCAAAAAATAAAAAAAAAATGTAGGGTTGGAGCCCCAAGTGAGAAGAATGCCTTAAGAGAGAAGAAGAAGAAGGCACAAATGCCAGCTCATGAAAATTTCACGTCATAAAATGAGAAAGTGCTTCGAAAATTGCTAAGTATTTATTAAAATAATACTATACAGTATTTCAAATAATAATGCCTTAAGTTATTATTTTTTTTAGTAAAATATTATAATAAATAATTTTATATTTTATATTATTTCATTATATACATTATTATTTTAAATATAATTTAAAATGTGTAATATTATTTTATTTATTATTATTATTGTAATATAATGAATATGCACTTATCATTTTTTTTAAAAGGATATTTTTTTAAAAGAATATAATTTAAAGGAGTTTAGATCTGGTCTGAAGGAGTTTAAACCAGCACTAAAGGTTAGAAACACTGAGAATTATAATTACTAATATTAGCACTATTGAGAATTAGTAGGTTATAAAAGTCAGCAAAATCTAAGAGTTAGAACACTTTTTGTAACAGGACATAGATCTGAAAGTACATTAGTAATAATATAGTTGTAAGGAGTTGCAATAGATGTTAAAAAATATTATTATGCACGTGTATTCTCAAACAGATGTTCTTGGTCTAATCCACTGATGTGGGTTTATCAGTAAAACCATTTATCATAGATCAATGTATGACCACATCTAGATAGTCTAGATGGCTATTCTTAACTGACCATAGGCTTAATGAAAGTTCATATAGTATACGGATATTCAGTGAGGACTGAATATTGAACAGGCTTAATGAGGACCCTAATAAGCATCCCATGAAGTTGTCAATGGTAAGTCCTCTCAAGTTAAGTAGTGTATGTGGTTCTCTAACCTAAGCGCCACAATGGGCTTATGAGTGATCCACCATGCTTTGGTTCTATATATATTAGAGACATTTCATAGTTTGACAGCTATATGTCATTGGGTATGGTTCAATGCTCATGTAGTTCGGTGTACGCAGATATGGAATCTATCAGCTCACATAAATGAGTTATATATCCGAATGCTCCGAGACTGTATCTCAGAAAGACTTATGGTCATAAGCAATAAACACCAAAAAAGAGTTTTCACAAGGTTAAACAATATCGTAAATGTATTTGCGTATATTGTTAATTGAGATACGTGCCTAGAAATAAGTTCACGAATGAGCGTGTGAGAATTTAATGGTGATGTTCTAGATCCCCGCTCCTCTAGGATATAAATGGCAGAAGAATTATACGTATGCATTATGACCTCAACTCTTATGGTCTACAACGCTGATTTATAATATCCATGACGTGTGCATGGGGTGTCGATCACGAACTCACGAAGCAGTTTCGTTTGACAAATCGGGCATGAATCTAAGGAGTCCTACAATATGAAGTGTACTCGTTGTGCATTGGAACAGCATACCGAATTGAATAGTTCAATCCAGTAAATTCCAGCAGACTGGACATTTGCTTTAATATTCTTCGGGAGGTACTTGTATCAAAGACTTAAGTGTTAAGTGCATCAATTAATTAAAAATAGTTGTTGACCAATAAGATGTTAACACGTGGTACATTATAGGCCAATTAATGTTTGACTCAAAAATTAACAAAATAACCTTACTTGTTGGACAAGTAAGATCATTATTTTATTCATTAAATTATTTATTAAATAAAATAATAATTATAATATTTGATATTATTTTGATCAAGTCAAACAATTAAAAAATTTATTGCAATTATGCATGTGTTTTTAATTGATTAAATTAATAAAAGAATAAACTAATGGATGGCAAATTTTTACAGTTGTGGCTTATATGTGAAATACAAGAAATAAAAATTGTTTCTCTTTTCCTTGTGAAATTCGGCCAACACACTTACATTATTAGAGTTTATAAATTGTTTAATGTAAATAATTGTAACAAAAGCAAAACTATTTGTGACTATGCATGATGGGGCCAAAATTGAACAAATCCCTTTACATTTTGGACTATAAAATTCGACAATCTCATCAACCCATATGTATATACTCTAGGATAATCAAAACTTATACATGCTAGGTGATGAGAATTAAGACTTAAGTTGTATAATGATCAAGTGAGAGAGTTGTTAGAAGTTAGGTATGTTTCTGATATCAAGAGGAACTTGATCTCACTGAGTATGCTAGACTAGAATTGGTGTTCCATCAGGATTGGCGAAGGAGTTTTGAGAGTATTGCAATCTATGGTTGTGATGAGAGGTGAGAAGCACAAAAGAGTATATGTGCTGAAGGGAGAGGCAGTATGTGGTTCTACATCATTCTTTGTAGCTAATGAGAATATACAAACTAAGTTGTGACATCTTAGATTAACACATCTAAATGGGAGGAACCTATCGGAGTTATTCAGTCAAAAGGCATTTGGTGAGGATAAGTTGCAACCATTTGAGTTTTATAAGCATTGTATGTTAAGGAAAGCACATAGAGTGAGGTTTAGTACTAGAGAGCACAGAATTAAGGGGACCTTGACTACATACACTCATATCTTTGAGGACTAGCAAACAGTCACTTATGGAGGAGTTAGATACTTCCTTGCTTTTATAGGTGACTATTCGAGGAAGATGTGAGTTTATGTTTTGAAGAAAAAATGGCAAGTATTTGATACATTCAAAATATAGAAAGACCTTGTTGAGAATCAGATTGGCAAAAGGGTTAAAAGGCTAAGGACTGATAATAACCTCGAGTTTTGCAATAGAGAGTTTGATGAGTTTTGTGCGAAACATGGGATTACAATGCATAAAACTGTAAAATCAACACCATAGCAGAATGGTATGGCTAAAATGATGATTAGAATCTTACTTGAAACAGTTAGATACATGCTGTAAAAAGAGTTCTAAAAAGAGTTTGATGGGTTTTGTGCGAAGCATGGGATTGTAAGGCATAGAACTATAAAATCAACACCGCAGCAGAATGGTATGGCTAAAAAGATTAATAGAACCCTACTTGAAATAGTTAGATGCATGCTTACCAATGAAAAGATGTTTAAGGCATTTTGAGGTGAAACTGTAATGGTAATGTTGACAGGGATCTAATATATATGGGTGTATGCATGTGCAATTATGTCTATTACCTAAAATACGTATCAAATACATATTATACGTGGCGTTTAAATTAAACAATAAACACAATAAATAAATATATTAATCACATTAATATATTAGTAGGGTAAAGAACTTACCTTAATGTGTAATGTTATACATGTATTTCCTCGGAGTCCGCATAAAGACCAACTCATGGGCTATTCTAGTCACCAACATGGTGAGCTTTGTGAGTTAGAACAACAGTCCTTTATTTAGCACGAGATTAACTTTTAATCCTCAAAATGGCCGGTAGTGTATTTTTTTTTCCTTTTCTCTAAAAGGATAGAAAATAAATTTTGAAGTAATTCCCAATTGTTTTAATTGGAACCATAAAGAAAAATGAAACAATTTCATTTTTCTCTCTTTCTCCTTTTCTTTTTTCTTTCTCCATTTCCCTTTTTTCTCTCAGCAAAAACACACCCCTCACCAATTCACATCTCTCTCTCATGTATATATATCTAATATATATTAAAATAATAATATAATATATTATATAATAATAATAATATAATGGGTGACAACTCACACCCATTATATAATATAATAATAAGAGACTATTGATTATTTAATAATTAAATAATCAATATAAAAAATGACTATTTTACCTCTCATGAATAGTTATCAAGTCTACTCTGTAGTGGGTCCTACTAAATTTCACACTTAGGTAAACTCAACCGAGGGTCCACAATGCGCTACATGTTATTATACAATTAGTAAATAATAATTATTGACTAATTATTATATTTAATACTTAAATACAAACACGCACGCATTTTAGTGGTAGTACTGAATATTGTTAGATTAAACACTTTAATCTGGCACGCTGCCTCAGTGCACAACGAGTACACTCTATATCGCGGGACTCTCTAGGTCTACGCCTGATTCGTCAAATGAAACTATTCCATGAGTCCGTGAGCAATGTCCCACGCACACATCACGAATATTACAAATCAGCATGTAGAACTATATAAGCTGAGGTTACAACGCATACGTGTAGTCCTTCCGTTATGATATCCTGGATGAGCGAGAATATAAATTATCACCGTCAAATCATATAGTGCTCATCTATATTCTATCTCCAAACTTGTATCTCATTGAATAATATGTGCAAACTCTTTTGCTATATTGCTCTACTTTGACAGAACTCTTTCCCGGGTTGATGCTTGTGGCTACAAGACTTTCTGAGATACAATCTCAAAGCATCTAGATATCTAACTCCCTATGCGAGCTGACGGATCCCATATTTGTACGCACCAGACTCCATAAGCATCGGACCATATCCAACGACACCTAGCGGTCACACCATGAAAGGTTTGTAACATGCATGAAACCAAAGTATGGTGGATTACTTACAAGCCCACCGTAGCACTCAGATTAAAGGACCACGTATACTACTAAACTCAAGAAAATATTCCGTTGACGGCTTACATAAGATGTCTATTAGAGGCCCTCATGAATCTGTCCTATATCCAGTCTTAACTGGATACCTATATATCAATACGAGCTCTAAGTTCACGATCGGCTAGGAACGACCATCTATACCTATAGGTATGACATATGCTGATCTATATATAAAAGTATCCACCGATAGACCTACATCGATAAAAATAGATCAAGACTAATTATTCGAGAACATATTTGCGTAATTAGCATTTTTTGGCACCCGATTACAACTCTTGCAACTATGTAATTACTAGTATATTCTCAGGTTTATGTTCCATTATAAACAAGGCTCCAACTCTTAGATCTGCTGAGTATTATAACCAGCTAACACTTAACTATGCTAACATATAGCATTTATATCTCTCAGCATGGCTAACAGTAAGCCCTTATCTAAACTCCTTTAGATCTAATCTAAACCTCTTCAAGTTGTACAATGTCTGTAACGTTACATTACATAGTACCATATAAATGGGTATTAGTGATTTAATGAGAATGTACACTTGTATAAATACACAAGTATATGTACATTCTGGAAAAGCACGTAAGCATCGACTCCAACAGGTAGCAGTTTATTTGATTAATAAAAGTATCTCATCATTGATAAAATTTAAGACTCTAGAAGAGAAATGGTCTGGTAGCCCTCCAAAGTATGATCACCTCAAAATATTTAGTTATCCAGCTTTCGTCTGTATAAGCAAGTAAAATTGAAACTTAGAGTTATGAATGAGATATTCATAGGGTATTCTAAATGTGTGAAATGATATAAGGTATGGTGTAAATAATTGAACCCACAAAGGAGTATCATAAGTTGTGATATGATATTCGATAAGATGACAATGTTGAAGCTCCCCAAGAAAGTAAGAGAATAAGAACATGTGCTCAAAGAAGATTTAGCACCTGAATTAATTGAAGTTGAAGTAGAGCCTAAGAGTATATATGAGATGCCCCCAGATTAGCACTTCAATGAGAAAATCCTTGATCTTAAGACATGAACACCAGTGAGTTTGTCCAAGTTCACCTAAAGTAAGACTAGATCTTTTGAGATACAACTTGAAGACCAACTAGTCAGAGATAAGCTAAGGAGAATGATAAATCTGCCAATCAAGTATACACAAGAAGATTTAGTTGCTTATGCTTGCAATTCTACTTATATTCATGAGTTTGATGAGGCTATGAAGAATGAGAATAAAGATAGATAACAGAAGGCCATGAAAGAAGAGAATAGTTTTCTTAGGAAGAACAATACCTAAGTGTTGGTAGATAGACCTCCAAAAAAATTAGTTGAGTACAAGTGGGTTTATAAGGTTAATAAGGGGATATCGAGGATAGACTCTACAAGAATTAAGGCTAAGCTTATTGCACATAGTTTTACTCAAAAAGAGAGGATTGAATTTCATGAGATTTTCTTTTCAGTCGTCATGAACACATCTATTAGGAATTCTGTTAGCTATGTGTGCAAACCTTGATTTAAATTGAGAGAGATGGATGTAAAGATAACTTTTCTACATGAAAAGTTAGAATAAAAGATTTACTTGTCACAACCGAATAAGTTTATAGAGTTCAAAAAAGAAGAGCATGCTTGTTTGTTGAAAGAAGTTATTATATATGTTAAAACAATCTCTTATACAGTTGTATAAAAAATTTGATGAGTTTATGATGACTTATGGATTTAGTAGAAGCAAGTATGACAAATGCGTGTACTTTAAAAGTTTGAGTAGTGAGATGATGTATTTACTTCTGTATATGAATGACATATTGATCGCATATAGAAATATGAAAGAGAAATAGAAATTAAAGAAGCAGTTGAGTGGCAAGTTTGAAATGAAAGATTTAGGAGTAATGAAGAGGATATTGGGTATGGATATTGTGAAGGAAATGAGAGACATTATCTTCTTATCACAACAACTATATATACTCAAAATCCTAGAGAATTTTGGTATGTCCAATGCGAAGATTGTCTTCACCTTTTTGGCCATATGTTTTAAACTTTCAACATCATAATCGCTGAATTTCAAAAAGGAGAAACTATAGATGAGTAAAGTACCATATACGAGTGTTGTAGGTAGTATTATATATAAAAAGATTTGCACAAGACCAGACATAGCATAAGCAATGAGTGTGGTGAGTAGATATATGACGAATCCATGTAAGGATCATTGGCTTGTAGTGAAGTGGATATATAGTAATTGCTTATTCACAATGGTAAGAATAAATATTTATATATATAATATTCATATTTTATTTGTATATAAGTTATACTTGATTTATGTATTATTATTAGTATTAGTTGTATAGATTAAGGATTTATTATTAGTATTTGATTTATTTGTAAGATTTTAGATTTATTTTAAAGACCAAATTATAATACTTTTAAAGTTTTGAGGGCTAATTTATAAATACTAAAAATTAACCCATTAGTATAAAAATACATATTATGTAATCCTAATTCACCCATTTTAGTCGAGCTACTCCTTTTAGAGAGATAAAAGAAAGAAAGAAAGGGGAGAAAAGAAGAAAAAGAAAATTGAATTTTAAGCTTTAAGAGGTATATCATAATTCATTCTCAATTTTTTGGTGTAAATTAAGTTATTTTTTTTTAGTTTTGATTTTGAAAATATGTAAAATTGGGGATTTAATGTGAATTTTGTGAGATATGTTAAGAATTGATAATGATTATATGGATAATTTGATAAATCATGATAGATTTGCAGAATTTCTACTTAATAGCATCTTGATCAAAGGATTTTGTAAAATTTTTTACTTTGATTCTGGTTTTAATTTTTGAGAATATAAAACTAGATATAGTTAGGATAATATAAGACTTTGAATTGGTTAAAAATTCCACCAATTGAATTTTTAGTGAATTTATAAAGATGATCTTGAAATTTAAAATTTTTTCTATATTAGCAGTATACTCAAGTTATGAATAAAGTTTGATCTATCAAATGATCTTTAAAAATTAGAATTTTTGGAATATGATAATTTTATATGTTTAATATGACATATTTAAAATTGACTATTTAGATCAATGTGGTTAAATTGTTTTAATTTTTTAAATTGTATCAGCTCACTGTAGTGTTTGATCAACAAATTTTTAAAACTATGGAATAAAATAGTTTTAAAATACTTTTGTCATGAATTTTAGATTAAAATATTTATTATCAATTGAGATATGTGTCAAGATTAATTCTATTATAGTTTTATGATTTTTGAGTTCGTATATGATTTTATAAAATTAAGAGATTAAATGATATTTAGTAAATATCTTAATCCCGTCAAGATAATGGTTTAAATTTGATGGTGTTTATGAAATGAATTTTGCAGGAATTATGATATAATATCCATATATGAGAAGGATATTTGAGTAAAAACTGATATGTTCTGATTTTAGAGTAATTAGACATCATTTGATGTATAAGAAAATTTTGTTAAGTATAAGTAGTTAGAATGGTAGATTTTAAGAAATCAAGTCATTGAACCAATTTGATGTGATAAGTGTAATATGTGTAATTTTGTGAACTATTTAAAGTATTTTATGTTAATGGTGATGCTTATTAAAGGATTAATCTTCATTGATAGGTTAAAATAAATTAATCCTTTTATTCAAAAGTGTTGAGAAATAAATATACTATACTTTACTGGAATCTCAATAAATATAGTAAATGTTTATGCATAATTTGTAAATATACTTTGAGATGTGTTTGTGCTATGTCATAATATATTTTGATATGAAATGTGAAAGACATATTTATAGATGTGATCATTGATGTTGAACATGGACATATATATATATTATAAGAGTGTTTATGAAAGTAAGCTTTCAAATGAAATGTGTTTAAGGAATAAAGCCTTTGAAGTAAAATATGTCCATAAGATAAGTTTTCTATTTTAAAAATACTTGAACTCACTAATTATTTAATAGGCATTTTATATGATATATGGGAGGACTCATCAATGGTTATTATAAGGCCTGTTAGATGTATAAGACTATAATATGTAGCATCATACACTTCAAGTAAAATTATGAGGGAGACGGTATGACGTAATGCCCTAAGAGTTATCAATAATGTAATGAGGCCTTTTGGAAGTGTGGAAGGCGTTACATAATGCACACTAACCCAAACAAATCCGTGAGGGGGGTGACGATACAAAACGCCCTAAAAGTGAATAATTTGATGTTTAAGTCTATAATTATTTCATGTGTGGAGTTTGATGCCCACGAGTGTTTTATATATGTGTCGTTATATGTGATATGTAAAGTTCTATTAAGTGATAGTTGAGTGATAATAATTTTATTATATATTTTAAAAAAATGTTAAGCATTTACTTAAAATGTGATTTAATAAAAAAATTTATTATGATCCATCATGGCATATCATACTCATGCATTATGTATATATATATTGGTATATGAAAAAATAATATGCTTATTGAGTTTTATACTTATTATAGTTTATTGTGATTTCAAGTAAATAAAGTACATGTGTTCTTAGCGGATTTAGTAAGGCTTTCGCTAATTTTTGGGTTCCCTAAGTTGTTAGATTGCTAAGTGTTTAATTTATGGACACGTAATTTGATATATTTGATTTATTCTCATTGAATAAATACTTATATATTATTTTATTAAGTGTAATTGTATTTAGTTTATATTCCACCAAATATGTTCATAGGTTAATTTTGTGATGAACTTACTAGCAAATTTAAGTTTAAAATTTTTTACAATATTAATTATAAGTGCGCATTATTACATAAGTGTAAGTTGTATCATGTGTCAGATTTTTTTGATCTGGGGTGTGATAGGATATTGAGATATATCAAAGGAACATCAAATGATAGATTGATGTATAAAAGGGCTAAAAATAAGAATAAAATGGTAAGAGGATACGTCAACTTAGATTATGTAGGTGATATAGACAAGAGATAATCTTTGACGGGTTATGTATTCACTGTGTTTGGGATTGGTGTGTGTTGAAGATTGGTTTTAATACATGTGGTGGTACTATCTACCACAGAAGCAAAGTATATAGTTATTGGTGAAACTATTGAGAATACTATATGGTTAAAAATGATATGTGTAGAGGTAATAGCTACTAAAGACGTTAACACTGATATGTATTGTGATAGTCAGAGTGCCATACACCTAAATAAGTATCGAGTATTTTACGAGAGGATTAAACACATTGATGTACAACTTCATTTCCTTAGAGAGATTGTTAAGAGTGGTGAGATTAGTCTAACGAAAATTCTATCGTCTGAAAATCCTGCTAACATGTTGACTAAACCACTGCCTTCAGTTAAGTTCATTCTATACAAGAACTTAATTAAAGTCACTACTATGTGAGGGTGACCGAAGATGTAAAGATGAAAGATCTTGAAAACTTCGAGGATGATTTTGAATCAAATAGAAGTTTGTTAGAAATTGGTGATTCAAAATCAATGATGAGTTTTTATTTTGAGTTGGAGACCAATAAAGAGTCAATAAAAAGTCTAGTATATGAAGGTCATACTAAGAAATAGCAAAACGAAAAGTCGAAAGTAAGAAATTATTCATGCGGTGGGTACTGTTCACTTAATACTATTTATGCAGGTACTATTTACGCGATAACTTATGAGTATTTTCTATTTTAGTTAAATTGACTTCTTTAAGTAAAATTTGGACTCTTACAAATAAATACTCTTATTCCAATTAAGTTTAGGATTTTTAAAATTAATATTAACACTATATAAACCTTTATAACTCTTTGTAATTGACGTCAATAATCACAACACAAACACAAAAAAAGAAATTCCTAGTCTATAAGAGAGATCAATTGTAAGGCTTTAGTGTAATTGAAAGTGTTCTTTGTGAAATTTAAGTTTTTTATTATAGAAGCATACTTTGTAAGTGGCTTATGATTCATTAATAAGAGAAATTAGATATTGATATGCCGTCAACATAAATAAATTACTAAATTACATAAATTTTTATATTCTTTCTTTTACTTTCTCTTTTTAATTTATTCTTAATTGTTTGTTACATTATATTACTTGAATTTAATTCTTTTGTTAATAACAATAACAATAACAACAATAACAATAATAATATTGAAATATAATGAGTATTCACTTGATTTTTTTTTCCTTTTCTTGAAAAAATATTCACTTTAATTTTATGGGTAGCCAAAAACTAATAATCCAATTAGACAGAGTGAACTAAATTGAATCCATTTTAGTTTCAGATTGGTTAGATTTTTAGTAATTTTAATTTATTTCTCGATTTATATCATTATGTGGAATTTGTGATCTAAAATCATGTTTATGATGTTGGTAATGTTTGGAACAAATTCGAGAACATGTCGGAATTATTTTGGAGCCAGAAGCATGTGTGGAAGAGGTGGAATTCTAATGGAACAGTTGAAAAATTGCAGAAGAAAACAGGGAAAAATTCCCAGGTGTGGGCGCCGCGGCGCAGGAAGCGCTGACGGCGGTATTGGTTCCAGAATGTCAGCGCCGCGGCGCTGGATCTCAATGCTGCGGCGCTGCACTGTTCACGGGGTCAATGCTGCGGCGCTGGATCTCAATGCCGCGGGGCTGCACTGTTCACGGTCACTGTTCACTGTTACTGTTACTTTCACAATCTGAAAATTCCGAATTTAGGCTTTTCCTTTCCGTTTTTTGTGGGTATTTTAGACTTCATATAAATACCCCATTATGCCTAGGGTTATGTAAGATGAGAAACACTCTCAAAACTCTTTAGAACAAACCCTAGAGCTCCAAAATTCAATTGTATCATTCCTTGATCTTGTATGATCAATTCTCTTGTAATCAACCAAAGAATAAGAGAGACTTGGATCCTTGATCCACCGTGGACGTAAGCAATTTGCTGAACCACGTATTTTGTGTCTTGGTATGGTATATTTCTACTTTTCTCTATTGTCAATACTTAGCTCTACAATTTAGCTTGTTGTTCTTGCTTGGATTGTTTTAAACTACTTCATTGCTTGTATTCTCTACGTATTCCGCTGCGTGTTAATCTCTACAAATTGGTATCAGAGCTATTATTGGCTGTCTAAGTTTGTTATTGGTTGAACATGGCACCACATAAGCATGAAGTAGAGAAATTTACAGGGCATAATGATTTCAACTTATGGAAACTTAAGATGATGGCTTTGTTAGAGAGTCAAGGACTAGAATCAGCCCTCGAGGAACCCTCTAGTATTAGTGATAAGTCTTCAACATCTAAGTTAGACATGGATCTTGAAACCATTAATAGAAAAGCCCGGAGTGAAATTATCTTGAGTTTGGGTGATGAAGTTTTGAGGGAAGTGGGTGCAAAAAAATCAGCACTTGGTTTGTGGAAAAGACTTGATGAGTTATATATGACTAAGTCTCTTGCAAACCGGTTGTATCTCAAGAAGAATTTGTTTGGGTTGTCTTTGGTTGAGGGTGGTTCACTAAATGAACACATTGATTCCTTCAATAAGGTTGTCATTGATTTGGAGACGGTTGATGTCAAAATCAGTGACGAAGACAAAGCAATTCTGTTATTGAGTTCACTTCCTAAAAGCTATGAACATTTTGTTGATACTCTTCTATATGGAAGGGAGTCATTGACAATGAAAGATGTTAGAGCAGCCTTAAACTCAAAAGTGTTAGTTAAGAAGTCAGAACAACAACAACAAAATTCTGCAGCTGTACTTGTTGCGAGGGGGAGAGCTGAGAGTAGAGAATCTAAAGTGAAAAATTCTTCAAGATCAAAATCGAGGGGCAAATCCAAGAAGTGTTACTTCTGCAAGAAAGAAGGCCATTTCAGAAGGGATTGTCCGGAAAGGAAAGCTAAGTATCAAGGGAAGAGACCTGAAGCAGATGCAGCTATAGTCTATGAAGAAGATTATGAAGTTGCAGAAACATTGGTTGCCTCGAATGGGCAGAACACCGGTGAGTGGATTCTTGACTCCGGATGTACTTTCCATATGTGTCCTAATAAAGCTTTGTTCACTAGCTATCAGTCCATTAATGGTTGTAAGGTATTAATGGGCAACAATATGGCTTGTCAAGTCATTGGGATGGGTAGTATTAGGCTGAAACTACATGATGAGAGTGTGAGGGAGTTGTTAGATGTAAGGCATGTACCTGATCTTAAAAGAAATTTAATTTCTTTAGGCATGCTTGATCAATCCGGTTGCACATTCAAGGGTGAGAGTGGTACATTGAAAGTGATTAAGGGTTCAATGGTTGTAATGAGAGGTGAGCGTAAACACGGGTTGTATGTGTTGAGTGGAGAGGCTGTTATTGGTTCTGCATCTTTCTCTGTTGATAATGAGAATATGCAAACCAAGTTATGGCATTTGAGGTTAGGGCACTTGGGTGAGAGAGGCCTTAAGGAGTTGTATGATCAAGGTGTATTTGGCAAAGTAAAGATTCAGCCAATGGGGTTTTGTGAACATTGTGTACTTGGGAAAGCTCATAGAGTTAAGTTTAACACGGGTGAACACAACACCAAGGGCACTTTGGATTACATACATTCTGACCTTTGGGGACCTGCTCAAGCTGTCACTCATGGTGGTGCACGGTATTTTCTGTCATTCATTGATGATTATTCAAGGAAGTTGTGGGTTTATGTGTTGAAGAGCAAAGAGCAGGTGTTTGAAACATTTCAGAAATGGAAAGCACTTGTGGAGAATCAAACGGGTAAGAAAATCAAAAGACTTAGGACGGATAATGGTCTTGAGTTTTGTAATACTGAGTTTGATAAGTTTTGTGCTAAGTATGGTATTGCAAGGCATAAAACGGTGCGGTACACACCACAACAGAATGGACTTGCAGAAAGGATGAACCGAACCTTACTTGAAAGGGTAAGGTGCATGCTAACCAATGTCGGATTGTCTAAGGCATTTTGGGGGGAGGCGGTAGTAACTGCAGCTTACTTGATAAACCGAAGTCCTTCTTCAGCTATTGGCTTTATGACACCAGAACAGAAATGGTTTGGAGGCACTCCAAAATATGATCACTTGAGGGTATTTGGATGCCCTGCATTTGTACACATCAAGCAAGGCAAACTAGAACCAAGAGCCTTGAAGGGGATATTCATTGGATATCCAGAAGGTGTTAAGGGATACAAGGTGTGGTGTACTGATCTTAATCCGCACAAGAGTATCATTAGTAGGGATGTGACGTTCAATGAATCTACATTGTTGGAAACCAATTCGGATTCAGTTTTGAAGAAGCCTGAAGATGTGCCAAGTTCAGTTTCTGAATCTGAAACTGAACATCATGAGGTGGAACACGATTTGAGACCTGACATTCTTATAGGTCAGCACTTCAATGATGATGCACATGAAGAACAAGAACCTGAAAATTTCTCTAAAACAGCACCATTGCAGTCTAGCACTCCTGAAGCTGAACTTGAAGAGTACCAGTTGGCTAGAGATAGACAAAGGAGAGTTGTTCGACCACCGAACAGGTATGCACATGTTGATTTGATAGCTTATGCGTTTAACACTGCTTACACTATAGAATATGATGAACCAAAATCATATACTGAAGCTATTGAGAGTGTAAATTGTGTTAAATGGCAACAAGCTATGGAAGAAGAGATCACTTCTCTTAATAAGAATCATACCTGGAAATTGGTGGTGAAACCAAAGAACAAGAGGTTAGTTGGTTGTAAATGGGTTTACAAGGTTAAGGAGGGGGTTCCGGGTGTTGAGCCTACAAAGTTCAAGGCTAGGCTTGTTGCACAGGGCTTCACACAAAAAGAAGGGGTTGATTTCCATGAAATCTTTTCTCTTGTTGTAAAACACTCATCAATTCGCATTTTATTATCCATGTGTGTAAATCTGAATTTACATCTTGAACAAATGGATGTAAAGACAGCTTTCCTTCATGGTGAACTTGAAGAAGAGCTATACATGGCACAACCGAAAGGTTTTGAAGAACCGGGCAAAGAAGATTATGCTTGTTTGCTAAAGAAGTCTTTATATGGGCTGAAGCAATCTCCAAGACAATGGTATAGGAGATTTGATGATTTTATGCTGCATTGTGGCTTCACAAGGAGCAAGTATGATGGATGTGTGTACTTCAAAGCATTGAATAACAGTAAGCGTATGTATCTCCTTCTATATGTTGATGATATGTTAATTGCATGTGAGGATATGGAAGAAATACATAAGCTGAAAAATCAGTTGGGTGGTGAGTTTGAAATGAAAGATTTGGGGTCAGCCAAAAGAATTTTGGGTATGGATATAATGAGAGGCAGTGATGTTATTTTCTTGTCTCAACAACGGTATATACTCAAGGTTCTTGACAGGTTCAGAATGAGGGATGCCAAAGTTGTGTCGACTCCATTGGCAATGCATTTCAAACTGTCGGCATCTCAATCACCACAAATTGAAGAAGAAAAATTGCATATGCTTAAGGTACCATATGCTAGTGCTGTTGGTTCTATAATGTATGCTATGGTTTGCACAAGGCCGGATATAGCACAAGCGGTGAGTGTTGTAAGTAGATACATGGCTAATCCTGGAAAGGAGCATTGGATGGCCGTGAAATGGATACTTAGGTATCTAAAGGGGACGTCACATTATGGTTTGCTATTCAGAAGGGTTGGCACAGGTGATGAAATGGTGAAGGGTTACGTGGACTCAGATTACGCAGGTGACTTGGACAATATAAGGTCTTTATCTGGGTATATCTTCACGGTGTTTGGATGTAGCGTATGCTAGAAATCAGTATTGCAGCATATTATAGCACTATCAACTACCGAAGCCGAGTATATAGCCTTAGGAGAAGCAATTAAGGAGGCTATATGGTTGAAAGGTATATGTGCTGAACTTTTGGCTATGGATGAAGTTAATACTTCAGTACATTGTGATAGCCAAAGTGCCATACATCTAAGCAAACATCAGGTGTTTCATGAAAGATCAAAACACATTGATGTTAGGATGCATTTCATTCGGGATACTGTGCAGAGTGGCATTATTAGTCTGTGTAAAATTCCGACGTCGGAGAATCCTGCTGATATGTTGACTAAGCCGCTGCCCTCAGTTAAGTTCAAGTTGTGTATGGACTTAACTGGAATCACAACTTACAATTAAGGTTGTGATGTGGAGGATGGATCCTTGGTTGCTCTCTTGGTGTTGTTGGAGTGATTTTGTATCAAGGAGGGGATTTGTGGAATTTGTGATCCAAAATCATGTTTATGATGTTGGTAATGTTTGGAACAAATTCGAGAACATGTCGGAATTATTTTGGAGCCGGAAGCATGTGTGGAAGAGGTGGAATTCTAATGGAACAGTTGAAAAATTGCAGAAGAAAACAGGGAAAAATTCCCAGGTGTGGGCGCCGCGGCGCAGGAAGAGCTGACGGCGGCATTGGTTCCAGAATGTCAGCGCCGCGGCGCTGGATCTCAATGCTGCGGCGCTGCACTGTTCACGGGGTCAATGCTGCGGCGCTGGATCTCAATGCCGCGGCGCTGCACTGTTCACGGTCACTGTTCACTGTTACTGTTACTTTCACAATCTGAAAATTCCGAATTTAGGCTTTTCCTTTCCGTTTTTTGTGGGTATTTTAGACTTCATATAAATACCCCATTATGCCTAGGGTTATGTAAGATGAGAAACACTCTCAAAACTCTTTAGAACAAACCCTAGAGCTCCAAAATTCAATCGTATCATTCCTTGATCTTGTATGATCAATTCTCTTGTAATCAACCAAAGAATAAGAGAGACTTGGATCCTTGATCTACCGTGGACGTAAGCAATTTGCTGAACCACGTATTTTGTGTCTTGGTATGGTATATTTCTACTTTTCTCTATTGTCAATACTTAGCTCTACAATTTAGCTTGTTGTTCTTACTTGGATTGTTTTAAACTACTTCATTGCTTGTATTCTCTACGTATTCCGCTGCGTGTTAATCTCTACACATTAAAAACTAAAAATATCAAGTCAGTTCTCGATTTTTCATCATCGCCATTACGAACTCATTCACTTCATTATTTTCTCCTTACCACATTTCTCATTCGTGTTATTCTATCATATTGAGATTACAGTATAATACTAAAATTAATTTAAACCGTTGAATTAAATTAAAAAAACTATATTCAACAAATATAAATAATAATAATAATCCCTCGCATTCACATCAACTTCATCATTCAAGTGTTTTTTCATTGTTGGTTTTCATCCCGTCGTTGTTATGTTGCCACAAAATGTAGAAGTAACTAGTTTGTTTTTCCTTGTACATAAATGTACAATTTTTTTAGTTGTATATGTTCCAAGTTGTATTTTTAAAATCAATTGTTCTGATTTTTGTAATGTCAATTATATGATTTTGATTGTAATTGTTTGATTTGTGAAAATATATTGGTGAGATATTTATTATTTATTTATTTATTTTTGTTTTTCTTTTTAAATTTAGATAAAATAGGATATTAGGTGAAAAAAATAAAAATCGACAAATCGATTAAATTCAAATTGATTCTATTTTTATTGGGTTTGCTGTAAATGGTTTACATTTTTTTTTTAAAAAAATAACCATTTCAGTTTGATTTTCTAGTTTCATTAAAAAATTAAATCGAATTAATTCATCCACCTCTATTTTCATGTATTGTGAATTGAAACCTTCAATTTATTATGTTCATGACATGAATTTAAATTTATAATATACATGACACAGATGGAGGAAATGTTCAATATGTATTGATAATTATGCAAATTTCATATTATTACTTTTTTTTTATACGAGGAATGTGGGATTTAAGTTTAAGATTACTATTAAAATAAAAGTAGATGTACTGTTAATATTTTATTATTGGACTGTTAACAAAATTATATATTATCAATATGTTATTGGTCAAGACTTTGACGATACGCTATATGAAAATTATCAGTCATCCCTAATTAGTTTTAGTATAATTATTATATGGGTTTCTAACAATTTAAAAATATTTTATACCTGTTTTAGAAATAAAATAATTAATTATTTTGTAGGAATGTAAATAGTACCCCAAATAAATAAATAAATATCTCAAAAAAATATAAATAGAATTAGCCAAAAAAATAAAACTTGGGATAAGTAAATATTTTTCTATACTATATGAGGACAAGTATCAACTAGTTAGTATAAGTGTACATTTCTTGTAGTTTTTTTAAAAAAATGAATTGGAGAAGATAAAATGAAATCCTTCTCTTTACTCATTTTTTTCTCTTTTATGTATTTAATTTTCTTATTATAACATATGGTGTTTTGAAAATTTACTAAAATTTGCTTAATCATGAATACTTCTATCATTTTGTACCCTCGTAGAAAGAATAAAATACTGAAAGTGTGTGTTGAGAACTTAAAAGGATAAAGAAGAGTTTTTTTTTTTTTTAACGAAGTGAGGATATCTAGGCCAATTTCAATAATTTACGAAAATATTTTGAAAGCCCAGCTTTCAAATTCTCGAGGGGGTAGTAGTATGTTTAGAAAGAAGAGGAGATGGGACATTATTGAAATAAGGTAAAAATATTGGAGACGTTTTAAGAATTGAGTTCTAAACTTAATCAGACCCATTTCCTGGAATTGAGTTCCTTAACTTTGATGAAGTTTACATGGATTAGGTTTTCGGATAGGGAAAATTTTATAAATAATTTTTATAATTTTTTATATTTTTTTAATTAAATTTAAAATGATTAGTTTTTGTTAGTTAAATTTTTTATTTATGGACACTTTTATCTTAAAATTAAAAATTGAAACTATTCTCCATATTTTTTATTGAAAATTTTAAAATTTCATAAATTTAGTTAAATCAAAAATTTTAAAATTGTCATTGCATAGATCGGCGTTTATATAATATATTTTTCACTTTAAATAAAAAAAAATGAGCGATTTTTGATAAGTTTTTGAGAATTTTGAATATTTTTAAAAATTTATTAGAATTTACATTTGAAATTAAAAAAATGTAAAATTAATGAATTATACGAGAAAAATAAGTTAGAATAGTATAAAAAATATTAAAAATTAACAAAAAAAAGAATTTTTTTGTGTAATAGACTGAAGTTAACGGCAGTTGAAATGGCGACTGGCCATCATTTTGAACTCTAATCTCGGGGGCCATCTCAGGATGGCCCCAAGATGCGTCTAAGTGAGCATCTCAGGAGTGCATCGCAAGCTCGTGATGAGCTCCTCAAAATCCGCAATGGTGCATTGTTGCACCACGTGGCACCTACATAGCTGCCACGTGGCATAAATGTTATTTTTTATATTTATTTTAATTTAATTTAAATGAAATAAATTAAATTTAATGTTATTTAAATTAAATAAATTAAATTAAATTCTATTTTTAAAAATTAAATGTATTTTTATTTAAATTAAACAAAATCTAATTTAGAATCTATTTAACAATAGACAACTCTGAGATGCACGAGATTGATGGCAACCGCACTGACCGCTGTCTGATTTAAGTCAAACGCACTAAAAATCATATTTTTGATTGAATTTTAACGTGTTTTACATTATTCTAACTCATTTTTCACATTTAATTCATCAATAACACTTATGTCTAACTTCAAATACAATTTTTATTTAATTTTTAATGAATATTAAAATTTTTAAATAAAAAAATTTATAAAATTTTATTATTTTTTTGATTTAAAATAATAAATATATCCAGTAACACTCGATCTATGCAATAGTAATTTTAAAAATATTCATCTATTAATATAGTTTATGTTTTTAATTTTAAAATAAAATTATTTATAAATTAAAATTTTAACTAATAAAAAATAATTATTTTAAATTTAATTAAAAAAATAAAAAATTATAAAGACTATTTATAAAATTTTTCCTTTCGGAAATGGGTATTAACCATTCACTCCTGTGATGCAACAAAAGTACAACTTACGTGGATTGCCTCTTGACCTTGATATTCTATCAGTAGCAGTCTCATTGCATTCACTTTTCTATAAACAAATTTTCTTATTAGAAATTTCTAAATAAATCAAATTTTAGAATAGAAAAATAAAAAAGATTTCTTAACTCTTTCCTCTTAATACTCCATTCGGATAATAAATTTGTTAAGCAAAAATTTCTTTTCTGTTCTTTCTGGAAATGACATACTCCATCATCCCACCGAAATTGAGATTTTTCTTTAAATAAATATGTTTAAAAAGAAGAAACCTTTTAAAGAATAACAAGAGGGAGATGATCGAGGAGGGAGAAAATTTCAAGAGTGTGTAGTGAATAAGTCAAAAAGAAATCTTCCAAAAAAATGAAAATAAATTTGAAGAGAGCATCTTAAAAATAATTAGGGTTTTTAAGTTTAAGAAAAGTAGTTAGCTATCGTGGATTTAATTCATAGTTGAATAAAAAAAAGATAAAAATATGAATGTAGTCAGTTTAATATAGTTAATTGAGTAAAAAAATTGAAAAAGAAATCTTAACCACACAATATTATTAATAAACACGTGTCACTAAATCCTTCAAAATCAAGGATAGACTTGAATATAAGACACTAGAAGTGGACCCAACCCAAATTCTTATATAAATCCCCCAACATTTTAAAGCTATTGCAAGCCCAACGATGAAAAAAATAACGGGATAATTTGTAAAATCTAACTAGCTAATGAGGTAGGTGTAACAGGCTGGTTCAATGTAGATATTGTTTGTTTTGTGCAACATTCTATTATGGGTTTGCTCTTGGTAGTAGCTACCCAAAAAGTATTTATATTTTAAGGAACTCATAAGATATTTGAATTAGTTAGGATCATCTCTTATTAGTAATGAAGGATTTTATATTCTCTTTTTATAAAAATTTATATTTTTGTAAGGGATTAATAAGAAGTTAATGGACTGTAACGTAGTACATTAATCACTTATTTATAAATTATGAGTTTATTCAGATACCACATGTAATATTTTAATAAAGTATAAATATTATTCATTTTAAACATAAAATTTATAATAAATTTTCTTTTACATATAACAATTCCATTTACACTTTAATAAATTCATAAGATATTTGTTGAAAAATTAGTAATTCAACAATTTTGTTTGGATAAGAATTGAGATAAATACTAAAGTGGAGAGTCACAAGAAGTCTAGAACATGTGGGACATGTATGAAGAAGTCTAGGACGTGTGGGACACGAAGGGGGAAGTGAATCGGGACTTGAAGACGTGAAGGAAATGAAGAAATCGTGAGAGAGCTTTCAGCGTCGCGGCGCCCAGGGTTGAGCGCTGCGGCGATGGGTGGGAGAAAGGCTAGCGCCGCAGTGCCCAAGGGTGAGCACCGTGGCGTCCAAATGTATCAGGATGTCCGTTTTGGTTCAGGATTTTGAGTTTTGGGAAGTTTTGGACTTTTAAAATAAGTGGTCTCTTACTCTAACAAGGAATAAGGTTAGTAGGCACGAAATACACCTTATATAAACACTTATAAACCCTTGTTTAAGATCAAACATCTAAGGTTTCAAGATGTAACCATAAGAGAGAATAGAGGAACTAGGTAAGCACTAAGTGCGTGGTGCACTAGGGTGTAACCTTTGGGGGTGTTTTCTTCTTTAGGTTCTTTGAGTTAATAAAAGAGAAACACCATAGATCCTTTTGGTTTAGATGCTCGGGCTATTCTTGTGTTCATTGTAAAAATATCTTATGAAGAGATACTAAGAGGTCTTAGGGAGTCATGGTGATCAAGGGTAGATACTTAGAGGTCTCTATGGGAGATACTAAGGGGTTTTGTGGGATCATTGATGATGTAAGAAGATACTTAGTGATCTATTTCAATAGTAAGAAGCTAGATCATAGATCCTCCATGGACGTAGGCAATTTGGGCTGAATCACATATCTTGTGTCTTGTGATTAGTTTGTTTTCTTTATCTTTATTGGTGTATTAATCTTATATGTTCTTACTTATGGTGTGAGTTATGGTTTTCCGTTGCGCATAGGGTGCAAGGGGTATTAAGGTTGTGGCTTAGTTGATACTATTGAGGTGTCAAATTAAAGTGCATAGCTTGATATCCGCAATAATATTTAAATTAGTTAACGTCTGCTCTTGATAATGAAGTTAACACCCTAATTTTTGACAAATTAGAATGAAACTCAACTCAAATTGTATTACTAAAAACCTCATCAAAATGAACATTAAGGTATTAATGAATAATCCACAAAATTTTCATAACAAATTCATAACATAACAACATCACAATCTCCAAAATAAGTCATCAAAATAAGAGTGGTTTATTCTTAAATATCTAATGCAAAAAACTCTTACATTCTCAAATCATACCTCAAAGTTTCCCCTACAAAATCCTTTTTTAAAAAGAAAGCTTACTCTACTAAAATATCATTAACAAGGAGTAGGCTATCAACTCAGTAATTAAACTTATGCATAGCATTTGAGAGCATGTCTATATAAATCTATAAAGAATTTTTAGTATAAAGGTATAATAGATGTTAAAATGATAGTAAACCTTAAAATATATTAGGCTTTAAAGATCTTTCTAATAAAAATAATATAAAACAAGATAATCATAAAAGAAATATTAAATTATAAACCTTACTTAAATCTTTTCTTATGTCATGCAGTGTTATCTCTACCGAAAGTGACTTAATATTTGTCAACTCCACTCTAGTGACCTAGTCATAATATTACAATACATATATAACCTAAAAGCTCTATCATTAACATATGATTATGTAGATAACATATACCTATAAGCAATTTAAATATGATTTTTTATGTGTTAAATAAAAAGCGTAAAGATCAAATGCAAAAATAAAGTTTATGGAAGATCTTTCTAACCTTCAATCATTGATGTCAATTTAGGCAACAAGTTGAACATCCTTCGATTCTTCTAAGCCCTAAAAAACTTGTACAAAATGCTTAGGCTTAAGGACAAAAAAATTGTAAAACCAATATATGTATAAGAACCAATCACTTCCATCAAGAGATTGGCAGGTAATATGGAAGTTACCATAATTGTAGATCATAGGCAATTGAGAATAGTTATCATGGACCATATTCACGTGAAAATAACAATATTCTTCCACTTGGTGCATATGCTTGATATAATATCAAAACTTATTAAATTTTATAATTAAATAATAAAATAATTGAATCATAGTCATAAGTCCTCTAAAAACGAGTATTATCTCACATGTAATACAATTTATTTATTTCTTTAAACTTAGCCCATATTTAGTAACATTACTTAACGAATAAACCATATGTTTATTCTTGGTCTAATTAATGTGATTTTTTTTTCAAAATAAATGAATGTGCACAAAATTATGAGAAAATATCACAAGAAAATAAAAGTTTCAATTATATATAGCATCATCAATATAATGAAAATCGCATAATGAAACCAAGTCTCATTCTAACTATACAATCCTTGAATCTCAACAGTGGCATGTCTTTCATCAAAGGATTAACAATCATTAATTCAGCACTAACATGTTCAATGACAACTTTATTTTTTTTAACACGTTTCCTTATGGCTAAATACTTGATGCCGATATATTTACTTCGACTTCCATTCTTGTTATTTTTAGCCATAAAGACAGCAATTGAATTGTCACAGTATATGAATTTCTTAAACTTACATACCAAATTCTCACCATCACTAGAGAAGAATCTTTCTAGTTGTTTCATGTAAACCTCTTCATCTATATCTCTATTGAGGAATGATATTTTCACATCCATTTGATATAATTCCAAATCAAAATGAGCAACTAATGCCAAAATCACACAAAGGGAATCCTTATTAAATATATAATAAAAGGTCTATGTGTAATCGATTCCTTCATTCTAAGCAAATCCTTAGTAACGACTTTTGCCTTTATATCTCTCAATGTTGCCCAATGAGTCTTTCTTTGTTTTAAAGACCCATTTATATCTTATGGCTTTTATACCACTAGGCAATTGAACAGAATCCTTGACTCCATTAGAATCCTTGACTCCATTAGATTGCATATAATTCATCTTATCTTTTGTGGCATTAAACCACAATTTTGATTTATTGTAATTCATGACTTGTGAAGACGTTTCAAGATTATTTTCATCTCCAATGTTATAATAAGATTCTTGTATATACACAATTATAGTAATTAGAAATTGATGACCTGTTTGCTCTAGTATATTTTTTTTAAAAATATTGCCAATATTCTCCTGAGAGGCTTGTTGTTCTACTAGTTACTTAATCATCTCTAGTAATTCTTGAACAACCTAATCTACTAGATTAGCATCAGTAGCTTATAGAATCTTAATGATTAGTTGTTCAACACTTATTTGAACATGACAGGTGTTGTGAATAATAATAAATCTACTACTTGAAGTGGAAGGTTGAGAATTTATAGGATCCTTCTCAAAAACTATATTTTGGAATGATTACTCTTACTAAGAAAGATTTTTCTTTATCTATTATTATGATCTTAATTTACTTCCCGCATTTTTTCTCTACTTCATCTTTAAATACCTTAAAATCATCTAATGTTTCATTCTTATTATAAAGCAAGTAGAGATATATGTATCGTGAGTAATCATCTATGAAAGAGATGAAGTATATCTGACCATATGAGTCCATATTTAGACTACACATATCTAAATGTATGATCTCTAATATATCTGAACTCCTCTTAAAATCTTCCTTTAACTTGTTGGTCTACATTCCCTTAATATAGTCCGCATAAGTGTCAAAATCAGTAAAATTTTGAGTACTAAATATTATTTCGTATATCAATCTTTTAATTCTTTCTATGGAGATATGTCTCAATCTTCGATGCCATAAAATAGAGGAATATTCATTTATAACACATCATTTAATGTCAGCATGAATATGCATTGCATTATAAGAGGTATCGTTTTATAAATTAATACAGAATAGACCATCAGATAATGTATTATTCCCACAAAGATTAAATTTGTAATATAAATTAAACAAATCATCTGAAAAGTTAAAGGAATATCCCAAGGGTACAAGTCTTGAAATTTGAAATATAAAAGGTCTTATATAAATACAAAACAAAACCACTACTTAAAGTTAAACAACATGTCCCAATTGCTTCAACATGTGAATGCATCTTGTTTCCTAAATAGATGTATTACTCACTTCCCATTGGCTTCCTTAGGTTTTGCAAACTCTATAAAGAATTTAAAACATGGATTTTAGAACTTGAATCAATCCACAAAGTGTTATGATTAACATCAACTATATTAGATTCATAACAAACAAATGAGATTAGATTACCTTTCTTTTCAAGCCATTTCTAAAATTTGGGCAATCATTCTTCATGTGCCTTTTTCTTTTATAAAAGAAGCATTTGAATTCCTTTATAATGTTAGATTGAGGAAACTGAAGAGGCATTTTACCTTTTCCTTTTTGTTTGGGTTTGTCTTTGTTCTTTCCTTGTATTGTTATAAAAGCACTTTCACCCAAATCCATCACTAACATCTCTTCATATTGAACACACATGGCTATAAAAGTTCATTAAGTGGTTATTTATCCTTATGTGTGTTATAAGAGATTTTGAAGGGTCTGTATTGATGTTGAAGAGTGTTAAATATGTGGTTAACAATAAAAGTTTCAAACACCTTAACCTTAAGAGTTTTCAGCTGAGATACTATATCTTTTATCTGCATGATGTACTCACCCATACCTTTAATGAGGGTAAGCCTTAAAGATGAAAACTTCATAATCAAGGTACTGGCAAGTGTTTTATATAAAGTTTCAAACTTCTCATCAATAACTTTCAGTAATGCCCGCACATTATTATGTTAATCGACTGAACCATGTAAACTAACAGAGATCTTGATCTTTATGAACATCACACTAAAGCGATTAGATGCTCCCATCTTTCATAAAGATCAAGATTAGCTTGAGTATTGGTTTTGGTAAGAATAGATGGTTTGTCATTCCATATAGCATAATCAATGTTCATCCACCCTAAATAAAGAAGGATTCTTTCATTTCAAACCTTATAATTATCACATTTCAATTCAGGATTATTACATTTGAAATTAGAAAAATTCGCTGGTTGTACAACTACACAAACTCAAACATACATGATTATGTTACAAAATTGAGACTAATAAATAAATATCATATTTTACTAATGTAAATTATGTGGTATAAATATGAATTAAATGACATAAAAATTACTTGTGGGCTAAATTTTTAATTCAAGTAGATTCATTCAAAATTTATGATAAACTATTAAATTATGTATCAATTCCTAATTCCTGTGGGTAAATTAGGAAAATAATTTAATATTTTATCCTAATTAATTATACAAATATAATAAAAATTTTGGTGGGATAAAATTTATTATATTAAATATAATTAACAACAATTAATTTGTATTATATGAGATCCTAAACATACTTAATATAAAATTATGCATAATTAAAAATGTTGTGACTAATCTTTAATTAATTAAAATTTTATGGATCATCATACATTAAATTTATGTATTACAAATATTCATACAATTCTTAGGAATAATATATAAATAAACAATAATCAAGAATATTTATGAATTTAAATTGAAGTACAGAAGCTAAAATATCAATATTAATATAATATGTGTCTACTTCAACAACAATAAAAGATGCCTTACCTAGTGGTTAGACATTGCCTTTCATAAATGAGGTCCTAGTTTTGATTCCCAAAATTAGCGCCCATTGTTCTTTTTTCTTTATGTTAAATACAAATTATAAATTATATAGAATAATTTTTGCATGTATAAACATATCATATCAAAAGGTTTGGTCCAAAAGGTTAAGGCACTAGATTTAGACCCACAAGGATTCTCATTCTGATCATTCATTTATTTTTATTCATAAACTGTAGAAGAATTAATTAATAATATTTAATGCCCAATATGTTAGCACACTTAGCCCTGTGGTGATGTGTGGGCTTTACAAGAGCGAGGGCACGAGTTTGATTCCTACTTGAAGTGCCATTCACTTCGGCAGATTTTGCTAATCTGTATGACATTATTTTTGTGCTTACGACCATTTATTTTGGCAAATTTGACTAAACTGTATGACATATTGTTTTTGTGCCTATGACACAAATGACATATCGTCTCCATATCATCCTTACCATCACAACTGACATGTGATAGAAAAATGACATGTCGGTTAAGCTTGTCTTCAACTTTCAGCTAGATCTACCCGCAAAAATATACAAGCTCTGATACTAACTATAAACAGCTTAAATATAATTTTTTATGCATTAGATGAAAAGCGTAAAGGTCAAATGTAAAATAAAACCATTGATGTTGATTTAGGCACCAAGTTAGACGTCCTTTGATTCTTTAAAACTCCCAAGAACTCACGTGATCGTGTTTAACTCTAAAAAATACCGAGATACAAGTGATTAGGCTTAAAGACAAAAAACAAAACGTAAAACTAATATATGTATAACAACCAATCACTTCCATCAAAAGATTGGCAGTTAACATGGAAGTTACCAGGAGGTTATCATAACTATAGATCATGGGCAGTTGAGAACGATTATCATAGACCACATTCATCTGAAAATAACAACATAATAATACAATATATATGTACCCCAAAAGCTTTTTCATTAACATAAGATTATGCAGATAACATACACCTAACTAGTTAGTTAGAAACATATAATCAGACATGGAAACATTGACAGTAGGTAATGAGTTAAAACATTTAAAAATAGTAACTTTCAAATATAAATAGTAATTAATCATTTGGAATTATTTTGAGTCTTTGAATGACGAATATTTAAATAATTTAAAAAAAAACTCTAAGAAAATTATTTTTATAATAAATGTCACAATAATTTTTTAAGAAAATATTTTAGTTTATTAAAACTTTGTGAAAGTAGTGTTTGATTGTGAAAACTATTTTGAGCTAAACACTAGTATTTCTGAAAATTTACATAAAAAAGTAATCCATTAAGATCTAAGAAATTATTATAAGGTCCTCTCTTATCCAAAATAGAACTAGATTATACTATATTTCAAACTCCTGAATTATATCTAACTGTTAATTTAAAAGATTCTAAAAATTTGTAGAATGATAGTGAGCTTATATGTACGTTCATTGAAATTTATTTAGAAGTTTTGAAAGTCCAAAATATTTTTAAAAGAAAACACACAATTCTTCACCCATAGAAAATTTGTCCAACAGTGTTTAAATTTGAGGTTTAATATTTTGGACACTTATAAATTTATTTTACAATTCCAGAAATTACAAACTTTTATATATATGTAGTGCATATGTATATGAATCTTCCATAAAAAAAAGTTCATGACTTTTCAAGGTATTTTGATATATAAAATTACCCTAAATATAAACATGTTGCAGAATTTGTTTTTTTTTTAAAGACCTTAAGTTTGGAAAAAACAGAGAAAATCAAATACATGAAATTTTTAAATGAAACTAGGTTGGGATTTTTTTTTGTATTGTCTAGATTCATGTTATACAAAATTCGTATAAAGGTGTTAGAGGTAGAATTCTTTATACCACTTATGTGGCAAGAGAGCTTTGGTTATAATGGTATCACCACATGATCGATTTTAAAAATTTTATGTATATTTTAATTTAGTAATAAAATGGTATAAGAAAAATATTTTAATCACGAATTTTTTTATAGATATTTTTTGTTAACATTAACAAATCTTTTACGTTATATCTCTCACTAATGGACTACTAATGTAGGCGAGTTGATAAATTACAAAAAATTTAAATTTTGTGTTTTTAATTTTTTTCTTTAGAAAAAGTTTGTCCAAAAGAAGCACTAATAAAGAATATGAATAGATTTTAGCATGGCAACTGGCGAGAAAGTCTCATCATAATGAACTCTCTCTTTTTAAGTATAACCTTTGCCACTAGTCTTACTTTACAAGTCTCCACTTTTTCATCTGCTCATTTTTTTCTTGTAGACTTATTTGCACTCAATGAGTTTAAATCATTCGGGTAGATCTACAAGCTCACAGATCGAGTTAGAGTGCATTGACTAATTATTTTCTTGTTATATCCTGTTTAGGGTAATATTACCTAATCTAAGGTGCAAAGGAATATTTCATCATTGGAAGAAATTTTTTGTTTCTTAGATTTTAGTTGTTCCAGTCTGAACATTTCAGTATTAAGCAATGTTTGACTTTCAGGACGTATGATATAAAGACCATTATCTAAATTACCGATGCATATATTCAAACCAATTCTATAAATAAAAATTGAATTATCATTAAAAGAAACGGAATACCAATCTTCTAAACAGTTAGAGACAGAAATCAAATTTCATCTAAAATCAAGAATATAAGAAATGTCTTGTAAAATTAAAGAACGATCCCTAAACCTAAGCCTAACTACTCCTATTGCTTTAGTTGAAACAACGGCACTGATATCCACACGCATCGCCATCTACTAATATTTGAGAAGAATCAATCATCTATAAAGAAGAACAAACATGATTAGTAGCCTCGGAGTTAATTATCCATGAGTATTCATGATCTTCCACTAAACACGTTTGAAGGACAAGCAAATCATATTTATTTTTCTTTTCCTTTTTGAGCATTTCTAGATAGAGGGTGCAATTCCTCTTTTAATGGCCTTTTTTTTACAGTGGAAACATTTTCTTTTTGTCTTGACCTTGTTGCTCTTATTGTTCTTCTTATTATGATTCTTTTTTTGGTTTTTAGGTTTATCTCTAGACAAACCATTTTCTTCATCTTTCATCCTCACATTAATAACGACTTTCACCTCATCATGCCGAAATTTCTCAAAAGGTTGCCCAAACATTGCCTGAAGTAAATCCCACATTTTTTTGCGGTTTTCATATTCTCATGCTTACTCTTAAGTACTTCAGACATGCCTGCTAACAAGTAGCAGCAGAATTTTTCATCAGCATTAAGATAACGATCATATTACCCCTTAACTTCTTGTAAAGTACTAAGAGCAGGCCTTGGAGGGCAGCGATTAGTGAGGAAAACTTTTGGTTCTCACAGACAAGTACGATGTTTATTGTACTTTTTCATTTTACAAAATTTTCGCCGGTTAATTTATCCTTGGATAATATTATAATCAAAGAATTTATCATTTTGCTGAAAATAATAAACAAAGGAACTAAATTAGTTATACTCTAATATCATCACAATTATGGTATAACACTTTAAACATGATGTATGATGCAAAAGAATAAAAGTAAAAACTTTAGAAAAAGATTCTATACTATAATAATCCAATTTACCAAAATTGGTATGCTGCCATAGTGTAGGTCAAATCAATTTTAAATTAGACTGAGACAATCTCAATTAATTAATATTTTCAAGTTATCTCATAACTTTTACATTAATTAACTATCATTTATTTTGGTCTACATATAATCATCTATATAATTATATTTATGTAAGTGTGATGCATTATTTCGGATTCCTTAAAATTAACTCCAAAGTTGCTGCCGTAGGGTAGGTCAATCTAGAAATACACCTAAGAATTCTATCTCTTGGAAGTTAATATTGATATTGATTTAAACAGACACCATCTATAGGGAGAATGAAAATAAAACCTTTACAAAGTGCCGTTTAAATCTCACATTATTAAACTAATGATGCAGACAATGGGTCAAATTGTCATTTAACCCTCTCCTACTTATTATTTTATGTTGTAGGGTTTTATTTTATAAAATATCTCATATTTTATAATTCTAGTAAAAAAATTATTGCTACTAGTCAATTATTGATCACTAGGTTTTAGTTTTAAGCAATTTTAGAATCTAATCCTATTAACACTTCAAATAACTTACTAGATTTTAATTAAAATAATTTTAATTTATCTAATAAATAATTATTTTTTATAATTGATATAAATAATGTGAATTACATTTAATTAGATTAAATATGATAATTTCACATAGAACTAACTAAGTATTTTATAATAAATAGTTTATTAAAATTATAAATATGATAATTTCACATCTTAGCTCCTTTTAAGTGAGCCAATTCTCGTTCTTTTTTCAAAAAAAACAAAAGCCATTGTTGCCCTTTTTTTAATCTGCTTTCCATGAAGCATGGATTTCCCTTCTTTTGCCACTGCATTCTTCATCTTTTTTTTTTTAAATTACAAAAATAAAAAATACAAAATTCTCATGTATTTTATGGCTTACAAAAAATTAATCTAAGCAATTTTAAATTCAAAAGACTATATAATTAACGATCAACACTATCGATCCATACAAAAAATTTATAACCATATATCCTATGAATAAAAATATAATAATTATTAATATGTGTCTACCCATTAAGAACAAAAAACATAAAATTCATAAATTTTAAATTAAATTAGATATAAACCTGACTCTAATATTAATTATAAATATAACATTAATTGAATAACTTCTATTAATTATTTTTAACAATATTTAAATATAAATAATTATACTTTTAAAGTGTACTTTTAACAATTACAATTATCTAAAAAGTTATAAGAATGAGCCAGCTTGGGCTTAGTTAATGGACCTCGACCTTTTCACCTTGTAAAGTTGGAAGGGAAACTCATATGCCATTAAAAGGCTCATGAAGTCTAAGGGGTCTAATGTTATAAATTTGTACGGTCTTAATACTTCAAGCCTTTTAATCAAATAAATTGGGTCTTAAATTGTGAGATGTTCGATACCAAAATTTGCACAATAACTAACGGAGACAATCGTTCAAGAAGAGGGCAAAGACATGATTACAAGTGGTTTGGTGTTATTCAAAATTTGTTTTAAATGCATATGAAGACTAGAGTTTCAAGTCATAAGAAATCATATCTTAGGGAGAGAATTCGTTTCTTGAATGAGCATAGGAAAGCATGCAGGGTTGCTGAGATATTAATAATGTTGAATGAGAAAGCATTAAAAAGAGAATAATGATCCTTCTAAACCTCCAATTTATTTTTTAATGAGTTTATTATATTTAAAATAGAAAAATAAATTTCTCATATAAAAGAAGTAAAATATCGAGTTTCATTATAAATAAAACCCTATTGGGCTAATTAATCAACTTAATGGATAAGTAATTAAGTTTTTTTAATTTTAAAATAATTTTAAGGATCAAGAAGTGTTATATTGAATTTGTATTTCTCTATTAATCTAGTCACATGACTTTCCATTTTTTAAGCTCCGTTTTATCCTAAGTGAACCTTACTCTATGGATTTCTATATTTTATGCTCTATTTAATGCAACCCATACATATAAAGCTATAACCCACAAATTAAATCTAATAAAATGTACCATTCTTGTTCGAGATGCTTAGTAATATGCATGGGCTTGGTCTTAGGTTTTTATATTTTATTTTTTATTTTTGTGCAACAACAAAAGGAAATCATGTTCCCGCACAAGTTTCCATGAGCCTTCGTGGGCAACTTTGTAAGAATTACCTTTACCAGAATTGCTCCCTGAGGGAAAATTTCATGGTGACTATGTCGTCTAAGCATCTTACATGGGGAAAATTTTTATTTTATTTTTATTTAAAAATGGGATATCTAAACTTGGGATCTCGACATTCATTAAGAGATATGGTTACCACTAGGTTATTTCTATGACCATCAGTTGAAGAATTTTGATAATCATGATAATTTTGTGACATTATATAGAGACTTGGTTGGGTGATAATATATATTTTTTTCATTCTATATATATATGTTTTCCAAGATGACAACTTAAGCTTTGGCAACTGTTAAAACTATTGGCTATTAGCCTATTACACTTTTCAACCATGGGTGCTGGTTTATGAAGACTTGTTACAATAGCTGACGAGCTTTTCAAACTGTATCATCTATGCGAAAGAGGGGAAAACTCTCTGCACTATTGCTATACATCATCTTATTAGTTGTGTTGGAAAAATAAAAGCATTTTAGTACTACATTGAAGGAAGAAGAGAACAAATCAGCACATATCGTGGAACAAACAATTGCAACTTATAAATAACTTTGTTATCTCTACAAACATTTCAATGAAATAACATCATCTATTTTGTCTAATGCTGATGTTTTTCTCGTTTGATATTACAAATACATACATATATATATATATATATATATATATATATATACCAGCCCAATATAGTCTATTTATTGATATTTCATAAACCATACAAAATAATATTGTAAATTGGATTTCACAAATATCTAGTCTTTCAACATACATACTCTATCTTTCTTTGTTTGCTGAGTACTCAAGAGTCCATTCATAATGAGTGTGAGTACTTGGAGTTGATTCATAACGAGTGGAGTTGTGCGTAACTCTCTCTATATGTATGTATGTATGTGAGGTGAGATTCATGGCACCATATTTGACACAATCTCTTGCACAATTTTTAGATAGTAGATAAATACAAATTTAACAGTTCAGATTTAATTAGATATGTGTAATTAATGCACTACAAGTAATACATATTTGAAATGTAATTTAAGTTATTAATGTACATAGATTGAATAGTCTAAAAGTTGTATAAGATGTTGTGTTAAAATATGATATCATGGATCTTGTCTATCTATTTATATATATATTCTATCTATCTGTTTGCCTGTCATATATATAAAAAAAAATTAATTTAATAAATTGCGTAACTCATCATATATTGAATAACATTGTCATATGACACTGTTTAATTAATTTATAATTTTTTTATAATTACGATATGCTCTAGAATTTTGACAATATCTCTAAATTTTTTTTTATAATGACTTATGTAATTCGTTAAATTATTAATTTTTTAATATATAAAAAATAATTTAAGAAGTTTGACGTTGTAAGTTTATTTCATCTGTCTCAGGTAAAGGAGGAGGAGCTATCTATGAGAGTGCTTAATGAAAGTTTAGTTTGAAATTTATGAAGATTTTTGAATCACCTAGCAGGCCTTATATAGCAGTCATTTTTCCAAATAACGAAAATAAAACTTCATGTGAACAAGACTATTTATCAAGATTTTTTAATCACTTAGGTCATATATAACAGTCCTTTTTTCCAATAAGGAAAATAAAACTTCATGTGAAAAAGACATTTTTCTTGGCATAAAAATCAGGTGATCCATTAGGAAGCAAAGAGCCATGCAATATTAATCCGGGCGGTTGGAGCTTTCTTTCTGGAGGAATCACTAATTATAGCAAAAAGCCTAAAACAAATATTATGATTATATATATATATATATATAGTATAAATGACAAAAAACCAAGAAGAGGACGCAGAGATAAGATCTCACCAACCAATAAGATTTTGTTCAGACAAAAAGTTAATAGACACAGACAAATGGAGATGGACCAACCAAAGCTGTCTATTCCTCACTGAAAGAGATAAATCGACAAGTGATCATTTCTTTTATGTGCCCACAGAGAGATAAAATAGGTTGATGAGGACCCAAACCCATACCTGTGGTAAAGGAGAGCATATAATAAGTTCCATTTCCATTATGATTATCTAAAGAATACGTATATTAGATTTGTAAAATTGTGTGTTTATGTTGGACTTGCAAGATTGATTACTCGCAACCTATATCAATCTTGCGATATCGTAGCTAGTCAACCCTCATCACAAGTAAATTAAACATAAGGTATTCTCTTAATTTAAGTTTTATTTGAATAAATATAAGTATGTACCGATTATTTAAATGAACGAAATCTTATTGGTCGGATAAAGATCTTCCTTTAATTTAAACCTTCATTTGAGTAAATGCGACTATGTAATAAGTATTTAATAAAGAAAAATATCATATATATTAGAAACTTTCTTCAAAATTATTTCTATATTAAGAGAGATCTTAATTTATGTTATTGATGTTCATGCTAATTTTTTAGTGTTTAAAATGGTTAATTTTAACTTAAACTACAAACATGTAAAATTAGAAATATTTTTCAAAATTATGCAAAATTAAAAATCATTAACAATTTGAAGAAGATGACTATTAGGTCCTTATTATCGTCAAGTTTATGAGTATTTGAACTAATTATAATATTAAGTGGCAATTTTTTGTTTATACTCTATAATATCTTTGAGCCTAATTATGTTACATCCGCCTGTTACCAAGCCATCAATATACAAACAAGCTAATTTTACAAATGAGGTGATCATTCATACACAAGGAGCGCCAAAGCATTTGTCGGCAATTTATATATTTGAGCTTTTGGCTTTACGAATTATTGAATGCATGGTCTATTTGTAAAACTTAGAAATATTGGGGAAAAAGATAATTAACTAAAATTTTGAGGCCAAATGATAATTATCTAAAGGTTAAGGGTGAAACTATAATTATCCAAAAGTTTAGGGGCTAAACTAAAATTATCCAAAAGTTTGTGTTAAATTACAATTATCTAAATGTTTAGGGCAAACTATAATTATCTAAAAGCTTGATGATCAACTTGTAATTATGTAAAATATTATTTACTTCTTTTAAATATCTAAACATTTTAATGGTAAAACATAATTTACAAGCACCTAGAAGGGTTGAATAAAAATAACTAACAGACATTTTGTTTGGAGGCAATGGGTTTAGCGACATGTCGTCATTGAATAGGCTTAATAAGGCAAGCCGACATGTCGCCTGCTCAACAAATACTAGATGACATGTCGTCTAGCTCATCTTTTATCTCCAGAGGATTATGCGACCCAGTTTGTAAACCCACGATTTGTTTTATGATTCGGTTTCAAAATTCGATTGTTTCTCATCTATCTAGACACCAAATTCAAGTGTCAAAACGCTTGAAATTCAATTTTTTAACGATTTTTGACCTTATTTTTCATCAAAAACTCCTAAATAAGAACCTTGAAACCAAAAATGGAATTTGGCCATTAATGAAATATTTCAAAATTTTCAAAATAAAACAGAGATTATTACGGCTCTAATACCACATGTTAGTTTTTTTTAATACAATCTAATCATCCTTTAATAACTTAATAAGTAATTAGATTAATATAAAATTACAAATAAAACCAAATGGATCGCTATTAAAAACTCTAACAATTCGGAAACTAACTTGAATGTATTTAAGAGTTTTTAAACCTTAATAAATCTCTTTAAGATGGTGTATAATACTAAAATGAAATTTGAATGACTTAAGGACATATACTATCATTATTATGTTTATTTTTTTAAAGTATGTATACTCTCCCATGAAAAACACACTTTATTTATAATGAATTTATTTCTTATCATAAACAGAATAGAATTATAGAGATAATTCTTATCTTATTAAAAAAGGAAAATTATAAATTACCCCCCTAGTATTTTCAGCATTATCCATTTACTCCCCTCATATTTCATATTACTAAAAAACTCTCTACTATTACAAAGATTCTATTTAACACTAACTATTTATTGCACTTTTACTAATCTACCCTCATATTACTAATTTTTATAAATTATTAATGTAATATTTTTTAAAATAATACTAAAATAATTAAAATCATAACATATTTATATTATTATGAAAGGATGAATATTTTAGTTATTTTTATTTTTATTTATTTTTTTTGTTTTGTATATTATATTTTTATTAATATTAATATTTATTAATTCATTAATATTTAATGATCATTAAAAAGAATAAATATCTTATAGTTTTTTTTATTCTTTTAAAACATAATTATTTAAAAATAATGAAAATATAAAATCGTAATATATTTATTTTTTCTCAGAAAGTATTAAATACTAATTTATTTAAAAAGTAGTTTTGTTTTAATATTGAATTTCATTAACAACTTTTTTTAATGACAATAATATTAAATACATTTTGAGAAAGAATAAATATTTATTATTTTCATTATTTTTTTAATTGTGTTTTAAAAAATTATAAGATATTTATTCTTTCTCAAAAATTATTAAATATCAATGCATAAAAAATGTTAATATTAATAAATAAAATAATATACAAAAAATTAAAAATAACATTACAAAGTTACTTATTATTTCATGATAATATAAATATGTTATGATTTTAATTATTAGAGTATTATTTTAAAACATATTACATTAATAATTTATGAAAAATAGTAATTTGAGGGTAGATTAATAAAAATACAATAAATAATTAATGTTAAATAAAATCTTTGTAATAGTAGAGAGTTTTTGGATAATATGAAATACGAAGGGGTAAGGGTAATGCTTGAAATATTAGAGGGGCAATTTATAGTTTTCTATTAAAAAAAAAGATATAAATCACTTTTATTTTAATCAAAGAATGAAAATGTATAAAATTTTATATTTTAACGTACAATTTAAAATAAAATTTTAACAATATTAATAGCAAAAAGCCAAAAAACAATATAATATTATATATATTTATGAATAAATGACAAAAACCAAGAAGAGGACGCAGGGATAAGATCTCACAGACCAATAAGATTTTGTTCAGACGAAGAGTTAATAGCAACAGGCAAATGGAGGACCAACCAAAGCTGTCTTTTCCTCTCTCAAAGAGATAAATCGACAAGTGATCATTTCTTTTATGTGCCCACCGAGAGATAAAATAGGTCGATGAGGACCCAAACCCATTCCTGTGGTAAAGGAGAGCATATAATAAGTTTCATTTCCTTTATGATTATCTAAAGAAAACTTACATTAGACTTGTAAAATTGTGTGTTTATGTTGGACCGTCAAGATTGTTACTTTCAACCTATATCAATCTTGAGCCTAAATATGTTGCATCCGCCTGTTACCAAGCCATCAATATACAAACAAGCTAATTTCACAAATGAGGTGATCATTCATACACAAGGCGAGCCATGCAAAGAATTTGTCGGCAATTTATATATCTGAGTTTTTGGCTTTACGAATCATTGAATGGTCATGGTGGCTCTAGCTTTGGATTAAAGAGAAAATAAGAAATTGACTCAGAAAACTTATTACTCACATATGAAAAATATGATTGGATTTAGCTGCCACTAGTAGGTTCTTCAAGAAAACCAGTGTCCCTACTCGATTGGCCACCAGTGTCTGCAATTCTTCTTATCGATACTAGTGTGCTCTTCTTCATTTTCCATCTCAAATTAAGTAGAAATTGAGTACATATAGCATATATATTACATAACATGCTGACTCGTATTTAATACAACAGCCACACAGGGTAAATTAAGAGCTCTCGCTTTCTGGCTCCCTTTCAACAACGACTTGTCTAACTATCTCTCTCTATTAACACAGTTTTCTCAGGAGAAAGTGCCACGGATATGGACTTATCACCAAAGTTTGCCAACGAGAAGATCTTTGAGGGAGAAGGTGGATCTTACCACAGCTGGTCAGGTATTGAATTTCCTTTGCTTGGTGAAGCCAATGTTGGTGGCGGCGTCCTTGTATTGAAGCCTGGAGGGTTTGCTCTTCCCCACTATGCTGACTGCTCCAAAGTTGGCTATGTTCTTCAAGGTACTCAATTTTCAACAATTATCTATTAATATTTCTTGTTCTTTCTTGTATATTCTCTTTTGTTTTTGTTAAAATAGTCCTTGTTGAGGCCTCAGAAACCTAATTATGAAGACACTAAAGTTAATTTAGAGGAGGAAGCTGTACAGATATGTATGCATGCTAACCATTACTGGACTCAAAGCTGTGGACAATTTAAACTTTTCTCTTAACCCATTGTGCCAATAGTAAAATGTTTTAGTATCTCGTCTTTACAGGTGAACATGGAGTGGCCGGGATGGTATTGTCCAATGACAAAAGACATTCAAAAGAGGAGATGGTTTTAGGCCTTCGGAAAGGTGATATCATTCCGGTGCCGAGTGGAGCATCCTCCTGGTGGTACAACTATGGAGATTTGGATTTTATCATAGTATTTCTTGGCGAAACATCGACCGCCTACGTTCCTGGAGAATTCACTTATTTTCTTTTAACAGGAGTTAACGGAATCTTGGGTGCTTTCTCCCCAGAATTCACAAGCAAAGCCGACAATATGACTGAAAAAGAAGCCAAAATTCTAGCCAAAACTCAGACCGGTGTCTTGATTATCAAGTTAGGTCAAGATGAAAGGAATAATATACCATTGCCTGAGCAAGACAACGTTAATTTATGGGTCAAAAACGTCACTAATTTTCCGGTTGATATCTGTGTCGAAAAAGCCGGCATAGCTACTTCATTTACAGGGGAAATTTTCCCTTTTCTTGAACAAGTTGGCCTGAGTTGCAACATTCTGAAACTTGATGCTAATGCCATGCTGTCACCCATGTACACTGCTGATTCGACGGTTCAGATTTTTTATGTTGCTAAAGGAAGTTGCAAGGTGCAAATTGTAGGTCTCAATGCTAAGCTTGCCTTGGACAGCAAAGTTGAAGCTGGTCAGCTTGTTATCGTGCCAAGATATTTTGTGGTCGCCATGATAGCTGACGGTGAAGGAATGGAGTGTTTCGCAGTCGTAACATCCACAGAGTAAGTGATGTCCAGGTCAAACACTTAAAAAGTAAAATGATTCATACACAAATTTCTGCATTCATTTTTGTCTCAATCAATCCTTTCGGTCTCATCAAATCTACATTCCAGGATCTATTAAACATAAATCTAACCTTAAATAATAATGATAGGGATCGCTTAATGACTTAAGATTTCTTTACTCATATTATCTACAGATTAAACAACGGCTTGCCTTCTTTTATTTTTCATTTTCCATTAAACACTCTTCTATAATTGGCTTAAACTTTTAAGTTAAATGGCGACTAACATAATTCCCCATCTTGGTAATTATTTGATTTGACTTCAAGTACCAATGTTGAGTTCTACCTTATGCTCTAAACTTTTGAGTCAAGTAATTAAGTAATATTTTGTCAATTTACGTGTTCTTCCAATGTTTTATTTTTACAGGCCTGCATTTACTGAGTTAGCTAGTAAACAATCGGTGTTGAATATCTTTTCACCATCAGTTCTGCAAACAGCTCTTAATGTGAATCCAGAGTTCATCAAGTTTTTCGAGGGTAAAATGGCCACGAGTGACATTCTCATCCCTCCTACGAATTAATAAGATTAGCCAGAATCTTCAAATAAATAAATCCAACTTTTTGGGTTTTTTTATGTATTTGTTGCGATGTGTTAGAGATTAATGAATAATTTATCTTTTGGTTGTTTATATGGTGTATATGTGAGAACTGTGGAAATCATTTTTCTATATTTTATATTTAATATTTTATCAGGATTACATGACAATGATTTTTTTTTTTTTGGGAAGACAAAAGAAATCATTGGTTTAATATTTTATATTCTGAATATTTTCCCGCTTCTTTTTATAGTTTCATCATTCATCAATAAAATAGAGCAGCACAAACTTAATTTAGTCAAACCACCTATATTGACGAGTGTATTTATTGTTCATAATCATAGCTTATTGGTAATCACATACCTCTTAACACATATTAAGATTCTAAACACAAAATCTCTTTGTCAAATTAAAAAAAATATATTGATTTATTTAGTACGTTGAGTGCAATCCAAGAACCACGGTTGATCAGATTTTAGATGTTCTATGATATCAGAAAAATAAAGTATAAGTGTATTTTTGATATTGTGATATCAAAAAATGAAGTGTTAATAAATTATTGATATCTTAATATTAGAAAATTATTTTTTATTTTAAAAATTTAATTATTAAAGTAAATTTAAAAATTTTAAATTAATATAATGCTTAAAACCACATCATTTTTTTTAATGAATTAGCTAAATTTGAGTGTTTATATTGTTTATGACCGTTTTTGTATTTTTATGTTGAATGTTATAATTTGTCTAACACGAATTATAAAATTTAATTAATTTAAATGTTATAATTTGTATCCAATTTCAGTTTTTACATTTTAAACGTTATAAAGCTAAATCTAATTTCAACTATGTTAATCGTTAAAATTCTAAATTAAATTTTAATTTTAATTATATTAAATGTTATAATTCATATTCCAATTTTAATTATGCTCAATTAAAGATAGCAAAATCAAGATTTGAGTTTTGCTCAATGCAGATCCGAATCTAAAATTTTTCAAGTAACGAAACTTAGATTTAGCCCAAATTTTTCCTGCCGAATCCAGTTAAGCTCATTTTTTTAATTTTTCCAATTTGTTTTTAAAATTATTTTAATTTGTTTTTAAATTTTTTTTATTGTTTTAGTAAATTATAAATTTTTGGGATATTTATTTTATAATTGTTAGATTTGTATTTATAATTTGTTAGTACATTAGAGATATTATAGTATGGAAAGTTATTATTAAAAAAATTAATTAATGTAAATAATTTAAACTCAAAAATTAATATACATTATTGAAAAAATAATTATTTGTTTTGGTTTATCAAAATTGCAAACGACATAATAATAGTCCTAGCGAAAGATTGTCCTCTACTGAAACCCTAATACTAAAACTCTCTCAAAACCAAAGTTTGCAGCCGCCACCCTTATAACACACTTCCACCCCTCCAGCCTATTTTCTTTTTTTGTTTCAGCCCTCTTTCTATTAATTTCTCCTGAATTTGCTATCTCTTCATCTCTCTGGTGGGCTTCCTTTAGTTTCGATGATCGGAAGGAGTTCACTGCTATGGTGCCTTATTACAAGGCTGAGTTCGACAGCCTTTGCTGTTCAACATCGTGCTGTGCCAGCCGTTAAAGGGTTAACGGATCCAGTCACAACAACCAACAAATCTTTTTCGACTCTGTACAACGGTGCGTCTGTCACTCCGCTCGCCAAACACCATTACACATCTTTCTCTCTATCGACTCACTGGCCTATCAATTTTTAAGCCATCACTGCTGGCATTCCTCCGTGTTTCGTGGCTCCTTTTCAGTCATTGTAGCTCGTCGGGGCATGGTGTGGCACTCGGTTTCAATGATGATGGTGATGATGATGACTACTTTGATAATGGTGATGAGGGAGATGAAGGTGGACTTTTCAATATGATTGGTAGGAATTTTTCTCCTTTCCCTTTCTAAAATTAGTTTCTCTTTGTTTGTAATAGTTGGCGGAATCAATATAATTGTACTTGTTTTCTCATTCGGTTTTTTAAATTTATGAACAAGTATGATTCTTTGATGACAACTGAACATATGTTCTTGATTGCAAGTGCTTGGCTTGGAAATTCTTGTTTTTCATAATAAAATGATCTCAATATATGACTTCCCCCCCTTCTTTTTCTGGTTGCTTGGGGGGTGTTAATGTTTGATTTTGTATATTGATGTATTTATTGCTAATATTCGATTCGTGAATAGAATGTTTATCTTACTTGCCTATGAATTAATAAGCTTGAGGGACTTCCTACACGTAGTGAGGGGATCTTCGTAATGGTATGCTTTTCATATGCTTTCAGTATATCTGTGTTTGATATAATGATTAAGAATCTGGAAATGGAGCATTGTGGTTATATCTCTGGACTGAACGTATATCATAAGGATTATTGACAATTTGGAAATCTAATATTTTGGTTGCATCTATTTATGAAGTTTGTGCTTAATGTGACAAAAATTTTGATACCACGATGTTAGCAATTTATTGATACCACGGTGTCAACAATTTACTAATACTATGGTGTCAGTGACTTAATAATACCATGGTGTCAGCGATTTACTGATACTATGGTGTCAAAAATTCACTGATACCGTAGTATCAGAGAATCATTGATACTACGACGTCAGCGATTTACTGATACCATGGTATTAGAGATTCGCTGAAACTATAAATGGTGTCAGTAATTTTTTGGCTCGAGCAACACTGACACTATGAAGCAGTATCAGTGAAACCCTTCACTGACGCTAACTTAGCATCAGTAAAGGCCATTTTTATAGTAGTGGAACCTCAAAACATCATTCTGCAATTATTGAAATTCCTGCAGAAACTCACCAGCAAGATCAACTACACGGGCAGCAAGTGGTGAGGCTTTGTCAAACAACGTTTGGTTCCGAATGCTTCTATATTGCCACATGAGAACGTAGAAAATTCCAACTCAGCAGCTGGAAACTGTTCTGCAACCTGAAGCGCAACTAAACTAAGTTCCAAAATCTGAAAATCAGCCACAAGTTGTTGAGTTACCAAACCTCTAAAATTGAAGTACACAAAAATAGCGCATGCAAACTTATTTCAACAAACTCATCGCAGCAAAAATTAGTAAAAGAGACAACAACCTATTATTGTATTTAGATTGTAAAATGTAGGCAAAAAATTTTACAACGTCTACCATAAAAATGCATTATTTTAAGAGGGATTTGAAGCTACTAAAGAGCCTTCCACCATAACTCTTAAGGAGAAGCACAAAAAGGAGCATGTAGTGAATGTTTCTGTTGAAGAGCAATCCTGTTACCATTCTTGACCGTATATTTCCCATCACTAGAAAAATACCATATATGGTATCTCTAGCCCTGGAGTTACAAACCGGGGTAGAGGCAATAAACGTCCTATTATTCTTTATTTTAAGCAGTGTGTTTTATTTACGTTAGGTTTTAATTAATTTTCATAAATGCATTTCTCATACTATGGAGGTTAATTAAAATGTAAGCATATTAAAACTCTTCCATTCCTTTCAGCCTGAAACAAATGCTTAAAGGACAAATATATAAATAAACAGGAAGAAAATTGATCTAATAAATTATGTAATTCATTATATAATAATTTTTAAACACACGGCAAGATTCTATAATATATTATAAATTATATAAAAATTATAAAAAATTATAAATTTTTTTTTATTTTTTATTTATGAATAATGTTCTTTATCATTGAATAACTTCAAAGACAATACATCAACGGACCTTTGATTCTGTATCAAAGGATTACCAGGATATAATCGAAGGAGTGCATCTAGACATCTTCCTAAACCAAGCTCTTCCATAATAGAGTACCAGTCATACCCATAATGGGTAAAGACATCCCTAATCGGGAATACGAACCCTTTTGAAAAAAAGGGTGAAATCTAGACCTTTTCGAAGAAAGGGAAATAAAGACCTCAGCGAGTGAGGGAATACAAAGACCTCAACGAATGAGGGAATACAAAGACCTCAACTAGTGAGGGAATACAAAGACCAACAAAGGGATAAATTATTACAAAAGCCACCCTCTTCATACAAAATATTCCAAGATACCCAAATCCTATTCTATAACCATTATGAAAAATAATATTTCATAGCCTAAATAAATTAGGACAAATGTATTGCACTGGCGTGGTTATAGCATCGATACTATCGCCGAAACTTCACCGGAAGCAAGCGCCGGAACTTCATTAAATCACCGGAACTTCATTAAAGCGCCGGAACTTCATACAGTGTAGAACAGAGCAGAGATACTATCGCCGAAACTTCACCGGAAGCAAGCGCCGGACCATGCGTCGGGAGACCGGCAAGAGGATGGGAGCCGTCGGAAAGGGCGGTCGGACACAGGGAAAGAAACACCGTCGGGGCTGGTAGGTTGGCCCGGTGAGACCAGCAGGAGGATAGGAAATGCAATGGTGTCCGGCGTAAGGGGCAGTGCACGTCGTTGGAATGCCAGCGGCAAGAGTCAAATCGGTTGTAGGCCGTGGCTGGTGCACTATGAAGGTTGGCGTCACGACGGTGAAATGTCGTCTCAGCCCTGCCGGCCACTTAACACACCACAACATGCCATACAGATGTGCTTTCCAGCCTCCGTCGCAGGTCACAGTCGAAGAGCACCGCTGCCCTGAGCAACCCGAGCAGGCCTGGGACCATGGCCAGATAACCGGTGAAGCAAACAGAACTTCCACCCTCCGCCGCTGGTCAAGGTCGAGGAGCACTGCGGCCCTGCAACACTCTGGAGACTGACCTGGGAACATGGCCCGACCGCCGGCGAAGCAACAAAACTCGGAGACAGATTCAGCAAAAAGCTGCTGGAGACTACCGAAGGGCGAGGGTGAAAAGCCGAAGCAAGGGAACTATAACAGAGAAGTAGATCGGGATGAGGGGGAGAGGGGGGGAAGGTTCCACCGGAGAAGGGCAGTGAGGCCCCTCTCCGGTGGGGTTGAGTGCTCGTGCGGCGCTTTTCTTTTCAGAGAGAATTTAAGGGATATTAGGGCAACCGTTTTTCAAAGTCAAAAATTATAAATTTATTAAATAGTGACATATGTTAGTATTGCTCACTATATTGTAAACTACATAATACATTAGATTATATATATATATATATAATAACAAAATAGTTGAAATTAAAAGGTATGGATACACATATTCTTTTTATGGAACGATTAAATTCATGCCACCCACGAATAAACCATCAAACCTTCTTCAGTTTAGTATTTTCTCTCTCTCTCGTACTATTTTGTTTTTCCATTTTTTTAAAGAATAAATTCTACAATTTTATTTAGCTCAGAGAAAAATTGATCGTGATCTTGTCGATGTCAATATATAATAGAATAAAAAATAATTATTATATTTTCATGATACAGTTAAAAAAGACAAATAATCACTCTATTATTGAAAATATTTCAAACACTCTTGTTCATTAATTGAATTTGTTAGTTTAGTTGGTAATAAAAATAATATAATATTTTACTTATATAAGGACACGTTTCCAAATTTTATTAACATTAAACGAGAAATTCAAACTCATGACTATAACTCCATAGAAAAAACGATACATTGCAACCCTATTGAATGATTCCCAAAACACGTGCTTTTAATGTTAAGAGACGTATGCAAAACATTTAGTTAAGGGTTGATGACGCAGTATCTGCCTACGTGGCCCTCAAACTTAATCATTTTCATTTGACCACACGAAATAGTCGACCCTTAGTTGCCGTGTGAAAGTTCACCAAGAAAGACAGTCTCCAATATAATCACCATTTCTTTTCTATTATAAATAGGAGAACTTATATCTTTCATTTCTTGTCAAACCAGTTTTGCTAAGAAGTAGAAATTCATGTATTCTAATCTCATTGTTTTATTCTGATAACATTGGCTTTCATTTATTCGCTCTTTTTAGACAGTTGCGTCATTCATTTCCTTGTTGGAGATCAAAGTGCGAAGACTCAAATGGAAATGGAGTTGTCACCCAAATTTGCCAAGCAGGTATTTGAGGGAGAAGGTGGATCATACTACAGTTGGTCCAGCACTGAATTTTCCTTACTTGCTGAAGCCAAGGTTGGTGCTGGCTTTCTTGTACTCAGGCCTGGTGGTTTTGCTCTCCCCCATTACTCCGATTCCTCCAAAATTGGCTATGTTCTTCAAGGCAAGTACTCCCAATCATAAATTTGATTTCTGTGTTTTTGGGTCTTGTTCTTTTTATATACGTATTGCTTTTAGTAGGCTTTGATATACCTATATCATATAAATTGACAAACGACTCTTTTTGAAATTTTGCTTCATCGATCTTTATAGGTGAGCATGGAACAGCTGGATTAGTGTTACCAAATAATAAAAAAACAGACTCAAACGGGGAGATAGTTTTAGGCCTTCGGAGAGGAGATGTGATACCAGTACCCCTCGGATCAACCTCATGGTGGTACAATCATGGAAAGTCGGATGTGATTATCATATTTTTGGGCGAAACATCCGAGGCCTATGTTCCGGGTGAATTTTCTTACTTTCTTTTAACAGGAGCCGTAGGAATGTTAGGAGGTTTCTCCGGTGATTTCACTGCTAGAGCTTATGACATAAATGAAAATGAAGCAAATATGCTTGCGAAAAGCCAAACTGGCACCTTGCTTGTCAAGTTAACTGCAGAAGAAGGCAAAAATATGCCTCTGCCTCAGAATGACAATTCCAACAAGTGGGTCAAAAACATTGTTAATTTTCCTGCTGATTTTTATGTTGAAAAGGCCGGGGTAGGCACTACATTTACAGGGAGAAATTTCCCTTTTCTTGAAGAAGTTGGCATCAGTTGCTCTCTTCTCAAACTTGATGCTAACGCCATGCTTTCTCCTACGTACACATCTGGTAACGTGGTTCGGGTTTTTTATGTTGCTAAAGGAAGTGGCAGAGTGCAAATTGTAGGCATGAGTGGTAAGCTTGTCTTGGACAGCAAAATTATTGCAGGCCAACTTCTTATCGTTCCCAGATTCTTCGCGGCCGCCATAATTGCAGACGGCGAAGGAATGGAGTCTTTATCCATCAAAACATCTGCAGCGTAAGTAATAATGGCTTCTTCATGCTGTCAAAAAAGAGCCATCAAACTAAATGATTTGCTTGGTTTTTAAGTGTTCATTAACACGTTGTTCCAATGTTGTTTTGTTTACTTACAGGCCTGCAATTGGAGATTTAGCAACCAAGCACTCGGTATTGAATGCCTTTTCATTCTCAGTTCTACAATCCTCTCTTAATGTAACTCCGGAGTTCGTGAAACTTCTGAAGGAGAAGATGGCCGAGAGCGAAATTCTCATCCCTCCAAAGGATTGAAATAAAGCTATTTACCTAGTAGAAATCTTAGTATTTGCTTCTTATGAATAAGATCATACGGTTGAGATTTAATGAGTGAAACATTATATCTAGAAATGTATTGCAATATATATATTTTAAAGATTAATATCATATTGTATTTGTAATATTGAATGGCTAAAGTTTCGAAAAACAAATATTGAATGGCTTAATGCTACATGCACATGAAATACAACTATCACATTAATAATATAATGAAAGAAAATCAATAAATCCTGACATTTTTTGAGTTGATATCACATAAATTGATCGGAATCGTCTCTTTATCTCATCTTTACCTATGCTTTTTGAAAACTAATGACATGTGGCCTTCATAAAATTCAAAGGTCAAGATTTATGTATTTATTTTTCTTTTAATTCTAAGTGAAAATTGTCTTTCTTATTCTCTTTAATTTTAAATTTTTCTTTCTTCTTTATTTTCTCTCTATCAAATAAAGAACTTTGAGATTCTTTATTTAATATAGAAATAAATAATAGTATTGTAGTATTATTATTATTTAATATAGAGTAAATACTAAAAAAATCTTATTTTGAGTTCGTCCCAACAAATTTTCAAGTCAATTAATTAAAAAAATAACTTTATAACTTTGAGTGAACTCATGTCCAAAAATTTATTTTAAAAAATGACCAATTTATTACACCAATGATTGTTTGATAATATATTATTATTATAAAAATAAATACTTCTAAAAAAATATTTTACCTAATTTATTAAAAAAATGCAGTTCTAAATAAATTGATGCATTATTAAAAATTATAAAGATGCAAGCATTAAAAAAGAATATATATATATAAAGAGAGAGAGAGAGAGAGAGTTGTTTTATTGAGCAATATAGTTCACCGTATAATGAGCATCTGGATACGTAACCATCTAGATACATGTCAAAATTCTGTAACACATTGTAAATTATGCTGAAATTGTGGATTAACCAAATAGTATTCCCTAGCAGTGTTGCTAAACCCACTAGATCATTTTATTTAATATCAAAATAAATACTACAGTAATATTATTTATTTCTATATTAAATAAAGAATCTCAAAATTCTTTATTTGATGAGAGAGAATGAATAAGAAAGTAAAATTTAAAATGAAAGAGAATAGAAAGGCAACTTTCACTTAGAATTAAAAGAGAAAAATAAATAAATAAATCTTGACCCTTGAATTTCATAAGTGCTACATGTCATTAGATCTCAAAAAATTAGGTAAAGACAAGATGAGGAGGGAATCCCAATCCCACATGAATAGGATACAAGATAATTAAGTGCATTATTAATAATTTTAATTGTAGTGAATAATCTGTTAAGATTACCTAATCACTAGATTTTAACAGAAAGGTTAAGTTTTAAGATTAAGTTATTAATTACTTATAATATATATATGTTAGAATTGGTGATTTAAAATTATGTTGGAGTATGATTTTGAGTTGGAGACTAATGAGAAAATGATACATGGTCGAGAATGCATTGGAGGTATCAAGAAAGTGCCATCCACCAAATCGTGGTAGGTTTCAATGACAGGACCCGACCCGAGCCCTCCTCGAGAATTGAGGCAGATCCTGCGATGACATGTGACTAACATACTCTTTACTCATACATATGATACAATGAGGCTACCTATCTCAACAAAAAAGTGTACACATGTGCTCCACTATACAAAACATATTCAAATACACAGACTGAGACTAAGACATTTATGCAGCTATGCATGTTGGCCAACCTCAAAATATGATGACTGTATCACACTGCACAATTCTTGTGACAACCTGAGAAAAAAATAAAGAAAATGAGAAAAGGGTGAGCTTGTGGCTCAGTGAGTGGACATAATCTGAAAATATCATATACTTTATATGTATTGTACACGTATAAATCTGTATGATAAAATAATCATAAAACTGTATACTAAGTAATCAATAAACTTGTACTGAAAGTATGAACTGTCATAAAATCTGTGCTGAAATTAAAATCATGACATAATACTAGGATCTGAAAATCTGAAAGCGCAAATTATTATAAAATTTATTATCAAGCTGAATATATGTAACATAACTCTGGAAACATGTACTACATATATATACTGAAAACCACACCAAACTTGTACCCGGAAAAAATCTGATCTAACCTGGCAGAGTAACTCATGCACAGGCAGAGCGGGGGATCTAAGCTGGTCTAACCTGGCGGAATGCTGCATCGCTCGGGCAGAGCAAACTAAACTGATTTAACGCATGCGCAGAGTAACTACATTAAAGGGGAGGGTATGCATATGGTGGTTCAAAAACTACTACAATATAATATCATGACCATAATTATTCTGAAATAATTATTTCTGTACTGAACATAATTATAAACTGTACTATAATAAATTCTAAAACATTTCTGAATATACTAAATAGTATAAATATGTTTCTGTCTAAAATAAATTATAACTAAATTTGATAACGCGTAATTAAATCATAATTAACTGTATTAAAAATATATAAAATATATATAATTATCCACTCACAAAAGTGCGCTAATCCTGAGCTGGGTCTGAATTCTGAGATCTACCCGTTATCGGCACACCTCCTATATCATAGGGTATAAAAATACATCATTAGTACCGATAAATATTAAAATTTAAATATTCTAATATCGTAAAACTATTACTCGCTAACCCACTGGGTATAAATCTGATTATCCAAACTAATTTTCTAAAATTTCTTATTTTTCTTTTCTTTTCCTTCTTTTTCTTTCTCTTTTTCTTCCCCCGGTTTCTTCCTTTCCCTTTCTTTTTCTTTTTCCTTTCTTTTCTTCTTTTCTTTTCTTCTTCTTTTCTTTTTCTTTCTCTGTTTTCACTTTTGCTTCTTTTTCTCTCTGTTTCGATTGCTTCTTTTCAAATGAAGCAATACAAAACGACATATATATATATATATGTCGGCCGCCTCTTCAATTCTTTTCTATTTTCTCTCCTTTTTTTTTTGCCACTAACCATATCTATAAACTGACACGTGTATTACACTCGACCCCATAGTTGAGGCCGTAACCTCAATTCTAGGTTTAGCATAATTAAGTTGTTTTTACTTTTTCGAAGTCAGTTTTCAATTCTTACATGCATGAACTCATATTCCAACTCAATACAGAATTTCTAAGGACACATAAGAGCCTATTTAAATCCTTGTTATACCATTAGGGTAGTATGCATCAGACAACATCAATAAGAAAGAGAATAGAGAGCTCAACAAACACTTGAGCACTGAGTGCGTGAGAAAGTGTTATATATGGAGCATTTAAATACTGAGTATGTAAGAGAATATTGTATAGATCCTTGGACAACTCGTTCTACTAGGTATTTCTTGTATTCTCTTGAGTGATCTTTGTAATCATTGAGTGGCTTGTTGGTAATCACCAAATAATAAATGATGTTAGGATCTTGTGATCTACTGTAAGCATTGGTAATTTGTCGAACCATGTATATTCTTGTGCATTGTATATGTTGATTATTTTTTCTATATCCTTGTGTGATATTTTCGACTCTTGAAAATTTGCAGGTGAAAAGTTCTATGTGAAAAAACCCAACAATATACGGTATTAGAAAATTTGTTAAATTTGATTCTGTGCCTAAACTCCTCTAGTCTTGAGTTCGATTTATACTCAAACTCATTAAGTTTGATATTGAAAAAAAAAAAGTAATAATGGTTGGTGTTTAGTAGATGAAATAAAAAAATTAACTCAAATTTATTATATTACAGTAAACCAAAAAAAAAAACCAACCAATCGAATTAATTGATTTTTTATTGGTTCAATTTGAAGGTTAGTTTTTGATTAGTTTTATTTATTTGAATCGATCAGCCCGATTAATATTTTGTTTGATTCAAAATAAAAATAAAAAATTAAAATAAACTAAAAATTAGAGAAAAACGTTAACCAAATCAAATCAAACTAATTTAGTCTATACAAATAAAATCAATCAATTTGATTTTGAATTGATTTTGGACTAAACCAACCAAAACTGCAATTGTTCACTCCTACATTATTTCACTCCGAGAGATTGTACAAGTTTCACTAACACTTAGTGAACTTGTATTTTAATTCCTCTAATCAATCATTACAATATCCACAATAATTGTTATTTAATGTCATGTAATTTGGTACTTGATCTTACTAATCACCTTAAATATTAATATGGCTCAACAATTATTTTGTTTCGTTGATAATGATTTCCATATATAACTAAATTCATATGCTAATAATCACATATATATATATATTTATACTAAAATCTTGGGCGTTTGCACTTAAGGGCTTACCATAGCAGTAAATTTTGTGCACCACCCTGAATGAGGTTAGGGATTCAAGTCCTGAAAGAGCAGTTGATTTACTCCTCTCATCTTGTAGGAGCCTTCTACTCTGGGTGGGATGTGCCTCAAAGATATTCGTGTTGCTCCCAAAAAAGTATCAATTCTATAATGTGATTATAATATCAGTAATGTAGGGTGGGATGTGCGTAGAACTGTATGTATTACTTCCGATGATCTCAATAGCATAGTTCAAGTGAAGTGCAGCTTAAAGATGTACGTGTTACTCTTAAAAAATAAGTCTCATTGTATAATCTGATTATAATATCAGTAATGTAGTCTATAGTCTGATCATAATATTAGTAGTGTAATCTGTTGTAGTATCAATATTATAATATAATTGAGGTAATCTATAAAATATAAAAAATAAAAACTCGAGCACTCACCTAAACTCTAAATCCCTTAAGAATAAAGTGATGATTAAAAGCTTTAATCCTTTTCCTTATCCTTGTCAAGAATTCTCTCACCATCCAATCAGACTAAGATCAGCACAAGATCAAACTATATATATATATACTCCATTTACACACACTCATATTTATACACACACTCCATTTACACACACTCATATTTATACACACACTCCATTTACAATAAAATTCTAAATTTATCAAAATTTATAAATGCCAATAAATAGAAGAAGACAAAAAAAAATGTATATTGACATCATTAGTCACATTATTGAATTGACTTCAACCAGCTCATTTAGCCTAAGCTTAAAAAGAGATAAAGTATTAGATTGATAAATACAATAAAAATACTGCTTGAATTATAATTTTTATAATTGTTAATGAGTTATAACTCTATCATATTATCTAATAAGCCTATCACATTATGACATTATCAAAAGTTTATTATATAATGATTAAACTTTATTTTTTAAATATTTAAATATAAATTGAACTGTATTATCTTACACTATATAAAGCATACGTTATACGTTTTATATTCATTTAAAAATATACTTGAAAAATATTGTGAGTATATATATTACACAATTATATTATAGAGCACAACTTTTTTATTAAGAGCACTCTCACATACTACATATTTATATATTAACTTGAGTATTAAAATGTTTTTTTTAATAAAAATACAGTGCTATTCTTTACAATAATTTAAAATAACTCAAGAAGTTAAAAGTAACTTTTAAAAAGTTCAAAATCTGAAACTTTCGGTAAAACCGTCTGTGAGAAGCTTGAGCGGAAAACAGAAACTACCCGACTACTAACTTCAAAAAAAGATAACGAAGAACGGAAACAAAAATCGGGCATGGGATTTTTTTCTGCTGCGTATAAAATAAAAAATAAAAAAGAAAAAGAAAAAGAAGTCGTCACAACTCAGATGGCAGAAACCAAATCAAACAACCATGGTTGCTGTTAAATTTGGAACCAAGCAAAATTCAACAATTCGTCCTTTCTTTCTTCTGTCTATTTGTAGAAAAAGACAACAAAATATTAGAAAGAAGAAAAAGCAAAAGCCTACGTATTTTCATTATTTTGTCTTTTTCTAGAAAAATAAAAGATAAAACAGAGAAAAGACGAAAAACAAACAAAATAGGGCAACATCCAAATTTTAACTGAAAAGATCTGCTCGCTAGTTTTTTATAAACTTTAAAATAGATCTTGACTGTTTTTTTATGGACAGTTCAAATGTTTATTACATTAAAAATTTTATTGAAATTTTGACAAAATTTTTCTTTTTTTATGGACATTCTCAATTTTGTAACTTAAAGAATAACACTTCTTTAAACATAATACTATCAACCAAACTTCTAAATTTTTCATATCTCATCCACAACTCACCTCATCAACATCCATAAAAATTTATATATATATAATTCATACGTCAACATATACTTAATATCTAAAATAGAATTATCAAACTCATGACATCAAAAACTCAAAAAAAGTTATCAATATCATAATACAATTTATAATCTACAAAATAAACATGCTAATTTCCTATAGTCCCAAACAAAAAGAATCTATATATCCTATATGACTAAAAAAAAAATACAAAAAGGCTCCACCACGTGACCCACCCTAACTAGTCACTGAGCTGAGGACGCCTATTCAATTGTCATCAATACGTAGAAGTGGGTACTTATTGTGTATTGTAATCTTATTCAATTGTCGATAATCAATGCAAAGTCTGAATATTCCATCCTTCTTCTTAACAGACAAAACTGGGGCTCCCCATGGAGATACACTAGGTCTAACAAACCCCTTATCCACCAACTCTTGTAACTGAACTTTAAGTTCCCTCAATTCTACTGGAGCCATTCTATATGGTGGTATTGAGATAGGTGTTGTCCTAGGGATCAAATCTATTGTGAACTCGATCTCCCTATCTAGTGGTAACCCTGGTAAATCATTAGGAAAGACATTTAAGAATTCTTGCACCACTGGAACATCCTCCAACCTTACCTCATCCACTCTAGTATCCAACACATGGGCTAAGTAGGCTGAGCACCTTTTTCTGAGTAATCGCTTAGCACCTATGGCAGATATAATACATGAAGGAAGAAGCCTTCGTTCTCCATAAAATCTAATCTCTTGCCTCCCTGGCTTTTTGAACACCACCTCCTTCCTAAAACAATCAATAGAAGCATAATGATTGGCAAGCCAATCCATACCCAGTATAGTGTCAAAGTCTTTAATGTTAAGGGGTATTAAGTTTGCCTCAAAATCCTGCCCACCCATTCTAACTTTGCAATTCTGAAACACTCTCTCAGCAAGTAATGAATCTCCAATGGGTGTGGCAACAATTAAGCCATACTCTAAGGGTTTCAGCTTCTTATTGGAATGCACAGAAAAGGCACAAGAAACAAAATAATGCGTAGATCCTGGGTCAATGAGAATATGGGCCTCGCGACCAAAAATAGATAACGTACCTATGACGACATCTGGTGTAGCCTGTGCCTCCTGCCGTGTCAAGGCAAAAACTTGAGCCTGAGCGCAGGGTCGACCAGGTTGGCCCCTCTAGCCTGAAGCGAAAGTCTGAGTCCTACCAGTCGATGTAGAACCTCCTGTCTGTACACTCCTCTGACCTTGAGTCTGACCAAAGTCTCTCTGGAAGTGTTGTGGCATAGACCTTTGAGTAGAGTTATCACCCTGAGCCAAAGTTGGACAATATCTCTTAATATGTTCAATCTGACCACAATGGTAACAAACACTGCTCCCAACTAAACACTGTCCCTGATGGTTCTTGCCACAGGTTCTACACTGTGTGTGTCTAGAGCTAGTTAAGCGGTCATCATGGTAGCCTCTGCTACCTCTACCACTAGATCCCTGGCTTCTGTTTTTTGTGGGTTGCTGTATTGAACCTTGACTAAAACTCTATTCCTGTCCTCCTTTATATCCCAAACTCTGACTTCTCTGAAAGCTATACGAATTAGTTGCATGACTGCCTCCTTTCTTAGGCGGCTTACTGCTAGGGCTACTATCTGTCCACTCTTGATTACGTTTCTGTCTTACAGCTGAAATCATGTGCGACTCGTTGATACTCTGCTATACCCTCATTGCAGCCTCCACTAGCTTCCCAAACTCACTGAAGCCAGAAACTGTCACAGCTATACGAATCTCATAGCGTAAACCATCTTCAAACTTAGTGCATTTCTCTTTCTCTATAGAAATTGTCGCAATAACAAAACGTGAAAGATCTAAAAACTTCCTTTCATACTGCTCAACAGACATAGAACCTTGAGTTAGACAAAGAAACTCTTTCCGTTTACCCTCTCGGTACACAGTAGGAAAGAAGTGGTCATAGAATTCCTTTCGAAATACTGCCCAAGTAATCTCTTCGGGGGTCTGATAGTGCTCATGTACTGATCTCCACCAATGGAGTGCACCTCCCTCAAGCAAGAATGTGGCAAAGGATAAATTCTCCTCATTTGGCCACCTCATCACATCAAAAATGCACTCCACCCTATCTAACCAGGACTCGGCCTCTGAAGGATCTCCCGAACCATCAAAATTTCTTGCCCCAAGGTTCTTCACTCGCTCAATGGTGTTAATGCTAGCACGTGTTTGAGCCTGATTTTGTACAACTGCAGTCACAAGCTGAGCAAGCATATCAATCATAGGCGGGGTTACAGGAACTTGCTGAACAGGTGGAGGTGCATTTGATTCTGCTGCACCTTTATTTATCGGCTTATTTTCCCCACGATGCCTAGGATAGGGGTTAAGCTCAGTGATGGGTCTAGTACGACGTGGTGGCATGGTGGTGCCTACAAAAATATCAACCCAACTATGTTAACTACAATACTAAAATTATTAAAAGACGAGAAAGTCTACAGAATTTATAACCTATGCTCTGATACCAACTAAAAAGACTCGCCCCGCAGTTTTTTATAAACTTTAGAACGGATCTTGACTGTTATCCTATGGACAGTTCAAACGCCTATTACACTAAAAATTATACCGAAATTTTGACAGAGTTTTCCCTGTTTTATGGACATTCCCAACCCTGCAACTTAAAGAATAACACTTCTTTAAATATAATACTATCAACCAAACTTCCAAACTTCTCATATCTCATCCACAACTCACCTCATCAACAACCATAAACATTGATACATATATAATTCATACGTCAACATATCCTTAATATCTAAAATAGAGTTATCAAACTAATGGCATCAAAAGCCCAAAAAAAGTTATCAATACCATAATACAATTCATAATCTACAAGATAAACATGCTAATTTCCTATAGTCCCAAACAAAAAGAATCTATATATCCTATATGGCTAAAAAAAAAATACAAAAAGGCTCCACCACGTGACCCACCCTAACTAATCACTGAGCTGAGGACGCCTACTGTCTCTTGAGATGGGAAAAAGAGAAGGGGGATGAGTTTTCACAAAACTCAGCGAGTGGACTAATTTTAAAATAAAATGAGACAAAAATAAAAATGATGATAATAACAATGATAATAATAAATATTTAAACCATAAACATCAATTTAACATAAATAACTTAAAAGTATCATAAAAATCATCAAATATCATTTTAATCATGCTACAAATTGAAGTTCTACAAGACATGATGCAATATTATAAATGATTAAGTCTTTAAAATATTACACTAAACTAGTACCCAGGGGAAAATCTCGTCGTACCCGAAATATCTCTCGGGCAGAGCATTGGACGTACTTATCTATATATCATTTTAAATCCTCGTCTTACGCATGCGTAGAGCAAACTGGCTCCCAAAGAGCAAAATGCCCATACACACGGTCCAAAGCCTATGTGTGTATATAGACGAGCCCCAAAAGCCTGAATCTCATATCTCTAGCGAATGGGGGAGGGTATTGCCTAGTGGCTTGAAAACTATTTCTATTTTAACAATTATAAACTCATTAAATCTCATCTCAAACTTTACACTTAAACAAATAAATTATTTAAACATATTTCTATTAATATAAACAATCTATAATATAAATGCGTTTTTCATAACGTAAAATAAAGATTTAATTTAAATATGTTTAAGAATTTAAATTAATAAAATAAAATAGATAATTTAACAAAAAAATTAAATACTCATTATGTTTTATAGACTTTATAAATGATGCGTAATAAATGAAGTCTTTAATATAAGAAATAAACTATATATATACATATATACTATAAATTCCACTCACACAAGTGATGATGTTTATCGAAACTTGTTGCCGGGAATCGTCACGCTCGGGAACCCTCTTAAATGAGATAAAGTATACTATTATTCATTAATAAGAAAATTAATACCTACATTGACGATTCTAAACAAAATCTATTATACAAAACGATAACATAACGAGTTAATACACTTACCAACTCGTTAGATCGATGCGAACTTTTCGGTATGGGATCCAACTCTTTTCGTAAATTTTCTACGGGTCTTAAAATGAAGAAAATAATAATTTAAGCCACTAATTTAATAAATTTTGAAATTACCCCCAAAAGCAAGGGTTAGGAGTTTTTCTAAAACTTAAATCCCTCAATTTCATGAAATTATACACTCCAATATAAAATTAACAATAAAAACTTCAAATTAGAGTGATAATCATGCTCCCAAAAATTGGATACTCTTCTCTCACACTAGTTTTCTCTCTCTAAAACTTTAATTGTCTAAATCCCTCTCTAATTAGAAAAATCCTAATGCTAAAAGGTCTAAATCCATGTTAAAAATCATTACTCATAACCTAATCACTTTGAAGCATTTATGAGTTAACAAAGAAAGAAAAGAAATTAAAAAGAAAAGCCAAGAGAACTTACCATTTTTTCTCTCGGCAAGAACATGTAAAGAAGAAGAAAATTGGTGTTTTAATTTCCTTGGTGGCTAATATAAAAGGAAAAAGAGTTTGGTGGGCTTTTGGGTGAGAAATGGGCTTAAGGCCACTTTTGTTTTTTTTTTTTTAACCGCATATTACATTAGCATCTAGCTCCCTCTCAGTTTCACAATATTTACATTTAGCCCGATTACTCTCGACCTTTTACAGAGGAACCCCTAGCAACATATTTTTCTTTCTGCCCCCTCAATTTTCTAAAATTACCAATTTGACAAGAATATTTTCTGAACCTTACAGAAAGACCCTCAACAAAAATTGGCCATCCATAAAATTAACGAACTCTACATACTTATCAAGGAAGACTAAGTCTTTTTAGAAACCAACCAAAATTTGATTAGTTATCACAACTAATTGATCAACAAGTTCATCGCCATAGATGTTCATTGCCATCCTATATGTCATGGAAGCTTTTTGAGAAGTTCCAAATATACTTGCAATGAGATCACTATGCACCCAGACTATAGACCTATCCGATACAGATTATGAAGAAGGAACCAACCCTACATCATGGGATACATTTAGGTTCCACACATTTTCTAGTTTCTATACATAATTTTATTATTAACTTATTTTTTCATAACACTTCCTTATACGGGCTTAACACTTTCACCTTAGAAGCACCTACAAGCTTCTTAGAAAGGTTGTGTGCCCTAGGCCACCTTTCTCACAAGCAACAAAAGATTTCTTCCAAAGGTCATGTGCCCTAAGTCATCTTTGAAAGCATCTACAAGCTTTTTCAGAAGGTCGAGTGCCTTAGACCACCTTTCCTGAAAGCACCAAAAGCTTCATTTCAAAGGTAGTGTGCCCTAGGTCAACTTAAAAGCACTTATAGCCTTCCCGTAAAGGTCGAGTTCCCTAGACCATCTATCTTGAAAGCATCAAAAGCTTTCTTCCAATAGTCGTGTGCCCTAGGCCAACCTTGGAAGCACATACAGGCTTTCAGGAAAGGTTAAGTTTCCTAGACCACCTTTCCCGAAAGATCCAAAAACTTTCTTCCAAGGGTCGTGTGCCCTAGGCCACCCTTGGAAGCACCTATAGGCTTCTCAAAAAAGTCAAATGCCCTAAACCACCTTTCCCAAAAGCACCAAAAGCTTTATTCCAATGGTCGTGTGCCCTAAGCCACCCTTAGAAGCACCTACAGACTTTTCAAAACGGTCGAGTGCCCTAGACCACCTTTTCCTGGAACCATTAAAAGCCTCATTCTAAGGGTCGTACCTTAAGCTACCCTTGGAAGCACCTACAAGCTACTGGAAAAATCAAGTGCCCTAGGCCACCTTTTTTAAAAATATCAAAAGCTTCCTTCCAAGGGTCATGTGCCTTAGGCCGCCCTTGGACGCACCTACAGGCTTCTTGACAAGGTCGAGTGTCTTAAACAACCTTTCTCAAAAATACTAAAAATATCATTCTAAGGATCATGTGCCCTAGGCCATCCTTGGAAACACTTACAGACTTCCCATAAAGGTCGTGTATCCTAGAACACCTTTTCAAGAAGCATCATATTAACTTCCCTCAAAACAGAAGCAAAAGCCTTCTTTCACATGAAGTATCTGATAGGGGTTAATTAAGTATAATATTATCGTCTTTCAAACTTAATATTTGTTCGTGAAAATAAAGATTATTTGGCTTTTTATATATTTTATTATTATTATTTGTAAGTTTGCAATAAATGGAGCAAATAAGGTCAAAATTCTAATGAAAATAAGCCAACAAATTATATTGCTACAATATAAGCTACAGCGATTTGATACAGTATTATCTACAGTACGCAATGCCTAGAAATGGATGTTGTGCCGCCTGAAACAGTATCTACAGTGCCTTTGTGCCCGAAATTCAGCGCCCAGGAGCGTGAACAGTAATGGTGAATAGTAGCACGTGAACATTATTGTTGCTGCAGTAACTCATAAATAGTAATCATATTCTAACTTATATTTGATGTTAACCCTAATTTAAAGACATAAACCTATAAATAGAATGCCAAAAATCCTAATTAATGGGGAAGAGAGAAAAAAGAAAAGAGGCAAAAACTTAGAAAAAGAATTCACAATACAAAATTAAATATCAAAGTTAAAGATTAAAGAATCAAGATCAAGATTCAAGTTTCAAGTCAAAGAAGAGTAAAAAGCACATTAATGAGTCACTTTGATTAATTTTTCTATTATTTCTTTATCATCATGTTCTTATTCTTGTTCTTGTTGTTATTGATATTTATGAATTGATTTGATACTTTTGATTTTGTGATGTGCTAAATTATTTATCTATGGTTATACTATGTGAACCTAGTCTGAATTTGAATTTTGTTGATTCTTAGTTTATGAACTTAATACATTATAATTGATTTATTTTATCTGAGTTTAATACTTTCATTATATCTGGCCAATATTATGAATGTTTGAGGAATCATGATAAACTTGACGGATGGATTCATGTGTTTAGCCTATGATAGTTTGATGCATGATCATAAGGTAACAACTATGAGTTTTATGTAGGATAGACATATATCTAGATGTTATATAGGGTATTATTTAGACTTGATCTTAATGAATTACATTTTGATTTGATTACCATAGACATATAGGTGATTGTTAGAATGTGTAATATAGTCACTTGACCATCGACAGAGGCTTGTGATGAGATTAGTGTCAACTTCTTACGATTCAACTTCATATCATTTTGCTTTTGAATTTCAAAGAATTTCCTCAAGTCTTTCTCATGTTTCATAATTTCTTTGGACTTAGATATCATATAATCTACGTAAAATTCCATATTTTTACCTATCAGGGGCTTTAATAACTTATTTAGTAACTTCTAGTAGGTGCACCTACGTTCGTTATACCGAACGGCATCACCTTGTAGCAATATATACCCTGAGTCACAAAGGATGTGTTCTCTTGGTCTGAAGGAAATATCAAATTTTGATTATAGCTAAAAAAAGCATCTATAAAACTAAACAGCTCATGCCTTACAGTTAAATCGACCGACTGATCAATTTTAGGGAGTGGGAAGTTATCCTTTAGACATGCCTTGTTTAAATCAGTGAAGTCAACACACATCCTTTATTTCTCATTGGCCTTATTTACCATAACAATGTTGCCCAACCAGTTCGGATAATTGACCTCCCTGATAATCATGCAGCAATAACTTTTCCATTTGTCCTGCCACTACCTTATTTCTTTCCCGATTGAATATTTTTCTCTTCTACTTGATCGGCCAGAAGGTCAATTTTATAGCCAAATTGTGAGAGGCATGAGCAGGATCTATTCCCACTATATCCTCGTTTAACTAAGTTAAGATATTCAAGAATTCTTACACTAGCAAGGTAAGCCATTCTCTAACTTTAAGCTCCAACTAAGAGCCGATCTTGACTACCCTCTCTAGCTCTTGGAGTCTGGCTTGAACTGAACTTAACTCCTTCATTTGTTCAGAAGACCCCTCATCCTCCTCACGTAGATCAACGGTGGAGATACAGAAGGTCCTTTTTGCTAATATGGCATAGCAACTCCTCGTCATTTTTTGATCTCCTATCACCACCCATATTCCTTCTCCAGTCAGTAACTTGAGTTTTAAGTAATGTATGGACAGAGCAACATTGGTGTTTTCCATGAATAGCTATCCAAGAAGAATCTTACATAACTGCATAAATATACATGCATATGATTAAGGTTTTGAGACTAATAACCTTATATCATATTTTACTAATGTATATCATGATCTAAAAGTTATGAATTTAGTGATATAAAATTTTTTTGTGGGCTAAAGTTTTAATTCTATTAGATTCACTTATAATTTTATGATGAAACATATATCATGTCTTATCAATATAAATCATGATTCAAAACTATGAATCTAGTGACATAAAACTTGCATGTAGGTTAATGTTCTAATTCAATTAGATTCGTTTATATATTTAGAATAAAGTATATATATATCATAATTTGCTAATATAAATCATGATTCAAAATTATGAATCTAGTGACATAGAACTTGTATGTGGGTTAAAGTTCTAATTCTTTATTTATATCTTTATGATAAACCATTAAATTATTTTCTTTTTCCTAATTCCTATAGGTATATTAGGAAATATAATTTAACACTTTATCCTAATTAATCATATAAATATAATAAAAATTTATGTGGGATAAAATTTATTATATTAAATATGATTAATAACAATTTATGTCCTTTTTTTTATATGTGATCTTGTAGTTTTTAATATATAATTTTGCATAATTAAAGATGTTGTTAATCTCTTATTAATTAAAATTATACAGATCGCCAGACATTTTATTTACAAAATTATTTATATGATTGTATGCAACAATAGCATCATTTATAAATATGAATATAATATAACATTCATGCACCAAATTATTCTACTTAAGCTATAGGCATAAAATTGAATAAATAATAAATTATACATATAAAAATTAATATAATTTAAGCAAATAAATATTAAAAAATATCAATAAATAAGTTCTCTCAAAATTACAAATTAAGACTTGTTTCTAAAATTCCAGAGTTACATGGCCAAAATTGTAATTATTCAAAATATGAGAGACTGAACAAAAATATACTGTACTCTAGGGCTTATTTGTAAAACTTTAAAATATTAGGAAAAAGTGTAATTAACTAAGCTTTAGGGCTAAATAGTAATTATCTAAAGGTTTAGAGCTAAATTATAATTATCTAAAGGTATAGGGGTTAAATTAAAATTATCCAAAGATTCAGGGTTAAAATATAATTATCTAAATGTTTTAGGGCTAAAATTTTAATTATTTGAAAATTGGGTCAAGTTGCAATTATCTAAAATAATAGGGGATTTTTTTAATAAATATCTAAATATTTTAGGGGTAAAATATAATTTATAAGCACCTAAAGGGGCTGAATGAAAATAGCCAACAAATATGTTGTCCATCCCAGAAGTGGTTGGACGACACATCATTCATTAAAAAGGCTTAATAAGGCAAGCCGACATGTCATCCACTCAATAGATACTAAACGATATATCTTCTAACATTGTCTTTAACTTTTAGCAAGTCATGCGACCTTGTTTGTTGACCCATTTTATGACTCAGTTTTAAAATTTGATCGTTTCTCGTCCATTGAACACCAAATTCGACGTTTCAAGTGTCAAGTGCTCAAAATCCAATTTCTTAATATTTCTAATCTTATTTTTCATTAAGAATTCTTGAACAACAACTTTGAAACCAAAAATCATATTTTGTCATTAATAAAATTTTTTGGAATTTTCAAAATAAGGCAAGGGCATACACAACTTTGATACCACATGTCAATTCTTTATATAATCCAATCATGTTTTAATAACTTAATAAGCAATTAGATTAATGTAGAATTAAAATAAAACTAAAACGGACATACCTTGTGCCATTTTTAACTTTAACAATTCGAAGACAATCTTGAATGTATTTAAAAGTTTCTAAATTTTAGTTAATCTCTATACAACAATGTATCATGCTAAAAAAATGTTAACACACTTTATTTTCTAATAGGCATATTTCTTATCATATTTTAAATAATTAAATATGTATAAAATTTATATTTTAAATGACCAATTTAAAATAAAATTTTAACAGTATTAACCCGGGCCGCCGAGCACTCTCTCTAGCGGAATCACTAATTATGGCAAAAAGCCCAAACAAATAATATAATATTTTATATCCATATGTATAAATGACAAAAACCAAGAAGAGGACGCAGAGATAAGATCTCATCAACCAAACCCATACCTGAGGTAAAGGAGAGCATATAATAAGTTCCATTTCCATTATGATTATCTAAAGAATACGTATATTAGATTTGTAAAATTATGTGTTTATGTTGGACTTGCATGCAAGATTGATTACTCGCAACCTCTATCAATCTTGCGATATCATAGCTAGTCAACCCTTATCACTAAGTAAATTAAACATAAGATCCTCTCTTAATTGAAGTTTTATTTGAATAAATATAAGTATTACTGATTATTTAAATGAACGAAATCTTATTGGTCGGATAAAGATTTTCTTTTAATTTAAACCTTCATTTGAGTAAATGCGACTATGTAATAAGTATTTAATAAAGAAAAATATCATATATATTAGAAACTTTCTTCAAAATTATTTCCATATTAAGAGAGATCTTAATTTATGTTATTGATGTTCATGCTAAGTTTTTAGTGTTTAAAATGCTTAATTTTAACTTAAACTACAAACATGTAAAATTAGAAATGTTTTTCAAAATTATGCAAAATTAAAATGCATTAACAATTTGAAGAAGATGACTATTAGGTCCTTTTTATCGTCGAGTTTATCAGTACTTGAACTAATTTTAATATTAAGTGGCAATTTTTTGTTTGTACTCTATAATATCTTTGAGCCTAATTATGTTACATCCGCCTGTTACCAAGCCATCAATATACAAACAAGCTAATTTCAGAAATGAGGTGATCATTCATACACAAGGAGAGCCAAAGCATTTGTCGGCAATTTATATATATATGAGCTTTTGGCTTTACGAATTATTGAATGCATGGTCTATTTGTAAAACTTAGAAATATTGGGGCAAAAATATAATTAACTAAAGTTTTGAGGCCAAATGATAATTATCAAAAGGTTATGGGTGAAACTATAATTATCTAAAAGTTTAAGGGCCAAACTAAATTTATCCAAAAATTTGTGTTAAATTACAATTATCTAAATGTTTGGGGGGCAAACTATAATTATCTAAAAGCTTGGTTATCAACTTGTAATTATGTAAAATATTTTATGACTTTTTTTAAATATCTAAACATTTTAAGGGTAAAACATAATTTACAAGCACTTAAAGGGGTCGAATGAAAATAAACAACAAACATATTGTTTGGAGGCAATGGGTTGGACGACATGTTGTCGCTGAATAGACTTAATAAGGCAAGCCGACATGTCTCCCGCTCAACAAATACTAGATGACATGTCGTCTAGCTCGTCTTTGACCTCTAGTGGGTTGTATGACCCAGTTTACAAACCCATGATTCGTTTTATGATTTGATTTTAAAATTCGGGCGTTTCTCATCTATCTAGACACAAAATTTGATATTTCAAGTGTTAAAACAGGCGAATTCAATTTTTTAATGATTTGTAACTTTATTTTTCATCAAAAACTTATAAACAAGAACCTTGAAACCAAAAATAGAATTTGGTCATTAATGAAGTTTTTCAAAATTTTCAAAATAAAATAAAGATTATGTACGGCTTTGATACCACATATTAATTTTTTCTTATACAATCTAATCATCCTTTAATAACTTAAGCAATTAGATTAATGTAAAATTATAAATAAAACTAAAATGGATCGCTATTGGTAACTTTAACAATTTAGAAACGAATTTAAATGTATTTAAGAGTTTTGAAGCTAATAAATCTCTAGAAGATGGTGTATAATACTAAAATGAGATTGAATGGCTTTAGGACATATACTATAATTATTATGTTTATTTTTTGGATACTATCCCATAAAAAATACATTTATTTATAATGAATTTATTTCTTATCATAAATAGATTAGAATTATAGTGATTATTCTTATCTTATTAAAAAGGGAAACTATAAATTGCCCCCCTAGTGTTTCAAGCATTACCCACCTACTCTCCTCATGTTTCATATTACTCAAAAAACTTCCTATTAGTACAAAGATTCTATTTAATACTAATTATTTATTGTGTTTTTACTAATCTACCATCACATTACTATTTTTCATAAATTATTAATGTAATATTTTTTAAAATAAATAAAATCATAACATATTTATATTATCATAGAAAGATGAATATTTTAGTTTTTTTATTTTTATTTTTTTGTTGTTTTGTATATTATATTTTTATTAATATTAATATTTTTTAATTCATTAATATTTATGCTCATTAAAAAGAATAAATATCTTCTAGTTTTTTTTATTCTTTTAAAACATAACTACTTAAAAATAATGAAAATATAAAATCGTAATATATTTATTCTTTCTCAGAAAGTATTAAATATTAATTTATTTAAAAAGTAATTTTGTTTTAATATTGAATTTCATTAATAAATTTTTTTAATGATAATAATATTAAATACTTTTTGAGAAAGAATAAATATTTATTATTTTCATTATTTTCTAATTGTATTTTAAAAAACTAAAAGATATTTATTCTTTATCAAAAAGTATTAAATATCAATAAATAAAAAATGTTAATATTAACAAAAAAAATTAATATACAAAAAATTAAAAATAACATAACAAAATTACTTATTATTTCATCATAATATAAATATGTTATGATTTTAATTATTTTAGTATTGTTTTAAAAATATTACATTAATAATTTATGAAAAATAATAATGTGAGGGCAGATTAGTAAAAGCACAATAAATAATTAATATTAAATATAATCTTTGTAATAGTAGAGAGTTTTTGGATAATTTGAAGGGGTAAGGGTAATGCTTGAAATATTAGAAGGGTAATTTATAATTTTTCATTAAAAAATAGATATAAATCACTTTTATTTTAATCAAGGAATGAAAGTGTATAAAATTTTATATTTTAACATACAATTTAAAATAAAATTTTAATAATATTAATAGCAAAAAGCCAAAAACAAACAATATAATACTATATATGTTATGACCTAATTTAGACTTAGTAAGATATTGTCCGCTTTAGGCTCAAGCCTGCACGATTTTATTTTTGGGTTTCACGCAAGGGTTCTTCACCTAAAACGTATATTGTTAATTAAAGTGTGGATCACCCCTTATAAATTCAGCATCTCTCCCGTGCCTTGGCGATGTGAGATTTGCATAGGGTGTTACATACATCCTCCCTTAAGGATTCAGCGTCTTCGCTGAGGTTTGTTCCACCACCGCCTAAGATGACAACGGGAGTGACTCTGATACCATATGTTATGACTTAATCTAAACTTGATAAAATATTATCCGTTTTAAGTTCAAGCTTGCATAATTTTATTCTTAAGCTTCACACAAGCGTCTTTTACTTAAAATGCGTCTTATCAATTAAAATATGAATCACTCTTTATAAATCCAACATCTCTTGTACGGATCACGTGAGATTTGTTACAATATATATTTATGAATAAATGACACAAACCAAGAAGAGGACGCAGGGATAAGATCTCACAGACCAATAAGATTTTGTTCAGACGAAGAGTTAATAGCAACAGGCAAATGGAGGACCAACCACAGCTGTCTTTTCCTCTTTCAAAGAGATAAATCGGCATGTGATCATGTCTTTATGTGCCCACCGAGAGATAAAATAGGTCGATGAGGACCCAAACCCATTCCTGTGGTAAAGGAGAGCATATAATAAGTTTCATTTCCATTATGATTATCTAAAGAAAACTTACATTAGACTTGTAAAATTGTGTGTTTATGTTGGACCGTCAAGATTGTTACTTTCAACCTATATCAATCTTGAGCCTAATTATGTTGCATCCGCCTGTTACCAAACCATCAATATACAAACAAGCTAATTTCACAAATGAGGTGATCATTCATACACAAGGCGAACCATGCAAAGAATTTGTCGGCAATTTATATATCTGAGTTTTTGGCTTTACGAATCATTGAATGGTCATGGTGGCTCTAGCTTTGGATTAAAGAGAAAATAAGAAAGCGACTCAGAAAAAATATGATTGGATTTAGCTGCCACTAGTAGGTTCTTCAAGAAAACCAGTGTCCCTACTCGATTGGCCACCAGTTTCTGCAATTCTTCTTATCGATACTAGTGTGCTCTTCTTCATTTTCCATCTCAAATTAAGTAGAAATTGAGTACATATAGCATATATATTACATAACATGCTGACTCCTATTTAATACAACAGCCACGCAGGGTAAATTAAGAGCTCTCGCTTTCTGGCTCCCTTTCAACAACGACTTGTCTAACTATCTCTCTCTATTAACACAGTTTTCTCAGGAGAAAGTGCCACGGATATGGACTTATCACCAAAGTTTGCCAACGAGAAGATCTTTGAGGGAGAAGGTGGATCTTACCACAGCTGGTCAGGTACTGAATTTCTTTTGCTTGGTGAAGCCAATGTTGGTGGTGGCGTCCTTGTATTGAAGCCTGGAGGGTTTGCTCTTCCCCACTATGCTGACTGCTCCAAAGTTGGCTATGTTCTTCAAGGTACTCAATTTTCAACTATTGTCTATTAATATTTCTTGTTCTTTCTTGTATATTCTCTTTTGCTTTTGTTAAAATAGTCCTTGTTGAGGCCTCAGAAACCTAATTATGAAGACACTAAAGTTAATTTAGAGGAGGAAGCTGTACAGATATGTATGCATGCTAACCATTACTGGACTCAAAGCTGTGGACAATTTAAACTTTTCTCTTAACCCATTGTGCCAATAGTAAAATGTTTTAGTATCTCGTCTTTACAGGTGAACATGGAGTGGCCGGGATGGTATTGTCCAATGACAAAAGACATTCAAAAGAGGAGATGGTTTTAGGCCTTCGGAAAGGTGATATCATTCCGGTGCCGAGTGGAGCATCCTCCTGGTGGTACAACTATGGAGATTCGGATTTTATCATAGTATTTCTTGGCGAAACATCGACCGCCTACGTTCCTGGAGAATTCACTTATTTTCTTTTAACAGGAGTTAACGGAATCTTGGGTGCTTTCTCCCCAGAATTCACAAGCAAAGCCGACAATATGACTGAAAAAGAAGCCAAAATTCTAGCCAAAACTCAGACCGGTGTCTTGATTATCAAGTTAGGTCAAGATGAAAGGAATAATATACCATTGCCTGAGCAAGACAACGTTAATTTATGGGTCAAAAACGTCACTAATTTTCCGGTTGATATCTGTGTCGAAAAAGCCGGCATAGCTACTTCATTTACAAGGGAAAATTTCCCTTTTCTTGAACAAGTTGGCCTGAGTTGCAGGATTCTGAAACTTGATGCTAATGCCATGCTGTCACCCATGTACACTGCTGATTCGACGGTTCAGATTTTTTATGTTGCTAAAGGAAGTTGCAAGATGCAAATTGTAGGTCTCAATGCTAAGCTTGCCTTGGACAGCAAAGTTGAAGCTGGTCAGCTTGTTATCGTGCCAAGATATTTTGTGGTCGCCATGATAGCTGACGGTGAAGGAATGGAGTGTTTCTCAGTCGTAACATCCACAGAGTAAGTGATGTCCAGGTCAAACACATAAAAAGTAAAATGATTCATACACAAATTTCTGCATTCATTTTTGTCTCAATCAATCCTTTCGGTCTCATCAAATCTACATTCCAGGATCTATTAAACATAAATCTAACCTTAAATAATTTTTCTATTTATCAGGATTTCTTGACAATGATTTTTTTTTTTTAAGACAAAAGAAATCATTGGTTTAATATTTTATATTCTGAATATTTTCCTGCTTCTTTTTATAGTTTAATCATTCATCAATAAAATAGAGCATAGAGCAGCACAAACTTAATTTTGTCAAACCACCTATAATGACGAGTGTATTTATTGCGGTCATAATCATATTGGTAATCACATCCCTCTTAACAGATATTAAGATTTTTATTGAAAAATTGATAATTTAATAATTTTATTTAAATAAAAATTAAAATAAATACTAAAGTAAAGAATATATAGAAGTTTAAAATATATAGAACATGTATGAAAAAGTTTAGGATGTGTGAGACACAAAAGAAGAAACAAAACGAGACTTGAAGACGCGAAAGAAATAAAAAAAACGCAGGAGAAAGCTGCCAAGCTTGAGCGCCGCAGCGCCCATCACAGAAGCCCAGCGCTACGGTGATGGGCAGACCCAGTGCCGCGGCGCTGGGAGTGATTTTGGCCAGTGCCGTAGCGCCCAGGGACGAGCGCCACAGCACCAGAACGGGTGAGGATATCTGTTTTTCATCCGGAGTTCGAGTTTTGAGAAGTTTTGGACTTTCAAAACAAGTGGACTCTTACTCCAACAAGGAATAAGGTTAGTAGGCACGAAATACACTCTATATAAACACTTGTAAACCCTTTAGTTGAGATCAAACTTTAAGAGAGACTCTACGAGAGGGGAAGAACTGGGTAGACATTAAGTGCTTGTGTGCGCTAAGGTGAAACCATCATTTGGGTGATCATTGTTCGTGGTAAAGTAAGAGTTCACTAAACATTAAGTCCTTTTGAGGGTTCTTCAAATTGAATTTTTCTTGTAAAATCTCTAGAGAGTTATAATAAGAGAGGCTAAAATCCTTGGATCCACTGTGGACGTAGACAATTGGCCGAACCACATAAGATTGTGTTGTACTCTTTTCTTTTCTGCTTTGGATTCTTACTATTTTGCTTGATTAACAAGTTATTCCACTGCACAAAAAGATTAGGGTTCTAGGTTGAATTTTGGATTCTTTACTTCAACATAACCTCAAGAGGGAGAAGGGTATTTCCTCCCTCAACAAACTGGTATCAGAGTTAAAGGTTCGATAATACACACTTGAGGTATTTAAACCATGGCCGCAATCAAGCAAGAAATAAAAAAGTTCAATGAATGAATGACTTCAATCTTTGAAAGAAGAAGGTTAGGGCTCTACTAGTGAAGGAAGAGTTAGACTCAACCTTAGAGAAAGACAGTTCCTTAACCAGTGATGAGACAACAACCTTAAAGTCCGGGCAGAAAGATTGGGACACGATTCAGAAAAATGCTCACAGCACCTTCTTCTTGGCGTTGAGTGACGAAGTATTAAGGGAAGTTGGTGATGAAGAAACTGCTTTAGGGCTATAGAAGAGACTCGAGGCATTATACATGAAAAAGTTTCTTGCAAATAGACTTCTTGTGAAAAAGAAACTACATCAGCTAACAATGCACGAGGGAACTTCATTGAGAGCCCACATTGACGAGTTCAACAAGATCATCATAAGTCTTGAGCAACTGGGTATCAAGACTAAGGATGAAGACAAGGTCATTATCCTGTTAAGTTTGTTGCCGAAGAGCTATGAGAGCTTTGTAGATTAGCTGCTGTATGGAAATGAGTCTTTAACGATGAATGACATTTAGGCATTATTGAACTTAAAAGAATTGACAAAGATATCTGAGTCCGAGAGTGGAGCAGCATTGCTTGTACAAGGAAGAAAGAGCAACCAATCAAAGAGGAGATCCAAGAAGTATTTCCTTTGTAATAAGGAAGGGCATTTTGTGAAGGATGTCTGAAATCAAAAGGCCAATGAGGGTGAGCTGCAATCAGTACTGAGGAAGATACCGAAGTTGTAGACACATTGGTAGCCTCAAGGGGAAAGTACACTAGCAAATAGATACTAGATTCGTGGTGCAGCATCCATACGTGTCTCGACAGATCGATGTTTACCAATTATAAAGCCAAGAGAGGTAAAGCTCTAATGAGGAATGATATGACTTGTGAGATCATGGGAGTTGGTGACATAAGGCTGAGGATGCAATGTGGAGAAACTAGGGACTTACATGGTGTAAGGCATGTTCCTAAAGTGAGGAGGAACTTGATATCCCTAGGCAAGCTCAATGAGGAAGAGTATTCGATTAGAGCGGAAAAAGGAAAACTAAGGGTAGAGAAAGGACCTATAAGATTTGAGGGTAAAAGGCACAATGGGGGGCTCTATGTGTTTACTGGGATGACCATGAGTGGCCCAACGCTGGCTGTTGGGGTAATGCATACCACTAGGCGACATCCAAACTATGGTCACTGAGGTGATGCGGGTCAAAAAAGGAGTGCAACGCATCCATACCCTATACAAGGTGCACGAATGCCTTTGGAGACCAAAGTCATTAGCCCAAAGAAAGTTAGGTCTTGGTAGAGACTTAACTGGACTCAACTCTAGGTGATAGAGTATTGGTATGGATCGGATCCCGAAATCTTCTTATTTGGAAGCTTTTGAATCAAGGAAGGGTTTGTTGAAAAATTGATGATTCAACAATCTTAATTGGACAAGAATTGAGATGAATACCAAAGTAAAGGGTTACAAGAAGTCTAGAACGTGTGGAACACGTATGAAGAAGTCTAAGACGTGTAGGACACGAAGAGGGAAGCGAAACAAGACTCGAAGATGCGAAGGAAGCGAAGAAAACGCAAGAGAAAGCTGTCAGGCTTGAGCGTCGCAGCGCCCAGAGCTAAGCGCTGCGGCGCCCATCACAGAAGCCCAGTGTCGCGGCGAAGAGTGCGATTTCGACCAGTGCCGCTGCGCCAGAACACGTGAGGATGTTCGTTTTTCATCCGAATTTTGAGTTTTTGGAAGTTTTAGACTTCCAAAACAAATGAACTCTTACTCCAATAAGGAATAGGGTTAGTGGGCACGAAATACACTCTATATAAACACTTGTAACCCTTTAGTTGAGATCGAGCATTAAGAGAGACTCTAAGAGAGGAGAAGAACTGGGTAGACACTAAGTGCTTGTGTGCGCTAGGGTGGAACCATTGTTTGGGTGATCATTGTTCGTGGTAGATCAAGGGTTCACTAAACATTAGGTCCTTTTTAGGGTTCTTCAAATTGAGTTTTCTTTGTAAAATCTCTAGGGAGTTATAATAAGAGAGGCTAGGATCCTTGAATCTACCGTAGACGTTGGCAATTGGCCTAACCACATAAAATTGTGTTGTACTCTTTTATTTTCTACTTTGAATTCTTGTTATTTTATTTGATTAATAAGTTATTCTGCTGCACAAAAAGGTTAGGATTGTAAGTTAAATTTTAAATTCTTCGCTTCAATATAATCTCAAAATAAAGAAGAGCGTTTCCACCCTCAATAATTCTAAATACAAAATCTCTTTCTCAAATTAAAAAAAAAGTTATTGATTTATTTAGTACGTTGAGTGCAATTCAGGAACCACGATCAAACTTGTACATCCATTCGCTTTAAAAAAAAATTCAAATTCTCTCTAAACTCATTATGAGCTTAAAGTTTTATTATACGAGCTTAAAGTCTTATTGTCAAATTTATTCTAATAAATTTGACTTCAAGTACCAATGTTGAGTTCTACTTATGCTCTAAACTTTTGAGTCCAGTAATTAAGTAATATTTTATCAATTTACGTGTTCTTCCAATGTTTTGTTTTTACAGGCCTGGTTTTACTGAGTTGGCTAGTAAGCAATCGGTGTTGAATAGCTTTTCACCGTCAGTTCTGCAAACTGCTCTTAATGTGAATCCAGAGTTCATCATGTTTTTCGAGGGTAAAATGGCCACGAGCGACATTCTCATCCATCCGGATTAATAAGATTAGCTTGAATCTTTAAATAAATAAATCCAACTTTGTGGCTTTTCTATATTTTATATTTAATATTTTATCAAGATTACATGACAATAATTTTTCTTTTTTGAAAGACAAAAAAATTATTGGTTTAATATTTTATATTCTGAATATTTTTCCGCTTCTATTTATGGTTTCATCATTCATCAATAAAATAGAGCAGCACAAACTTAATTTAGTCAAACCACAAGTGTATTTATTGTGGTCATAATCAATCACATGGTCTTAACAAATCTTAAGATTCTAAATACAAAATCTCTTTTTTAAATTAAAAAAAAATTATTAATTTATTTAGTACATTGAGTGCAATTAAGGAACGACAGTCGATCGGATTCGGAATGTCTAATACTTTTAACTCGTACATCCATCCGCTTTAAAAAAAAAATCAAATTCTCTCTAAATTTGTTATGAGTTTAAAATTTTATTATTAAATTTGTTCTAATAAATATGTATTCTATATTAAACTCGTAAAAAAATTTACAAATTTTAAACGAATTATAAATTAATATAATAAAAATTTATAACTTTAATTTTAAAGAAAATTGTACAATATATCAATTAAAATTATATTAAAAATTTAAATTCATAATTACACAAAGACATAATATAAAAATACTAGTTGATTAATAAATGAAATAGCCTCAAATAAATAAATAAAAATGTCATAAAATAATTAATGTGATAAAACATCAAGTCTTCAATCAAAGTTCCACAAACAAGTCCATTACTAATATTGTTTCAAAATAAAATTAAAATCTAACACTAAGTTCACATGTATCCATCTTAGTTAGCTATAATTGTATCCAACATGATGGAATGTTAATGAATAAAAAAAAAAATTAAACATGTTAATTTTTAGAAAAGAAAATTAAATATGTTAATATTCTTGAATACTCGCTACAGGTATTTATAGATATTTCACCAAGCTTGTATCTACGTCAAATTCATTGTAATTTTAATTTGTGTACTAAACTCATACTAAATTTACTTTAAACTTTACTAGATCATTCCCAATACAGGTTCTAGTAGGTTTGTGAGAACTTTTCCATCCCTAGTTCAATATTTATATGAAGTGAGTTAGATAAGCTATTTATAGCAATATATATTGTTGACAGAAACACTTAACTAGTATAATGACTGCAACAATAAAGAAGAATGAGAAGAAAAGAAAAAGTAAGAAAGAAGAAAATATACAAAAATTTACGTGATTCGGTAATTACTTACGTCAATGGCAAATCAAGATGCACATTTCTTTTATAACAGCAATAAGAACTGACAAATAATTCTTTCTTATAATAACTATAAATAATTCTTCTCTTTATAGGGATTTTAATTTCTTTCTCAATTTCTAATATCAGTGATGATGATAACTGTAATATTCAATCCCCATTAGTAGTATTGGTGTTTAGATTTCGGTATAAAGTAATGAAGACACCGTGGGGTTACTTGATTTTAACCATATTAGAATTTTTTTTATGGTGCTCATGAGAGATATTAGGCCTAATTTGGTAATTTCACACTCGGCCGGAGTGTCAGACAATCCTAGAATATTTTTGAAAATTTTCTCTATTGGCTTGGAAAAGAAAATTTTAATTTACTATATGAATTTTCATTTAAGGGTTATGTATGGAACAAGCCTTTGTTGAGAAATACAATCCAATATTAGAGAATAGACCAATTAGAACCAATCTCATGGATTGCCAAGTTGGGAATTCTAGTTAGTTCCTTGGACAATTTTAACTAGATAGTTACAAAAGAACCAATTACATACTTAGTTTTCAACTAATGGCAAATTAAAAATTTAGAGTAAGTTGAGGGACAAATTGGTCTTTTGAGAGAGCACTATATATATGGTAGAAGTGTGTAGAAATTTCAAGTGATCAAAAGCACAACACTTAGAGCAAAAAAGAGCGAAATTCGTGCAAACGAAGAAAGGGCTGCCAATAAAATTTTAGTTTTTTTTAATGATTTTTCATACTTAATCAAGCTAAAATAAGGTCACATACTAATACCTAAGATCAATTGAAACCTCCATTAATAAAAATTCAAGAAAAATAGGTAAGAAAAGCATTATTGTGTAAGATTGATATGTGAACTTTCAAGATTGCTTCAATTGATGTTATTGTGTGTATTCTTGGTTTAGATTGAGTTGAATTCTAGTGTGGAGCTTGAAGGAGTCATCAAATTGAAGAAATTGGCAAGGTAAGAATTAGGGTTTTGGGTGATGTGGATGTAGGGACTTCAATTGGTTATAATTAGGGCATTAGAATGAAATTGGCTTGATTTTGATGCAATTGGAACAAGAAATTGAGAAAAGAAATGTGTTGGAATATAAAGTGAAATTCTGCCACTTTAGGGAAGTTAGAGATTGAGTTGTGTTTTGGTTGAATTGTGATGTATAAATGGTGCCTTTTATAAATTGAATGTATATGGTTGATGGAAAAATCAAAAATGAAGAAAATAGGACATAATTGTCCATTTTAAAAAGGTAAAGGGCAATTATGTCCAACTGAAGTTATAGGATGTTAAGAAATTTTCATGGCGTCGGATAGTGAATTAGATAAGATTGAATGGCTCCGTAAATAAAAATCGAAAAATAGTATCCATCCGGGCTTTGTATGCCGAATAAGGCATTTAGTAGTTAAATGAGATTCTAGCATTCGATTTGGTTCTAAATGTTATTTATTGCATCTAGGTGAAGAGACCGGTAACGGGAGAAGAAATTCGAAGTGAAATTGAGCTCGGAGCGATTGTGAGTGAAAACTTGTCATTTTGTTTATCTTTTGTTTATTATGTTTTCACATAATAAAATTGTATGTTTTAAAAGCTTTTAATGCATATATATGATTTATAATTTCGATATATATCCATAGATATGCATTTACATGTTCGGTTTAAGAAATAGTTTTAAAACTATTACATCAGTTTCAAAGGCCATTGGTACCCCCAGATTATAGTGGTGGTGATTGTATTAGACCCAGCTGGTATATCCCGTACACATGGCCAGGTTTTGGGGGTGTGTCACTAACTCTGGGAAGTCGGGATGTCGAGTCATGTGAGTCACTATATGTGTACAGGGTATTGTCTCGCTATATGTATGCGATGTAGGATTCCGCTGCATAACCAGTGAGATATCTTGAGATGTCATTGTGGGTGCTGCTAGTTAAGGCACCCCGTGACCTACTTACGTATACGGTGCTAGTTGCGTTGCTACGTGAGTATAGAGTTTTAGGGTTACCATTGGTACAGTTTAGAAAGAAAATGGCCGATCGAGGACTTTAATAGTTTTCGATCTGCCGATTGCGTATTATGCATTTATATGCACATGCTAGTTATTATATTGTAATAATTTTGGATATTATTTTTTGAAGATGTAAATAAAATCCGCTCGGCAAGATTTTATTGGCATATGATGTTAAAAACTGTTTTACAGCTTTATACTAGTTTTAGAAGCATGATTTATACATGTCTTTTAGAATTTAATATCTATGTAGAATGTTATTTTATTTGAAATCTTAAATGCACTCATTGAGCTCTTTTAACTCACTCGTTTTGTATTTTATGTTTTCTAAACCCTTTTCCTAGGTGCAGGTCTCTATACGCCAGCTGCTGATCCTCCTATTGCTGATTAGTGGGTCAAATCTGAAAATCATTTTGTAAATGTAAATGTGCTAAATAGCACTCTTTTTGCTTTCTACATAATAGTTATAGGCATGTGTATTTGTATCTATGTTTTGAACCAATAAGAAAAGATTTCGATATTTTGATGATCATTTTTACTTTTTATGAGTATGGTCGTTTTGTGATTTAAATGAAATTATTAAGTTGAGTTAGATTGATTTTGCAAAGAACCGGAGGTCCTATTTGGTAGTATTAAGCAGTGGTTTGTAATAGAAGTGAAATTTTTTTGCAAGTTTTGTATTGAATTTTCAAAAAAATAAACGAAACTCTGCCCGTTTTTTTTTAAATTTAAAAAGTGATTTTCGTCTATATTTCAAGATTTTCTCAGTAATAGTAAGAACTAAAAAAGGGTTCGCCTTGCGAAACTTATCCTGTTAAATTTTGAGAAACTTTCGTTGAGGTGTCCGGTAGGGCTGCTGGCATCTACAGTAGAGGGTCTCGGGACAGGTCCTGTCAAAGTGGTATTAGAGCACTATTTTTGAAGTTTTTAGTTAAAAAGTTCATTTTTAGAATGAGATTCTTGAAGTTGCATGTATATTTTTCTAAGTTTAGTAAATTGAATTCTATGCATTTAATAATTATTTGCATCATTAAATTCACATAAAATATGCATCGTCGTGAGGGCCCACGTACTAAGAGAACAGCTGCGAAGGCTCTTGCATCTGAAAATGAGCAGGGGAATGAGTCAGTAAATGTTCCTATGCCTCAGACCCCTCATGCGTCATCTTAGCCTGCCGAGCGAAATGGTGGAAACATAAATGTAACTCAGATGGCCCAGATACTAACAGCAGTAATCCAGCAGCTGAGAGAGATAGGAGTGTCTATTGAATGTGCCAAAATATTAGACACTAAGCGTTATGATGGTACTGGAGACCCTGAGAGAGCCTTATCCTAGTTAGAGAACAATGAAGAAATTTTTCAAGTTAAAAGATATATTGAAGAATAGATGGTAGTATACTCCGCATTTCTATTGAAAGAATGAGCGAAAGATTGGTGGAAGGCCTTGCAAAAGAAGAATACCGATGAGGTGTCTTGGGTGCTTTTCAAAGAGGAATTTCTGAATAAGTTTTACTCCAAAATTTATAAATATGCGAAGATAGAAGAGTCTTCAAGTTGGAACAAGGTTCTCTCTCGGTGGCAGGATATGAGAAGAAGTTTTCAAAGCTCCTCCGTGCCGTTCCCTTTATAACTGATAATGAAGGGCAAAAGGATAATTAGTTTGTAGTGAGTCCCAATCCTCGGATCAGGGCGTACGTGGTATCGGCAGCCCACACTCAGTATGGAGCATTGGTGGAAGCTGTAACTCGGGTTGAAAGAAGCATGGCGGTTATCCCTAAACTGAAACAGCAAGGCCAAAAACAAGGTTGGTCAGGTGATTCTCGAAGAGCACTGAGTAAATTCACATGAACAGATGAGAGATCTACATAGTCTAGCAGTCGGAAACCAAACCAAGGAGCTCAATCTAGCCAAGCTTCCGTTAGGTAACCATTAGCTGAATTTCGAAGCACTAAGGAGAGTTGAAAGATTTTTCCAATGTAATAAATGTAGCAAGGCCTATTCAGGGGATTGTAGGAAGGGAACTACCGGTTGTTATAAGTGTGGTCAAGAGGGCCACCACAAGAGAGATTGCCCGAATGATAGAGCTAGCTGTAGGCCAGAAGATAAACCACCTACTCCGGGACAAACTAGTAGTGGCTGAGAACAGATTCGAGGAGGTCCCCAATTTAGAAGGTCGAGCGGCTCGAGCCAGCCTAATAGGGGAGCCGGTCAAGAAGGATCTTCTGAAGGACTACAAGGCAGACCTCATATCTAGGCTATAGTATTTGTAGTGATCCAGCAGGAGGTGGATGTGGCCCCAAAGGTTGTGATAGATACGATGTCAATTTTGGATCGAGATGTTTATGTACTGATAGATCCTGAAGTGACCCATTCTTTTATTTCTATGGAGTTTGTTGCAAAAGCTAGTATAGTGCCCCAGTTATTAGATTGTGCAGTAGCAGTGTCTCTTCCTACAGGAGACTCCATTGTAGCAGAAAGGGTGTATAGGAATAGTAAAATCAATATTGAGGGCTAAGAGTTTATAGCAGATTTGATTTTGCTGGCCATCAGTGAGTTTGATTTGATCTTGGGGATGGACTGGTTGTCTAAATATCAGGCTTCAGTGGATTATTTCTAGAAATAAGTTAGATTATGTAGCTCAGGGGGAACAGAAGTCATCTTCTGCGGAGTGTGACAATCACTTTCCGCCAGTATGGTGTCGGTAATGAGGGCAAGAAAAATGCTTCAGAAGTTATGTCAGAGGTACTTAGTCTATGCCATAGATGTAAGAGACAGTGGAACGAAATCGGAGGATATTCCAATGGTTAAAGAGTTTCTGAATGTATTTCCAAAGGATCTTCCGGGCTTACCTCTAGATAGAGAGATAGAGTTTAAAATAGAAGTAGCCCTGGAACGCAACCAATTTCTAAAGTACCCTACAGAATGGCTCCTTCAGAATTAAAAGAACTGAAGGTTCAGCTAGAAGAGTTGGTGAATAAGGGTTTCATCGGATCGAGCACTTCTCCTTGGGGGGGCACCAGTTTTATTTGTAAAGAAGAAAGAGGAAGTATGAGATTATGTATTGATTACAGGGAACTGAATAAGGTAATAGTGCGTAATCAATATCCACTTTCGAGAATTGATGATTTGTTTGATCAGTTATTAGGGTCGAGTATTTTTCAAGATAGATATAAGGTCAGGCTATCATCAACTGAAAATCTAGGAGGAAGATGTTCCTAAGACGGCCTTTAGGACCCGATATGGGCATTATGAATTCTTGATTATGCCTTTTGCGCTGACTAATGCCCCAGCCTCTTTTTGGATCTCATGAATAAAGTTTTTCGAGCTTATATAGATCGAATTGTGATAGTATTTATTGATGATATACTGGTTTATTCAAGCAGTAAGGAAAAGCAAGCAGAACATTTGAGGATTGTTTTCCAAACCTTAAGGGAGCATCGGTTGTACGCCAAACTCAATAAATATCAGTTTTGGCTAGATAGGGTTGTTTTTTTGGGCATGTAATATCTGCAGAAGGGGTAATAGTATATCCCTAAAAGATTGAAGTCATAATGAATTGGAGACAGCCCACGAACGTGACGAAGGTCCATAGTTTCTTGAGTTTGGCTAGATATTATAGGAAGTTTGTAGAGGGATTTTCAAAGATAGTCGTTCCTCTAACTAAACTAACCTGGAAAGAATAGAAATTTGTATGGTCGGAAGCGTGCCAGCAGAGTTTCAAAGAGTTAAAGCGAAGGTTGACTTCGGCCCCTAATGAACACATGAAAATTCATATTTATTAAGAGATTCAGTCACCATTTAATGTTACTAATTTTAGCATTTTTGTACTTTTAGCTTGAAATAAAGCGTTCTCCTTAAATTGCGATTAATGAATGTTATTTGCACAGGTTTAGGTAAAATGGACATAACTCTTAATGTAGAAATCAAAATGAAGAAATTCTTAAATCTGGAGCAATATGACTCAATCTTACACAAACTTGAAGAATAGTTGAAAAGCAAATCCAATATGTTATAGGCCAAAAATTAAATACAATAGAATCGAGCTACAACTTTTGCCCAGCTTGACCCAACTCACGTATTTGAGGATAGTATCTCTCAAAATACATATTTAATTGGTATAATTCTTGAAGCTGTGAAATACTGACTTAATTATCAACAACTCTTATGTTGATGGTAAAGTCCAAATCAGCCGTTATCATTGATCAAATTGCATTGCAAGTGGGTAAAATAGTTGTTGGCCGAAATCTGATGTATCTTTGGAATTTTGCTCATATCTCATTAGATACCCATCCAATGTGTATAACCTCGGTGCCTATGGAAAGAAGAAACAAAATGTTACAACTTTCATGTCGGCCACAAAGGCTACATCGGTTATTTATATTATAAAAAATATACTGCAAATAGGTGAACGAGTTATTGGCCTAAAATTATTGAAGATTGATGTCACACATGACATATTTTCATTCATTGCCTATATAAGGAGACTCTTAGGACGTTTTTAACATTAGATAATTCTCTTATTTTCTTCTCATTAATATGCATTGTAATCTAGGGTAGAGTTCTTGGCAAGGTTAAGAGATAAACTTTTATGTGTAATAAATCTACTTCTATGCTTTGATTCGTTGTTAAGAGCTACAAATATTTATAAGTTTGGTTTTAATTAAACTCTTATCTATTTTATTTTCTATAATCCAGAGGTTATAATTCTCATGTCTCATATATATTCAATCATGCTTTTCTTATGTGATTCTTGTTGAATTATAATTGTTACTCGTTACATAATTGTTTTATATGTTAATCTTTTACTGCAATATTATCAATTGATATATTATCGATCTTGGATAACATGTAAAGGCAATAAATGTTTCATATTCAAGTTGATCTTTTACTGCAATATTGTTAAAATGATATATTGTCGATCTTAGACAACTTGTATAAATAAACATGATTTGTGTTAATATTTGCAAAAGAGTTTAGGCATATCAAATGCATGTGTTATCAAATGTGCTATATTTTACATATCCTCCGATTGATTGTTTAGATGTAAAACTGTCAATTGAGTTATAAATATTGAATCAAAGTATAGAGTAGATTTATAAAGCATAATTGTGATTCTCGAAGCCTTATTTAAATCATCATAAAATATTTTTCTCAATTCATAGACAATTTTATCTCATCCACTTAAACCAATTAATTAATTTTATCCTTTACTATTGCTTTAATATTTTACTTCATTAATCTATTTTTCCAAAAGCTTCCTTGTGGGATCGACATCTCAATCTATACTGTGATAGTCGCGTTATATTTTGAGCGTAAATAGCCCCAGTGCTTACACTTCCATCAAGGAAGGACGAATTTTCCATATATTATGATGTTTCTAGGTAGGGTCTGGGTTGTATGCTAATGCAGAAGGAGAAAGTAATAGCCTATGCTTTCAGACAATTAAAGAAGCATGAACAAAATTATCCTACATATGACCTAGAACTAACTGCAGTAGTTTTTGCTCTAAATATTTAGAGGCATTAATTATATGGGGTTCCTTGTAAGATCTTTACGGATCATAAGAGCCTGCAGTACTTGTTTACCCAGAAAGAATTGAATATAAGGCAGAGAAGGTGACTGGAGCTTATTAAAGATTATAAGTACACCCTGGAATACCATCTGGGAAAATTTAATGTGGTAGCAGATGCTCTCAGTAGAAAACCTGTCAGTTCAATAGCTCACTTGAAGGTCGCATATCTATCAATGTTGATAAAATTGAGGTCTTTAGGTGTAAAATTAAAATTGTCAAATTTAGGAGCACTATTAACCACATTTCAAGTTCGTTCGATACTGGTTGATCGGATCAGAGAACTACAAACTCAAGATCCACATGTAGTTAAATTGAAAGGTGAAATCGAGTCGGGGTAGCTGAAGGATCTTTCAGTGACCGAGGATGATGTAGTGACCTTGGGTCGGAGATTATGTGTTCTGAATGTAAATGAGTTAAGAAGAGAGATTATGGAATAAACTCATTCTTCTACATATGCTATGCATACGGGGAGCATAAAAATGTACCGTACCCTAAAAAAGCACTACTGGTGGAAGGGCATGAACAAAGATATAGCTGAATTTATCTCGAGATGCCTAACTTGCCAGCAAGGAAAGACTAAGCATCAGAAACCTGCAAGGCTCTTGCAACTCCTTCAGATTCCGGAGTGAAAATGGGAGAGAATAACGATAAACTTCGTGGTAGGACTTCCGCGTAGCCAAAGAGACAATGACGTAATATGGGTAATTGATGTTAGACTGACGAAATCCGCTCATTTCTTACCCATTAGAAGCAGTTATTCTTTAGATAAATTGGCCCAGTTGTACGTAGATGAGGTGGTACGACTTCATGGCATTCTAATATCTATTGTGTCAGATAAGGATCCACAGTGCACTTCCCGATTTTGGCCCAACTTATAGAAAACTTTAGGCACAAAATTGAGTTTCAGTACGGCCTTTCATCTATAGACGGATGGTCAGTCTAAGTGAATAATTCAAATACTCGAAGATATGCTTAGAGCATGTGTTATAGAGTTTAAGGGGAGTTGGGATACTTATCTGCCACTAATAGAATTTGCCTACAACAATAGCTACCAGACGAGCATCGAGATGGCACCATATGAAGTATTGTATGGAAGGAAGTGCAGAACTCCAGTTTGTTGGGATGAAGTAGGGGAAAGGAAGCTGATCGGCCCAGAAATTGTCCATATTACTTCGAAAAAGATTCACGTTATCAGACAGAGATTGAAAATAGACAATGATAGACCGAAGAGTTATGCAAATAATATGATAAGAGACTTGGAGTTTCAGATTGGTGATAAGGTTTTTCTGAAGATATCATCATAGAATGGAGTACTAAGATTCGAGAAGTGAGAAAAGCTGAGTTCCCGATACATTGGGCAGTACGAGATAGTTGAAAGAATTGAGAAGGTGGCATATCGTCTGCGATTACCAGAAGATCTGGCTAGAATCCATGATTTGTTCCACGTTTCCATGCTTCGTAAGTATTTAGCAGATTCTTCGCACATCCTAAGGGAACAATTAGTAGAATTGAACGAGAATTTGACCTACAAAGAGAAGCCTGTACAAATCCTAGACCGAAAAGAGCAAGTGCTTCGTAATAAAAGCATTCCCTTAGTAAATGTGTTATCGATGAACCATGGAGTAAAAGAAGTCACGTGGGAACACGAAGATCAGATGTGAGTACAACATCCCCACCTCTTTAAGTTATGTACGATTTAAATTTCGAGGACGAAAATGTATTAAGGATGGGTGAAATTGTAATATCCAATTCCCATTAGTAGTATTGGTGCCTAGATTTCAGTATAAAGTAATGAAGACACCGTGGGGTTATCGAATTTTAACATTATTAGAAAATAATTTATGGTGCGCATAAGAGATATTAGACCTAATTTGATAATTTCACACTCGGTCGGAGCATCGGACAATCCTAGAATATTTTTGGAATTTTTCTTTATTGGTTTGGAAAAAGAAATTTTAATTTACTACATGAATTTTCATTTAAGGGTTATGTATGGAATAAGCCTTTGTTGAGAAACACAATCTATATATTAGAGAATGGACCAATTAGAATCAATCTCATGGATTGCCAAGTTGCAAAAGAACTAATTACATACTTAGTTTCCAACCAATGGCAAATTAGAAATTCAGAGTAAGTTGAGGGGCGAAGTGGTCTTTTGAGGGAGCACTATAAATATAGTAGAAGTGTGTAGAAATTTCAAGTGATTAAAAGCACAACACTTAGAGCCAAAAAAAAGCCAAATTCGTGCAAAAGAATAGGGGGTTGCTACAGTAAAATTTCAGTTTTTTTTAATGATTTTTCATGCTTAATCAAGCTAAAATAATGTCACATACCAGTTTCTAAGATCAATTGAAGCCTCCATCAGTGAAAATTCAAGAAAAAGATGTAAGAAAAGCATTGTTTTGTAAGATTGATATGTGAACTTTCAAGATTACTTTAATTGATTTTCTTGTGTGTATTCTTGGGTTTAGATTGAGTTGAATTCTAGTGTGGAGCTTGAAGGAGTCATCAAATTAAAGAAATTAGTAAGGTAAGAATTAGGGTTTTTGATGATTTAGATGTAGAGACTTCAATTGGTTATAATTAGGGCATTAGAATAAAATTGGTTTCATTTTGATGCAATTGGAACAAGAAATTGAGAAAAGAAATATGTTGGAACATAAGGTGAAATTCTGCCACTTTAGATAAGTTAGAGATTAAGTTGTGTTTTGGTTGAATTGTGATGTATAAATGGTGCCTTTTGTAAATTGAATGTATATGGTTGATGAAAAAATCATAAATGAAGAAAATGGGACATAATTGTCCATTTTGGAAAGGTAAAGGGCAATTATGTCCAACCGAAGTTATAGGGTGTTAAAAAAATTTCATTGCATCAGATGGTGAATTAGATAAGATTGAATGGTTCCGTAAATAAAAATCAAAAAGTAGTATCCATCCGGACTTTGTACGTCGAATAGGGTATTTAGTAGTTAAATGAGATTCTAGCATTCGATTTGGTTCTAAATGTCATTTATGGCGTATAGATGAAGAAAATCAAGACCGCTAATAGGAGCAGAAATTCGAAGCAAAATTGAGCTTTGAGCGATTTTGAGTGAAAACCTGTCATTTTGTTTATCTGTCGTTTATTATGTTTTCGCATAATAAAATTGTATGATTTAAGAGCTTTTAATGCATAGACATGATTTCGATATATATCCATAGATATGCATTTACATGTTCAGTTTAAGAAATAATTTTAAAACTACTACATCAGTTTCAAAGGCCATTGGTACCCTTAGATTATAGTGGTGGTGATTGTATTAGACCCAGCCGATATATCCCGTACACGTGAGCAGGTTTTGGGGGTGTGTCCCTAACTTTGGGAAGTCGGGATATCAAGTCATGTGAGTCGCTCTATATGTACGGGGTATTGTCTCGTTATATGTATGTGATGTATGATTCCGCTGCATAGTCAATGAGATGTCTTGAGATGTTATTGTGAGTGCTGCTAGTTGTTTACGCTCAAAATATAACGCGGCTATCGCAGTATAGATTGAGGTGTCGATCCCACGAGGAAGCTCTTGGCAAAATAGGTTAGTGAAGTAAAATATTAAAGCAGTAGCAAATGGTTAATTGATTTAAACGGATGAGATAGAATTGTCTATGAATTGAGGAAAATGTCTTATGATGATTTAAGCAAGGCTTTGAGAATCACAATTATGCTTTATAAATCTACTCTATACTTTGATTCGATATTTATAACTCAACTGAAAGTTTCACATCCCAAACAATCAATCGGAAGGTATGTAATATATAGCACATTTGATAACACACATATTTGATTTAGTTAAACTCTTTGCAAGCATTAACACACATCATGTTATTTATACAAGTTATCTAAGATCGACAATATATCATTTTGACAATATTGCAGTAAAAGATTAACTTGAATATCAAACATTTATTGCCCTTACATGTTATCCAAGATCGACAATATATCAAATTGACAATACTGCAGTAAAAGATTAACATATAAAACAATATAACCAGTAACAATTATAAATCAACATGAATCACATAAGAAAAGCATGACTGAACATATATGAGACATAAGAATTATAACTTCTGGATTATAGAAAATAAAATAGATAAGAGTTTAATCAAAATCAAACTTACAACATTTATAGCTCTTGACACCGAATCAAAGCATGAAAGTAGATTTACTACACATAAAAGTTCATCTCTTAGCCTTGCTAGGAACTCTAGCCTAAATTACAATACATGTTAATGAGAATAAAAGAAGAGAGAAAATTTATCTCCTAAAAACGTCCTAAGGGTCTCCTTATATAGGCAAAGAATGGACATATGTCATGGATGACATCAATCTTCAATAATTTTAAGTCAATAACTCGTGTATCCACTTGAAGCACGTTTTTGATAATGTAAATGATCAATTCAGCTTCTGCGGCCGACATGAAAGTTGTAGAATTTTGACTCTTCTTTCCATAGGCACTGATTTCATGCAAATTGGATGAGTATCCAATGAGATATGAGCACAATTCCAAAGATACACCAGAATTCGGCCAACAACCATTTTACCCACTTGCAATGCGATTTGGTCCATGATAACGGCTGATTTGGACTTTACCATAAACATACGAGTTGTTGATAGTTACGTCAGAAATTCACAGCTTCAAGAATTATACCAATTGAGTACGTATTTTGGGAGATACGGTCCAAATACGTGAGTTGGGTCAAGCTGGGTAAGAGTTGTAGTCCGATTCTGTTGTATCTCAATTTTTGGCCCATAACATGTTGGATTTGGCTTTTCCACTATTCTTCAAATTTGTGTAAGATTGAGTCATGTTGCACCAGGTTCAAGAATTTCTTCATTTCGATTTCTACATTGAGAGTTATGTCCAATTTACCTAAACCTGTCCAAATAACATTCATTAATCACAATTTAAGGAGAACACTTTATTTCAAGCTAAAAATACAGAAAATACTAAAATTGGTGACATTAAATGGTGATTGAATCTTTTAACAACATGCATTTTCATGTGTTCATCACAGCCCCCAACCAGCTTATTGCTAGTCTCTAGCAATTCAAGCGTAAATAGAATATGCAAAACTACCTAAGCACTTCAATCAAAACGTCAGTTCGAGATCACTGTTGCTATCATGGTTTTTTCAATTACAACTTCCATAATTTGTGTGTGTGTGTGAACTAAGCCATAACCATCTAACCACAAACCACAATAGATATAGCCTTGAGAATTTCTCCAAGTAAAAGCCTCAACTCCATATCCTCACATGTGTATGACTGTTTAAAAGGTTAGGACTTCTCTTATGGAGTTGGAAAACAGTTAAGCACTCAAGAAAAAGTCAATTTTAAGGACAGACATATAAACTAACATTGATCCGAAGATAGGAAAATTATTTGTTTAAAAATCAATTATTCATATCATACGTCAACTTTAGAACTTTAATTGGCTGGTGAGAACAATACAATTATAACTTGGTGAGAAAACTGTTTTACAAGGTATTTGTCTTCTAAAATTGAATGAAGACTTTATTAAACTGAATTGCTTTTTTTTTTTTTTTGTTTTTGGTACTTTTGTGTTTTTTTTTTTTTTTTTGAAGAATACAAGGAAGCATTACAAAGGTTTCTCACCAAATTATATTATGCACAAATGTAACCAACTTATCCCTTAATTCAAATAATATCATTCTAAACAAAAATTAACCAATTCAAAGGATCAATGAAAGTTCATAAGCTGTTTTCTCAACCTTTCTACTTACTCACAAAAGATATGTGAGATTAGAAAAATATATACTTAAACATGGGAATTCTCTTGGCTATATAAATTGAATCATCCATCTTACCACAAGGCTTAGCATTGTGCTCAAAAATATTTTGGAAGTCATTCTTTAGTAACCTAGATAGAAATAGTGACTCAACCTAATCAATTCTGAAATCATACTTAGGCAGAAAAGCAAATTCCTTTATACAAGAATTACCAAGACTACAAGCAGTAAACGACAATGCATGAAATATAAAACAAAATAACAAAAAGTTAGTTAAAATGCATTTCAAAAGTTAGTACTAAAACTCCTTACTCTGCCATTCTAATTTGACCTAGAATGCGTCTCAAGAGTTCAATAATGAACTCTTTACTCTGCCGTTTTAATCAAATGTCGGACCACAATTTTTTTTTTTTTTTGCAAAATGCAACGTATGTCTACTATCCTCCCCCCAAACCAGATGAAACATTGTCCTCAATGTTTAAATAGAAAGAGATAAAGTATAGGAGACATTACCTGAAACGCCAGTTATTTGAAAGAAACAAACCTGAGAGACACTTAAGCAAATATAAACTAAAATGATGGTACTGATAAATAAATAAATAAAAAGAAAAATTTACAAACGGAGTGTCAGATCCAATTTTCGCTTGTTAAGGCCCACTGACCAATCGATCCGAGTTATTGCTGGGTCAGGTTCGTAGGTAACTGCCTGTAATTTGTTAATCAATTCATCCGCCTCAGTAGCAGAAACCAGGATCTGTCGCGCCGAATGTGAAATAAAATTCTGTTCCACAGCTTGATCAAGAAAACAAAGTAAGCAATCAAAATAGTTATTAACATTCAACAAACCTATGGGTTTTCGGTGGATATTCAGTTGGGCCCAAGAGACAATTTGAAAAATTTCTTCCAAGGTACCAAAACCACCTGGTAAAGCAATAAAAGCGTCTGCATTGCAAAGCATTCTGGCTATACGTTCATGCATGGATGAGACTTGTAATTCTTCTCCTATTGTTTTCCCGGTCAGGTTTCCCACGGCCAAAGCTGTAGGAATAATACCTAAAACTTGACTTCCTCCTAAATGTGCAGCTGTTGACACACACCCCATTAGCCCAAGGCTACCTCCTCCATAAATCAAATGAATTTTTCTTGCAGCTAATGTTTTTCCTAGATTGTTTGCTGCTTCTACGAACACTTTACTCTCCCCAGGACTAGATCCACAAAATACACATATATTTCGAAATTGTCGAACTTGGGTTTCCTCCATATCTACTCTCACCTTTATCTCAATATATGAAAATGAAGAAACTGAGGTGCTATATTTATAGAGTGCCAAATGACAATAATGATTATGGTAACCCGACAGTTTGTCAAAAGAGAGTTAAAAATAAAACACAAAAATTTAAACATAATGACCCGCATGCATTATTGAACAAAAAGATTTGAATTTAAGACATCTACATGAGTATCCCTACTATTCATAAAATAAAGTTTGAAATTAAAACACATGTATTTACAAGTAGTTGTGATTGTGGCTCACATCTTCCTCTGGTTTTACGTCCAGTAACGGCTTAAACGCCCTCTATGGGTCGGGGATAGGCTTCCCATCCAATTTTCTTATAAATTGGCAAACAGGGTCTTTTAGAGTCAGATTCCCGAGACTATACCGTTGATGTTCATTTTTGAATTTGTTCCATAAATCGAGAAGTTCACGTTGCACGAGCCCACAGGGATGCGTCTCAAGAGTCAATAGGATATCATCCAAAGACTCCTTACTCAGTCCATCCTTAATGAACTGAATTTTGTCTTCTCGATTTCTAGATACGAATCCTAAAGAACGACAACTCCGATTACAATTCCATCGAGCACATTTATGACAGACTTGTAACCTTTTTGCTCGTCGCCTTTTGGCATAAGAGCTTCTTCCAAGACCAGGCATATGAGAAACAAAATCATTTTCAAACTCACCAGACAACCGAACCTTGGCTTTAATTAACCAACGAAGGTCCACAGGAATATTACCCAACATCAATAGCCTTAGTCTTTCACACCGTGCTTTGTAAATCTTAAGTAGAGCATTTTGAGGAAATGAAGGAAAACGTTTTTTAAGGTTGGCAAGAATGCGATCCATTTTGAAAGAAAGAAAAGAGATGAATGCACAGTTTGAGGGACAGTTTTTAGGGAACTGAGAAACCGACTTTAATAGTCACGGAGTACCGTATCCGCCACTTGACCGGGAAATAAAATCACACTGAAGAAAAAATAAAAAGAAGAAAATAAAGTAAAATAAAATGTGCAAGAAAATAAAAGCAAAAGTAGAAAGTCAAAAGATAAAATATAGACAAAATATAAAATATGGTACAGATAGATTGAACCTGATCAATCACGATAGACAGGATCCACAAGAGGGATCTCGCCTAGGTACATAGAGTCGTTTACCTTTTCCACGTAGCTTTTTAGCCGCTGTCCATTCACTTTGAAAGTCCGTCCATCAGTGGGGTCTTCTATTTCAACAGCACCATTAGGAAAAACATGTCTTACCATAAATGGACCAGTCCATCGAGATCTCAACTTTCCAGGGTGTAAATGCAATCGAGAATCATAAAGATAGACCCGTTGATTTGGCTCAAAGTGTTTCCTTGAGATCTGTTTATCATGAGCTACTTTCATTTTAGCTTTGTAAATTCTGGAGTTGTCATATGCGTCATTTCGTAGCTCTTCTATTTCTGACAATTGTAACTTTCTCTGGAGACCTGCAGCATTTAAATCAAAGTTAAGGGCTTTGACAGCCCAATAAGCTTTATGTTCTAGCTCAACAGGTAAATGGCAAGCTTTCCCATAAACAAGCCGGTATGGGGACATTCCTAAGATGGTTTTGTATGCAGTACGATATGCCCATAATGCATCAGAAAGGCGTAGAGACCAATCTTTGCGATTCGGGTTAACCGTCTTTTCCAAAATCTGTTTAACTTCTCTATTTGCTAGCTCGGCTTGTCCATTTGTCTGTGGATGGTATGCAGTGGAAACTTTGTGAAGAACACCATACCTGCGCATCAAAGCTTCAAAAGAACGATTACAAAAATGTGTTCCTTGGTCACTAATGATGACACGTGGTGTCTCGAGTTTTGATGATTTTGGTTTCTCCCTCTCACATGGCAACTTTTCAATGCCTGGTTTCCAAAATCGAATCCCTTTATCCTGTGAGTCAAAAATACTAAACATATCAGTTGTTTCATCAGGATAATACATTTCTTCAATATCAAAATCAAAGAGATTTTCTAAAGAATTAGAGCCATGATTTTTATAAGCTTCCTCCGCTCCAAGTGTGTCTATCATATATGAATGATAGCACTCGTCTTCTTCTCGTGGTTGTTTGCCAATGTTGAAAATGTTCACCTCAAGAGTCATATTCCCAAAAGATAATTTCATTAGACCATTTCTGCAATTAATAAGAGCGTTAGCAGTGGCTAGAAAAGGTCTCCCCAAAATAAGAGGGATTTTTGACTCCATGTTAACAACAGAATGAGTATCTAAAACAAGAAAATCAACAGGATAGTAAAATTTGTCAATTTGTAACAAAACATCTTCTACTATTCCCCGTGGTTTCTTGATTGATCGGTCAGCTAATTGTAGGACCACAGATGTTGGTTTAATCTCACCAAGTCCTAACTGCAAGTAAATAGAATAAGGCATTAAATTTACACTTGCTCCTAAGTCCAATAAAGCTTGACCAAACTCATGTGTCCCAATTTGGCAGGAGATTGTGGGACATCCTGGGTCTTTATACTTGGGTGGTGTCTTTTGTTCAATCACTGCACTTACCTGTTCTGCCAAAAATGCAGTTTTCTTCACATGGTGTTTTCTTTTGATAGTGCATAAATCCTTGATGACTTTGGCATAAGTTGGAACCTGCTTAATCAAATGTAACAAGGGAAGATTAATTTTAACTTGTTTCAAATGTTCCAAAATCTCACCTTGAATTTCTGAATTTTTCCCAACCGGTCGAAGAGCTTGAGGAAAAGGCACTGGGATTGAAAACTTACTTTCGGGCTCTTTTTCCACTGTGGCCTCTTTTTCAAGGGGGGCGTCTTTACTACTCGTAGATGTGTTAATTTCAGGAGTAGGTTCACTTACAATCTTACCACTTCGAGTAGTAATGGCATTGACTTCTTTGAGATTTTGAACATCAGAAGTAGAAGCTTGTGCCATGAATTGTCCTTTCGGATTGGATTGAGGTTGAGATGGAAACTTACCTCGCTCTTGTACAGTTAAGGCACTGGTCAACTTTGTGATTTGACTCTTAATTTCTTTGTTTTCGTCCACCACCTGTGCAAGAATTGTTTCAAATTTTTGATTAGTCTTACTTTGTGCCTCCATAAATGCTTGTAATGTATCCTCTAAAGAACTCCTAGTTGGTCGTGCATTATATTGAGGTGCAACATAAGACTTGGGTGCTTGTTGTTCTTGTTTCCATTGGTTGTTGGCTTGTTGGTCAGATTTCCAACTGAAATTTGGGTGGTTTCTCCAGCTAGGATTATATGTTTCAGAGTAGGGTGAATAAGGCTTCTTGTACATCCCTAGGGCATTACATTGTTCCTCATATATCCCTCTCATCTCACTATACGTGGGGCAATCCTGAGCTAAGTGTTCCGCTCCTCCACAGACAAAACAGACATCGTGTGACTCAACTCTAGCAACCGTGTGGGTAACCCTTCTATCTTTGGATTTCAAGGCCTCTAACTCCCTAGTTAAGACCTCTAATTGGGCTTTGAGGTTATCCTCTTCCCTAAGATGGAAAACTCCATTGGGTCGTGACCTATTTGTGCTTTCAGCAATGCTAGGTCCAGTCCATGTATGAGCTTTTTCGGCTAAGTCATTAAGGAATTCTATGGCTTCCTCAGGATCTTTGTGAAGGAACTCCCCATTACACATCATCTCAACAAATTGGCGCTCTCTAATTGTGAGTCCCTCATAGAAATAACTAACCAAGCGCCAATTTTCATACCCATGGTGAGGGCACAGATTTAGCAACTCTTTAAACCTTTCCCATGCTTGATATAAGGTTTCACTGTCTTTTTGGGAGAATGAAGAAATTTGTCTTTTCAGGCCATTAGTTTTGTGTTGTGGGAAGTATTTATTGAAAAATGCTTGGGTCATTTCTGCCCAAGTTCCTATAGACCTCGGCCTCAAAGAGTATAGCCAACTCTTTGCTTTGTCTTTCAAAGAAAAAGGGAAAAATTTAAGCCTAACAGTGTCTATGGCTTCAGGTTGGCTATGGAAGGTGGCAATTACCTCTTCAAATTCCCTAACATGTACATAAGGATTTTCACTATCTAGACCATGAAAAGTGGGAAGAAGTTGTATCATTCCAGGTTTAAAATCCGAATGTGGTGTGTTAGGTGGAAATATAATGCATGATGGTGTGGCTGTGCGAGTAGGATGCAAGTAATCTTTTAGAGTTCTAACAGGGTTTTCTTCGTGTTGGCTCATTGTGTTAGAATTACAAGATGAACTAGAAGGTGAATTCTCTTCACTTACAAATTGTGGGAGTGGTTCTAGTTCTAGTTCTAGTTCTCTCACAAATCTTCCTCGTTTGTCTCTAGGTCGATGCATACATCCTAATTTTTTTTTTCTTTTTTTTTTTTTATAGGAAAGAAATGCTTAAGGAAAATTAAGAAGTGGAATAAACACAACAAGAAATAGAAATAAGTTAGGTGGTAAGACCAACCATGAAATATAAATACAATAACTAAACAAAAGACTATAAAATACGAAAAAAAGTACAATAAATAAATAATAAAAAGAAAATACAATAAGTAAATAAATAAAAGGTTAGGCGGTAGAACCGGCCATAAAAAGAAAATACAACATATTAACTAAAAAAAATAAATTGCAGTAAATACGTAAAAGAAAATGAAAATAAAGTACAATAAAAAAAGGTGCAATAAATAAATAGAGTACAATAAGAAATAAAGGAACTAAGTTAGGCGGTAGAACCAGCCACAAAATAAAAAGAAAATACAATAAATTAACTAAAGAAATAAAGTACAATAAATAAATAAAAGAAAGTGAACAAAGTTAGGCGGTAAAACCAGCCATTAAAAAAAAGTGCAATAAATAAACTAAAGAAAATAAAGTGCAATAAATAAATAAAAGAAAGTGAACGAAGTTAGGCGGTAAAACCAGCCATTAAGATAATATAAAATATAACAAATTAACTAAAGAAAACAAAATAAATTAGGTGGTAGAACCAACCATGAATAATAAATAAATTACAACAAAGGAAATAAACTAAGAGTTTACAAAGAAAAGAAAATATACAAAGTTACCACTTTAGTATTTATAATCGCAACCGACTTTCGCTTAGTGTGCTTCCCCGGCAACGGCGCCAAATTTTTGTTTACGCTCAAAATATAACGCGGCTATCGCAGTATAGATTGAGGTGTCGATCCCACGAGGAAGCTCTTGGCAAAATAGGTTAGTGAAGTAAAATATTAAAGCAGTAGCAAAGGGTTAATTGATTTAAACGGATGAGATAGAATTGTCTATGAATTGAGGAAAATGTCTTATGATGATTTAAGCAAGGCTTTGAGAATCACAATTATGCTTTATAAATCTACTCTATACTTTGATTCGATATTTATAACTCAACTGAAAGTTTCACATCCCAAACAATCAATCGGAAGGTATGTAATATATAGCACATTTGATAACACACATATTTGATTTAGTTAAACTCTTTGCAAGCATTAACACACATCATGTTATTTATACAAGTTATCTAAGATCGACAATATATCATTTTGACAATATTGCAGTAAAAGATTAACTTGAATATCAAACATTTATTGCCCTTACATGTTATCCAAGATCGACAATATATCAAATTGACAATACTGCAGTAAAAGATTAACATATAAAACAATATAACCAGTAACAATTATAAATCAACATGAATCACATAAGAAAAGCATGACTGAACATATATGAGACATAAGAATTATAACTTCTGGATTATAGAAAATAAAATAGATAAGAGTTTAATCAAAATCAAACTTACAACATTTATAGCTCTTGACACCGAATCAAAGCATGAAAGTAGATTTACTACACATAAAAGTTCATCTCTTAGCCTTGCTAGGAACTCTAGCCTAAATTACAATACATGTTAATGAGAATAAAAGAAGAGAGAAAATTTATCTCCTAAAAACGTCCTAAGGGTCTCCTTATATAGGCAAAGAATGGACATATGTCATGGATGACATCAATCTTCAATAATTTTAAGTCAATAACTCGTGTATCCACTTGAAGCACGTTTTTGATAATGTAAATGATCAATTCAGCTTCTGCGGCCGACATGAAAGTTGTAGAATTTTGACTCTTCTTTCCATAGGCACTGATTTCATGCAAATTGGATGAGTATCCAATGAGATATGAGCACAATTCCAAAGATACACCAGAATTCGGCCAACAACCATTTTACCCACTTGCAATGCGATTTGGTCCATGATAACGGCTGATTTGGACTTTACCATAAACATACGAGTTGTTGATAGTTAAGTCAGAAATTCACAGCTTCAAGAATTATACCAATTGAGTACGTATTTTGGGAGATACGGTCCAAATACGTGAGTTGGGTCAAGCTGGGTAAGAGTTGTAGTCCGATTCTGTTGTATCTCAATTTTTGGCCCATAACATGTTGGATTTGGCTTTTCCACTATTCTTCAAATTTGTGTAAGATTGAGTCATGTTGCACCAGGTTTAAGAATTTCTTCATTTCGATTTCTACATTGAGAGTTATGTCCAATTTACCTAAACCTGTCCAAATAACATTCATTAATCACAATTTAAGGGGAACACTTTATTTCAAGCTAAAAATACAGAAAATACTAAAATTGGTGACATTAAATGGTGATTGAATCTTTTAACAACATGCATTTTCATGTGTTCATCACTAGTCAAGGTGCCCCATGACCTACTCACGTGTATAGTGCTAGTTGAGTTGCTACGTAAGTATAGAGTTTTAAGGTTACCATTGGTACAGTTTAGAAAGAAAATGGCTGAGCGGGGGCTTTAATAATTTTCGATCTACCGATTGCATATTATGCATTTATATGCACATGCTAGTTATTATGTTGTAATGATTTTGGATATTTTTTTCTGAAGATATAAATAAAATCCGTTCGGCAAGATTTTATCGGTATATTATGTTAAAAACTATTTTACAGCTTTATACTAATTTTAGAAGCATGATTTATGCATGTCTTTTAAAATTTAATATCTATGTAAAATGTTATTTTATTTGAAATCTTAAATACACTCACTGAGCTCTTTTAGCTCACTCGTTTTGTATTTTATGTTTTCTAAACCCATTTCCCAGGTGCAAATCTCGGTATGCCAGCTGCTAATTCTCCTATTGCTGATTAGTAGGCCAAATCTGAAGATCATTTTATAAATATAAATGTGCTAAATAGCACTCTTTTTGTTTTCTGCATAGTAGTTATAGACATGTGTATTTGTATGCATGTTTTGAACCAACAAGAAGAGATTTCGATATTTTGATGATCATTTTTATTTTTTATGAGTATGCTCATTTTGTGATTTAAATGAAATTATTGAATTGAGTTGGATTGATTTTGAAAAGGCCTGAAGGTTTTATTTGATAGTATTGAGCAGTAGTTTGTAATAGAAGTGAAATTGCTTTGCAGGTTTTGTATTGGATTTTCAGAAGAAAAAAAAAGGTGGGGGGGGGGGGGGGAGAAGGGAAACTCTGCCCCTTTTTTTTTTAAATTTAAGATGTGATTTTCGTGCGTATTCTAACATTTTCTCAGTAATAGTAAGAACTAAAAAGGGGTTCACCTCACAAAATTTCTCAACTTACCTAATTAAATTCTGAGAAACTTCCGTCGAGGTGCCCGACAAGGCCTCTGGGACCTACAGTAGAGAGTCTCGGGACAAATTCTGTAAAAAAAAAATGTTTACAAGGGTTTAAATAGACTCTTTAACATCTTTACTAACCCTTAATCCTTGTTGGAATAGAAATTTAAAAGTTTAAAAATTTTAAACTAACTCAAAGACTTTAAAAGAACCAAATTTTGTAATAGGCCTCAAGCGTTAGAGACTAGGCACCAAGTATATTGGATGGGTGGCGTGATTGGAGCCTAAACGCCATATCTTGGCGCTAAGTCTACTGGATAGATGGTGTGATTGGAACTTAGGCCCCAACGCTTAGGCAATGGTTGCCTAATTTTCTCCTCTTATGCAACTGTTTTAACACCTTATGCCTTCATCCTAATCTCGTATATCCATCCCATACTCATCTTTATATCTATTCCTCAAAATGCAACTTCTACAAGATTTTTAATCACCATTTTCACAAATTCCTTCCTTGATTCAAACTCTCCTAATAAGCTCTCATGAATTTTTTAACTACGATTTACCTTCCTTCTCATATAGTAGCAACTCTAGTTCAGTCCTTACATAAATGAACTTAACAGGAGGTAATGGCTTCGCCAATAAATCTGTAAGATTTTCAGATGACAAAATCTTCGTTAAACTAATCTCGCCACTTAGTACAATCTTTATAATGAAATAAAAGCCATACATCAATGTGTTTTGACTTCACATGAAACACTTGATATTTGTTTAGATGTATGAGACTTTGACTATCATAATGCACACTAGTGTTTATATCTTCTATAACCATCATCTCTGTGTATATCTCTTTTAACCACACGACCTCATTAATAGCTTCATATACAACTATATATTTTGCCTTCGTGGTTGATAGTGCCACTTGCAATAGAACCAACCTCCAGTACACGCTACATCTAAACACATTGAATAAATACCCAATTAATGACATTCTTTTGTTGAAGCCATCTATACAATTTGAGTCCATGTATCATTTCATCATCTTTTTACTATTCTTTTATACATTAACCCATGCTCTGAATTTTTCTTCAAATATTTCAATATCCACTTAACTGCAAGTAAATGTTCTTCTTTGAGATTTATCATATACCTACCTATAATGCTTACGGCTTAAGTTATATACAGCCTTGTGCAAACCATCACATACATGATAATTCTAATAGCATTGGCATATGGTACTTTAAGTATCTACAGTTTTTCTTCTTCCATTTCTAGCGATTATACTGCTAAAATTTGAAATGTATAGCTAAAAGAGTGGAGACAGCTTTCGCATCAGACATACCAAATCTCTTAAGTATCTTGAGTATATATCTCTCATGAGACAAGAAAATAACATCTAATCTTTTTCTCATGATATCTATACCTAAGATTCTCTTGACTACTCCTAAATCTTTTATCTCAAACTCGTCACTCAGCTACTTTTTTAACTTATCTATTTCTTCCATATCTTTACATGCGATCAGCATATCATTCATACATAGAAGTAAATATATATGCAATCCACTACTTAAAGTCTTAAAATTCACACATCCAACATACTTGTTTATGTTGAAACTATAATTCAAAATGAATTCATCAAATCTCTTATACAATTGTCTTGGAGATTGTTTTAATCTATACAATGATTTCTTCAATAAGCAAGCCCTCTATATTAGGTTCTTTAAACCTTTGTAGCTATGACATGTATATCTTCTGCTCAAGCTCTCCATAAAGGAAAGCGGTTTAAATTAAGGTTTAAACTTTAACAAAATTCTAATAGATGTATGCTTGACTATAGATGAGAATATTTCATGAAAACCAACCCTTTCATACTGAGTAAAACCTTGTTCCATTAATCTAGTTTTAAATCTCGTAGGCTCTACCCTCAGTGTCCTCTTCTTAATCTTATACACCCACTTACTCCCAATTAGTTTCTTATTTTAAGGTTTCTCCACCATTTCCCAAGTTTTATTCTTTAGGATGGCCTTTTACTACTTCTCACTATTTTCACTCTTCATAACGTCTTTATACGTCTTAGGCTCATCATACTTAATAGTAAAAGCAGTATTAAAAGTATGAGTTATTAAATCTGCTTACGCATACCTTATTGGTGACTTTATCATTCTCCTTAACCTATCTCTGACAAATTGGTATTCTTTGAGTTTCATATCTGGAGTCCTAGTTTATTTTTGGGTGAACTTTGAGGAACTAACTAATGTTTTCAGTACATCTTTAAAGGATGACTTGCTGAAGTATTGATATGGTGGCATTTTAAATCTACTCTCAAGTTTTACTTCAACTTCAATGGTTTCTGGTGCTAAAACTCCCTTAGGTATAAGCTCTTTCTTTACTTCTTCTTGTTTGATTTTCAGCATTACTGTCTCATTGAACGTCGCATCTCAACTAATTATACTCCTCAGTGGCTTCAATTTTGTACACCACACCTCAAGAATATCCATAAAATTAAAAAAAAAATTAGTTGGTAAAAAAAATATTATTTATTTTAATAGTTGAGTAAAAATAAAAAATAAAAAAGAAGAAAGTACCAAAATTTAAAGGGTTATTTTTATGGATATCCTTGAGGTATGACCTAAATTGGCACTCGCTTCCTTTTTGTTTCATTTTTTCCTTTTTTTTACTTGACTACTAAAAAAAATGGTTTTTACAAACTATTATTATTTCTAATTTTTAACACTCATTTAAAAAAAAATTTTATTGTAAACTTTTACTTAGATGAAAATATTTAAAAAAATTTTAAATGTTTAAAAAATGAACATAAAAATATTTTGTTAATATTTTTAATAAATATTAAAAATAATAAATAGTTTGTAAGAAAAAATATTATTTGTTTTAGTAGTTGAATAAGAAAAAGAAAAAAAAAGGAAATAAAAAAGAAGAGAGTACCAAAATTTAAAGGGTTATTTTTATAGATACCCTTGAGGTATGACCTAAATTGGCACTCACTTTCTTTTTATTTCTTTTTTTCCTTTTTTACTTGATTACTAAAATAAAAAAAATTCTTACAGACTATTTATTATTTCTAATTTTTAACACTTATTTAAAATTTTATTTTTATTATAAAGTTCTACTAAGATTAAAATATTTAAAATTTTTTTAAAAAGTAAAAAAATGAAAATAAATATATATTTTTAAAATTTTTATTTTAGTACTCAAGTAAGAAAGAAAAAAGAGAGTACCAAAATTGAAAAAATATTATTTTAAAAAATTAGAAAAAATGAAATTAATAAATATTTTATTAAAAATAATTTTTTATTTTAGTACTTAAGTAAAAAAAAGAGAGAGAGAGAGTATTGAAATTAAAAAAATAAAATAAGAAGAGTATGAATAAGGATATGTTAGTTATTTTATAATAATTTTGGTATATTCTATTAGTATCTCACAACAATATGAGTATTGAAAGTTATTTTGAAAATTTGAGGGGTACCATCGATTTTAAGCCATAATTCAAGGATACTAAAAGTTATTTTGAAAATCTGAGAGGTATGCTAATTTTAAGCCATACCTAAATTAATAACTAAACGCAAATTCTTTTAATTAAATGTAAATTAATAACTAGAAGTAGACATTATTAATTTAGCTTAAAATTACTTAGACTCATTATTGATTGTGACTTTATATATTCAATTTTTTTATAATAATATGCATTTTTTTGTATGTATTTAATTTTAGATCCATTCAAAAATTATTAATAAAACATGTTATTATTATTATTATTATTATTATTATTATTATTATCATTAAATTATAGCGGAGTGAGTTAAAAATATTTGTGGCCTATTCGGTGATTCTCAAATCACGTGCTTTTAATTGTAAGAGACATATACAAAACATTTAGTAATTAATTCTAAAGTAATTCTCTTTAAAATTATTTATAGTTTTTGTTTAAAATTTGGTGGAGAGTTAGATACTTTTAATTAATTAAACTTTGCTCTTTTATATTATTCAAATTCGGGTGAGCATGATTAATATACAGTTTAATGACCACTCGAGTGACGTCTTAAAGCAAAAACATTTATAGGTTATTTAAAAAAGAAAAAATAAAATTATACCTTAATGGAAACCTTGCTCTTCACCTGCTTATTAATAAAAGCTTTTTATAAAAAAAAAAAAAGTTAACAACTAATAAAATTGGAGAAAGCATTTTACCTTCTAATTGTCATCAACACATTCTAACATAGCTAGGTTTGGTACCCAGCTGCCGTGGCCATGATTTTCGGTTTTACTTCTCCTGCGTTGATTTGATTACTATTCCTATTTATTGTCTTGTTGTTGTTCTTCTTGTTGCTCCAAATTGCTCATCAGTGACTGAGTTGTTGTGGCTCAATATCACTCATTTCAATAACAAAATTGCATGAAAATGCCGTATATTACCATTTCAGTCAACATCTCAATCTCGTTTGACCTTTAGAAACAAAAGTGCGAACCCTCATAAAATCGCAATTCGGCAGCTCATCGAAGATGATGGTGGCGCCATCTTAATTATTCTCGCTAAATCAACACCAAAATGAACATTAAATTAAAAAGTTAGCATTTTTCTCTCTAAAGTAACAACACCAAAACAGCATCATTTCACGTAAATTACGGAAATGAAACTATTTTAGTTACAAAATAAAAAAATAAAAAAAAAAAACTGATGTGAAAATTGTGGTACTTTATATTATAAATTTCTGATAATTTTGTGTTTTAAGAAAAAAAATAAGTAAAAGGGCACACCCCCTTAAAAAAAAGATATTATCTTGAACACTCTCAGATCTCATAATAATAAAATTCATTAGTTTGTGAAATAAATATTAATATTCAAGTTTTTAGAGAATATTTTGTTAAAATTAATAGAATTTGTGTCAATTCGTATGAAAAGTTTAAATTACCCTTTAAATTTAAAAAATTAATAAAATAACAACTTTATCTTTATATAACAAATAAAAATGCACAATTTCTCATAAAAAAATTTGACTTTTTAACAAAAAAAAATTAAGTTCTTATTATTTAAATTAGACATATTTACACAATAAATAAATATTAATCATAAAAATTATTTAATATTAAAATAATTTTTTAAATTAACGATTTTTTGACTCTCAAATATTCAATTGACTAATTAATTCTTTATAACGTACTCAATTTTTTTTTAACAAATAAGTTAGCAGACATTAGCGTTTTTTCAAAAATTTTCATAAACCCCTTAAAAATAAATAGTCTTTTGCCTATCATCACACTATAAAAATTAAATAAGTTCAATCTATAATCATTGAGTCCCCTAAAAAGATTTATTAAATATATCAGAGTTGTTCCAAAGAATTAAAACAGTCCATTATTAATGAAATTCCTTGTAATAAATAAACATTTAATGTTACTAAATAAACAATGAATAAATAAATATTTAACATATAATATTAATTATTACAAAATTGATGATTATTAATAAATAAAATGTGACCGTTGACTATAACCCATTAAAAATTACAATTCCAGTTGACTATTGATCAAGAACAAAATATATAAAGAAATGGAACTTGAAATCTATAAAGCAAAATCAAATACAAAACTCACTAGAAGTTTTTATTGTTTTACGCTTTCTTCTGTAAATAATACAGAAGAACAAAAACTCATTTCACCGAAATGACAGATGAACAAGACAATTCAAAAATAATTAAAGAACAAGACAATTCCTTTTCATCTTTAATTGACCCACCATCAAACATGGCGTCTTTCATCCAAATGAACAGAATTTTTTGAACTTGATTTTCACCCCAAAGCTACCTTATGCACCAAGTTTTTCATTTATTTTTTCTCATTGATTTTTACTCCTGTATTTAAAAATGTCTTTGGATGACCAATGAAATGGGCAAATACGACTTGTATTTATCAGCTTCTCTCATACTTTTCATTTTTACATGTATCATTATTACTATAATTATTATTCAAGAAAACAAATGCGTCTATGCCATCGTTGTTGCTTCGAAGAACAAGTCCCCGAAATCACCATAATTTTGAAAACCCAGTTGAGTTTCTATTCTTGCAGTGTTCTGACGACGCTTCCTTTACCGTTTTGTTACCAGACGAGAACTCGCAAAACAGTCCCACTGATTCTTCTTCCTCCGGTTTAGGCCATTCTTCAATGAAAAGCTTCCTTTACTGCAGGTTTCATTTCCTGCAAGTGTCCCAACAAACATATTCATTTCTTATTGAAAATTAATAGCACGTGGATTGCAAATATAAGAAAAATAAAAATAAAAAATAAAACATTTTGTCCTTTTTACTATTTTTCTAACCAACCAAACAGAAATTTGACCATCAATTCAAAGGCCACTCACCAAAAGCTTAGAATGATAAGCCAGCCAACTATAAAAACAAAGCATGTGCAAAAGAAAAGTAGCATGTGAAAACAAAACTTTACTATTTTCTTATTGAAGAATGTGTGTTATTCATGAAGAAATGGTACGATGATGAAAAGAAAAAATATAGTCTTAGGAAAGCGTGATGATGTTGAGAAGTGTGAGATGTGACGTTTGGAAAGGGCCGGTGATTACATATTTTCTTAGTTTTTATGGAAACAATTGTGACCACATATTAATTTTAAAATATTTAAAATGTTGTCACGTGTTTTATACTTTTGAAAAAATTTAATTACCTTTACTTTAAAAATACTTAAGATAATATTTAAAAAAAATAACAACTTCAAAGTAACATCGTAGAAACAACACCATTTTAATTATGGAATAATAATAAAAAAGAATTAACATGAAAATTATGATACTTTATTATAAATTTGTGATAATTTTATTTTTTATTTATATGAGAAAACGACATTATTTTGGTAACAAAAAAAATTTTATATAATAAAATTTTAACCAAATATCATTGTTTTATAATATTAACAAAATACATCATATTGTAAAATCATTTTTTTAAACTATATCACAAATCTGTGATATTTTTTATTATAAATTTGTGATTATTTTATTTTATTATAAAAAAATACCACTGTTTATAATAAAATATTAAATTAAAAAAATATCACTTAAATTTATGATAAAAACCATTACCATGCCCAAAAATTCATCAACATTTGTATTACACAATACTATTTTTTAGTAAATACAAATAGCAGTAGATCGGGGCGTAGCCTCAAACCAAACATCATTAACAATGCTAATAACCGTTAATTTAGCGTTTAATGAAAGAAATAGAAACATCTCTCAACGCAGATAAAAGTCAAGAAATAGATTCGATAAGATGCCCTTCAACATTAGAAAAGTAGCAAGCCTTGACAATTTGAATTAGTTACAGACAATCAGACTCCAAAACATGAAGAAGAAGAGAAGAGATGCTAATTATTTTTAACCCTTCTAGTAAAGCCAAGCAATCAGCCCTGAATGAATTGAAAGTGTTGTGATATGGTGTGTGATGTGTATAGATACATATAATTTCAAAAATTAAATACGCAACGAAATTATTCATACATGTTATACAATATGTAACAAACTCAAGCATGTATTCACATGTATGATCATTCAAGCACATATATATCTCATATATATTTTTATACATGATATAAAATGAATTGTAAATAAATAACCTACTCGATTATGAAGATAGCTTTACAATTCTTCAAGAACTCCAAACTTCAATTTGTTGAGCTCGCCTTGAAGTGTTCCCTTACACAATTCTAGTTCACAACTAAATTTGGTGGGATTGTGAAGCTAGAATGGTAGTCTTGAATTTTCAACAAATGATTGTTTTAACACTTAAAACAATTTGTCCTTATGAATTTCCAACAAGTGTTTTCTTTAGTTCTTTACAACTCTTTATGTTGAACCTTGGTAAGCCTTTACATTTTCTCTCAACACTTTGAGAAAAACACTTAGGAAATGCTCTCAATTCTCTTTCCTTTCTCCTAGAACGAATTTCACACTTTAATTACACAAATTGAACTCTTTTAATTCTTAATTAAGTGCAAAGAATGATTACTTCTTTTAGTGCTCCACCACCACTTATCCATGTTTGTCATTTCAAACATTAATCAATCATATTTTTCACTCAACAAATTGATTCAACCATTTCAATCAATTTCTAAAGAGTAAATGGCATTTAAACAATGCTAAGTAGTTTCACCATTTCCTTAGTGCATCATTTAAGAATTTCTAAGTGGCCAACATTCCTTATTATTAATAACAAGTACATTCTCCATTAGTAAATAGTGTTTGCCACTTATTCCAATTAATAATAATAATTTGATTAATATATAAAATATTAATAAATAATGTTCATGTTTATGAAACAAAAATTGTATTCAAATCAAAAGAGTTTGAATACAAGTGCTAAAAATTCTAAACACTAAGCTACCATTCTATCTCCTTAATCCCACCAAAAGTTATGGACTAGAATTATTCAACATATACTTCAAGGTGAGCTCTTCACATGGATTATTGAAGGACTTGAAGAATTTGTAAAGCTACCTTCATTAGGTGAGTATTTTATATTATGTTTTTAGTACAATATTGTTATCATATATATTTTATGTAATTGTTATACTTGTTCATATATGTGATACAATTATTCATCAAGTTTATAAATTGTATAATTGTTATACTTATACATATATATGATATATGTTGAAATTGTTAAAAATGGTGTATTTTGTAACATGCTTCCGCTGTGCATATAGTAATTTTTGAAATTACATATACACTAGGATTATCACACACTCGATAATACAACATCCAACAAATGGTATCAGAACATGCTAAATTGAGTGTGTGATAATTCTTGTTGTTGAATATGTTAATATGATGATGTTGTATATTTAAACAACTTGATGATGTTTAAATTTGAACATGGTGATGTTTGATATTTAAGCATGATGATGAACATATTGTTGTATTCTTGTTGTTGAATATGTTAACATGGTGATGTTGTTGGGATTTGTGCTTACGTGTCATCCCATTTTGTATAAATATATAATGATAGTATTTATACAATTATTGTTTCTAATAAAATCGTTAATATTATTTATTATTAAATGGTAAGATACTTGTAACGTTTCAGACATTATATAATCTGAATGAGTTCAAATCTGGTCTAAAGGAGTTTAGACCAGGGCTAAGAGTTAGCAACGCTAATAGTTATAAACACTAAGAGTTAGTGGTACTAAGAGTTAGTAAGTTCATAAGAATTAGCAAAATCTAAGGAGTTAGAGCCTTGTCTGGAATGGGATAATGACCTGAGAATATATTAGTAATGACATAGCTGCAATGAGTTGAAGATGGTGTTAGGAAATGTCATTATGCAAGTATGTTCTCGAACGTAATGTTCCTGATCTAATTTCATCGATGCGGGTCTATCGGTGGAACCTATTAATATAGATTAATGTATGTCTATATTTGGATGGTCCAGATAGTTAGTCTTAGCAAACCATGAGCTTAGTAGGAAGCTCGTATAGAGATGCAGGTATTCAGTAAGGATTGGATATTGAACAGACTCACGAAGACATCCAATAGACATCTCATAAAGCCGTCAATGGAAGGTCTTCCGAGTTGAGTAGTATTTGTGGTCCTTTGACCTGAGTGCCACGGTGGACTTGTGAGTGATCCACCATGCTTTGGTTCCATATATGTCAGAAACCTTTCATGGTCTGACCGCTGGGTGTCGCTGGGTATGGTCCGATGCTTATGGAGTCTAATGTGCGTAGATATGGGATCCATCAGCTCATATGAGTGGGCTGTATATCCTAATGCTTCGAGATTGTATTTCAGAAAGATGTGGCCGCAAGCATATACCTCGAAAAAGATATTCCGAAGGAATAAACAATATCACAAAAGTATTTGTGGATATTGTTTAATGAAATATAAATCTGGAGATAACTTAATGGTGGACCAAATAAGAGATTTGACGGTGATGATCTGTATCTCTGCTCTTCAAGGATATAAATAATGGAAGGATTATACAAATATGTAATAACCTCAACTTGCATGGTCTAACACGCTAATTTGTAATATCTGTAACGTGTGTGTGAGACATTGTTCACGGAAGTATGGAGGAGCTCTATATGACAAATTAGGTGTGGATCTAGGAGTCTCATAATATAAAGTGTAATCGTTGCGCACTGAGGTAGCGGATTGGATTGAATAGTTTGATCTAATAAATTTCAGCAAAAGAGAACGATTGTTTAGGGATCCCTCAGATTGTACATTTGTCAAGACTTAATTGTTAAGTACATCTTAATTGTTAAGTACATCGCTTAATTAATTAACAAGGGTTGTTAATTAATAAAATATTGACAAATGATAAAATTTGTTCCATGATTTGATTTTACATTTTTACCATTTAACCATGGTAGTAAAAATTAGTAAGGTAAAAAATAATTATTCAAAATTATTTTGAATAATTAAATTATATATTATTAGATAATATTATAATATATATAGATCATGGCATTGTATTTTAATACAATGAGAGGCCTAGATGTTGGCCATTTAATTACTCATTATAATTAAAGTAATTATAATTATTAGGTAAAGATTAATTTAGGTGGTCATTATTCTAGTGCTTGGTTTAATTAATTCTAAGTGGGAGACCAACAATAAACTTATTCAACTTGTTTAAATATACAACATCACCATGTTAACATATTCAACAACAAGAATACAACAATATGTTCATCATTATGCTTAAATATCAAATTATTTATGGAGCGAGATTATGTTACTTGTCAATTTCTTATTGGTTAACAACTCTTGTAAACCAATAATATATTTTATATTCAATTATTGACAAGTGAATAATAAAATGAACCTTGAAACATTTTTTATTTTGCTGAAAATTATTAGATTAATTGTTCAATCTAATTTGCTGACCCAGTGCACAACGAGTACACTTCATATTGTGAGACTCTCTAGGCCCATGCCCAATTTGTCATATGAAACTATTTCACACGTTCGCAAACAATGTCCTACACACATGTTATGGATATTACAAAATGGTGCATTAGACCATACAAGTTAAGGTTATAACATATTCGTATAATCCTTCTATCATAAATATTCTAGAAGAGCGGAGATATAGATCAACACCGTCAAGCCTCCATGTGCTCAACCATAAACTTATCTCTAGATTTTTATTTCAATAAATAATATCCGTAAACAATTTTACGATATTATTTTTCGAGGATAAAATTAATTATCGGATATGTTTGCTTATGGCCATAAGACTTTCTGAAATACAACCTTGGAGTTTCAGGATATTTTACTCACCCAATTGAGTTGATGGATCCCATATCTGTACACACCGAACTCCATGAGCATCGGACCATACCCAGCGACACCCAACGGTCAGACCATGAAAGGTATCTAACATGTGTGGAACCAAAGTATGGTGGATCACTCACAAGTCCACCGTAGCACTCAGGTCTAAGGACCACGAGTACTACTCAACTCGAAAGATCCTCCATTGACGGCTTTATGAGATGTCTATTGGAGATCTTTATGAGTCTGTTCAATATTCAGTCCTTACTGAATACTTGTATCTCTATATGAGTTTCCATTAAACTCATGGTCTGCTAAGACTAACCATCTGAACTATCCAGATATAGACATACATTGATCTATATATATTAAGGTCTTCACTAACAGACCCGCATTAGTGAAGATAGATCAGGAACATTAAATTTAAGAATATATTTGTATAACAATATTTTCTAGCACCATTTGTAACTCATTGCAACTATGTCATTACTAATATATTCTTAGGTCTTTGTCCCATTTCAGACAAGACTCTAACTCTTTAGATTTTACTAACTCTTAGTTCTGATCTAAACTCTTTTAAATCAGATCTGAACTCTTTCAGATCATACAATGTCAAAATGTTACAAGCATCTTACCATATTTGTATATAATATAATTAGTGATATATAGAAATCATAATTGTATAAACATAAAGCAAATATTTATACACAAAAAGGATGGCACGTAAGCACAAATTCCAACAGAAAGATCCCACACAAGACCTCGAGAAAGCCAAATAAACTGCTCCAAAAGATCATGAAGCACCCTATCATACTAATTAGTTATTTCTCATCATTCACAGCTGCATCAACATTAAGTTTCTATTTATCTGTTGAAATGGGAGACCAAATGGACGGATAATACGCACTATTAATACCAAGAACCTCGAAACACCATTTTGCAACTATTGAAATTCCTGCAGAAACTCACCAGCAAGATCAACTACACGGGCAGCAAGTGGTGAGGCTTTTTCAAACAACGTTTGGTTCTAAATACTCCTACATCGCCACATGAGAACGTAGAAAATTCCAACTCAGCAGCTGAAAATTGTTCTATAACCTGAAGCGCAACTAAATTGAGTTTCAAAATCTGAAAATCAGCCACTAGCCGGGTGAAGTGTTAAAAATTACAACACTAAATTATAATACTAAATTAAATTAATTACAACATCAAGCTCAAGATTAAGCCCAAATATTTACAAGTCCAATTCTTGAAGTTTCTAGATTAGGTAAGATATTTTAAAGTTAATAATTAAGGAGATAAGTATTATAAACTTGTGTGATTAATAAAGTTTTACATTATTTTATTTGTGTGATTTTGATTTGTTGAAACTAAGTATAAATACCCCCCTCCCTCATTTAGTTTTGCAAGCAAACAAGTTAAGAATAAAGAGTTGATCAAGTATTTGATCAATTGTTGAGAGCTTAGTGTGTTAGAGAGTTGAGCAAATAATAAAGTCAACAAATAGTGTGTAAGTATTGAGTTGTGAGTGTTGTGTTGAAAGTGAGAAAGAGTGAGAGTTTCTAAATTTTGTATTATAAGTTTTGAGTTTGTTGTATTAATAAAAGTGTTCCATTTGTACTCCATTATTCTCAACAATTGGTATCAGAGCGAGACTGTCTGGGACTGCTCAAGTTGTGGGATTTTTAAGAATTCTGAGTATACTCTGTGGTTGCATCTTTGACTGATCTTCCACATCATAAAGGATTTCTAGAAATTATAAGTGAGTGAGTTTCTGTGTGTCGTAAGTAGTCCGTGACTCTGCAAGTTTGTTGAAAAACTTGTTTGGTATTATTGAGGTACTACCAACACCATGGGTGACCTTCAAGTCGTTGGAGGAATCAAGAAGCTTAACAACCAAAATTACAATACATGGGTGATGTTGATGGAGTCTTACCTTCAAGGCCAAGATCTTTAGGAGGTCGTTAGCGAGAATGAAGTGAAGCAACCAACAAACGAAGCCACTTTAAAGAAGTGGAAGGTAAAAACTTGTAAGGTTATGTTCGCCATTAAGACCACAGTTGAAGAAGAAATGTTAGAGCACATAAAGAAGGCCAAGACGCCAAATGAAGCATAAGACACTTTTGCATCACTCTTTTCAAAGAAAAACAACATGCGACTACAGCTTCTAGAGAATGAACTGTTGTCAATTGCAAAACGCAACATGACGATCAACCAATACTTTACAAAGGTAAAGTCCTTGTGTCGTGAAATATCTGAGTTAGATCCTGCCGCTGATATTGCTGAAACTAGGATGAAAAGAATTATCATCCATGGTTTGAAGCCCGAGTATAGAAGTTTTGTTACTACTGTACAAAGCTGGCCAACCCAACCATCTCTCATTGAATTTGAAAATTTGCTTACTAATCAAGAAGCGATTGCTAAGCAAATGGGTGGGGTCTCTTTAAAAGGCGATGAAGAAGCATTTTACATCGACAAAAGGAAAGGCCGATTTAAACGATGTACTAGTGGAGGATCTAAAAGAGATGATGACAAGATAAAGAATTATCACTAAGAAGGTAGCTCACAGACAGGAGGAGTATGGAGGACTCGCGGTAATAGTAATCAGTCCAATTAAAAGAAAAAGTTTGAAGGAAAATACTATAATTGTGAAAAAATAGGACACATGGCAAAAGATTGTTAGTCTAAGAAAAGGTCTGCTGAGAGTAATGCTGCCACATCAAACTCAGAAAGAAAAAGTGAAGATGAGTGGGATGTTGAAGCATCTGTTGCTATAGAGGAAGAAGAACTATCACTCTCAGTAATAATGCCTGGACGGATTGACTATGAAAATGATTGGATCGTCGACTCAGGATGTTCAAATCATATGACTGGTGACGAAGAAAAGCTGCAAAATATGACTAAGTACAAAGGAAGTCGTGTGGTGGTGACAGCCAACAACTCAATATTACCTATAGCTCACATCAGTAACACAGTCCTTACACCTCGTTACAGTCCTAACAATGTAACACTTTAAGATGTCTATCATGTCCCCGGCATGAAAAAGAATTTATTGTCAGTATCACAGTTAACATCTTCTGGACACTATATCTTGTTCGGTCCACAAGATATTAAGGTGTATCAAGATTTAAAAATCATGAAAACACCAACAATGGAAGGACGATGACTAGAGTCAGTCTATGTACTATCAGTAGAGTCAGCTTATGTAGACAAGACACGAAAGAATGAGACAGTAGATTTGTGGCATGCACGATTGGGACATGTAAGTTATCATAAGCTAAAAGTGATGATGAACAAGGCAATGCTTAAGGGTCTACCTCAACTTGATGTGAGAGTGGATACAGTATGTACGGGATATCAGTACGACAAGGCACATCAACTACCATATGAGGAGTCAAAGTTTAGAGCTAATGAGCCATTGGAGTTGGTTCACTTTGATGTGTTTGGACCTGTCAAGCAACCATCAATTAGTGGTATGTAGTACATGGTGACATTTATTGATGACTTCTCAAGATATGTATAGGTTTTCTTTATGAAGAAAAAATCAGATACTTTTTTTAAGCTCAAGGAATTTAAAGAAACAACTGAAGGAGAAGTTGAAAAGAAGATTCATTGTCTCCGCACAGATAATGGAGGAGAATATACCTCTGATGAGTTCTCACAATATCTTCGATAAAATAAGATACGACATCAGTTCACATGTGCCAACACGCCACAACAAAATGGTGTTGCAGAAAGGAAGAATCGACATCTTGCAGAGATTTGTAGAAGTATGTTGCACGCAAAAAATATACAAGGAAAATTTTAGGCCGAAGGAATGAAGACTGTAGCCCACGTGATTAATAGGCTTCCTCAACAAAGGTTAGGGTTCATATCACCCTTTAAGAAGTTGTGGGATATGAAATCTACAGTGAGTCATTTTCGAGTATTTGGTTGTATATGCTATGTGTTTGTGCCAAATCACCTGAGAAACAAATTCGACAAAAAAAACAATCAAGTGTATCTTTGTTGGATATGATAACTAGCGCAAATGATGAAAATGTTGTAACCCTACTAGTGGGCGGTGCTACACATCAAGGAATGTGATGTTTGATGAAGCATCTTCATGGTGGTTGCCACAAAAAGAGGAGCTTCCAGATTCAAAAGAAATAGAAGAACGATTACAACAAAAGATAGATGAGCAAATTGCTGAAATCTGACCGATCCAAGAAGACCTTGATAATGGAAGCAGTGATGAGAACACCGAGCAAAAGACAAATCAAAGTCATTGGCAAACTAGCATCTATCAATAACCAACAACGGAGGCCAAATATGAAGGAGCAGAACCTACAACCCCTCAATCTCATCCTCGAAGGTCAATAAGAATACGAAAGCCTAATCCTAAATATGCTAATGCAGCTATGGCGAAAGAGAAAAATGTTAAGGAGCTTGAGACTTTTGAAGAAGCATTACAGAGCTCTGAATGGATTAAAGTTATGAAAGAAGAAATCATAGCGTTGGAGTAAAATTAAACTTGGGATTTAGTACCAAAATCAAAGGATATGAAACCTATATCTTGTAAGTAGGTGTATAAGATCAAAACACGTCCTGATGGATCGGTGGAGAGGTATAAAGCTCGGTTGGTAGCTTGAAGATTTTCTCAACAGTATGGACTAGACTATGATGAAACGTTTAGTCCAGTAGCTAAGATCACCACAATACGAGTTCTACTTGCATTGGCAGCTAGCAAATGTTGGATATTGTGGCAAATGGACGTAAAGAATGCTTTTCTACATGGAGAGTTAGATTGGGAGATCTACATGATTCAACCAATTGGATTTGAAAGCAAATTTCATCCTGATTATGTGTGTAAATTGAGAAAGGCATTGTATGCATTAAAGCAAGCTCCAAGGGCGTTGTATGGTAAAATTGGAAAAATTTTAACATATGGTGGTTACTCAGTAGCACCAGATAATTCGAGCTTGTTCGTCAAAGCTAATAGAAAGAAACTTGCAATTGTACTGGTATATGTGGATGACTTAATTATCACTGAAGATGATGAAGAAGAAATTAGTCAAACAAGAGAAAATGTGGTGGTTCGCTTCCAGATGAAAGAGCTTGGACAACTTAAGCATTTCTTTGGGCTCGAAGTCACTCGGACAGTAGAAGAAATTTTTCTAGGACAACAAAAATATGTCAAAGATTTGTTGTAGAAGTTTGGAATGCTAGAGTGCAAGCCTATCTCAACACCGCTAGAAGCCAATGCCAAGTTGTGCGATCATGAAGGAAAAAATTTAGAAGATGGAACTATGTATCGACAACTGGTAGGAAGTCTCATCTATTTGACATTAACTCGACCAGACATTTCTTATGCAATTAGAGTAATAAGTCGATACATGCAAAATCCTAAGAAACCTCATTAAAAGCAACTTGGCGAATATTGAGATATGTGAGAGGTACAATTGACTATGGTCTCTTCTATATGAAAGACCAAAATTGTAAAATAGTTGGCTATTATGATGCTGACTATGCTGGAGATCATGACACACGACGTTCGACCACTGGGTATTTTTTCAAGATTGATTCAGGAACAATCTCTTGGTGCAGTAAAAGGCAACCGACTGTATCATTATCAACTACTGAAGCTGAGTACAGAGCAGCAGCAATGACAGCTCAAGAAAGTATATGGTTGATGCAATTGATGAAGGATTTACATCAACCAAAAGATTATAAAGTGTTAATATATTGTGATAATCGATTAGCAATTTGTTTGACAAAAAATTCAGTTTTTCATGCAAGAACAAAGCATGTGGAGGTGCATTATCACTTTATCCGAGAGAAAGTTCTGCAAGAAGAAATTGAGTTGCTGTATGTTAAGACCGAAGATCAAGTGACTGATTTGTTCACAAAAGGCTTGGGTGTTGATAAGTTTGAAAAGTTTCGAAGATAACTCAACATGGTTAGAAGAACGGAAGTTGGTGTTGAGGGGGAGTGTTAAAAATTACAACACCAAATTACAATACTAAATTAAATTAATTACAACATCAAGCTCAAGTTTAAGCTTAAATATTTACAAGTCCAATTCTTGAAGTTTCTAGATTAGGTAAGATATTTTAAAGTTAATAATTAAGGAGATAAATATTATAAACTTGTGTGGTTAATAAATTTTTACATTATTTTATTTGTGTGCTTTTTGATTTGTTGAAATTAAGTATAAATACCCTCATCCCTCATTTAGTTTTGCAAGCAAGTAAGTTAAGAATAAAGAGTTGATCAAGTATTTGATCAATTGTTGAGAGTTTAGTGTGTTAGAGAGTTGAGCAAATAATAAGGTCAACAAAGAGTGTGTGAGTATTGAGTTGTGAGTGTTGTGTTGAAAGTGAGAAAGAGTGAGTTTCTAAAATTTGTATTATAAGTTTTGAGTTTGTTGTATTAATAAAAGTGTTCCATTTATACTTCATTATTCTCAACATAAAGTTGTTGAGCTACCAAACCTCCAAAATTGAAGTACACAAAAATAGCGCATGCAAACTTATTTCAACAAACTCATATCAGCAAAAACAAGTAAAAGAGACAACAACCCCGTATGCATTCAAATTGTAAAATATAGGCAAAAAATTTTACAGCACCTACCACAAAAATGCTTTATTTTAAGAGGGATTTGAAGCTACTAAAGAGCCTTCCACCATAACTCTTTAAGGAGAAGCACAAAAAGAAGCATGTAGTCAATGTTTCTGTTGAAGAGCAATCCCATAACCACTCTTGACCATATACTTCCCATCACTAGAAAAATACCATATATGGTATCTCTAGCCCTGGAGTTACAAACCGGAGTAGAGGCAATAAGCATCATATTATTCTTTATTTTAAGTTGTGTGTTTCTATTTATATTAGGTTTTAATTAATTTTCATAAATAAATATCTCATATGGAGGTTCATTGAAATGTAAGCATATTAAAAACTCTTCTAGTCCTTCCAGCCTGAAACAAATACTTAAAAGATAAATATATAAATAAGCAGAGGAAAAATTAATTTAATAAATTGTGTAATTCATTATATGATAATTTTTAAACACATAATAGAATTTTGTAATATATTATCAATTGTATAAAAATTATAAAAAAATTATAAATTTATTAGATAATAACATATATTAGTATTATTATAAATTTATTAAATAATAGTATATATTAGTATTGCTCATAAACTATATAATTCACTAGCTCATATATAACAAAATAGTAGAAAATTGAAAGGTATGGATGCACATATTCCTTTTATGGAACGATTAAATTTATGCCACCCACGAATAAACCATCAAACCTTTTTTTGTTTAGTGTTTCTTTTCTCTCTCGTACTATTTTTTTCATTTTTTTAAAAGAAAAATTTTACAATTTTGTTTAGTTCGGAGAAAAATTGGCCGTGAACTTGTCGATGTCAATATATAATAGAATAAAAAATAATAATTATATCTTCATGATATGGCTAAAAAAGACAAATAATACTCTATTATTGAAAATATTTCAAAACACTCTTGTTCATTAGTTGAATTTGTTAGTTTCGTTGGTAATAAAAATAATATAATATTTTACTTATATAAGGACACGTTACCTAATGTTTTTAACATTAAAGGAGAAATTCAAACTCATGACTATAACTCCATTGAAAAAACGATACATTGCAACCATATTGAAAAGACGTATGCAAAACATTTAGTTAAGGGTTGATGACGCAGTATCTGCCAACATGGCCCTCAAACTTAAATCATTTTCATTTGACCACAAGAAAAAGTCGACCCTAGTTGCCGTGTGAAAGTTCACCAAGAAAGACAGTCTCCAATATAATCACCATTTCTTTTCTATTATAAATAGGAGAACTTATATCTTTCATTTCTTGTCAAACCACTTTTGCTAAAAAGTAGAAATTCATGTATTCTAATCTCATTGTTTTATTCTGATAACATTGGCTTTCATTTATTCGCTCTTTTTAGACAGTTGTGTCATTCATTTCCTTGTTGGAGATCAAAGTGCGAAGACTCAAATGGAAATGGAGTTGTCACCCAAATATGCCAAGCAGGTATTTGAAGGAGAAGGTGGATCATACTACAGTTGGTCCAGCACAGAATTTTCCTTACTTGCTGAAGCCAAGGTTGGGGCTGGCTTTCTTGTACTCAGGCCTGGTGGTTTTGCTCTCCCCCATTACTCCGATTCCTCCAAAATTGGCTATGTTCTTCAAGGCAAGTACTCCCAACTATAAATTTGATTTCTGTGTTTTTGGGTCTTGTTCTTTTTATATACGTATTGCTTTTAGTAGGCTTTGATATACCAATATCATATAAATTGACAAACGACTCTTTTTGAAATTTTGCTTCATCGATCTTTATAGGTGAGCATGGAACAGCTGGATTAGTGTTACCAAATAATAAAAAAACAGACTCAAACGGGGAGATAGTTTTAGGCCTTCGGAGAGGAGATGTGATACCAGTACCCCTCGGATCAACCTCATGGTGGTACAATCATGGAAAGTCGGATGTGATTATCATATTTTTGGGCGAAACATCCGAGGCCTATGTTCCGGGTGAATTTTCTTACTTTCTTTTAACAGGAGCCGTAGGAATGTTAGGAGGTTTCTCCGGTGATTTCACTGCTAGAGCTTATGACATAAATGAAAATGAAGCAAATATGCTTGCGAAAAGCCAAACTGGCACCTTGCTTGTCAAGTTAACTGCAGAAGAAGGCAAAAATATGCCTCTGCCTCAGAATGACAATTCCAACAAGTGGGTCAAAAACATTGTTAATTTTCCTGCTGATTTTTATGTTGAAAAGGCCGGGCTAGGCACTACATTTACAGGGAGAAATTTCCCTTTTCTTGAAGAAGTTGGCATCAGTTGCTTTCTTCTCAAACTTGATGCTCACGCCATGCTTTCTCCTACGTACACATCTGGTAACGTGGTTCGGGTTTTTTATGTTGCTAAAGGAAGTGGCAGAGTGCAAATTGTAGGCATGAGTGGTAAGCTTGTCTTGGACAGCAAAATTATTGCAGGCCAACTTCTTATCGTGCCCAGATTCTTCGCGGCCGCCATAATTGCAGACGGCGAAGGAATGGAGTCTTTCTCCATCAAAACATCTGAAGGGTAAGTAATAATGGCTTCTTCATGCTGTCAAAAAAGAGCCATCAAACTAAATGATTTGCTTGGTTTTTAAGTGTTCATTAACACGTTGTTCCAATGTTGTTTTGTTTACTTACAGGCCTGCAATTGGAGATTTAGCAACCAAGCACTCGGTATTGAATGCCTTTTCATTCTCAGTTCTACAATCCTCTCTTAATGTAACTCCGGAGTTCGTGAAACTTCTGAAGGAGAAGATGGCCGAGAGCGAAATTCTCATCCCTCCAAAGGATTGAAATAAAGCTATTTACCTAGTAGAAATCTTAGTATTTGCTTCTTATGAATAAGATCATACGTTTGAGATTTAATGAGTGAAACATTATATCTAGAAATGTATTGCAATATACATATTTTAAAGATTAATATCATATTGTATTTGTAATATTGAATGGCTAAAGTTTCGAAAAACAAATATTGAATGGCTTAATGCTACATGCACATGAAATACAACTATCACATTAATAATATAATGAAAGAAAATCAATAAATCCTGACATTTTTTGAGTTGATATCACATAAATTGATCAGAATTATCTCATCTTTACCTATGCTTTTTGAAAACTAATGACGTGGCCTTTATAAAATTCAAAGGTCAAGAATTTTTTTTGGTGAGAATATTAATTAAAAATTATCGTAATATGATTTAGAGTTCAAATCAAGTGTGTAGGGTGCGCACGGATCGAAGACGAATGCGAAAGGAGGCGAAAAACAAAGAAGGGCGCATCAAGCGCGGGCGCCGCAGCGCTCAAAACAGAACCTAAGCGTTACAGCGCCAGGATGCCAGTGCCGCAGCGCTGAGCAGAAAGCGCACTAGGGCCGCGGTGACGAGATCCCAACGCCGTGGCGCTGGAGACGGGAACAGTGTCCCGAAATTAGAAAACTTTCTAATTTCGTCTCCCACTTACTCCAAGACTCCCTAATACGACTCTCACATGTATAGGGTAAACCTAGGACGTCCTAAAGCCTATATAAAGGCTATCAATTGGATTGTAAACACATCTTTGTGATCAACTAATAATCTTGACAATCTTTATGATAAACAAGAGATCTTAGTGGTTCTTTGTGAGAGAAAATCTCTAGAGTGAAGAGAGAGTTTTCTTTGTGATCTTTCTTATAAAATGCATACTTTGTGAGTGTCTTGAGATTTATAATAAGAGAAGAGTGTGATCTTGATCCATCGTGGACGTAGGCAAGTTGCCGAACCACGTAATTCTTTGTGTGTTCTTCTTCTACCCCTTTCTCTATTTATTTCTTAGTAACTTGTTCTGCATTATTATATTGCTTGGATGAATTATTTTGCTTGTTTGTGTGCTTCCGCTTTAACAAATTGGTATCAGAGCTTTGGTTTTAAGCAGACATGGCCACACCCAAGTATGAGGTAGAGAAATTCAACGGTACGAATGACTTCAATCTGTGGAAGATGAAGGTTAGGGCGTTATTGGTGAGCCAAAGGCTTGGTTCAGCATTAGAGGAGACTGCAGCTCCATCTAGTGATGAAGAGAAGACGCCAGAGTCATCTAGAGCAAAAGCAGAAAGAAGGGACATTTAAGAAAGAGCTCATAGCACAATCATTCTGTCATTGAGCGATGAAGTACTAAGGGAAGTAGCAGGTAAGACGACGGCTATAGGTCTTTGGAAGAAGCTTGACTCACTTTACATGAGGAAATCGTTGGCCAACAGATTACATATAAAGAAGAAGCTATATCAGTTGTCCATGTCAGAGGGGACGCCGATGAAAGATCATATAGACGTCTTCAATGAGATCATCCTTGATCTTGAGTCTATCAACATCAAGATAGAAGATGAAGATAGAGCAATTATCCTGCTGAGTTCACTCCCCAAGAGCTATGAGAGTTTTGTTGATACGCTACTCTATGGCAGAGAGAGTTTAACGATGAGTGATGTGAAATCATCATTAAATTCAAAGTTATTAGGAAAGCAGACCGAGGGCAATGTAGAAAGTCTATCTATAAGAGGAAGGCCCTCATATAGAGATGGGAAGAAAAAATGCTCAAGGTCGAAGTCTAGGACTCTTAGGAAGTGCTATTGCTGCAAAAAAGAGGGACATTTCATAAAGGACTATTCTGAGAAGAAAGCACAGGATAAGAAGAAAGCGGATGCTACGCTTGCCTATGATGATAGCTATGACAGCGCAGAGACACTAGTCGCTACTGATGGTATTAACTCTGAACAATAGATTCTTGATTCTGGTTGTACTTTTCACATGTGCCCGCACAAGTCCCGGTTTATAATTTGCAGCCCATTAGTGGTGGTAAGGTGTTAATGGGTAATGACATTGCATGTCAGATTATGAGATTTGGTAGTGTTAAGCTTAGGCTGCATGATGGGCGAGTGAGAAAGTTGACAGATGTTAGGTATGTTCCTGACTTGAAGAGAAACTTGATCTCACTGGGGACTTTAGACCAGAATGGATGTTCCATCAGGATTGACGGAGGGATTTTAAGAGTTTTAAAAGATTCCATGGTGGTGATGAGAGGAGAGAAGCGCAAAGGTGTTTATGTGCTTAAGGGTGAAGTCGTGAGCGGTTCTGCACTATTCTCTATAGATGATGAGAGTATGCAAACCAAGTTGTGGCATCTTAGATTGGCACACCTAGGCGAGAGAAACCTAAAGGAGTTATATAGTCAAAAGGCATTTTGAAAGTATAAGTTCCAGCCCTTAAAGTTTTGTGAGCATTGTGTGCTAGGAAAAGCACATAGAGTGAGGTTTAGTACTGGCGAGCACAAGACTAAAGGGACTCTTGACTACATACACTCGGATCTTTAGGGACCAGTTCAGACCGCTACTCGTGGTGGTGCAAGGTATTTTCTCAGCTTGATTGATGGCTATTCGAGGAAGCTATGGGTCTATATGTTGAAGAGCAAGGATCAAGCCTTTGAAGTATTCAAGACTTGAAAGATTCTTGTTGAGAATTAGACTGGCAAAAGAGTGAAGAGGTTGAGAACTGACAACGGCCTCTAATTTTGCAACAGAGAGTTTGATAGGTTTTGTGCCAAGCATGGAATTGTAAGGCATAGAATGGTAAGATCAACACCGCAGTAAAATGGGGTAGCTGAAAGGATGAACAGAACCCTACTTGAAAGGGTTAGATGCATGCTTACCAATGCAAAGATGTCTAAGACATTCTAGGGAGAAGCTGTAGTGACTGCATCTTACTTGATTAATAGAAGTCCCTCTTCAGCAATTGACTTCAAGACGCCAGAAGAGAAATGGTCTGGCAATCCTCCGAAGTATGACCACCTCAGAATATTTGGTTACCCTGCCTTTGTACATGTTAAGGAGGGGAAGTTGGAACCTAGAGCTATTAAATGGGTATTCATAGGATATCCCGAAAGAGTAAGAGGATACAAGGTATGGTGTAAAGACTTAACACCACCAAGGAGTATCATAAGTTGTGATGTGATATTTGATGAGATGGCGATGCTGAAAACCTCCCATGAAGATGAGAAAGAAGAACCTGTGACCAAGGAAGACTCAGCACCCAAGTCAATAGAAGTTAAAGTAGCGCCTGAAAATGAATCTGATATGCCCCTAGATTAACACTTCAACAAGGAGATCCTTGAAGATGAACCAAGAACACCGGCGAGTTCCTCTAAGTCCACCCAAAAGAAGACTAGAACTCCTGAGTTGGAACTTGAAGAGTACCAGCTTGCTAAAGACCGGCTAAGGAGAATGATCAACCCACCAGTCAGGTATGTGTAAGCAGACTTAGTTGCTCATGCATTTAATTCTGCTTACACTCTTGAGTATGATGAGCCTAGGACATATGGTGAGGCTATGAAGAGTGAAAACAAGAAAGAATGGCAGCAGGCCATGGAAGAAGAAATTTGTTCTCTTAAGAAGAACAATACCTGGAAGTTGGTGGAGAGACCTCAAAAGAAGCTAGTCGAGTGTAAGTAGGTGTATAAGGTGACAGAGGGGATACCGAGGATTGAGCCTACGAGATTCAAGGCTAGGTTAGTAGCACAAGGTTTTACTCAAAGAGAGGGAGTAGATTTTTCATGAGATATTTTCTCCAGTTGTCAAGCACACATCTATTAGGATTTTGTTAGCCATGTGTACGAACCTTAATTTACATCTGGAGAAAATGGATGTAAAGACAGCTTTTCTACATAGAGAGCTTGAAGAAATGATATACATAGCACAGCCGCAAAGGTTCGAGGAGCCCGAAAAAGAAGATCATACTTGTTTGCTAAATAAGTCATTATACGAGTTAAAGCAATCACCTAGACAGTGGTATAGGAGATTTGATGAGTTTATGATGGCTTGTGGTTTTAGTAGGAGCAAGTATGACGGATGCGTGTACTTCAAGAACATGAGTTGTGGGATGATGTATTTGCTTCTATACGTCGATGATATGTTGATCGCATGCAAGAATATGGAAGAAATATAGAAGCTCAAGAAGCAGTTGAGTGGCGAGTTTGAAATGAAGGATTTGGGAGCAACGAAGAGAATTTTGGGTATGGATATTGTGAGGGAAAGAAGAGATGTTATCTTCTTGTCCCAACAATGGTATGCAATGGTTTGTACAAGACCAGACATAGCACAGGCTGTAAGTGTGGTGAGTAGATACATGGCGAATCCGGGAAAAGATCACTGGCTTGCAGTAAAGTGGATTCTGAGATATCTCAAGGGAACGTCGAATCACGGGTTAGTGTATAAGAGGGATGAGGACAACAATGAAATGGTAAGAGGGTACCGAGACTCAGATTATGCAAGTGATTTTGACAAGAGAATATCATTAACGGGCTACGTATTCACAGTGTTTAAGTATAGTGTGTGTTGGAGATCAACTCTACAACATGTGGTTGCACTATCTACCATAGAGGCAGAGTGCATAGCTGTTGGAGAAGCTATTAAAGAAGCCGTGTGGTTAAAAGGCATATGCGCGGAGGTATTGGCTAGTGAAGATGTGAACACCGGTGTGTATTGTGATAGCCAAAGTGCCATACACCTAAGCAAGCATCAAGTGTTCCACGAGAGGTCGAAACACATTGATGTGAGGCTCTATTACATTCGTGAGATTGTCCAAAGTGGTGAAGTTAGTCTAATAAAAATAGCGTTATCTAAAAATTCTGCTGATATGTTGACTAAGCCACTACCCTCGATTAAGTTCGTCCTATGCAAGAACTTAACCGGAGTCACTAATTTGTGAAGGTGACTGAAGATGCGAAAATGAGAGATTGAGTTACTTTATGGATGATTTTGAATCAATGAGGGAATTTGTGAGAATATTGATTATAAATCATCGGAATATAATTTGGGGTTCAAGCCAAGTGCGTAGGGTGCGCACGGATCGAAGACGGACGCAAAAAGAGGCGAAATATGAAGAAGGGCGCACTAGGTGCGGGCGCTGCGGCGACCAGGCCTGAGCGCCGCGGCGCCCAGAACAGAACCTGAGCGCTGCAGCGCTGAGCAGAAAGTGCGCCAGCGCCACTACGCTGGAGACGGGAACAGTGTCCCGAAATTAGGAAACTTTCTAATTTCGTCTCCCACTTGCTCCAGGACTCCCTAATACGACTCTCACACGTATAGGGTAAACCTAGGAATTCCTAAAACCTATATAAAGGCTATCAATTGGCTTGTAAACACATTTTTGTGATCAACTAATAATCTTGACAATCTTTGAGATAAACAAGAGATCTTAGTGGTTCTTTATAAGAGAAAATTCCTAGAGTGAAGAGAGAGTTTTCTTTGTGATCTTTCTTATAAAATACATACTTTGTGAGTGCCTTGAGATTCATAATAAGAGAAGATTGTGATCTTGATCCGCCGTGGACGTAGGCAAGTTACCGAACCACGTAATTCTTTGTGTGTTCTTTTTCTACCCCTTTCTCTATTTATTTCTTAGTAACCTGTTCTGCATTATTATATTGCTTGGGTGAATTATTTTGCTTGTTTATGTGCTTCCGCTTCAACATTTTTTTTTTAATTCTAAGTAAAAGTTGCCTTTCTTATTCTCTTTAATTTTAAATTTTTTTAATTTATTTTCTCTCATCGAATAAAGAACTTTGAGATTCTTTATTTAATATAGAAATAAATAGTAATATTGTAGTATTATTATTATTTAATATAAAATAAATACTAAAAAAATCTTATTTTGAGTTTTTCCTGGCAAATTTTAAAGTCAATTAATTAAAAATAACTTTATAACTTTGAGTGAACTCATGTCCAAAACATTTATTTAAAAAAATGACCAATTTATTACACAAATGATCGTTTGATAATATAGTATTATTATTATTATTATTATTTAATATAAAAATAAATATGTCTAAAAAAATATTTTACCTAATTTATTAAAAAATGCAATTCTAAATGAATCAATGCATTATTAACTTTATTAAAATGTTATAAAGATGCAAGCATTAAAGAAGAATAAATAAATAAATATATATGTGTATATATATATATATATATATATATATATATATATAAAGAGAGAAAGAGAGAGAGAGAGTTATTTTATTGAGTAACATAATTCACCGTATAATGAGCATTTGAATACGTAACCATCTAGATACGTGACAAAATTCTGTAGCACATTATAAATAATGCTAAAGTTGTGGATTAACCAAATAGTATTAATTAGCAATGTTGCTCATCTTATGGTGAACTATGAACCCACTAGATCATTTTATTTAATATTATAGTATTTAATAGCGAAATAAATACTACAATAATATTATTTATTTCTATATTAAATAAAGAATCTCAAAATTATTTATTTGATGAGAGAGAATGAATAAGAAAGCAAAATTTTAAATGAAAGAGAATCGGAAAGGCAACTTTCACTTAGAATTAAAAGAGAAAAATAAATAAATAAATCTTGACCCTTAAATTTCATAAATGCCACATGTCATTAGATCTCAAAAAGTTAGGTAAAGATGAGATAAGGAGAAAATCCCAATCCCACATAAATAGGATACAAGATAATTAAGTGCATTATTAACAATTTTAATTGTAGTGAATAATCTGTTAAGATTACCTAATCACTAGATTTTAACTGAAAGGTTAAGTTTTAAGATTAAGTTATTAATTACTTATAATATATATATATATATATATATATATATATGTTAGAATTTGATGATTTAAAATTATGTTTGAGTATGATTTTGAGTTTGAGACTAATGAAAAAATGGCACGTGGTCGAGAATGCATTGGATGGACCAAGAAAGTGCCATCCACTAAATCATGGTAGGCCCCAATCCTACAAGCTGAGGCCACAACCTCAATTCTAGGTTTAGCATAATTAAGTTGTTTTCACTTTTTCTAAGTCAATTTTCAATTTCTACATGCATGAACTCATATTTCAACTTAATAAAGGGTTTCTAAGGACGCATAAGAGCCTATATAAACCTTTATTATACCATTAGAGTATGCATAAAATAGTATTAGAGATGCATTAATAAGAAAGAGAATAGAGAGCTTAACGAACACTTGAGCGCTGAGTATGTGAAATAATGTCATATAGGGAGCATTTAAATATTGAGTATGTAAGATAATATTGTATAGATCTTTGGAGAGCTCATTCTACTGGGTATTCCTTTTATTTTAGTGAGTGATCTTTGTGATCATTGAGTGGTTTGTTGGTAATCACCAAGTAATAAAAGAAGTTAAGATCTCGTGATTTACTGTGAACGTTGACATTTGTTCAAACATGAATATTCTTGTGCCTTGTATATGTTTGATTATTTTTTCTATTTTCACGTGTGATATTTTCGATTCTTGAAAACTTGCAGGTGAAGACTTCTGCGGGAAAAAATTCAACAATACATGTTATTGAAAATTTTGTTAGATCTGACTCTGTGCATAACTCCTCTAGTCTTGAGTTCGTTTTATACTCAAACTAATTATGTTTGATATTGAAAAAAAAAAAAAGAAGTAATAATGGTTAGTGTTTAGTAGATGAAATAAAAAAAAATTAACTCAAATTTATTATATTACAAGTAAACCAAAAAAGAAAAACCAATCAAATTAATTGATTTTTTGTTGGTTCAATTCGAAGGTTAGCTTGATTAGTTCTATTTATTTGAATTGGTCAGTCCGATTAATATTTTCTTTGGTTCAAAATAAAAAAATTAATTTAAAATAGACTAAAAATTAGAGAAAAAAGTTAACCAAATCAAATCAAACTAATTTAGTCTATACAAATAAAATCAATCAGTTTAATTTTGAATTGATTTTGAACCGAACCAACCAAAACTGCAATTTTTCACTCCTATATTATTATATTACAAGTAAACCAAAAAAGAAAAACCAATCGAATTAATTGATTTTTTGTTGGTTCAATTCGAAGGTTAGCTTGATTAGTTCTATTTATTTGAATTGGTCAGTCCGATTAATATTTTCTTTGGTTCAAAATAAAAAAATTAATTTAAAATAGACTAAAAATTAGAGAAAAAAGTTAACCAAATCAAATCAAACTAATTTAGTCTATACAAATAAAATCAATCAGTTTAATTTTGAATTGATTTTGAACCGAACCAACCAAAACTGCAATTTTTCACTCCTATATTATTTCAGTCCAAGAGATTATACAAGTTCCACTGACACTTAGTGAACTTGTATTATAATTCCTCTAATCAATCATTATAATATCCACAATAATGTTTTTTAATGTCATGTATTTTGGTACTTGATCTTACTAATCACTTTAAATATTAATATGACTCAATAATTATTTTGTTTCGTTGATAATAATTGACAGTACCTGATCCGAGACCCTCAACTATAGATCCCAGCGGCCCTGCTGGGCACCCCGACGGAAGTTCCTCCGACCTAACTGGGTAATTCAAGAAATTTCACGAGGTGAACCCCTTTTTAATTCTTATTACTACTGAGAAGGTCTTGTAATATACATGAAAATCACATCTTATTTTATAAAAAAAACGGACAGAGTTTTTCCTATTTTTCAAAAACTCCATATGAACCTACAAAGAAATTTCACTTCTATTTCAAACACATCTCAGTACTACCGATTTGGACCTCCGATCCTTTCCAAATCAAGTCCAACACAACTCAATTATTCATTTGAATCACAAAATAAGCATAATCATAAAAAGTAAAAACGATCATCATAAAATTGAAATCTCTTCTTCGTGGTTCAAAACATATATACAAATATACATGCTTAAAACTATTATGCATAAATTAGAGGATGCTATTTAGCACATTTACATATACAAAAAAGATCTTCGGATTTGGTCCACTACTCAGCAATAGGAGAATCAACAGCTTGCGTACCGAGACCTGCACCTGGGAAAGGGGTTTAGAAAATATAAAACACAAAACGGGTGAGCTAAAGGAGCTCAGTGAGTGCAAATAAGATTTCAAATAAAATAACATTATGTGTAGATAGCAAATTCTAATGTACATGCAGAAATCATGCTTTTAAAACTGAGGTAAAACTATAAAATGATTTCTAATATCGTATGCTAATGAAATCTTACCGAGTGGGTTTTATCTACATCCTTGGAAAACAATATCCAAAATCTATAAAACTTAATAACTACTATGTGCATATAAATGCATAAATGCTATCGGTAAATCGAAAACTAGTAAAATTCTCGCTCGGTCATCTTCTTTCTAAACTGTACCAATGGTAACCCTAAAGCTCTATACTCACGCAGCGACTCAACTAGCACCGCACACGTGAGTAGGTCATGGGGCACCTCAACTAGCAGCACCCACAATGACATCTTAAGACATCTCACTGGCTATGCAGTGGAATCCTACATCGCATATATATAGCGAGACAATACCCTGTACACATAGGGCGACTCACATGACTTAACATCCCGACTTCCCAGAGTTAGTGACACACCCCCAAGATCTGCCCATGTGCATAGGATATACCAGCCGGGTCTAATACAATCATCACCACTATAATTTGAGGGTACCAATGGCCTTTAAAATAAATGCAGAAATTTTAAAACTGTTTCTTAAACCGAACATGTAAAAGCATGTCTATGAATATATATCACGATCATAAATCGTGTTTATGCATCGAAAGCTCATAAAACATACATATTCATTATGCGAAAACATGATAAACGAAAAGTAAAAGAAATGACAGATTTTCACTCACTACCGCTCCACGCTCAATTTCGCTCTCGATTTCTGCTCCCGTTATCGCTCTCAGTTATCTTCACCTACACGCCATAAATAACATTTAGAACCAAATTGAATGCTAGAATCTCATTTAACTACTAAATGCCCTAATCGGCATACAAAGCCCAGATGCATACTACTTCCCGATTTTTATTTACGGAGTCATTTAATCTAATCTAACTCACCATCCGAAGCCCTAAAAATTATTGAACGCCTTATAACTTGGTTGGACATAAATGCCCTTCACCTTTCCAAAATGGACAATTATGTCTCATTTTCTTCATTTTTGATTTTTCCATCAACCATATACATTCAATTTACAATATGCACCAGTTACACACAACAACTCAATCAAAATACCACTCAATCCCTAACTTCCCTAAAGTGGCAAAATTTCACCCTAGGTTCCAACACATTCATTTTCTTAATTTCTTGTTCCAATTTCAACAAAATCAAGTCAATTTCATTCTAAAGCCCTAATTACAACCAATTGAAATATCTACAACAAAATCACCAAAAACCCTAATTCTTACCTTGCCAATTTCTTCAAATTGATGACTCCTTCAAACTCTACACTAGAATTCAACTCAATCTAAGCCAAGAATACACACAAGAACATCAATTTAAGCATTCTTGAAAGCTCACTTATCAAACTCATAAAACAATGCTTTTCTTACCTCTTTTTCTTGAATTTCCACTAATTAAGGCTTCAATTGAGTTTAGAGATTGGTATGTAACCTTATTTTGGCTTGATTACACATGAAAAATCATGAAAAAAAAAAACTGAAATTTTACTGTAGCAGCACCTTTAACCCTTGCACGAATTTGCTCTATTTTTTGCTCTAAGTGTTTGCTTTTTGATCACTTGAAAATTCTACACACTTCTAACATATATATAGTGCTCCCTTAATTAACCATTTTGCCCTTCAACTTACTTAAAATTACTAATTTACCATTAGTTGAAAACTAATTATATAATTAGTTTATTTGTAACTATCTAGTTAGAATAGTTCAAAGAACTAACTAGAATTTTCAACTTGGCCATCCATGAGATTTCTTCTAATTGGTCCATTCCTTAATATATGGATTATATTTCTCAACAAAGGCTTGTTCCATACATCACCCTTAAATAGAAATTCGTGTAGTAAATTAGGATTTCCTTTTCTAAGCCAATGAAAAAAAATTCCAAAAATATTCTAGAGTCGTCCGGTGCACCGATCGAGTGTGAAATTATCAAATTAGGTCTAATATCTCTCACGTGCACTATAAAGAAAATATTTCTAGTAGGGTTAAAATCGAGTAACCTTACGGTGTCTTATTTGCTCTATACCAAAATTTAAGCGCCAATACTACTAATAGGGATGGGATATTACAATAATTTTCATAAATAATTAAATTCATATGCTAATAATCATATATATATATATATTTCTACCCTAAATTTTTGGATGTTTGCCATTAAGGGCTTACCATAATAGTAAATTCTATGCACTAAATGAGGTTAGGGATTCGAGTCCTAAAAGATACTAGGGTGGTTAATTTACTACTTCCATCTTGTAGGAGCCTTTTAGTCTAGGTGGGATGTACTCAAAATTGTACGTGTTCCCAATAATCTCTATAGCATAGTTTGGGTAGGGTGTGCCTCAAAGATATTCGTGTTGCTCTCAGAAAAATCTCGATTGTATAGTGTGGTTTTAATATCAGTAGTGTAGTTTGATGTAGGGCAAAATATACGCAAAGCTGTATGTGTTACTTTTGATGATTTCGGTAGTGTAATTCGAATAGACTGCACTTTAAAGATGTACGTGTTGCTCCTAAAAAAAGTCTTGATTGTATAATCTGATTATAATATTAGTAGTATAGTCTATAGTCTGATCGTAATATTAGTAGTGTAGTCTGTTGTATTATCAATATTGTAATATAATTGAGGTAATCTAAAAAAAAATTAAAAATAAAAACTTGGGCACTCATCTAAACTCTATATCCCTTAAGGATAAAGTGATGATTAAAAGCTTCAATGCTTTTCCCTAACCTTGTCGAGAATTCTCTCACCATCCAATTAGACTAAGATCAGTACACGATCAAACTATATATATACACTCATATTTATACACACTCCTTTTACAATAGAACTCCAAATTTATCAAAATTTAAAAATACCAATAAATAGGAGAAGACCAAAAAATAATTAAAAAATATATATTAACATCATTAGTCCCATTATGGAATTGGCTTCAACATCTCATATTATCTTATAAGCCTATCACATTTTCATATTATAATAAATTTATTATATTATAATTAAATTTTATTTTTTAAATATTTAAATATGAATTAAACTGTATCATTTTATATTATATAAAATATGCATTATACTTTTTATATTCATTCAAAAATACACTCAAAAAATACTATAAACATATACATTATACAATTATATTATAAAATATAATCTTCTTAATTAAGGACACTTCCACGTATTACATATTTATGTTGATTATATATTAATTTAAATATTAAAATATTTTTTTTAACCAGAGCACCGTGCTCTCTTTACAATAATTCAAGAAGTTAAAATGTAATTTTTTAAAAAGTTCTGAAATTTTCAGTGAGAAGCTTTGAACAGAAAACAAAAACTGCCCGACAACTAATTTCAAAAAAAGATAAGCGAAGTACGTAAACAGAAGTGGGGCATGGGATATTTTCGTGCCGCGTGCAAAATAAAAAATAAAAAGAAGAAGTCGTTGCAACTCAGATGGCAGAGACCAAAACAAGCATACACGTTTGGTGTTGTAAAGAAGTAAAAGCAAAATCCTACGTATTTTCATTCTTTTGTCTTTTTGTAGAAAAATACAAGATAAAACTGAGAAAAGGTGAAAAACAGGCAAATTAGGGCAACATCCAGATTTTGGCATCTAGCTCCCTCTCAGTTTTACAATATTTGCATTCAGCCCGATTACTCTCGGCCTTTTACAGAGGAACCCCTAGCAGCATATTTTTCTCATTCTGCCCCCTCAATTTTCTGAAATTATCAATTTAATGAGAATATTTTCAGAACATTACAGAAAGACCCTCAGCAGAAATAGGCCTTCCACAAAATTGAGGAACTCTACATACTTTATAAAGGAAGACTAAGTCCTCTTAGAAACCGACCAAAATTTGATTAGTTATCATAACTAAT